>CAMTDV010000116.1:69116257-70396257 GCA_947069175.1 Scalesia atractyloides
GGAAGCCGATAACGGTTTCAGTTAGCGTAAACCGGTTGATTTATGGTTGAACATAAGATTTAATTGATTCCTAGAACTAACAGAAAACATCAAGTGGTGGAGTGGTTATGAGTGCGCGTGTTAAGTCTTTGAGTCTTTCCGGCTGACCCGGGTTCGAGTCCCGGCAGCCTATTTTTCATTTTATTTATTTTATTTTTACTTTTTATCAATTATAACTTTTATATTCTAGTTTGTTTATTAATTATGCATCATTAAAAATTAAAATTGACATAAATACGCAACGAAACATTTATAACTTGATATTCGATTACAAACGGAGCGGGTTTGGAAAACCCGTTTTTGACAAATGTTACAGTATCCCCTACTTTTAGGAATTTCGTCCCGAAATTTAAGTGGTAGTAGTAGTAGGAAAAAGATACGGGTATTTTTCGCGCATTGAGTCTTCACGTTCCCAAGTAAACTCAGGTCCCCGTTTCGACTCCCAGCGTACCCTAACAATTGGAATGCGACTTCGTCTTAGACGTTTTTCTCCGAAGTCCATGATCTCTACTGGTCTTTCAATAAAATGCATAGATTCATCAATCTGAATATCTTCCAGAGGAATATGGAGGTTCTCATCAGCGAGGCACTTCTTCAAGTTTGATACGTGGAATGTGGGATGAATTATGTTGAGTTCTTCTGGTAGATCAAGCTTGTATGCTACAGGTCCTACTCTTTCGAGTATCTTGAAAGGTCCTACGTAGCGTGGTGCTAGCTTGCCTTTTTGGCCAAAACGAACTACTCCCTTCCACGGTGATACTTTTAAAAGTACATGATCACCAATGTTAAACTCCAAAGGCTTTCGTCGTTTATCTGCATAACTCTTTTGACGACTTTGAGCTGCTAGAAGATTGTTTCGAATTTGATGGATCTTGTCTGTGGTTTCTTGAATCAATTCTGGACCGGTGATTTGAGCTTCCCCAATTTCGTGCCAACATACTGGAGATCGGCACTTACGACCATATAAGGCTTCAAAAGGTGCCATGCCGATACTTGAATGATAGCTGTTGTTGTACGAAAATTCAACTAATGGTAGATGAGCATCCCAATTACCCTTGAAGTCTATGACACATGCTCGAAGCATATCTTCAAGAGTTTGAATAGTGCGTTCAGATTGTCCATCAGTTTGAGGATGATAAGCGGTACTGAGATCTAATCGTGTACCCAAAGCGGCTTGTACGGCTTGCCATGTTCGTGAAGTGAAACGACCATCACGATCTGAAATAATGCTTAACGGTACACCATGTCGGCTTACGATTTCGCTGATGTAAATACGAGCTAGCTTCTCGTTCTTGAAATCTTCGCGGATAGGAATAAAGTGAGCTGATTTTGTAAGACGATCAATGATTACCCATATAGTGTCATACCCACCAGAAGTGCGAGGTAACCCGGTAATGAAGTCCATGGTTATGTTTTCCCACTTCCATACAGGTATCTCAGGTTGGACCAGAAGTCCTGAGGGTCTTTGATGTTCAGCTTTTACCTTGGAACATGTAAGGCACTTGGAAACAAAAACAGCAATATCCTTTTTCATTCCAGGCCACCAGTAGGTGTATCGAAGGTCTTGATACATCTTGTCGGCTCCTAGGTGTATAGAGTATCGTGTTTTGTGTGCCTCATTCATAAGGAATTCACGAAGGTTGTTGTGGTCAGGAATCCATATGCGACCTAGATAGTACAGAATACCGTCAGATTTAGTTTCAATTTTAAGTTCAGCTCCACAGGACAGCTCCTTTCGTACGTCGTCTTCCGTTACTGAAACATGTTGGGCTTCTCGAATTTGATCTTTAATGTCAGTTATGATTTGCGAACATGGAAGATGAATGGAGTTCGCATAACCCTTTCGACTGAGTGCATCAGCCACCACATTTGCCTTGCCAGGGTGGTACCGAATTTCACAGTCGTAGTCATTTAAAAGTTCGACCCATCTTCGTTGCCTCATGTTTAACTCCTTTTGGTTGAAGATATGTTGAAGACTCTTGTGGTCAGTGTATATTTCACACTTAGTATCGTAGAGATAATGTCTCCATATCTTAAGAGCGAACACAACGGCTCCAAGTTCTAGGTCATGGGTGGTGTAGTTCTTCTCATGAGTCTTGAGTTGTCTCGAAGCATAAGCTATAACCTTTCCTCTTTGCATTAGAACACAGCCTAATCCTTGCCCTGACGCGTCGCAATAAACCACGAAGTCATCACAACCTTCAGGAAGAGTGAGGATTGGTGCATCACAGAGTTTTTGTTTAAGGGTTTGGAAGGCTTCTTCTTGTTTGGCTCCCCAAATGAAAGGTTTTCCCTTATGAGTTAAAGCCGTGAGTGGTACAGCAATGCGAGAGAAGTTTGAAATGAAACGGCGATAATAACCAGCCAAACCAAGGAATGATCTTACTTCAGTTGGTGTACGTGGCGCTTGGCATTCTTGTACCGCTTTGATTTTTGAGGGGTCGACATGTATTCCCTTGTCATTGACTACATGTCCAAGGAATTGTACCTCTTTTAACCAGAATTCGCATTTGGAGAATTTGGCGTAAAGCTTTTCATTCTCTAGGAGTGTAAGGATGAGTCGAAGTTGCCGTTCATGATCAGACTTAGACTTTGAGTAAATGAGGTTGTCATCGATAAAGACTATAACAAAATGATCGAGATAGGGTTTGCAGACTCTGTTCATTAAATCCATGAAGACAGCTGGAGCGTTGGTTAAACCAAATGGCATGACCATGAATTCATAATGACCATAACGAGTTCGGAAAGCGGTCTTTGGGACGTCTTCTTCATGTACTCTGAGTTGATGATAACCAGAACGAAGGTCGATTTCTGAAAAACAGTTGGCGCCTTGAAGTTGGTCAAGAAGATCATCAATGCGAGGTAATGGATAGCGATTCTTGATCGTTAACTTGTTGAGTTTTCTGTAGTCGATGCACATGCGAAACGTTCCATCTTTCTTCTTCACAAAAAGGATAGGTGCACCCCAAGGCGAGGAGCTAGGACGTATGAATCCTTTGTCAGTCAACTCTTGCAATTGACTGGCTAGCTCTTGCATTTCGGATGGGGCTAACATATATGGAGACTTTGCAACTGGTGTAGCACCAGGTATAAGATCAATGCGGAATTCGACTTCTCTCAAGGAAGGAAGTCCTGAAATGTCGTCAGGAAAAACTTGCGGAAAATCTTTTACTACTGGGATGTCTTCGAGTTTCTTCTCCATGGTTCCCTTTTTGACGACATGAGTTAAAAATGCGACATAATTCTTGCGGAGATATTTTCGAGCTTGTAGACAGGACATTAATCTGAGCCCTTTCGATGAAGTTTCTCCAAAGATTCATAGAGTCTGACCGTTTGAAAGAGGAATGCGTATAAACTTCTCACGGCATACAACTTCAGCCTGATGTTGGCTGAGCCAGTCCATGCCAATTATAATGTCAAAGCTTCCCAACTTCATAGGAATGAGGTCAACTGGAAAATCGTGGTCGTTTAAGGTGAGAGTACAATTGCGTATAATAGAGTTTAATGAGACCGGTTTTCCGTCAGCAACTTCTACTGTTATGGATTCCATGAGCTTATCACGAATTTGGTTTAGGATGGGTTCAAACTCTAAGGACACAAAACTTTTATCCACGCCAGTATCAAACAACATGGATGTATAACTACCATTGATAAGAAACGTACCGTTAACCACATTACTGTCAGCTCTAGCCTGGTTAGCGTTGATGTTGAAAGCTCTTCCTCTTGCAGGTGGAGGAGCTTAGTTAGCTTGATTCACCGGATTTGCTTGGGCTTGAGCATGTATAATGTTCACCAAACGTGGACAAGTGTTTCTAAAGTGGCTTGGATCTCCACAATTGTAGCAAGCCCGCATAGGTTGCATCATGGGATAGTTGGGTTGGTAGTATGATTGGGCTAAATGTTGGGTAGGTGGTAGTAGTAGGGGTTGTTGGGCTTGACCCATTATTTGTTGGTGGGTTTGGGTTGAAGGCTGGTGGCGGTTCGTTCACTGAGGTATGCGACAGGTTTGCACAGTATGACCTGCGCGACCACAGCCGGTGCAATGTTGGCAGGGATGATCAGGAAAGTGATGGTATTGGCAACGGTTGCATTTTGGTAATGGGCCAGAGTATGGCCTTTTGTATGGTGCAGGTGAGGGGGCAACTTGGGTGATGGGTGCAGCAGGGATAGGGAAATTGGTTTGTGTGACAGCGAAGTTTCTGGTGTTACGTTTTCTCTTGTTAGCAAACTTAGAGGAGGAGGTGGAATGGTTTGAAGTTTGGCCCTCAACGGGGGCTTTCTTTTTCTCCTCTCTAAATTTACCGTTGCGAATTCGATTCTCGGTCAGTTCAGTAGCTAGTTCCATAGCAGCTTCAAGTGTTGCTGGCAAAGTGCTGAGAACTGAATCTTGAATTTTCGAGAAAAGACCTCGAATATAATGCTCGACTAAGCGGTAAACTGGGGTGAACAAGTTAGGGACCATTTGGTTCAACTCTAAGAACCTCTTGTTATAGGAAGTATGATCTCCCTCCTTTTGCTTCAATGAATGAAATTCATCTTCTAATTTTTTAATCTCACTTCTAGGACAGAATCGTCTCGTCATGATTTTCCTTAACTCCTCCCACGTTAAGGCCATTGCATCTTCGATTCCCCTCTTACCCTTTTCAGTATTCCACCAGGTAAGAGCTACCCCAAATAGTCTCCCAGTTGCGTATCGTACCTTGCGATCATCGGGACAATCGCAGTTGAGGAAGGTGTTTTCCATTTCCTCAAACCAGTGGAGGAGAGCAGTGACACCTTCGGTCCCTTCAAATTTAGGAGGATCGCAAGACTTGAAATGTTTATATGAGCACTTTTTGGTAGGCGGGTTGCCGATGTTCTGGTCTTCTTGCTGGGGAGGATTAGTGGGATTTGTGGCGAGAGCTTGTTGTATTTGAACCACAATGTCAGGAAGCACCGCGGCCATTTGTTTTGCGATTTGAGTGGCCAAGCGTTCGTGTGACCTTCCTGATTTTCTACCCCCTCGTTGTTGTCTAGCCGACATCTACAGGAACATACATAAGAAGATTGTGAGTTTATGGAGTCTTTTTAGGTGTCATGTGTCTTAAAGAAAATGAAAATAACATAAATATCAATAATGCAACTACATCCATAGGATGTCTTGGGTTTGCTCATGTTGGGCCTCAAATGTCCCTCATACCTTCACCTGTATAGTCATGTGGGCCCCCATGACTATTGGCTTGGTAGGATTCACATTAGTATTGGCGGTTTAATACCCGAATGAAAACCACGAAATATGTTTACGAGATGTATGGTCGGAATGTGTCCAGGTGTAGACACAATGACAACTCAAAGTGAGGTTAGCTCACACGACGTTTGGTATAGCATGCTTTGGCCTAATAGGTATTTCGTACTCTCATTGTTAGTCCCCAGGTAGGCAAACTGGTCCTTTATTTTGGATTTATACGAATGCCAAGCCTAGACAGGACGTTCCGACTACCGGTACTTGTACCCTTCCAGTTACTATATGCCCGTCATGAGAACTCACTTTGATGTGATTTGAAAATACAAAAATCATTGTAAAAACAATCATGATGTGATGTGTGCTCTCATGGATATGATATGTTATGAGAATATGATTCATGATAGGCATTATATAATAATATGTACTTATGAACATGCTTGCATAACATTGAATGTAACATTAAACATAAAACATATGAACATCATGAATTTTGCATGTAACACACAAAAATCTTAAAAATTTCTAATCAACTATAGTATAGGCTCTAAGGGTCTAATAGCCTATCCTATATCCCTATAGTCATGGCTCTGATACCAATCTGTCACACCCCGACCCGCAGTGGAAGAAGAGTCGGGGCATAATTGGGTTATCACCAATGCTCATGATATTTACTAATATGTTTCATATTTATTAAAGTCAAATTTACATTCTCAATAATCCAAACATGTTCATACAAATACAAAGAAAAATAATCAACTAAACAATCCAAGCTCTAAACCAGTTTATTCTTCTAAGCCAATCCTATGTGTTTCTTGCTGCAGCTGGTTCACCTGTATCATGTGTGAAAATGTGAGTTTTTGGGTCAACATAAGTTGGCGAGTGAACCTTGTTAGATAAACATTTATTATTGATTTCTTGTTATCTTTATCAAGGAAAAATTGTGCAATAGTCATATGTGAGCAAATGTAAATAATCAAACAATAGAAATAACAACCACAAACAATAACATACAATAACATATAAACCTGCATGAATATATAACATGAATGAAACTGTATATGTTGGCAACGTCATGTTCACGCTCATAATGTAATGGGGAACTGACGGCCTATGATGAATGTCTGTGCGATCAAGGCTCAATCAAACGGAGCCGATCGTATGTTGGCAACGCCCGGTTCACGCTCATAATGTAATGGGGAACTGCTCAACGCTCATAATGTAATGGGGAGCGGCGGCATATGATATTGCATGTACTGAAAATAATAAATTAAATCTAAACAATAACCACACAAATAGTTGATACAAGCTGAATACACATTTGTTCATGATATGATGTATGCACAATGATTTAAATATAATAAATGGTAAGACACATGATACACCCCAAAAACGTGATTAGAACGGGGAATTTGTAGAGATTCACTCACATTGGGTGCGTTCGGTTGGAGATGATGAGATGCGTACGAGTTTGAAGGATTGATCAACGAGGATTAACTAACCTAAATAATAACGGAAGGTATAGTTAATGAGTGGATTTTATTAATAATTTTAATAGGATTTTTAGATATATTTTTGTGAGTTTAAGGCTATTTCCTATCTTTAAAAACATTGTTTTTAAGTATTTTTAATTGATTTTTAAATTAAATTAAATAAATAAAAATATAAAAAAAATGTTGACTTTTGCGTTGACCATTGACCGTTGACTGTTTGACTGTGACTGTTGACTGTTTGACCGGTTCTGTTGTGTGTATGTATGCGTCGGGCAGGACTCGAACCCGAGACCTCCCGTAAGCGTGCACGCAGCTCTACCAACTGAGCTACGTGTCTAACCCGAAATAATTCTGTTTTTAATTATATTTATATACTATTTTAGTTTATTCAAAATTCTTTTATTTTCAAAAAGGGTTTTTAATCGTCGAACCGGAGTGTGCAACAGGTCTCGAACCCGGGACCTGTGGGTTAGTGTTGCACACAGTCCACCGCTGGACTGTGTGTCTAACCTGGTTAATATACCGATTTTTATTATACTTAACAACTACCGTGAATTAATCCGGTTCAGTTAGAAAAATAAAACATCTTTATTACAGAGCATACGTGTGTGTCAAGGATCGAACTCGCGGCGTGTGATATATGTGTGCACACAGTCCACCGCTAGACTGTGTGTCTAACCCGAGATAATATCCAAATTATATTAAACTTATAAACAACCTAACTTCGTCTTCTTCGTTACAGAATCACAGACTACGATTACTCTATTGTTTCTTGTTTAATTCGATTGACAAACATTCAAATGACTAAAATGAAATGGCAGAGACGATTTTGGAAGTAACATACCGGAGAAACGATTTATCTCAGAATTCCGGCGAAGTCGTCGGCTCTGTTTTTACGGATTTCGTCTGAGCGGACAGATTAACAATTTTTATTAGATAAATGCGAAATTGAAGCACTGAACAAGAATTACCAGAAGGTTTAGAAGGCTATACCTTTTCACAGCGAG
The DNA here is from genome assembly GCA_947069175.1 of Scalesia atractyloides. NCBI lineage: Eukaryota > Viridiplantae > Streptophyta > Magnoliopsida > Asterales > Asteraceae > Scalesia > Scalesia atractyloides. Next base: position 69,124,018 of record CAMTDV010000116.1, read on the forward strand.
AATTGGGACTTTCAGAAGTTTTTCAGCGAGAGTGAATTATCCGATATCGACGTCTGAAACTGACTCTGATCGAAGGGTTTGAGTTAGCAATAGCTTAACAACTGATAGACGATGAAAGAATTGAGAGACTTACTGATTTGATGGAAGACACGGTTTTCCGGCGAAAGTCCGGCGAGTTCAAAAAGCTGCTCCGACGAACTGAAATTAGTGCGAAAATGAAATTGAAAGTCTGCATATGAGTTTGAGTCGCGAGAGGGGACTAAGGTTGGAGTAAATCAGGAAGTGCAGATTTTTCGGTTATTAAAACCGATCAACTTATGAATTCAAGTCCATTCAAGATCAAATTGATTGAAAGTGTCGGTTTATCGGTTATAATCAGAATTCCGTGATCACTCAAACGTCCAGGACGTTTGGAAGCCGATAACGGTTTCAGTTAGCGTAAACCGGTTGATTTATGGTTGAACATAAGATTTAATTGATTCCTAGAACTAACAGAAAACATCAAGTGGCGGAGTGGTTATGAGTGCGCGTGTTAAGTCTTTGAGTCTTTCCGGCTGACCCGGGTTCGAGTCCCGGCAGCCTATTTTTCATTTTATTTATTTTATTTTTACTTTTTATCAATTATAATTTTTATATTCTAGTTTGTTTATTAATTATGCATCATTAAAAATTAAAATTGACATAAATACGCAACGAAACATTTATAACTTGATATTCGATTACAAACGGAGCGGGTTTGGAAAACCCGTTTTTGATAAATGTTACAATTTAACTTATGGCGTTTTCATTATCATGTTTTAGGAAGACAATAACATCAATTATTCACATTGATTATTATTATTCAACTAATGGCGTTTTCGTTGTGGCGTATTCATTATGTCATTTTCATTAATATGTTTATTAAGAAAGTAACATCAGTTATTCCTATTGTTTATTATTCATTTAGTGAAGTTTTCATCGATAATGTTTTTTTTCAGACGAGGGTGTTTCTTCAAATGAAAGTTTTTGCCCGAATACTGGTTTTCCATTGGTCATTCTCGACGTTAGTGAAGAGATAAGGCAAAATAGATATGATATTCCCAATTCTCGATGATTGTTATTCATTGTATGTTAGGTATGCGACAACTTGTGGTTTTTCTATTAGGAAAGGGACTGAAAAGATAAACGCCAAAGGAGAAACACATATTAAGTATTACATGTGTACGAGATCTAGGGTATATAAGGACAGGAAGGTTGATATGTTGGACCCGAATAAAAAAGAAAGGATTGTGCGATCCGACTTTACAAAGAGGACTTGTTGTGGAGCACAATTATGTGTAATATTTGAGGCTGGATCATGGAAGGTCTATAAGTGTGTTCAGGAGCACAACCATGATTTTGTTGAACAACCTGATAAGCATTTTCTTTCTTCTGAACGACACCTCAATCAGTTCTAGAAGCATGTTATACATAGCATATCAAAGTTGAATTTGGGACCGGTTAAGGCGTTCAATGTTAGGAAGACTTGTTTTGGTGGTTTTGAAGACGTGGGTGTGAGTAAAATTGATTTTAAGAACTACAAGAGGCAAATTAACTTGTTTATAGGGGAATACGATGCTGAGATGGTTGTGAGACATTTGCATGAAAAAAAAAACAGTCAAAGCCTAATTTCTTGTACGATTACTTCACAAACGATGATAATCATTTGAAGGGACTTTTTTGGTGTGATGATCAATGCAAACGTAATTACCACGTGTTTGGTGATGTGATTTCGTTTGACGCCACATATCGTTCCAACAAGTAATATTTATAATTCTATGTTTTCTGTGTTTTTTTGCATTTTCACTTTTTAGATGATTTGGCGTTTTGTTCTCGTTTCATTTATCAGTTGCGTTTTCATATGCAGATACTCTATGGTGTTTCTACCCTTCACTAGTATAGACAATCACCATTACAATGTTGCATTTGGTGCTGCATTATTGGCGTCAGAAACTACTTGATACGTATATATTGTAGTTGAGAGTTTTTCTGAAAGCTATTGGTTCTCAACCAAAAGTTGCTGTCACTGACCAAGATCTAGCAATGAAGAAGGTCATTTCTGTTGTATTTGTTGAAACGAGTCATCGTTTATGCATGTGGCACGTGATGCATAAACTTTCTCTAAAGGTTCAACGTTTTAAGATATTGTAACATTCGTCGTTAAAACAGGTTCCAAAACCCGCTCTGTTTAAAATTTTAGAATTTATTAAAAGCTTCGTTACACATTTATTCATTTTATAAAATATGTTAGATAATCTTCATAATTAATAAATAAATTAGATAATTAGTATATTGATAAAAAATATACCAATATTTAAGAATTTTAAAAAATAAAATAAAGAAACAGAGGCGACCGGGTTTCGAACCCGGGTCCCCATCCAATACACACACCACATACACCACTAAGCCACGCGCACCCTTTTGTTTTAAAACCAAAACAAACAAATTTTATACACAAACCCACCTCAACCCTGAAATTAAAAAACTTGTAGAACCTGTAACTGCCAGAAAGCATGATTTACGCAATCAAGTTAATTATCGTTTTCCTCATGATTAAAACGAGAGTAACTGGCTTTGAACAATCAGTTATAACCGCAAGAAAAATCAATTTGTTATAAACTGATGGAAAGCAATAATTCAAAATCAAGATTTGAAACAAAAAACTTGACAATCACTTGCCTATAAATAACAACTTCAACCAGTTCTAAAACTAGCTTAATCTCTCAACTCTCGCTAAAACTCTCGGAAGTTGACTCTGCGAATCGTCGGAGTTTTCGTATTATCGCCGGAGGAGCCACCGGAGCGTCACCACCATCTTTGTTTCGGTAACTAAACCACTCTCTTTATCTTTGGGTTGTGTATTTTTTTGTTATTGAAAGAAATCTATCATCAAATCCAGAATGTTTTTTATATAACAATACAGTTTGGTCAGTGGGTATTAGCGATGAAGAAGATAAAGCGGGGGTAGTATATTAATATAATTAAAGTTACATGTTTAAATGGGTTAGACACACAGTCCAGCGGTGGACTGTGTGCATCTTGAACAGAGTGTCCCGGGTTCGAGTCTCATTACGTACAACGGTCCGATCACATAACAAATCTTTTTAATAAATAAAAACATGATTTAACCGAGCAAGTATATAAATATAATATAACTTCAGAATATAACGGGTTAGACACCCAGCCCATTTGGTTGGGCTAGGTGCAAAACAACGTCGAGGTCACGAGTTCGAAACATGTCCAGCGCACCGGTTCGATTGATTTTAAAACCTTTTTAATTATATTAATTCTGGTTTAACCTAACAAGAATATAAGTATAATAAAAATCATGATTCTAACGAGTTAGACACATAGCTCAGTTGGTAGAGCTGCGTGCACGTATACGAGAGGTCTCAAGTTCGAATCTCGCCCACGCTGCCTATCCTCCCATGCGAACCGGTCAGATTCTGACAAGTCTGACAAGGCCCAAAAATTTTTATTTTATTTTTTATTATTATTATTTAATTCTTTATTTATTTATTTACTCCTCTTATTCTAATATTCTCAATTATAATAAGATTAAAATTTCATTAAATATCATAAAATAATTTAAAGATCAAATAAAAAGTATTAAATTGAAAAATTAACTTTTATTTATTTATCGAATTGTTACGTTATTATTTAGGTTAGTTTACTTCGTCGGCTAAATCTTAAATTCGTGCGCACTCTTCATGAATCAAGGAAACGCACCCACTGTGAGTGAATCCTTACAAATTTCCATTTTTATTCATGTTTTGGGGTGTATGATGTGTGGTTTCATACATTTCATTTATTCAAACATTGTGCTATTACCATTATATGAGCTAACGTGTGATGTAAATGTTAATTGTTGTATTGTGTGTTTACATTTTTGTCAGTTGCGTGCAATTCATTCATTAGGCCCATCAGTTCCTCGTTGGAGACGAGTTGAGCATCAGGTGCCTCATTAGATCGGCTCCGTTTGATTGAGCCTTGTTCTCATTGTTCATCATTTGTCATGATTGTGTGTGCATTGATTGATAATATGTGGTTTGTGGTTAGATTTACATATACATTTATTCATATTTGGTTTAGGCATATTGTTATTTAAATAACCAATATAATTAATTTTTTTCCAATGATTAAATAAGATTCACTCGCCAACTTTTGTTGACCCAAAACCCTATTCTTATACACATGATACAGGTGGACAGGTTGAAGCAAGGAACACATAGGAAATTGCCTTAGAAGAAATATAAAGAGTTCATGAATGTCGTTGTACTTGTATGATTGTTGTAATTTTTTTTCCTTTAAATTAGAAATAATAAATATGAAACTTTATTATAGTAAATGTCATGAGCTTTGATGAAAACCCAATCATGCCCTGACTACCATTTCCGCTGCGGGTCAGGGTGTGACATATATATGACTTTTTGCCATTCATAATTGTGTTGCATGTTAGTTTTTTTGTTTTTAATGTATTTATTCCATGGTGTTTTGTGTTTTATATAGGTTGGTGTTAGGCTATGCAATTCCACCAATTTCAAAGAACGTATTTGTGGTGTTGTGTGGACGCATATTCTTACACCCGAAGAGTTTGAATCAGAATGGGAAGAAGTTATTGAAGAGTTCAATTTAGATGATAATGATTGGCTTTCTAATATTTTTGCACTTAGGGAGTCTTGAATCCCTGAATAATATAGAATGGAGGAACTGTCGGGCCTTATGCGTACGACATCGAGGTCGGAGATTCAGAACCATTTTTTTGGTCAAGTGTGCAACCCAAAATCTACTCTTGTTGAGTTCATGACTCATTACAAAACTGCAATAGAAGGACAACGTCACACGCACCGAAAAATGATCATGAATCTCGATACAAACGCCCCCAGTTGAAAAGTAAATTATAAAGTGTTAGAGAGCCAAGCTGATGAGATATACACAAAAAATATTTTTTGTGACATTCAAGCTGATCTAATCGGGATTGCTTAAATCAACATTATGAAGAGCAGGCCGATGGGTTTGTTAAGTTCTACATAAATGATTTCCAGCAGCCTTGTACATTCTTATTTGAGGTAAACAATGGCGTTTTTCACGTTTTTTAATTTGGCGTTTTCTGAGTATGGCGGTTATTATATTTTAAACATTTTTTTCTGTCTGAAGTTTTTTTTTTGTTTTGTTGTTTGATGGTGCTTTATACATACATTGTCTGCATGGCGTTTTATACACACATTGTTTTCGTATTCTTTTCAGGTAATGTATCGTAAGTCTGATTGCACGAGCACTTGCTCATGTAGGCGTTTTGAGTAGTTTGGTTTGGTATGTAGTCATATATTTTATGTTTTGAGAAGTTTGGATATTAGGGAATTTTCAAAACAGTACATTTTGAATAAATGGCGTAAAGATGCTTCGCCAAATTGCTCTTCGGATTACTCAACGAGTCGTGATTTTACGACTGAGCTTGATCCCGATGAGCAAAGTATGATGCGAGAAATTATTTTTCAACGGAGTATACTTTAAACCGTTTATCTGGTAGTACAGAGGAGCTATCTTATACAAGGATCATATTGAATCTTATATGAAGAATGTTAAAGATATACAGATTGTTGCTCCTCTTCCTGGTACTAGGGATTGATTTGCAGAGCTAACATGGCAATATCAAAATGACAAGAATCCAATAAGAGTCCTGTTTGATATAAGTCGAAAGGTTATGGATCTCGCAAGCGTTTGAAATCCAAACAGGATGAAGCAATTGAAAAAACAAAAACAAAAGTGAATCCCGGGATAAAATGTCACACCCGAGCTTTCCACATCCAATCAAACACTGGTGGGCCTGGGTGGGGAATATCGTGACGTAAGTTGATATCACCATCGTCAATTAAACACAACATAGCGGAAGTCTTGGATTTAAATTACTATTAAAAACCAAATGTTCGAAATACAAAATAATATACAGGCTCGTAATAGAAGATCCCCAGGCAGATCATTAATTGTACAAAGAAAGAATGTAAAACACACTTTAGGCAGATCTAGGATTTGCAAGATCCTCTTATCACTACCGAGCACTTCCAGCCTATTTCATATTGTACCTGCGAGCTCAGTCTTTTGAAAATACGTCATCTTTCGCTTGTAAATACACCCAACTGACTCATTTTCAAAACATTTGAAAATATGTTTTAAGTGCATATCAACACAAAATCTTTTTATAACATGGGAAAGTTGACGTTGCAACCTTGTTAACAGATTCACATGTTTGTCCATACATACATGGCCCGGTGCGAAAACCGAGACATGATTAACTATACACCACTTACGAACTCATGAAGGAGTTATCCCTAACGTCTTGGGTAATTGCATTTGAGCGTCTGTCGGGTGTATGCCTACACCCCGCGCTAAGGTCATGTCCATTAACTAATGTAATGAGCCGAGGATATCCAGGACATGGTAGTTTACCCCCGATGTTTAAGTTATCAAACAAAACTGATTAAAACAGAATATGCGGATTTACTAGCCACAATCCGCATCCGATTGATCCCATTTCCGACCAAGCGGTAATAGTTTACCGTAAACCAAACCCGCATAGGGGAAATAAGTCGAGAGTATTTACCTGAGCTATTCTTCGTTTAACCGCAAGATTTATTAACTCAGCCGTACACAAAAGCACTAAGTGCATATTGCATTTACCGGAATGTCTCTAGTCTGGATTATGGCATAAGCTAACCAATTAAATACTAACGGTCTTATTTAAGTCATAGACTTAGACCGACTAGCGTACTTGATCATAACGTATAACGCTAGATTAAATGATGATCGGATAGAATGTAGTTTAATCCCAACAAGTACGTTGAATTTTGTAATAAGGATAAACTATAAACATCCTGGATTTTGTGACTTAATTGACAAGGTTAGACCCGTTTCGGTTAATTTTCGTAAACTAGTTACATATGTTTAACCATAGCATATCAGCAATATCAGGTAACCGGATAAGTCATGGACAAGTTCTATATGCCATTACACCTTAATAAGTTGTAATATCAGTAGAATATCAACTTATATACCCGTTAAGGTTTTAAATGAAAATATGCCTCATAAGGGTATTTTGGTAATTTCATACCTTATAAAAGGAACTTGAATATAATTTGATGTTATAACTATAAGTATTCTGGAAAAATAAATTATTTAAATATCAGTAGGAAATTAATCATATGTGTAATTTATCTTTTATGACCAAACTATGCAACGAAGGGGCATTTTGGTCATTTTACACATAATTTATAAATTATTTGGGATTCTGAGTTTGTATCATATACATACTGTAAAAATATTTAAAAAAAGTTTTAAAATCAGTAGGTAACAAGTCTTGGTTAATAAATATGGTTTAAAACCATACTATGCGCCGAAATGACGCTTATGTCGTAAAATGGCGATTTGTCTGACGTTTAATGAAAACTGATGTTAAGGTCAGTTTAACATGTCTTAGATATGTTATTTTATATAATATATCAGTAGGTAAAAGATTTACCTTAAAAAGATGTGATTAAAACCATTTTATAAGCCTCAAGGGCCTTATCGTCATTTATCGACATAATACATGGACTTTTTATAAACTTAATTTATAATCTAGTTTGACATCCCAAATAATCCGAATTATAATATTACATATTTTAGAAACTCATTTTCAAGTTCTTTATCATTTAAACCTCATTTTATCCAAAAAGGGCATTTTAGTCAAAATGACATAATTACGGAACATGTGCATAAACTCAGATTCTGATTATGATCATGTAATATAACCTCAAACGGTTATGCTACATTATATTACGATCATAATGCAACTTTAGATCAGTATCTAACTAATGTAAATTGGGTCATAATCGAAAGTCAAAGAAGAAGTCAAACTTCGTGACTTTCGGTTGCGAACCGACCCTAGAACTGAAATTGACAAGCCGAACATGTTCTTACATGTTCTAATAATTATTACCAACTTGTTTAAGTGTCAAAACAGGTTTCATAACATATATAAGATCAATTTATGATTTCTCCGAAAAATGGCCTGTTTGACTTTTTAATATCATAACTTTGACCCGTTAATTGGTCTAGCAAACATGATGTTCAGGTGGTGCCCTTTATAGGGACTAACACCTACCTTATTACGATCACTTAGCCATGTTTGTTATGAACAATGGCTGAAGCATAATGGTCTTAACCGAAAGTCAAGACGTTTTCTGTAAAACGCTTGACTTTTGGCTATAAAAGCCTATAAACGAAAATGTAAGAGGAAGGAACACTTACAAGTGGTTTCTAGAATGCAATAGAACTAAGTTGGATGCTCCTTTCAGTTAGGAATTTCCAGAGGAGGGAGATAGAGTTGATGAGAAAGGTGCAAGTTCAAATGGTTAACCTTGGCACCTATTTATAGTTGGAGAGCTTGAAGGAGGTGATGTCAGGTGTTAAGGGGTGTAAGAGAAAGCTTACAAGTGTCCTAAAACGTGGCATAACAGTTTGGAAGACCATGGTTTCTAATCAAATGGTTTTTGGCAATTTGTGTGGAGGCCAAGCAAATTTTCTACAGACACAGGCCTCTCGCGCCCCGCGAGCGCCCCATGGCCAGTTTCAAAGTTTGACACTTTTTTGCCTCTTAACTTATTAAACCCTCTTAAACCTTCCTAAAACACCTTTTTACAACTTTTAGCCCTCCGTAGCCAATACTTGGCGTTAAAAGGTCACTCATAGGTATAAATTAACATGTTGACACTTTTAATCCCTCCATTATCCAACTTTCACAATTTACAGAATTAACCTCTCTCGTCCAACAACGGGCACGCATGAGAGTTAGGACTTTGTAAAGGATCAATCAGAGGCTCATTATATGCATGTTGACATATTAGTCACTCAGAGGCCAAGTTTAAGCATGTTGACATATCAGTCACTAAGAGGCTAGTCATGTTGACATATCAGTCACTCAGATGCCAAGTTTTAAGCATGTTGACACCTTTAGTCCTTATTGGTCTTTAAAAAAAATTACAACACGTGTCACTATACTATTGGACACGATTTTACAAGGTGTTAAACGAAAGAAAGATAGTGGAAGAATTGTAAAGCTTTTGGACACTACACATCGACATGCAAGAAGCCCGTAATTAAAAGAAAATTGACACGGTCTTCGAGAGAAAGTGAAGAGTAGTTTAGCCGTTTTATTTTTTTCCTATGCAATTTTTGAGCATGTAAGAACACACAATAATGCCATTTGGCGTTTCTATTTTTTAATATATCATTTTTATTTCATTTTGTTTCACAATTTGTGAATAACATATGATTAAAAGCAATTATTATAGTTCTGGAAGTTTGTTTTTGTTTTGCAGTTTGACGTTTTTGCACCTAATTATAGAGTATTATTAACTACAAGGTACATAACAAACAACCATAAGAGATCGCACATACACATAAACGCAAAAAAAAAGAATACTTTTCAGTCAATAAAAATATTTTATTCCTCTAATTAGGTGAGGTTAACTCAATAAGATTTTGCCGAATGAGATAGACAACATTGTTAATCCTCACTTAAGAAATGACATTGTCCAACTCATTAAGTGACACTTTATTGAGAACAAAATTGAATCTCCAAAAAACGACGTTTGCCATCTGTGGTTTTTGAACTTTTTGGCGTTTTAAATTGAATGGTATTTAGTAAAATATGGTGTGATCAATCGAAGGGCCTGAGGCATTGTTTATATAAGATGTTTTTGGCACGTAGTTTAGGCGAGAATTTTATTTAATATATGTTTGCATTAAATTTTCCATCGTTTTAGTTACTATTTATTCAGCTTTATCTGTTAAAGCTATAACGCGTCCCATCATTAAGTTTGACGTTTTGTATGAATTGTGTTTTAGATAAAGATGTGTTTTATCTAGAAGGGATTATGTCTATGGCTCGTAGTTTAAGGCGACATATTTAGTGTCGTTTTATTTATGAGTTTGGCGTTTTGTATTATAGTAGTCAAAAGACACTTTTACCCTTAATGAAGCGCGTCCACGTAATAAAGTTGATGTCATTTACGAAAACGCCATAGCGCTAATGTAATGCGTAGATTGTTTTGATTCACACTTATAGACGTTTTTCCAAAATCTCGCCCATATATATATATATATATATATATATATATATAAACTCACTTGAGTTGACAAAACTCAAGAAAACCCAATGTAACAGTTTTTTTAAAAAAACATCTGGGAATGTGATATACATATATGTCAACATTTTAATAAAAAAATTAAAAAGCGCCGACTATTTTTTTAAATGGTCAACATCTGTATGTTACAATCCTTTTAGACATATATATTATGTAACATGGAAATTCTAACATATTTTCGAAAAAAAGTACTCGACGCTTTTTGTTTTTTACAAAAAAGTACAAATATATGTATGTTACATTCCCTATTTTCTTTGTAAAAAATAAAAATATTATATAAGGTTTTTATAAGGCTTTCCTAAGTTTTTTCAACTCAAGTGGGTTTTCATATTATCCTTCCCATACATATATATACATATATATATATATATATGTGTGTGTGTGTATATATATATATATAGCCTTAGGTTCGTGTAAAAATGATATTTTTGTGAGAAAATATAGAAGTTGACATGTAGGCATCATGTTTTGGACTTAGACATGATGTTTTGGGTTGTTTTAGCAAGAAACACACCAAACATAACAATTTAAGACACAATGCAAATAATTATAAGCTTAGTTAAAACACCATGCCAAGAACGTTAAGTAGTGTGTTTAATTTGTGTTTTAAATTGTTATGTTTGGTATTTTTCTAGCCAAAATAACATAAAATATCATGCCTAAATCTAAAACATGATGCCTACATGTTAATTCCTATGACTTCTCACACTTTCTACGAACAAAAGGTTCTTTTTACAGGAACCTCACAACACACACACATATATATGCTCTATCATTTGTTAAATGAGTGTGTTAACGTTCCATGCAAATTTAAAACTTTACAAGCGTATACGGTCTAAGAACCTAAAACTGGATGCGAGTAAACATGTGATAGAGCCATTAGAGTTTTCTATTTTTAGCCCTTTCCTTTATACACATTCCCACTAGTTAACCTCTTAGGGCCAATACCTTATCATTTCTTAATCCATATAAAAAGCGCACCAAAAGCCCAAAAATAATTTCCTTTTTAAACCCAATTTTTGTAGCAAAAATATAGTTATAAAAATAAACACTTTTTCATGACTTTCTATCTTATGAAGACCCGCTCCTCAAAGGGCGAGATGAAGAAAAAAATCGTTACATCTTGTGCAGTTAATCCTTCTCTATCTCAAGGAATAAAAATCAAGTCTATGAACCAAACGTTAAAATGGTTATAACTTGATTTAAGTTTGTACAGCTACTTTGAAAAAGCCACAAAAACTCTACAAAAATATTTTTGAAACTATAAACCAATTTTTGCTACACTTTTAGCCACTCTCCCCAAATTATACATACCTTACCCCAATCCTACATTACAACTCAATAAAAGACCACCACTTGATGCTTACTCGTCTAGATGAAACAGTTGAGATTCGTGTCACACCCCGACCCGCAGCGGAATAAGAGTCGGGGCATAATTGGGTTATCACCAAAGCTCATTATATTTATTAATATGTTTCATATTTATTAAAGTCAAAATTACATTTCCAAATATCCAAACATGTCCATACAATACAAAGAAAAATAACCAAACAAAACAATTCCAAACTCTAAATCATTTTATTCTTCTAGTCCAATCCTAAGTGTTTCTGGCTGCAGCTGGTTCACCTGTATCATGTGTAAAAATGGGGGTTTTGGGTCAACATAAGTTGGCGAGTGAACCTTGTTAGATAAACATTTATTATTGATTTACTTGTTAGTTTATCAATGAAAAATTGTGCATAATCATAAATGAGCAAATGTAAATAATCAGGCAGTGGCAATAGCAATCACAACTATAACATACAATAACATATGATAGCATACATAAACATACCAACATCATACGATAAATAACATGAATGAAACTGTGCGATCAAGGCTCAATCAAACGGAGCCGATCGTATTACATGTACTGAAAATGATAAATGTCTGTGCGATCAAGGCTCAATCAAACGGAGCCGATCGTATGTTGGCACGCCAGGTTCACGCTCATAATGTAATGGGGAACATGCTCAACGCTCATAATGTAATGGGGAGCGGCGGCCTATGAAATTGCATGTACTGAAAATAATAAATTGAATCTGACAATAACCACATAAACAGTTGAAACAAGCTGAATACACATGTTCATGATATGATGTATGCACAATGGTTTAAGTATAATATATATAACGAGACACATGATACACCCCAAAACGTGATTAAACGGGGAATTTGTAAAGATTCACTCACATTGGGTGCGTTTAATTGGAGATGATGAGATGCGCACGAGTCGGGATAATTGAACAACGAGAATTTCTAACCTAAATAATAACGGAAAAATATAGTAAATGAGTGAATTTTATTAAGGATTTTAATGGAATTTTTAGATATATTTTTGTGAGTTTAAGGCTATTTTCTATCTTTGAAAATGTTATTTTTAAGTATTTTTAATTGATTTTTAAATTAAATTAAATAAATAAAAATATAAAAAAAATTGTTTATTTTGCGTTGACCGTTGACCGTTGACTTGTTGACCGGTTCGGTCAGGGTGCATGAATGCGCTGGGCGAGACTCGAACCCGAGACCTCCCGTACGCGTGCACGCAGCTCTACCAACTGAGCTACGTGTCTAACCCGAAATAATCTTGTTTTTAATTATATTTATATACTAATTCGATTTAACCAAAATTCTTTTAATTTCAAAAACCTTTTAATTCAACAACCCGGTGCCAGTAACAGGTTTCGAACCCGGGACTTGTGCTTTAACATCACACACAGTCCACCGCTGGACTGTGTGTCTAACTTGTTTAATATACCGATTTTTATTATACTTAACAACTAACGGAGTTAACCCGGTTTAGTTTTAAACAAAAAGGCATTTTATTACACAGGGAGTGCGTGTATCAGGGATCGAACTCGTGACATGCGTGTATGTTTTGCACACAGCCCACCGCTGGACTGTGTGTCTAACCCGTTCATATTACTAATTTTAAATAAACTTTTAACTTAACTAACTTCGTCTTCTTCATTCAAATTACAGTCGACTGAATTACTAATCCGTTTCTTGCGTTTACGATTATCAAACATTCATAAGACTAAAATGAAATAGCAGAGACGGTGTTGGAAGTAAACATACCGTAGGAATGATTTATCACAGAGTTTCCGGCAATGCGTCGGCTCTGTTTTTGGGCACCTCAACTGAACCAAACAATTAACCATTTTGATTAGTCAATCGTGGAATTGAAGTGATAAACAAACGTTAACAGTGTGATTGAAGGTCCTTACCGTTTCACCGACGGAAATAAAGATTTCCAGAAATTTTCCGGCGAACTGGAATTATCTGATAACGGTGTCTGAATTCGATTTCAATTGAAAGGTTTAAGTTAGAAATAGCTTAACAATTGTTAGACTACAACGGTATTGAAAGAATTACCGTTTTGATGATGAATACGGTTTTCCGGCGAATCTTGCAGAAATTTCCGGCGAGTTGATTTAAGCGTTCTGATGGACTGAATGTATGACGAAAGTGAAATGGAAGGTTTGTATGATGTTTCTGAGTCGCGAGAGGGGTCTTGATTGAAGTAATTCAGATTGTTGGATAGTTTCGGTTATAAAACTCATCATCATCCGAATTCAAGTCAATTCAAGTCCGAATTGATTAGAATTTGTCGGTTCATCGGTTATAAACCTGAATGTGCGATTAATCAAATGTTTAGACGGTTGAATTGCCGATTTCGGTTTCTCAGTTGGCGCAACCGGTTTAACTAAGTTTGTGTATAAGAGTTATTTGTTTCCTAGAGATGACAGAAAACAACAAGTGGCGGAGTGGTGATGTGGGTGTGTGTTAAGTCTTTGAAGTTATAAACCGGCTGACCCGGGTTCGAGTCCCGGCAGCAACATTTCATTTTTATTTATTTTGTTTTCACTTTTTATCAAAAATAATTTTTATAGTTTAGTTTGTTTATTAATTATGTATCATTAAAAATCAAAATAACCATAAATACACAACGTGACATTTATAACTTGATATTCGATTACAAAACGGAGCGGGTTTTGGAAACCCGTTTTTGACAAATGTTATAGTATCCCCTACTTTTAGTAATTTCGTCCCGAAATTTAAGTAGTAGTAGGAAAAAGATGTGGGTATTTTTCGCACATTGAGTCTTCACGTTCCCAAGTAAACTCAGGTCCCCGTTTCGACTCCCAGCGTACCCTAACAATTGGAATGCGACTTCGTCGTAGACGTTTCTCTCCGAAGTCCATGATCTCTACTGGTCTTTCAATAAAATGCATAGACTCATCAATCTGAATATCTTCTAGAGGAATGTGGAGGTTTTCATCAGCGAGGCACTTTTTCAAGTTCGACACGTGGAATGTGGGATGAATCCTGTTGAGTTCTTCTGGTAGATCAAGCTTGTATGCTACAGGTCCTACTCTTTCGAGTATCTTGAAAGGTCCTACGTAGCGTGGTGCTAGCTTGCCTTTTTGACCAAAACGAACTACTCCCTTCCACGGTGATACTTTTAGAAGTACATGATCACCAATGTTAAACTCTAAAGGCTTCCGTCGTTTATCTGCATAACTCTTTTGACGACTTTGAGCCGCTAGAAGATAGTTTCGAATTTGATGGATCTTGTCTGTGGTTTCTTGGATCAATTATGGACCAGTAATTTGAGCTTCCCCAATTTCGTGCCAACATACAGGAGATCGGCACTTACGACCATATAAGGCTTCAAAAGGTGCCATAACGATGCTTGAATGATAGCTGTTGTTGTACGAAAATTCAACTAATGGGAGATGAGCGTCCCAATTTCCCTTGAAGTCTATGACACATGCTCGAAGCATATCTTCAAGAGTTTGTATGGTGCGTTCAGATTGACCATCAGTTTGAGGGTGATAGGCGGTACTGAGATCTAATCGCGTGCCCATAGCGGCTTGTACTGCTTGCCATGTTCGTGAAGTGAAACGACCATCACGATCAGAAATAATGCTTAACGGTACTCCATGTCGGCTTACGATTTCGCTGATATAAATACGAGCTAGCTTCTCGTTCTTGAAATCTTCACGGATAGGAATAAAGTGAGCTGATTTTGTAAGTCGGTCAATTATTACCCATATAGTGTCATACCCACCAAAAGTGCGAGGTAACCCGGTAATGAAGTCCATGGTTATATTTTCCCACTTCCATACAGGTATTTCAGGTTGAATCAGAAGTCCTGAGGGTCTTTGGTGTTCAGCTTTCACCTTGGAACATGTAAGGCACTTAGAAACAAAAACAACAATATCTTTTTTCATTCCAGGCCACCAGTAGGTATATCGTAGGTCTTGATACATCTTATCGGCTCCTGGGTGTATAGAGTATCGCGTTTTGTGAGCTTCATTCATAAGAGTTTCGCGAAGATTGTTGTGATTAGGATTCCATATACGATCTAGATAATACAGAATACCGTCAGATTTAGTTTCAATTTTTAGCTCAGCTCCACAGGACATTTCCTTTCGTACATCATCTTCCGTTATTGAAACGTGTTGGGCTTCTCGAATTTGATCTTTAATGTTGGTTATAATTTGCGAACATAGAAGACGAATGGAGTTCGCATAACCCTTTCGACTAAGTGCATCAGCCACCACATTTGCTTTACTAGGGTGGTATCGAATTTCACAGTCGTAGTCATTTAGAAGTTCGACCCATCTTCGTTGCCTCATGTTTAACTCCTTTTGATTGAAGATATGTTGAAGACTCTTGTGGTCAGTGTATATTTCACACTTAGTACCATAGAGATAATGTCTCCATATCTTAAGAGCGAACACAACGGCTCCAAGTTCTAGGTCATGGGTGGTGTAGTTCTTCTCATGCGTCTTGAGTTGTCTCGAAGCGTAAGCGATAACTTTTCCTCTTTGCCCTGACGCGTCGCAATAGACCACGAAATCATCACAACCTTCAGGAAGAGTGAGGATTGGTGCATCGCAGAGTTTTTGTTTAAGGGTTTGGAAGGCTTCTTCTTGCTTAGGTCCCCATATGAAAGGTTTTCCCTTATGAGTTAAAGCCGTGAGTGGTACAGCAATGCGAGAGAAGTTTGAAATGAACCGACGATAATAACCAGCCAAACCAAGAAAAGATCTTACTTCAGTTGGTGTACGTGGAGCTTGCCATTCTTGTACCGCTTTGATCTTTGAAGGGTCGACATGTATTCCCTTGTCATTGACTACATGCCCGAGGAATTGCACCTCTTTTAACCAGAATTCGCATTTGGAGAATTTGGCGTAAAGCTTTTCCTTCTCTAGAAGTGTAAGGATGAGTCGAAGATGACGCTCATGATCAGATTTAGATTTTGAATAAATAAGAATGTCGTCGATGAAAACTATAACAAATCGATCAAGATAAGGTTTGCAGACTCTGTTCATTAGGTCCATGAAGACTGCTGGAGCGTTGGTTAAACCAAATGGCATGACCATGAATTCATAATGGCCATAACGAGTTCGGAAAGCAGTCTTAGGGACGTCTTCTTCCTGTACTCTAAGTTGATGATAGCCAGATCGAAGGTCGATTTTTGAAAAGTAGTTGGCACCTTGAAGTTGGTCAAGAAGATCATCAATGCGAGGTAAAGGATAGCGATTCTTGATTGTTAATTTGTTGAGCTCTGTAGTCGATGCACATATGAAACGATCCATCTTTCTTCTTTACGAAAAGGACAGGTGCACCCCAAGGCGATGAGCTAGGTCGTATGAATCCCTTGTCAGTCAACTCTTGTAATTGACTGGCTAGCTCTTGCATTTCAGATGGGGCTAACCTATAAGGAGACTTTGCAACTGGTGTAGCACCAGGTATAAGATCAATACGGAATTCGACTTCTCTAACTGGAGGAAGTCCTGAAATGTCGTCAGGAAAAACTTGCGGGAAATCTTTTACTACTGGAATGTCTTCAAGTTTCTTCTCCATAGTTCCCTTTTTGATGATATGAGCTAAAAACGCAACATAATTCTTGCGAAGATATTTTTGAGCTTGAAGACAAGACATTAAGCTGAGCCCTTTCGACGAGGTTTCTCCAAAGATTCGAAGAGTCTGACCGTTTGAAAGAGGAATACGTATAAACTTTTCGCGACATACAACTTCTGCCTGATGTTGACTGAGCCAGTCCATACCAATTATGATATCTAAACTTCCCAGCTTCATAGGAATAAGGTCAACTGAGAAGTCGTGGTCGTTTAATGTGAGTGTACAGTTGCGAATAATAGAGTTTAATGAGACCGGCTTCCCGTCAGCAACTTCTACCGTTATGGATTCCATGAGCTTATCACGATTTTGGTTTAGGATAGATTCAAATTCTAAGGACATAAAACTTCTATCCGCACCAGTATCAAATAATATGGATGCATATCTACCATTTATAAGGAACGTACCGTTAACCACATTGCCGTCAGCTCTGGCCTGGTTAGCGTTGATATTGAAAGCTCTTCCTCTTGCAGGTGGAGGAGCTTGGTTCGCTTGATTCACTGGGTTGGCTTGGGCCTGAGCATGAATAATGTTTACCAACCTTGGACACGTGTTTCTGAAATGGCTTGGGTCTCCGCAATTGAAGCAAGCCCGCATAGGTTGACCCATAGGATAATTGGGTTGGTAATATGTTTGGGCTAAATGTTGGGTGGGTTGTAATAGTAGGGGTTGTTGGGCTTGACCCATTATTTGTTGGTGGGTTTGGGTTGAAGGCTGGTGGCGGTTTGTTCGCTGAGGCATGCGGCAGGTTTGAACAGTATGACCTGCGCGACCACAGCAGGTGCAATATTAGCAAGGATAATCAGGAGAATGGTGATATTGGCTGCGGTTGCATTTTGGTAACGGGCCAGAGTATGGTCTTTTGTATGGTGCAGGTGAAGGAGCGACTTGGGCAATGGGTGCAGCAGGAATAGGGGAGTTGGTTTGTGTAACGGCGAAGTTTCTGGTGTTGCGCTTCCTCTTGTTAGCAAACTTAGAGGAAGAGATGGAATGGTTTGTAGTTTGACCCTCAATAGGGGCTTTCTTTTTCTCTTCTTTAAACTTCCCGTTGCGAATTCGATTCTCGGTCAGTTCAGTCGCTAGCTCCATAGCAGCTTCAAGTGTTACCGGTGAAATGCTGAGAACTGAATCTTGAATTTTCGAGAGAAGTCCTCGAATATAACGCTCGATCAGACGATAAGTTGGGGTAAACAAATTTAGAACCATTTGGTTCAACTCTAAGAACCTCTTGTTATAGGTGGTGTGGTCTCCCTCCTTCTGCTTTAAAGAATGAAATTCGTCCTCCAACTTTTTAATTTCACTCCTAGGACAGAAACGCCTAGTCATGATTTCCCTTAACTCCTCCCAAGTTAAGGCCATTGCATCATCAATTCCCCTCTTCCCTTTTTCAGTATTCCACCAAGTGAGAGCTACCCAAATAGTCTCCCGGTGGTGTATCGAACCTTGCGATCCTCAGGACAATCGCAGTTGAGGAAGGTGTTTTCCATTTCCTCAAACCAATGTAAGAGAACAGTGACACCTTCGGTCCCTTCAAATTTAGGAGGATCACAAGACTTGAAATGTTTGTATGAGCACTTGCTGGTAGGAGGGTTGTCGATTATCTGGTCATGTTGTTGGGGAGGGTTAGTAGGATTTGTAGCGAGGGCTTGTTGTACTTGGACCACAATGTCAGGCAGTATCGTGGCCATTTGTTTCGCGATTTGTGTGGCCAAGCGTTCCTGAGACCTTCCTGATCTTTTACCCCTTCGTTGTTGTCTGGACGACATCTACAGGAACATACATAAGAAGATTGTGAGTTTATGGAGTCTTTTTAGGTGTCATGTGTCTTAAGAAAATGAAAATAACATAAATATCAATAATGCAACTACATCCATAGGATGTCTTGGGTTTGCTCATGTTGGGCCTCAAATGTCCCCCATACCTTCACCTATATAGTCATGTGGGCCCCCATGGCTATTGGCTTGGTAGGATTCACATTAGTATTGGCGATTTAACACTTGCATCACCCGAATGCAAACCACAAAATATGTTTACGAGATGTATGGTCGGAATGTGTCCAGGTGTAGACACAATGACAACTCAAAGTGGGGTTAGCTCACACGACGTTTGGTATAGCATGCTTTGGCCTAATAGGTACTTCGTACTCTCATCGTTAGTCCCCAGGTAGGCAAACTGGTCCTTTATTTTGGATTTATATGAATGCCAGCCTAGACAGGACGTTCCGACTACCGGTACTGGTACCCTTCCAGTTACTACATGCCCGTCATGAGAACTCACTTTGATGAGATTTGAAAACACAAAAATCATTGTAAAAGCAATCATGATGTGGTGTGTGCTTTCATGGATGTGATATGTTATGAGAATATGATTCATGATAGGCATTATATGATAATATATACTTATGAACATGCATGCATAATATTGAATGTAACGTTAAACATAAAACATATAAACATCATGAAATTTGGCATGTAACACACAAAAATCTTAAAATTTCTAATTCAACTATAGTATAGGCTCTAAGGGTCTAATAAACTTTCCTATATTCCTATAGTCATGGCTCTGATACCAATCTGTCACACCCCGACCCGCAGCGGAATAAGAGTCGGGGCATAATTGGGTTATCACCAAAGCTCATGATATTTACTAATATGTTTCATATTTATTAAAGTCAAAATTACATTCCCAAATATCCAAACATGTCCATACAATACAAAGAAAAATAACCAAACAAAACAATTCCAAACTCTAAATCATTTTATTCTTCTAGTCCAATCCTAAGTGTTTCTGGCTGCAGCTGGTTCACCTGTATCATGTGTAAAAATGGGGGTTTTTGGGTCAACATAAGTTGGCGAGTGAACCTTGTTAGATAAACATTTATTATTGATTTACTTGTTAGTTTATCAATGAAAAATTGTGCATAATCATAAATGAGCAAATGTAAATAATCAGGCAGTGGCAATAGCAATCACAACTATAACATACAATAACATATGATAGCATACATAAACATACCAACATCATACGATAAATAACATGAATGAAACTGTGCGATCAAGGCTCAATCAAACAGAGCCGATCGTATTGCATGTACTGAAAATGATAAATGTCTGTGCGATCAAGGCTCAATCAAACGGAGTCGATCGTATGTTGGCACGCCAGGTTCACGCTCATAATGTAATGGGGAACATGCTCAACGCTCATAATGTAATGGGGAGCGGCGGCCTATGAAATTGCATGTACTGAAAATAATAAATTGAATCTAACAATAACCACATAAACAGTTGAAACAAGCTGAATACACATGTTCATGATATGATGTATGCACAATGGTTTAAGTATAATATATATAACGAGACCCATGATACACCCCAAAACGTGATTAAACGGGGAATTTGTAAAGATTCACTCACATGGGTGCGTTTAATTGGAGATGATGAGATGCGCACGAGTCGGGATAATTGAACAACGAGAATTTCTAACCTAAATAATAACGGAAAAATATAGTAAATGAGTGAATTTTATTAAGGATTTTAATGGAATTTTTAGATATATTTTTGTGAGTTTAAGGCTATTTTCTATCTTTGAAAATGTTATTTTTAAGTATTTTTAATTGATTTTTAAATTAAATTAAATAAATAAAAATATAAAAAAAATTGTTTATTTTGCGTTGACCGTTGACCGTTGACTTGTTGACCTGTTGACCGGTTCGGTCAGGGTGCATGAATGCGCTGGGCGAGACTCGAACCCGAGACCTCCCGTACGCGTGCACGCAGCTCTACCAACTGAGCTACGTGTCTAACCCGAAATAATCTTGTTTTTAATTATATTTATATACTAATTCGATTTAACCAAAATTCTTTTAATTTCAAAAACCTTTTAATTCAACAACCCGGTGCCAGTAACAGGTTTCGAACCCGGGACTTGTGCTTTAACATCACACACAGTCCACCGCTGGACTGTGTGTCTAACTTGTTTAATATACCGATTTTTATTATACTTAACAACTAACGGAGTTAACCCGGTTTAGTTTTAAACAAAAAGCATTTTATTACACAGGGAGTGCGTGTATCAGGGATCGAACTCGTGACATGCGCGTATGTTTTGCACACAGTCCACCGCTGGACTGTGTGTCTAACCCGTTCATATTACTAATTTTAAATAAACTTTTAACTTAACTAACTTCGTTTTCTTCATTCAAATTACAGTCGACTGAATTACTAATCCGTTTCTTTCGTTTACGATTATCAAACATTCATAAGACTAAAATGAAATAGCAGAGACGGTGTTGGAAGTAAACATACCGTAGGAATGATTTATCACAGAGTTTCCGGCAATACGTCGGCTCTGTTTTTGTGCACCTCAACTGAACCAAACAATTAACCATTTTGATTAGTCAATCGTGGAATTGAAGTGATAAACAAACGTTAACATTGTGATTGAAGGTCCTTACCGTTTCACAGACGGAAATAAAGATTTCCAGAAATTTTCCGGCGAACTGGAATTATCTGATAAGGGTGTCTGAATTCGATTTCAATTGAAAGGTTTAAGTTAGAAATAGCTTAACAATTGTTAGACTACAACGGTATTGAAAGAATTACCGTTTTGCTGATGAATACGGTTTTCCGGCGAATCTTGCAGAAATTTCCGGCGAGTTGATTTAAGCGTTCTGATGGACTGAATGTATGACGAAAGTGAAATGGAAGGTTTGTATGATGTTTCTGAGTCGCGAGAGGGGTCTTGATTGAAGTAATTCAGATTGTTGGATAGTTTCGGTTATAAAACCCATCATCATCTGAATTCATGTCAATTCAAGTCTGAATTGATTAGAATTTGTCTGTTCATCGGTTATAAACCTGAATGTGCGATTAATCAAACGATTAGACGGTTGAATTGCCGATTTCGGTTTCTCAGTTGGCGTAACCGGTTTAACTAAGTTTGTGTATAAGAGTTATTTGTTTCCTAGAGATGACAGAAAACAACAAGTGGCGGAGTGGTGATGTGGGTGTGTGTTAAGTCTTTGAAGTTATAAACCGGCTGACCCGGGTTCGCGTCCTGGCAGCAACATTTCATTTTTATTTATTTTGTTTTCACTTTTTATCAAAAATAATTTTTATAGTTTAGTTTGTTTATCAATTATGTATCATTAAAAATCAAAATAACCATAAATACACAACGTGACATTTATAACTTGATATTCGATTACAAAACGGAGCGGGTTTTGGAAACCCGTTTTTGACAAATGTTACAATTCGATCACTTGTCAAGGTTATGATATTTTCTTGGTTCGTTCCCACTCGAATCTTCACCCCATCATATATATATCTGAGGAGTGTTGAGCAAGAAATCTAGTGAGGTGTTTGATGTAGTATAAAAGAAAAATTTTCATAGGCTTATTATACTTTTAGCGTTCTTTTTAAATATATTAGTTAAAAACGAAAATAATAGGTTGAAGCGAGTGAAAGGCGTGGAAATGCTTAGTTTTTGGCTCACAAATCAAAGTAAAAAACTTAGGTTTACTATAAAGCCAATATTATATATATATATATATATATAGTGTTGCATGATTACAAACAAAGACATGCCCCATGCCTAGGATCCAGATCCGGAAACTGCGAGCCACGTCTAGAACACCACAACGCGAAGCCCATACAAGAAAAGTCCAGACACACCCTAAGCCTTTCAAGAAATGACACACTTTGGAATGGTCATGCCTAATACATGGCCTTGATAGCTGGTTGTCCTTCTCGTCCTTTCCTGATACATTCGGTTGAGATGTGTTTACAGGCACGAACGTGCATGGGCATGCATTGTCAAAGAGGAACGATTTAGGTAGTGTTTTCAAATATAAAGTCATAAAAGTACTTAGAATTAGGGGTAATTATGCACTAAACATATGTGTAATTGATGGAAAATCAACCATTGGAAGCTTGTCAGGGCTATTTCCTCAATCTGCATGAATACTTCAGCAGGTCGACTATTTCACATAATCCCTCTAGAGTTGGAATCTAGGATTTAGCGCATTTGGGGTAATAGCCCATTGTATAAGATGGAAACCTGTTGCTATACTTCTAGTCCATGGTGCAAACATTTTCTTAAAAGTTCTTTAAACCGTTCCCATGTTTCATATAAAGATTCCCCATCTTCTTGAAGAAAGAATTAGTTTAGTCCTTAATTTAGCAGTTTTAACAGATGGAAATATTTATAAAGAAACTTTTTGAACTAGGGATTCCCAAGTGGTTATCGAACCTTTAAGAAGGCTATTTAGTCATACCTTGCTCAACCCTTTAATGAAAATGGAAATATGTGGAGTCTAATAGCGTCATCCGAAACACCATTAATTTTAAAAGTCTCATATTTCAAAATACGGAGATGTGGGTCTTCGTCGGATAGTCCATAGAAAGTGGATGAGTTCTAAAGCATTTGAATAAGAGGTAGCCTTAGTTCGGAGTTATTTGTGTTCACCCTAGGGGGACAATTGCTGCCCAAAACTTATCCATGGTTGTCCTTAGAAAGTTCATAAGGGTTTCTCTGCCATTGGTTTTATAGTTACTTCAACAACGAGTCTGTTTCTTTGACAAAGTTTGCTATGAAAATATCGTTCTGGCTCGTTGATGAATGGGTATAGCTTTGAATTACCCGAGGGGGTAGAGGTCATGCAATACCTACAACAAGAGACAAGAACAAACGCACAAAATGTTCAAGAAAAAATAAAAAATAAAAAATAAAATTCTGCTAGGCGTCGAGGCATGGCCCGTGTCTGGAGGGCACGACCCGTGTTTCAGTTCGAACATGTTTTTTGTAACATCCGTCAAAAAACAGGTTTCCAAAATCCGCTTCGTTTATTAATCGAATATCCAGTTAAAAATTTTTCGTTGCTTATTTAACTCAGATAAATTTTAAACGATACATAATTAATATATAAATTAGAATCTTAAAACATAATTGTTAAATAAAAAAAATTAACGAATTTAAAAAAAAGTGGAGACGCCGGGTTTCGAACCCGGGTCACCCACTAACTTATACACACACAGTTTTCACCACTCCGCCACACGCACATGTTGTGAAGAAACTTAAGCAAATAAAACTTAAAGTCTCACCCGCGAACAATCCGATTTCAACCAAAAAAACTGAAACCGCCATTTTCAAGCAAAACCGAAATCAAGTTTTCCGTTCAGAGCACAATCTGGTTCCAGTCATTGAAATCTCTAACGGAAACCCAATGAATACATGTGGTAACCGATTGAATTTAATGGTGCGATAAACAGAGATTGAAACCGCCAATCAATCTTCAATCAATCATTGAATTTTCGCGATCATCTTGGGCATAACAGACAACGGGGCATCGGTTAAAACCAACCCATTGACTCAATTCGAATCAAAGCTGATCAAATCGTATGATTTTAGAAATCGAAACCGAAATGTAATTAAATTCGAGTTATACTATATATATCGATGTATTCATCATTTGAGCTCGCGAGTCTATCAAACTTACTCTCTCAAACTCACTCTGAAAACCTCGCCGCAAGTCGCCGGAATCCTCTGCAAGTTGACCGAAAGTTATCGCCGGAAAACCGAAGAATCTATCCCACTGTTGCCTTACTTTATAAACAGGACATCTAGAGCTCAGACAGAAGTCACCCACACTCACCTCAAACTTCCTGAAGATCCTCTGTCGCAAGTTACACGTCGCCGGAAAAGTTTCAGTCACCGGAATTTTCTGTCGGAGTTAAACCGAAAGGTCTAACACCTCGCCCAATCGGTACAAACAATTAACTTTCTTCAATACTGTTTACATGCATTTGTTTAAAACTGGGAATCGAAATTATGTGTGCTAACAGTCGGGATTGGGAGTTCTGGGTTGTTTTAACGAAGAAGATGAAGTTTAGGTTGTGTATATATATTTAATATAAATCGGGTTATATCTCGGGTTAGACACACAGTCCAGCGGTGGACTGTGTGCATTTGAAACATAGAGATACCGAGTTCGAGTCTGTCCTTGTTCCGATTCGTCACAATATTCAAACATTTTTATAAAACCCAAATATAGAACCTTTCAGTTAGTATATAAGATTAATAAAAACAAGTATCTTAACCAGGTTAGACACACAGTCCAGCGGTGGACTGTGTGCAAAGTTAAACCACAGGTCACGGGTTCGAAACTCATCATGCGCACCGGTTCGACTAGTTTAAAAACCTTTTTAATTAAATAAAATTCTGAATAATCTAAGTAGTATATAAATATAATTAAAAACAGAAATATTTCGGGTTAGACACGTAGCTCAGTTGGTAGAGCTGCGTGCACGTATACGAGAGGTCACGAGTTCGAACCTCACTCAGCGCATATAATAAACACGGTCCGACCGGTCAACTGGTCAACGGTCAACTGTCAACTGGTCAAAAAGTAAAAAAAAATTATTTCTTTTATTTATTTATTTTATTTAAAAATCAATTAAAAATACTTAAAAATAATATTTCCTTGAACTCACAAAAATAAACCTAACAATCCCATTAAGAACACTAATTAAAAATATTAATCTCAAATAAAAGTTTATTTATTTATCGAACTATTATGTTATTATTTAGGTTAGTTCCCTTGCCGATTAAATCCGAATTCGTGCGCATTCTTACAAATTCCCCTTTTTATTCATGTTTTGGGGTGTATCATGTGTCGCTTAAATTAATTCGCTTATTCAAACTCGTGCTATACCATTATATGATCTAAACTTAGAATGTAAATATTGTTTGTTGTGATGTATTACATATTGTCAAGTTGTATGCAAATTATTTATTAGTCCCATCAGTTCCTCGTGGGAGACGAGTTGAACAACGCGCGCCTCAAAACTCATTCATTAGGCCCATCAGTTCGTTGAACAACGCGTGCCTCAAAACTCATTCATTAGGCCCATCAGTTCCTCGTGGGAGACGAGTTGAACAACGCGTGCTTCAAAACAATCAATTGTTGTATGTGTGTGCAATATTTAATATTATGTGTTTTGTGAATAAATTTACATCTACATTTACTCATATGTGGTTATGCACTTTATTTTATAATCAATACAATAAACACGTTTAAATGTTTTCATAGGATTCACTCGCCAACTTTTTGTTGACCCAAAAACCATTTTTACACATGATACAGGTGGACAGGATGAAGCAAGGAACACATAGGAAAAGTGCCTTAGAAGAAAAATAATGAAGTCTAGAAAGATGTATAGAACATGTTGTACTTGTATGATTTGATTGTATGATCTCCTTTAAATTGTAATAATAAATATGAAACATTATAATAAATGTCATGAGCTTTGATGAAAACCCAATCATGCCCCGATCACCTTTTTCCGCTGCGGGTCGGGGTGTGACAGATTGGTATCAGAGCTTTTGACTATAGGGATATAGGATAGGTTATTAGACCCTTAGAGCCTATACTATAGTTGATTAGATTTTAATTGTTTATGTGGTTACATGCAAACTCATGATGTTTATTTGTTTCGTATTTATACATACACAAATGCATGCAAACACTTCCAATATTATATTTTGTGATACATAATGAATTATACTTACAGTCAAACATACATAATTACATACACATTCATCATACATATTTCAATGTTCACATATTCAAATCACCTTCATACTTCCGTTATTCAAGATTTTGTTGCATTTTTCATTTTTCAAATCTCATCAATGTGAGTTATGCGACGGGCATGTAGTAACTGTAAGGGTATAAGAACCGGTAGTCGGAACGTCCTGTCTGGGTTGGCATTCGTATAAATCCAATATAACGGACCAGTTTGCCTACCTGGGGACTAACGATGAGAGTACGAAGGACCTATTAGGCCAAAGCATGCCACACCAAACGTCGTTCGAACTAACCCCACTTTGAGTTGTCACCGTGTCCACACCTGGATACATTCCGAATGTCATACGTTACATACATGTTTCTCGATTTTCCCCGGGTTTTAGTGTACGTAACCAGGCTAACACATGCGAACCATATGAAAAACCCGGTAATCATGGGGGCCCACATGATTACGAAGGTGAAGTATGGCGGCATGCAAGGCCCAATTAAGAGCAAAGCCCAAGACATCCTATGGATGTAGTAGATTTATTATTCTATATTTATTTTCATTCATAAATACGACACATGACCCCTAAAACGTCCAACTCATACTCTTGATATGTATTCCTTGTAGATGTCCTCTAATCTAGCTCGTAGGAAGATGAGATCAGGAAAAGCCCGTGAGCGCATGGCTGCCCAAATCGCTCAAAATGGCTGCCGTAATACCCAACATTGTAGTTCAAGTTCAACAAGCCCTTACCGCTAATCCGTCAATCAAGAAGATCAAAATATTGTCAACCCTCCCCCAAATACTACTAAATGTACCTTCAAGCATTTCAAATCCTGCGACCCTCCAAAATACGAAGGGACTGAAGGTGTCACCACTCTCCTCCATTGGTTTGAGGAAATGGAAAACACTTTTCTAAATTGCGATTGCCCCGATGATCGCAAAGTGCGATATGCTACCGGTCGTTTACTTGGAATAGCACTTACATGGTGGAATACAGAGAAGGCCAAGCGAGGTGTTGAAGATGCTATGACTTTAACTTGGGAAGAGTTGAAGGAAATCATGACAAGACGGTTTTGCCCAAGAAGCGAAATCAAGAAATTGGAGGATGAGTTCTATTCTTTGAAACAAAAGGAAGGTAACCACACCACATACAACAAGAGATTCCTTGAGTTAAATCAAATGGTCCCCAACTTGTTCACTCCCCTCTACCGTTTGATCGAGCACTACATTCGAGGTCTTCCTTCAAAAATTCAAGACTCTGTAATAAGTACCACACCTGCAACTTTGGAAGCAGCAATGGAGTTAGCTACAGAGCTCACCGAGAACCGCATACGAAATAAGGACTTCAAGGAGGAGAAGAAGAAGGATAAAACATCAACTAAAACCTCAAACTCCACCCAAACCGAATCCCCTTCTCAACCCATTTCTAAGAGAAAACGTGATGGGCAAATTTTCGCTGTCACCCAACGCAATCAACCAGCCTCACAAGCCGTACCCCTCCAAGCTATCCCAATCACTCAAGTAGCACCCAACTCAACTTACCCAAATAAGAAACCTTACATTGGACCTCACCCTCAATGTAACACCTGTTTTTATCACCAACCATCTACCTTACCTTGTCGACTATGTGCGAATTGTGGACGCTATGGTCATTTGAGCAAGGTTTGCCGCACCCCTCAAAACCAAACCTCACCCCTACTCAAAACATGATCCAAACATATCAACAACCCCAACACCCCATGTTTCCATATGTTCGAGCTTGTTTTAATTGCGGCGACCCTACCCACTTTAGAAACACGTGCCCTCGATTGGTTAACATCATAAACGCCCAAGCTCAAGCAAACCCAGTTAACCAAGCAAATCAAGAAAACCTAACCACTAGGCCACCAGCAAGAGGAAGAGCTTACAACATCAACGCCAATCCTGTTGAAGATATTAACGGCCCAAACGAACCACCCAACTAGTTTTCTTCACCAAAAATCAAGATTCAACTCCAACCACTTAGTTTTTTATGTTTTCTTTATGTTATCTCAATCTTCACGTATCTCAATTATAAATTGGAAATTTATCCAAGAATCTTAATGCGAATTACTATTTCAGTTTTGTTTTATACTCATTGATTTAACATTCATATCATCATACATCTCGACGTATCTCAATCTCATCATTTAAAGAAGTTGGGTTGTGTCTCACTTCTACATAGACTAACCTCTTCATCTTAACAAACGAGAGAGGTACTGTCATCATTCAAACATGTATACTTTCAGAATTAAGACTCAAGCTTTGGTTATTGTGTTTGTTTATGTTCTAGAGTCACATAGAACTAATCATAACTTACTGATAAAGCCAATGAAAATTTGACAAGAATATGGTGGATACGCCGCTGGTACTTCCTATATATAAGTATTCTTGCCAAAGGATCAGAGGCATTGTCAGACGGTTATGAGAGGTTCCATGTGGGTTTTAGTGGTAGAAGTTTTGTTTTAGGATATAACCTTATCTTTCCAAACGTATCGATTCTCTCAAAACTCTTGTGCATGAGATCATACCTAGTCAATCAACTCTGTTTATCAATATTCCTTATCTTAGGCATCAAAAAGCGATTCCTGTAGCAGGGTATCCAACCCTTACTAGGAACGTAACCGCCTCCAATAAAATTTAAACTTTCACCCTCTTTTGATTATGTAATTGTCAAATTAAAACATCCTCCTTTCAAGTCAAATATACCACTACTACTTAAATTTCGGGACGAAATTTCTAAAAGTAGGGGATAATGTAACATCCGTCAAAAAACGGGTTTCCAAAACCCGCTTCGTTTATTAATCGAATATCCAGTTAAAAATTTTTCGTTGCTTATTTAATGCTCAGATAAATTTTAAACGATACATAATTAATATATAAATTAGAATCTTAAAACATAATTGTTAAATAACAAAAAATAACGAATTTAAAAAAAGTGGAGACGCCGGGTTTCGAACCCGGGTCACCCACTAACTTATACACACACAGTTTTCACCACTCCGCCACACGAACATGTTGTGAAGAAACTTAAGCAAATAAAACTTAAAGTCTCACCCACGAACAATCCGATTTCAACCAAAAAAACTGAAACCGCCATTTTCAAGCAAAACCGAAATCAAGTTTTCCGTTCAGCGCACAATCTGGTTCCAGTCATTGAAATCTCTAACGGAAACCCAATGAATACATGTGGTAACCGATTGAATTTAATGGTGCGATAAACAGAGATTGAAACCGCCAATCAATCTTCAATCAATCATTGAATTTTCGCGATCATCTTGGGCATAACAGACAACTGGGCATCGGTTATAACCAACCCATTGACTCAATTCGAATCAAAGCTGATCAAATCGTATGATTTTAGAAATCGAAACCAAAATGTAATTAAATTCGAGTTATACTATATATATCGATGTATTCATCATTTGAGCTCGCGAGTCTATCAAACTTACTCTCTCAAACTCACTCTGAAAACCTCGCCGCAAGTCGCCGGAATCCTCTGCAAGTTGACCGAAAGTTATCGCCGGAAAACCGAAGAATCTATCCCACTGTTGCCTTACTTTATAAACAGGACATCTATAGCTCAGACAGAAGTCACCCACACTCACCTCAAACTTCCTGAAGATCCTCTGTCGCAAGTTACACGTCGCCGGAAAAGTTTCAGTCACCGGAATTTTCTGTCGGAGTTAAATCGAAAGGTCTAACACCTCGCCCAATCGGTACAAACAATTAACTTTCTTCAATACTGTTTATATGCATTTGTTTAAAACTGGGAATCAAAATTATGTGTGCTAACAGTCGGGATTGGGAGTTCTGGGTTGTTTTAACGAAGAAGATGAAGTTTAGGTTGTGTATATATATTTAATATAAATCGGGTTATATCTCGGGTTAGACACACAGTCCAGCGGTGGACTGTGTGCATTTGAAACATAGAGATACCGAGTTCGAGTCTGTCCTTGTTCCGATTCGTCACAATATTCAAACATTTTTATAAAACCCAAATACAGAACCTTTCAGTTAGTATATAAGATTAATAAAAACAAATATTTTAACCAGGTTAGACACACAGTCCAGCGGTGGACTGTGTGCAAAGTTAAACCACAGGTCACGGGTTCGAAACTCATCATGCGCACCGGTTCGACTAGTTTAAAAACCTTTTTAATTAAATAAAATTCTGAATAATCTAAGTAGTATATAAATATAATTAAAAACAAAAATATTTCACTGGTCAACTGGTCAACGGTCAACTGTCAACTGGTCAAAAAGTAAAAAAAAATTATTTCTTCTATTTATTTATTTTATTTAAAAATCAATTAAAAATACTTAAAAATAATATTTTTAAAGTTAGAAAATTTCCTTGAACTCACAAAAATAAACCTAACAATCCCATTAAGAACACTAATTAAAAATATTAATCTCAAATAAAAGTTTAGTTATTTATCGAACTATTATGTTATTATTTAGGTTAGTTCCCTTGCCGATTAAATCCGAATTCGTGCGCATTCATCATCAATCCAAGAAACGCAACCACTGTGAGTGAATTCTTACAAATTCCTGTTTTTATTTATGTTTTGGGGTGTATCATGTGTCGCTTAAGTTAATTCGCTTAGAATGTAAATATTGTTTGTTGTGATGTATTACATATTGTCAAGTTGTATGCAAATTATTTATTAGGCCCATCAGTTCCTCGTGGGAGACGAGTTGAACAACGCGCGCCTCAAAACTTATTCATTAGGCCCATCAGTTCGTTGAACAACGCGTGCCTCAAAACTCATTCATTAGGCCCATCAGTTCCTCGTGGGAGACGAGTTGAACAACGCGTGCTTCAAAACAATCAATTGTTGTATGTGTGTGCAATATTTAATATTATGTGTTTTGTGAATAAATTTACATCTACATTTACTCATATGTGGTTATGCACTTTATTTTATAATCAATACAATAAACACGTTTAAATGTTTTCATAAGATTCACTCGCCAACTTTTTGTTGACCCAAAAACAATTTTTACACATGATACAGGTGGACAGGATGAAGCAAGGAACACATAGGAAAAGTGCCTTAGAAGAAAAATAATGAAGTCTAGAAAGATGTATAGAACATGTTGTACTTGTATGATTTGAATGTATGATCTCCTTTAAATTGTAATAATAAATATGAGACATTGTAATAAATGTCATGAGCTTTGATGAAAACCCAATCATGCCCCGATCACCTTTTTCCGCTGCGGGTCGGGGTGTGACATTTTTGAAAGGTTAAATCAATTTTGGCCATTAGCTTGGACTTTTCCCAAAATATTTGTGTCCCTGACAACGACACCGACAACTTGACATGTCGTGGTGTGCTTATAAAAGATGGTATATATTAGTCATTTTATGCACTAGTTCAATTTTTAATATTGATAAAAACATGATAAAATACTATCACACTATACTTGAGTTGGGTAACTGCACCCATCGTTGGTGTAATGTAGTGATCGTAAGATACCGAGGTCCTCCAAGGATACTATGAGTTTTAGTACCAAGTCTTTGTTAGTGCCTAGTTAAACCCAAAAGTAAAAGTTTAAAAATGGCTCAATATAAAAATAAAGAGGCAAATAAAAAGGTAGTAATCCTTGATAAGAAAATGGATTGTTTAGGATCAACATGCCTCTTTATGTTTTGTTAACTAATTCTTATCATTAGGTAACAAGGACTCGATTGTCAGAAATGGAACTATGTGTCTTAATGCATAAGGTTGTGCAATATCTGGGTTGGAATCCTAACACACTCGAACTTATCGCTTTGAATCAACATGGAAATGCCAATCAAGGCCGGAATCAAACCATAATGGTAACGCCCAATAAACAAGGAAAATATATACCACTATAATTTAGTATTAGTAAATTAGATAATTAAGGGGTTTAAATTACAATTCTTTTGGTGAGTTGTCTGGAGGTGTCTGGCAGTTTTTGCATCCGAGGCATGAGGCGTGTCTGGAGAGGCATGGGGAATATTTAGACAATTTTTCTCATTTTCTTTGATTTTTCAGCCGGACTTGCTTCATTTGTTCATCTTGGGTTCACTCTATCCTGAAAAGAAAAAAGTAAACTGAAATAAGCTTATTATGAGTATTTATTTATCAAAAGTAAACAAAAAGTGGGTGTAAATTGGTATAAAACATGTGAAGTTTTCCTTATATCAGATTACAATTTTTTTCTTACTCTCTCTCTTCTAGCTATTACAAGTGTATTTTGGAAGAGATCTTAAGTTCCAAGGGTGGAAATGGAAACACTTCTGGATGAGAGAGTATGTCGGAGATCGAATAGGATAACAGAACTGGGATACAAGTGCTGCTATTTATAGGTCATTGTCTGGTGGGTGTGTACGGTCGTGCGTTGTACTTTCTTTCAACAGAAATCGTACTTTTGTACTTATACATAGCCGTGCCTGATACGTGTTTTGATAAAATCTCTGATCTTATACTTTTTAACGAATTTCTATCCTAGGCCGTTATAGGCATATCGTACTTGTACTTGTGCACGACCATGCCTGGACATGTGTCCCCACCGGGTCTTCAGTCTTTTCAACTTTGTCAAGTCTCGACGCTTTGAAAGTTTTTCTTTTCCTCCCATGGTTGTGCCTATGCACATTTACAATCGTGCCTCCGCATTAATAGTTACTTGTCGTTGACTTCTTGGGTGGTGCACGGTTGTGCCTATAGCTTGGCACGTTCATGCATCTCTATCTCTTTAGCTTTTCTTTATGGGTGGAAGCATGGCTATGCCAAAATGTGTATGGTCGTGCTAGGTCTTCTTATTTCCGGATTTTTTGATTCGTTTTTGGGTATTTTTCACTTATTTTTATACGAAGCGTCTATAAACATGCATTTATCAAATACGAATGATTTAGGTACGTGGTATTTCAAATGATAATACCTCAAAAGTGCCAGAAAATAAAATAGGCATAAATATGCATGAAAAATACGTATAATAATGGCACACACTTACCTTATGATACGCTAAAGATTGACTTGTCAATTTTTTATATTGTTTTGTAGTTTATGATTAATATTTCTTATTAAACACCATCATCTGGAACAAACACCATTTAAACATCACATGCATAACATCTATGTCTCCAACACTATCTCAATCTTCTATTATCTTCTCTACAAATTTCCATCCTTCATAGTTCATT
Source organism: Scalesia atractyloides (assembly GCA_947069175.1). Lineage (NCBI taxonomy): Eukaryota > Viridiplantae > Streptophyta > Magnoliopsida > Asterales > Asteraceae > Scalesia > Scalesia atractyloides. The sequence continues at coordinate 69,157,962 of CAMTDV010000116.1, forward strand.
GCAATTAATACTACGTGTTTGCTCACAATCTCATGTATGTGTTTTTTTAACCAAGTTGAAAAATATCAAAAAGCCAACAACTACATTTAATCTATCGGTGGTGCACAAAAATCACATTAATGATAATCGATGTGTAATTTGTCTAGGATGTTATAATTGCCAATTTATGAATCATCGTCCTTCATGAGGTTTGTCTCCATCCCAGCCAGACAAGTGAAATTCCCCTAAGGTTACCTCTTAGGGACTCATCGTACTTAACACGTATTTCCCTGCCATCCTAAACGGGTAGTATGGCTTTGATGCTATTGTAACGTACGCCGTTATATGGATTTATATTGTTTGCTTTCCTATAATTAGCTGAAAGTTTTCTTTTTGGCTGCATGATGGGAAACTTCCAATGCCATCTCTAATTGCTCCTATCTAAGTACACTTAGATGTACTTGGAGTTTTGCTCTCATCTACATTGACGTGCTCAAAATGCGTTGGTGGTATTTTGGTTCAAACATTTATTATGAACCAACCATATTTCCTATTCATAGGCAATATGTGATTTGCATCATTTGAGTAAAAACATCTGATAAGTAGTATTAAACCTTGCTAATATCAATCACGTGCGTTAATATTAATCATCAAATTAGATGCCAAATAGTGAAGCGAACTTTACCATCAATAGATTGTTACAAAGCCAAGCAAGTTTACACTGACATAAGACCCCATCAGTCATCAATACCATTTGGGATCATGGAATCCATCATTACGTGTCTAGTAACATATGCTAGACATCAATAATTCAATCACATAACATCAAACATTAGAACATCAACTATGGGCACATAGTAGCTACTAAGCATATTAAATGTATACAAATACAGTTGCGCGTATATCAACTCAAAATAGTAGAGAAATGGGTATCTGGAAATCACATGGCGATTAGCTTATGTACTTCTTACAATGTTCACACTTTGACCCTTAAATAATCAGGCAATTGGTCAAAGATTTGCGTGAAACTGTATCAACTTTTCGCATACCTTGTGTCGTTAGCATTTCAAAGTTTTCTCATTAATATCTCATGCGAATACTTGGACTATGCACATAATTTCCTTATGTGAACACTTGAACTATCAACATACATCCCATAAACGAAAACTTAAAATATTCGCATACATCACTTATGTGAATACTTAAGCTCTTCAGATACATTAGACGATATACTTTCTTAGAGAAAAATTAAAATACTTGTATAAGAAAGACTTGCAGATGTTATCATGCGTAAACTATCAATTCATGTGGATACTTGCCTTTTTGACCAAAAGAAAACTAACAATGGTGGCTTTCTCATATCAGATCGAGTCCCATGTCAGGATTCCTACTTTAACATCGGACTTGTATTAAAACCTTCATATAACATCATTACAAGCTTCAAATATATACAAAAACATGTAAAATTTTATGTGATTTCATACCTATTTTAGCAAAACGCTAAACCCGAGCATGAAACCTTCAATGAATCTAGAAACAACACGAATACCTACCACGATTTTTAAGTATGGTGCAAAGATGATTCCACAATGGTCCCCTTTGATTTCTCGTGAGAACCGATGCCAAGATCCAACCAGTTTACACTTTCTCTCCTTAGCTATGTGGTGAAGTTGTTGCAAAGAAAAGGGTTGATTCAAACCACCTTTCCATTTTAGGATTTTCACATATATTTACCATTTTACCTTTCATGGGCCTTACCTTATTATTGAGACCTCAAAAATATAAATTCATTTTCAGGCCTAATTATTAAAATATATCCTTGATAAAAATTTGGAGTGTTATATTTTAGTGTTGAGTTCTTATCTCATCCCATGACCAATTCGCCAATGCACGTTAGTTCGGGGTATTCAAGATGAATCACTTATTTTGACAATATCTCTCTGGTGGAAGGCAGGTTTAGGATTTGCGACAATGTTAATTCTTTCATCAATTAAACCCCACCGTTGTTTACCTACTCCACAATCATTCCCACCCATCAACCACATATACGGATACATGTGAACCATCAACTACCTACACAATACTGGACAAACCCCAAATCGAGTTATAATTTTATGCTTTTGTGTATTTTTATTTTACCCATTCACAAAATCCATTAAATAAACAAGATAAATCAATCAACGGTGATGTGTGACCAACTGGTGGATCGATTTGTCTCTATGATGGCGAGTGCTATAACAAGAGAGGAAAGCCAATGGTGTTTTTAGCATGAGTGCACAAGGGAAAAATAGGAGAGGAATGATAACTAGAGTTTGATTGCAAACAAGGATCGAGGACTAGGATTTGCCATACATTGGTAGTATTAAGTTTGTCGTGTGTAGAACAAGTGTTCTACCCAATAGTTCTTAATTTGCCCCAATTACTATTAATATTTAAAAATTATATAGATAAAAGTGTAAATGATAAAAACTATGAAGGTTATGTAAAAGATGAAAATAGTTAAAAAGTGTAAAAGATAAAAAATAAACGGGTTAAAAGAAAAGAAAAAAGAATAGTGTTTTTGTGAGATGAGAAATATTATAAATTAATATAGGGTAAATAATAATAATAAAATAATAATAATAATAACAATAATAATAATAATACCTAAATATAATTAGTGTCTTATACCGGAGTTAGAGTTTGCTCTTTAAAAAAGAATTTGTGACACCGTTTTATCGTGCGGGCTAATCTAAGAGATATCTCTATTCCTTCTCATGGTAGGTTAACAATAAAATAATTTAAAGCTCACAACTCCTAAGGTACCCAATGACGAGATAACCATTATATAACTTAAAGCTCACTAACTCCTAGGGTAGCCAAAGTAAATAATATGGGCGTTCAAAAATTCACAATACTCACGCATTTCATTAGTACCGACTCGCTACGTCCATCCAAATCGTGGTGTAATTGTCAACATATTAGGCTGTGTGTCTTTTCAAGGGCCCCTATCAAACTATTTTCTTCTGCTGTCTTTTGACAATTAGTTTAATCAACTTTAATTGCCTTTTATCCTAATTGTATTTTCATGAATGAAACACATTGCTAAAATGGAGTTCCGGCCATTATTAAAGCATATTTCACGCCATGCTTGCTTCACCTTTTTATATTACTCCGTACAAATATTTTTGACCGAAATAATTTGTTCCCTCACAGCTACATGTAAATTTATACCCTTTCAACAATCTCATTGGCAATCCAAAGATGCTCCATAGTTTTCTAATCTCAACGTGAATTGCCAAAAATCATTATTCTGTAGCACTTCTTTTAAACGACCAAATATAAGTATATAACCAATGATAAAACTATGAAATATTGAAAAAAAACGATGAATAAGAAGTACAAACATGTTCTAGATGATATGTGATTACACGCAAGTACAACCACAAACCAAAAGATCAGTTGTTACTATCATCAGGAACCTCTCCAATGGATCTTTGAAGACTGCACTGCTGCAAAGTAAATGCTCCATGCATAAGTATGAGACTGTGAACATCCTAGCACCGTAGTTGAGCAGTCCTCCAAACAACTAAAATTCAAAGCCCATCTAGCTGGATAGTATCCTCTAGCAACTAAAATGCAAAAACACAAATTCAGCCACCCCAGAGAATCTATTAGTCAAATACTATGTAGCACGGGAACGGGTACAGGACTGAGGTACGGGATGATACGTGTACGGGGAATGGCAAAACACAAACATCGAAGATACGGATACGGCGAAGGTACGAAAAAAATATATAAAAAATAGCTATTTATAATTTATATATTCACATATAATGTTAGTTTTATATTTTTTATGTAATAACTAGGATCAAGCACCCCTCGCGTTGCGGTGGGGGCGAACACCAATGTCACACTACTGCCAACGACCACCAACACTAAAGTTGCAGCATGTTAATGCGAAGAAATTAAACCGAAACGTAAAACATATAAAAAATAACTAAGTCGATCTAGGACCCGTGCGTTATGATTAACCTGTCAAATGGAAAGAAATAGACGACATAAAAACGTTTAACCACACATGCACGTTGCGCTGTGTTAACTCGCTAAATTCAGAATGAAACATAAAATGAAATTTAAAAAAAAATAAAAAACTATATAGGACAAAGTTGAAAGTAAAAAAGTTGCGAGGTTAAATTGTAAAAGATGAAAAGTTCTGGGTTAAGAGTAAAAAAGTCAAATAGTTTTGGATTAAAAGTAATATGAAAAGTTTTGGGGTTAAAAGTAAAAAAATCAAACAATTTTGGGTTAAAAGTAAAGAATCAAATAGTTTTTGTGTTAAAAGTAAAAAAAAATCAATCTTTTTCGAAAAACTTTCAAAGCATAAGGTAGCACACCTAATGTTACAAATTATAGTATTGAGTAATGGGTAATATAAAGCATGAAGTGTTTGTACACCATTGTATAATACTATTTAGCATAAAAAAACAATTAAGCATGATGCACAATGCGCACAAGTATTGGCAATTATATCTATACTAGGAGCCACTTGTCGGATAATGCTAAAGGGAAGGGCTTGAAGTTCAAGCACCATTACACATGGTCTTATGTTTGCTATAGGCTCACGTATTATCATGAGGCGCCATATGCAATAATCCCTTGTATTCTCCTATGAGTCGAAGTTGTAAACTCACATTGGGTACAACCATAAGATGCATAATACATCTATAAAGCTTGATGTACAAGCTTTAGTGCAACGAAATGTTGCAAATTATTGGGTACAACCATAAGATGCATAATACATCTATAAAGCTTGATGTACAAGCTTTAATGCAACAAAATGTTGCAAATTATACTATTATATAATTATATAATATATAATTTATAAACTTTAGAACCAAATATATACTAGTGAAAATAAAGGGAGTTAAATGTTAAAATGCACAAACTAATTTTACACTTTTATGTAAAATTTTACATGTTTCAGAGAATAAATAGAAACTAGTGAAAGATAGAGGAGCTAAATATCAAAATACATAAAGTTACATAACCCTAAAGCCTAAAAACCTAGCCGCTGCCCGCTATCTTCTTCTGCTTTTCATCTTCCTGGAAACCCTAAAAATGAAAGGAAACGTTTGGTTGCTGTCCCTCGATTTCAGGATATGTTTTGGAAACGTCCCTAGCCGCCCTGCGGCGTTTCCGTCCCCAAACCATCCTCGGGACAGGTACTAAAGGCTCATAGTCGTCCCCGTGCTTCATAGCTCAAACATTTTAAACATTTTAAATGAATGACAAAATTAAGAATTTAGACTAAAGAAACTACAAAATCCCCCTTTTTAAGTGTGCAAGCACATTTTCAGCAAGAAACATTCATACGTCAAATATCATTTACCATGGAAAAACATTGTTGAAGCTAGTGCACTTAGTTTCACTAACAATTGACATAAAATATAGCTAGTTTGCCGATGAGTTTTATCCAAGCCATCTTAATTACGTCGGAATTGACGATTAAAAATTAAAACTTCTTTCATAAGTTTATAAGATTTTATCACATAGTAGTTTTCATAATATCTCTATGCTATGCTGTATATCGAAAGCAAAGAACGATAGAACTTTCAATGACATAGAAGCAAACATCCACAACACTTGTGAGGAAATTAAGGCGACAAGAGTTTTTTTTTTTTTATCTTTCTATAGGTCAAGAATCAGGCGAAGTTTAGTCTTGTAGATTGGAGTTATTGATGTAATTTAATATTGTAAACTCTCCTCCACATTGAGGTTCTTAAGCATGTTTTATTATGGTTAGCTTCTTGCTAGTATATTTTAACTGAATAAGTTCACTACCGAATAAAAAAGTTTTGCCTTTGTTTCTCACAGATAGATAAGAAGATGGTAGGAGCAACCTATATTTTCAATAAATATTAACGTATAAGACATTTGTGGTTTTTTTTTCTTTTGAACTGGATATGTGTATTAATAAACTCATAACTCCAATAATTAGGGAGTAGCTCAAAAGTACAAAAATATGAATGTGGAGGGATCCACCTTATAATATATACAAGCATAAACATACCAATAAACATGGACAGAAAGCCAAGAATGATTTCTACTTATCCATCTCGAAAACAATCCACAAAAAGAGACAAAAATGGCTAGAGATAGAATTTAGAAACAATTAAAATTTGAGGTGAGTGCAAAAAGAGAGCTGCAATTAGTCCCCACCATCTCCAAAAAGCGCACCAGCATGATTTACATCCCAATTTGCCCAAGGAAGATTTTTAAGAATCTATTGTGCCATGAAACGTTTTACATATTTCAAACAGACAAACCATATAACGTGAAAATGTAAACTATTTTTTTAATTAAATTAATTTCAAAAGAAGATTTTAATACGAAAGATAAAAGAAATCTAAATCATATTGTTTATACAAAACTTTTTAATAATGGTTCATATATATATATATATATATAGGGTGAGCTCAGTGTAAAAGGGGTGGTTTTGTGAGAAGTGTAAGAAGCGTTTTAATCCCTTAGATATTGGATTTAATGGTTGAGATCAATAGTGACCTAAATGTAAATTGTGTTTTATTATTTTGGACTGATTTGAAAATTGTAGGGGTAATAGAGTCTTTATATCCATTTGAAAATAGGAAACCGTATCTTCATATCACACCTATTATCAAAACCCTTACAAAATCGCGAGTTCACTCCTCAAAATCGGATTTCATGAAAGAAGATTATCATCGAAAAACATCTTTGTGTTATAAACGTATCAACATCTCTTTTCTTCATTTATCATTCTCTAAAAATCTAGGGTTCAATAATTACAATCAGTATTTTTTAGGTAAAAGATTCAAATCAAAATCTTTAGAGTATTCAATGGGATCTACGGAAGTTTCAAACACACCATTGGCTGTAAAACGCAAGAAATAAACCACAACTGTGAAACCAGGTTTTGATTTTACTTGATGACTATCAGGGTTTTATTCTTAAGTGATTAAATGAGGATATGTATCGAATGTTATTGTTTGTAATGTTATAAACGAAAAATAAAACTATGTTTAACTGATTTGTGGTTTGGTGTTATATTAAAAAATGTCACGTAGTGTTATATTCTGATTAGAAAGTGTTATATAGTGCTATGGCTGGTTAGCTAGTTATATAGTGTTATATACTGATTAATAGTGTAATGTTATGTTATTTACTGATTATAAAGTGTTATACAGTGTTATATAGTGTCATATACTAATAAAAAGTGTAATATAGTGTTAATACACTAATTATGTATTGTTATAGCTGGTTAAAATGGGTCAGTATTTGATAATTGTGTTACGTAGTGCTATATATTGATTATAAAGTGTTATATAGTGCTAAGGCTAGTTAGATGGTTATTTAGTGTTATATACTGATTAATAGTGTAATGTTGTGTTATTTACCGATAGTGTTGTATAATGTTATATACTAATAAATAGTGTAATATGGTGTTATACGCCAATTACATATATATATATATATATATATATATATATATATATATATATATATTGTTAAAGCTGGTTAAACTGGGTCAGTATTAGATAATAGTATGTACAATAAATAGTGTGAAATAATGTTAAAGTTGATGGATTGGTCAAATAGTATGTGCTAAAACCAATATTGAATCATGCTATTTGTTTGGATAGGAACGAGCGTAAAAGAATGGAAGTGTGGATTCTCCCCTGAGAGAGATGTTTCGGGGGAAGTGATGCCTGAACAAGAAAGAGAACTTACAGATTTGCATAGGAAATACCTTTAAAAATCCTGCTTACTAACATGAACAAGGTACGCAGCGTGATTGAGTCAGAAGTACGGGAGTTTTCATCTAAAAGAGACGCGGAAGGGGACGAACTGGTGAAAAAGGATACGAAGTACAATTGAATGTATGAATAAACAATGTTGGTAGTGTGCCCAATCGTTAGCTGGTTTTGATGTGATAAATCATAAAGTCTTATCGTTAGTACTTGGATTATAAAACACTATAATCACTATATGGGTAAAATGGATACTTAATGCATAGTCTTCCGTAGGTTTCAATCATGTGTAGGTTTTCATGAAAAACAAAATAAGACTCTAACTGGCATATTAAAACACCATGATGGACCTACCGGCTGGTAAGTAGGAATATCTACAAACAAAAAAATACATAAAAACACCATCGGGATATGATACTTATAAAGATAAAACACCATTATATAACACTCTCGATCATGATATATAACACCATCGGATTATGATGCCAAGTTAATCACTACATATTGATAAAAAGCTTGTTTCAACCCTGTAGATACATAATGACTATGACATTAAACATCGCAAATTGTAACCTTATTCGCACATTAACATAAAGAATATTAAAGAAAATCTTGTTCAACCTTGCACATGCGTATCTACTATGTCATAAAACACCACGAATTTAACCGCTTATTCACCACTATAAAAACACAATTCAATTAATCATATATATTAAAACACCACAAAATTAATAAAAAAGGGTAATCACTCGTCTGTCCATTCTTATGATAACGTAACATATTAGCGTCTAATACATACAGGACCATATAACGTAAATCACTCAAACCCCTGTTATTCTAACCTCATCATACTCATAACAACCTATCATAGTAAAATTATCGATATAAAAATATCATGATTGAGCGTTTAAAAACTCTAGTTAGATAAAAACACCACATACATATCTACATGACCTAATTCCATTGAATTGATTTCGAACTATGCAGAAAAATATTGATTCAAAAAAATCGATTGTAAAAATCTTGTGCTCTCAAAATAGTCAGACGATTATGATTTATAACTATGTGAATTCGTATACTACCCAGAATTCGTGTAGAATCTTTGTAAAAAATATAAGTATCCTAAAATAACTCACTGGCGGTTACAAGTTTATTTTATCATTTAATTAAAATTTGGAGTAAATTACATTGTTCCCCTTTTACATTAATTTAATTGAATGACACATGTTAACACTAGGTTATTTCTCACACTTTTTACAGGATCCTCAATCTCTCTCTCTATATATATATATATAGGAGAAGGATTCGTTAAGAACCACCCTTTATTACGAGAACTGCGAGAACCAATGTGAATACAATCAAAAATATCTAAAATATAAAAAAAAACACAATTTTTAATATTTTTTTAAAAAATTGCTATATTTTGTCACTAAAAAATTTTGAGTAACAAATTATCCATGCACATGTGCATATGTATCATTTCTTTGACAAATTTCATAATACATTACCAATATTAGATAATTGCACTTTCATTTACACTACTACCCATAATAAACTAATTTTTACATTAACAATATTAGAAATACACATGTGCGTCTATATGTATGAATATGATATAAGTGTTTTGGTACACTACTTTGAATACACTTGCCCTTTCATCTGTTATACTATCCATATTACACTATGATTACTTTCTACCATCCATAATACAATACCATTACCAATATTTCACTTTAGTACATACTTTATTACATGTACATCAACACCTTTTATACCATCCAAAACAACATATTACATCATAAAATGAAAAATATAACCAAACCATTAACTACTAAGTATAACCATCATTCAAAATCACAAACTTTTTGTACAAAAACACGTTACATCATGGTTATACATAATGATTCACATGTGCATTTTTAATATTGGTAATATAAAAAGTAGTGTATTACGGATGGTAGTGTAAATGAACATGCAATTGTCTACTACTTGTAATATATTAGGGAATTTTTCCAAGAAATGATACATATGCACATGTGTATCGATAATTGTTATTCAAAAAAAAATTGGTAACGAAATATAAGGATTTAAAAAAAAATAATATTAAAAAAAAATTATGTGTTTTTTAGATTTTTTAGGTATTTTTTTATGTTGACATTCGTTCTCGCATGAACCATACCTATATATATATAGGGTTAAGGTAAAATGAAAACTCATCCAAGTTGTGAGAACTTAGAGTACTCAGTCTTACAAAATGTTTTTTCAAAAGAAAAAATTCACCAAAAATTCTTAAAAAACCACGTTTTCCAAAATAACAAAATTTACGAGAGTTTAGAGAGGGAAAGCTTGTTTCGACCCAATTTTTTTGCAAAAGATCGAAGGGAAGCACCACAAGGTCGTTCATAATCCCTTCTTGAGTAGAAATGTAAAGATCTGAACCAATATCTTGTGTTTTCATCGGTTTCAAGAGTGAAACATGCTTAGAAATTGCTAATTTATGTACGGTTGTGCATGGAACTTCACAGGATTGTATATCTATGGGATCATGAAGTCTTAAATTTGATGTTTTTCATATCATAATCATCACAACCGCCACAAGGATCTGATTTAGGACTTTCACGTTGGGCATGTATGAACATGCGTCCCTTTGCGCTTGCTTTGCGTATCTGATGGAAGGATAAATAGCCATGTTCAAATGCGTCTAATTTTGTGGGTTTAAGTATTTGTTATATGAAACATGGTTACTTTGAGTTTGATATGATTTGTAGTTACTAGGAGCTTAACAGATCGCTTTTGGAACCTAACGAAGATTTTTCGAGAAGCTATATGATGCATTGGAAGTTCATCCACAAGACGGGAGTTATACAAAAAAACGGGGAAGAAACTAGTCACCAATGCTGGTGTAAGAGCAACCTTACATTGTTACCAGTATGAGGAGCATAGGGTGCGTTGGGTTCTAATGTAAATCAGTCAGATTTTCACCCTCGGCACAACCTTGCGCCGGGTTGGCAGAACCTACACCGTTTGTCGGTTTAACACTCGAAATTTGGGGTTTTCACCCAATTTAAGATAACCCTTCCCCCAAACGCAGATAACCTTACCCTTGCTGCTTTTGACCTTCCAATCTCAATTCTCTTAGTTCCTTCATGCAATCAAGATCCACAACAACCCTAGAAGATCCCATAGTGATGATGAGTGGTTAAATCCTTTTCTAATCACCTCTGGGTGGACAGTTTGCTAATGTGAAACTCAATCCTTGTTTACTATATTTTTTTTGTTTCTTTTAATTGTTTGGAAAATACTTGTGGTTTAATATATTTAAACAAGTTATTTGTGTTAGAGTTATTCATCTTTTACCACTCACATTCGTTTTTCTTGTATAGCGAGTAGTTTGGTTATTAGAAGGATTTCTGACACTAATGATTTGGTGATTGGATTGTATAAAGTTATTATTAAAAACTTGTTTTTATTTATCAATTGAACTAAATCATTCGCAAGGCCATGTCTATGTGGTATCTATCTAATTAAACAGATTTGGGTGAATCAATAAACTGGAAATCCGAAGGATGTTACTTTTTCTTTAAATCTGATAACTTTCTTAAAAATAATATACCAAAATTCTCCAAATCAATCAACTATAAATTGCTTAGTAATTACTCATATAGTTTTTACAATCGAACACCAACCACGTATTTCCTATGGAGACGACCTTACTTACCATATTCATATAAGAATTTAAGTGAATAACTTACTTGGTTTTTACTAGATCAAGACATCTACATTAATTTGAGACTTCACGAGCTCAATGTCCTTTACAAGTTATAGTTTATGCTTTATAGTTTTCGCTTTATTGATTAGGTGTAATTCACGCTTAGCAGATGCGCAAGGTAATGCCTACACATTATTCCGACACGTATAGTTTGGTGAAATGTATGGATTAGAGGGCAAAATCCGCCCAAGCGTGAAGGGACCCATTGCGTGTGGTATAGTTCGGAACACAATGTCTACTTTGCGCCTAATAGTATATAATGATAGTTGACCAATTTCGCGTGTGAACCTGGAATAATTATCTGGGTTACTAAGGGTCGGGAAAGCTCATGTCTGGTAAAGAACAACATAGTGTCACATGTAAGTTTCCAGACCTCTCTTTACAATACTTTTGGGGTCGTATTCTCACTAAATTTTTTCAATGTATAGTTACAATGAAGTCTCAGACAACGCCTAATGTTATGATTGTGGTCACCCATGGTGTCTAAAGTTTACACCATGACAAAATGATAAAGGGGCAATGTTTTCATGATTTGTGTAACGCTTCGCTTTTTCATGCTTTCCTTATTAGAAAGTATTGTCCTATTTCTATTTTTTTTTGGAAACTTGTATTTGTAATTCTTTCCCAATTTTGTAATCCAGGACTTGAATCATAATAAAAAATCCATATTTATTTACATACATTTAATGATACTTACATACAACCATTTCAATATTTGTTATATATGATTACATACATGCAATCGCTTTGATATACATGCTTACATACATACAATCGTTTTAAACCGATACTTGTTTTACGTGCAAAAAGGCTCATGCAATCACATTCGATACTCAATCATACTTATATGTTTAAAACATGTGCAAAAATGACAAGTTTAACTAAGTCTAAGGACTAAAAGTGTCAAAAACCAAGACGCTTCTGGAATAATACTTCTCACGACCCGCGATCGAACTCCTCTAGCCTCTCGCGGCCCGCCAGGCCTTTAGCGACCCACGACCGAAAACTCTTCACCCTCTCGCGGCCCGCGAGAGGGGCATAATCCAGAGAAGTTGGTTTCAAGCTCATGGATTGGCCAACTTTGTGTTTGTTGCATTTAATACCCTCAACTAACAAATCCCAAATTTTACCTATAAAAACCCCACTCCATCTCCTCTCAAATCATACCTCAAATCATCTTTTCTCTTTTCTCTCAAAAGCTCTAAGAGCTCTTCTCCTCTAAAAGATCAAGGCTCCAAAAAGTGAGTTCTGACTCACCTCCCTCCTTTTGATCTTTCCTTCTTCTTCACACTTGAAACACCTTTGGGGATACTTCCATAGGTTTTCCATGGAAAACCAAGTAGGAATATCACCCTACCTTAAGGTCCCAAGTGTAAGAACTTTCTTGTTCTAATAGGATTTTAACCACAAGTGTTGTATCCTTCCAAGCTTATTCTCGAAACAAGACTTGAGTTGGTAGAGTGTGATCACTTGCAAGCCTTGGCTATCCTACCTTCGATCCACCACCTCACTTGATTTTTCGTTTGCTTTTGTCTTTTACTTTTATGTATTAATTTACTCATGACCATCCTTGTTGTCCTTATAACGACTTGTGCATTGGTAATCTATACAAGCGAGGTTCTAAAAGGAAGGTTATCCTCCTCCCTCTATGCATGACTTCTATGAAATTACATGCTGTTTATGAATTACTTATTACGTATGCTATATAAAATATGTAAATATTCGCTAACCGAACTCTTGATGGTAATCAAATGATTGTCTATACTAGGTTACATCACCTACGTACTTAATCTCTAGTTACGATCCTAATGGGTATCCTAACCCATGAAAACACATCAACCCGAATGGGTATTATAGTGTCGAAAATGAGTATTAAGTCTAGATGATTACTTTTTCGTATAAATTACTTTATTGTATTTTATTCCCAATCATCCGTTATCATTCGAATACTTACCAACCTACGTTCTTCCTCTTGTAGGATAACTCGGCATCCATCCCATCCATCAACCACCTTCATGGGCTTGTCAAGTTTAAAGACTTAGCAAAACCGTAAGTACACTCGAACACCCTTTTTACGCTTTACACTTTTGAGTGCAATATGCCATATGTCCACCAACCCAAAATCCTTCAGCTCACAAACCAAACAAATAACACCTCAAACTATTATATATCCTTGCATTTTAGGAAGGCACACACAATATTCTTTCCGTCTTTATTTTTTTAATAGAGTTATCAAAAGGCTTCTACTTATAAAACTTTAATATATTTTTTTACTTTAAACAATTTACTGTCTCTTTATTTAATTTTAAATTACAAAATATTTTATGTTTTAGTTTAAATTTTGTTGTCCGTATATGGTTCGACGCTTTTACGTCTATTTTTTTCAGTTTAATAACATGTTCAACGGGTTATAAGTCGAGTAAGTTATCATTTTTTTATGCTTGACGTTTTAGTCCAATTATTACGAATTAACAGGCTGTAATGCGGGTGCATGGCTCAACATTTTTGTATTTACCTTTTGTTCAGTTTAACGGCCCCGTCGCAAAATCCAACTTGATTTTTACTTTAACTAACTTACGTTTCTAACCCCTGAACTTTAACAGAGTCATAAAACGTCACATGAACTATAATATTTTTTTGTTTAACCAAATTACGTTTTTACCACTTTAGTTGATTTTAAATTTGTGAGAATGTTTTACGTTTTATTATAAATTTTGCAGGTTAACATACTGCAATACACGTGTATATTTCAATGTGTTTACATCTATTTTTTCCTGGTTTAATAGCATCATTACCACCTGCGGGTCCTAAGTCGAGCTAAGTATCATTTTCTTTGTTTTACGTTTTGGTCTAATTTTTGTATTAACACACCATAATGCGTATTGTATGGTCCGGCATTTTTATATTTAATTTAATGGTTTTATCGCAACACTTGAGCCCTAAATACTAGTTGGTATAGAAAATGATATCGGTATAAAAGATATTGTTATTCATCACGGAATAATTTAAACCCAACATGTTAGCTTGGTGATACCTTATGTTCTCAGGTTATAAAAGAAAGGAAGAAATGAACGAAAGAAAACGAAAATAAATTCATTTATTCTAGTTACTTATTTTTTTAAACAACAATTTTCATTCTACGTAAGACTTAAACTCATAACCTCTTTAATTTAGGTGCTCCTAAAAGCTTTGCTTTTCCTACTTAACCATCCCCGAATGATAATTTTGTTTACTTGTCGAAAGAAAGGTAATAAAATCTAATGAGTTTTTATTCTTTTAAGACGAAGAAAAGGCAGTAGAAAAAGAAAGTTGACTACTCAAAAATATGTTAATTTTGTTATGAATATATCATTAAGAGTTAAGAGTGACTCTTCACATCCTTAACTCCTCTTTTGTATTCACTCTTATATTAATGTATGAGCCTATAAGTAGAGGCTTTGCATTTCATACTTACAAATGAATAAGATATATGTATACATTTTCTCTTTATATCTATATGTTAATAGGGGAGTTGTTATACAACACATTATCAGCACGACTTGCTTTTAGAATGGATGATATTAATTTCAAGTGTTGTAAGTATTAGTGTATCGTGACGCCGGTGGCTGTTGTATCACGTACGGGGACCTCCACCAAAGAACATAACTTTTCGATGGCCATCTACTCAAAATATCAGGTATCCATAATGGCTTTATATACTCTGTTACTACTCAATTATTAATCAGCCATATAGATTAATTACTGAAATCAACATATATATATTATATGATAAAATTAAATTAATGGGCTGTGAATAAACTTGTATGATGATATCTAAAAGTCTTAGTTAATAAATATGATACTTCTTCTTTTGTGATAGTCACAAAAGAAACACAAGGACACCAATATTCTTGTAAACGGTTCACTCTATTTGTTGTAACAAATTCAATAATTAATATAAAATTCTTGGACAATAATTTGCATTGAAATTTATGTTAATGTTTTATATCTTTTCTATTCACGACATTTTGTTTTCTAATTAAAAGAAAATTAATTAATTATTTCATCTAATAAATACCACACTGAAATATTTAGGTGGACCTTGTTCATATAATATTTGTTTCTTATTTATTTGAAGTATTATAATAATTTCCTTAATCATATCAGTTATGATTTTAAATTTAAATTTCTCAAGTAATTATAATATGTAATACAGATAATATGTCGCTAGATAAGTAGTAAAATCTTAGTATATTTATTTTCCAATGTAGTGCTTCATAATCTGGTATTATCTAAAAGAGTTATGTTTTTAAACATCTAGATAATTGGTTAACTTATTCCTTAGCTATTCTTATATATTTTATCTTATTCTTTGAAAAACAATTTAGTTTGTTTATATTTTTCTTACTAAAAAGGATAAATAAAAGTAAAAGTAACTAAGAATTTGCTTATACTTTCAACTCTAATGTTCATATAATCATCTCTAATTGTTTCTTATTTATTTGAAGTATTATAATAATTTCCTTAATCATATCAGTTATGATTTTAAATTCAAATTCCTCAAGTAATTATAATATGTAATACAGATAATATGTCGCTAGATAAATAGTAAAAATCTTAGTATATTTATTTTCTAATGTAGTGCTTCATAATCCGGTATTATCTAAAAGATTTATGTTTTTAAACATCTAGATAATTGGTTAACTTATTCCTTAGCTATTCTTATATATTTTATCTTATTCTTTGAAAAACAATTTTAGTTTGTTTATATTTTTTTACTAAAAAAGGATAAATAAAAGTAAAAGTAACACAGAATTTGCTTATACTTTCAACTCTAATGTTGATATAATCATCTCTAAAGTGTATAAACATTTTGAATCTCTCATAATATTTTATTATTGCTTTTTCTTTTGATTTAAATGTGCAAACACGCTTGAATACACCTAGACATACCTATTGTATTTAGAGATTGCAAAATTTCGGTTGTTGCGCCATGTTAATTTAGAAAAATGGAGTGATCTGCAAGTAAGTTGTATTGTCATATATCCATGTCTTTAGTTTTGTGTTTATGATGAGATTTGATTTGTAATAACATGATGCATGCATATATAAGTGTATTTTTATGAATCTAAGATGTATGATTTGATGAAGTCTTACATCGTTTTTAGTTTTATCTTATGAAACTATAATAATTTGAAAGTCACATACTTGATGTTCGTAAAATAGAACAATACTTGGATAAGTTGATTAAAATAATTGAAAGATTGTGAACACTGAGTATTATTGATTTATGGATACAAATTCTATAATCATTATCTTTTATACATGTTAATCTTCTACCTTTAATTAAGATTTTAACATGTTAACTGGGTTTTATTTGGTTATTTTATTATTGAAAAAAAACTTTGAACATTTTGTGTATAAAGGATAAAGCTATAAAATAACTTACAACTTATGCATGGAAATTAAGATGAAAGATCATACATATTTCATGTCATGCTTTGTATAATTTGGAAAACTTGAAAAAACATAATATTATATGCTATTAGTGAATACTCTAAATCATAGAGATATTTGTATAATTTTAAGTTAGAGTGACAAAACTGTGTATATGAGATATACTTATGATTGGTTATATCGTGATGAGTTACTAGGTAAATACATACTTCATAGAAGTGATGAACGCATGTTATTTCAAAAGGTTGTATTATAAGTCATTTTATGTAATGACATGACATAAAGTTATGCATTGAATAATCTAATCTTGTGTATACATTGTGTTCCATATCTTCTAAGTTTAAAAAGAACATCCGAATGACCAAAGTTATGGTATACAATCACAAGTTATAAACATGATTAATTTGTGATTAAGGTTCAGTTTTAAAATATGAGACCAAAAGTGTCTATAAAAGCTTGTAAGATTTTGAACCGATAAATCTTAATGATTTGATCATGTAACTTCTTCTCAATTGATATTATGTGATGAGAAGGTTATTTATACATTGTTATATGAAACATATTTTTATTATTAAAAGTCAAATATGCTCTTGAAGTAGCAAGATTATTAAAGAAAATAATATAAGGTTTGAAATGACCATCATGAAAGTTGTGTGGTTATAATACTTTCCCTAGAGTAAATGTGAAGCCATGTAGTTCTAATCCATTCACTAAAGTAAAGGCGACAATGATCAGTGTAAAGGTCACGATCATGATTAGGGATATTGTAATGATGCCACCAAGAAAGTTGTGTGTTAATGATACTTTCCCTTTAATGAATGTGATGATATACTTATTAACCGGTTTAAAGTTTGTGATCATAGAAATTGAGAAAATCATAATATTGCTCATGTTAATAATGAGTTTAACCATGTTAATAATGTGATGATTATACAATGATCCTTGTAAAGGTTGTGATCATGGTAAATGAGGAAATTGCAATGATCCTCATGTTAATAATGAGTCGACCATGTAATAATGAATATGGCCATAAGAAGTAGTGCATTAAGGGAATGAATATACGAATAATAAAATATAAGAAATATGTTATAAGTTGAAATTTTGAAATAATAATAATACATTATTCTCTCGTATTTACTGTCGTGTATTAGACAAACAAGAGTGCACATATATGGTCATAAACCAAAATTTTATGGATCATAATTGTTTAATTTGTTGGCACGGCCGATTAGACCACACCGAGTATTGATGATGTGAAATGTATTAAAGAACCATATCTTCTTGATAGTTAAACATGTCAGTGGAAATTAATTATTTATCAGCTAAAGTAAGGTATAAATCTCTAAATATTTTGGAAATGTTAAAGGATTTGTATGTATCCTAACATGAAACCATTTTGTATTTTGAAATCGATGTATCATCTAAATGGTTATTAAGTTCGCAACTTGAAGTACTGATCGTTTATGGCTTAGCTAATAAGATAGTAAGCATATTATTCCAGATTGGCACCTTTATTTTGTATATAATGATGAATTTGATTCCCATGTTGTTAATGATCATTGACATAAGTGTTATTGTTGAGACGATCACTTAAACATCTATAAGTGATTAAAAACCAATTGATCAAGAAGCAAAAGGTTCATGTTTGTATTTAATTTTATATGTATTCACAACAAGCCAACAAGTTATCATATTTCTTCCTCGTTATAGTTGATTTTGGTCAGGAACCTAATTTGTCCCTTCAAAGGTTTTTGGTTATATGGAATGAATTATCATGTTATCTTGATCCTCAGACTATAAACTATGAACTAGAAGTTCAAAAGATAATTCATTTACCAATATAAAAGAATAAATTATCAGACGAGTTCACTAACCTAAATACAGTGACTAAGTAAGTCATAGTCAACTGTTATTGCTCCAATTAAGTTAATTGTCCTAGAAGGACAAACAAAACATATATTAGTTATGAGTTTCTTGCAAGCATGAAGCATGGGACTAGTCGATTCCAGAAATTAAAAATTACTCGAAAAGATTTTGAAGCAAGTAATGAAGAAGGTGGTCAAGTCTAGGCTATAGTGAAAAGGTCTCCTGAATAGACATTAGACATGATGGTCCCAGAAGAACCACAGGTACCTGAAAATAAAGAGCTCTTAGTAAATTATATCATGTCTAGAAATGTTTTGGAATCGAAATTAAAATGACGTCGTTATACTTTTGTATATAATGTAGCGCTTTAAATATTAAAATGATGAGGATCTAAATTTAAGATCTGCCTATGAATTAATACATACATATAAATGATTAGCCAAAAGCGAAAAAATGCAAATAAGACAGAGTTGAATTCTCTAATAAAATGGAAAGTTTCTCGGACCAACAGTCCATACAACTGAATTTGTTGGATACAAATGGGCCATTTATGCGAATCAAGTGAAAATCAAATTAAATGACATAAGGCAAAATTGGTAGCACGAGGATTTTCGCAAAAAAACCCATGATTGATTATAAAGAGACACATTCTGAAGTGGTGGGTACAGTGACTTTCTAATATTTTATTCATCTGGTAATACAAAGAGAGAATTGTTATGCGTCTTATGGATGTTGTATATCATTTGATATTGAAATTTACATGAAGCTCCATGATGGATTTATATTATCAAAATCATGTAAAGTAAGTTCTTGAGAACACTATGATTGTTATATGCATATTAAAATTTGAGTACTTTGTGAGTATCAAATATGTTGATTATGATTGGAACTCTTGATGAGTTTCCTAAAGTAGTTGGGTGCTTAAAGTAATCTGAGATATCCTAGGATGTAATTTTGTGCACTAATATATACGCAATGAATAAATAGAACTTGGTGATTATGATATCATAATGTATAAGAATGGAACAATGAACTGATTTAGTGTTATCGATATTCCAATTGATTTGCTAAACGATAAAGTTTATGTACCAAAACTCTTAAAGAGTGAATGCACATGCATAATTGGTCAAGATGGAAAAAGTCTATGATGGATTGATGATGCTGGAAGCATCAATATGAATACTCTAAGAGCGTTATCTACAAAGTTAACAAAATGTGTAAGGATTAAAATAGTCGGGTTGAGTGTTTTATAACTCATGTGATATTGTGATAAAGAGGGATATAAGTTTGATTAAGTTAGCCATGCTTCTATCAAAATTTCACTTCTAAAAGTTTGCTATAATCACAGTTTACAGCGATGATGTACACATCATCGAGAGGAATTGTCGAGCTTTTAGAGAGAGTTTTTTGAAAGACCTTGACTCAGTGTAATTATTCTCGACTTGCAGCTCGAGTATATGTGTAATGATATTTTTATCAACCCATCAAAGTACATTCAGAAGTTGTTATGAAATTTTACTATGAACAAAGCTCATCCTTAAAGAACGTTAAATTTCGTTCATTACATGATACAGAAAAGAAACCTTATCTCCAATTAAATAAATTGAAAATTTTGGTCGAGAAGTACCATAGTTAAGTGCAATAGGTGCATTAATATTTCTTGTTACCCATGCATGATTATAAATCTTTTATTTGAATATATTGACGTAATTTAACATTTGTCAAGTAAAGAGAAGTTGGAATTAGTTAAAACAACTACTTTGATACATCTAAGGTATGAAATATTATTTTACTAACCAATCGAAACAAGTTTGGTTAGCCTTGTTAATGCAGGGAATGTAACACAATACGGTTGTTGATCTTGTCGTACGTATATATGAGAGGAGGCAGTGGAAGTCTAACATGAAGGTCATGCATCATTGCTTAGTTTAAAGAATTGCACATAAGGAGATCAAGCAACAATTCATTGACTACCAAGTTTTGAGAAACTTTCAAAGACGATCGACATTGTCACTTAAAATATACATATTAAAATGAGGGAGAGTAATATACACGTTATTCGTTCCTCTTCACTAAGTTTTCAGCTATCGGGTTTTCTTAATAAGGTTCTTAACGAGTAAACAAATCTGGTCAAGAAGTATTAGGGGGAGAAAATACGCGCTCCACTCTTTTTCTCTTAGCTATGGTTTTATCCCACTGGGTTTTCCTAGCAATGTTTTTTAATGAGGCAGCATCACCAAGCATATTTGAAGAATACTATAATATTTCATCATGTGGATAGTCAAGGGGGAGTGTTATGAATACATCATTAAGAGTGACTCTTCACATCCTTAAGTCCTCTTTTGTATTTACTCTTATATTAATGTATGAGCCTATAAGTAGAGGGTTTGTATTTCATACTTACACATGAATAAGATATATGTCTACCATTCTCTCTTTATCTCTATATGTTAATAGGCGAGTTGTTATACAACAAATTTTAATATTATTAGTAAAAGTTTATTACATGAGTATTCTTAGCATCAGAAAGTAAGTCAATTCTTTTAGTTCAAGATCCACTCGAACAATTGAGACAAGTTTTATTTAAACGTTCAAGAAAGCCCTAGGGATATCAAAAGGCAAAAAGCCACTCATGTCTGTAGTCGCAGACAACGCTGATGACCAGACCCATCATCAATTCAAGAGGATATTCATTGTCCAAAGGTCCACTGTGGTAAAACCCTGACTCGTGCATGACATTTTGTCATGAACAAAACTCTAACCAGCAACCTCATATATAAAAAGTTATCCAAATGCCACTAAATCAGTGCCCCTTTAGTTATTGAGAAAAGTTGAAGAAGATAGAATTCAAAAGAGCCTCCCGCACTTTCCCACCTCTTTTATCTTACAAAAATCAAACAACTCAATAATCTTTGTGTTATACACTTGTACTTTTCCTCATTTTTCAATAAAATAGATTAAAAAATAGTGTATTATATAATGGGTTTTCTCACACACAAGTAGTAGCCGCTATCATTTTCCTTCCCCTCACTAAACATGCACGATTGATTTATAAGTTAATATACTGTGGATTGCGACCTAAATGCTTTGTCACAAATTTTACAACAAATATTGTGATGGGTCTCGTTATTTATATATATATATATATATATATATATATATATATATATATATATATATCACGCTATTTGGTTGCATAATTGGAGACCGAGCATTTTGGATGATGACAACGCATTTTGTTTTCAAAACTTGCGATGAATCAATTTGGTCGCAAATTTTGTAAAAGAACTGTGAGCCACACTCGCAACAGGATATTTTGGTAACAGAAGTATTCCTCGCAAAAAAACATAACTCATCACTATAGTCAATATTTATTAAATATGGTCACTTTTGATAGAAAAAACCTATGATATGTCAAATATGGTTATAATTGGTCAACTTAGTTGGTTGACTTCAAATTAATCTTGATTATTCAAAGCGTTTGAATTGATGATAAATAAATAGAATAGATAAAGATGGGGAGCCGATAAATGAAGAAAAAGGAAATAATAATTCTTAGAGAACTAGAGATAATTGTTTAATAGTTGTTTATTAGTATGTTGAGTATTAATAGGAGTTACAATTAGAGTATGATACAAGTATTATTAGTGTACATAGAGTTGTAGGATCATTGTATTATGTGTGGTTTTTGTTCTTAATAATATTGTAAATTGCAGTGGGAGTTTCCACAAATATCGATGTGATTATCGTGTGATTACTTTACCTTGAAAGGGCCTATGCCAAAAACAAAAGTGGAGCTGTTTGAAAAAAAATGGACATAATGAATTAATTAAGAAAAAAAGTTGTTTTGGCTGCCGTGCCGAAGCAAGAAAGGAGTAGAGACCAGCTCGGATAATAAGATGTTTTTACTAGTTCATAGCAAGCTAAATGAAGAGGAGATCATGATTGTGATTCTCATGATGGTGTTGAAAGAGACAGGACTTCCATGATCAAGTGGATTTGGGTTATAGATTGTGGTTTGTGTGACCAAGGGCTAGTTGGAAAGTACGGAGTTGAGGTGGAGCAAAGAAGACTAATGGGGAGAAACAATGAAGGGTTAATGGCTAAGACCACCCATAGGGGTTATGTCAAGAAAGAAGTAAAAATTGAGCAGGAACGAAACAACGATTCAAGAACGACAGATCCTATGTGGAACATAGACAAAGACCTCCAAAGGGGTTCTGTGTGAGCGAGTTCGTACTGCGTGAGATGAATAACAAAGAATGACTATGTGTGAGCCAACAAGAGAGAGGTCATGTATGAGCGGGAGACAACCAAGTGAAAAATAGAGATTGGTGTGATTAAAAGAGAAAAATCCATGTGATCTGAAAAATAGATTGTGTGACCAAAAATCGGGGGTGATATTAAGTGATTCATTGTGATTTTGTGTGAGTGATCGAAGATAAAAAGGGAGGACGAGTTTATGTGACTAACCATGTGAGAAACATAAGAACGACAGGTCCTATATGGAACAATAACAAAAACAACTAAAGGGGTTCTGTGTGAACTAGTTGGTACTGCGTAAGCCGGATAACAAACAATGACTCTGTGTGAGCCAAGAAGAGAGGGGTCATGTGTGAGCGCAAGCGAACAATAGAGATTTGTGTGATTAAAGGAGAAATATTTGTGTGATAGGAAAAATGGTCTGCGTGATCGAAAAATCGAAGGCGAACTTATGTGAATCAGGTGTGATTTTGTGTGAGTTGATGGAAGAAAAAAAAGCGGATGAGTTTATGTGACTGACCAAGTGAGAAAAATGGCAACACATGTAAATGCCGGAGGAACCTTTATAGTTTCGGCTCTATGGCCCAAGTTAACAACTACTAATTACACAACATGGGCCATTATGGAAGAGTCGATCTTGCAAGACAATAGACTACAAGATGCCATAGGCCCGATGACGGGTCAAGCATTTGAACCGATGAAGAACATGACTGCTAGAGCCTTTATTTTCCCAATCTTTAGTGGAGAACATTCTCTTATAAGTGGCAAAACATAATGATTCGTAAAATGTGTGGGATTCTATAGGGGTTCATTTTCTTGGGGATGATTAGGTGCAAAATGCTTGACTTCAAACACTAAGAAGTGAGTTAGAGAAACTCTAAGAAGTGAGTTAGGGAAACTACATGTGGATGATGGAGAAACTCTTGATGAATGCATGGTATCAAAAATGTATTTTGTGTTTGTGGTAAACACTGGGTTGAGGGCAAAAATAACGTCATGGTTTGATTATATGACTCATGGTAATTACAACATTGTTTAGTGTTGCTAACTTAACACTAAGATCACTCAGGATTGGTGTATCTAGTGTATGAAATGACTAAAAATTGTTAGAAACGAGTTATGCAATGGTGATGAAATGATTGAAAACACATAAAAACCATTAAGATTATACTTAACGAAATGATTAAAAACTAATAGAAACCATTAAGGTTATGGTGGACAAATTTGTAGAGACATAGGTGTTATTTCATACATTAATCTGTAGGCCTAGAAATGAAAGATATATGTATTATGTCTTTTGCTGATTATATGTTGATTTATCTGAAAAATATATGGGTTATGTCTTTCTTGGCAAAAATACAAAGTCTTCAAAAACATGTTTATTAACAAGTATGACTGCTTTTCAAAGATATGTTAACCTTATCTTTTTAAAAGACGAGTATGTTGAATCTACAAAGATGAGTCTATTATACATTATTAAACGATCTTTCAAAACATATAAGGAAAATGATTTCCATTATGTCAAATAAAACATGTGAACTCATCAACTTTACGTTAACCTTTTAAGTATGTTTTTCGGGTAACGTTTAACTATGGCACGGTTGGAAATAGGCGAAATGTTCGGAATCTTAGAAGCCCAGACCTTGACAAATTCAAGATAAGCTTTAGATTGAACAAATACCTAGAAGGTGCATAGATGACTTGGCATTCAACATTCCCTAAGCCTTAGTAATATATTCCGCTTAATGATACCAAGAAGTCGTGCCCAACTCTAATCTTAGGGCGCTTTGACAGATTGATACCTAAGCTCTAACCTCAACCATATATAGGGGACCAGACTACTAAGACTTGATTGCTATTAAGAACGCCTGAGACTTTAGTAAGGGAATTCCATCCATTGCCTAATAACATGAGTTAATTCTACTGTGTTATTACATTCGCATTGCATTCACCACATTATACCTATAAATAGTTAGGTGACATGCGTGGCCAGTATTTGCAATGTGAATTTATGTAAAATAAGTAACATGTATGAACTATATTTGTTATGTTTAGTTATGTGATAATTATAGATCCCTAAATTATAAAGCACGATAGAAGATTAAAAGAATTATCGAGTAAGGTGAATTAATGATTACATATCACTGTAATTGTGAATTTACAGTTGCTTAAGAATTTTGAGAAATTTTGTTATGCTGACCTATTTATAACGTGATAGCTAGTTACTATTGTCGACTAGGACAAATGTATTAGTTCAACCATTATAGTGACACTATTATTATACATGCTATACACTAGTTCTTATACTATTATACATGCTAATTCATAGTCTTATACATGCTATACACTAATTCCCTACAAACATACTTTATTCCATATGTGCATGCCTCCTTCCACCTAACGTTTCGTGTAAGACATGCTCCTGACTTTAAGTTGATGCTCTGATGCCTGTTCCATTCAATGTTTAAAATGAACCAATGATTTTCATAAACAATTAACATATAACCATTTAAAGTGGCAAGTACACTTTTCTTTAAACCTAACCATAGAGTTCAAATATTTACAAAATAGTTCTTTCGAGTGAATTTTGTTAAGAAATTAATTAGATTCTCGAAAAAATATTGAAAGGAATAAGTATTTATAAATCTATAAAAAATAATCTAAGCGTAAGAGAATATCCTTAACTTTCCTCAAAGATTCATAACTAACACAAAAATTTGCATTTCCCAATCTACAAAATCATCCAACCAACACCAACTAGGACTACCTTAACTATAAAACTTGAAAAGTATTTTATATAATTAATTTATCACGTTTCTAGAAATATCATATTTCCGAAAATAAAATATAACCTAAAAATTTATATAAAAAATATATGTAACAATCAGAAATATATACAGCTTCAAATTATCGGATTGCATAAAATTGAATTATGATACGCCTAAAAATTTTGAATAATAAAAATAATATTATTCATTAAAATTCATTCAAAATGAAAATACCAAGATAATAGATCAACGAAACTTACTGAAAAGTAACGAACACCGTTAACAACATACTAACAATTTGCTATTAAGAATGCTAACAAAACTAATAAATAATTGGTTAGCTATTGTGGCATGTTATTCTAATTCCATGATTTTGCTTGTTTATTGCTATAAAATTAATTGTTATTTAAAAATTCAGTTTATATAATTCGTTAGAAACTAAGGGTCTTTTTATAGATGATACAGGGCATTTAAAACTTAGGAACGGTTTGTTTATCATGTGCTCGCGCTACAAGAAATTTGGTTTTTCGCGACCAACTTTTAGCGACTAAATATGTCGTCGCAACAGATCATTGTACAGCGACCAAAATTTGTTGCAAAAAGGTTTTCACAAAATTTCATTTTCCAGACACTATAGCGACTAAATTTTGTCCCTACAGGTTTGGTGGGGTTGGAGGGGAGTTGGAGGGAAATTACCCTTGGGGAAACATGTGTGGTGATGAAATTTCGTCTCAATAGACCAAAAAAAATATCTTTTTTCCATTTTGATTTAAACCAAATGATTAGAAAATTGTAAAAGAAAAACACAAATCATATTTTTGTACACAAATCACGACTAAATATGGTTTCCATATGTCATAGCATTTTTTATATATTAACAAAATACCCCCAAAGAATTACCTATTTATCTGAATGAGTTGATTTGAGTTAAGCTTATTCTTAACAGGTCAAACGGACAAACTCACTGAAATTGAAATACATAGACAGAAGATGCATAGGGTTAATCCAGATTGATGAGATTTGTTCATCTGATATAAAATAAAAATTTAGTGTCTGCAAACCCTTGTATTTTATTTATTTATTTATATTTATCATCATACTTTCCTAGTCAAATACATTACATGTAAAAAAATCAAATGTTTATTTGTCATTTTGTGTTATTTTTTTTGTTTCAGTTTGGAGAAAACGAGCTAGGCGTGTTTGGTCTACCTATAGTTGATAAAACCATTAAGCTTATGGCTGCTGGGCATTTGCTTTCCATCCAACTCTGGAATGGATTTTTGTTGGTTATGGACGACAGTAGTTAGAGTATAAGCTCTCTCTCTCTCTCTCTCTCTCTCTCCAGGCAGTTGTGTATTCAGTAAGGTAACATGTCCAAACGGGTCGGTTCAAGTTGTGCACCGCTTTTTGTCTATGTTTGTATTATGGAAATAATAGATGCTTTAAGTATTATTACAAAAACTATAACAAGATAGTTTCTTCTAAATAAAAAAAGTTCATGTCTTTGAAACATTCAAAATTTTAAATGTCTGTTGAACCTGTTTGGCACTACTACTACATAGTGATGTGAAGGAACAAAACATTGATCTGATGACACGTTTGTTTTTAATTAGGGATATGGCAAATCACTTTGGATGATGCATGGAATATTTCAATCCAATAAAGGGTGTGGCTATTAAGATCATGGATCGTGCTACCACTTGAGGTTTAGAATGATATTCAAAGCCCAAGCGATATGATGAAAATGATTAGTTAGTTTCGTTTTAGTTGGATGAATGGGTATTTGAACCATATGATGCAAATTGTAAATATTTTGAGTTTTACGGTTATTTTATATTTAGTACCAAACTGAGTTTGCCTTAAATATATAGTTTAGTTATTTTGGATTTTCCAGTTTTATTATTTGAACCTGGAAAATAAAAAAAAATAAAAAAAGCTTTTTTTTACCTATTGCAACCAAGTTTTGTCGCTATAGCTGAAAAATATAAAAACATAATGCGACGAAAGTTGGCGGCTAAAGGTCTAAATTTTCAATATTAAAGATTAATTTTAATAACTAAAACGCCTATTGCAACCAAATTTAGTTGCCATAGGCCAATCTACAGCGACGCTATGTATAGCGACGAAAAACTTGACCTAATGCGACGGAGCAATAGACACTACAAGAAAAAACTACTATAGGGTCTTTTTCTTGTAGTGAGAGACGAACTTGTTGAGACCAAGCTTCGTCGCTATAGCCTATTGCGACGAAATTTAGTTGCGAAAAGTCTTTATGTTTCGGTCGCCAAAAGTCTTTTCTTTTTTTGTAGTGTAGATCCAATTATATTCCAACAGATTTGTCGACTCTAGCATCCATTCTACAAAGTTCATCTTTTCGTCAAGTTCACTATGGTATAAGTGTTTTTGCCAAATTCTTAGTAGATCAATAAGAGAAAGAGATTGAACAAAAAGTCAGAACATCTTAGAATGGAAAACTCTTAGTAGATCAATAAGAGAAAGAATTGAATCCTATGCTCGTCAGGGGAAACACGTTAATATGCTCTGTGATTCCACTAGATTACAAGCCCGCTTGGTGAACACAAAGTTAGATCTGTGTTTGATCAGAAAATGCCTACTTGTGGTTGTTGCATAAGTGTGAAGACAAGCAAGGCGTTGTTTTTAATCTTAAGACAAATTAATAAAGAATAATATGTGTCGATTAGGGTTGGCACACTTCCTTCGATTTTGCTTGGAGCTATGATGTCCCCACGGTGTTCCTGTGAAAGACAACGGTGCAAATTCTCTAGACGAATTCTATAATTTCTTTAGTCCATGAAACTTGAAAAAACTTGGTGAGATGAGGTATACACAATTATAGAGTAGATATAATTTCTTTAACCCATATAGCCTACGATACAAATATAAATTTATAACTTATGTTAAAGTAACTTTTTATCTTTAATTATAGGAGATATAAAAATTATAATCTCTTTATAGGGGAGACAACATTTTCAATCATAAAAAGCTAAAGTATCCAGGCACTGGATTTATCCGAGGGAACTATTAAATTCATAAATAATCTATAAAGTGTGCATGCATGGTCTTCTTCCAGCACGTTGACACCGTTTCTGAGGGTTTTTTATTTTTATTATTTATTCATTTATTTTTGGTCATTTTGCTTTATATTAAAGATAGTTTCAATAACTTACTTCCTGATATTTTCATGCTTTGATAAAATTCACAATTTAATCTTGGACTTGTGCCTTTTCTTGGAAATGGATATTATTATGCAAAGTCAAGAAATACAAGTTTATAACATAATTATCCATGGAAAAGATAAGGAAAATCGTGAGAATGTCACCTTTAAACCGAGTTTACTACAAAATATCGTTTTGTCTTTTCGTTGCCAAAATATGAGTGTGGTCACCTCCGTGTTTAGGTTCAATGAAATCATGCCATATGTCGGAAACGCTAGTATTTATTGAAACCCCACGGCTACAACGGTGTTTCTGAGCAGGGCGGATCTATACGGGGTGTGTTACGGGTTCAAATAAACCCACCAAGTATCGAAATTTTAGTACATGTTATATATAATAACTCTGGAGTAAACCCATAAATTTTATTAGAGGTGAATCCATATGCTAAAAAAACCATAGTCCAGTGTATAAGTTGTCTCTTTTCAGTCGCCCACGTATTGCCATAGGGCGCCAGTGCTTTGCCTTCGGCTACCTGAGTTTTGTGATCTGGTCGCAAGGGTTTTGTGGTTGGTACCACATTTTTTTGAACTCGACGACTTCCATGTTTGGTAATTAATGCAAAGCTTTGAGGGACCCATGGCCGTATTTGAAAGCTGTATTTTGAATGTTGTATCAAGAGATAGAGATGTGTTTTTTTAACGCAAAATTTCATTAATTTTGCTCGTTTTGGAATTTAAACCCAATACCTCCTTAATTTGGATTTTCCAAAAGTTTTGCTTCTTCCGTTGGGCTACCAGCCCAACCCCAGTAGTCCTTCACATGCCATGTATTTGAACTTTGAAGGCTGGTGATGAGATTGAGAAGCAAATTTCACTAAAACGGTCGTGATATATTGTTTTGTTTTTATTTGCTGTTTATTAGTTGTATCATTTTTTTCAATCTGAAGGGTAAAATAAACACTAGCGGGACATCCGTCACCGGTCTGTACCGATGCCGTCGCCTGTGACATCGATGACATAAATCCTATGGGAGGTGCCGACGTTACTATATGTATGGGTGTTTCTAACACATGGCGTGATCTCATTTGACCTAAACATTGTTGGTCGACCGTAAAAGATGGATGTCGCCACCTGCATTTGAGGGAATATTTGCAAGATTGCAAAGTTAAAGAGTACATTCTCTTGTAAACAAGTATACAAGGGACATTCCTCATGATTTTCTCCGGTGGTGAAGCTTGATATTTTCGACCGGGGGATCGCAAGTCACCGAACCTAAAATTATACCATAAAAGTTATAAAACCGGCGGGTCGAAAACGTATATACCTAAAAAATTCTATACGAAAACTATATGTCGGACACTATTAAACGAAAAGTTCGGGGTCGCTTGATTTTCTCAAAATAAAATGGAATCCCCATAATGTCGTTTAAAAACAATGGCAAAATCTTACTAACATTGGTTTTGCTGATTATACATACCTCTATTGTAGTTCTAACTTCAATAGAACCGATTGATAACGCTGATCTTATATGTTTTTTAATTACATAAGTTAAGAGGGCGAGTATATTAACTTTCTATGTAAAAAGATAATTTTAACGAAATATAAGTTACGAGGGCGAGTAAATTAACTCACGATGTAAAAAAAATTAACTTTCAGTGTAAAAAGGATATCTGATTTATTGGTGAAAAGCATATATTCTATGTAAAAATAATTAAATATCATACTTAAATTCGTAAAACAAAAAGACAGAAAAAGGGTAACAAAAGATGTGCAGAGCTTTTCATAATAATAATATCTTCTTAATTGGAGTGCATGAGCTATTGTATATGAAAAGGGTAACAAAAGATGTGCATTTACTCAGAAATCATATAAATAGTATATCTATGATCGAATAAAGAATACTAAAATAGCTAAAATAAACGAAGCACCTGAATGATAGCAGAAAAGCTCGTGATGTCATAATTTTCTAGAAAGTTTTCCATATGTCGCAACGGTTCTACAGTTATATACATAGGCAGAAGCTACAGAATTAAAAACAAAATGCTGAGATATGAAGTTGTTAACACGCATGTGGCTGTAATTGACGCATTCACTTCGAACCTTGTGAGCCTCGTTGATTCTTTTGTATCTCCTTTAACTTTTTCCTTAATTCTTAAGGGGGGAGTAGTCCCACAATCTAGAAAAAGTTTCCAATGATGGTTGTACCCTCTGTGAATGATATTAAGCTAGCAGCCACTTCAATTTTATTAATCCGGCTCCTAATATAAAAAAAAAACCCATGTTTACAATTATGCATGCAAGTACTCTAGAAGATTTGACTTTTAGTCACACCTGTAGTGAAATTTAAAATCTCTAAACAGACTGACAAAAATATCATCTCATGAATAGGGAACGTTCTACTCCCCTGTTAAATTTGATATATCATTCACTGATACAAAATACGAGACTCGTATAAATGTCAAATGTAACATGAAGTAAGAAAAAGGATCTAACGTTAACTTTTTATTCTATAGACACCTAACCTAGTTTCTTTGTCAAACCCCAAGCTCCTTAATTTTTTTCCACGGAAACACAAAACAAAGCAACAGAAAACAGTATTGTAATAACATTCAACTCGAGCTCAAGCTTTTACAATAAATAATAGGTTATCCATCTAAAAGATAGAAATCGGTTTTATATAACCACTACATTTATTTCAAACAACCTATATATTACACAATTTAAACACAAAATTCATAACTTTTGAACACTCCCGTATTGCTTGTTCTTCTTCTGAACTCTTATGTTTCCTTTTCTTTGCAATATCATTGTAGGTTGATCTACTCCCATTTTTTTTATTTCTTGTACTATTAATTAAATAAAATTATAAAGCAACTTGTTGCGTTCATTATTTCAATACACGTGCATGCGTTCACACATATAACTTTAGGATAGAAAGTTGATTTTGTGTGAGAAATGTACAAAGTATGTTTGGATCATTGATCACACTATTTTAATGGTTAGCAAGACGTTGCGTAATTACACTGAACCATAAATATCTCGCCTAAATACATGTGTTGCCTCAGTGCTCCTTGGTATGTTGCTGAACACACAAAAAATATCATATATAGGATTAGAGTAAAATGAAAACTCTTACGAGTTGTGAAAACCTAAAAAACTCGGCCTTTTGAAATATTTTTTTTCAAAATTTTTTTAATAAAATCCTAAAAAATAAACATTTACAAAAATAAAATAGTTTTTGTTCTTACACCATCCGTAAAAAATGCTTACAGTTGTTGTAAATGCTGATTCGTGCTATTGCAACCGCTTTGGTAGCAACTGAAAAAGGCTGAAAGCGCTGCTTCGATTTTTTTACAACCGTGTTTATAAGATTTTAATCTTTGTGTGTACAACTCATAGGTGTTTTATCATGATGTATATATAGAGAGAGAGAGGGGAAGAGAGAACTTATGCTTTTTACATACACATGTTTCTTTCACTTATAAATTATTGTGAGGGCAAAATGAAAAATCTAAATCTTTATTTTTTTATTAATCCTATATATTTTTTACATGTCATGCTTCTTATACACATGTGAAGATTGTATAGATAAAAGCATCAAACAAAGTTGATATTTAGTTTTTTGATATAAATCATTTGAATGAAAACATTTTATTGTTGTGCCATTTGAACGCTCCTTTGCATGTATTAATGTATTAAGTGGTATCAAAGCTCTAGTCGATTAGATGACTTATGGAAAGGTCCTATATGGTGATACAACAGTAACAACATTATAAAGTGTGTAACTATGAGTAGTTGTATTTTGACCGCACGCTACATATTTTGAAGGATATCCCACCAAAATTATATTAAGATAGCAAAAGCATGTGAGATGTTATTAAAAATATAAGGACAAAGCATCATGATTTTAATTCATCCTAAAAGGGTAACACACATAACACTTAAGAAACCACTTTAACCAATGTATACTTATTTGATCCCGTATAGTAACTGAATAAATACTGGTTGAATCTAGTGATATCCGGGGATATGTTAGTTACAATCAAGGGATTTCTGCATTAAAGGGTTGTCTCTTTGCTTGTTCTTTAGGGCGATCTCACTCAGGCTGATCTGCAAAACTAGCAGCGTTGTTAGCCTTGTCACGGGGAAAAGGGTGGTTTTCTCCGTGACCACACTCCGGCGTGAGAATAAGTATTTGGTAACTGCAAGTAATAATCAAGTGAGCTCAAAGTAGCATACAATAAATTAGTTTGTATATTTCTGAATGGTTTACCTTGTGATCCGATACTTATTTTATAGCCGAAAGTATGTGGGCTCAGGAGATGGGCTGATGGGCCTTGGGCCCAGCCCAGACAGCCAGAGACATCCGTTTTGTCCCTCTGCGTCAGACATTAAATGTTCCCTGCAGGAGAATTGTCAGGGGGTATGCTTTGTCGGATGCTGAATGGTGCCACGTGTAAAGGCATCTGTCTCTGGAGTCAGACCTGCTATCAACCGAAAGTGGAGAATGTGTAATAGTCACTAGCGTAAGTATGGTAGGTGCACAGTCTGACGTCTGCATTACTGTTCTTGCAACGATTCCAGAAGCAACCTGCCGAGCAACCATCACTTCGTACCCTTGAGTATGGTCAACACCTCTTAGTGCTTATCCCTTCTGCGAGGCTGTCAGTGATTTTCGGCCAGCGCAGAGTGGCAGAGGTAAATCCTTTTGTCCAAGATTATGAGGTGCTCTCATGTTTGTTTTGGCCTTGCAAGCTTTGAGGATTCATGACTTAGAGCGCAGGGTCAAGTAGCCTGCGCTTCTAAGTCTAACTTGTCGTTGTGCAAAGTACACAAAGTTCGTCGTGTGACTTATATTGTTTGGTCTAATTTACCATTGCGCTGAGTGTGCAAGGCTCGTTGTATGACCTATTGGTATGGGTCTAATTTACTGTTGCACTGAGCGTGCAAGGTTTATTGTATGACCTACTGGTATTGGTCTAATTTACCGTTGCGCTGAGTACGAAAGGTTCATTGTATGACCTATTGGTATTGGTCTAATTCAGCGTTGCGCTGGGTGAGCAAGGTTCATTGTACATTGCTCGCAAGGTTATCCTTGTAGTATGTTGTTGAGGGTATGGTTCCTTGCGCAGGTGCAGGGTCTTTGGGTCCATACCACTCCAAGTCCCCCCAGTCCAGTGCTGCTCCTATGCGTGTGCTAGTAAGTAGGAGGAGTGTTTGACTAAAAGAATTATTGTATGCGCCGATATTTTAGCGGCAAAAATTTAATAAGGGTTGGAGAAAATGCTTGCATGAAGGAAACGTTTTGTAATCTTTTGAAATTTGAAACTCTGCCACACAGACGTTGCAGGTGGGTTGGTGAGAAAAAAAGGGATTTGAAAGGACATCTGACAACTGTAGCGTGTTGTCAGCCGTAACGCCTCACCTTCATTAATGAATTGGTAGAGAGAGTGACGGCCACGCGCGCATGTTAACCGTCAATGGCAACTTGCCTGCCACGCGTCCCCAGCAGATTTGTCACACCCCAACCGATGGCAGAAACATCGGGATGAGACGAAAAAGAGATTGCTCATTGCTCACAACGCTAATAAATGACAATATTTAATTAAATCCAAATTTCATTTCACAACATTGTCAAATACAACATGAAGCAATACAATAAGTTCATAAAACATAACAAAATTTGGTACAACATTTATAAATCTAACGTCTAAAATGTGTGTATCTAAGTCCTTGCTATTTTGATTTCATAGCATCATCTCCTTCAACCTGTAACATGTTCTAAAATAAAGTCAATGCAAAAGCAAAGGCGAGTACACAAGTTTAAGCATAACATACGTATACGAATAAAGTTTTAACAATCCTCATGGCAACCAAATCTATACAAGAGCAATATCAAGGCATGCAATACTAATAATCAAACCGTTAACGCAATCACGATGTTTTAACATGACCTCACGAATAACAAGATGGAGGTGGATGCGTGAATTCCTATAGCGCTAAGCATGTCAAACGAAGGCTAAAAATAGTTAATGACTAAAGCATAACATAACGAATATCCAAGACAAGCATCAAGTATGAGATTCAAGTATTCATGTGTATAAGATTGTTTGTGCGTTTCATAAAGTTTAAGTGTTCGTGATTTTTGTATAAGTAAAACATGTTACACCCAAAAGTGTTATAAACAAAAGTGGGTCGAGTGTACTCACTAATTTGCATATGCTTTCCAATTGGTGATTCCGTGAAGAGTTGGAGGTTGGAGCTTCAAAGCTTCTTTTAAATACTTAATGTTTTCTTTTAGAACTCTTAGAGCTCTCTTCCTTGCTTGGAAGATTTGAGAGAAGTATAGAAGTTGAGAGAAGAATGGGTGGAACACTTAGTGTCCTTTTAGAATTCATGATTTAGAGAGATTGAGAGAATTAGAGAGATGGAGAGAAGAATGATGTGAAGAAAATGGTAGAAGGGGGTTGGTATTATAGGTAAAGAATGTGGAAAAGGGTGAAATATGATTGGTTAAAGAAGGTGGAAGAGGATTGAGAAGGTGATTGGTGGAGAAAGGAGGTGTAAAAGGGTGAAATATGATTGGTTAAAAAAGGTGGAAGAGGATTGAGAAGGTGATTGGTGGAGAAAGGAGGTGGAAAAAGGGTGAAATATGATTGGTTAAAGAAGGTGAAAGAGGATTGATGAGGTGGAAATATGATTGGTATATTTCTTGAGTATATAAAAAGTATAAAAGTATAATTCAAGTATTGAGGATGTGCGTATAAGTATTTATACGTATAAAAGTGTCGATTTGCGTATAAATACGTATTTTAAATGATCGGTTGTGTGAATAAAATAAAAAAATATAAAATATGAATTTTATTATGATTAACGCCTCGAATTGTGAGATTGAAATTAAAATACGAATGTAAGGTTTCTAAAATTAGAATACGAATACGAACATTTTTTTTAAATAGAAATACGAAGATACGAGGCGTTACAGTCTCCCCTACTTTAGGAAATTTCGTCCCGAAATTTATTCAAGAGGAAGACTTTGGAGAAAAAGCATTTTGGCTAGAAGAATAATTGTCTAAAATCGAGATTTGGATGTTTGAAATGTGTTGAAAATTATGAAGTTTTGAGGAACGAAAAAATAGGTTTGTAAAAAGGGTTCGTTTGTCTAAAATGATTCGAGGCATTGAGCATAAGTAAAACGTACATGTGTGTGTATAGAAGCGAGTTTAAACAAGTTTGAATAACTCAATGACAAGGTATTTTAAAATGTGATACCTAAGAAGGAAGCTTTCGTATAAAACGATATGTATTTTGATGAAAAGTGTGACCGCACTATTGGTTGTAACAAAAATTTTTCGTTGGATTTGAAGAACATTGGCAATCTCAGTTTTGTAGAGAATTCTTTATCGGTGAAAAAAACGAGAAAGTTAGGTATTTGAAATAAAAAATGGTTTTGGAGGTAACTGCCAACTAAGTTTGTTTGCGCATAAATAAAGAATGGAAAATAGTTTTTAAGTGTAAGAAAGTATTTTAGGGTCCGAATGTTTAAACTGATTGATTGCAAACGGGGTTTGTATAAAAGACAAGGATGTCGGGGAATAATGGAGGCATAAGTGTGAACGATTAATTTGATAAACGGATATGAGTATAAGAATGGCATGCGTATTGAAAGCGATGAGTTAAGAATGGGTTCTCTCGTGGATAATCGGATATCGCGCGCTTAGCAATGCGTTTGTGAGTTGTTAAAGTTTGTATCGGGTCTAAATAGGTTTGCAAGACACCGAATTTCTCATGGCACGTTTTACGAAAGTTTGAAACATGGTGAAAACACTTATATATAGGAAGTACCAACGGCGTATCCACCATGTTTTGACCATGTTACGTTCGTTTTGTTATTCTGTGTTGTTACGTTCCGTGTCCTACCATACACAGTAGTACACCCTATGATTCCCATGCGCCTATCACTATAATCCCGTGTGCACCCGTGATTATATTGATTGTCGCATGATCCGCATAGTTTACTAGTTCTGTATGAATCAGGGTATACATAAATTTGAAAATAAGAGTGTGCGTTCGTATAAGAATGTAGTATATAAGCATGTTTACGTTTAAATAAGTATGAGAACAACGTGAGCGAATCCCCTCGGGTTATGCTCACGTATAGGTACGAATGTATGAATTTGAATATGAGCATGAACATGAATGTGAGCATGATTATAAGTATGCATATGAGTATAAGTATAAGTAAGAATGATGACACGTATGAGCATAAATATGAATATGTGTATAAGTATGAATATCAATAGGTATAAATGACGACGATTGCGTGCATGACATGAATTGAATACAACGAATTTAATCATGTAAAATGATCGAGAAATTTGAGCGTGTAAAAAAATGAATGATATAAATGATATTGTCGTGATAAATTTTGACTAAATCATGTGCGAGGATATGCATGTAAAGTGGTTTGAGCAAAACTTTGAGGTTATCGCTTCTAAAATAGGTTCAGTTTGACTTAGAATGTAGGATCTAGTTTGTGAATATAAAAGAATATAAGGTACTTATTGATTATGCGTTACGTATTTTGTAATGAACGGGAGTGCTACCACTGTTTTAGGGGAATTTAAGTAAGTCGAAAGTGGTTAGCCCTTGTAATGTTTTCTTGCCCACGTGTTTTGAAATTGAGTTGACATTTTGGGTGGTGTATGACAAGGTCTTAAATTAGTAGGTTCGCATCGTTTTCAAAGGATGTTACATCAAGATAAGAAATTTGAAATTCAGTGGTTCTTGTGATACGTTGACCCTTGAGAGGAAATCTGGGATAATGGATTTAATTATCGTTGAAAAGTGTTTAGCAAAATGTTCTCTTAATCGCGATAAGAGGTTTAGAGGGTGTTTGGGGTTGAGTTTTGAAAATAGTTTATGTGTTTTGAATAATCAGAATCAGATGATTAGCTGTAACAAAACGTGCTACAGAAAGATAGTGTTTGAATTTGATTATGTTGTTTGATATCCCAATAACCAGATAATCAACTATTTGAGTGTTTGACAAATATATATATGTGAAAAAAAGAATAAATAAATAAATAAGCTTTGATCTCTACAAAACGAAAGAAATCAGTTTTTTTTATTATATACTTACCAAACACAAAAAAAACATAGTTTTTTTTGCTTTAAAAACACAATAATCAAAGGAATCAGGAAAAAAATAATGCCTACAATCCCAGCATACCCTTAGTAAAGCGATCCCATAATGTCTATAAGATATTGGTTTGGCTTTTGTTTACAAATGAAAGCTTTTAATGTAAAGTTATCGCGTGATCGTGTTTTAGTGATTATGTTAAACATAAGATTTGTGGGCAAGGTATTCCTTAGACTGATTAAGTTGGTAGGTAGCATTCCGTCAAGCTTTGAAAATCGTGAAACAAAACGTTTCATGTGGTGACCAAGTATATGCGTATGTGATTTATATGAAATAGATTACAGGATGGGAAATACGTTTGATAAAATAGTACGTTTTGAAATTCACCTAAGTAAGAATTTTAACAATATGATAAAATATTTAGGTATACAATTTAAACATGTGGTTTGTGTAATAAAGTCTCCAAGAAGGATGGTTGGTAACGATCACCGAGGTATGGGAATCACCCCTAATCCATTGGTGAAGTCGTTTTAAGGAAGGAAGGAAACGGAGTTTGATCGTCTAGATTAGGAATTCACTCCTATCTCGACGACGGTCTCCATTTCGGACTTTTCGAGAAATATAAGTCTAGTTGATGACGTTTTGAAATCATGTATGCAAATAATGTATAAGTGTATGAAAAGGTTTAATATGAATTGCGTAAAACCTTATAAATAAATTGGAAATTTGAAAGGAATGGTAACAAGTATATAAAAAGTCATGTATAAATTGAAATGGTATAAAAGAGAGTCTCAGAAAACATTAGACTGTTTCGGGTAGAGAAACGTCGACTATTCCAAAGTGAATCGAAGATCCTTTCAAATTAGAGAAACGTGCTTTGGACTATAGGTAAAACGCTCTCGTCGAGAAGCGATTAACGGCATTTTACCCTTCCAGTCACTACACGTCTCTAATCGATTGGAAAATCGAAACTTTGGCGAGATTGAAAATCGAGGAATGAGACTTAATCGACAAGGTGCGGGTTTCACCCCTAACTCGACGATTTCGTACCCTAAGTGTGGTTGGTACTCGTCGGGTCAAACTTAATTTCAACACTTGACGAGAGTCCACTAGA
Source organism: Scalesia atractyloides (assembly GCA_947069175.1). NCBI lineage: Eukaryota > Viridiplantae > Streptophyta > Magnoliopsida > Asterales > Asteraceae > Scalesia > Scalesia atractyloides. Next base: position 69,197,243 of record CAMTDV010000116.1, read on the forward strand.
GTTTGAATAGGAGTTTCCCATCAAGGTGTGGATGTCACTCCTAACTTGATGGTGTAACTTCGTGACAAAAATAAAAAAATAAATAAAGAATTGGCGGAATGAGAGTCGTTCACCAAATTGGGGATATCACGCCTATTTTGGAGAAGTCGTCTCACTTGTGTAATACGAGTGTTTTCGAGTTTAGTATAATCGAGTAAAATGCATTAGGAAAGGCGTATGATTGAAATAATGTAATGAGTATTAACACGTAAAGCAATTCATGAATTTAACACATAAGAGACGTTTCAAGAAATTAGCATGTGAATCACGTATGGTCAAGTATGGTACTTAACTATAGACTAGGTCAAAAGCATAGCAATTTGCCTAATTCCCTATAGTTATGGCTCTGATACCAATCTGTCACACCCCAATCGATGGCGGAAACATCGGGATGAGACGAAAACGAGATTGCTCATTGCTCACAACGCTAATAAATGACAATATTTAATTAAATCCAAATTTTATTTCACAACATTGTCAAATACAACATGAAGCAATACAATAAGTTCATAAAACATAACAAAATTTGGTACAACATTTATAAATCTAACGTCTAAAATGTGTGTATCTAAGTCCTTGCTATTTTGATTTCATAGCATCATCTCCTTCAACCTGTAACATGTTTTAAAATAAAGTCAATGCAAAAGCAAAGGCGAGTACACAAGTTTAAGCATAACATATGTATACGAATAAAGTTTTAACAATCTTCATGGCAACCAAATCTATACAAGAGCAATATCAAGGCATGCAATACTAATAATCAAACCCTTAATGCAATCACGATGTTTTAACATGACCTCACGAATAACAAGATGGAGGTGGATGCGTGAATTCCTATAGCGCTAAGCATGTCAAACGAAGGCTAAAAATAGTTAATGACTAAAGCATAGCATAACCAATATCCAAGACAAGCATCAAGTATGAGATTCAAGTATTCATGTGTATAAGATTGTTTGTGCGTTACATAAAGTTTAAGTGTTCGTGATTTTTGTATAAGTAGAACATGTTACACCCAAAAGTGTTATAAACAAAAGTGGGTCGAGTATACTCACAATATTGCATATGCTTTCCGATTGGTGATTCCGTGAAGAGTTGGAGGTTGGAGCTTCAAAGCTTCTTTTAAACACTTAATGTTTTCTTTTAGAACTCTTAGAGCTCTCTTCCTTGCTTGGAAGATTTGAGAGAAGTATAGAAGTTGAGAGAAGAATGGGTGGAACACTTAGTGTCCTTTTAGAATTCTTGATTTAGAGAGATTGAGAGAATTAGAGAGATGGAGAGAAGAATGGTGTGAAGAAAATGGTAGAAGTGGGTTGGTATTTATAGGTAGAGAATGTGGAAAAAGGGTGAAATATGATTGGTTAAAGAAGGTGGAAGAGGATTGAGAAGGTGATTGGTGGAGAAAGGAGGTGTAAAAGGGTGAAATATGATTGGTTAAAGAAGGTGGAAGAGGATTGAGAAGGTGATTGGTGGAGAAAGGAGGTGGAAAAGGGTGAAATATGATTGGTTAAAGAAGGTGAAAGAGGATTGATGAGGTGGAAATATGATTGGCATATTTCTTGGTATTTCTTGAGTATATATTATGTAATTGAGTATATAAAAAGTATAAAAGTATAATTCAAGTATTGAGGATGTGCGTATAAGTATTTATACGTATAAAAGTGTTGATTTGCGTATAAATACGTATTTTGAATGATCGGTTGTGTGAATAAAATAAAAAATATAAAATATGAATTTTATTATGATTAATGCCTCGAATTGTGAGATTGAAATTAAAATACGAATGTAAGGTTTCTAAAATTAGAATACGAATACGAACATTTTTTTAAAATAGAAATACGAAGATACGAGGCATTACATGATTGGCTGTTATTTTCTTGGGTGCGTCACGATTCACAAACGCATTAAATGCAATCGGTATAAATAGATGTAACCGCTTAGGGTTTCTTTTATCCCTTCAAATTGTTTCTTCAAATCCTCTGTGTTCTTGAGTTTCAAAACCTTTCATCTTTGAAACTTCTTTTATTCTTCTCTGATTTTAATGCTATCCATGGGTCCGGAGACTGCTTCTGCCACAGAGGCTTCGACCTCTTTGTCGGCATGCAAGATGAGCCAGGCCACTTTTGACTGCATGGTCTCCGATTACCGGTTCGCCAAGAGCAAGGATGCCTGGTTTCCGGCAAACGGTGAGACAGCCGCTGATGCTTCGGTCGGCTACCTCACCGTTTTTCAAAAAATTTTTCTGATGGTAGCTTCCGGTTACCCGTTACAAAATTTTTTCTTGAAATTTTGTTGTTTTACGGCTTCCACCTCTCCCAGTTGAATCCGATGGGGATGGTGAGGATTAAACACTTTGAGTTTTTGTGCCGGTCGACGGGATCTGTTCAAACGGTCGACTGTTTTGGTATTTTTTACCAACTCCATTGTTCAATAGGGTTTTATTCTTTTCAACACTGTGTGCAAGCACATAAAATTTTGCTCTCCCCCCCTAAGTCCTTCCATGATTGGAAGGCAAATTTTTTTTTGTGAAGTCCGGTGTCATTCCCTTCCCAATTCAGTTCCAGAGGCCGGAGGAGATTCTGAAGGAGACCCTCCCTATACCAGTGTTGGACCATTGATATACAGATTTGAAAGAGATCCCGGCAGTCCAACTGCTAGAGAGGATACTTATGGCAGCCGGGATGAGTTTGGTATGGAAACCCGACCGCCGGGATAGACCGGTGTACGTGGAGGGTGATCGGAGTAAGTACTCTTACTTCATTGTTGTGTTTCTTTGTTTTGCCGTATGTGTAGGCTGACATGCGTTTGTCTCTTGTAGGGGCGCCGCTGTTTCTGGCCGCTTTCCAGAGGAAGGAAGGGCAGATCGAGGTCGCCCTGGGCCCTGATGAGCCCACCTGGTATGCGCAGGTCCTGGAATATTTTGCACTTCACAGGAGTACAGATCTAGCTGCCCCCACGCTTTCAACTGGTAAGTCTCTGTTGTTGAATATTGGCATCTCCGCGGGTTACTCATCTGTTGTTGCGCCATGGTGCAGGCGCTTTGAAAAACTTGGGCATTAGCCCATATCATAAGAATAAACGACGCGCGGGGTCGGGCACAACGGTTGACGAGGAGGTGACTTAACCCGGGGTAGGCCCTCCCAAAGGTAAGCGCATTGTGTCCGAAGAGTCTCTGACATAACGCCGCTGTTGGCTGAAGTGCGTCGGGAACTTGTCCTTTAAATCATTCCATGACACGAGCTTGCCTGTGGGCAAGCGCGCAGAGCCTGTGAGAGTTTGGACAAACAGGTGACGCCACATAGGTAGCGTCCGGCCTCCGATCAGTCTTGCGCCGGTGAAGAGACGCAGGTGGTCATCTGGGTCTGTCAACCCATTGTACTTCCCAACGTTGGAGGGAAGTTTTGCGCGATCCAGCAGTGCGAGTACGATTTCCTTGATAAATTTTGAGTGTTCGGCTGCTTCAGCTGGCCTGTAGATCAAATTATAGTTATACTCAGCCTCTGGCTTGTAACCAGCCCGTGGCGCAGATCTGTAAGCAGCATGATCGTTTGGCAGCCGGTGAAACACACTAGCGCTATCACCCTCGCCATATGTCTTGTCCTCCTCCCGTTGGGTGTATCGCCCCCAAGGGGACGCGGGCCCAACCGGGAGTGGATGGATGCTCGCCTCTGAGTATGAGACTCAGGTTTAGGCGGGGATTGAGTATACTTCGTCTCTTGGGTACGGAGTTTAGATGGTATTCTTGCCCCAGCTGGCGAGTCGTAGCTCAGTATTCTTGGTGTAGGCAAAGCATGCACCTGAGAAGTGGGCTGCACTAGGGCAGCAAAAGCGTTTGTTTGTGCGCAAAGTTGCGCGTAAACGGCGTTTAGGGTCGTCTGAAACTTGATGTACCAAGACATCGGAGTTTCACCCGGGGGTAAAACCAATGTGATTGGTACGATAGGGGTCTCCATTTGAGCTCCGGGGGTAACCGAGATATTCATACGACCAGAGTCGTGGTGAGTTCCGGCATTTCAGAAGAAGCTTCTTCCACTAGTCCTTCGATTCAGGAGGCATGAACTGGGTCGAGGACCTCGTGGAGTGTTGGATGGGAAATCAGCCATTTGGACGTGAGGTTTATGAAAAAATGAAACGAAGGAATTGGCGGGAAAGAGAGAGTAAATAGCAGACGGCGCTAATGAAAAAACACCTGTTGAACCTAGTGATAACCGGGGATATGTTAGTTACAACCAAGGGATTTCTGCATAAAAGGGTTGCGTCTTCGCTCGTTCTTCAGGGTGATCTCACTCAGGCTGATCTGCAAAACTAGCAGCGCCGTTAGTCTCGTCACGGGAAAAATGGTGGTTTTCTCCGTGATCACACTCCGGCGTGAGAATAAGTATTTGGTAGTTGCAAGTAATGGGCAAGTGAGCTCAAAGTAGCATGCAATAAGTTAGTTTGTATATTTCTGGACGGTTTACCTGGTGATCCGATACTTATTTTATAGCCGAAAGTATGTGGGCTCAGGAGATGGTCTGATGGGCCTTGGGCCAGGCCCAGACGGCCAAAGACATTCGTTTTGTCCCTCTTCGTCATACATTAAATGTTCCATGCAGGAGAATTAATGTCTTCTGTCAGGAGGTATGCTTTGTCGGATGCTGAATAGTGCCACGTGTAAAGGCAGTTGTCTCTGGCGTCAGACCTGCTATAAACCGAAAGTGGAGAAGGTGTAACAGTCACTAGCGTAAGTATGGTTGGTGCACATTCTGACGTCTGCATTACTGTTCATGCGACGCTGTCAGACGCAACCTGCCGAGCAACCATCACTTCCTGCCCTTAAGTATGGTCAACACGTCTTAGTGCTCATCTCTTCTGCGAGGCTGACAATGATTGTCGGCCAGTGCAGAGTGGCAGGAGTAAATCCTTTTGTCCAAGACTATGAGGTGCTCTCATGTTTGTCTTGGCCTTGCAAGGTTTGAGGATTCATGACTTAGGGGGTTGTTTACACTGCGCAGGGTCAAGTAGCCTGCGCGTCTAAGTCTAACTTGCCATTGTGCCAGGTACACAAGGTTCGTCGTGTGACTTATATTGTTTGGTCTAACTTGCCATTGTGCTGAGTGCGCAAGGCTCGTTGTATGACCTATTGGTATGGGTCTTATTTACCGTTCCACTGAGTGCGTAAGGTTTATTGTATGACCTACTGGTATTGGTCTAATTTACCGTTGCGCTGAGTGCGCAAGGTTCATTGTATGACCTGTTGGTTCTAAGGAAGGCGCACCATTGCACATTGCGCGCAAAGTTATCCTTATAGTATGTTGTTGAAGGTATGGTTCCTTGCACAGACCCAGGGTTTTTGAGACCATACCCTTCCAGTATCAATTTGAAAAGAGGTATCCCATCTAAGAGGCTGTCAGAATTGCAAAAATATGAATCAACCTCCGCAACTATCCCTAGCAAAGTGACAAATACTTACGCTTGTCAGACTATCATACTAAACTTCAATATAATATACTGTATACACCCAAAGCGTAACAGACTTCTCAAGTAGGACCTTGTTTGCTCCATCAAATGCAACAAAATTAGACATGTTATTTCTCCTCGGTCACAAATTGTTACTAAATGAACTAATTACTAAAAATCTGAGAGAACAACTGATGATCAGTCATAATACATTCATCTAACACAACTATAAAGATGAAAATAAATCATTACTGTGTACAAAATAATTAGCGCTTATAGCCAAAACCTTACCCAGTTACCCCATGCAAAAGTACACTCAACTGGCCTAATTAAGAGACTCACTTGCAGACCAAAAAGTTATAGATCCATTCCCAGCAACAATTTTAATTATCAACTGCACATATGACATATTATATACATCTTATAGCATATGTAAAACAAGCCCCTTATCAAATATTATACAAAAAGAAATGACATATGCAGCTTATTTGTTGAAGTATCCACCATCTCCTCCCAAGACTAACAATGTTTCTACTATTATCCCTAGGAGACAATGAGTCGAACAATGCCTAATTGAAAACATGTGATATATTATACTATGAACACGTAACACACATTCAAAAAAAACCCTAAAACATGGATCAATGAACCAGCTTAACACAAATAAAGTTAAACCTCAATCCAAATCGATTTCCAGGTAATCTTCTTGCATAAACACTTTAACCTTATCAAAATAATATATGAAAGGTCAGTCCAGTTCAAATTAATAAAATCAATAAAAAATAAAGACCTCGACCTTCTTCCGAAGACCACTAGTTCAGTTTTCTGTCATGCAATTGAGTTGGTAAGAATGATATTCACCTGTTGATACAAAAAATAAGCCAAATGAACATTGAACACAGTTTGATTACATAATATTACACATGCATATCTAATTACCTGTTCACCAGAGACACACTTCCGGTGCTATTATCGACGTCATGAACGATGAATAGACTCACATCCATTTTCCTTATTGTATCAATCAAACCCCAGTTTATGGAAACAAATGAATCAAAAATCATTCTTTCATAACTAGAATGGTAAATTGATTTTTGGGGAGATGTTGAAGACTTAGAGGGAAACTTAATACATCGTGGAGGGAATAAAATTTTGGGTAAATTTTAGTAAAAGGTTTTAAGGAGGGGTATGAGAAAAATTTAGAAAAATGCTTAGAAATTTGGATGTATATTTAAAGTGCCACTAAATGCCTATCAAAAGTTTTAGTGAGAATTACAAAATGCCATTAAACCTAATTTAGTGATATAACAGATAAATGCCACTAAAGTAGGTGTTAAGCAAACATGGTATACGTAAAGTGTCACTAAAAACCTAAAGTAACGGCACAAAAGCTAAATGCCATTAAAAGCTACCACTAAATGGCTTTTTATTTGTACTGTGTTGTCGAAAGTATAAGTGTACGTGCTTAGGCTTTCTAGTCACTCCTAATTTATGGGTGAGACACAAGGAATTGAGTTTGGTGGGCTATGTGAGACTTAAAAAGACAATCAGCTAGTTGGGTCGTTCTAGGCATATATGAATAATTAGGCTTAAAAAAATTGTGGATATGAGTTAGGGAGGGAACCACCTTTTTAGGTCATTTCAAGTTAGGCCAACATGTAAAGAGTTTATGCCAATTTTGGGCGGACTCGTTAAATTGTGAACCTAGAACTGACGAGTTGAGTCATTAGTCAGGTAAAAAAGAAGTGATTGGCCACCTCAAGACACACCCACTGTTTTTTTCGCATATTGTAGGGAAGGTTATTTAAACCTGAGAACCTTATCATCTGAAGGTCATGGATTTTACCCCTACGCATGGTAGGTTTTAAGGGTCATGGCCAAGGCACTAGAAAATCATCTCCGGCTAAGACGACGATGGCACGCGTCTTGCTGGTGGACGTGACAAGGGGAAGATTCCACTTTGGGACTAGACATCGTCGGGGGTTTCTTGAAAACAAAAAAGGCTTCCATCGAGATTAGGGTTCGTCGAGGGAGAAGGAGTAGTTTTATTAGTTGATATCCCCCCTATTAACAATATTGTAAAATAGGTTCACGGACCTTAGGGTTGGGTTACACCCTGCTTGTTTGTCTGTTGCTAGCTAAGACGGGATCGATGAACGAAGCAGAGTGGGTAGTGTAATCTTAAGGTCTAGGGTTCCATCTCGTTTCCCCGTTGCCTTTTTAAGTGATAAGGGGTGGCGTATACTTAGGTGGTGTTTGTTTTTCTAAAAAAGATCTGCGCAGCCTCTTCTGTCTGCGCCGCGCAGACCACACGCAGACATTGTCATCTGCAAACTGATTGTTTTTCTAAGACATTTCATTAAAAAACGTTTGCGTGAGCTCTTCTTGTTGTAGACTTAGCTCAACCGCTTCTAAGATCTTCTAAGGTCGAGGATTAAGTACCACCACCCACCACTACCACCGTTCATCACCACCACCCATTACTATCCACCACCACCCACCACAGTCCATCAACACCACCATCAAACCAAACATTCAAATTTCATGATGTTAAATATCAATTAAAATATTAATTAAATGGTTGAGAAAAAGAATTACAAGTAAACTCATTAATGGATTATTTTTAAGGAAATAAGAAAATGTTACTTCAAGAAATAGCTTTATCAACTGAAATGTTTTTTCCTAAACTTGAAGTTTGCGAATATATAAAAAAAGCTATTCACAAATGTTCAAAATAAAACAACTTTATAGGGTTTCCAAGACGTGCTAATCGAGGAGTCGATTAATTATAAAAAAGTAATCATGTAAACTAGCGTATAAAAAAAGTTCTATTACGATCCCTCAGTTGAAAAAAGTTCTAGTTTCGGCATTGTTCGTACACCACTACCAGTTTATTTTAGAAGTGCACATACGTTAAAAAACAAAAATTTTTCTTCTTGCAGACTGCAGAGTTTTGATCTACCTCTTGTTCTATAGATGTGGTGCGTAGACTATATACATTTTACCTGTTAAAAAACAAACAACACCTTAGTTTAATGGGGGACCCCATGATCGAAGGAGTGGCGTCCGATGAGTAAGGTTCGATGAGTAAGATTTGGGTGTGGAACACGGTTTAGAGGTGAACAATGTGACCTTGATCTCCTTCATCGGGGTCTGCTTAGATCTTTATAACTTTCTCAGGGAACTTGGATTGGAAGTCAGGAACCTATGTATCCGAAACATTATGAAATTAATAACAAGAAATTTGTGGGTCCTAAGGGGGTAAGATGGTGGTGTGTGAGTAGCGGGTTTCCATAATACGAGCGTGTAAGATTATAAGATGGTGAGCTCTATGCATGCTTACGTTTTGTGAACCTAGGCAGTTACTATTGTGTGAACTTCCTCATGTATTCTTCATACTGGGAAAAAGAAGTGTCGTGTAGAAATTCGGATTGTTATGGGATGCACTGCACCCATGTGAGTTAATGATTAGTATTTAACTAATTTCTTTTTAAGATCACTGACAAGCTTGGAGTGTCGGAGTTCGTTGACACGTCTGTGAAGGATGTACTAGGAGTTGGATTTTATGACAAGGGTTTTCCTACTTTAGTATCTTCATTCGGGCCACCGGATTGGATTTGGGTTCGTACTATGTGACTTGGAACAAGTGGATATGGAAGTTTATGGGCTAAATCTCGGGAAACGTGCAAGACTCGAGGTCTAGTGTTTTCCCAACCCGAGAGGTATCATGTAGGAGCATTCCATGTGTTCATATGTAGCGTCTTCGTTTAGTGGGCCCTTTGGTTCATGAATTGAGTCATTTGCTTGATTTGGCTCGAGGAAGTAATGGGTCGGTTGGGCTTTGGGGTGGATGATTGCGACTAAAGATAGCCTAGGAAAGGATAAGATTTATCATTATCTTCTACATTATTTATGTAGTTAACTATGCTATTTCGTGATGATTTGGTTTTCTTGTTTATCCTTTTTTGTTAATTATAATTAAGTTAGGGGTTTGAACTGATTTAGATGATTAATTACGATAAGATCCATAGAAAATGAAGAAGAAATTTCAAAACTAAGAGATTTGAAGTGTATTAAAAATATTAAATGACATGAATTTAGGGTAATAAACAGTGTTTTTTACTTAAAACCATAACTATGAAAATTGCAGTGTCTTAATTTTCTTACAATAGAACCGTTTGCTTAAAAAATAGGATTCTATAAGTTCAAAATATAACACAAACCCGGTTTCTGGAAACCAAATTTCATTACAAATATTTATACTTTTTTTTTAATTTTTAACTCTTAATTCTTTTACATGTAATAGAACCTTTTAGTTTACTATATGCTTGTAAATAATTAATTGTGTTCTAAATTGATATCGCGTCTACTTTTTTTTAAACTGGATTATATTTGGACAACATATTCATGATTTTTTAGACTGGATTATACTTGGACGACATATTCATGATTTTTTAGCCGTGTATGAAGAGAGTTATAGATAAATATAAAATAAGATGGCTCTTATAGAAAACTAGGTTTTATAATGTCGCGTTTTGTGGCGAAACAGAGCAAACGATAATTTTAAACAAACGTTATTTGAAATTGTAGCATCTTGTCTCAAAAACCAAACAAGCAGAATCGATTTAGTTTATCATCGTATCATAAGAAACGATACCAAATAAACATTATATTTTGAACACAACTTCATTTTTAACAAAAGTTATATCGAAATGTCCGGGGGAATAAACACAATTGCGTACTTAAGTTTTTTTTATAAAAACATTAACGTACGAAAGTTATTAACGAAATATTAAATTAATTGATAGCAATATTATTTAAAAAAATATAAAAAATCATGAGAAAATATAAAAAATGTTAGACAAAAAGTAAATGACAAAAGGAAATATGGTTTAAAAAATAAAGTAAAAATAACAATAAAGTTTTTAAATATTAAAAAAAACTATGTATTATTATAAATTTAAAAATACTATTTATCGTTGTTTAACAACAATATATATATATATATATATATATATATATATATATATATATATATATATATATATATATATATATAAGGCTCGGTTCAAATGAGAACCGCCACAAGTTGTGAGAAACGTAAGAACTTTTTCTTCTCGAGCGATTTGGGCCTAAATATTTATATCTATATAAAAAAAAGTTAAAAAACATGTCGAGTTGTTAGTTTTGACTGATGCAAGTGTTTTTTTTACGCGCTGGTATAATGTACGAAAATAAATATTTTTAACGTCTCATGTAAATATAGGTATGCGGCATTTTTTTTGCAGAAACAAATGATTTTTTTCTATGAATTTTGAGAAAAAAAAATTTGAAATAAGCTTTTGGATGGCCTAATTCTCACAACTTAAGTTGGTTCTTATTTTAACACATCCCCATATATATAACATACATATATTTGAATATTTTTATAAAAGAAAAATAAAAAAATGCCTAGTAGTTTACTTTTTAAAAACACATAAAAAATTTCTTGTTACATAATATATATGTCCAAAAAAATGTAACATACAAATTTTGATTATTTATTGAAAAAAACAAGTAGACTCTTTTATATTTTTTTTTAAAATATACAAGTACATTAATGTTACATTTCATTATTTTTTTTAGAAAAAAATAAAAATATTATATAGAGTTTTCTCAACACAAATGAATTTTTGTTCTATCTTTCATCTATATATATATATATATATATATATATATATATAATAAAGTTAAAACTTATCGGAAAGGACATAAGTTCCCTTAACTAGATTGATAAGACTCCATTCACTATGGGAATGGAACACGTGGGTGGAGATTTTAGTGACTAACGAAGACTAATTATACATGAGATAAATTACTTATTATGAACTTTTTTTGGAACGACGTACAGCTAGGATGTTGCTGTTTGATTAGTAGTTAGTATTAAAATTTTTTCATTGTCTGGATTTGAACGCATAACCTTTAAAAGAAGTAAAAGCTTACCACCTCTCCCTTAACCACCAGACTAAAAGATCACTGATTGAAGTTTATTTCCTAATGGGAACATTAAACATGAGATAAATTACTTATTATGAAGTTTATTTCCTAATGGGAATATTAGATGCAATTGGTTATGTGTTGTGTATCTGCTTTGGATAGGATTAAGTGTTTTTAGGGCCCCCTTTCCCTGTCATCTTGTAATATATTTCCTAGCTCCTCGCTGTTTGTTGGTAATACAATCTTATGTTAATAAAAAAAAATACTTAGGCTTTTTGCATGTGCCGAATAAAAATTGTGGTAGTGGACAAACGGAATTCCAGAAATTATTGAAACATTGAAATGCAAGGACAAAGTACGTAGTCCCTTTTCTCAAGCTTAATCACGTTGCCTTTAGTCATTGGTAGTATATAAAGATTTTATTCTTTTATATATGTATATATCAAATATCCGTCTGAATTATGCCAAGACGAAAACTCACTATTGGAGCTCCTTACCAATTGTTAAATGCCCTTGCAATTTAATTTGACTTCAATCTGAAGAAGAAAAAAACCTTTTGAATACAATTAAGTATAAGTTTTTTTTTTTAAACGGCAAATTTCTTTTTAATTTCTATCATCTGAGATTTGAATCCAAGATCTTCCTCTCCTAGGGTATTTAAACGCTTTCTCAATGGACCACTGCCCTGTAGGTAATTAAGTGTACTGTCTTACGTTCAAGTCTCACAAGTAGAAAGATATTTGACGTAAAAAAATAATAAATAGAAAGAACTTAAAATTATAGAATTTTTGTTGTCGAATTGAAATGAAGGGTAAAGTTATTCTACAAAATCTATTAAAATTAAGAAGTGTACAAAGATATAACAAATATCAAAATATAACACAATGTCGAGTGAAATATAACACAATGCCGAAAATATAACACAAAGACACAACGAGTCCAAAAAAACAAGTTGATGCAAATATAAAAAAAACACAATAATAAATAAAAAGACATAATGATATAAACAAAAAGTATAAAATCTAAAAGCTAAACATCTAAAAACAAAAACCTAAAATCTCACATCTTAGAGTTTAGTAAGAGGATTCCAATACAGTTTGAATGACATCAATCAAGGTCCGTATGATATCCTTCTTACGACGTCTTACTTTTAGTAATCTTTATATTTGATTTAACCTTTGAAATGAAACTTTACTTTCATCGATAAAACTTAAAAAAAAACAGATATATTTGGTAGGACACCACACAATGTTTTTTCTTGAATTCTTTGTCATCTATAAGTAGACGAGATTCCAAATCATTATCTCATACGAAAGTAAAAAGTGGGAGAATCCAATACACAGATCCAACGAATTTTACCAAGGTAATCTAATCTGTTTTCTTCTATTTATTTCTGGGTGAAACTTTGATTGATATAAGGATCATTCTGAACCTGTGTATTGATTAAAAAAATGTCGGCTATATAAGTCCTTTTAATTAAGATGGCTGTATCTAAATTTTAGATTAAATATAGGCCAAATATATTAATTTTGAACCTGATTGGAGTTGGATCAAGATTCGAAAACTCTTATCTTTTGGACGGCTTGAATTAATATATGGCTCTTATTTCGTTACTAAATTAATCCTAGTTTTGCTACCATTTCTATTAAAGCAATGAGTCATGATTCTTAAATTCGCCCATCTAAACTGTGCACAGATCGTACAAAATACTATCTATTTTGTAAATCGTGCATCTTTTGCTCCTGGAAAAACTGTTATTCGAAAACTCTTTTTAACTATCTATCGTTGTGTTCCTATGGCATTATAAACTAGTAACATATTAAGGGTGAGATAAAGCTTAGGGAACATTAGATCCTTGGTTCGATTTTCACAAGAGGTTTTTCTTAGATTTATTGGGTTTACTCCTAAATTTTGTTGTATAGGCATTATAGTTTAGTGGAGATAGATATGATCGGGTGGTTCCGTTGTTGGTACGATGATACTACAGTGGTCCGTCAATGATTAAAATTTGTCGTTAAAAAAAAATCTATTGGCGTCTTCTCATGTTTGAGTAGAGTTGTTGCATAAAGAATATAGAACTTTGTGGATTAAGTAAAGATAATTCATTTTTGCATCATTTCAATCATCATAGAGTTGTTCAATTGTGATTACGTATCGTTGAAACGTATATAAGTAGTTCATTGGTCTTTCTAAATGTTCAAATTCCTCAGCATATCCACATGTTAATTTTGCTATCACAAACTTTATTTTCTTAAAATTACAAAATGCTGCCTAATGTTACAGAACTTGAAAAGCTTGGAAACCCATGATTGTAATTCTCTGCCTTGCACAAAAGTTTTAGTAACATTTTTCAAAACGTTATATATGAAATAACAAGTATATGGTTTTCTACATTGGCAGCTGTAGTTATATCTATATATATATATATATTTTGGAATTTGTTTTATGTAGTCAGATGCGCTTGATCAAAGTTTGTAGTCGAATCCAGAATTGAACAGGTTTATATACATTTTGAACTTTATTATTTGTATGTATAACACCTATATATGATTTTATTTTGGTATATTAGAGAGCACACATGTTGTTTTGTGAATATCTTTGGCTCGTCCACATATTATTCTTGAGGATCATATAGCTAGGCAGTGGATAGCAGATATCTAACGTTGTACTGAGGATTGTTTAGGTGTTTGAAAATTTTGATTGAGTGGTTTTCTAGAAAGGTTGTCACATAAAGCAATTAATAAAATCAGACCATAAGTTTGTGACAAAAGATGAGTTTGGTTATGTTGCAAGCCACTAATAACTGCCATCTGTGTTCTTAATAGATCAAGCAAAGCTACATATATACTTATAATGGATATCCAGAATGGTGCATGGTTTCCTGAACTAGTAAGAATTGCTGCATCTTTATTATAAAAAGATTATTACGGAGTGTTTTCTGTTTTATATGGTTTGATTATTAACTGAAACTTATACATAATAGGATATGGAATATCCTCATGAGCTCATGAATCAACCAGGAAGATATTCTTATAGGGAGTTAGCGGATTCATTTTCTTCACAATGCTACAAAGGTTATGAGAATCTGGCCACAGGAAACCAACATATTGGTGCAACCACCACTAATTTAGTCATGCAAAAAAGTAATATGGCCTCTACAACCAACTCTTTTGCTCCTATTTTTGGCTCCTCACTCAACACTTTCAGTATATCTTTTGGGGACATCACTTCACCAACAACTATAAACCAAAATGAAATCTATGGAGGATACAAATTGGATTACCATAATGCATTGAAAGCTACAGAGAAGATGAATTTCAATGAATTTCATGGATCCATAGAGCTCCCTAAAAGAGTTTCCCGTACAACTAAAAGAAACCGTAGACAAGCCCAAGAGCATATATTGTCAGAAAGGAAGAGAAGGGAGAAGTTGAACCAACTCTTCATGTCTTTGTCTGCTCTCATGCCTGAATTTAAGAAGGTACTAATTTGTATACGATCACAATTTCTTGATACATATCGTATTTTTGAGCTTTACTTGCTATGGTACAACTTATATTTCATAAGTATAACACAAGAAATAAGCTTCCCCCTAAACACATATTTAGCATAGTTTACTTGATACGGTACCGATATACATATTATCTCTCCTAAATGATATATCTCAGAACTATAGCATAAATAACATTTGTGCTGGCCTGCTGGGCTGACTAAAGGAAATACATTACTAGTAGAGTTTGGCCCATTATGAGCATCCTATATATGTTCATTTATTAACGATGTAATTGATTATATATACCAGCAAAAGGTGCACCAGCAAGTCGTGTCCTATAATAAATTTGTGTCCAATTATTAATTTTTGTCTATAGCTAAATATCAAAATTTTCGGTTCAGGTTAGGTTACAATACAACCAAATCTTTTGGTTCAACTTTTATTTTGAAAAATCATTCCATCACATTCGTATTTCCAAAAATGAGTAAACTGCTAAAATCGTCCCTAAGGTTTGATCATATTTGCCGGTTTCATTCAAAAAGTTATTTTCGTAACTAGGCACTTGACGTTTTACAAATCTTACCATTCTAATCCATTTCACTAGCCCTGTTTGAATATAACATTAAATTAGAGGTATTTTGTCTTTTTAACTTAGATACATCATATTGAAGCATGGCACAACATCTTAAAGCACATTACTAAATAAATAGAAATTGTTTTCTATTAAAAAAATTACCTTTTAATATATTGGGAAAGTGAATATGGAGTTGTTACACATCTAAATTACATGTGAAATCCATCAAAACGATGTAGTTTAGATTAAATTAACTAAAAATTAATGTAATACTGCAAGATGTGTAACAACCTTATATTCACTTTCCCTTAATATATTTATAAATTTTATTCATTTTGTGACATTATAAAAAGAAAATTAAGAAAAATTTCTTCCTCGTCGCTACAGTCGTCATGGTCGGCAACCTTGTTCTTTCGGCATCCAATCTTCATCATTGCTACAAGCCCCTTCGCCAACAACCATTCAGTGGATTTAGCTCAAAACAAGCTCAAGTTATTCTCTGCATAAGATATTGTCAAACAATTAATCTTCATCCTAAAACAATATTTACAAACCTTCTACCACGTCTTACCGATAGGGCTTTTTTGATCATTGGTTGTGGGAGCGCGATTTAAACAATGAACAATAACCGGTTAACAATGCTATGGCGAAAGGGGATTTTGATTTTACAGGATGGGGAGGGGTTTTAAAAACCATATTTTTTTAGAAAGCAAGGAAACAAGATGAAGTTGCATAGTACAAGGAGGCGAACCACCGCCGTCGTCTCCCTGTATCTCATGCTCAAGTTGAACTAACAGAAAAACAAATCACCAATGTCGGCAATGTTTCAAACCTATTTTCAGGAGATGTTGAGGCGGTTTCTGCAAGTTGTATTATCTTGATATGAACGACAATTTCATCACCGGAGCCTTTCGACGATTCTCTACGAATTTGCAATATCTTCGACTCTCTCAAAAGTTTTTCGGGAATAGCTTCATGGATGAATGGGTTATGGTGTTTTAGAGATAGAAGACAGGGTTTTAGAGGTGGTAGTTGGCAGCAGAGGGGAGATCAGTGGGGTTGATAGAGATGAGGGGATGTTGTGTTTGGAACTTGGTTCAGTGGCAGGGACAGATTCCAATGGGAGAAGTGATGGCAGCAGTTTCCGATTGGAGGAGTGGTGGTGTGTTGGTTATGTGGTGGTGATGGTATAGTGGTGGCTAAGTTATGTAGTGGTGGTGATAATTTCGTAAAGTGAAAATTAGGGTTTGAAATTGAAAAAAGATGAAAATGATTTTAGACCAAATTACCCCTTCATACCATAGTGAAAAGATGATTTTACCCTTGAGTTAATGATTAAAATTAATGAAGTTAACAATTTGGATGATACTAGCAACAACTAGGAAACCTCAAGGGTCCAATTAGTCGTTAAAGTTATAAAACTTCAGGGGTTGATTTTGAAAGTTTACTCTTCCAAAATTTACAAACTTCAAGTCAATCAACCATTAAGTTTCAAGCTAACATTAACATACAAAAACATTAAAATCTAAAGTAGACTAAAATATTCACAAAAGTGAAAAATTTGGCAAAGTAGTATTTACTCAAAGAATAAAGCAAATAACATAATCTTTCAATCATTAATTTAACTAGTGTTATCAAAATTAATGTGTTATATTGGAGAATCCCCATGATATGTGATGGAAATTTGATGTTACCGCTTTGTTTCATTATGTTACAGTATCCTCGCTTGTTATAACAACCAAAAGAGAAAAAACAAAACAAATCGTGATATGAACAAAAGAATATCAACATGTGATATAAATTGATCGAAATGATTGTTTAGTAGGAATGAGTTGGGTTTCCTAGAGTAATGACACAGTACCATCACTTAAGGATAAGCATTTGGTATCGGGTTCCAGTATCGTCCCGTACCGATCATTTTCGGTTCGATATCAATATTTCTCGATTTCGGGACCGGTATCGGCACCGGTTCAATACGATAATGGTATTTTGGTTAATTTACAAGTACCGTACCGATTATTTTCGCTATCGGTACCTGTATTCCTAGTTTTTTAGGTACCGGTCTGGATAAAGTTTACATGATATAACTTTCGAGATATATTGGTCGGATGTAGAAGGTCCGGTTAAAGATAGAGTTAAATATGTGTTCCCTAGTACCCTTAGCTATATAGCTAGTAGTAAGATTGATGTTGAACCATGAAAAGTTTGTAGTCAATGCTAAGGTTTAGTTGATGAACGGGTCACTTATGAAGTTCAGTGTAATTGTAATCTCTTTAAAAGTTGTTTTTAAAGATGAATCACAAGTGTGATTGGGTTAAACAAATAATGATAGTAACTAGTTCGATGATTATAAAAAGCGGTCAATTAAGATATGTTGCAAACAATAATTTAGAAGTAATCATACCCGTGTTTCGAATTAACAAGCATCTAGGGTTATTTCACACAAACGATTTTATTAAGTTAAGAACACAAAAGATTTATCGAGCTTGTAAAAACAAATCATTAATCTTAGACTTAGACAATAACATTCGTCAACCAATGGACAAAAGCATGTTTTATCAATCAAGAACAATCCAAACAAACTCTAATACAAATCAAAATCAATAGCAAATATCATCTCACAATGTCAATGATGTAAGTAAAACTTAACTTTCATGAGTTCATAACAATACTGATAAATGATTCATACATGTTTACAACAAAAGGATTACTCAAATGTTCATATCAAATCATACATGTAAAAGAAACCCTAGATTACCCACAATCATTGATGATTATGGGGAATTAGCCAAGCATTGTTGTGGAAATCATCATGGAATCTTCAATGTCGGTGTTGTGTTCTTCAATTGGATGATTGGAGAGAGATAGAACAAGCCAAGTATGTATTAAAATGGTCTCAAGGGTCAATATTTTCCAAAGTTAGCGAAACCTCCTTGATAACTCGTAGCATGAAAATCCACCATCCATAACAGATCAGGGTGTTAGCGATGCCCCTATGCACCGAACCTTTGGAAGACGTGGGAATTGGAGGTTGTAGACGTATTGACACGTCGCCGATGCGGGTTAGGGGTCGGCGACTCCTTGGCCAGTGTTAGTTCGTTTCCTTCGATTTTCTACCCCGTTTTCTCGTTTATCCTTTCAAAGCTTTGGTAAACTCCCAAAATGTATCTTAAACTTGTCAAAGCTTGCAAAACACAAACTATATTGTAGTATCTAAAAATGAACTTCGTGTAATTTATCAATATTGTAATTCGTTAAGCTATGGGATTTTATTAAGAATGAACGCTCTAATATTACATCATTTCTCTGTCATATGATTATAAGTAGTTGAATTGACATTAATCAATCTATATATTAATGGATGTTTGTCATATATCACTTATCTACTTTATGTATATAATACAATTATTATTTCCTATCATCTTACCCATACCATTATTCTTCTCATTCCTTTCTTTTATCCTATCTTAAACCTTATTTATCCTATCTTTTATATAACCCTCTTCCTCGTAGGCGTACTCCAACACATGTTAATTGTCATTTACAAATCATCATATAGCCTATGTTGTTCAACAAATTTGCCTTTACTTGCACAATCCTCATAAGCATATTTTTCCCCTTGAACCATATTACTTGATATACGCATGCTACATGCAGATATTTTATAGGTGTATATTAGTGATAATTTTGTTTCGTGGTCCTTGACCCATCAGGATATTGTGTCTCGTTCTAGTGTTGATGTTATAGTTTTGTAATCTTCTTTTTAAATTATATCATCCTCTCCAGAGAGCATTGTGATTTATTGGTGATGATGTCACTACATTTTAATTCTTAAGAGGATCTTCAATAATAAATCTCGTCTAAGATTTAAATCTGTCACATCATTCCAAATCTCAATCATTTCAAACTCACTTTTTTCCTCCAACAACAAACCATTTCAAACCTTCACATTATCACATAGTTTTTCTTTTATTTAACCTATTAATAAGTCATTTATCCAATCTTTAATATATTTAAATATTAATATTTTTTCTCTTTATTTAATAAATTATATTTCTTTATTCTTAAAATATATTGAAATAATTAAAAATATGGAAAAAACAAAATTAAAATTTCATAAAATAATAATCCATTAAACTAAAAAAACACCTTACGACGAAAAAAAGACATTTAAAACCTACAAATAAAAACATAAAAAAAATATAATAACTACATAATAAAACACAACTGCCTTTGATCTTTATCTTGCTCCAGCCACCTATGTGTCCAAATGTGCTCGGTCAAATTGTGTCAAAGGGTGAAGGGTGTGATGAGCTTCTCTGTCACTTAAGTTTCTAACCTGTTGTAAGTGTTTAACAAAATTGTATGCCGGGCCATGTAATAGTGGTGATATATCCTCATCATTATCACACTCGGATACGGCATAATATTTGTCCTCTACGATCATCTTGTGTATAATTATTCACGCGTATATTACATCTGTTGTAACTCTTGGGCTCCAAATATTTGTTGGTCCTTGTATAATATGTCATCGAGCCTTGAGGACACCAAATGCCCCTTCCATATCCTTTCTAACTAACTCGTGTCGTTTTTTTAAATAAATCATTTTATCGCCTTGTGGATACAAGAAGCTTTTAACAATAGTGGTCCATTACACTAGTAAATTCCATTTGCAAGATATTATCCTTAATTGTATTTCATACTTTTGTATCAAAATACATCGTCAGTATACTTAACATGTCCAGACTAATTTACAATTTCGTAGAGGCTCCATTGCACCATATTAGTGCTACGTAAGCAATGCATCTCAATGACGCTCCTTTAACAACCAAGAAATGAGTTAAAGCCCCAAAATGGTGCCCCCTATTTTTCTTTTAGTTTTTAACGTTTAAAGTGAAGTGGACTTCACAAATCATCCATTGTTCCTCGTTAATAGGCTGGAAAAGGGATCAATGATGCCCAAGCAATGAAGAGGAAGGGCATTAATGGTTATTGTTGTGCTGAGATGGTGGGGGGCGCTACCCCATACCACTCAACCTTAGAGTTGGTTTAAGCATTAGAGAACTTTGTTAGGTAACGTTCATTGGAAACCTCAAAAATCTGAGGAACAACGGAACAAATCTTGTCCATTAATATATTTTGATTTTGAGACCATAATTAAACTTATTTTTACACAAAAAAGGGAAATTTAGTAACATAACTAAATGCGACTACAATTCCATCTTTTCTCTAGTAAGCAAGAGTAAACAAACACATCGCCCATGTATCACCAAAGTTGTATAACAATTTTATTTTGTAAACTAACATATTTTGAGTATCGTTAAAAATTAGTTAAACAGGTTAAACCATTAACATAACACTATTCCCTTTAAGTAGACACTGCACTTGATATACTTTTTTTTCTTTTTCTTTTTTGTTAATTAAAAAGTTTCACATATGAACTTCATATCAAAAGTTAATCCGTTTAATTGATTTGAATGGAACTACCAATAAAGAAAACATTCATAATGATACTGATTTTTATTGCATAAAACATGAATAAAATGTGAGCCAATGTTATATCACATGTGAAACAAGTCTTGATTTTTCCACATTGCAATAATTATATCCATACACTTGAGTTTTAATAAAATTGTTACGTTTAACTTTTAGAATGTTCCTATCAAAGTGGAAATTTTTTTATAACATTTTATATATTGTAGATGGACAAAGCTACGGTGCTTGAAGATGCAGTTAAGTACATTAAACACCTTCAAAACCGCGTGAAGGAACTCGAAGAAACATCAATTACCGGAAAAAATATCATCCATGAATCAACAGTTATGAAGACATCCAAATTTCATGGTGGTGATGAACTTGATCATGCATCTTCTTTTGATGAGACAATTTGTTTACCTTGTAACAGATCTTATAACCCTGGGATTAAAGTAAGAAAATCAGGAAGCAACATACTTGTGAGAATTTACTGCCAAAGAAATTCGTTGCTTGCATTAAAAGTCCTCACTGAAATGGAGGGACTTCATTTCACAGTCATGTATAACAACGCTCTTCCAATCTCTGCCGATGATGCTCTAATAACCATAATCGCTGAGGTATGTAGTTCATTTGAGCTACATATATGTATATTCACGAGTTATATTTATGTAGCTCGTCGATCTCTCTCTCTATATACAGTTTTTAATAGTAATAATTTAACATTTGAAAAAAAGGTTGAAACAATTTATAAAAAGTGGTTTGGTTAATAATGGTTCTCATGTTCTTAAGTAATTATGTGATATTCTAATGATCCACACCCTATTTTTGTGTAAACTATACGAGGTAAAGGAAAAAACCACGTTGTGGCAAGTCTATAATTACTCTAAATAAAGTAATTTAGCTATAAAAATTTATTAGAACTAGCATAATCTTATTACTCTAATACAACTATGTTGTGATGTAATATGGCAGGATTAAAACTTCCAAACCTTTTGTTGTATAAATTAGAGTAATAAATTATGCTACATGTAAACTATAGCGTAATCTTATTATTCTATTTAATTCTGTTGTAGCATAATAATAATTACTTTACAAAAAAATTGTACAGATTTTATTACTCTACTACAGTTTTGTTGTTGATTAATTATTTCCTGTGTTGTGTAGATGAGCGAACAGTTCCTCATGACTTCCATGGATCTTGTAAAATGCTTAGGGTCAGCTCTTTCGAATTTTCTATGAGATGTTTGAGGATTTGATAGTAGAGTGTTGCAAGGAACTAGCCTCCTATTTTGTATTATGAGATACTTGAGGATTTGATTGTAAAGTGTTGCATGGTACTAGCCTCCTTTGTTGTATTATTTGTTATAATATAATAGGGCTTCGAACTATATGTTCTCATTTATGAGAGACGTATTTCCAATATTTGAGCAAAAGTGTACGTCACATTACATAAAGAGATAATTAGCACGTAATTATCTTTCCAAAATCCAATTAAAAATTTGGCTGATTTTATTTTATTTATTTATTTATTTTCTTTTGCATATTAAAAGGGGGTATTTGGTTCGAGTAATCTTTTGTAAAAGAAAATTGGAAATGGAATTTGAAAGAATTTTTTTAAAATTTCTTAACATGCTTAGTTGGTAAATTAGTTAATGAAATTGAAATTTTAAAAATAGAAAAACTAAATTACCCCTTTGAAAAATTTTACCATCACTTTTTAGCGGTTACGCCTATGTGTTTTATCCCCAAATACATGAGCATGTTTAGTTCTCTTCTCTGCAAGATTTCTAGTTCATTCGTTATACTTCGCTGTTATGATTTCCATTTTAATTTATGGTTTGCCTTTTTTTAATTTTCAATTTTGGAAATCATTAATTAATGTTATACTTTATAGTCTTCATACTAATGTGAATTTGTATATACCCCCTTCTTTAATATTTTACTTTTTTTTATGATCCGGACCTCATTTTTTTCCTTAAATTCGAAGAGCTAATAAACCGATTAGATTTTGCTTAACATTTTAACTTAATAGATATTGTCTTGTATACGTTTCCCCACGGTGTAGCGTGTGTAAAAGCTTAGTAGATGTAATGTATTTTTGTTTATTTGTAAACTTATTTAAGTACCCGTATGTTACACGGGTTACTCAAAGTAAATTATATTATTTATCAGTGTTGACATAAAACTTAAAAAAAATGCCGTTTCATTACTTTTGTAAAGATTAAATTAAAATGAATCAGAAAAGAAATATACAAACACAATCATAAATCACTAAAGTTTTTTATACTTTATTTTATTTATAGATATTTGTCTAAACTGGTAATTTGACTTCATTTAATATGATGAACTGGAAAGCACAACATTGTTGTTAAGTTTTAACATCAATTCTAAATATGCTAAACTGGAAAGCACAACATTATTGTTAAGTTTAAACATCAAATCAGATTAAATTTGTAGTCTTTTTGCAGCTTCATTCTCCTTTGATTTGCAAGTTAATTTATAGTGACTAAATAATGTGAAATAAAGATACATGACTTGCTCAATAGATGTAATGTATTTGTGTTTATTTGTAAATATCCTTCTAGTTATATTACAACTTTGTTTATTTTGGTTGTCTTTCGATTGTAATAGCGCATGTCTGTACTATATTGATACCATCACAACATGAATCGATAGCAACCAGATTCTCATCAGGTAGCGCGAGAGAATTTTCCTAGTTTCCAAGATTTCATTGGATTAAAATTATCCTTAAGTATATCAAAGGATTCTTAAATTCCTTTAAATAAAGGAATTCAATGGTTTTTTCCATACTAATGTCCAACCTGACACGATATTAGTTGGAATCATTTCCAATTCTAATTCTGTGGAATGCTTCGAATCAAACGAAACCTAAGAATTACAAGTAACTATGACGTGGGTATTGAGAAACATAAGAATTGAATGCTATAGTAGTTAAAAATGATTCCTCAAAAATTTTGTAAATTTCTCATAAAATGATTAATTCATTTTAGGCATAGTTAAAGTTTTTGGTTATAGAAATTTAGCTTTAAGTGTCACACTTCGACCTTTAGCAAATTTGGTACGAGACATGATGATTGTTCATAATTTATAACACTATTATAAGTTTAAATTTTTAAAGTATCCAAATTAAATTGTCACGCATAACATAGAAATATCCAACACAAATTAAAACCATATTCAAAAGATATAAGTCATAACGATAATCCATTTTATTACTAAGGCACATCCTTTGTGTCTTTATACCTTCAATCAACTCACACTTGTGTATCGATATTATGCGTAAAAAGGTTTTGGGTCAACAATAAATTGGTGTATAGATCTTAGTTTTAAAAAAGAAAACTAAATAGTTTGGTCTATTAATTTTATAAAATAAGTAACATGCAACTCTAAGTGCTTATGTGACATCAACAAACATCCAACAATCAATCATTTTCATAAATCACCAAAACTTCAAACAATTCATCACAATTTCTAACAATTCACCAAAATCACATTTAATAAGGAAACAATGAACATTAAACAATATGAGATTCAAGCCCCAAGAGCGAATCTACGAACCAATGACGGTGATACCGAGTTCAACCTATGATCATGGGGAACCAGTCAATATGGTGGATCCATCCAAAACAATATGATACAAAGCGAGTAACAAGTAGATACATGTATAAGAAACAAGTTTATGAAACATAATATACACATAACGGCACTTTGATTTGCATGTTGATAATAAGAAACAAGGAAACGTTAAAACACGTGATATACCCCAAAAAGATTAAGTGACCAAAAGGGAAAAGTGAAAATCTACTAACAGTTTGTGTTTCGTGAAATCCTTAAGTGAAACCGCACGAGTGTTTGAGAAAAGATTCCAAAAATCAAAAGTCACCCTAAATAAATATATAACACCAAAATACTAAACAACCAAAAAAATACCAAAACTATATAAAATAAAAACATCCTATACTTAGGGCTTTTGTTTAGTTCAAAATATTAATTAACACGAATCTCGTAACTTTTTAAATTAATAAATGTGTAACTAGTTATTTTATATGACATACAAAGGCTGGAGGGTGTGGTGGTAATGGTTGGACATTATTCGTCAAATAGGAACATGAATGGAAGGCTATATCACCCTCCTCCTTAAATGATGGTGGTTGGCATGGATTTAACCATGATTACCATGGCCTTCCATCAACTTTGAGACAAAAATATATTAAAATAATAAAGGGGATAGTGGTTTGGGTCATGACCACACCCTTAGGGTAGTGGTTTTGGATAGTGGATTAGAGGTGGGTGACATGGATCTTATATGAAGGGTCATGATGGTTATGACCGCACCATTTAACCTAATGCCATATAATATAAAAATATATTAATCTTAATAGACATAAAAAAATATATAAAATAAGTACAAAATCGATATCTATTATAGGTAACCTAATCCAAAATACACCACTTATATTTATTAGTTACTAATTATGAAATCAAAATATCATTACAAGGAAAATACCCATTTTTGTATTATTACATATCACATATCCTGTTTAGTAATCCATCTTCACAATATACATATATATATATATATATATATATATATATATATATATATATATATATTACATATCACATATCCTCTTTAGGAAAATACACATTTTTATATTATTACGTATCACGTATAACATTAGGGCCCTTCGTGTTAGGTTAATACGCATCAGTTTATCCCTTATAGAGATAATTGTTTAATAGTTGTTTATTAGTATGTTGAGTATTAATAGGAGTTACAATTAGAGTATGATACAAGTATTATTAGTGTAAATAGAGTTGTAGGATCATTGTATTATGTGTGGTTTTTGTTCTTAATAATATTGTAAATTGCAGTGGGAGTTTCCACAAATATCGATGTGATTATCGTGTGATTACTTTACCTTGAAAGGGCCTATGCCAAAAACAAAAGTGGAGCTGTTTGAAAAAAAATGGACATAATGAATTAATTAAGAAAAAAAGTTGTTTTTGGCCGCCTTGCCAAAGCAAGAAAGGAGTAGAGACCAGCTCGGATAATAAGATGTTTTTACTAGTTTATAGCAAGCTAAATGAAGAGGAGATCATGATTATGATTCTCATGATGGTGTTGAAAGAGACAGGACTTCCATGATCGAGTGGATTTGGGTTATAGATTGTGGTTTGTGTGACCAAGGGCTAGTTGGAAAGTACGAAGTTGAGGTGGAGCAAAGAAGACTAATGGGGAGAAACAATGAAGGGTTAATGGCTAAGACCACCTGTAGGGATTATGTCAAGAAAGAAGTACAAATTGAGCAGGAACAAAACAACGATTCAAGAACGACAGATCCTATGTGGAACATAGACAAAGACCTCCAAAGGGGTTCTGTGTGAGCGAGTTCGTACTGCGTGAGATGAATAACAAAGAGTGACTATGTGTGAGCCAACAAGAGAGAGGTCATTTATATCGGGAGACAACCAAGTGAAAAATAGAGATTGGTTTGATTAAAAGAGAAAAATCCATGTGATCTGAAAAATAGATTGTGTGACCAAAAATCAGGGGTGATATTAAGTGATTCATTGTGATTTTGTGTGAGGATCGAAGAAAAAAAGGGAGGACGAGTTTATGTGACTAACCATGTGAGAAACATAAGAACGACAGGTCCTATATGGAACAATAACAAAAACCACTGAAGGGGTTCTATGTGAACTAGTTGGTACTGCGTAAGCCGGATTACAAACAATGACTCTGTTTGAGCCAAGAAGAGAGGGGTCATGTGTGAGCGCAAGCGAACAATAGAGATTTGTGTGATTAAAGGAGAAAATTTTGTGTGATAGGAAAAATGGTCTGCGTGACCGAAAAATCGAAGGCGAACTTATGTGAATCAGGTGTGATTTTGTGTGAGTTGATGGAAGAAAAAAAAGCGGACGAGTTTATGTGACTGACCAAGTGAGAAAAATGGCAACACATGTAAATGCCGGAGGAACCTTTATAGTTTCGGCTCTATGGCCCAAGTTAACAACTACTAATTACACAACTTGGGCCATTATGGAAGAGTCGATCTTGCAAGACAATAGACTACAAGATGCCATAGGCCCGATGACGGGTCAAGCATTTGAACCGATGAAGAACATGACTGCTAGAGCCTTTATTTTCCCAATCTTTAGTGGAGAACATTCTCTTATAAGTGGCAAAAAAAAAATGATTCGTAAAATGTGTGGGATTCTATAGGGGTTCATTTTCTTGGGGATGATTAGGTGCAAAATGCTTGACTTCAAACACTAAGAAGTGAGTTAGAGAAACTCTAAGAAGTGAGTTAGGGAAACTACATGTGGATGATGGAGAAACTCTTGATGAATGCATGGTATCAAAAATGTATTATGTGTTTGTGGTAAACACTGGGTTGGGGGCAAAAATAACGTCATAGTTTGATTATATGACTCATGGTAATTACAACATTGTTTAGTGTTGCTAACTTAACACTAAGATCACTCAGGATTGGTGTATCTAGTGTATGAAATGACTAAAAATTGTTAGAAACGAGTTATGAAATGGTGATGAAATGATTGAAAACACATAAAAACCATTAAGATTATACTTAACGAAATGATTAAAAACTAATAGAAACCATTAAGGTTATGGTGGACAAATTTGTAGAGACATAGGTGTTATTTCTTACATTAATCTGTAGGCCTAGAAATGAAAGATATAGGTATTGTCTTTTGCTGATTATATGTTGATTTATCTGAAAATATATGGGTTATGTCTTTCTTGGCAAAAATACCAAGTCTTCAAAAACATGTTTATTAACAAGTATGACTGATTTTCAAAGATATTTTAACCTTATCTTTTTAAAAGACGAGTATGTTAGAATCTACAAAGATGAGTCTATTATACATTATTAAACGATCTTTCAAAACATATAAGGAAAATGATTTCCATTATGTCAAATAAAACATGTGAACTCACCAACTTTACGTTAACCTTTTTAAGTATGTTTTTCAGGTAACATTTAACTATGGCACAGTTGGAAATATGTGAAATGTTCGGAATCTTAGAAGCCCAGACCTTGACAAATTCAAGATAAGCTTTAGATTGAACAAATACCTAGAAGGTGCATAGATGACTTGGCATTCAACATTCCCCAAGCCTTAGTAATATATTCCGCTGCATAAGTAATGATACCAAGAAGTCGTGCCCAACTCTAATCTTAGGGCGCTTTGACAGATTGATACCTAAGCTCTAACCTCAACCATATATAGGGGACCAGACTACTAAGACTTGATTGCTATTAAGAACGCCTGAGACTTTAGTAAGGGAATTCCATCCATTGCCTAATAACATGAGTTAATTCTACTGTGTTATTACATTCGCATTGCATTCACCACATTATACCTATAAATAGTTAGGTGACATGCATGGCCAGTATTTGCAATAAGAATTTATGTAAAATAAGTAACATGTATGAACTATATTTGTTATGTTTAGTTATGTGATAACTATAGATCCCTAAATTATAAACCACGATAGAAGATTAAAAGAATTATCGAGTAAGGTGAATTAATGATTACATATCACTGTAATTGTGAATTTACAGTTGCTTAAGAATTTTGAGAAATTTTGTTATGCTGACCTATTTATAACGTGATAGCTAGTTACTATTGTCGACTAGGACAAATGTATCAGTTCAACCATTATAGTGACACTATTACACATGCTATACACTAGTTCTTATACTATTATACATGCTAATTCATAGTCTTATACATGCTATACACTAATTCCCTACAAACATACTTTATTCCATATGTGCATGCCTCCTTCCACCTAACGTTTCGTGTAAGACATGCTCCTGACTTTAAGTTGATTCTCTGATGCCTATTCCATTCAATGTTTAAAATGAACCAATGATTTTCATAAACAATTAACATATAACCATTTAAAGTGGCAAGTACACTTTTCTTTAAACCTAACCATAGAGTTCAAATATTTACAAAATAGTTCTTTTGAGTGAATTTTGTTAAGAAATTAATTAGATTCTCGAAAAAATATTGAAAGGAATAAATATTTATAAAATCTATAAAAAAAAAATCTAAGCGTAAGTGAATATCCTTAACTTTCCTCAAAGATTCATAACTAACACAAAAACTTGCATTTCCCAATCTACAAAATCATCCAACCAACACCAACTAGGACTACCTTAACTATAAAACTTGAAAAGTCTTTTATATAATTAATTTATCACGTTTCTAGAAATATCATATTTCCGAAAATAAAATATAACCTAAAAATTTATATAAAAATATATGTAACAATCAGAAATATATACAGCTTCAAATTATCGGATTGCATAAAATTGAATTATGATACGCCTAAAAATTTTGAATAATAAAAATAATATTATTCATTAAAATTTCATTCAAAATGAAAATACCAAGATAATAGATCAATGAAACTTACTAAAAAGTAACGAACACCATTAACAACATACTAGCAATTTGCTATTAAGAATGCTAACAAAACTAATAAATAATTAGTTAGCTATTGTGGCATGTTATTCTAATTCCATGATTTTGCTTATTTATTGCTATAAAATTAATTGTTATTTAAAAAATTCAGTTTATATAATTCGTTAGAAACTAAGGGTCTTTTTATAGATGATACAGGGCATTTAAATCTTAGGAACGGCCTTGGAAGTTTTGGCAAAAATATTGGTTTGTTTATCATGTGCTCTCGCTACAAGAAATTTGGCTTTTTGCGACCAACTTTTTAGCGACGAAATATGTCGTCGCAACAGATCATTGTACAGCGACCAAAATTTGTTGCAAAAAGGTTTTCACAAAATTTCATTTTCCAGACACTATAGCGACTAAATTTTGTCCCTACAGGTGTGGTGGGGTTGGAGGGGAGTTGGAGGGAAATTACCCTTGGGGAACCATGTGTGGTGATGAAATTTCGTCTCAATAGACCAAAAAAAATATCTTTTTTCCATTTTGATTTAAATCAAATTATTAGAAAATTGGAAAAGAAAAACACAAATCATATTTTTGTACACATATCGCGACTAAATATGGTTTCCATATGTCAGAGCATTTTTTATATATTAACAAAACACACCCAAAGAATTACCTATTTATCTGAATGATTTGAGTTAAACTTATTCTTAACAGGTCAAACGGACAAACTCACTGAAATTGAAATACATAGACAGAAGATGCATAGGGTTAATCCAGATTGATTAGATTTGTTCATCTGATATAAAATAAAAATTTAGTGTCTGCAAACCCTTGTATTTTATTTATTTATTTATATTTATCATCATACTTTCCTAGTCAAAGACGTTACATGTAAAAAAATCAAATGTTTATTTGTCATATTGTGTTATTTTTTTTGTTTCAGTTTGGAGAAAACGAGCTAGGCGTGTTTGGTCTACCTATAGTTGATAAAACCATTAAGCTTATGGCTGCTGGGCATTTGCTTTCCATCCAACTCTGGAATGGATTTTTGTTGGTTATGGACGACAGTAGTTAGAGTATAAGCTCTCTCTCTCTCTCTACAGGCAGTTGTGTGTATTCAGTAAGGTAACATGTCCAAACGGGTCGGTTCAAGTTGTGCACCACTTTTTGTCTATGTTTGTATTATGGAAATAATAGATGCTTTAAGTATTATTACAAAAACTATAACAAGATAGTTTCTTCTAAATAAAAAAGTTAATGTCTTTGAAACATTCAAAATTTTAAATGTCTGTTGAACCTGTTTGGCACTACTACTACATAGTGATGTGAAGGAACAAAACATTGATCTGATGACACGTTTGTTTTTAATTAGGGATATGGCAAATCACTTTGGATGATGCATGGAATATTTCAATCCAATAAAGGGTGTGGCTATGTTAAGATCATGGATCGTGCTACCACTTGAGGTTTAGAATGATATTCAAAGCCCATGCGATATGATGAAAATGATTAGTTAGTTTCGTTTTATTTGGATGAATGGGTATTTGAACCATATGATACAAATTGTAAATATTTTGAGTTTTACGGTTATTTTATATTTAGTACCAAACTGAGTTTGCCTTAAATATATAGTTTAGTTATTTTGGATTTTCCAGTTTTATTATTTGAACCTGGAAAATAAAAAAAAATAAAAAAAGCTTTTTTTTACATATTGCAACCAAGTTTTGTCGCTATAGCTGAAAATGTAAAAAATAATGCGACGAAAATTGGTCGCTAATGGTCAAAATTTTCAATATTAAAGATTAATTTTAATAACTAAAACGCCTATTGCAACCAAATTTAGTTGCCATAGGCCAATCTACAGCGACGCTATGTTAGCGACGAAAAACTTGACCTAATGCGACGGAGCAATAGACACTACAAGAAAAAACTACTATAGGGTCTTTTTCTTGTAGTGAGAGACGAACTTGTTGAGACCAAGCTTCGTCGCTATAGCCTATTGCGACGAAATTTAGTTGCGAAAAGTCTTTATGTTTCGGTCGCCAAAAGTCTTTTTTTTTTTGTAGTGTCGATCCAATTATATTCCAACAGATTTGTCGACTCTAGCATCCATTCTACAAAGTTCATCTTTTCGTCAAGTTCACTATGGTATAAGTGTTTTTGCCAAATTCTTAGTAGACCAATAAGAGAAAGAGATTGAACAAAAAGTCAGAACATCTTAGAATGGAAAACTCTTAGTAGATCAATAAGAGTATTGACACGTCGTCGATGCGGGTTAGGGATCGGCGACTCCTTGGCCAGTGTTAGTTCGTTTCCTTCGATTTTCGACCCCGTTTTCTCGTTTATCCTTTCAAAGCTTTGGTAAACTCCCAAAATGTATCTTAAACCTGTCAAAGCTTGCAAAACACAAACTATATTGTAGTATCTAAAAATGAACTTCGTGTAATTTATCAATATTATAATTCGTTAAGCTATGGGATTTTATTAAGAATGAACGCTCTAATATTACATTATTTCTCTGTCATATGATTATTAGTTGAAGTGACATTAATAAATCTATATATTAATGGATGTTTGTCATATATCACTTATCTACTTTATGTATATAATACAATTATTATTTCCTATCATCTTACCCATACCATTATTCTTCTCATTCCTTTTGAATTTGTCACCACCAATCTTAAACCTTATTTATCCTATCTTTTATATAACCCTCTTCCTCGTAGGCGTACTCAACACATGTTAATTGTCATTTACAAATCATGATATAGCCTATGTTGTTCAACAAATTTGCCTTTACTTGCACAATCCTCATAAGCATATTTTTCCCCTTGAACCATATTACTTGATATACGCATGTTACATGCAGATATTTTATAGGTGTATATTAGTGATAATTTTGTTTCGTGGTCCTTGACCCATCAGGATATTGTGTCTCGTTCTAGTGTTGATGTTATAGTTTTGTAATCTTCTTTTTAAATTATATCATCCTCTCCAGAGAGCATTGTGATTTATTGGTGATGATGCCACTACATTTTAATTCTTAAGAGCATCTTCAATAATAAATCTCGTCTAAAATCTAAATCTGTCACATCATTCCAAATCTCAATCATTTCAAACTCACTTTTTTTCTCCAACAACAAACCATTTCAAACCTTCACATTATCACATAGTTTTTCTTTTATTTAACCTATTAATAAGTCATTTATCCAATCTTTAATATATTTAAATATTAATATTTTTTCTCTTTATTTAATAAATTATGTTTCTTTATTCTTAAAATATATTGAAATAATTAAAAATATGGAAAAACAAATTAAAATTTCATAAAATAATAATCCATTAAACTAAAAAAACACCTTACAACGAAAAAAAAGACATTTAAAGCCTACAAATAAAAACATAAAAAAAATAAAAGAACTACATAATAAAACACAACTGCCTTTGATCTTTATCTTGCTCCAGCCACCTATGTGTCCAAATGTGATCGGTCAAATGTGTCAAAGGGTGAAGGGTGTGATGAGCTTCTCTGTCACTTAAGTTTCTAACCTGTTGTAAGTGTTTAACAAAATTGTATGCCGGGCCATGCAATAGTGGTGATGTATCCTCATCATTATCACACTCGGATACGGCATAATATTTGTCCTCTACGATCATGTTGTGTAGAATTATTCACGCGTATATTACATCTGTTGTAACTCTTGGGCTCCAAATATTTGTTGGTCCTTGTATAATATGTCATCGAGCCTTGAGGACACCAAATGCCCCTTCCATATCCTTTCTAACTAACTCGTGTCTTTTTTTTTAAATAAATCATTTTATCGCCTTGTGGATACAAGAAGCTTTTAACAATAGTGGTCCATTGAGTAAATTCCATTTGCAAGATATTATCCTGAATTGTATTTCATACTTTTGTATCAAAATACATCGTCAGTATACTTAACATGTCCAGACTAATTTACAATTTCGTAGGGGCTCCATTGCACCATATTAGTGCTACGTAAGCAATGCATCTCAATGACGCCCCTTTAACAACCAAGAAATGAGTTAAAGCCCCAAAATGGTGCCCCGTATTTTTCTTTTAGTTTTTAACGTTTAAAGTGAAGTGGACTTCACAAATCATCCATTGTTCCTCGTTAATAGGCTGGAAAAGGGATCAATGACGCCCAAGCAATGAAGAGGAAGGGCATTAATGGTTATTGTTGTGCTGAGATGGTGGGGGGCGCTACCCCATACCACTCAACCTTGGAGTTGGTTTAAGCATTAGAGAACTTTGTTAGGTAACGTTCATTGGAAACCTCAAAAATCTGAGGAACAACAGAACAAATCTTGTCCATTAATATATTTTGATTTTGAGACCATAATTAAACTTATTTTTACAAAAAGGGAAATCTAGTAACATAACTAAATGCGACTACAATTCCATCTTTTCTCTAGTAAGCAAGAGTAAACAAACACATCGCCCATGTATCACCAAAGTTGTATAACAATTTTATTTTGTAAACTAACATATTTTGAGTATCGCTAAAAATTAGTTAAACAGGTTAAACCATTAACATAACACTATTCCCTTTAAGTAGACACTGCACTTGATATACTTTTTTTTTCTTTTTTGTTAATTAAAAGTTTCACATATGAACTTCATATCAAAAGTTAATCCGTTTAATTGATTTGAATGGAACTACCAATAAAGAAAACATTCATAATGATACTGATTTTTATTGCATAAAACATGAATAAAATGTGAGCCAATGTTATATCACATGTGAAACAAGTCTTGATTTTTCCACATTGCAATAATTATATCCATACACTTGAGTTTTAATAAAATTGTTACATTTAATTTTTAGAATGTTCCTATCAAAGTGGAAATTTTTTTATAACATTTTATATATTGTAGATGGACAAAGCTACGGTGCTTGAAGATGCAGTTAAGTACATTAAACACCTTCAAAACCGCGTGAAGGAACTCGAAGAAACATCAATTACTGGAAAAAATATCATCCATGAATCAACAGTTATGAAGACATCCAAATTTCATGGTGGTGATGAACTTGATCATGCATCTTCTTTTGATGAGACAATTTGTTTACCTTGTAACAGATCTTATAACCCTGGGATTAAAGTAAGAAAATCAGGAAGCAACATACTTGTGAGAATTTACTGCCAAAGAAATTCGTTGCTTGCATTAAAAGTCCTCACTGAAATGGAGGGACTTCATTTCACAGTCATGTATAACAATGCTCTTCCAATCTCTGCCGATGATGCTCTAATAACCATAATCGCTGAGGTATGTAGTTCATTTGAGCTACATATATGTATATTCACGAGTTATATTTATGTAGCTCGTCGATCTGTCTCTCTATATACAGTTTTTAATAGTAATAATTATAACATTTGAAAAAAAGGTTGAAACAATTTATAAAAAGTCGTTTGGTTAATAATGGTTCTTAAGTTCTTAAGTAATCATGTGATATTCTAATGATCCACACCCTATTTTTGTGTAAACTATACGAGGTAAAGGAAAAAACCACGTTGTGGCAAGTCTATAATTACTCTAAATAAAGTAATTTAGCTATAAAAAATTATTAGAACTAGCATAATCTTATTACTCTAATACAACTATGTTGTGATGTAATATGGCAGGATT
This sequence comes from Scalesia atractyloides, assembly GCA_947069175.1. Classification (NCBI taxonomy): domain Eukaryota; kingdom Viridiplantae; phylum Streptophyta; class Magnoliopsida; order Asterales; family Asteraceae; genus Scalesia; species Scalesia atractyloides. The sequence goes on from CAMTDV010000116.1 coordinate 69,232,361, forward strand.
AAAACTTCCAAACCTTTTGTTGTATAAAGTAGAGTAATAAATTATGCTACATGTAAACTATAGCGTAATCTTATTATTCTGTTTAATTCTGTTGTAGCGTAATAATAATTACTTTACAAAAAAATTGTACAGACTTTATTACTCTACTACAGTTTTGTTGTTGATTAATTATTTCCTGTGTTGTGTAGATGAGCGAACAGTTCGTCATGACTTCCATGGATCTTGTAAAATGGTTAGGGTCAGCTCTTTCGAATTTTCTATGAGATGTTTGAGGATTTGATAGTAGAGTGTTGCACGGAACTAGCCTCCTATTTTGTATTATGAGATACTTGAGGATTTGATAGTAAAGTGTTGCATGGTACTAGCCTCCTTTGTTGTATTATTTGTTATAATATAATAGGGCTTCGAACTATATGTTCTCATTTATGAGAGATACGTATTTCTAATATTTGAGCAAAAGTGTACGTCACATTACATAAAGAGATAATTGGCACGTAATTATCTTTCCAAAATCAAATTAAAATTTGGCTGATTTTATTTTATTTATTTATTTATTTTCTTTTGCATATTAAAAGGGGCATTTGGTTCGAGTAATCTTTTGTAAAAGAAAATTGGAAATGGAATTTGAGAGAATTTTTTTAAAATTTCTTAACATGCTTAGTTGGTAAATTAGTTAATGAAATTGAAATTTTAAAAATAGAAAAACTAAATTACCACCTTGAAAAATTTTACTATCACTTTTTAGCGGTTACTCCTATGTGTTTTATCCCCAAATACATGAGCATGTTTACTTCTCTTCTCTGCAAGATTTCTAGTTCATTCGTTATACATCGCTGTTATGATTTCCATTTTAATTTATGGTTTGCCTTTTTTTAATTTTCAATTTTGGAAATCATTAATTAATGTTATACTTTATAGTCTTCATACTAATGTGAATTTGTATATACCCCCTTCTTTAATATTTTACTTTTTTTTATGATCCGGACCTCATTTTTTTCCTTAAATTCGAAGAGCTAATAAACCGATTAGATTTTGCTTAACATTTTAACTTAATAGATATTGTCTTGTATACGTTTCCCCACGGTGTAGCGCGTGTAAAAGCTTAGTAGATGTAATGTATTTTTGTTTATTTGTAAACTTATTTAAGTACCCGTGTGTTACACGGGTTACTCAAAGTAATTAAATTATTTATCAGTGTTGACATAAAACTTTAAAAAAATACTGTGTCATTACTTTTGTAAATATTAAATTAAAATGAACCAGAAAAAAAATATACAAACACAATCATAAATAACTAAAGTTTTTTATACTTTATTTTATTTATAGATATTTGTCTAAACTGGTAATTTGACTTCATTTAATATGATGAACTGGAAAGCACAACATTGTTGTTAAGTTTTAACATCAAATCTAAATATGCTAAACTGGAAAGCACAACATTATTGTTAAGTTTAAACATCAAATCAGATTAAATTTGTAGTCTTTTTGCAGCTTCATTCTCCTTTGATTTGCAAGTTAATATATAGTGACTAAATAATGTGAAATAAAGATACATGACTTGCTCAATAGATGTAATGTATTTGTGTTCATTTGTAAATATCCTTCTAGTTATATTACAACTTTATTTATTTTGGTTGTCTTTCGATTGTAATAGCGCATGTCTGTACTATATTGATACCATCACAACATGAATCGATAGCAACCAGATTCTCATCACGTAGCGCGAGAGAATTTTCCTAGTTATCAACATTTGTCCAAGATTTCATTGGAATTAAAATTATCCTTAGGTATATCAAAGGATTCTTAAATTCCTTTAAATAAAGGAATGAATGGTTTTTTCCATACTAATGTCCAACCAAACACGATTTTAGTTGGAATCATTTCCAATTCTAATTCTGTGGAATGCTTCGAATCAAACGAAACCTAAGAATTAGAAGTAACTACGACGTGGGTATTGAGAAACATAAGAATTGAATGCTATAGTAGTTAAAAATGATTCCTCTAAAATTTTGTAAATTTCTCATAAAATGATTAATTCATTTTAGGCATAGTTAAAGTTTTTGGTTATAGAAATTCAGCTTTAAGTGTCACACTTCACCTTTAGCAAATTTGGTACGAGACATGATGATTGTTCATAATTTATAACACTATTATAAGTTTAAATTTTAAAAGTATCCAAATTAAATTGTCACACATAACATAGAAATATCCAACACAAATTAAAATCATATTCAAAAGATATAAGTCATAACGATAATCCATTTTATTACTAAGGCACATCCTTTGTGTCTTTATACCTTCAATCAACTCACACTTGTGTACCTATATTATGCGTAAAAAGGTTTTGGGTCAACAATAAATTGGTGTATAGATCTTAGTTTTAAAAAGAAAACTAAATAGTTTGGTCTATTAATTTTATAAAATAAGTAACATGCAACTCTAAGTGCTTATGTGACAACAACAAACATCTAACAATCCATCATTTTCATAGATCACCAAAACTTCAAACAATTCATCACAATTTCTAACAATTCACCAAAGTCACATTTAATAAGGAAACAATGAACATGAAACAATATGAGATTCAAGCCCCAAGAGCGAATCTACGAACCAATGACGGTGATACCGAGTTCAACCTATGATCATGGGGAACCAGTCAACGTGGTGGATCCATCCAAAACAATATGACACAAAGCGAGTAACAAGTAGATACATGTAACGGCACTTTGATTTGCATGTTGATAATAAGAAACAAGGAAACGTTAAAACACGTGATATACCCCAAAAAGATTAAGTGACCAAAAGGGAAAAGTGAAGATCTACTAACAGTTTGTGTTTCGTGAAATCCTTAAGTGAAACCGCACGAGTGTTTGAGAAAAGATTCCAAAAAGCAAAAGTCACCCTAAATAAATATATAACACCAAAATACTAAACAACCAAAAAATACCAAAACTATATAAAATAAAAACATCCTATACTTAGGGCTTTTTTTTAGTTCAAAATATTAATTAACAATAATCTCGTAACTTTTTAAATTAATAAATGTGTAACTAGTTATTTTATATGACATACTAAGACTGGAGGGTGTGGTGGTAATGGTTGGACATTATTCGTCAAATAGGAACATGAATGGAAGGCTATATCACCCTCCTCCTTGAATGATGGTGGTTGGCATGGATTTAACCATGATTATCATGGCCCTCCATCAACTTTGAGACAAAAATATATTAAAATAATAAAGGGGATAGTGGTTTGGGTCATGACCACACCCTTAGGGTAGTGGTTTTGGATAGTGGATTAGAGGTGGGTGACATGGATCTTATATGAAAGGTCATGATGGTTATGACCGCACCATTTAACCTAATGCCATTTAATATAAAAATATATTAATCTTAATAGACATAAAAAATATATAAAATAAGTACAAAATCGATATCTATTATAGGTAACCTAATCCAAAATACACCACTTATATTTATTAGTTACTAATTATGAAATCAAAATATCATTACAAGGAAAATACCCATTTTTGTATTATTACATATCACATATCCTGTTTAGTAATCCATCTTCACAATATATATATATATATATATATATATATATTATTACATATCACATATCCTCTTTAGGAAAATACACATTTTTATATTATTACGTATCACGTATCACATATAGGGCCCTTCGTGTTATGTTAATACGCATCAGTTTATCCCTTATACGAGGCCTTATACGACTAGTATAGGTCTATACGAGTTGTATAAAACCCTTATACGATAGAGTTTTGACCTATAAGATTCATATAGGGGTAAAATCAATTTATCTTTAAATTAGGTTTTGGATCTTAATGATGTATACGTGTCATATTTTGACGCATTTTGTCATTACATGTATATTATATTATACTGTGTTATTCTATGCTATGCATGTAGTATAACTATATTGTGCTGTACTAGACTGTAGTATACTATAAGATACGATACTATACTATACTATACCATACCATACCATACCAGAATATACTATGTAATACATATACCAAACCTATACTAAAGGATAAATTTTTAAGAATGTTTGTAATTATAAAAATAAATATTTTTTATCAAACTTTGATAAAACTATAGATTATTATACAAAAATGTATAAAAAACTAGTCAATACGACTAGTATAGGCCTATACGGGAGTTCTATACAAGAGGTTTATACGACCAGTATAGACCTATACAACCCATACAAGTCCAGCCACTAAATAAGAACTAACATCTGCAGATTTAACTATTGACATTTGTGTCTCTACGACCCGTATAGAAGTCAAAAGTCAAAAGGTGTCCAAATAGATAACAATGTGTCCAAAGACTGTTCAAAGATTGAGCCTTCTAAATGGTGTGACTTTATCTTGCATGTAAACTTCCCGCCTTTTTGAACTTAAATAAAGGTACCAATACTTTACATTTTACTCAAAAGTATTTAAAGGAACCCTTATTAGAATACAAGTACTAATAAATAAAACAAGAATAAGCTATTTGTATTGACTTGAGATATTATTAGACTTATAATGGTGGTATTGTTACATAGGGACACATGTTACATAATGTACCCTATAATATCACTAAGTATATATTGGTTTATATTCTCCATCTGTTAGAAACTCTTTATTTCTTTGTTGGCCCATGATGATGTGTTGTTAAAAGATACAAGCCCAAACTGTTGATTTGTTTAATTCATGCAATCAAGTCTTAAGTCCAAAATAGATAGGCCTAAGACTATGAAAAAACTAATGATATATTCACTGCTAACCTCTACCTCACCAATTCTTCTCTTTCATTTCCATTAATCGCCTCCATTAAAATATTCAACCAATTACAGGTTAGTTATTTTCTCTGTTGTGTCAATGGAGATTTGACCTTTACTCCTTTTGTTCACCGCCATGTAACTTAAGTCCCAACCCCACACCAGATTAGCTTTTTCGTGTTTCTTGGATTCACCGGTGGCAACAATTGCTCAAATAGTTTCACCAGCGATGACGTATCGCTCAAAAAAGGTACCTAGGTTTTCTCCTTACGTAAGAACTCCATCTCATGCGAATTCATCACTGATTCACAGAAATTAGGATTTTGTCTTTCTTAATTGTGACAGCCGTGGAAAATTTTTCGTTCAAACGTTACCGACACTAGTCAAATTTTTAGGATGAAATTTTTTTCAACTTGGGGATGATGTGACAGCTGAGAATTTTCATGTTAACTCCATTATCTTTAACATTATCATAAACATTCATTATTGTATTACACTTGATTAAGGTTAATTAAGTGTGTCATATAGTACACGAACACTCACATAACAAAAATTTGGTGAATTAACCGAATTACCGAACCACACACAAGTTTTTCCCTAAATGTTGGAGATTAAGTGAAATAATAAGTTTGGAAGGATTCAATTTATATGATTTCCGGTGATTACGTGCATTGTCTGTAAATTACGTGAATTGCATGCTTTTACGTGTAGTTGTTCGGTTTCGTGTTTTTCTAACTCGTGGCAATTTTTAGAAAATGTAACTTTAGGGAATTCTTGTAATAATCGTTTATTTATAATTAAAAGGACCTTGTTTTAGTAAAAAAATATCAATTACGAAACCTATGAAGCCCATTACTTGATAAAAATAATAAAACCCCATAACCCAACCCAACCTAACCCCTCCCTCTCAAACAACGACCACACATCTCCTCCCCCTTCTAAATTTAAACGCACAAATCACACCGTATTTCAAATTATTGATCCAATCTCTCAACTCTTGGACTCTTTGTGCAATCTGGGGGTATTCCTAACACAACTTGTAAGTAGTCTACCTTCAATTTCATCATTTCAAGTTGGAATTTGAAGTTTATCACAAAACCCTATTTTTTTCAAAAAGAGTCAATTGAATCAAATATGAGTTGATTGATGTTTATTGGTGATTGTTAGGACATTAGGGTTTTAGATAAATGTATTATAGCAATCGATTTTGGATTTTGACAAATTGTGTGAACTTTTCCAAAAATGAAACTTTGATAATTTGGATTTATGTATATGATTGTGTAGGATGATTTGGATATGTTTGATGATTTGTTCATGCTAGTATACATATATATAATAGTGTTTGGAATAAATTTTATTATGAAAACTCAAAGGTGTATGATAATTCATGACTTACTAAAACGGGAAACTTTGTTGAACTTGATTAATGAATCTTGAGTTGTGGACTTGCATGAGGTTGTAGGATGTCACCATTAGTCTCTATGAAGGTGCTAACTTGTGCTTGTGGTTCATAACTTGCCAAATGTGGAAGCCTTAGGTACATTGCATGATGAAAACTTGAAAGATTGACATAGCAAGAACTTGTAAGAGTGTTACTGCAGAAAATCCCGAATTTGTTTGATCATAACCTACACCTACTACTGCTAAATAGGATCATTATTGAGTATAGGGTCATTTACTGGATGTTAATATGGTCCACAAAATGTTTCATAATTTTCATGAACCCTAACTATGTTTTTGCAAATTTTTAGTGTTGATGTGTAAAGCTGAGTTTTGTTATCAGAAAATAGGGTTCATGACGAGGAGTATAACTTGATCAATATTTGGAGTTAGGACCTCACATTTTTATAGTATATACCCATAGAAGTTTATGAGACACTCCAACCAGAATTATGTCAATTGTATCAACGTAGATTGTTTTATAAACTTAATGGTAAACTTTCACCAGAAAATGACGTTTTCGACCTTTGTGTAGTGTGGGATTTCTCATGAATTTGCTATAAACACTCAGGACTAAATAAAATTACACAAACCCACATGGACTATTTATCATGTCTCATAAGATATTCATAATTTTTCTGCATCATTTAGTATTTTGAATAAAATGCATAAACTGACTCTAAAACTAAAGTTATACTATGCATACTAAAACTTTTTTATAACATTAAAGTTTACTTCTCTTTAGGCATGCAAAATGTATTTAGGAGGTGAGACCTAAATAGATGTCATTATACATATTATGTGATGTGTACTATAGTGTTACTTGCTTGCATGAAAATGAATAAACATGAAGTCACTTAATTAGTCACTAACGGGTAGTCGGATCAACTTATTGTAAGTCAGTCACGCATGTGAGTCTTTTCTAAAAACATTAAAACAATGAGGTTGTTTGGCCTACTTGGGTTTTGTGAACCAACATGAACATACACTTATAAACATTACGTGTAATAGGTAGTGGTTAATCGGACACGAACTCTTTGGCTTTTACATACTCAGATTTTCTTCGCAAAATGTGAGTTCACTTCTTTTCTAAAAGCATGTATCCCTAGTTTGGGACTACTTATATCCCTAGGAGGAATACTTTACTTTAAATCCCTTAGTTTAATTTTATGTATATAGTTGACTAAACCACATCTATCTTGAAAGTCCCTACTCTTATACCAATCAGTTGTCGGGTGGCAAGCGGGGTATTAGTTGATAGCGCTATTAGGTCACACCGTGCTGGAGCCGAGAATGAACTTTTGACTCTAAGTTTGCATCAATGCTGATAGACATGCATTAGAGACTCATGAATAAAAGTTTTAGACATTTTCATTTATATGCTTTTCTAAATTCCACACAAGTTTTTTAGGCTCGTGTTTTGCGCAAGACATGTTACTTTTACTTAACTTTCGCTTCCGCATTTAGTTTCATAACTTATGCTTAAACTTTATTTTAATAATTAAAAAACGAACTAAACATTTTTCTAGAATTTAAAGTCGTTCAGTGTAACTAATGGCTAGGTGGATCCTGGTTTGTCATGCGCCTCACGGTAGAACACCACACTGGAATTTGAGGGTGTGACACTAAACCCCAACGCCACTGTTATATAGAAGTGACGATGATTAAGGCATCGCATTATATGCAGCGATGATGGGTTGGTATAACTTCAAGTGTTAATCAACCTAATATTATTGAATTGTGTGAAATATACTCTTGAATGGCACTACTTTTCTATGGTTTGTATGTTGTAGGCTTTGACAAGTTTAAGGTGCGTTTGGGAGGCTTTTGGAGCATTACGATTAAAACGGGACAACCGGGGAAGCCAAACGAGTCAAACAAAGAAATCAGAAAACTGCAGTTTCTTGAGGGTGTCGTCGACACCCCATGGTTTGTTAAAACGTGGTATAGGAATGCTTTTGTCATTAAATTGGCAAGTCATTGGGGAAGTTGCGTGCCTTATTCGAATTACATTGACTAAGAACTCACTTTCCATCATTCTCCTTCATCCTATTCAATCTCTAATCATTCTCTAAGACATATTCCAAGAATCACAATCGAAGATTGAAGATTCGAGCAAAACTTTAATCGAGATGCAAGGCTAATTTCCCCAAATCGTCCCCTGGTGAAGGATGTGAGTTTTCTAGGGTTTATTTTTCTTGTTTTGGTTTGATACAAACATTTGTTAATCTTTGGTTGAAACTGTATGAATCATTTGTTGGTATTGCTTTGAACTTGAAATTGTTAACTTTTCTTGCAACATTGACAATGAGAGATGATTGCTACTATTAAGTTGTGATTTATGCTACGGTTTGGTTTTTGTTCTTGATTAAAACATACTATTCTCTCATATTGTGATGGTTATCTTGCACAAGTTGCGTATGATAGACGACGATTGTTAATGTCTAAGATTAAGATTTCAATTTAACAAACTCAAGAAATCATTGGTGTTCATAGCATAATCAAACCATTCGTGTTAGATAACCTTGGATACTTATTAATCCCAAACTGGGTGTGATTCCTTTCCAAATATTGTTTACAAATCCATTTTAATTACCGTTTTATATTCATCATTTCAAATAACATAATTAAATTGTTTTCCAGAAACAATTGGAATTATATTGTTGGGTCGCACTTTCAAACATAATTTTAAAGATAAAAAGCAAGCTTTTATAATTGACTTGTTTAATCAATCTAAAATCTAAATACTAACTACAAACTTTTCGTGGTTTGACACCCTTCTTACCACTAGTTATATAGCTAAGGAACACACTATAATTTTATCTTTGACCGAACCATCGACATCCGATCAAGCGAGCATCTAATACCCTAGGGTTTGCAGATGCAACCTGTAGCTGGTACGAAACAACAATGATTTTTGTGTTTCAAGTAAAGAGTATAGTATGTGATTTTAATTTGTTGTTAGTGTTAGATACGTTTTTATCATTACAGCTATTATATATACTATGTTAGTGTAACCTCACTCACACTGGTCCACGTGCCTGGGCCATGGAGTGCTATTTTTTTTAATTTTTACGTTTTATAACAATATATAGTTTGAGAGTCGGATTTTAAACAATACAGTGCTTCTGCTCTGGTTGGTAAATTGTAACCCCCCATCTATAAATTCTTTTATTTCATATAGACATGTAAATACCCATTTAAATGATGTATAACTTTTGAACATGTTCTATATTCTAATTGTGAACGAATCGAGCCGTTTATAAGCTATTTAACATGTTAAAAGACTATTTTTATCTAGAAAACTCTAGCCATGAGTTTTTTTATATAGAATTAAAACGGTATCAACCGAATTCTTTCATGCATACATGAATTCTAGAAGTTAAAACTTTTTGCTATCCATTTTTGTTTCTCAACTAGTTAAAACACAAAGTGTAAAAGCGACTTGCTATATATTTAATTATTTCTAATTCTAGCTAGAAAAAATTACAAAAGTTGTAGTTTCTAGTTTCTACTACTGAAAAACTTATTCTACCACATGTTATTTGGCGATTTGATATGTTCCTTCTTTACTTCCCATATACAGAGATATTATCTTAACTTCGCACGTAGTACTAAGATTTCTTCCGTTACAGGGCAAATCCTAGTGGCTTAGCTACCGATGCTTTTTTTTCCTCAATTTTCATTTTGTTAATTTTCAAAATCTAACATATAATTTGGTGATTTTCCCTTTTTCAACAGGAACTCACCCTTCATGTCGAATAGGGGTTTCAGTTTTAGTTCTTTTATCCTAAAAAGACACGGAAAATTTTAAAGATCTACAATGCGATCCAAAAAAGTAAATACAAAGTGGCAAGGTATTGTATGAGTTTAATGTCTGAAACTAAAAGACTGATATATTTGTGCATTTTGTACCTAACCATACGTTCAAATTTATAATGTGTATTGATACTAAAGCTTTTAAAATTCAATGTCTAAAAAGGATGATGCGAAAAAGAGGTAAAAAAAAGTAGTAGCCTAGTTTCAGAAATCAAATCTAATTAAGGTGAAAAGGAAGTGTGATATCCAATACTGTCTACTCTAATATATGAACCTCCATTATATTCCACCTGCTTTGATTTATTAGCTTTCTGCTTGTTATTATTCTTTAATTCTTTCAAAGAAAGGCAGCCTTATCCTAAAAGTTTCAAGAATAACTTTTTACAGACAAGTTTTCAAATGCTATTAATTCAAAAACAACCCCGTAAAGCAAGCTGCTGTAAAGTTAAGTTAAATCAATATATCTAAAAGCATATAAAATATGTTTGCAATATAATACCCTGAATTTCACCACATGTTCTTGGCCTCTTGTTTCTTTCGGAACAAGCACAAAGTGAGTGCTTTTCTTTACCTTTATTCTTTATCTCACTTTTAGCATCGTTCTAGTACCTATTTTCCTTATCATTTTGGATATTTGTGCCATATGATTTGTCTTCGTAACTTGAAAAGTTACAACTCTTAACTACTGACTACTCTATTTTTCGGTAACTGGGTCACAACAGTCCTCTTGCAACTTCATAGGCTACTTGGTATGGGTGATTGCCCTTCTTAGAGGATGATCTTCCACGTCAGCGGCATGTCATAGTTCTTGGAGGATACATCTCCAAAGATGGAACCAAGAAAATAGGTGATGACCCTACCCCACCTAATTTTTTTTTTTCAATTCAACTAGTTTTTTAACATTTACTAATATAAAATAAAATCATTAATATTAAAAACCACACATTACATAACCTAAAAAATTAAAAAAACAAAACCTAAAAAATAAAAAAACATAACATAAAAAAATGAAAATCCTAAAAACTCCACTTTTTCGCGATATTTTCTTTCATTTTTTTTAAAATCGCTCGATCTTCTTCCGGATACGAGGTTATGTTGGTCGTCTTTATCTCCCACTCTTTGTATTTATTCTTTTCACTCTTCAACCGAACCATTTCTCCACCTCACGTTCCTTCGCGTGTGCCTTTTTGCCCGTGACCTCGGTGTACACTTTAAACTGGGCGATAAACTCGTCCATTTTGGAACCGCCCCCTTGGCGGCTTGTTTTTTTGCAGCCGTCGCCTTTTTGGATTTGTCCCTGCCCTGTGGACGTTCCTTCTCTTGAACCACGTACTCTTCTTCGTCAAATTCAGGACGTTGTTTATATTTATTTAGCATCGTGGATCCGAGCCCCCCGCACTATAACTACCGGTCTCTGAGGTTTTTGTTCGTTTAGCCATTGCAACCTCGTTTGGAACCGATGCCCACTTGTTACTGATTCGCAAAACTTCCCAAGCCTGTACGTGTCGGAAACTGGTCTTATGTGTATCGTCGTATTTACGCATCGCCGTTATACAAACATCTTCGTCACTCATACCACTACGAGGACTACTACTATATAAATTATTATAGATCTCTGAAAACCGGTTTACGACCGACTGCATTTTTCACCACTTCGAATAGATGGAATCAATATCGCGATAATGACCATTTTCCATTATCGCAAGAAACTTCGATAATATTTCTTTCCAAAACCCATCGCCGGTTTGGATGTTACCTATATATTTAGAAGGTAGCAAAATTATATATTAGAACACGAAAATTTTATATTTTTATGTATAAAATTTATATATTTTTACATACCAACAATGTGGTTTTTTGATGTGCTAATCAATGCCTTCGCTAACGCCTCCTCCTTCATCTTTGTCCAAATTTTTGCCTTGCCTTTCGTAGGTTGATCTTTGTTGTCCGTCACTTGCTTCCCTTTTTTTTGCGTTTCGAGGAGGATTGCGGTTGCGTCTCCGGAACAAATTCTTCAACGTTATCTTGTACGGGTTGTGCTTGGGGAGACGATTCTACCGGTGTTGGTAGAGATGGAGATTGCAATTTGAACAAGTTTCGCATCATTATTTGTTGTAACGATTGCAATTGTTGCATTTGTTGGAGTTGGCTCATTTGAGAGAAAGCGTTTGGTGTTTGTTGAAAACCGGAGAAAGCGTTGTAGAAAAATTGTGAGGATGACCAACTCGGTTCCATCATAGGATAATAGCCGCGAACCGAGAAAACGTTTTGGTTTGAGTTCGGGTTGTATGGATCCATGGCAAAAGTAGAAAGTTTTTTTTTATAAAAAGTAGAAGATTTATATAAAACATGGATGAATGGTATAGAGTTGTGTGAGAGAATAGGTTGAAATATGTTAAAAATGGTGAGATTTATAGGTAAAGATATTGAAATTCTAAAGGAAATTAAAAAAGAAATTTGAATTATAGCCGCTCAACGGCATAAACTTTTGTCCTCACATGCCCGTTTCATCATATCTGTGTGCATTTCATTCAAACAAAATATACGAGTGAACATAATATTTTAAAGATTAACCATCAAAAAATAATGTTTGATTTAAAATATACATAATCAGAAAATAAAACATTAAAATTTACATGTTTAAACAATCTTAAATGACATTAAGGAGAAAGAAGATATACCTACAACTCATGTATGTTTACATACATGTATATAAAAAGTTGCATATATGTATGTAGTTTAAGTAAGTTTGCATGAATGTCGCTCATGTATATTCTGATTCCCCTTCTTTCATTGACTCTACCATGTGTTAAGCAAAGAATTATCAAGCTTTTAGTGACTGTGTAGAACTCTACTTCATCCACATCTTCAATTCCATTGAACCAGTGGAAACAAAACATGCAAAAATATTGAACTAATCAACAGACAAGTTGACGGAAGTTTTTGTGTTCATCTTGTTTTTCATGCTTATCATGTTCTCCACGTGTGTCGTATTGAAGTAATCACCGGAAATCATGATTTTGAAGTCATTTATATCATTTGATCAAACAATCGTTTAATATTTTTTGAAAAAACATGTTTTTGTCGAGCTCTTCTGTTGAAGCTGATTCTTGTGTTTTTGGATGATTAATTGTTTGAAAATCTAGAGAAGACCATATGAAAGAGAGAGTCATCTTAGAGAGATATAATTATTTGCTCATAGTTTGGATTAAGAAAGAGAGAGAGGTGAAGACCAGGGGAATTTAAATAAAAAAATATAATTATCTAAAATATTGGGGCTGGGTTTCTCGGTAGTCCGTCGGTAAACCTTTTTTTCTTGTGATTGTTAGTGTGGGACTAGTATTCCGTCAGCAATTCCTCGACATTCGGTCAACAATTGAGTTTTAGATTTCTGGTAAGATTCATGTCGATGCTTTTAGATTATTATAAGGATTGGCCTACTACCGACGAATATCCCCTCTGAAATCCCTCAGCATTATTGTTTATAAACAATATTTTAACACTACCCGCAATAGCAACCATGCCTTTTCAAATCTTAACTAGTAATGTTTGTTTGTTTTCATTATCATTTTGTCCCCTAGACAAACCTCCTTTTCTATACCCTATGTTTGATGAATTGTTGGAGCCGATACTCTTCAAATTAAAAAGCTCTAGCTTTGGGCTTGTAATCCCCTTGTTTGTTAGAGCTTACACCATTGATGGATGGTAGTTCTCCTATGCTAACACATTATGGTGAATTGCCAATTTAGTTTATTAACAAAGTGGGGTGGGTGTGTTGATCCATAAACAAAACCCTACACGATGGTTTTGGAATCCTGGTTTTCGTATATAGTTTACCCATTAATGCAAGGCAAGTCACCATGGAAGACAAAGATAAATGTTCTAGGTGTTTTTATGTAACATCCAGTTATTTATCGTTATTTATCACTTAGATGATTTAACCGGTCTAAATCACGAGTTTAGTGACCTCTTGGGTCTGGTTGCTATTCATTCAAAGTGTAATTGAGTAGCTTTGGAAACGAGATGCGCGGAATCAAACTAGAGGAACCAGGGTGGAACTTTTTGTTTTAAATCAAAAAAGAGGAAAACTTAGAACCATAATTGGTCCTATGGGTGTTGGAGAACAGCGAGGAGAGTAAGGGATGAGACAGCTTCTTCGTGGCCTCTAATCGAGATTTTAGGTAAGGTTTTATTGTGTTTTACATTAAATCTTGGGTCTAGCATTAAGTGGGAGTAGATGGGGTGATGGTTTGAATGGTGTGTGGTCTCGCTTGGAGAGGGGAGACCGACGAGGGTCCAGATGAACCCATGGAGGCTGGCCGTTGGTGTCGGTGGTTCTACGACTTCGTTCGGTGACCATCGTTGTTACAAAGTGAGTAGGTCGGCCAGCTTGGGGGCTCGGAACCCGAGTAGGGCTGGTTCGTGGTGGGAATCGAACCACAGTGGTGATTCTATTGGATGGTGAGGGCTACAATGGTGGTTCCGGTGGATAGTGAGGGTTATCGTGGTGAATAGGGTTTTGCATGGGAAGTTTGGTCACATGCATGGGTTTAGGTTTTGAGTTTGGGTTTCATACGCGGTCTAGGGTGACATGTTTGGAATTCGTTCAAAGGTTTAGATTGTGGTGGTGATTGTTATGGATGTAAACTCGGTCATGGGAGTTCGGGTATTGGGTTATCAGTGGCGTGAGGTACCCGTTATGGTTGGGGGTGGTCATCGATGTCACCATGGATGTTTTATGCATGCGTGTGCTCAAGTAGTCTTAGGCGTGGAAACTAGGACTTTCATATGTATTATGTTTGGAATAACGGTTTTGCCTTGGAGTATTCATAATCGTGTTTGTGTGACCACAAGTTAGTGCTTGGATAGGCTTTTGTGGACGTGAGGCTTAGTAAGGAAAGCATTCATACAGGTGAGTTCTAATGCCCCTTTACTATATTTTGGGCTAGCACGCATGCTTTATTGAGGAATTTGTATACTTTCGAGAGTAATGCATGAATTGTAGAGTTGTGGGGATCCAGCCTCGGGTGGACACATGGTGGTGAGTTACAGGGTCGTGTTTGGGAAATATCGGAGATAACGTGTAACTCAGTAATGATCGATAGAGGTTGGTGTTTGTTGCATGACTTATGAGTTACGTCGCCCAACCCTTACATTTTAATTGTTTTTAGTTGAGATACGTGCTTAAATGTTTTCGAAATCATTAGGCATATGCGTGTTTTGTACGATAGATTTTATTTAAAAGAACTGTCTTCCTTCGTATGTTGATCTTTTTCATTTTCAAGGGCTTTGATTATGTGGGACGGGAAATCGATCCAAGTGGTGGTGTCGTTACCTTCGAGGTGGTGGCGGATGCGAGAAGTTAGGTGTAACATCCGTCAAAAAACGGGTTTCCAAAACCCGCTTCGTTTATTAACCGAATAGTCAGTCATAATTTTCGTCGCGTATATATTGGTTATTTTAATTTTAAACGATACATAATTAATAAACATTGTTCGAATTTTAAAACATAATTAATAAATCATAAAAAATAAGAGAATAAAAAATATTTGAGGCTGCCGGGTTTCGAACCTGGGTCAGCCGGTTCAACAAGCAACCACAACACCACTCCGCCACACGCTGTCTTTTGTCAATATAATGAAACAATTAATACTTATGATAAAACACGAAATCAAATTCAGTAATCAACGCGCCCAATCCGCAGTCGCCGGAAATACCGACGATTTCGCTAAATTTTGACCGTTCCCTTTGACTGTACGCGTGAATTAACTTCGGCATCGGTTATAACCAATGTCTAATCCCCCAATTCAAGTCGTAACCGCCGGAGAAATATTGACTACGAATCAAGATCAAATTCGGACTCGATTCATTCTGTTTCTTCCTTATAAATACTCACCCAAGTCTCTAGTAATCTTTTCGCTCAAAATCGCACCATTTCTCGAAGTCTTAGCACTCACCGGAGACATTCTTCTTACGCCGGACTTTTCACCGGAAAACCGAGACTTACACCAAATCGGTAAATTTCTCGACTCTTTCGTTTTCAATCCATTGTTAGACATATGCTAACTTCAATCCTTCAACCAGAATCGGTTCCAGACGACGTTGCCGGAAATTCTGCACTCGCCGGAAAATCTCTGGAAATTCCGAAATCACGCTGTAAATCGGTACAATCATCTAAACCCCCTGATATCTCTTGTTTAGTCACTTAATTTCACAACTCATTGATCAAAACTGTTAATTGATCCGCTCAGACGGAATTCACAAATCAGAGCCGACGACCCTTGCCGGAGTTCTGAGAAAAACATCCTGTTTGGTACAATTATGTTCTTTAATCTCATTATCTAATACTTTCCAACCAATTATAAGTTTCAATAATCGAATTAAACAAAAACAGTCGGGCATCTGGTTCTGTGTCTTTATAGATGAAGAAGACGAAGGCGATATGTGTATAAGTTTAATTAAAACTGGATATTATATCGGGTTAGACACACAATCCAGTGGTGGACTGTGTGCAAATTTAATATCATGGTCCCGAGTTCGAGTCCTAACACGCTGCCCGGTTCTTACAAATTTCCAACCATTTTTAATACTAATATATATTAAGGCGCAGATAGTATATAAATGTAATTAAAATCGCATATCATTCCGGTTAGTCACACAGCCCAGTTGGTCGGGTTGTGTGCAATACAAGGCTATGGACGCGGGTTCGAGTCCAGGCCCTCACACCAGTTCAATGATTTAAAAACCTTTTTAAATTAAATAGAATTCTGAATAAAATTAATTAGTATATATATATAATTAAAACAGAGAATATTTCGGGTTAGACACGTAGATCAGTTGGTAGAGCTGCGTGCACGCGTACGAGAGGTCTCGGGTTCGAACCTCACTCAGTGCACACTCAACCACAGTCCGACCGGTCGACGGTCCGGTCAACGGCCGTTCAACGGTCAACAAAAGTCAAAAAAAATTATTATTTTATTTATTTATTTAATTTAAAAATCAATTAAAAATACTTAAAAATAATATTTTTAAAGTTAGAAAACGACCTTAAACTCACAAAAGTAAATCTAAAAATCCTATTAAAATTGTTAATTAAAAGTATTAGTCTCCAATAAAATCCAATTATTTACCCAACCATTTCGTTAATATTTTAGGTTAGTTCTTCCTCGTCGATCAAATCCCAAAACTCGTGCGCATCCAACAACATCAAAAGAACGCACCCAATGTGAGTGAATTCTTACAAATTCCCCTTTTTATTCATGTTTTGGGGTGTATCATGTGTCGCTTAAATTAATTCGCTTATCCAAACTCGTGCTATACCATTATATGATCTAAACTTAGATTGTAAATATTGTTTTTTGTGATGTGTTACATATTGTCAAGTTGTGTGCAAATTATTCATTAGGCCATCAGTTCCTCGTGGGAGACGAGTTGAACAACGCGTGCCTCAAAAACATTCATTAGGCCCATCAGTTCGTTGAACAACGCGTGCCTCAAAATCATTCATTAGGCCCATCAGTTCCTCGTGGGAGACGAGTTGAACAACACGTGCCTCAAAAACAAACATTTGGTGTGTGCGTGTGTATTAATTAATATTATGTGATTTGTGATTTAATTTACATTTACGTTTACTCATATGTGGTTATGCACTTTATTTTATAATCGATACAATAAACACGTTTAAATGTTTTCATATGATTCACTCGCCAACTTTTTGTTGACCCAAAAACCATTTTTACACATGATACAGGTGGACAGGTTGAAGCAAGGAACACATAGGAAATTGCCTTAGAAGAAAAATAATGAAGTCTTGAAAAATGTATAGAACATGTTGTACTAGTATGATTGATTGTAATGATTCTCCTTTAAAAAGAAATAATAAATATGAAACATTATAATAAATGTCATGAGCTTTGATGAAAACCCAATCATGCCCCGATCACCTTTTTCCGCTGCGGGTCGGGGTGTGACAGATTGGTATCAGAGCTTTTGACTATAGGGATATAGGATAGGTTATTAGACCCTTAGAGCCTATACTATAGTTGATTAGATTTTAATTGTTTATGTGGTTACATGCAAACTCATGATGTTTTTTTGTTTCGTATTTATTACACACACAAATGCATGCAAACACTTCCCAATCATTTTGTGTGATACTTAATGAGTGATACTTATTGTCAAAACTTAACATGCTTACATATACATTCATCACGCATATTTCAATATTCACATATTCAAATCATTCTCATATTCCTTTATTCAAGATTTTGTCGCATTTTTCGTTTTTCAATCTCATCAAAGTGAGTTCTACGACGGGCATGTAGTAACTGTAAGGGTACAAGTACCGGTAGTCAGAACGTCCTGTCTAGGTTGGCATTCGTATAAATCCAATATAACGGACCAGTTTGCCTACCTGGGGACTAACGATGAGAGTACGAAGGACCTATTAGGCCAAAGCATGCCACACCAAACGTCGTTCGAACTAACCCCACTTTGAGGTATCACCGTGTCCACACCTGGATGCACTCCGAATTTCATACGTTACATTCATATTTCTCGATTTTCTCCGAGTTTTTAGTGTACGTTACCAGGCTAACACATGCGAACCATATGAAAGACCCGGTAATCATGGGGACCCACATGATTACGAAGGTGAAGTATGGCGGCATGCAAGGCCCAATTACGAGCAAAGCCCAAGACATCCTATGGATGTAGTAAATTTATTATTCTTCATTTATTTTATGAATGTTCATTCCTAAATACGACACATGACCCCTAAAACGTCCAACTCATACTCTTAATACGTATTTCTTGTAGATGTCTTCTAGCCTCTCTCGAAGGAAAATGAAATCAGGAAAATCCCGCGAGCGCATGGCTGCCCAAATTGCTCAACAAATGGCGGCCGTAATACCCAACATCGTAATTCAAGTACAACAGGCCCTTACCGCTAATCCCGTCAACCCAATCCATCAAGAAGATCAAAACATTGTCAATCCTTCCCCAAAAGCCACTAAATGCACCTACAAACATTTCAAATCCTGCGATCCTCCAAAATACGAAGGGACTGAAGGTGTCCCCGCTCTCCTCCATTGGTTTGAGGAGATGGAAAACACCTTTCTCAATTGCGACTGTCCCGATGATCGTAAGGTGCGATATGCTACCGGTCGTTTGTTTGGAGTAGCACTTACATGGTGGAATACAGAGAAGGCCAAGCGAGGTACTGAGAATGCTATGACTTTGACTTGGGAAGAGTTGAAGGAAATCATGACAAGACGTTTCTGTCCAAGAAGCGAAATCAAGAAATTGGAAGATGAGTTCTATTCTTTGAAACAAAAGGAAGGCGACCACACCACATACAATAAGAGATTCATTGAGTTGAATCAGATGGTCCCCAACTTGTTCACTCCTGTCTACTGTTTAATCGAGCACTACATTCGAGGTCTTCCTTCAAAAATTCAAGACCCTGTAATAAGTACCACACCTGTAACTTTGGAAGCAGCAATGGAGTTAGCTACAGAGCTCACCGAAAACCGCATACGAAATAAGGACTTCAAGGAGGAAAAGAAGAAGGATAAAGCATCAACCGAAACCTCAAATGCCACCCAAACCGAATCCTCTTCTCAACCCACTGCTAAGAGAAAACGAGATGGACAAATTTTCGCCATTACCCAAGGCAACCAACCAGCTTCACAAGTTGTACCCCTCCAAGCTATCCCAATCACTCAAGTAGCACCCAACTCAACTTACCCAAATAAGAAACCTTACTTTGGACCTCACCCTCAATGCAACACCTTTTTTTTATCACCATCCATCTACCTTACCTTGTCGACTATGTGCGAATTGTGGACGCTATGGTCATTTGAGCAAGGTTTCCCGCACCTCTCAAAACCAAACCTCACCCCCTACTCAAAACATGATTCAAACATATCAACAACCCCAATACCCCATGTTTCCATATGTTCGAGCTTGTTTTAATTGTGGCGACCCTACCCACTTTAGAAACATGTGCCCTCGATTGGTTAACATCATAAACGCCCAAGCTCAAGCAAACCCAGTTAACCAAGCAAATCAAGAAAACCTAACCACTAGGCCACCAGCAAGAGGAAGAGCTTACAACATCAACGCCAATCCTGTTGAAGATAATAACGGCCCAAGCGAACCACCCAACTAGTTTTCTTCACCAAAAATCAAGATTCAACTCCAACCGCTTAGTTGTTATGTTTTCTTTATGTTATCTCAATCTTCACGTATCTCAATTATAAATTGGAAATTTATCCAAGAATCTTAATGCGAATTACTATTTCAGTTTTGTTTTATACTCATTGATTTAACATTCATATCATCATACATCTCGACGTATCTCAATCTCATCATTTAAAGAAGTTGGGTTATGTCTCACTTTTACCTAGACTAACCCCTTCATCATAACAAACGAGAGAGGTACTGTCATCATTCAATCATGTATACCTTCAGATTTGAGACTCAAGTTTTGGTTGTTGTGTTTGTTTATGTTTTAGAGTCACATAGAACTAATCATAATTTACTGATAAAGCCAATGAAAATTTGACAAGAATATGGTGGATACGCCGCTGGTACTTCCTATATATAAGTATTCTTGCCGAAGGATCAGAGGCATTGTCAGGCGGTTATGAGAAGTTCCATGTAGGATTTAGTAATGTCATGGTTGAAGTTTGTTTTATACTCACTGATTTAGCATTCATATCATCATACATCTCAACATATCTCAATCTCATCATTCAAAGAAGTTGGGTTGTGTCTCACTTCTACATAGACTAACCTCTTCATCATAACAAACGAGAGAGGTACTGTCATCATTCAAACATGTATACTTTCAGAATTAAGACTCAAGCTTTGGTTGTTGTGTTTGTTTATGTTCTAGAGTCACATAGAACTAATCATAACTTACTGATAAAGCCAATGAAAATTTGACAAGAATATGGTGGATACGCCGCAGGTACTTCCTATATATAAGTATTCTTGCCAAAGGATCAGAGGCATTGTCAGGCGGTTATGAGAGATTCCATGTAGGTTTTAGTGGTAGAAGTTTTGTTTTAGGATATAACCTTATCTTTCCAAACGTATCGATTCTCTCAAAACTCTTGTGCATGAGATCATACCTAGTCAATCAACTCTGTTTATCAATATTCCTTATCTTAGGCATCAAAAAGCGATTCCTGTAGCAGGGTATCCAACCCTTACTAGGAACGTTACCGCCTCCAATAAAATTTAAACTTTCACCCTCTTCTGATTATGTAATTGTCAAATTAAAACACCCTCTCCACAAGTCAAATATACCACTATTACTTAAATTTCGGGACGAAATTTCTAAAAGTAGGGGATACTGTAACATCCGTCAAAAAACGGGTTTCCAAAACCCGCTTCGTTTATTAACCGAATAGTCAGTCATAATTTTCGTCGCGTATATATTGGTTATCTTAATTTTAAACGATACATAATTAATAAACATTGTTAGAATTTTGAAACATAATTAATAAATCATAAAAAATAAGAGAATAAAAAATATTTGAGGCTGCCGGGTTTCGAACCCGGGTCAGCCGGTTCAACAAGCAACCACAACAGCACTCCGCCACACGCTGTCTTTTGTCAATATAATGAAACAATTAATACTTATGATAAAACACGAAATCAAATTCAGTTATCAACGCGCCCAATCCGCAGTCGCCGGAAATACCGACGATTTCGCTAAATTTCGACCGTTCCCTTTGACTGAACGCGTGAATTAACTTCGGCATCGGTTATAACCGATGTCTAATCCCCCAATTCAAGTCGTAACCGCCGGAGAAATATTGACCACGAATCAAGATCAAATTCGGACTCGATTCATTCTGTTTCTTCCTTATAAATACTCACCCAAGTCTCTGGTAATCTTTTCGCTCAAAATCGCACCATTTCTCGAAGTCTTAGCACTCGCCGGAGACATTCTTCTTTCGCCGGACTTTCACCGGAAAACCGAGACTTACACCAAATCGGTAAATTTCTCGACTCTTTCGTTTTCAATCCATTGTTAGACATATACTAACTTCAATCCTTCAACCAGAATCGGTTCCAGACGACGTTGCCGGAAATCCTGCACTCGCCGAAAAATCTCTGGAAATTTCGAAATCACGCTGTAAATCGGTACAATCATCTAAACCCCCTGATATCTCTTGTTTAGTTACTTAATTTCACAACTCATTGATCAAAACTGTTAATTGATCCGCTCAGACGGAATTCACAAATCAGAGCCGATGACCCTTGCCGGAGTTCTGAGAAAAACATCCTGTTTGGTACAATTCTGTTCTTTAATCTCATTATCTAATACTTTCCAACCAATTATAAGTTTCAATAATCGAATTAAACAAAAACAGTCGGGCATCTGGTTCTGTGTCTTTATAGATGAAGAAGACGAAGGCTATATGTGTATAAGTTTAATTAAAACTGAATATTATACCAGGTTAGACACACAGTCCAGTGGTGGACTGTGTGCAAATTTAATATCATGGTCCCGAGTTCGAGTCCTAACACGCTGCCCGGTTCTTACAAATTTCCAACCATTTTTAATACTGATATATATTAAGGCGCAGATAGTATATAAATGTAATTAAAATCGCATATCATTCGGGTTAGTCACAAAGCCCAGTTGGTCGGGTTGTGTGCAATACAAGGCTATGGACGCGGGTTCGAGTCCAGGCCCTCACACCGGTTCAATGATTTAAAAACCTTATTAAATTAAATAGAATTCTGAATAAAATTAATTAGTATATATATATAATTAAAACAGAGAATATTTCGGGTTAGACACGTAGCTCAGTTGGTAGAGCTGCGTGCACGCGTACGAGAGGTCTCGGGTTCGAACCTCACTCAGTGCACACTCAACCACAGTCCGGCCGGTCAACGGTCCGGTCAACGGTCAACAAAAGTAAAAAAAATTTATTATTTTATTTATTTATTTAATTTAAAAATCAATTAAAAATACTTAAAAATAATATTTTTAAAGTTAGAAAACGACCTTAAACTCACAAAAGTAAATCTAAAAATCCTATTAAAATTGTTAATTAAAAGTATTAGTCTCCAATAAAATCTAATTATTTACCGAACTATTTCGTTAATATTTTAGGTTAGTTCTTCCTCGTCGATCAAATCCCAAAACTCGTGCGCATCCAACAACATCAAAAGAACGCACCCAATGTGAGTGAATTCTTACAAATTCCCCTTTTTATTCATGTTTTGGGGTGTATCATGTGTCGCTTAAATTAATTCGCTTATCCAAACTCGTGCTATACCATTATATGATCTAAACTTAGATTGTAAATATTGTTTGTTGTGATGTGTTACATATTGTCAAGTTGTGTGAAAATTATTCATTAGGCCCATCAGTTCCTCGTGGGAGACCAGTTGAACAACGCGTGCCTCAAAACAAACATTTGGTGTGTGCGTGTGTATTAATTAATATTATGTGATTTGTGATTTAATTTACATTTACGTTTACTCATATGTGGTTATGCACTTTATTTTATAATCGATACAATAAACACGTTTAAATGTTTTCATAGGATTCACTCGCCAACTTTTTGTTGACCCAAAAACCATTTTTACACATGATACAGGTGGACAGGTTGAAGCAAGGAACACATAGGAAATTGCCTTAGAAGAAAAATAATGAAGTCTTGAAAAATGTATAGAACATGTTGTACTAGTATGATTGATTGTAATGATTCTCCTTTAAAAAGAAATAATAAATATGAAACATTATAATAAATGTCATGAGCTTTGATGAAAACCCAATCATGCCCCGATCACCTTTTTTCGCTGCGGGTCAGGTTGTGACATTAGGAACCATCAATCCAAATGTGGTGTCGTCTTAACCCAATAGTCATTACCTTCCGGTAGCGGCAGATTACACGAGAAGTGAATCGTCGATCTAAGTGGTATGTCGACGTGCCCCTATAGTTTTTACCCTTCAGGGTGCCAACGAATTATTTTTGGTCGTGTTAGGGGTGCCCTGGGCATACAGTCACTGTAGTTTTGGCAAGTTTTAGAATGATGATTTGCAAAACTCTTTTATGGGATCCGAATTTAGTTTAGCAATTTTGGACTAGTCTGTTGTTTAAAAACTTAATATGATAGAACTCCTCAATGTAGCTAACTTTTGCATGCATATTAGTTTGACTTAAGGCATGTGGGTGAAGACGTGGGACCCTTGGTTAGCGGAAGGAGCTACTCATAATGGGTGGGCTTGGCATTCGTACTTTTCGTATTTTGCGTAGTTTTTAGAAATTATTTAATTTTTTTACTATAAATTGTAATGATATCCAATTGTAGTTGTAGAGTGCCGAGTTTGAGCGCCTTACATTTTAGGTTTGCTTCTCTGTAAAGTAGACCCTACATTTGCGAATGCACTTACGATTAAAATCATCACTTCTTACATAAAACCATACCCTCGTGTTTTTGAAATTGTAATATAATTTTGGGTAAATTACACTTTTTGTTTTTTATGTTTATACCAAATTTCAACTGCCTTTTATTTTAATTAATATCGTTCTTTATGATTTAAAAACCTTACACCTCCTTTACACTAATGATGTCAATTTTCTTTGACATATCCAACCACCTTCTTATGAAAATTACCAAACTATCCTTATCCATTATAAACTTGAGATGAAGAAAATTATATAAACCACTCTTGTAAGTAGTCATAAAAGCAAATGAACAAATGCCAATTTTTAAGAACTCATAAAAGCAAATGAACAAATGCCAATTTTTAAGAAAATTTCGAATAGGTTCTCGCTTTTCTACTTCTAAATCCAAATCATTCACATCTAATCTGGTGCCTATCCCATGCATTTTGAATGTATTTCAGATCTGAAAAAATGCTTGAGATGAGAAAAACCTGATAACAGCTCGCGTTTGTTGACAATTTAGTGCTTAACTTTAGATTTTACATAAGTACCCCTAAGGATTTTACTAATTTGATACAACTTTCTACCTTTTTAGAAGACAACCTAAATTCGATGTTCATTGTCTCCGTTCACCGAGGATCTAGAACAACATTCCGACGGATTTGGAGATGAGGAAAACGGTACGGACTAGAGATCGATTAAAGTAACAGTCGCTGCACGATGGATCGGGACATTGCGGCGTTTGATTTTCCGGTCATTGGCAAGTTAAGGGTCATTGTGGCGTTTGATTTTCCGCTTCTTGATGGATCGGGTCAGTCGCTGCACAATTAGATCAGATCTCCTCGCGGCGAGGTAGGTTATGTTTTCCGGCTATTGGCAACGTTTGATTTTCCGGCAGTGGAAAATCGCAGCTGTGGTTTCTTGTGCCAGTGGTGGGTGGGGTAAAAATATAGGGTTCTTGTTATAGAGAGAGAGAAATTGTATAAATTTTTAAAACTAGTTTTAAAATTAAGTTGGTAAAATGACTAAACCACCTTTATGCTAGATTTAACTGAAAATTTTAATCAGGTTACGAACAAAAGACATAGAGTGTAATGATTTTTGTAAAGAAATGATTGTAACTGTATTTATTGAATGTAAAAGTCACCCGTTGCAATAGATACAAACATAAAGAATGAATAGTGTAATTTACCCTATAATTTTTTTCATAAGATTTGTCATAATTGAAAATTTTATGGTCTAATGTACATCATTTGTAGGGTATGCAATATGTAAAAATATTGAGATCCATTGTAGCTACGTGTAACCTATAGCATAACCATCCATTTGTTGGTATGAGCTCACTCAAATAAACACACAAGAGTAATTATGATGAACACTCAAAAGGCAACACAGATTCACTTTATTGCTTGATAAAATATTGAGAGTACATAAAAAGAAAGCAAAGCCTACGACTCCTTTAAATAGATAAAAACAAACAGCTAGTTCCTATGAACCAGGCAGATCCCTAATACCCGGACAAAAACACAACAGCCATGAACGGCTGTATTGAACAATTCAAATTCAAACTTTAAACATAACTGATCACGTGCATGTATGGTGAGAGACTTTAATTATTCTCAACACCATTAGGAATCACCAATGGTATATCATTTGGCTTATATCTAAGGTCAAGACTTGAAGTTGTGGTGCTTTTAATTCATGGGTTGTTATATTGAGCCTTTAGTATTTTTCTAGTGTTTGTTTGTAGGACTTTCATCCAACAATAT
This sequence comes from Scalesia atractyloides, assembly GCA_947069175.1. Lineage (NCBI taxonomy): Eukaryota > Viridiplantae > Streptophyta > Magnoliopsida > Asterales > Asteraceae > Scalesia > Scalesia atractyloides. The sequence goes on from CAMTDV010000116.1 coordinate 69,258,600, forward strand.
AATGGACTTTCATCTAACAATACAACAGTGTTAGTGATACTCAATTAGTTATTTAGTAGTGACCTAACATAGGTGAGTTTTCGTTCTTTTTATTATTTACAATCACACAAATCGCTGACGAAAATCTATGAGAGATAAAAAACATATGAGCCGGAATCGAGTAAAGTAAAAGATTAAGTGGAGGCCGAAGTACACGTGTCCAAAGAGCAGAAAGACACCCACAATATACAAAACAACAATATAGTTGTACAACACAACAATGCTAACAAAACAAAGTGCAAGGTACAATCCATCCATGATACACAAAAATCTTGTAAATTACTATAGAAATAATAATTTAAGAGGTGTTTATCAAAAAAAAATATGAGAGGCAATCTAAACAACGTAATTTAAGTTAACATAAGCGTCAATCCTTAGAAAAACTACTAATGACATCAACACAAGATTTGAAAGGTTGGAGCGCAACTAATTTATAAGATCATGACCAATGCAAAGCATTTAGGTTGTATTTGGCTTATGTTGATGTAACATTTGGAGGGAAATGCATCGGAGGGGTTATTTGAGTGGAATGTTTTTAATAAGATTGGTGCATTTTGTGAGACTGTGGGCCCCTAGGTTTATTTTGTATTTATTTTATTCTTTTCTTGTTTAATTTATTTTAATATGCATAAATATGTTGTACACTATAAGATGTAGTGACTTGTATATCATTTTTTTTTTCATTTCAAATATAGTAATTGGACAAAATGAATAAAAAATGTAATGTTTTTATTTAAAAATATAAGTTTATCAATGTTACTTTAATAAAAAAAAATAACACAAAAGTTAAAGATGCGTATATATTAATGTTCGTGTTTGGAAATTCAATGTTTTGTTTTTATAACTTTTGATATAAATAATTTGAAAATAAAAAAAAATGTAAATCAATAGAAATAACTTAATTATTAATAAGAAATGTAAAGTGGTGATGATGTGGAAAATATAAGTATTAGTAAAAATGTTTGTAGGATTAGAGAGAAAATATGAATTTTTAGTGTAGTTGTATCACCTTGCGTTGGTGATGGTCTAACATGATTGTTATTAGTAAATTAATGTAATTCATAATTGATCGAGTTTTATTTATTTATATATAAAAAATAAAAAGAGGAAAAAATAAAATACTTTTGCTTATTAAGATTATTAATTGATTAAGATTATTAATTGATTGTGATTAATGAAAATCTTAAAAAAGAATGTGTACAGGGAAAAAGGTGTTAATTAATTCACACGAGAATCTTCTGAATTAGGCACAAAATATTACTCAGATAGATAATGATCGTATTTTGAATAAACTATGAATAATAGATACAAAACCTGAGGGGGCTCGCGGTTCTTCTGGCTTGGAGACTTTTGTGTTAGTTATAAATGCATGTGACCAGAATCGCAGTAGCCGCATACGTGAGAAGCAATCCGGAGCAGAGGAAGAGATCTTGAGTCTTTATTTGCTAAGGTATATAATCTAATCTCCTTGTATATCGTTCTTCCTTCCTGAAAATTCATGCTTGTTAATGAAAAAACATATCATATCGGTTTTGTCAATATAATAAACCTAACACTTTTGAAATCCCCAAGACTTCTGCTAGCAATCTCTGTAAGACCTCATATTAATATCCTTTCTCTGAATAGGTCAAAAATAAGTTTCTCACCTGTTTCTTAATAGAAACCCTAATTTCTATAAAAAGAAGCTTTAGTCATATTGTTATTAGACCCAACTGGATCCACCCTCAACCCTTTCAGATCGTTATCGAGCTGAGTTTTTTTTAATTAACTTTGCTTTACTTTTGCTAAAATTCATGACTTTTAGACTTGCTAAGTGTTTAGGGCTGCAAAAGTTTTGTTATCAGATTTGTAAAATCCACATCCATTTTGCCCTTGGATTAGTTTCGAGTTATTGGATCGAAAACTCTGGAAAAGTTATGGTGTCAAATGAAATTATTTCCTTGTTTTGAACATTATTCATGAATTGTTTGCTATAATTATGCTGGCATCATAACTTAGTTAAATAGATATTCTAGCTTACTTCCTTTTTGTTTGAACAAAGAGAAGTGAAGATGTAAAGTTCATACAAAATTTTTGCTTTGAATTCAATACTGTGTATATAAGTTTGCATCAAAAATCTAATCTTTTGCTTTATGTAAATCAAATATATGGTTTAAAGTTGAATTGAGTAAGTGAGTCTTATCTTTTGTTTTGTTAAAATATGTGAACTTAATTTGCCATTTCATTTGGAAGCGAATTGTGTGTTTCTGGCAAAAGGATAAAGTCATATAACTTTTTTCATGTGTTTCAACTTTCAACACTATGTTTGTATCTGCTTCGAATCAAAATGTAAGAATGTAGAGGCACAGTTCGCTATTGGATATCTATCTGAAGAGTCTTGCTATGTTGCAGGCCCTATAAGTCAAATGCACTTCTAATGGATAACCGATCCATGGCATGGCTTCCAGAACTGGTAAGAATTGCTAGATCTTGATTTTGAAATGACCATTAAACTTTCCTTTTCAAAGCACTGGCAGTTTGATATAATTTCCTTGCATAATTTAGAATCCTATACGTACCAATCCCCCCTTTTTTTTGCTTATTAATTAAGCACACTTCTGAGTTAAATAATCCAAGTACAAATAAGGCCTTTATTTTAATCTGCAAACAGGTTGATATTTTATTATAATAATAGAGCATGAGTAGCATGGAGCTAGGGAAGTGCTCAAGAATATAAGACAGAGCAACAAATATATCAACACCAGGGGATCAACCTGGCTATAAACTATTACAAGAAGTGAGACTAGGGTTACAAGTCAACAATTGCAAATTAGAAATAAAATCAATTTTCTCTAACTGGAAATAATAAAAACCTATAGCTAGGAGAGCAAACTTATGTGCAAATATTTGTAGAGAGGGATAAAGTTGTGTCATTGAGGCTCTAAGTAGCATAAGATTGAGATGTACAGTCCTGGGAAAAGTAATTAGTTTACGATTATTGGTGTAATAGAGTACGAGTAAGCGTTGGCGTTAAAAAAAACCATTACTCAAAAAGAATATAGTTAGGATGCACACTAATGTCATATAAGAATGCCCATGCAAAAATATATCCACCATTGTAATTTCATGCAATTAACATTTTATTATAATCAACAGTATTAGATAGCATGATCATGAGTGATAAGTTGCATTCTTCCTGTTGTTTTACTCTTTTGGAAGTATAAGATGTACAATGAAATGGTCATCAAAATCAGTTGTCTAAAAAGACAGTTTATATGCATCTTCCATTAATAAAATACTCAAAAGATCCTTCAAACAAAAATAACAACCTTAACTAATAAAATCTGATTGCTAAACTACATTTGCTCAAAAACAAAGATTATCTTGGGTGATTAAAAAGAAGGAAATAATTAAACAATTACCCACAAAGGTAAGATAGGAAATTTGTAGTTGTTTACCTGCCATATCAAAAGTAAAAGTTGTTTGGATATCATCAACGAGAACTGATTTATGCTACTGACAGAAATTACTAGGCCCATGCATGTCTTTCATCAAAGCAAAATTACTTTGTATTTAAATAAAATATCCTGGTCAGCCGCATTCATTTGTCTTTGATTTGATTAGGCTTTTTTGCAAGTAAATGATAGAAGCATGTTAATAAGAGACTTGAATGAGAGTGGCTGGTTCCAATATATTAATAAAAGATCTGAATGTATATGTTAATAAGAGACCTCAATGAATAGTGGCTGATTCTAATTCTATTCTAATATGTTAATAAAAGATCTAAATAAACAGTGGGTGGATAAATGTTGTTTTTTTATATATTTTTTGTTTTAACATGTCTTTATAAGGAATTTAATAGTTTGTATCTATATGTTAATCTAAATAAACAGTGGGTGGATAAATGTTGTTTTTTTTAGATATTTTTTGTTTTAACATGTCTTTATAAGGAATTTAATAGTTTGTATCTATATGTTAATAAGAGACCAGAATGAATAGTGGCTGGTTCCAATATGTTAATAAAAGATCTGAATGTATAGATACAAACTATTAAATTCCTTATAAAGACATGTTAAAACCAAAAATATATAAAAAACATCTGTCCATCCACTGTTTATTCGGATCTTTTATTAACATATTAGAACCAATATTGGTTGGTTCCAATATGTTAATAAAAGATCTGAATGTATATGTTAATAAGAGACCTGACAGTTGATGGTTCCAATATGTTAATAAAAGATCTGAATGAACAATGTGTGGACAGATGTTTGTTGTTTTTTTATATATTTTTGGTTTTAACATGTCTTTATAAGAAATTTAATAGTTTGTATCAAACTATGATTGCTGATTAAGATTATTATTCTTTTTCAATATTCAATATAAAAATTTCTTTACTTGGAAAGGAAAACCACAATTTGATTATTGTTTTTTTTATATATATATTTGGTTTTAGCATTTCTTTATAAGAAATTTAATAGTTTGTATTAAACTATAATTGTTGCTTAAGATTATTATTCTATTTTAATAATCAATATGAAAATTTCTTTACTTGGAAAGGAAAACCACAATTTGATTAATATTTTCTGAAAATGAAAAAAGTTCAGCAAAATACCAAATTTAAATTTTATTATTTTATTTTTTTTACAATTTAACTCGTGAGAACCATGGTTATGACACGAGCATAAAGTAGATATAATTGCTTGATGATCATCATTTCCATTGAATTCAATTATGGCATCATAAGCTAACAAAAGTTATCATCATTAGCAAGCCAAATTTATGCTACAAACTGAGTGTGACGTTATTGGAACAGCTCGTCATAACCTATACATATGCATATATTTTCTTAACATGTGCGTTCTCTACTTGATCAACTTTACATGATATATATAGGAAATGGAAGAGGCTAGTCACATTTTGAAACATCAACAAACACATCCTCATTATAGTAACTCAATGGATTCGTTTTCTTCTGAAAGCTTCAAAGGTTATCCAAATATAGTCACAGTAAACCAGTCTATTCAATTAACAACACTTAATGGTGACGTACACAAGCAACAGGATTATAAGGCAGCTAAGCCTAGCCCTTTTGCTCCAAACCATGCTTCGTCATCCAATACTTTCACTATATCTTTTGGAAACCCTACATCACCACAAGAGATCAACCAACTTCAACTCTATGGAAGATCAAACCTTAAGCACCCAGATGCAGTACTGATGCCTAAAGAGGAGACGAGTCTTAGTGAATTTCTTGGTTCATTTGATATTGCCACAAAGTTTCAGAATACAAGAAGAAATCATAGACAAGCTCAAGAGCATGTCTTGGCAGAGAGAAAGAGAAGGGAGAAGTTGGCTGAACGCTTCATTTCTTTGTCTGCTCTTCTTCCAGGACTAAAGAAGGTACTAACATACTATTTCCCTTTAATGATTTCCATGACAAGCACTTTATACATTACTAGGGATTGATATTAAGATTCCAAAATCACAAAACTTTAAAAAAAAGAAACCTAAGCTCCAACCACAGTAACCACTGCTTCAAAAGGTGAATATCACTTAAGGGTGTGTTGTATACACGCTACTGACATTCTAATCCCACACCATTTTCGGAAGGTTAAGGCTTGTGTCGTATCCCACCGCGCCATCCTACTTTTGAATGGCCATTTGGGATTTTTGTCAAATGGCCGTCTGAGTTCAAGGGTGGCGTAGGATTAGTAGGGCCCTTACTTAATAGTGCCGCAAGCTAAACCCAACCACTTGAACCATGTGTACACATGATCACGTAATCTGGCATAGCGGTAATATTTGTAAAAGATTGCTTTATATAAACTTCAGAATGATCCTCTCAATTTGTTCATTTGCTGTTTTGTTATTGTTTTAGATGGATAAGGCTACTGTGTTAGAAGATGCATGTAATTACATTATACGACTTCAAACCCGGGTGAAGGAACTAGAAGACACGTGTGTCAAAGGAAAAGATATTATGCAAGAATCAGCTGTTATTCTTGCTGGAAAATCTAAGTTTTGTGGCAGTCACGAAGACTTTGCATCTTCTTCTGATGACGCAAACTATTTAACTAGTAGCAGCACTTGCAGTCCTGAGATCAAAGCAAGAATTTCAGGAAGCAAAATACTAGTGAGAATCTACTGCATGAAAAGTTCCTCGTTAGTATTGAAAACCCTATCTGAGATGGAGAGACTTAATATTACAATTACTTCTTTCAACGTTGTTCCTTTCAACACTGCTCATCTAATTGCCGTCACTGCTCAGGTATGTGAGTCAGTGGTTCATTAACCATGTAGTATAAATGATAGATTTAGATGAGCATGTTTTAATTTTGCAATTTTTTTTAGTTTATGCCAAATAGACGGTTGTAGATTTTTTAAATATAGGCGTTTTTAATGTTGGAAAATATTTTTACTTTTTTAGAAAGTGCTAATTTAAAGCCTACTACCATGTAAACTACTACTAAGCTTTAAAGAGTCATAGAGAACTACTAACGCTGAAGCTAGCTCATAACACTTTAATTTTTTTTTACGACGAATTTCTTTTAAACCCTTTTACGTGGTGTATGGGACTTTGAATACTAACTAGCTATGCTAATACCAACTTGAAAAACTAGCTATACTTTGAACATAGTATATATTTGGACTTATGGACACCTTAAGCATCAACATTACGGCACCTCCACTCCAGCGTTTAAGATGAAGGTGACAAATACATGATAGGGTATCCTCAATTGGATTAAAACATGTAACGTTTTAAAGAAATTTTAGAAGGATAAAGTTGGAGGGTCATTTTCTTTTACCAAAGCACAAAATGTGTTATGTTTATATTTTTTTATCTAAATTAGAATTAAAATAATTACTGTTATTAACTGTGTTAATAATTTCTATTATTAACTGTGTTACAATTGTAGTTTTATTTACATTTACACTTTTTATTATTTTTTAATTGATTTTTAAATTATTTTATATATCTAATATGTTTATGACTATTGATTTGTAAATTTTAAAATATATAATACATGGAATATGATAAGTTACATAAATTAATCAAACGATATACTAACATTTAATATGTTGCTTCTTTTTGTGCAGATGAATAATGACGCAGTCATAACAGCGAAATATCTAGTGGAATGCTTGCAATCAGCCCTTAGAGATTTCCACTAATATCTACTTAAGGCCAAGAGATCTCGGAGAGGCCGAATGTGTAATGATGCACCTGACCTCCTTTTTTCGTTGTATCATTTCGACATGGGTTTAATGTATTGTTAAGCAGTTGGCGAAAGGGTATTTCGCATGTAGCAAGAATTTGGTACATTTGACTTTCAAAATGGTAAATTACAATATAGATTCAAAATGGTGCAGTGTGCTAGAGAAGGATAAATGTTGAATGAGTTTCCCTTATACACATGCAAAATACTAACAATATCGAAAAAAAAACTAAAAGGTTATTTATTTCTCAATTTTTAAATAAAAAATGACAGAAATGCACGATGTTTGTTATGGTAGAAATGGTCTTAACATACAAACAAGTTTAACGTAAGTAAAGGATTTAATTCTTTTTTTTTAATTTTATCATCTTGTTAAACACATATCTTCGTCTTAGAATCTAAAAATAATAATAATAATAATAATAATAATAATAATAATAATTTTTGTGTATTTACAGTAACAAAATAATTATAATTACCCTACATAATTACTCTACTAAAGTAAATACAAAAAGAAAAATTGCAACTAAACATAATACTTAAATAAACGAGGACAAAAATTCACTCCGTCACTTCTTATATTAAGACTTATTTGTATGTTAAAACTTGATCTTTACACTTTATTTGTATTTCCTGAAATTCAGAAAAAAAAAATTATGAACACATTACGATTCTGTACGCAACCTAAACATATTTTACACACTAAGGTATCAAGATGTTGGATCAAGTTTATGTAACACCTTAAATTCTCTAAAAGATGAAATGGACTTTTATATGAACATGAGAAAAGCCTATGTTTGGGAAACAATATGGCAAAGGTTGATGAAGGGTATAATGGTAATTTTATGTGAAACCTTAATATAGAAAGAAATCTTTATCAAGCCCCTCATTTGCAACTACATCGCTAAGGGTAGAGAGAGTTGTAGTGAGAGAAAGTGAGGTCCAGTAAGCATTCCTTATCATATACGAGCATCGTGGTGAGTGTTGAGCCTGCTAAGGAGCTATTCATCGAAGATTTCGTGTACAAGTTTAAGGTCTTTGCGAAAAAGGTATGAAATCATGTTAAGATTCAATTTTTTTTTATGTTTGAAGCTTGGTAATGATTATATGGATGATTTTATTGCAATTCGAACGAAAAATGTAACATTGTAATATTTTAATGGTTAGCAATCACAACATGGGCTTTAATTATATACATGAAACCTAAGTGGCTAAATAAATGGAGATTGTTAAAGGACCCATTATAGGAGGTTTGAAAAAAATAAGGTTGTGGGCCTAAAGGCCCAAAAAGAAACAATTAAGAAAAAACCCATGAGGGCATTGTGGTAATTTTGATGATGAAAACTCTAAAATGGAAAGAATGCATGTAGACTTCACATACTTGCAAATCCCCTCAACATAGAGAGAAAAGTTAGAGACTATAAATGAAGAACATATTAATTGAAGCCAATTTCTTAAGAAAGAATTGAAGGGAAACAACATGAGAACATTTTTACATTGTGTTTTATTACGTCTGAGGAAGAAAAAACCCTTTTAAGGGACGTTTTGACATGATTAATTATGTTCAGTTTAGTTGAGTTAGTTCGAATCATGCAAAAAAGGTAAGAATCACGCAAGAGTTATTATGTTTATGATCTTTGATGCTCGAAATGATGTTATGGATCGATTATAATGAGTTTCTAATGAAAAATGTAGGATCTTGATGTAAAAAAAGTTCATACCCGAGATCAACCATCACTTTGCACAATTCGCCTTTTCAACATGTATTATTATGCTCCACTTCACACGTCTTATTGATAAGCGTATAGTGTACCACTTAGCGCGAGCAATGCAGAGCGCAAAGTGAGCCACACATAATGACTAGTGTAGTGTAATGTAGTTAGCGCAATGTGTTCCATGATGAGACATAATGTCGCCCAAGCGGAGTGCTACGTTTTGTGTGGAATTACCCACCTATGCAAAGCCTGACTTTGTGTTGTAATTGAGAGCGCAACGCTGAAAAGTTACATATGAATCTTTGACTAATTGATTGGGGGTCTGAGAGTTAGATCGTACGATTAAATGGTAAAAGAAGCTAATTTCCAGGTGAGTTCTATATGTCTTCTTTATACTATTTTGGGCCGGTATGCCTGCTACCATAAATGCTATCAATTATCGAAATACTTTATTGTTATTACATGATTATTGATTGAATAATGCTATGTGTTTAACATTGATTGATTAGTTATGTAAGTTTATATGATTGATTATTGACGTTAAATTACTGAAGTTGAATGCTTGACTAAATGATAGTGGTAGTCTTATTTGATAGTCGTGTGAGCGTGATGGTATAGCACATATGAAGTTTTATATCGGTGTAAGCCTATCTTATGTAGTATAAGGCAGTTGAAGCTGATGCAGAAATATTGCTTCACGAGTCCACGCTTACTTACCATTGAAGTTGATCTGCACGTTTGATGTTAAAATATGTTTTAATGAAATTAGCAAACATTTTATATAACTGTTAACTCCTTGGTATCATTAAAACTAAGACTCACTAAACCTAACTGACTTTTTAACATGTATGCCAGGTTAATTAGGTTGATGCTTTCATAGGAAGTCCATAAAATGAATTGAAGGCTCCCATCCTCATTGGACTAACATCCTATTGACCTTGATTGAACTCTTGTTAATAGCAAATGAAGACTTTAATATATTCACTACTATAATATGTTAATTAAAAAGTGAGTCGTTGTTTCATGTTATACTTTGCAATAAAAAGTATTTTCACAACTCGCTCTAACTAAGTTATTTACTATCAACTAAACAAAAATAATATTGGCTTGAATTGGTGATAAAAATTTCAAGGTGAATATCTTTGCAAGTGAAAATAATGTTAAATTGATACTGGTTTTGTGAGTGGAGTGTTATTGTGGAGATAGTTTAAGGTCAATTAAACAAAACTATATAGTTTATATAGTTTTAATATGTTTCGAATATAAGCTTGCATGCCTAACAGCTCAATATTCATTTTCCCCTTATTGAAACTTGAATATGTTTTACCTGTCACACCCTGACTTGCAGCGGAAATGGTAGTCAGGGCATGATTGGGTTTTTATCAAGCTCATGACATTTACTATAACAAAGTTTCATATTTATTATTTCCAATTTAAAGGAAAAAATTACAACAATCATACAAGTACAACAACATTCATGAACTTTTTAATATTTCTTCTAAGGCAATTTCCTACGTGTCCCTTGCTTCAACCTATCCACCTGTATCATGTGTAAAAATAGGGTTTTAGGTCAACAAAAGTTGGCGAGTGAATCTTAATTAACATTGGAAAGAATTATTTACATTGGTTATTAAATAAAAATGTGCATAAACCAAATATGAGTATACGTATATATAAATTTAACCACAAAGCACATGATATCAATTAATGCACACACACACACATAACAATGAGATCAAGGCAAAATCAAACGGAGCCGATCTAATGAGGCACCTGATGCTCAACTCGTCTCTAACGAGGAACTGATAGGCCTAATGAATGATTTGCACGCAACTTGACAAAATGTAAACACGCAACACAACAACCAACATTTACATCACACGTTTAGATCATATAATGGTAATTGCACAAGTGTTTGAATAAACGAAATGTATAAACGACACATGATACACCCCAAAACATAAATAAAAAGGGGAATTTGTAAGAATTCACTCACAGCAGGTGCGTTCCTTGATGATAATGAATGTGCATGAATTGAGGATTTGATCGACAAAAGAATACTAACCTAGATTAAAATAAAACGATAATTATAAACTAATTAATATTTTGATTTAATACTTTTGGGTTAGATTTTTTTAGGTTGTTTTTGTAGTATTTTATTGGGGTTTTAAAACCTTTGAATTTGTATTATTAAGTGTTTTAATTGAATTTTAACTAAATTATAATTATATAAGTATTGTAAATAAATAAAAGGAAAAAAAATAAAATAATATATAAAAAAACTTGTCAGGTCTGACAAGTAGACCTGAGCGGTTAAATTATTGATTTAAGTTGCGTGTGGTGAGACTCGAACCTGTGAACTCTCGTTTGCGTGCACGCTGCTCTTCCAACTGAGCTACGTGTCTAACCCGAAATATTCCTAATTTTAATTAATTTTATACACTTCTTACATTATTACTGAAATGGTTTATTTTAAAAAGAATTTTAAAATCATCGAACCGGCGTAGGGATAAGCCTCGAACCCGCGACCTTTATGTTGTATTGCACCCAGCCCAACCAACTGGGCTGGGTGTCTAACCCGACTATAATAGAAATTTAATTATACTTTAACACTTCTTAGAGTTTATCTTCTTCAATATTCTTATCAACACAGAATATTCACCCGAATTGAAGATATATTTAACAACTATCCTGCTTTACGATTGACACATGAATATATAGTTTAACAAACAAAAAGAAAAAGAAGTGATTACCAACGACGACAACTTTGATTTTTCCGGTGAGTAATTCCGGCGACAACACCCAGTTCTGACGAAGTGTTTTTCGAACACAGAGGATTTGTTTTTGAGTGTTTAGAGTGATTTTGAGAGTGTGAACGAGTTCAATTGAGGTATAAGGATTCTTATTTATAGATGAAAGTGTGGGTGTCAATCATGAATTCGGTTTTGTCCGTTTCCAGTCAAAGCTTGATTATTACATTGATTTGTAACTGAATTGAGTCATAATGCGTGATTGAACATCAGTTTTCTTGGGTTTAAATCGAAGAAGAAACAGTAACTGACAAGGATTTGGGAGTTACAGACATCTTTTATGGGCAGTTATTTTGAACTGTTTTTAGGAGCTTGTTTCGGTATAATAGTTATTTGGTTTAAGATAAAATCAGATAGGTGCCTGTAGCTCAGTGGTGAAGTCCGTGTGTGTGGGTATGGGGACCCGGGTTCGAATCCTGTTTGTCCCTGTTTTCTTTATTTTATATTTTAATTTCTTAATTATTGGTATATACCTGTTATATATATATATATATATATATATATATATATATATATATATATATTATTTAATCAATATATTAATTATCTAATTTATTATGAAGGTTATCTAACATATTTTATAAAATGAACAAATGCGTAACGAAATATTTAAATAAATTCCAGAATTTTAAACAGAGGGGTTTTGGAACCCGTTTTACGACGAATGTTACAGTATCCCCTTCTTTTAGGAAATTTCGTCCCGAAAAGTAGTAGATATAACTGGAAGAAAATGCTGGTATTTCTCACACTCTAAGCCTTCGCGTTCTTAGGTTCTCGATTTAACTCCCAACGCACTCTAACTAAAATGTGAATATTTCTTAACAGAAAAGAGAGTTGTGATGCTTGGATTTTGATTGAGGCGGTAACGTTCCTAGAAAGGGTTTGGATACCCTACTACAGGAATCGCTTTTTGCTGCCTATAATGAGAAGCGTTGATACCCAGAGTTGATTGACTGGATATGATCTCATGCATAAAAGTTTTGAGAGAATTGATGCGTTGAAAGGATAAGATCATATCACAAAACAAAAACTTCAACCATGACAATATTAAAACCTACACGGAACTTCACATAACCGTTTGACAATGCTTTTGATCCTTTGACAAGAATACTTATATATAGGAAGTACCAGCGGCGTATCCACCATATTCTCGTCAAATTTTCTTTGGCTTTGTCAGTAAGTTATGTTTTGTTCTATGTGATTCTAAAATCTACCAAACATAAACAAACACAACAGCCAAAGCTTGAGTCTCAAATCTGAAAGAATACATGACAGAATGACGACGGTACCTCTCTCGTTTGTTATGATGAAGAGGTCAGTCTATGAAAAAGTGTGACACGACCCAACTTCTTTAAATGATGAGACGAGATGCGTCGTATGATATAAAAATTAAATCAATGAGTAAAGATATGAAATAAAACGGAAGTATCAATTTGCAGTAAAATTCTTGGATACATAAATTCACAAATTATAACAGGGTTACACATAGATTGAGAAAACATTAAGAACTATATGGTTGGAGCTGAGTCTTGACTCTTGGTGATGGAAGGCTAGTTGGGTTGTTCGTTTGGACCATTATTATGTTCAACAGGATTGGCTTTGATGTTGTAAGCTCTTCCTCTTGCTGGTGGTGGAGCTGGGTTTGCTTGATTTGCTTGGTTAACTGGGTTTGCTTGAGCTTGGGCGTTAATGATGTTAACCAATCTAGGACACGTGTTTCTAAATCGGTAGGGTCACCACAATTAAAGCAAGCTCAAACATATGGAACTATGGGATTTTGAGGTTGTTGATAGGGTTGAATCATGTTTTGAGCAGGGGGTGGAGCATGGTTTTGAGGCATGCGACAAGTCTTACTTAGATGGCCATAACGCCCACAATTAGCACACAATCGACAGGGTATGGAAGGTTGATGCTGATAAAAGCAGGTGTTGCATTGAGGGTGAGGTCCAATATAGGGTTTCTTATTTGGGTGAGCAGAGTTGGGTGCTACTTGAGTGATTGGAATAGCTTGGAGTGGTACAGCTTGTGGAGCTGGTTGATTGCCTTGAGTGACAGCGAAATTTTGCCCGTCTCGCTTTCTCTTGGTAGTGGGTTGGGAAGAGGATTCAGTTTGGGTTGGGTTTGAGGTTTGGGTTGGTGCTTTATCCTTCTTCTTCTCATCTTTGAAGTCTACATTCCTAATGTGGTTTTCGGTGAGCTCTTAGCTAACTCCATTGCCGCTTCCAAAGTTGCAGGTGTGGTACTTATTACAGGGTCTTGAATATTTGAAGGAAGACCCCGAACATAGTGCTTGATCAAACGGTAGAGGGCAGTGAATAAGTTGGGGACCATTTGATTCAACTCAAGAAATCTCTTGTTGTATGTAGTGTGGTCGCCCTCCTTTTGTTTCAAAGAGTAGAACTCATCTTCTAATTTCTTGATTTCGCTTTTTGGATAAAAACGTCTTGTCATAAATTCCCTCAACTCTTCCCAAGTCAAAGTCATAGCATCCTCAGCACCTCGCTTGCCCTTCTCTGTGTTCCACCATGTAAGTGCTATTCCGAACAAACGACCGGTAGCATATCACACCTTGAGATCATCGGGGCAGTCGTAATTGAGAAAAGTGTTTTCCATCTCTTCAAACCAATGGAGGAGTGCGGTGACACCTTCAGTCCCTTCGTATTTTGGGGGATCGCATGATTTAAAATGCTTGCAGGTGCATTTAGTGGTATTTGGGGGAGGGTTGGCAACGTTTTGACCTTCTTGATTGATTGGGTTGATGGGGTTAGCGGTAAGGGCTTGTTGGACTTGAATTACTATATCGGGAATTACGGCGGCCATTTGTTGAGCGATTTGGGTAGCCATGCGTTCGCGTGATTTTCCTGATCTCCTACCTCTACGAGAGTGACTAGAAGACATCTACAAGGAATACGTATCGAGAGTATGAGGTTGACATATAGGTGTCATGTGTCCTACAAAATGAATATCCACAAAACAAATGAAAAATAAATTTGTTACATCCATAGGATGTCTTGGGCTTTGCTCATGTTTGGGCCCCCATATGTCCACATACTTGGCCTTGGTAGTCATGTGGGCCTCCATGACTACTGGGCTCTTGTAGGATTCATATTGGTATTGGCCTGTTAACACTCACGCTACCCGAATGAGAATCGTAAAACATGACTGCAAAGTATAAGGTTGGAGGGTGTCCTTGTATAGACACAGTGACAACTCAAAGTGGGGTTAGTTCGAACGACGTTTGGTGTGGCATGCTTTGGCCTAATAGGTCCTTCGTACTCTCATCGTTAGTCCCCAGGTAGGCAAACTAGTCCATTATATTGGATTTATACGAATGCCAACCTAGACAGGACGTTCCACTACCGGTACATGTACTCTTCCAGTTACTACATGCCCGTCGTAGAACTCACTTTGATGAGATTGAAAAAAAATGAAAAGATCACAATATATTGAATAAAGAAAATATGAGAATGATATGAATATGTGAGAATTAAAACGTGCGTGATGAATGTATATGTAAGCATGTTATGTTTGACAACAAGTATAACTCATTAAGTATCACACAAAATGTTAGTGGAAGTGTTTGCATGCATTTGTGTGTGTAATAGATATGAAACAAATAAACATCATGAGTTTGCATGTAACCACATAAGCAATTAAAATCTAATCAACTATAGTATAGGTTCTAAGGGTCTAATAACCTATCCTATATTCCTATAGTCAAAAGCTCTGATACCAATCTGTCACAACCTGACTCGCAGCGGAAATGGTAGTCGGGGCATGATTGGGTTTTCATCAAAGCTCATGACATTTACTATAATAAAGTCTCATATTTATTATTTCCAATTTAAAGGAAAAATTACAACAATCATACAAGTACAACAACATTCATGAACTTTTTAAAATTTCTTCTAAGGCAATTTCCTATATGTCCCTTGCTTCAACCTGTCCACCTGTACCATATGTAAAAATAGGGTTTTTGGTCAACAAAAGTTGGCGAGTGAATCTTAATTAACATTAGAAAGAATTATTTACATTGGTTATTAAATAAAAATGTTCATAAACCAAATATGAGTATACGTATATATAAATTTAACCACAAAGCACATGATATCAATTAATGCACACACACACACATATCAATGATGAACAATGAGATCGAGGCTCAATCAAACGGAGCCGATCTAATGAGGCACCTGATGCTCAACTCGTCTCCAACGAGGAACTGATGGGCCTAATGAATGATTTGCACGCAACTTGACAAAATGTAAACACGCAACACAACAACCAACATTTACATCACACGTTTAGATCATATAATGGTAATAGCACAAGTGTTTGAATAAACGAAATATATAAACGACACATGATACACCCCAAAATATAAATAAAAGGGGAATTTGTAAGAATTCACTCACAGCGGGTGCGTTCCTTGATGATAATGAATGTGCACGATTTGAGGATTTGATCGACAAACGAATACTAACCTAGATTAAAATAAAACGATAATTATAAACTAATTAATATTTTGATTTAGTACTTTTTGGTTAGATTTTTTTAGGTTGTATTTGTAATATTTTATTGGGGTTTTAAAACCTTTGAATTTATATTATTAAGTGTTTTTAATTAAATTTTAACTAAATTATAATTATATAAGTATTGTAAATAAATAAAAGGAAAAAGAAAAAAAATAAAATAATATATAAAAAAAATCTTGTCAGGTCTGACAAGTGGACCTGAGCGGTTCAGTTGTTGATTTAAGTTGCGTCTGGTGAGACTCGAACCTGTGACCTCTCGGTTGCGTGCACGCAACTCTTCCAACTGAGCTACGTGCCTAACCCGAAATATTCCGCATTTTAATTAATTTTATACACTTCTTACATTATTACTGAAATGGTTTGTTTTAAAAAGAATTTTAAAATCATCGAACCGACGTAGGGATAAGCCTCGAACCCGCGACCTTTATGTTTTATTGCACCCAGCCCAACCAACTGGGCTGGGTGTCTAACCCGACTATAATAGAAATTTAATTATACTTAAACACTTCTTAGAGTTCATCTTCTTCAGTATTCTGATCAACCCAGAATATTCACCCGAATTGAAGATATATTTAACAACTATCCTGCTTTATGATTGACACATGAATATATAGTTCAATAAACAAAAAGAAAAAGAAGTTATTACCAACGACGACAACTTTGATTTTTCCGGTGAGTAATTCTGGCGACAACACCCAGTTCCGACGAAGTGTTTTTCGAACACAGAGGATTTGTTTTTGAGTGTTTAGAGTGATTTTGAGAGTGTGAACGAGTTCAATTGAGGTATAAGGATTCTTATTTATAGATGAAAGTGTGGGTGTCAATCATGAATTCGGTTTCGTCCGTTTCCAGTCAAAGCTTGATTGTTACATTGATTTGTAACTGAATTGAGTCATAATGCGTGATTGAAGATCAGTTTTCTTGGGTTTAAATCGAAAAAGAAACGGTAACTGACAAGGATTTGGGAGTTACAGACGTCTTTGCTGGGCGATTATTTTGAACTGTTTTTAAGAGCTTGTTTCGGTATAATAGTTATTTGGTTTAAGATAAAATCAAATAGGTGTGTGTAGCTCAGTGGTGAAGTCCGTGTGTGTGGGTATAGGGACCCAGGTTCGAATCTCGTTTGTCTCTGTTTTCTTTATTTTATATTTTAATTTCTTAATTATTGGTATATACCTATTATATATATTTTTTTTATTTAATCAATATATTAATTATCTAATTTATTATGAAGGTTATCTAACATATTTTATTAAATGAACAAATGCGTAACGAAATATTTAAATAAATTCCAAAATTTAAACAGAGCAGGTTTTGGAACCCGTTTTACGACGAATGTTACATTACCATACATTACTAAATATCTAAACAAAAAGGGAGAAGACGTGCCTTAGGAGCCAAGAGTACTAAAGAAGTGTATCATGCTCAACATCATATCATCAACTAAGTATCCTGTATAAGCATCTTCGTATATATAGAAAGTGACCAACTTAAACAATGTAACAAACTCTTATAACAAAACCAAACTAAAAACTCAAAATAACTACCTCTATCTATACTAACTACATACACTAATATGCCCCCTCAAGCTGAATGGGACGCATCCAGATGAAGCGTGAACCGCTGAGTGTTAAAACAAACTAAAGATAACATTTGGTCAAAAGATCCAGCTAAAACTACATTTATCTATACTAACTACATACACTAATATGCCCCCTCAAGCTGAACAGGACACATCCAGATGAAGCGTGGACTGCTGAGTGTTAAAACAAACTAAAAACAACCCTTTGGTCAAAAGATCCAGCTGAAGTGTAGTAGGTACATATCGAACACATAACCTAAGCTAACACCATGTCACAAATAAAATGCAAGTCAATCTCTCAAGGTGTTTTGTTCGCTGATGAAACACCGGATTAACAACAAGATATGTAACCATAATATTGTCACACCAAATAGTTGGTGGACAAGATAATGGAATATGTAGCTCATGCAAAATAGATGTGAACCATCGAATCTCAGCAACAGTATGGGCAAGAACATAATACTCAGCCTCTTTACTCTATCTAGCAATATTGTGTTGTTTCTAGGAACTACAACTGATAAGGTTGGGTTCAAGAAAAATACAATTGGATCGTCAATCATTAGGGCAACCCACCCAATCAGCATGTAAATCAACTCCATGAAATCAACTAATACATAAACCATGAGATATGGTACCTCTAAGATATTGTAAAATACTCTTGACTACAACCCAGTGACGATCAGTAGACATCTAAAGAATGAAGAAACTAAGACACCTTACTGACTGCATAAACAATCTCAAGGCGAGTCAAGACAAAGTATTGTAAAGCACCAACAATACTCCGATATAATGAAGGATCTAACAGAGGTACCCATAATGACAAGAAAGTTGATGACCTGAAGACTATATAGAAGTGTATCATGCTCAATATACATTAAGTCAATATCACCAAGTATCATGTATAATCATATCTCTATATATAGAGAAGTAACCAACTCAAGCACTTTAACAGACTCTCATAACAAACACAAAATATACTAGCTAACTATATACAATAATAAGTACATGTTGGATTAAAAAACACAATGGAATCGGAAAGTATCTAAAAACAACTTCATAGAAACGAAAATATGGATATCAACAAACTAGTAATTGTTTTGTTGAATCTTGGTAATTATAAATAGTGTTCATAGGATCTTATATATACAAGTATACAACAACAATTAATAGACGGTTATCTTCGGTTAGGTTTAGCGCCAAAAAAAACCGTTAATAACTGTCATTTGGACATCCCTTAACTCTCCGACATGGTGTTGTTAAATCTAGTCTAATTGAAATGTAACATTGTTTGGAATGTATAATACATAACATAGGAAACTTAATAATAAAGCATAATATAATTAAGTTTAACATCTAACACACCCCTAAACTTGATTAGGTAAATTACTTAGATGCTTCTTCTTCCTGGTGAAAGTCATAACGTATCGGTTTGTTTCATTGATGGACTTGGCTGCTAATTCGAAATCAAAGGTCCAACGTTTTAGAAACTTCCTTGTGCCTCTCCAGTCTGAACTTGAATACAGTGCATGCTCATCCAACTCTCGATCCTCATTCCCTCTTGCATCTTGATCAACAGCATCTTGACCCATTTCTTCTATAGGGGTTGCGTTTGTGTTACCTGCATCTTGACCCATTTCTTGTGAAATGTTCCTATTCTTTGTGTAATTGTAGACCATTACATCAAGATATTCAGCATACACTATCCTCAAATTGAATCCTTTATCCCAATCAAAATTAAGATACTTAGCCACCATAGCCCACAGAGTTTCTTATGTGGCTCGTTTGTGTCCACCCTCTCTTTGAACAACCAAATACAACTCCAACAATTCAACTTTGCTTCCATCTTTTAAACCTGTGGGATACTATGACTCTTTGGGATCATTAAATACTTATGCAAGAACCAATTAATCATTTCCCCAAACTTTCCCATCAATTCAAACTTATGTTCTAACACAAACTCGGTATTTTCTAATGAATCTAAAAACTGCACATAATCCTTAAAGGTCTCAAAGATTATTTGTCCATCATTTTTTTCTTTCTCTCAAGATTCATAACAGAATCTTGATCTAAACTTGCATGTTATAATACGTGTAAGTGATCTGCTCTGAATTGTGCATGTAATTGATTCTTTTCATCAGTAAAAGCAGTGGCTTTCTCTTGTTCACAAATTTTAGTTTCTTCAAGACAATTTGACATCGACTGAACATCGTAGTCCAAAGGAGTTTCGAACATGGGAGATATTGTACAAGTATCTCCCCTTATTTTGACAACAAACCCTTATTAGATTAGTTGATCAATATTTAACACATTCCTTGAAATGTCTAGTGTAAAGAACACACTTGATATTCGAAGATTATGTTCAAATGTCTTGATGTCAACGATTCCTATACCTTGAATGAATAAACTTCCATAATTGTTTGTTCTCGTTTATATATCGTATAAGTTCACGAAACGTTTAAACAAATTTATATTCCCAGAGTAGAGTAGCGATGCTTAAAAACGGGATTAACATACCTAATTTCAGCCCAATAACCATAATTGGTGCCCTGAACAACTAGATCTTCTCGATAATTGTTAATGCCATGACTTTGAATTCCAGTGTCGATTGCTTGTCTTATGAATGAGGATGCCTCATTTCGTTCCGTTGGAATATAGTTGGCCACATGATGTCCGTATTGATGGCAATAATTGTATTTTCGTTGTGCCAACTTTGATCGTCGTATGTTGATACGTTGGAGCAGTTTTTATAGGAGGCCATCTTTGTGAGAATGAATTGAATTTGTGAAGAATTTGATAATGTTTTTTTTTCAAACAATGCGAGTCTAATACCACTTTGTTGGATTAAAGAACACTGTGGAATCGAAGAAAATATGAAAAACAACTTGTTAGAAACGAAGATATGGATATCAACAAACAAGTATTTGTTTTGTAGAATCTTGGTAATTACAAATAGTGTTCATAGGATCATATATATACAAGTGCGACAACAGTTAATCGACAGTTATCTTCGGTTAGGTTTGGTGCCAAAACAAATCATTAAAAATGTCATGTAGAAGCCCTTAAGTCGCCGACATGCTCCCGTTAAATCTAGTTCTAATCGAAATGTAACATTGTTTGGAATGTATAATACATAACACAGGAAACTTAATAATAAAGCATAGTATAATTAAGTTTAACATCTAAGAGTACAGGTACTGGTGTAAAGTGTATTCGTTGTACCCTTGAAACATAAGACTTCGTCCACAAAGGTTTTTAGCTGAAATTTCTTATCGGTTGCGGTGAATCATGAGTTGTAGTGTACGTTGTATCCTTAAAGGAGATTCGATATGTATTGCACATGAGTCAACAACTTATTGCTAGAATACTTGGACTATGGTCTAATTTATATTTTCACTTTTATTGAAGTCCGCAGTAGTACTTCTTGATTGCTAGAAGGAATTACATTCTGAGTACGTGTTTAATTAACGACTTGGTATAGCTTTATTTCTTGTTTTGTTGGTTTTGATGTTTTATTAGCTAATAAGTCTCAACTATTTTTAGTTAATAGATCTTATATAATTTTAAAAATAAATAATTGAATATTGCTACAATTAATAGAATCGTTACAATATTAGTTTCTTATAATGTTTCTTTGCTGATTGAGATTTTCTTTTAGAGGATGTTTCGTTCTTTAGGAGAACTTTACACTCCATTTTGAAATTTTTTACTAAATCTGATTTTTTTTCTTCATATCTATTAGCACGTTGCAACTTTTAAGAAAGCATATCTTCTATCAATGGCGATCTGTGATAATGTCTCTATTAAGCTCTCAAAGTATCCTATGATGCACGGTCATAGTAAACATATTAACTTATGGTTCAGGATCTTTTGGATCTTGTGAAGAATGAAGTGATGTTGCTTATGTTCTAACAAAGTCCACAAAAGTAGACATGCTTACGAAAATTTGAAACCTATTGCGTGTGTGAGAACATTGAGGTGTAAACCTAACTTAATGATGATGAGATTTAATTTAAGGGAAAACAAGTCATGGGACACGTTTGAAAGTAGTCAAGATTTTAAAGTAATGCACAACAATTAGAGAATAGTAACATTATAGGTAATTGTTTTCCAAGTTAATCTCATAAGTCATTTTATTGGCCACTTGAATTTTTTAATTAATATACTCATTTCTCCAATTTTTTATACAATCAAACCTTGAGAACCTTTGTTCTCTCTTTTGATGTCAACAATCGGGATGTCATGATGCAACCATGCTGGATACCTGTTCATGTTTGCATTGTATGTTTTCCATGTGCTAGATAGAATTATCAAACTTTATTATGATTATTCAATAATTTCTTCATTTTAAATATCATTGTTTCATCAGTTTGAGCAACTGTCCAGTAATTAAATAGTGTTCAAATATTATTACCATTAACCTTTTTGTTGGGCCTAGTTCTCAGCTTCTAGTTGGTTTCCGGTGCTCCTTTTGTAATCTTTAAAGCCTTACCTTTCAAAAAAAAATGGATCTAGACAACCAATCAATCTACAAAGTCGTCTTATTTTGTGATCTATACATGCCACCAGGCATGATAGGTGCTTGATTTACTAAAATTTCACTTTCGGCAAAAATAATGCTATGGAATACATCAACCACCCTATGAATATCTGCCGGAGATTTTGATTAAATAAATCAACGTCAAAGATATACGTCTTACTTTATTTTTATATCTTTCTATGTTTACCTAAGGTAAATCTGTCTTTGCTTGTTAGAATGATTTTAAATTTTAATCTAGATTTATCAATCACTTTTAAGAAGACCAAGTTAGGTATGATATCTCCAATCTAAGATAAATTTGTCCTAGCCCTATTAGAGTGATTTTAAAGTCCTATTAAACTAGATTATCAATCACTTTTAAAAAGACCAAGTTAGGTATAATATCCCAAATACAAAATTTTGAAAATATTTTGGAATCATATAATGTGTTGCTTCGATTGTTGAACCAACCTCACAACCTAGTTCCTTGATTTTTAGCCATGTTATTATCGGATAGGAGCAGACAGAGTTGGGCAACCTTACAAAGGTTTGATTTGCATATATATGTTGAACCAAAGGAGTTCAAAAACCGTTAAAACCGTACAAATCATTCAAACCAAACCGAATAGTCCAGTTCAGCCTTATTATGAGTCAACCAGTTTGGTTAACGGCAAACGATATGGAATAATAGTTTTCACCATTTGGTTTATGGTTGATTGTTTGGAACCAGCCATCGAAATCTAATCGGCTGAAATATTAAAAAGGTAATTAAAAAATATATTAATTTCAATTTTAAAATTTTAATAAAAGTTTTTTTTTCTCATATAATACATACATATTGTTAACTTGACCAATTTCGTGTTACTATTTTTTTTTTTTTGCTTTGTGTAAACCCTTAACACTAGGTAAAAGTTTTTATCTTTTATAAACCTATCGTTTTGATGAACTTTCGAATATTTAATGATGTGATTCCTTACTAAAAACAAGAGGAAAGAAAACGATTTAAATCTGTGAAAATTAGACCGTTTTGGCTGGTTTTGGCCAACCCAACCGACCTAGTCGTTTTGGTTTAGTTATTTCAGAAATCATTATTACCGGTTCAGCCTTGAAATTTCTTTAAAACCAGTTGAAACAAATTGTGGACAACCTTAGGTTGAACCATCGTTGGTTGTCAAATATTGATTTATACTTTTTTTAAATACTTCAGTTAGATTTTAAGATTTAAGTTTAGGACATGCCATATGGTGTTTATTCAATTCAATGCCTGAAAAAAGATTCTTACCAATTCCAGGTAAAATAAAATATTATGCAAGTTTAACAATATGTCATAACTATATGTAAGTTTCACATTTTCATGACCTTGCTTTGGTTTAGTTCATGACCAGCCCATATGAGAGGCAAAGAGGGTAACCATCTAGAACTCACTCTCCTATGGATTCTTCTGAAAAAAATAACTTTTTAGATATTTTATATATAACTTTTTTCAAATCAAAACATATAATTAAATCTAACAGTTAAAATCCAATATGTGACTAAACCCATTTACTTATTCAAAAAATTACCACCATATAAAAAACACAAAGGCTGAAATTTTGAAAATTAAAGAGACAGCAGATTGGCTAAGGGCGATAATCGCCTAAGGGCCTATTTTTATACTCGTCCAGGGGGCAGACTTATTAGAGTTCTCCTACATGACTCTGTTCACTTGACCTACATCCATATTCTAAGCATAATTTTGTCTTCCAATAGTTAAAAAGACCAGAACCAATTTATTAGTATGCACTGAATTGTAACGTTGTTTCATGTTTTTGTCCTTATTGCCGTTTGTACCAGCCTAAAGTTTGTTTTTATCAACGCTACTTCTAACAAGCCAAATTAGGCTTCTTGTTGGTCTTTGGGAGCCTTACTTGTCTGTTTAAACTCGAGTTTATTAAACTTTCGTGTTTGTTCTTACAGGCCCTACTTCTAACAAGCTAAATTAGGCTTCTTGTTTGTATTTGGGAGCTTTACTTGCCAGTTTAAACTCGTGTTTATAAAAATTTTAATTACCTCTGGATTGACCACCATCCTTTACCATATTAATTATGGATTGGTCCACCGATAGTTTATTGTTTCAAAAGTTATCTTCTTGGGCCCTAGGGGTATGTTTAGTCCGAAAATGGCTGCCAAGTTGGACCAAAGAAATATCTTCCTTTTAATGTTTTAACATATGTTTAAAGTCATTTCAAGATAAGGAAAATTTCGATCACACTAGAAACAAGATGAGTTATTTAATCTTCACATTGTGTTGAGCAAAGTCTCAGAAGATAAGATGCGTACTACTACATTATGCTATTTCATGACAAATTTAGCATCGACCATCTGATAATTATTGGTATAAGTAACAATGAACTTCTTACTAGAAACATCCTCTCATGTATTCTAGAGAATCTCAAAGTTCCTTAGAGGATTTTGCGTTTTGTTATCCATCAAAAAAGGAATTTCGCATGCCCTTCATATAATGGCCATGGAATATGTACTCATTGTGCCCCCGTCTGGATCTCCTCTTTGTGTGATATGATGTGATCCAAATGACACATAGTATTGTATATAAAATACCCTCATTTGGGATAGTTTACCTCAAATTAGAATATATAGATATTGATGATTTGTTAATGATTTTCAGTTAACTAATGGAAAGGAGAAGAATTGGACGTAATAAAGACACTCGGAATGATAGATGAGAAAGATAGAAGCAAACGAGAGAGTACGGCCTGGATGCGTAGACTGAAGTATAGCCCAGATTAACGTAGGTACGACTCGTACCCTACTTGCTAGAATATGAACCGTACTATAGTCGAAATCCTAATTTATGCCACCTATTTATACCAAACAATGGGAAACCCTAAAGAAGGACATTTGACAGATAAAACAGCAAAAAAGGCTACTCGAGTACTATTTGAAGGAGTAACGAGCAAAAATATGAGAGAATCGAAGATCTAACATGGTAGGAAGCAAGATCTAGCATGTCAGGCTACTTCTTTACAGATTTCTAGTCTTGGAACTTTATTTCATGATGATTTCAGTTTTGGTTTTACTTTTATTTATCATGTCCAGCTATACATCTTTATAATTGTTCGGAGGAGATGATTTGTTAAATGATTTGATGTTTTGATGATTGATTTGTTTATGTAGTATGATTTTAGTTGTTTTTTATGGATTTAATCTTATGATGTGTATGAATATATGTTTCCTATTGATTAGGATGTTAATTACGTGGTTGTATTGATCCTTCTATAAGGTTATGCATGTAAGATTCTGTATCTTCTATCTCTAAGTATATTGACGTCCATTAACTTAGGACTTGAAACCTTAATCGGTAATATATATAACTTAACATCATAGTTGGTAAAACATATAGGCTTCCAACGGGAAGGATTCGAATAAAAGGATCTAGAAACTAGTTAAAGTTTTCTATATAACTTATCTTGGTTTGTTCATAAGTTGCTATGTTCGGAGTTCAGTATTCAACCCAATTTATAAATCCTAAATCATAAGAATCCATAGCAATACTAGCTTTACCTAATTAGGTCTTGAGGTGTGTTTATAGCTTTTAACCCTTATTTAATAGGATTAACCTTCGTCGGTAATTAATCCATCTTAGCACTTTGTACACTATTATCAAGTTAGTTCTTGAAATAGTTCCATAAACAACATCTTTCATCATGTCAGACCTTCTTTGTTGATTCGAGTCTGCATGGTTTTATTCTCTTTAACTTTTCATTTTCTTCCTACAACCATCAATAGTGTTCTTTGCCTTCTTAGTTAATTTTTAAGTTACATATTTTATAGGTTACATATTTATAGCTAAACATAGTATTAAGAGTAATATGTGTCAAATGTAACATATCAATTATATCAAATACGGTATAAAATCAACCCTTTTTAGTACTAATGTTGGAAAAAGTGCATTTCTTTGTATACTTTTGATTTTCAGGATAAAAAGAGATTAAATGTACAAAAGGAACAAATTAACGACAAAATCCAGCATAAATATAGAAGACGGAAAGAAAACACACTATATTAGCCCTCCGAGCTTTAGCCCAAGACTAAAAACAATGATCAGAAGTCTAGCATGGGGTCGTGCCTAGTCGGTATGGGGCCATGCCCCTTCAAGATTCAAGAATAAAAGAAGACAAACAGAAAAAGACAAGAGACACGGGCCGTAGTCAACTTCCAGATTTGCATATCTGGAATAGTACATCAAGTACAATGGCCACGGAGCCGTGTCGTTGACACACAGGGCCGTGTAGCATACTGATCTGACATATGTATTAAATGAAGACAGAAAAGATGAAGACACGTGTTCGTGCCCTGCGGGAACGGGTTCGTGTGAGGCCACTATTTTCAGCTATAAATAAGGGTGCTTGGTTTCATTTCAACTTATCCCTTGGCAAACCATTTCTCACATTTGCCACCACTCCACCATCATCTTCCACCACAATCATTAGAGTTTAGAGTGTGTAGTAGTCTCATGATCCAAGATTAATTGTAAAAGTCTTTGTCAAACTATGGCCATGCTTGGCTAATCTCTTACATCACTTGGTGAAGACGAAAGCTTTTATGTATTACTTTTAAATTCCAATCCTTGGTTACTTTTTAATTGGGTTTGTATTGATGACTTTAATAACTAGTTTTTTATATTGAAAGTGAATTTTATCCTATTATTCCTTCATGTTTTGTTGATTCACTCATTCGTGTCTTTACGGTATATATATAATTGCGTTAACTGCCTGGAAGGGGGTTAGAAGGGTGGTTTGGGTAAACTCTTGCCTCGTTTAGTGTATAGATCCTGCGATGACTTAATTCAAGCTTATTAGAACTTACTTTGA
Organism: Scalesia atractyloides; assembly: GCA_947069175.1. NCBI lineage: Eukaryota > Viridiplantae > Streptophyta > Magnoliopsida > Asterales > Asteraceae > Scalesia > Scalesia atractyloides. The sequence goes on from CAMTDV010000116.1 coordinate 69,285,864, forward strand.
GGCAGATAGTGTCAAATCGCAGGAAGTAAGAGCGGCTTGAACCCCTTATTTATAAACTATTATTAAACTTTAAACGGCCTTGCGGGACTGTATCCTGCTGACTCAGACCAATATGGCCGAGAGTAGCATTGCCTCCAAAAGAGGGACATGCCACATTTTGCATTAATAATTCACTTAATTGTCTTTCAATATTTTGGCCTTGCGAGAGTGTATCCTACTGACTCAGACCAATATGGCTGAGGGTAGCGTTGCCTACAAAAGAGTGGCATGCCACTTTAATCAAGATAATCTCTTAAAAAACCAAAAGTGCGGAAATCATCAAAGGATACGTAAAAGATAAGTCAGAACCAAGTGATTCTATCTTGTTTATTTGTTTCTTTTGTTTATTTTAATTTACTTGTTAAAAACCTTTTCAGAAAGTTTGGGTCGATTAGACTTGACGATAATCCGGCATTAAAAGGTCTTGTGTCCTTGGACGACCTAAGTATCTTACCATCACTATACTACGCCAACGATGGGTGCACTTGCCCTAACGTGTTGTAGAGAGTGAGAGTATTATATCGTGTTTTATAAATATAAAGCTTGTATAAATGTGTGAAAAGTATCTAAAATATATCTAAAAAGTATACACACCCTCGCTCACGTTAAAGAGCTCTTGTGTCTATGGATTGATACTCGGTAACTTACCTGAACTATACTATGCTAATGATAGATACGCTTACATGTTTACGTGTGTAGTTAGTATTTTAGGTATTTTGCCTTTAAAACTAGTTTGCGCATCATTAATAATTATTTGTTATTATTTTCGCACGTAGCTCCAGGTCACGTCCTCTATAAACTCGGGCATGGGTGTACTTAGAATTTCTACATCTTTTCAAACTTGCTCATGATATCACAAACTAATTAACTACTCGTCATAATCCTCAAACTATTTCAATCTTTAATTACAGTTTTATATTTCATAATTGTGAGTATATCTCTCTAAATCGTGTGGACAATTTTAGATTAAATATTTCATTGATACTTAGGATTATTAAAAATATCATTTAAAGAAAAATGAAAGAACAAATATGAAATCGTGTTGTGAATACTTCAAGTTCAAGAAGAGACCTTCCTTATGTAGAAGATAAACATTATTTTGTTAGCAATTGGCAGTTAACAGCTTGTTATAACTATCGACAATTGAAGATTTATAGCAATGGAAATTCCTTAACATAAAGCTTCATCATTGGTAAATTAGTTACCACTAACAGCCTAGTTGTTGTTAACATCCCAATTACCACTCACCAGTTAGCTGTTGTTAATCATCATCCGTTGCTACTAATCGATGATCATTTTCCATCAATGGACCAAATTGTCAATTATTAGTATCACTTATCATTGATGAACATTGATAATTAGTTATTTTCTTGCAATTTTCCATAATCACGTAAAGTCAAAATAACTTATGCAATAGCTTTTTGGTAAGGTAACATGAAAAAACTCCACGATGAGCTACACTCGTTGTCCCCACTAGGGGCTATACCCCTTAGACTCCGCTCGGGATGTTGCTCCCACGAAACCCCATCAAAGGGGCGCTGCCCCCTTGAACTTGAGTACATGAAACAAAAATAGTCATGAATGAGCGTGTACCCCACACCTCCTAACTTGTATCCATCTATATTCTTATTTCTATTTGCTTTAAAGTAAATCCCAGATTAATTAAATTGTTTGATTACACTAAAATCGCCAAATGCCAAATGTTAGTTGTATCTATTCTCACGCTCTTTTTGTGTCACTAAGGGTTTATATTTACTGCATTTTACCATCGTTTTTTTATGTTTATAAGGTAAATCGCCAAAAACTCAAAATCTGTTTAGTGACAACATTTCGGTCACTTCCAAGGCTCCAACTCAAGATATATTGCCTCAAAAGAAGGATGCTAATCCAACAAATGACAAGTAAAACTTTTGCAAACTACATAAAAGTAATAACTTTTTGTTGCATCAAAATATATCTAGCTTTTATAGTTAAAAAGGTTATTCTGATCAGAATAAAATCCACAGTGAAAAGGAGATGACGACCATTGTTGTCTGATTCTTCGATTTATCAATATATCCCAACACTTTCAAAGAACTGAGCAGCCTTTTTAAATTATGAGCTGTTAATTTGGCTGATCATGTTGAGCGTATAGAACGTGCATGCATGTTGTGATTGAAGAACAAAAGCCCCCAAAATTCACATGCATCTTCTTGTCTTCTTATTTCTTTCTGCAAAACAATAAAGTTATGTGCTTTTAATCTTTCTTTGTCGGTATTTATATCCTTTCGCTTTTTAGGTTACACTTTTTATTCTTTTTGTATTCAATTCAATCAAAATATTTATATTCAGTCTGTGTAAAATGAGTTATTTTTTTAACTCCATGTCCTAAATAAGGTAATCGATAAGAAAAATATAATATGTGGCCCATGTGAAATGGCAAAAACTTGATTTCCACGCCTTTGAATCTTAATCACTATACGATTTTAAATGTTAAATCCAAATTAATTAAGCTTGCACCAACTATTGGTGTGATGATGATTGATCATATAGTACTTCTTTAATTAACTTGAGGCAAACTAGGTTTAAAAAATGAATTTTATTATTTATTTCTAGTTTTATTAACTAACTTTAATTAGAAAAAAAAACCAACAGGTATTAATTAAAACATTTGGGAAATAGAAATTAACAATAAACATAAATTTAAATGATTAGATAAACGTGTTATTATTGAAACCATGACTTACATGCGCATTTTTACAATTAATATTACGAAGTTTGCGAAAGCCGTAAAATTAAAACAACCAAGGCTCCATATAAGCGAATTTTAGTCGGAGAGTGATCTAGCGAAAGCCGATGGCGATTTGTCATAATATACGGCCCGCTTATCCATTTTCGTACATAACAAATCATCTAAGTCTATGTGACTATGTGGTTCAAACGTTGTGAATGTTTGTCAATTCTTGAATTAAAATTGCATCAAAAATAAACAGATACTATACACAAAAAAAAATGTATAGTCCCATAATATGCTCTTATTTTAATGTAAGAAGATTTTCCCAATACAATTCTCAATTTATTTTGCTGAAATAAGTTTAGCAATTTGTATATGTCATTATATATTATGTATGCGTTTTTAACATTATGTAGTTGATTTTATTATAAGTTAACATGTGTTTAGTAATTATTATTATTATTATATGAACAAAATATGTATGCAATTAAGTATATACGTAACTTGTTTGGTCTTGGGAAGAATACAAAAGAGCAACTCGTAAACAACAACTGATGATAAGAACGTTATATAAACTAATTAGGTTCAGCTAGAGATGGGCATAAAAACCGGTTCCGAACCCGAACCGGTAGAACCGAACTAGACCCGGTTCCAGTTCCTACCCGACATTAAGTAGAACCGGTTCCGGGTTCAAAATACCCGTTGGTTCCAACTCGGTTCCACAATTTTACCATTTGAATCGCGTACCCGGTTCCTACCCGTACCCGGTTTCACTAGTACCCGGTTCCACCAGTACCCGAAAATGCAGTTCTAGAAGGAACCGGTTATACCCGTTATAATGTTACCATTGGAACCGGTTTATAGCCGTTATAATGTTACCGTTGGAACCGGTTATAGCCGTTATAATGTTACCGTTGGAACCGATTCTATATATATTGTTTAGAAATCTATTGTTTAGCACACAATTTTTTATATCTATTCTTCTTGTTACATTTCTTTCTTGTTCTTTTTCACATTCTAATCAACAAATGGCCTCAAAGAGTTCCAAAAACGCAAATTCCCAATTCCAAAAACAAATGACCACCGAGGAGTATAGGAAATTTGATGTTTTAGCATGGTGGTAATCGAAAGAATCCGAATACCCGATTCTAGCCACCATGGCTCGTGATATACTAACGGTCCAAGCTTCCACGGTAGCTTCGGAAAATGTGTTTTCTCTTAGTGGCAGGGTTTTGTCAATTAGAAGAACAAGACTAACTCCGGAATCGCTAGAGATGGCAATATAAGCTTAAAGGACCATTTGGATGCCGTTGATCGTGTTCAACATAAAACTAGTCTAGAAGATGAAGTTGAGTTAGAGCATAAAATTGTTGACGAAGAGGAGGACGAAGAAGTGGAGACTAACGATTCGCACGACGATTGTACCGAGGTACCCGCACCTAAGAGAAACTCATCGGAAAGTGTTGCAGCTGCCGCTAGTAAACGATCAAAGAAATAAAATCTTACTGGTACCGGTTCTGAGTAATTTTTTATTTTTTTTGTAACCGGTTAATTTTTTTTTATATATTGTAACCGATTAATTTGTTTTTTAATTTTAACCGATTATTGTTACTATTTTTATTTATCAATGTAACTAATAATAAAAATCAAACATAACAAACACAATAGAAAGAAACATTACACAAACTTTATTAAAAACACCAAACCAAACGGGTTACATCAAACATTTGAAGAACCGGTGCCGGAACCTTCTCCCGTCTCATTTTTCTTTGTCTTCGTCAATGGCAATGCCGGTCAGTGTGTTTCTTAATGGTTGAGTTGGCTGTTGCCTTCATAAATTTTCCACAATCTTTGCATCTAGCCATCTCGTGGCTGTCGGACATTAAACAGAGATCAAAATTCTTCCATATAGCTGGGTTTCTTTTCGTCTCTAAGACCGTAACAACTTCGTCGTTGCATGCCATAGGTATTTTCCAATAACTTAGAAGTTGATTGATTTTGTAAGTTGATGATGGTGAGTGTTAAGTTTAGAAATGGTAAGTAGGAAGGGGTTTATATACAAAAAAAAAATGATTTTTTTAATCAGGAACCGGTTTCCAACGGAAACATTTATCAGGAACCGGTTCTGAACAGTAAATGGCAGGTTTGACTGTCAGGAACCGGTTCCCAATAGTAAAATGGCAGGTTTGACTGTCAGGAACGGGTTCTGAACAGTAAAATGGCAGGTTTGACTGTCAGGAACCGGTTCCCAATACTATCAGAAACCGGTTCCGCACCATACCCGGTTCCACACCATACCCGGTTCAATAATACCCGTACCCGGTTCTACACGGTTCCATATTCTTGGGTGTGAACCCGGGTAGGAACTGGACCCGGTTCCACACCATACCCGGTTCCAATGACATCCAAGCAGAACCGGGTCCAGGTTGAAACCGATCCCGGGTAATAATAAAACCCGATTATGTCCATCTCTAGGTTCAGGTGTTGTGCTTGCATGCTCTTTGTGTTCACCATCAACGGGCCCAATTAAGCTGGACCCACAAATTGACAGCCCATCTATATATCATGTATTAGTCTTTGGATCATTGGATTGGCATATTGTGGGCTATGCTTGCATCTTATGTAATAGTTCTTTAGTTTAGTTGTAGTTTTTAGTTTACTATTTAGGCTATATGTTTAGTTAAATAGATTTATAATCCTTTTAGGTAAGATATGAGGCTTAGAACTATAGTCCGTTGGATTCACAAATGAAAAATTCAAAATTATAGTTAAGAGTTGATTTTCAAACTACCAAACGTGACATTAGTTGATTTTCAAACTACCAAACGTGAAATTTTAAACTTGTACGACGGCAGAAGCATACAACAATAATATTGCATGTTGTGATAACTAGATCATATGCGTTTATGATGTTGAATCTGGGTACAGAACCAGAGAGATGAATACAAAGAGGATTCACAAACTTCTTCTATTAATTGTTGTGAATTAAATAAACTTGATGACAAGGACTCAATATTTAAAGACTAAACATCATAGACTAATACGAATTCTATTTCTTCACTAACTCAAATGCTAAACGATACTTATCTAAACAAATAATACTAAAACTAATACTAATTGATAATTCAAATAATAATTAAATAACTTTAATTATTATTTTACTCGTTTAGTCATTCGACTTAAGATCTTTTCCAGACCACCCTTTAAGATCGTTCGTACATCCCTAATTGATGTTGTAATTTTATCATATGATTCGTAGGTTAACGAAAAATATGTGAAAATGAATCACTTATTCAACTTTCTTAATGTTAACAAACTTTTAAACTAAACATATGTGATAAGTTTCGTATTATTTTCTGAGAGTTGGATATATGCTATATATAATGTCATTAAAATACGCATACAGTATTATGGATCATGTGTATTGTATTTACATGTATATAATTACTTGTTGGATAGTCATATAAAGAAAAGCATAATTCTGGGTAATCAAATAAATGAAGAGCATAATTGTAATATTCATTTGCCCATATATAATTAATATAAAGTTGATACCGAAATCATGTCTAGGTAAATCTAGCATTTGGTATCTTTAGTGATGATACGAATAGCACATTGCTCTTTGATGTCATAAATCTGATTTACCCATATCTAAGATTTCATTGTATATTATATATTTTAATTTCATAACCTAAATATTTATCAATAGTCAAGACTATTAAATAAAAGGATAAGTTATTGTAACATTTAGTTTTCTTTATGAAAATCAAATTTTCAATTATTGGCGCAGAATGAGTTGAGAGCAACATCAAAGAAACAACAATAATAGAAATAAAAAAAAAGGGGCCGAGCCACTACCAAGTCTGAGACATGACTGCACAGTTTGGGATCAGAGAATTATTCCTCCGTGCTATTCTCCTACTTCATTACTCAAAACATAATTTTATTTCAGAATTATTTTTCCCTTTAATTATGATCACTTTTTACTTTACCTTCTTAAATTGAAAATTATGTTGCACACATAGACTTGTATTTGCTTGCATTTGACACCATGTGGTATGACTTATTTATTAAATTTATGTGAAAATACCATTATACCCTTTTTTTCAATTGATATGAAAAGACTATTTTATCCTTTTAACTTTTCAGTATGACCCCATCTGATTTTATAAACCCTACACATTTGCCTCCAACAACGTTTTAGTTTGTATTTCCCACCAAATATCAGTTTGACTAATATAGTCAAAACCTTTGTACTACCTATCTCAAAACCTTTATACAAGTGTTCAAAAAGTTAATTACAATCACCGATGACTTTTTGTAAAGTCAACCTGTAATTAACTCATAACCATATATATACATATCAAAACTGTACCAATCTTAACTTCAAACCAAATGAAGTTGTAATTGATCAGTGTGTAATCCAATGTATACATTGTTGGAAATCAGGTTCTTCGATCAGATACAAAAACACCGGATGAACGAACTCGTTCGACTCTTTTATTTATTTATCAATGAAAGCACACTAATTACAATAACCCTAAACCTCTAATTATACTAAAACTCATTCTAGTCCTAACCCGACTCGAACACTGTTAATATAAACCTATCTAATAAACATATAATTCAAACTAATTTTTTCTTAACTAACTTGAATTATCTTTAACACATACTAACTTTATGGATAATCCTTCAAATCAGAATTATCTTTTCATTCACCCCCTTAATGTTGATTTGGACCCGCTTCTCATCCAGTCTTGTCTGAAAATCTGATCATAACAACCATGTTGTGATTTAACTGAGTCGATTGATCAAACTACACAAGTTGATCTACTGTTCATCGACTATGAACTCTTCCTTAACGTTGATATAAACTGTTTGTGGTAACAACAGGTTTCTATAACGGTAGAAACTTTCCACAAAATACCAACTAATGTGTAACTAATCTTGTCGGATTCGATTACTCCTTAATCGAATTACAAGATTTCACACCATCCTTATTACTCGCACAGATCTTGTCGGATTCAATCACACCTTGATCGAATTACAAGATTTTGCGCCTCCTTCGATTTCTTGGCCCTGATCTTGACGGATCTAATCACATCTTCATCGGATACAAGATTGTCACGTCTCTTCTGATCACTTATACGGAGTGATTAAACTTCTTCAATTTCGACGAGATTGGCTGCTTCCACACAACCTAAAACGGTTTCATCTTCTCGGTACTTTCCTACTCTTGATCGTTGATCTTCTCCTTGTCTTCACACTGATTTTTCGACTTAGCTATTAACGGATTCAATCTTCTCGTTGATTGAATTACAGCTTCACATGGACACAACCTAACTGGTTATAGATTCGACCACCGCCTTTGATCGAATTGACTTTGTAACATCCGTCAAAAACGGATTTACCAAACCCGCTCCGTTTATCAACCGAACAGTCAGTTAAAATTTTCGTTGCGAATTAAATGCCCAAAATAATTTTAAACGATACGTAATCAATTATTATGCGGGGATATATATTTAGTTTTTGAAAAACTGATAAAAATCGCAAAATAGAAATGATTTACTCATGCCGGGTTTCGAACTCGGGTCTGTACCGGTTCAAACAAACACTTATCACTCAGCCGACCAATCGCTCCGCCACTTTGATTTTCTGATAAATACAGGAAACAATTAATTCAAATATTAAAGTTCGGAAATCAAGTTCGGTAATTGCGCTCAATTAGCAGTCGTCGGAAATCCCAACGACTTCGCCATTTAATTACGTTTCCGCTCAAAATAACCGAAGTCTTAACTCTCACAACGGTTATAACCGATGTCTGAACCCGCGACATCAGCCATAACCGCCGGAGAACGGCTGACTTCGAATTTAGACCGAATTCAGACCCCATTCATCTCGATACTACCCTATAAATTCACCCACAACTCGCCAGAAACATTTCACACTCAAATCGCACCCTTTCTCGGCGAAAACTCACTCGCCGGAAATATTTTATACTTCACCGGAAAACCGAGTTTTTAATCTCTGAGCTTTACTGAACCCCCTAAACTTTTACCGAAGTCACCCACACCCTTTGTAAGCTTTCGGAAAACTCTCTGCTGCAAGACACTCGTCGCCGGAAAAAGATTGCTGTCGCCGGAGTTCTGCCGGAAAACAGAGGAGGACCAGTCGGTACTTTTCACGCCTAATTCCTTTCCTTTTTACTTTTATCTCGTCTGTAATTGATCATAAAACGCTAAAGGAACCTGAATCAATACTTCGAATCAGTCAGTCGTCACTTCCGGTGAAAACCAGTGAAGAAGACGACGTTTCGGTAATGGTTAAGTATAATTAAAATCAAGTTATTTACCGGGTTAGACACACAGTCCAGCGGTGGACTGTGTGCACTTTGAACGCTAAGGTCACGAGTTCGAGTATTGTTCCTCACACGCTGCCTTAATAAAAATTCCTTTTTCCGCAAAACTGAACCGGATTGATTTAGGTATATGTTAAGTATATTGATAACCGAGTTTATAACCAAGTGAGACACACAGTCCAGCGGTGGACTGTGTGTCCGCTAACCCACAGGTCCCGTGTTCGAGACCTGTGGAGCGCACCGGTTCGCCAGATTTAATTCATTTTTAAAATAAAGGATTTCTGTTAAATTCTAATTAATGTATATATGTAATTAAAATCAGATATATAACGGGTTAGACACGTAGCTCAGTTGGTAGAGCTGCGTGCACGCGTACGGGAGGTCTCGGGTTCGAGCCTCACCCAGCGCACAACAATATGCCTTCGAACCGGTCAACGATCAGTCAAAGTCAACGGTCAAAGTCAACTGTAGCAAAAATCAAATATTTTATTATTATTTTTATTTAATTATTTTAATTAAAAATCAATTAAAAATACTTAAAAATAACATTTTTTTAAGGTTAAAAAATAGCCTCAAACTCACAAAAATACACCCAACAATCCTACTAAAATAGATTAATAAAATCCGTTTGCTTACCGAACCAAAATGCTATTTATCTAGGTTATTTTCACTCGTGGTTAAAACCACTTCGCGTGCACTCAACATCATCAACCGAACGCACCCAATGTGAGTGAATTCTTACAAACTCCCCTTTTCATGTTTTGGGGTGTATCATGTGTCGCTTAAACTAATTCTCTTATGCAAATTCGTTCTATACCATTATATGAACTAAACTAGAATGTAACTATTGTTGGTTGTGATGTATTACATATTGTCAAAGTTGTAAGCAAATTATTTAGGCCCATCAGTTCCTCGTGGGAGACGAGAACAACGCGTGCCTCAAAACTCATACATTAGGCCCATCAGTTCGTAAGAACAACGCGTGCCTCAAAACTCATTCATTAGGCCCATCAGTTCCTCGTGGGAGACGAGTCGAACAACGCGTGCCTCAAAACAATCATTTGGTGTTTGTGTGTTCAATATTCAATATTATGTGTTGTGTGAATAAATTTACATCTACATTTACTCATATGTGGTATGCACATTATTTATAATCAATTGGATAAACTTGTTCAAATGTTTTTCCATAGGATTCACTCGCCAACATTATGTTGATCCAAAAAAAACCTTTTTACACATGATACAGGTGAACAGGTTGAAGCCAGGAAAACATAGGATATGCCTTAGAAGAGAATCAAGAAGCTTAGACTGATAGTTAGAACATGTTGTATCATTATTGTAAATTTCCATTAAATTGTATTAGTGAATATGAAACGTATAATAAATGTCATGAGCTTTGATGATAACCCAATCATGCCCCGGTCACCTTTTCCGCTGCGGGTCGGGGTGTGACAGATTGGTATCAGAGCCATGACTATAGGGATATAGGATAGGTTATTAGACCCTTAGAGCCTATACTATAGTCTGCCTAAATTTTAATTGATTAGGTGGTTACATACAAACTTGTGATATTTATTTGTTTCATATCACAGTCAAACATACATGCTTATATACATATTTGTTATACATATATCAATGTTCATATATTCAATTCATTTTCATACTCTCATTATTCAAGGATTTTGTTGCAGTTTTCAAATCCCATCAAAGTAAGTTCTGCGACGGGCATGTAGTAATCGGAAGGGTACAAGTACCGGTAGTCGGGACGTCCTGTCTAGGTTGGCATTCGTATAAATCCAAAATAACGGACCAGTTTGCCTACCTGGGGACTAACGATGAGAGTACGACGGACCTATTAGGCCAAAGCATGCCACACCAAACGTTGTTCGAACTAACCTCACTTTGAGATGTCACCGTGTCCATGCCTGGGCACATTCCGAATATCATACGTTACATATTTCTCGATTTTCTCCGGGTTTAGTGTACGTAACCAGGCTAACACATGCGAACCATATGAAAAACCCGGTAATCATGGGGGCCCACGTGATTACGAAGGTGAAGTATGGCGGCATGCAAGGCCCAATTACGAGCAAAACCCAAGACATCCTATGGATGTAGTAGAATTATTTTTCTATATTTATTTTATGAACGTTCATTCCCAAACACGACCCACGATCCCAAAGGCATCCAACTCATACTCTTGATATGTATTCTTGTAGATGTCTTCTAGCCTCGCTCGTAGGAAAATGAGAGCAGGAAAAGCCCGTGAACGCATGGCTACCGAAATCGCTCAGCAAATGGCGACCGTAATACCCAACATCGTAGTTCAAGTTCAACAAGCCCTTACCACTAATTCCGTTAACCCAACCCAACAAGAGGATCAAAACACTATCAATCCTTCAGTCACTAAATGCACCTACAAACATTTCAAATCCTGCGATCCTCCAAAATACGAAGGTACTGAAGGTGTCACCGCTCTCCTCCATTGGTTCGAAGAAATGGAGAACACTTTTCTAAATTGCGATTGCCCCGATGATCGCAAAGTGCGTTATGCTACCGGTCGTTTACTTGGAACAGCACTCACATGGTGGAATACAGAGAAGACCAAACGAGGTGTTGAAGAAACTATGACCTTGACTTGGGAAGAATTGAAGGGAATCATGACAAGACGGTTTTGCCCAAGAAGCGAAATCAAGAAATTGGAGGATGAGTTCCATGCTTTGAAACAAAAGGAAGGCGACCACACCACATACAACAAGAGATTCCTTGAGTTAAATCAAATGGTTCCCAACTTGTTCACTCCCCTCTACCGTTTGATCGAGCACTACATTCGTGGTCTTCCATCAAAGATTCAAGACCCTGTAATAAGCACCTCGCCTGCAACTTTGGAAGCAGCAATGGAGCTAGCAACCGCGCTCACCGAGAACAGAATCCGTAACAAAGATTTCAAAGAGGAGAAGAAGAAGGATAAAGCATCAACCGAAACCTCAAACCCCACCCGAACCGAATCCTTTACACCACCTACTTCTAAGAGAAAACGTGATGGGCAAATCTTCGTCGTCACCCAACGCAACCAACCAGCTTCACAAGTTGTACCTCCTCAAACTATCCCAAACGCTCAAGTAGCACCCAACTCAACTTACCCAAATAAGAAACCTTACATTGGACCTCACCCTCAATGCAACACCTGTTTCTATCACCATCCATCTACTTTACCCTGTCGACTATGCGCGAATTGTGGACGCTACGGTCATTTGAGCAAAGCTTGCCGCACCGCTCAAAACCAAACCTCAACCCCTACTCAACCCATGATCCAAACATATCAACAACCTCAAAACCCCATGTACCCATATGTTCGAGCCTGTTTCAATTGTGGCGACCCTACCCATTTTAGAAACACGTGCCCTCGTTTGGTTAACATCATAAACGCCCAAGCTCAAGCAAACCCAGTTAACCAAGCAAACCCAGCTCCACCGCCAGCAAGAGGAAGAGTTTATAACATCAACATCAATCCTGTTGAAGATATTAACGGTCCAAACCAACCACTTAACTAGCCTTCTCTCACCAAGAATCAAGATTCAACTCCAATCACTTAGTTTTTTTATGTTTTTCTTTATGTTATCTCAATTTTCACGTATCTCAATTGGAATTTTATCCAAGAATTTTAATGCAAATTACTAGTTCAGTTTGTTTTATACTCATTGACTTAATATTCATATCATCATACTTCACGACATATCTCAGTTTCATCATTTAAAGAAGTTGAGTTGTGTCTCACTTCTACATAGACTAACCTCTCCATCATATTAAACGAGAGAGGTATTGTCAAACACGGATACTATTAAGACTCAAGCGCTGGTTGTTGTGTTTGTTTATGTTGTACAGTCGCATAGAACTAATCATAACTTGCGGATAAAGTCAATGAGAATTTGACAAGAATATGGTGGATACGCCGCTGGTACTTCCTATATATAAGTATTCTTGTCAAATGATCGGAGGCATTATCAGGCGGTTATGAGAGGTTCCATGCATAGGTTGTTTGTGTGATTAAGTTATTCATTTTCAGTACATGCAATAAGCTCGGCTCCGTTTGATTGAGCCTTGAGCACACAGACAATTTCATTTTCAGTACATTCAATACGTTCGGCTCCGTTTGATTGAGCCTTGAGCGCACATACATTTCAATTTCAGTACATACAATACGATAGGCTCCGTTTGATTGAGCCTTGATCGCACAGATATATTTCATTTCAGTATTTTTATGTTTGATGTATTGGTTGTAGAGTTATAGGACTAATCATAATTCACTGATAAAACCAATGAAAATTTGACAAGAATATGGTGGATACGTCGATGGTACTTCCTATATATAAGTATTCTTGCCAAAGGATCAGAGGCGTTATCAGGCGGTTATGAGATGTTCCATGTAGGATTTAGTATTGCCTTGGTTGAAATTTGTGTTAAAATTACATCATCTCACTATTTAAAGAAATTGGATTGTGTTCCATTTCTACATAAACTAACCTCTCCATCATAACAAACGAGAGAGGAACCATCACCATTCAAACATATATGCTATCAGAATGTGGATACAATTATTAGTTGATGTGTTTATTTGTGTAGATTGTAGAATTTCTGCCTTAGGATATAACCCTAAGCATATTCAAACTCTTATGCATGATATCATTTTATCGAATCATTCCTGCTTAACAATACTTATACAATAGACAACAAAAAGCGATTCCTGTATTAGGATACTTAACCTTTACAAGGAACGTTACCGCCTCAAACAAAAACTTAAACCCTTATTTCTTCTAAGTATGTAACTGTCAAAACTAAACACCATCATTTTTTTTTAGTCAAATATATCACTATTTAAATTTCGGGACGAAATTTCTAAAAAGCAGGGGATACTGTAACATCCGTCAAAAACGGATTTACCAAACCCGCTCCGTTTATCAACCGAACAGTCAGTTAAAATTTTCGTTACGAATTAAATGCCCAAAATAATTTTAAACGATACGTAATCAATTATTATGCGGGGATATATATTTAGTTTTTGAAAAACTGATAAAAATCGCAAAATAAAAATGATTTACTCATGCCGGGTTTCGAACTCGGGTCTGTACCGGTTCAAACAAACACTTATCACTCAGCCGACCAACCGCTCCGCCACTTTGATTTTCTGATAAATACAGGAAACAATTAATTCAAATATTAAAGTTCGGAAATCAAGTTCGGTAATTGCGCCCAATTAGCAGTCGTCGGATATCCCGACGACTTCGCCGTTTAATTACGTTTCCGCTCAAAATAACCGAAGTCTTAACTCTCACAACGGTTATAACCGACGTCTGAACCCGCGACATCAGCCATAACCGCCGGAGAACGGCTGACTTCGAATTTAGACCGAATTCAGACCCCATTCATCTCGATACTACCCTATAAATTCACCCACAACTCGCCAGAAACATTTCACACTCAAATCGCACCCTTTCTCGGCGAAAACTCACTCGCCGGAAATATTTTATACTTCACCGGAAAACCGAGTTTTTAATCTCTGAGCTTTACTGAACCCCCTAAACTTTTACCGAAGTCACCCACACCCTTTGTAAGCTTTCGGAAGACTCTCTGCTGCAAGACACTCGTCGCCGGAAAAAGATTGTTGTCGCCGGAGTTCTGCCGGAAAACAGAGGAGGACCAGTCGGTACTTTTCACGCCTAATTCCTTTCCTTTTTACTTTTATCTCGTCTGTAATTGATCATAAAACGCTAAAGGAACCTGAATCAATACTTCGAATCAGTCAGTCGTCACTTCTGGTGAAAACCAATGAAGAAGACGATGTTTCGGTAATGGTTAAGTATAATTAAAATCAAGTTATTTACCGGGTTAGACACACAGTCCAGCGGTGGACTGTGTGCACTTTGAACGCTAAGGTCACGAGTTCGAGTATTGTTCCTCACAAATAAAAATTCATTTTTCCGCAAAACTGAACCGGATTGATTTAGGTATATGTTAAGTATATTGATAACCGAGTTTATAACCAAGTGAGACACACAGTCCAGCGGTGGACTGTGTGTCCGCTAACCCACAGGTCCCGGGTTCGAGACCTGTGGAGCGCACCGGTTCGCCAGATTTAATTCATTTTTAAAATAAAGGTTTTCTGTTAAATTCTAATTAATGTATATATGTAATTAAAATCAGATATATAACGGGTTAGACACGTAGCTCAGTTGGTAGAGCTGCGTGCACGCGTACGGGAGGTCTCGGGTTCGAGCCTCACCCAGCGCACAACAATATGCCTTCGAACCGGTCAACGGTCAGTCAAAGTCAACGGTCAAAGTCAACTGTAGCAAAAATCAAATATTTTTTTATTATTTTTATTTAATTATTTTAATTAAAAATACTTAAAAATAACATTTTTATAAGGTTAAAAAATAGCCTCAAACTCACAAAAATACACCCAACAATCCTACTAAAATAGATTAATAAAATCCGTTTGCTTACCGAACCAAAATGCTATTTATCTAGGTTATTTTCACTCGTGGTTAAAACCACTTCGCGTGCACTCAACATCATCAACCGAACGCACCCAATGTGAGTGAATTCTTACAAACTCCCCTTTTTATTCATGTTTTGGGGTGTATCATGTGTCGCTTAAACTAATTCTCTTATGCAAATTCGTGCTATACCATTATATGAACTAAACTAGAATGTAACTATTGTTGGTTGTGATGTATTACATATTGTCAAAGTTGTAAGCAAATTATTTAGGCCCATCAGTTCCTCGTGGGAGACAAGAACAACTCGTGCCTCAAAACTCATACATTAGGCCCATCAGTTCGTAAGAACAACGCGTGCCTCAAAACTCATACATTAGGCCCATCAGTTCGTAAGAACAACGCGTGCCTCAAAACTCATACATTAGGCCCATCAGTTCGTAAGAACAACGCGTGCCTCAAAACTCATTCATTAGGCCCATCAGTTCCTCGTGGGAGACGAGTCGAACAACGCGTGCCTCAAAACAATCATTTGGTGTTTGTGTGTTCAATATTCAATATTATGTGTTGTGTGAATAAATTTACATCTACATTTACTCATATGTGGTATGCACATTATTTATAATCAATTGGATAAACTTGTTCAAATGTTTTTCCATAGGATTCACTCGCCAACATTATGTTGATCCAAAAAAAACCTTTTTACACATGATACAGGTGAACAGGTTGAAGCCAGGAAAACATAGGATATGCCTTAGAAGAGAATCAAGAAGCTTAGACTGATAGTTAGAACATGTTGTATCATTATTGTAAATTTCCATTAAATTGTATTAGTGAATATGAAACGTATAATAAATGTCATGAGCTTTGATGATAACCCAATCATGCCCCGGTCACCTTTTCCGCTGCGGGTCGGGGTGTGACAGACTTGACTCTCTTTATGAGAGTTCCACATAGACCCAGTTCATCTTGCTTCTTGTTCTCGTTCCCGGTTGGTTCATTTCAAGAAGCCGAACACCCTTGTTAGTTTTTTTTTTAAAACCTCACACGATCACCACCTCTCTTTGCCCCATGTGCTTGCTTATTGCCGCCACCGAAACGTACTAATTACTTGTCACTACCGTTTTCCCAACGATACTCCCCGTGACATCAGCTAACCCGAACCACCGTTAGCTTTATATGTAAAACAGTTTAACCCTTCTTTGATTGTAGTTTTACCATCATGTCAGACTCCTCCTTAATATGCCTCTCACAAATATCAACCCACCAATAAAAACAACCACCTGTTGTTATTCGTCACACAAATTCCTTACATTGATTAAATAGGTAAAAAAACCCAATTCCCCTATGAATACTTTTACCTATGTTCCTTGAAAACATAATCCACCCATAGACTAACTTTTGAAAACCATGCACACGTACCTACCATCTGTGTTTTAGGCTTTCAACAATAATTAAATTCATGCAACCATACACCAATGGCCGACCATCATCTTCTTGAAGATTCTTTTCCGCGTGAATTACAACTTCAATTAATACGGTTTGATCACACAATTTGTACCAGAAAAATCGTATTTGACGACACCTACGCCAATCACTTCAACAACCGCCGGTTTCACCTCCGTAACGCCGTCGCACCCCCGCTAGGGATGCTCCCCCTTTTGAAAACGACTCTCAAAACGGCAAAGCTCTGATACCAATTGTTGGAAATCAGGCCCTTCGATCAGATACAAAAACACCGGATGAACGAACTCGTTCGACTCTTTTATTTATGAAAGCACACTTAACCCTAAACCTCTATTTATACTAAAACTCATTCTAGTCCTAACCCGACTCGAACTTTATTAATATAAACATATCTAATAAACATATAATTCAAACTAATTTTATCTTAATTAACTTGAATTATCTTTAACACGTACTAACTTTATGGATAATCCTTCAAATCAGAATTATCTCTTCATACATAACAGTTTTTTTTTTCAAACTAAACCTGTCCAAGCACACTATTTTTGGAGCTTATGCAAACCAAATCAATGGATTCCACTATCTTTGGAGCTCATGCAAACCAAATGAAATTGTACCAATCTTAACTTGAAACCAAACTGTCCAAACACACTTAACAAGATTATTGCAGATCAAAGGTGTTACGCTAATACAGATTTAACCATAATCAGACACACTTAACCATAATGGTCCATTCATCAAAGATAGTATCATTGTTAATTATACATACCATTGTTAGTTATATAAAACAGTGTTACCTAATCACACACATAAAATAAGTTCAATTACATTTACAAAATAGTGATACCTAATCACAAACCTAACATACTTAACACACTCACACACACACACATATATATAGCTACAACTGGAACCAAACCCTATGCTTCAATCCCCAACCTTCGATCGCTCCAATGACGACTAAACCAGTTAAAGCAGTAGTCCACGGCGAAGTAGCTGGATATTACCACCCAGATGTGGAGCTCAAAGATGTTTGGTCCAACTTCAATCCGAATGACAGCTACAAAGAGTTTTCAAATGCCAATCTCAGTTATGAACTATAACCAAACTAGTTTAAGCAGTGGCGGAAGCACAGGAGGGTCCGGGGGGTCCGTTGACTCTCTGGCCGACCAAATTCCGGCTAAATCTACAGTTAATCAGTTTTCGTAAAACTAATTTTTTTGAGTAATTTGACCCTCTAAATTGTCCTGTATGCTTAAAGTAGTGAGAGAATAGCAGGGATAAATATTATTATCGATGTATTACCGGCTTGACTTGGTTTATAAAGTGCGAGGAAATGAGGAATGTTTTTCACGAAGAAGATGAAGAGGAAAAAAAGAGAATATTTAAATATGGATTTATATAATAGGTCTAGGTAAAAGTAAAAGTAATTTTATAAACACACTGACAACACAAGTAAAAGTAAAAGGGTGCTCCTCTGTACCATTCGTCATCATTCACTCTATAATAGTCTATTTCCTTTTTTATAATATTTTTTTTAGTTTTCCTAATTGATTGGTTACGTGTTTATTTTACCAGTTTATTAGTTTTTTAATTTAATAGAATAAGTCCCTATATTAGTTTTAAATATTTTTAATTCATACCATTTTTTTCTTTAGTTGTTATATATTATTTTATTATTAGATAATTAACGAAAAACATTCCAAACATAGCATTTTAATTTCATCAATTAAATACCAGTTAAAATTAATAATATAACTAAATAAATAGAATTGTTAGAAGATTAGATTGATGGTTATGTGAACTTTACTAAAAATCCATTAATGATCATTCAAAAGGAAGTTAGGAGACCTTATTTCTTCACAAAAGAACCTTGTCAACCGAAATGTCTTCTCCCTGCATATGAGATTTGTGAACGTGCAAGAAGAAGGTTTGTTCTACGCAAATATTAAAAATGAAAAGAATTTATAACGATTTCAAGATATGTAACTTCAATAAATCTATCACTAAAAACAGTTATTACGTAATTTTGTTTGTTAAAAAAAGTTTTGTTATGACCCCCCAGTTATAAAGTTCTGGTTCCGCCACTGAGTTTAAGTACCCGTGTGTTACACGGGTTACTCAAAGTTAATTATATAATATTAAAAGTGTTGACATAAAATTTGAAATGAAAGATATGTTCCCTTACGTATGTCAATTATATTATTTATAAGTCTTCACATGAAATTTTGAAATGAGCGAAATGTAATTATGTAGGATTTTTAATGTACGGATCAAGTCAGAACGGCGTGGCAGATCAATGGTGGTTATTAGGAAGCTGGCACTTTCAGTATATAGAAATCCCGCCAAACCCCACCTACAAATAGGTTTTTATGTACGCCATTTATATATAGTGTGTGTATTTTGTGTATCATCCATGTGTTTATTCGAGTCCCTGCATATTTACATACTCTTAATCTCGATTGTTGATCCAAAACATATTAAATTGATCCAAGTAATAATCGATCCCAACCCCTTTGAAAATTGCAATAACTTCCATTAAAAAATATCTCATAAAAATTACAACAGTTTTTGGCCTGCACTTTGTGGTCACTATAGTAAATTGATCCAAGTTTTAATCGATCCCCAACCCATTATGACCCATACAAAAAGTTGCCCATTTTAACTCAAAACCAACATCACCATTTTGCCACCTATGATTACCATTTTTTTTATTTAATTTGATACTACAAACTTCACTAGTAAGCACCAAATTTGTGGAAAATGCACAAGGGCTGTTGAATTTATACCGACCTACACAAATTCATTTTCAAATACCTTCCTGCACAAATACATTTTCCTATATCAAATACATGTTCCTATATCAAAGTGTAGTAAGCCAAATACCTCATTTCCCCTTTGTCAAATACATTGTAATCACATATATCAAATACACTATAATCGTGAAAAGTCACTGATAACCTCACATTTCACAGTAATCGAAAGCTCATATAACCAAACTCAAAGACTCGACTCGTATAACCAAAATCAAATACTAGACTTCGTATAACCAAAACCAAAGACTTGTTAATCACATCTTAGTTAACAGTAACCACATTTCAGTTCACAGTTACCACATTTCAAAATCAAAAAATTGACTCACATAACCGAAACTAACACACATTATCACCAAAATTATAGGTTATTATTGAATAGCCGACACGATCGGAATAGAGCTTGATATCATAACACCATTGTGGGAATTGGAGTTGAGCCAGATTGAAGAGGTGATGAAGAAGACGAATCTTGGAGAGAGGTTGGGGTGATGAAATGAAGAAAGGTTTGTGTATCAACCGATTTACCCTTGTGTCGTTAGACAAAGTTAACAAAATATTCCTCAGACTAACGGAAGTCACACCACATGGTGTAAGATTGCAAACAAATACAAGTCTAAGTGTCCAACACACAATGTTTTTTTATTTAGGGAGGCAACGTAAAACGTGACCCAAACCAGAGGGAGGCAAATTATAGTTAACTTTTTATAATATATTAAGGCTTGGCCTAACCATACACTCTAAATCTTGGATTATTTTATTCCCACACCTCTATATCTTATTCTCATACCCTTTTTTACTCTATCTTTCTATCTATCTATCTATCTATATGTGTGTGTATAGAGAGAGATATAGGGGAGGAGTGTGTGAACATGAACACCCAAATCTTCCTTTGACACCCTAAATATATATAGGGTTGTATTGATGCATACGTGAAGTATACATTGTCAAAGAATGTATGAAAAATAATTCGTTTGTCGGTCATATACAACCGTATGCGCCTATACCGACCATATCCATATACATGTTAGGGAAATTTACGTTTGTTAGAGTTATCTCTCTGCGTATACGACCCGTATATTTTTATGTAGATTGTATACTATTTTTTTTTATTTTGGATGATGGTTTTGGTGGGTCATAGGCCCATATACAACCTGTATATTTCAATTTTTCGAAATATTGTTTTTAAACATTTTATAAAAAAAATCTTATAAAGATTTTCTACTTTTTTACATAATATTTGGGTTAGTTAAATTTATGTCGAATACATTAAGTTTTATAGATTAGTGTTTTTAATAATTTGATAGATTTAATATTTAGTGTAATAGTATAAATATTATGCCGTTAATAATTAATATATAATATAACAAATAAGCCATATTTGTTACCTTACACTGTAAAGAATGATGGTATGAACAAAACACCAAGAATACACAGAAATAGCGACAGAAAACGTGACAAAATCTTATTTATCCAACCCAAAGAAATTACCCCCCCAGAACCGGAGATCTTGAGATCTTACAAATTGTAAGATCTCCAAAACTACAACGTACAGAATTACGAACAAGATGATCAAACACTGATGATCATCAACCACAACCAATCTCTCTAACAAATGAGAGATCAAACAAGAAGAATACAACAAACCCTAACTAACTGTGTGTAAACAAAGTGTGAACTCTTTGAGACTTCTGCTCTCTCAACAACCCAACTCAACTCTTATAGTCCAGCCTGCCAATATTACACCAAAGTCCTCCAACTATGATGCATGATGATCGCAGTCGTCATATGTTACACTTAACCCCTGAGTTGTTGCACTTTACATCCTGAACAATACACCATAAAACAAATAGACCCACAATACCACTATCCAGACATATAATACGTTGAATAATTGAATGAGTCAATGTGACTGACTCAGCTTATTTTAACATACACCTTCAAGAGTCGTGACACGAATAAACACCCCAATGACTAAGACAAACATTTACATTAACATTTGAACAATTAAGATATGAGTAAACATTCAAATGATTTATGAGAAGATTAACAATTACATTAACATTTACTAAGTTTTACATCAAAATGGTAAATATATATATGATATCCGTCGCTCTAGCGACTATGGTGAATCTGGACGTGAGGGTGTTGTAGCGCATGCGACATGCGGGAGCACGTAGTCATGAAAGGACGGGTATACTGACAGTAGATAACTACACGATAATCCTATCCATCACTCACTACATCTGAGCCTGTATGTTGCCCACCTGACCTTATAACATGGCACAACCAAACCTTCCACTAGTAAAATCATCTCTTCATAACCTACCGGAGGCTTTATAAGTGGTCTCAGACTCTCACCAAAAGTCGTAAATATAGTTGGTCCAATGGAAAATCCCCACCCTGTCCCTATCCCCCAGTGGGGGGCCTTCGTGGCCTTGGCCCCAAACGGTATATCCCTCGTTCACCGAGAATACAAGCTGGCCAAGGCACTCGTTGACGATCCCCACCTGAACTAGTCGGTAGAATCACCTCGGCCTGCTCTAAGGTGGCCAACCTTCTCCAAAAACCATCAGTCAATCGTGCATGGGGCATCAAATCGCATCACATGAACTCGCCAAATACGTGCATTGGTCATGGTGCCCAGCGAGATATGACTCCTCATCAGCATCCCTATCCCCCCTTTCACGCACAGCCCGATGTAGACTTTGACATCTCATCTGCAAAAAAGAACAACAAGATACATATACAAATATTAAATGAAAACATAAGCTATATACATATATATACATAGATACAAAGATATATACGTACATACATAATTTATACGAATACGTATTGCAAAACAAAAAATTTGGTTTATGAGTATACGAGTTGTATGCATATATACAATTCGTATAAGATATTTATACGCGTTTTATACATGTATCTAACTTGTATACTTAAAAAACCAACATGAGTATGTGAGGTGTATAACATATTTATACATGTCGTATATATTTATACGCCACCAACATAACGTACGTGTGTGATAGAGAAGAGGGGTGGGGCCCATGGAACCTCAAGTAATCACATAGGACTGACATGATGTACTTTCTAGTTTACTTAGAACATCGCATTTTTTCATTAGGCTCAATCTATTCACACACCCCTGCTGCCTATTTGGACACCCTTAAGCCCTAGACGGGTCGTCTAGGCCTAGACGCCCCGTATAGGCACTGATTTTTAAGAGTCATCAGGTATATGGCAGGGCGCACAAATTTATGTGTTTAGACGAGCCGTCTAGACCTAGACGACCCGTCTACGAACTTGTTTTTTTTAGTTGGAAAAAGGGTGTTTTGGTGGCGTAGATTCGTTGTTGTTGGAGGTTGAAAAACATGATGTTTTTGGTGGGATAAATTGGTTGTTGCTGGAGGTTGATTTTTTTTTTGTGGAGTACTTTTAGATTTTTAAAAAGTTTTGTTTATTGTATAAAAAGTGAGTTATCTTTTTCGATTGTTTATATATTTAATTGTTTTTTACATTGTATCTTTTTAAAAAAATATAATATTAAAATTTGATACACGTCGATTTAACACAAACAATCATCAAGTAATCGAATAACTGAAAACAATGTTAAATATTACAGATATAACATATATAACATAACTTTCTACATCCATAACAATAGGTCTAGACGACTCGTATATTTACAATTAAATTTTTTTTTTGTATAACTATTAACACGGGGATGGGTACAGAAACCACCAAGGGGATAATGGATATGGTAACAAGTACCAAGGCGGCAGGGGACCGGGTAACTACCACCCACAACGATTCTTCAATTCCTAATCAACATTGTTTATCGTCCTATGTGAGCATTGGAAGCCCGACAAACAGTGTTGCAATTAGTTAGCAGTCATTACTTATTAATGTACTCGAATTTAGGAAATTGTTCTTAATGAACTCAATGACATCTTCAACAGAAACCACATCTACAATGCCACCGTTTCCATAGCCATCTTTTCCATAGCTACGCAATCCATAACGTCTAAACCTTTGAATCTCAACACTTCTCCTTACATTCTCCCAAACGAACCAGGCTCCTTTGTAAGAACTCTTATTAGAGAATTCCAACGACGAATTGAAAGTTTTATGCGACATCAAATGCTCTGCAGGGGTTTATTTAACAAAGAAATATACGCTCCATCTAGGCCTAGGCGGGGCGTATCACTTTACTACTTTACTGACATTCATTGAATGATATCAGATGAAGTAATATAAGGCAAAGTTCATGATGGAGAGAATTCTGACGACGAATTAAAGTTTTTTGCGACATCAAATGCTCGGCATGGGTCTATTTAACAAAGAAATATGCGCCCCGTCTAGGCCTAGACAGGGCGTATCACTTTACTACTTTACTGACATGTAGGCAGAACACAAACTTCAAGACGGGTCGTCTAGGCCTAGACGCCCCGTCTTGGGCTGGTCGTCTTCAGCATCCGTCTAGGCCTAGACGCCCCGTCTGATGTGACTGATATGACGTTGTACGGGGGCAGGAATGTGGTTGGAGAAAAGGAAACCTAGACGCTTCGTCTAGGTCTAGACGACCCGTCTACTTGTGTAATATTACCATTTTGCCCCTGATATCAGCCTAGACGGACAGCGAACCAGGGGTAAAATGGAGTTGTTTCTAGAACCAGACAGGGCGTCTAGGTCTAGACGAGCCGTATATGCACAATTAAATTTTTTTTGGTATAATTTATATGATTTTGTTTACTTAATACAAACTTTTGGGTAAATAAAATCATGTTAACTATACCAAAAAATTTCTAATTGTATACAAAATGTTTGTATTAATTATAAAAAAATCGTATTAAATATACAAAAAATCGTATTAGATGTACCAAAAAGCCTCATTCTTCCAATTCACTGTCGACCCAATTAATACTCGGGTTTGGATTTGGTGCGGGATTCATTATCGACGTATACCATTCTAGACGGAGCGTGTACATGTCCAGCCATTGTTCTGCAGCGACGCTTCAGTAGGTCAACCACAAACCATTTACTGTAGGCATTGAAAACTAGCCTTCCAGCTTAATATGTATGAAGTAGTTGTTGTTAACATGTGCAAGCGTTATCGTTCGTGGTTCTTGATCCGTTGGAGGGTTGATTATCGGGAAGAACGTGGAATAACCATCGATGTTTAACAGGTGAACCACGATACCATACCTTTGTGCAATAAGAAGCCCTGCATGGGGGAAGTCCATCCAGTGAGTGGGGGGACAATGCTCCACTGAATCCCAGATTAGGCTCTGACGATGCGTGTAAAAGTATCCTTCCTCCCATGCTTCAAATACTGGCGCCCAGATCGACGCGTTCTGATCCATCTCCTGTTGAAGGTCTTTTCGAATGTGGCTCCACGCACGTTCTCCCATACCTAAGCCCACAGCCACAGATTGAAACCCACAATGACCGTCTGGCCTCACATCTTGTATGCACGAGATGTACGGATGAAACAATGAGGGAAGGAGATGCTTAAACCGTTTTATTGTTGACACATATTGGTTGCCCACTATCAATGGAAAACCGTTATCATCTCAAACCTCTCTTTGTTTAGAACTCGTTGAACGGCTTCACCTCGCTATAGGTTTTTACGACTTGATGACCGACTATTGAGTGGCCTGCGACGCAACGCACGAGCTACGGCGGAGTGCATCGTATGTACTTGGTTGGGAACCCTAGGACGGAACGTACGAGCTATGGCAGGGGGCGTCGTCAAATCGAAGTTGTACTTGCTTTGTTATTGGTCGAGTCGAGTGTTGGACAACCGGTTGTTTCTTGGTGGATTTGGTTGGGGTCAACACCGCTTTAATCTTTCCCAACAAGTTTTTTTTCTAAGCAGGGGGGTGTGACTTTAACTGTTTCCAAACAATATTCAGCTCTTCTATGACGTCAACGTGATGTGATGTCAATTTACATGGGTGAAAGTTAAGCTTCTGCCAGAAGATGTCTACGTCTTTGAGTTGAATTGGACACTCTGCGCGTACGTACTTTTCCAACCTGTAAGCACACGGCAACCCACAGCTGTACCACATCTGACATCCACAAGATGAATGCAAGTGTTGCAACACGTCTAGTTTCCTAAGTAGCACTCCACTCAACAAATCAAGCGCTGTATGGGAAACTTTTCCACGTAGGTGGTCAAATAACGGGTTTTTGTGGTGGTTCATTATTTTTTCAATGCTTTCTTGAAAGCTTCGCCTTATTTCCCCGTATTGTGTTTCAACTATATCCTTGACACAACCTACTATACGGTCCAGCGAGCTCCTATCTTGGACGTATCTCTTTAAATTCGCGTGTTGACTCTCATCTCTGTTTGTGGTACGCAGCCCGAAGTTGCGTCTCTGATCAGTCCACGCAAAAACAAACATTTGCTTGTAGTCTTTCAGCCAGTTATCATACACGTACGTAAACACCCCTAAAAGGTATCAATAATTAGTTAAATGTACATGGTTAGGTCATATTTTATTATAAAAACTTACTTGAACGTTTTGCAAGTGGCCTAAGTTGTACTCGTATATGGGTATTGATGGAGACTCACACAATCTCCCCCAGGATGACAAAATTTTTTGTCATTCTTCTTCTATGAATGCGCTCTTGCAGTGCTTACAAATATTCTGTTAAATGTGAAACCTGCAGAGATATCGAGAGGCGTTTGGAAAAACTTTAGCACACGCGTTAATTAGGGCCAGCTCTCTATCCGTTACAATAACACGTGGCTCCATACATTCGTCCAACATTGACCTGATCCTCTCAAGCATCCATACAAAGTTATCACTACGTTCCTTGCAAATAATGGCATGCGCGATACAAAACGAATAGTTGGTGGGCGTCATACCAACTATCTGGACAAATGGCATGCTGTATACATTCGTCTTGTACGTGGAATAGATCAGCAAAATGTGCAGGAACGCACGCCACATTTCACTCAAGTAGGGATGAACAAAGAAGATCTCTGTAACGACCTATGTTTCGGGTTCCTCCCGTGTCTCGTAAATAAATTCGTTTGTGATAAGGATGTTTTCTAGCGACTGTATGGGAGTCAGTCAGTATCTTTGTTCGGCCCTAATCTTCTAATCTGCGTTTTGAACGTCTTTCTGAACATGGAAACTGTCGGGGAACTGCTTCCTTATCGTTTGAAAAATTCTGCGCGGGCTTCACGTTTTGTGTTGTCAACTGCTCGATCATTCTGTATTTGTCAGGAGCAAACCTTCGCACAAACACGTGGCCCGACAGGTCCTGACAGACTTCGTGGTTATGTTCAGTCTTTCCCCCTTTTATCCCCAATGTTTCATATGGATGGTCCCGCACAGCCACCAGGTAAAACGGGCAATCGGTTTTCTTGCTTCCAGCTTTTCTAACTGTTAATGTAGTATGGTGCTCACCACCACGGTCACATTCAAGCCATACCCTCCCGGTTCTTCCACCAATTTTCTTTGATCGTCGGGTCACAATAACGAAACCATCCGCCTTTGCCATTTCCTGTGCCCAGTTTTTTAGCTCATCTAGAAGTTGAAAACCTGTAAAATCGATACCGTTATGTTACATTTTATGTTTACTCAACTGCACAACTTAAATAAATAAGTTTTCATACCGTCTCTGTGAGGTACGGATTGCCTGCGCATGGGGGTGCCTCACCACCATATCCTCCACCATCAGGATAGACTTGTTGACCGTACAAAGAATGTGTTGCATTGTAACTTTCCTAACAGTCTCCTCCGTATCCATCCGCCGTGTTGTTGCACGTACGAGTATTCACATCCGTATCGATAATCCGGAAACCCATGTTGCGGAGGATAACATGGTGCATCAACTTGGTACGAGTCGTCCACATGGGATATTTCTTCAATAGGGGGAAGCTCGTTCAAATCTAGAAATTGTCTGTTTTGATTTTCTTGTACACTTGACACAACCTCCTCTAGCACATTAGAATTGGGAACACCGGTTTCCCCCTAACAACGATATCACCATTAGTAAATAATTAAAACAACAACTAGTTTAACCTAATAACTGTTACCAAATTGGCTTCAGGCACCCATGACTCGCCATAATACACCCCAAAGAAATAGTTGTCGTCCCAGTTTGATGACATTTCACTACCTTTGAATGATATCAGATGACGTAATATAAGCCAAAATTCATGACGGAGAGAATTCCAACGATGAATTGAAAGTTTTCTGCGACATCAAAAGCTCTGCATGGGTCTATTTAACAAATAAATATACGCCCCGTCTAGTACTAGACAGGGCGTATCACGTAGTACTTTGCTGACATGCATGCAGACCACCAAAGTCACTTCAAGACGGGTCGTCTAGGCCTAGACGCCCCGTCTTGGGCTGGTCGTCTTCAAGGTCCGTCTACGGCTAGACACTCGGTCTGATGTGACTGATTTGACGTTGTACGAGGGCAGGAATGTGATCGGAGAAAAGGAAACCTAGACACCCCGTCTAGGTCTAGACGACCCGTCTAAAGGATGTCTAAATAGGCAGATGGGTGTGTGAATATGTAGACCGTTTTATTATTATTGTTTGTTGGAAAGATGATCTTGTACAACATGACATAAGTTGATAAGATGGAAGTTGTAATCCCCTCGGATGCTCATAAAAAATACCTTATTTAAATAAGAACGTATGGTTTAGGAATACTGTTGATCGAAACCTAATTTTTTTATTTTAGGTTTTTCTATTGGTTTAAGTTGCTATTGTACAACTTATGCGAATGAAATGAATTATAAAACTCGATTCAACTGAATAGGAATTTAATTGGTCTGCTTTAGTTTCACTCTTGGGGCGGCTTAAAGAGAACCATCCATATAAACAGGTATCTGTCAAGAGATCTTTGGCTCAATTATATAACTTAAATATACGGGTATTTAGGTGGATTTTATATGTTATAGAATTAGAAAGTTAGGGAATTTGTATTTGTATTCTAAAACACAAATAAAAAAACATGTGTGATAATGGATCTAGAATCAAAGTTCAAAGGTAATGCTAAAAAATATTTTTTACAGTACATTCATACAATGTAAATGAAACAAAAAGATAAATGATATTAAATAAAGTTAAATATTTACCTAATAGATTTCTCCCCTTCAGCATTTAAAAGCTTGAAATCAAGCCATCACATCGTCATCTGGAATCGAAGGAGTGGAGTAGGGTTGTTCATGAGCCAAGTTGAGCCTGGACAAGCTAGGGATCGGCTCGATTATAAATCGAGTCGGCTCGGCTCGGAATTGAAACAGTGCTGAAAACAGAAGCTCGAGCTTAGCTTGGTAAGGCTCGGATGTAAAAAGAAAATTTGATAATAGCTTTCAAATTCAAAGGGCTAAAATATTATTCAATGTTAAAAGAATATATCCAAAATAGGTTCAACCTAATATATATTACAAGCTAAAATCAAGTTTATCAAAACACAAAATAAGTTCAAATTTCAAAGAAATATAATATAATCTCATTAGCATGGTAATCAACCCCTAAATATGACATAGATATCCGATTGCACTCCTAAATACATGCAAATGATAATCATTTCTTATAAAATATTATATGTATATAAAAATAAAATGTATAAAGTAAAATAATCAAAACTAAACTGAAACGAGCTAACAAGTGAGCCAATCCGACTCGTTACAAGCCGAGTTAAGCTCACTTTCTAACCGAGCCATATCGAGCGAGCTACAAGTTGTGAGCTTTTTTGAACAACCCTAGAGTGGAGGGAGCAGTGGAGGTCACTAGTGATTGGCGCTAAGTGTTGTGTTCTTTTTTCCCGTTCAAAAATCAAGTCAACAAGTTTTTGGGCTTTAACCTTTCAATTTTATTGGGCTTTTATATTATAAATTAAGTGGTGGGCTTTTAAGTAGTGTTGGAGTTTTAATAAAATTTTAAGAAGGTGAGGGTGTTGGGCTTTTATAATTTTGAGAGATAGCATAATATAATTTTCGGCCGAGTAATACATAAAACGTTAAAAATATTAATAAAATTACAATTCTTCGAAAAAGTTGTGGGATGGAGAATACCGACTAAATCCGCCATTAGTGCCCTTTAACATTCCTCAATCCTCATGGTCTATATCCTCATTATAACGATTTTTTATCAATTGAGTTTTCATTTATAACTAAAAGACCATGTTCGGTGATTGACTATGCATTATTTGATTTAGAAAAAAAGAAAATGAAAGAGACAGTTGGTAGAAGCCCATTTGCATGTGTATGGCCACTAATAAAGCAAGAAGAATTGTGTAGCGACAGCCATGAAATCTAAAAAACCATGTAAAAGAAGCTTTATTGCCATAGGGTGGGTAACTACTTAATCAAAGACATGGTGTATAGGTTGATTAGCTAACGGGACATACTAAGAAAATAAATACATGTAAACCAAGAAATATTTTTAGATGTGTTATACCCTGTAGTATCTATGTATTTTCTTTTCTCGTGTATCATTCATTTAAATCATATTATTACACTTATAAATGCATTTTCTACTCGATCACTTGTTCTATATCACATTTCAATCACGTATGTATTTTGAATCTCGTTTTATTATTGATTAATAAAGTTGATAGATGACCTATACTCATGCATATAAACACAGTCGTGTACGAGTTCTTATATAATGTACGGTTTTTTTACCCTTCTACATGGTTCTAAAACATAAAAAATAATGGCTAATGAGTGACAAAACAATGTAAGGTGTCTTTTAGAACTCTACTATACGACTTGGATTGTTGGTGATATCTTTTTGTCATATAATTTGGGTCCTCCGACTGACAATTTGTTGCAATTTATTTGTTTTAAACACAAAAAAACAGAAGAAAAAAAAAACCGACGACATATTAGGATTCTAAATAAGTGATACACTAACACTATGATGTGTGGAACATTATAGACACTATATGACAAACAAATATGATATGTGCCTTGAGATTACACTACATATGTTTTTTATTATACTTTATTGTAGGGCTATTCAAATCACTCGCCGATCGCTTGGAATATACACGGTCAGTTTGATTCGGTTTGCAAACAAGTCAAGCATGAGCAAAGGTCCGTTCGGCTCGAATTAACTTTTATTAATTTATTACATATATAATTATACATGCACACACAAATTACATGTATATTCATATTTTATACATACGGTTCTATTAGATTTGGACCATTATACTCAAATATACAATTATACTAGCCTAATCAAACTAATAAAAAATTTAACCCCAAATTTAAAACTAAAACTCTAAGTCGTGACGCGACAATATTTGACATCTTTGTCTCATCAATCTTCAGTCGTCAATGTGACAATTTTTCTTTGTTGTATATTCATCGCCTCATCCTCGGACGATCTGACCTCAATCTTAGTGTCATCCTCAGACAGTTGGACCTTAGTTGTGACCCAATAGCGCATCGAAGGAAACATGCTAAATCTATGGTTGTCCAAATTGCTCATCGCTCGCTCGGAAAATTACACGCTCGAATATGCTCGTTCGGATTTCGCTCGGTTGTAAACGAGCCAAACACGAGCAAAGGTCCACTTGGTTCGGATAGGCTCATGAACAACCCTACTTTAGTGTGTGTATTCTTGCATACACTACACATGCATTCTTAGTAAAGTTTACGCATTGACGTATAGCATGCATGTTATACCAGTGATACTTTAGTGTGTCTGTTGTTGCATACGCTACATATGCATTTAGTATAGTGTATGCATCAATCTTAGGTTAAGTGTGCTACTGATTATATTTTAGTGTTGTAATTGTTGCGTACATTATACAATTATCATTAGTAACACATGTATAATGATAATTCTTACATACACTACATGTGTTGTTAACAATAACTTTTATGGTGTATGCATTATAGCATAATATATAGTCTGGTTGCTTCTCACAATTATTGATCGACCTACTTTATAAATAAAAGAAAAAAGAAACCTTTTAATTTTGAAATACCATGATCAGATTAACAAAGTTATGTATCTAACCAACACTTTGTAATGTTATTCTCATCCCCCGATAATTGAAATCTCAAAACTAGAACATTTAGAATCACTTCACTTATCAATAAATATATTATTATATTTTTAGCAACGTTGAGATATTTGAGAAGAATACAAGGATAGAAAGTGAACTAACATAAAATATATAGAAAAAAAGATAAAGATACAGGGCTGTGTTTAACAATGAAGGACCAAGCCAGCCAGTCAGTCAGACAAGGGACCAGCTGCTTATTTTGTTCTTTCAATTGCCAGTCAACTCAGTTTGACCAGCTTATACTTTATTTATTTTAATTTTAACTTTAAAACAATAATCTTTTATTGAACTTTTTAAAAAGTTGATGGAAAAGAAAAGTAAAAGAATATGCACTGCAAAACATCACATTTGTCGAGTGACCAATGACTCCATGACATAACATCACCAAACTTTTGAGAAACATTTGAAGGATTACACGTTCGAAAAAAAAATCTTATCATCTGTGTATTTCCTTTTGAGTCCTAATGATAATACATGTAAAAACTTATGTATATGAGATGTATAATGTTATACGGCTCGTATACACCATGTGAAAATTATTTGGTTGTATACAATGTATACGATACTTTTATACAGGCCGTATAATCTTATACGACCCGTATACTTTAGATTTTTTTGGAGTTAATATTCACAAATTAGGGTTACGATTTGGTACTTTTTAAGATTCACGTACGTGCATTTATTCCCTCACATTATTACAAAAGGTAATAAATGAAATTTTGTACTATTTAAGATTCAATGTTCATTTGTTTCATGTTTTGATAATTTGTAATGTATTGATATGATTGAATTAAAATCAATTTATAGCCGGAGAGATTTGTGCAAGAGATGGGTTGATAGGCCAAAAGCGACAACCAGGAATATCCATTCTGTCTCTTCTGCCACGACCGTTAGTGATCCCTGGTAGGAAGAGCGCTTGGCGCACGGTGGATGGGGCCACGTATCCTGGCAGTTGTCCTTGTTGTCTGGTCTGTCATCAGCCGTTAGTGGAGATCGTGTGATAGTTGCTGGCACGAGCCGACTGGTGCCATGTGTACGTCCTTGCGTACTTTTTGTCCCTTATACGACTGTTCATCGTGTAACGTGGTCTGGCACAACCTGTCAAGTGCCTATTGGGACACTGCTCTGCCACATGTACCTTTGTACTTGATCAATGTCTTTTTGCGTTTCTCCTTATCACGTGGCCTTATCAGTGCTTTTTGGCCAGCATGAACTTGTAGGGATCATGTTCTTTTTTCAAGACTAAGTACGAGTTGCTCTCGCCTTAGTCTTAGCCTTGTATGCAACTCCCAAAAGGGTTGTGTAGTCGGCGCAAGGTTTTAATTAGCGCAGGATTTAGGACCTGCGCTTTTAGGTTTAACTTGCCGTTCCGCGAGATGCGCAAGGTTTGTTAAGCAACTTGCTGTCTTCAGGGTTGACTTACTATTGCGCAATGTTACTCAAGCGACCAATTGTCATTATGGGGGTATGGTATCCTGCGCAGGAGCAGGATTTTTGGGACCATACCCTTCGGTAAAGTAATGTAAAGTATAGTAAAAAAGTTTAAGTATGAAAGTCAATGAAAGTTTTAAATGAAGGGTTTTTGGGCTATTAGCCCTAATGATACCAAGAAACGTTTTCAATGAATTAATATGATGTTTTGAAATGATAAATTAATTGACTTTAACCTAACCTGATACGTAAAGGAAAGCTAAAGATAGATGAAAAGATAAAGTTATGGTAAAGATGCATTGTACTGGTCAGTTACCTACGGGGTCCAAGGTCGTGAACTTAACACGTAAGGAGCATAACATAGGCTATCACATATGAAGTTACAAATATAGGTAGTTACCTATGGGGCTGCGAATATAGGGTGGTGACCTACGAGGCTATCGGTAGTTGTACAGTTCATGATAGGAGAGATGGAAGGTCGCTCATTAGTGAATGCCACCTTAATGTTAATGTTAAATTTTAATGTATGTCATGTAAAGGCTTTTATTAAATGTATGTTTTGTAGTAATATTTCAACCTCTATAAAAGTAAATGATTCAGTCTTTTTAATACACGATTTTATCAAGTTGTGTTCATGGGAAAAAAACATCTCGTTCTTTGTCTACTTCTTTATCCATTCTGTCTAATCTGATTATTGATTTCGTATACTTCAAAATGCTTTAATCCCACACAATTAAGAAAGTTAGGTGAGTGAATTAAAATATGAAACCTACATTGACTTAGCCACTATTTAGTAGTATCATGCATGTTTAAGTTAAATATTAAAAACAAAGGCGATAAACCTTTGAACTAGAATCTAAGTATGCATTTTAATTGTGAGGCAGTCCGTATATGCATCTTCAGTTCTTCACCTGTTTGTATATTAGTCTATGCATCTTCACCTGTTTATATATTAGTCTCATCCGTGAAAAAAAATTCATGCACGTATCAGGGTTTTACCACAATGGGTCTTTGGATGGTGAGTCTTCCTATGAAATTGGTGACAAGCCGGTCATCAGCATTGTCTGCGATCGTAGGCATGGATGGCCTTTTGACTATGGGTATACTCGGCTGTTTTACGTTAAAAAAAGTAGTATATGGGTCTACAGGTATGCTACTGGGAGTGCCTTCTCACATGGTATGCTTTTTATAATATTACTGAAAGAGATTGATTTTAATTTGCTTTTAGTGGAGCTTGATTGCGCTATTTACTTGCATGCTACGTACTTGTGTCGTAATAAAAACATCCACATACTATATATATATATATATATTTTGAAGAGTTCAAATGCGAATAAAAATATTGTAAGAATAAAATGAATAACTTTTAAACCAATAGAAATTCTTCATTAACTTCATTTAATGTGTGTATTTAATTAGCTAATTAGTTAAACTTGTAACTCATTTTTTATATACCCTTTCAAGATAAAATAATTTATGGTGTAGGACAATTTTCAACATGTGTAGGATAAATTTTAGCATGCGTAGGATAAATTTTGAAATGTGTAGGGTAAATTTACATGTGTGTAGAGTAAATTTCGGTAAATGTAAGACATATATAGGATAAATTTTGAAATGTGTAGGATAAAATGTTTTTTTTATTAACGAGAGATAACATAATTAATTAAAGCAGTTATAAACTATTTAATGTTTTACCATTATGTTCTTTCTTCTTTTTTTTCTCACATTAAATTTATTCTCAAATAAACCTTTCTGTATATATATATTTCACCGGTGGTTTTAAATGTGAATGGTGGAGTTCTTTCCTATTACTTAATTCTTATTAGGCTAACGCTTTCCACATTTTTTTTGGACCTAATAAATACTACATTTTGTTACACTTTCTTTAAACGCGTGCACACTTCCTTTATCTGGCCATAACCTATTGCACTTGCTTTAGTGCTTAAAAGTTATATGGCTCTAAGTAACTATCGGAAAAAGCTTCATGTTAAAAGTTAAAAAACCGATATATTTTATTACTGTAGAAACAAGATGAGTCACGTCAACCACTTTTTATTCATTCTAAAACAGTAAAAGTTTAGTGAACAAAAAGATAAATTATTTTATTTAAACAATGATATAAGTATGTAAATAAATAATTTATAAAGGTTATACATTATTTGGTTTTATCCATTTAATATGTTTTTTTGCAAGGTTTTTTTTTCTCTCTCTAAGTGTATCTGTTTCATGATCCGCTACTAGAAAACATAGTGTTTGTGACCGTCATTTCAGTTACAAATTTCAGTTAACATATGCCACAAAAATATCTTTTTGTTCGTTTTTACTATGCCAAATGTACATGATACGCTTGAATTTAGGATGAAGCTAAAGCTATGCGAATATTCTGTCACATACTATTTTGCACAGGTTTGACTTGACACGGCTATACTCATTTGTGTGGTTAAACAAGCATGATTAAAAGTTAACTTTCTTTATTTTTATGCTTCAGCTTTTCAAAATTTAACCATCAATCGTGAATCACTACCATCACTAACTACCTTTAAATTATTGGGATAACTTTGCTAAATAGTAACCAAGTTTTAGGAGTATTCCAATTAGGTTATTCATAAATTTATTTGTTCCAATCAAGTCACTAAACTTTTAATTTGTGTTTCAATCCTAGATCTTTTACCTAAATAGAAGATCATCCATCTTATTTTATATATATTTATGCTTTTTTAATATGCTGACATAACTTATAGATGTCTAAAATGAATTAAAAAAGTGCAAAATATTTTCTTTAGGAGTGGTATTCGGTGGAATCATTGATGTAGTTTTCTCGTTGGTCACACTACTTGCGTTCTCATTGGGCCTACGTGGTATTTTGCAAATTGTTAGAAATTATAATTTTCATTAGGTTCTAAAACTTGTAAAATTTATATTGGTATGATATTGTATTTTATGATTTCATATGGCGAAAAAGAAAAAGATTACTAGACAAATTCTTGTAGATTTTTAGATAAAATCAGAATAGACGAAAGATATTATCATATATTAATAGTCTTTTACTTTTATTTTAAAAGACTAATAATAAACCTTTATTTATACGGCTATTTTAATAATAAAACAAAAGTATTAAGTACGGTTAAAATAATCGATATGTACTATTAAATATTAAGTTAAACGAAAAAAGGAAATCAAAACTAAATCGGGTTAAAATAACAAATAATTTATATAAAATTAAAATCAAGGAATACGAATCCATAATCTAAGAATTAAAAGCTAAATTGTTAAAAAAAACCCTTATTTTTTTCAAAGATATAAACATATTGATTTGTTCTCAATCAGATATAATTTCTAAAATAAAAGAAAAAAAATTAATGGTCATAGCTTTATAGCCTAGTGGCATCTTGAGATGAGATAAGTCTTTGTAATCAGTAGGTTCTGGGTTTGATTTTCACAAGGGGATTTT
This sequence comes from Scalesia atractyloides, assembly GCA_947069175.1. NCBI lineage: Eukaryota > Viridiplantae > Streptophyta > Magnoliopsida > Asterales > Asteraceae > Scalesia > Scalesia atractyloides. The sequence continues at coordinate 69,322,699 of CAMTDV010000116.1, forward strand.
CCCATGTTTATTGGGTTTTCTCCTAAATTAGTGTATAGACATTATGTCTAGTGGAGATGGATATGATTGAGTGATTCCGCTGGTACCACAATAATCCTTTAGTAGTACGTTAGTAATTCAAATTCGCGTTGCAAAAAGAAAAAAAAGAAAAATGAATGAAAAAAGTTGTCATAAAAAGAGGAATACAAGAAAACCTTGTTTAACCCCACAATTGCACCTTTCGAAAAGAATTACCCAGAAAAAGGGCCACCGATTCTTGAGTACAACAATTCCTGCCTTTTCCAAAAATAAATACTTTTCTTTCGTTAAAAATGCACATTTTCAAGTGTTTCAGAAAATGGTATGATCTTTAAGTATTTTTGAAAGATTTTAACTTAAATAACCTTCCATTATTATTTTTTTAACGACAACTTTTGATATCTAGAGTATAATGGTATCATCAGCAAAATCACCTAATCATATTTATCTTCAATTTAAAAGAAAACACAATAAATCTGGAAAAAAACTCATTTATAAGAATCACTTAGAATTTAATGGTTTTTAAATCTTATTTCAACCTTAAAATACCATTAGGTTATAATCTTCCTTTATTAGATGAACAGAAATATATATATATAGAAATATAGAAACAAGAAAAAATATTGTAAATGTATTTGTTGTAAAAAAATACTTTCTCTATTTACGATGTCTCATATTTTATAAAAAGGTCAATTTCTTTTTATTATATAAAAAGTTACCATGCTTCAACAATAGTGACCAATTCAAGAGGTAACAAATGAATTTAATTTATTTTATAAAATACCTATGTTTCAGAAAACTTTAAGTACTTTGTATATCAAAATTAGTTCGAGTGATCATTCATGTATTTCTAATAAGTTTTAAAGTTTTTAACATATCATAATCTAGCTTACAGACTCCTGTTCAAAAATAAAAGAGTATGGTTTTATCATTAGACCGTGAAGTGTGGGTTTGGGTTGGGGGTGTGGCTAGCCAAGCAACGCCGTTTTAGTCCCATCGGTCTAGTGTGGGCAGCGGCGTTGCCCCGCTGACATGGTCGTAGTGCCTGGCATGGCACGGGTTAGGGAGATGATGTCGATGGCTGGGATTGGCTAGGAAATCAGACCGTTTGGTGTTGGCTAGGGAAATCAGACTAGCCCAGCTAGGCCACGCCACTCAACACCCTACTTTTTTTGGGATGACCTGGTAAAACCCACCCCCACCACATGTCAACCCAAACCCCTCATCCAGTGTTATCATCAAAATTACTAGTTTATAAAAATAAAAATAAAAATAATAATAATAATAATAATAATAACATATCCATATACCTAAATACCCAAGGCACATCTTAACTCACTCTCTTCTTGTACTTTATTTCACAACAAAAAGTAATAAAATTTCAAATTTGAAAAGGAAAAAGACAACAATTTCAAAAACCAAAAAACAAACCGTAAAACAAACCAATCCAAAAAAACCATTCATTAACAACATGTACATTGTGTTACAACACTTGTACATTACTCATCGTTCAACACTACCTATAATCCCCTTTTACCCATCACCCACCCCTACCCTTCTTCCCCATTACATTACAGTCATCAACAAAACACCTTCTTCTTTAACCCAAATTCTACAATTTTCAAACACCCAAAAAATGCCTTTTTTTCACCCCCTCCTCCTCCTCCTCCCCATAACACTCCTACCCTTTACCTCCACCGCCGGTCCACCCACCGGTCCACCGGAATACCAAACACTCCTGAACATAAAAACCGCCATTACCTCCGACCCACAATCCACCCTCTCCTCATGGAACCACCTCTCCACCACTCACTGCACATGGTCCGGCGTCACGTGCGACTTAAACCGTCACGTGATCTCCCTAGACATTTCCGGTTTTAACCTCACCGGAACTCTTTCCCCGGCCATCGGAAACTTAACAAACCTTGTTAACCTCACCGTCGCCGACAACAACCTCGCCGGACCTATCCCGCCGGAGATCGGAAACCTGACAAACCTCCGTGTTCTCAACCTCTCCAACAACATCTTCGGTGACACTTTCCCGCCACAACTTATTTCCCTCAAAAATCTTCAAGTTCTTGACCTGTATAATAATAACCTCACCGGAGATTTACCCTCCGGTGTATCGGAAATGTCAAATCTTGTTCATCTTCATCTGGGTGGGAATTATTTCTCCGGGATTATTCCGGTGGAGTACGGGAAATTTCCGGTGTTGGAATATTTAGCAGTTTCCGGTAATGAGCTCACCGGAGTTATCCCTCCGGAGATCGGAAACTTAACAAACCTGAAATATCTTTACCTCGGGTACTATAATGTTTACTCCGGCGGTATACCGCCGGAAATCGGTAACTTATCACAACTTGTTCGGTTCGATGCGGCGACCTGTGGGCTCACCGGAGAAGTTCCGGCGGAAATCGGTAAGCTTCAAAAGTTAGATACACTTTTTCTACAAGTTAATGGGCTTACTGGGTTGTTACCAAAAGAGCTTGGAGCCCTAAAAAGTTTGAAGTCTATGGATCTTTCTAATAATATGTTTTCCGGTGAGATACCGGATGAGTTTAGAAATTTGTTGAATGTTACTTTAATGAACTTGTTTAGAAATAAACTGCATGGTTCGATACCGGAGTTTATTGCTGAGTTGCCGGTGTTGGAAGTGTTACAGTTGTGGGAGAATAATTTTACCGGAAGTATACCGGAAGGTTTGGGGAAGAATGGGAAGTTGCAGATTCTTGATTTGAGTACAAATAAGTTGACTGGATCACTTCCTGAGGGTTTGTGTCTTGGGAATCAGCTTGAAACTTTGATTACATTGGGGAACTTTTTGTTTGCGCCGATTCCGGAGGCGCTCGGAGAGTGTCGGTCGTTGAGTCGGGTTAGGATGGGGGAGAATTATCTTAACGGGTCGATTCCGAAAGGGTTGTTGAGTTTGCCTAGGTTGTCACAGGTTGAGCTGCAAGATAATCTTTTGAGTGGCCAGTTTCCTGTGACTAAGTCGGGTTCAGTTAGTCTTGGTCAGTTGAGTTTGTCGAATAACCGGCTTACTGGACCGTTGCCGGCTAGTATTAGTAACTTTACTGGTTTGCAGAAGCTTTTGCTTGATGGTAATGGGTTTACTGGGCCGATTCCGGATGAGATAGGGAGACTGCAGCAACTGTCTAAGATTGATTTCAGTAGCAATAATTTTTCTGGTAAGATTACACCAAAGATCAGCAAGTGTCAGCTGTTGACGTATGTGGATCTCAGCCGGAACCAGCTTTCGGGTGAGGTTCCTACTGAAATCACAGACATGCACATTCTTAATTATTTGAATGTGTCGCGTAATCGTTTGGTTGGTAGCATTCCGGCGTCGATAGCCTCGATGCAGAGCTTGACATCTGTTGACTTTTCGTATAATGATCTTTCGGGCTTGGTTCCGGGCACAGGTCAGTTTAGTTTCTACAATTACACTTCGTTTTTGGGGAACCCGGAGCTTTGTGGGCCATATTTAGGACCATGTAAAGATGGGGTTGCCAATGGCACCCATCAGCCACATTCTAAAGGGTCACTTTCTCCTTCCGTAAAGCTTTTGCTTGTTATCGGACTGCTTGTCGCCTCCATTGCGTTTGCTGTTGCAGCGATCATAAAGGCTCGATCTTTAAAACGAGCTAGTGAAGCTCGAGCATGGAAGCTTACCGCTTTCCAAAGATTAGACTTTACTTGTGATAATGTTCTTGATAGTTTGAAAGAAGATAACATTATAGGTAAAGGGGGAGCGGGGATTGTTTACAAAGGGGTAATGCCAAACAACGAGCTTGTGGCTGTTAAAAGATTACCTGTTATGAGCCGTGGTTCAGCCCATGATCACGGGTTCAATGCTGAAATTCAGACTCTTGGGAGGATAAGACATCGGTATATCGTAAGATTATTAGGATTCTGTTCGAACCACGAGACAAATCTACTGGTTTACGAGTACATGCCTAATGGAAGCTTAGGCGAAATGCTTCATGGGAAAAAAGGTGGCCATTTGTATTGGGATACAAGATACAAGATTGCTGTCGAATCCGCAAAGGGACTTTGCTATCTCCACCATGATTGTTCACCGTTGATCCTCCACCGCGATGTGAAATCCAATAATATCCTTTTGGATTCTAATTTCGAGGCCCATGTGGCCGATTTCGGTCTTGCTAAGTTCTTGCAGGATTCCGGCACCTCGGAATGCATGTCTGCCATTGCTGGTTCTTATGGGTACATTGCACCAGGTATTATCATATGTCTGTGTTTAGATTGACCAAGAAAGTACCTTTTTGGTTGCAGGATCTGCAAACACACCAAAGTTTATGTTTTTGACTTGGGTTTGTTTTTAAATTGACATAAAGAACTTTCTTTTTGGTTGCAGTATATGCTTTTTGACCTGGGTTTGTTCTTAGAATGATAAAAAGATGCATCTTTTCTGTTGCAGATTATGCATACACTTTAAAGTTTAAGCCTTTTGACCTGGATTTATTTTTGGATTGGTAAAAAAACTGTTCTTTTTGGTTGCACAATAGGCATACACTCTAAAGTTTATGTTTTTTGACTTTGGTTTGTTTTATATGTATCAAATATGTATCTTTTTGGTTATAAAATCTCCATGCATACTAAAGTTTATGTTTTTAACATGGTTTGTATAATTGTATGAATATTCATACATGCTAAAGTATATATTTGTTGACATGGGTTTGTTTTTATACTGATCAAGAATGTATCTTTTTGGTTATAAAATATTCATACATACTAATGTTTATATTTTTTTGACATAAAGGTTGTTTTTATACTGATCAAGATGTATCTTTTTGGTTACAGAATACGCATACACACTAAAGGTTGACGAGAAGAGTGACGTGTACAGTTTCGGTGTGGTCCTGTTAGAACTAGTGACCGGCAGGAAACCAGTGGGAGAGTTCGGAGATGGTGTAGACATTGTGCAATGGGTGAGAAAGATGACCGGCGGCAACAAAGAACACGTTATGAAGATAGTGGATCCTAGACTCTCAACCTCGCCTGTTCATGAGGTGATGCACGTTTTCTATGTAGCAATGCTTTGCGTTGAAGAACAAGCAGTGGAGCGCCCAACAATGAGGGAAGTTGTTCAAATCTTAACGGAGGTTCCCAAGGCTTCCGTTGGCAGACAGGGTGGAGATTCCGGGGCTGCCGCCAGTGTGGCTACAGATCCACCTGGTTTGAGATCACCATCACCGCCAATCACCACCATGGAATCACCCGTCGTAGCTTTGAACAACTCTACTGAACAAAACCAGCTCCGTGATCTTTTAAGCATCTGAAAATAAAATTGTTGGGTTAGTTTTTATTTTCCGAATCTTGGTTCAGTTTGTTTTTTGTTTTCGATTTGCTATGTTTTTTAAGTAATTTGTACATAGTAGGATTCAGTTTCGGTAATTTAGCAGTGATTTGTCCTGGCTCGATTTGTTTGGTCATTACAGTTGTGTGGATCTGTTTATTTGCATGAGGCCAGCCAACTGAAGTAGAGTTTTAACTATGTCAGCATAGTGCAAAAAAAATATTATTAAGAATAGTATTCAGGCTTACAAAATGGTGTTATATATAAAGTGAAAATTAAATAACATTTTTAACTCAATCTATAAATAAATCACAACTGTTACTGGTTTTTTAAACTTTGGTTGCAACACTTTTTGACTGTTTTTGTTTTTAAAATAAAATTTGGTACGAGTTTCATTATTTTGGGAATTGTAGTGGAAGTGGTTGGCTTAAAAAGAAGCGACTACGATGGAGACAAAAAGAGAGTCCAAAAATGGATCATGTGGGCTTCTTTATGTGTTGTTGCATTTATGTTTTACTAGTTACAAGCCAATGTTGTACTTATTCAGTTATTTGGAACCACATTGACCATTCATTTATCACTGGGGACATGCAAATCAGACATTTTATTTTATCTTTCTTTATAGATTCGAAAGGTTTGCATTAAATAAGATATTATAGGACAAAAGTATCATATAAAACTCGCGTTTAAATTTAAGCCTTGCAAATCAGGCGGGTTGAGTAACGAGTCAAACGACCATGGGTCAAAACAGATAGTATTTAAAAGATAATAATTTGATTCGAGTCGAAACAAATGCTGATCAAAATGGAGTTAGCTAGAAACTCTGGAATATGTTTTATGGCGGTTAGTGACGATGAAGTGGTGGCGGAGGTAGCTCCGGGTCTACCAATTGTAAGGGTGGGTGAATCAACTGTTGAATCAAGAGTTTTGAATTTTAAGCATAGATTAGCATTGATCTTTTTTCAGCTAGATTGTACTAGTAGACATGGCAATTCTGACCAAAACAATTAGAAATGGGTTGGGTTTTTAATATTAGACAACCGGTTGTTTTGGGTCGTTAATTAATTCAAAGGGGTCTAAATGGGTGAACTTGAAAATAACAAAAAGGAAGGGAAGGGTCATATTGGGTTGAAAGGAAAGAAGTTGCGGATCAGATTGGGTTGAACAAAAGAGAACGGGTCATTGTCTATACCCGACCTACCACAAAGAACGCTTGAATGTTTGCGTATTGGGTCTTCTTCTTCCTTGAATCAGAGCTGCATTTTGTTGAATTCACACTCTTCATTTTGCGTCTGCTGCTACCCCTGATTTAGGGTTTGCTTGATTAATTATCGTCTTGCTGCTGTTGTTCCATTATTATAGGCAATTCAGCCTGTATGCATTTGATACATGCAACTGTTGCAGCCAGGGTAGCTTTCGACAACAATTTACAATTATAGCAAATCTGAGGTGTTTGTTATATTGTGTTTTGAATTTTATCAAGTGAATCGGATTCCAGGGAGAGAGGAGGTTTTTGAGAGGAACCTCGTTCTTGCCATTTGATCTTCTAATCCACTTTGAGCTCATGATTTCACCCGTCTCCGTTTGCCGTATTTTCTAAACCAACCCGACGCGGTGCGACCAGAAACCTGTTTTGACCCGGACCCGTTCCCACCCGAACCAAAAGAACCCTCTTTTTAATCAACCTGTTCTGACCCGAACCCGTTTTGATCCGCCACCCGACCCGAGCCACCCGTTTTGCCAGGTATAGATTGTAGTACACCATGTAGACACCTTTTAAGAACATCGATGCTAATCGAAGAAAGCGGCTTGTCTAAATAGTATACTTTTTACTGGTTTTAGTTAGGTTTCAAAACAATTCAAGTTGTGAGTTATTCGAGACAAGTTTATAAAAAGCTTGCATTTACGTAGAGCTTAAACAAGTCCGAGCTTCACAATAAGCTTGTTAACAAACGGGCCTGAGTTTGAGCTTCACATACCATACTCAGCTAGACTTGCAAGTGTAAACAAGGTAATAATTTTTACAAATATAATAGTTTTTATTTAATATAAAAATATATCGCATAATGAATATAACTATATGTACAAATAGAATAAAAATAACTAAAGATGTATATATATATATTATGTGAAGAGAAAATCATATCTCCAAGAGCGACTGAAGCCTCCACGAGCATATTCAACCACAAACAACAATAACCAACAACCTGTGTCTGAATGTTGCAAGTTATGAGTTTCCAGGCCACGCGGCTACCTTGGATTGCGACTAACCCATTTGTAAAACAAACCCAAAAAGTACCCCGACAATCATAAGCCATAAACAACTCACTTATGAAGAAAGAAAGAAAAATACTCCAAGAGTAGTAGATATGTCTTTTAGAATCTCTTTGTTCCGGTCAAACACTTTTCTCTTCTTTAGCTATACTTGTTGATTTCACTTCTCATCGTGGAGACATATCCAACTTGAAACTCAACTCTCTTATACTTATTGCATCTCATACGCTTTCTCCTCCCCACGCTTCTCTCTCGCCCCTTCATGCCATCTTTCTTGCCTTACACCAAACGTCAAGACCAACGTCGTACTGCCTTCCACAGTTCCACACTCCAAATTCCCACGGTTGCACCAAACTCTTATTTCCTAGCACATCAGCTAAATGTTCCTTTTCCTCCCCCCTCGTGCATCGCAAATGGCACACAACAACACGACAACTCCATTACTTGCATCGCTGTCTATCCACCTCTAACTCCAATAAGTTGGGCCCTTCACAACCTTTCCTCCTCTCTTGTGCGATACTCTAATCGAAACCATTATTGAAACCTTTTGATAGGGAGTGGATTAAGGTTGTGTATGATTTTGATGGCAATTGTAGATGATGGGCAATGATAGGCAGCCATGTTGATAAGAAGCGGTTTTTAAATCGACATTCAACCTTGATGATTCAACAAACTCATTTTAGGTTTTTAAGAAAGCAAATACTGTTAAGGTAACCAATTTTCCGATACTATATGAACTACTTTTCAATCTTCAAATGGTATTTCAATAAACGCTTGGTTTCTTCTTTTTTCACTATGAATCGCAACCGTTTCCAACAGTAGGTTGTTCCATGATTAAAGATAAAAATAATCCTTTGAATTCCTAGCTATTTAGTTACTCTTATCTGAAGACAAACACAAACAAATTAACCATAAATAAAATCTAAAATACGACTAAAGGAATCTATTTAGGTGAAATTAAGTTGAATTGGTTTAACTTATACCTAGGATATTCACTCGGTTAATCAAAGTCAGGGTCGGAGTGGCTAGCCTGATTGGCTTCCAAAGTGTATCATACAGAGAACATATTGCATTTCCACAAGTCAAATGCTTGAAGAATTTGATTCTAAGGGCAATTTGAGAATCAAAGATACAACAAGAGAACAAATTATCCGCTTTGAGATTGTCTCATTCTAGAATTTATTCTATCAAGTGTCTAGAATTCTTTCGTGTTATTTTTTTTTGTATAAAATATATACATGCATACACGAGCCAATTTGCTCTATATATAGGTATGTCTACAACCATGGTGCATCTAAGATCAAGAAAACAAACAAAAAGATGATAGATTACTTAATGGAAGAGCGGTGTAAGGAGAGTAAAGAGCTTTTAGTTCAAGCCAAGGATGACTTGTCATCGTCGTTGATCTTTAGGGCTCTAGGTCGCTTAATTGTACATGCAAGGCCCTTAGGTTGTTGTGAAGGTGAGTTGTCTGAGGCTTGATACTTACGGTTCTTCATTCTCACCTTAGACCTACTCACTTCTTTATTCTTTTAACTCAAGCTTCTTACCTTGAATTATAGGATTGTTACGTATGGTAAATTGACTTATATGTTCTCTCTATGATCAGTTTATGATAAATCGACTATTGTGTTCTACCCATTCCTAGCCATTCTCTCACATGACATCTTTGATGACGTCTTTGCCATTGATCTCTTAATCCCCCTCAACAAAAGCGTTTTGCGCTCACTCTCTCAGCAAAAACCTGCAAACTAATACAACATTATGGCTTTAATAGAACATTTGTCACAAACCATTTTCCAAATGCATTATTAGGAATAACTTAAGGTTAGATTTGATTGTTTATAACCACTTTTTATCAATTGGTTGTTGATTATGATTTCTTGTTACTCTTGGTTTTTAACGATGCTATTATACTTGTGTTATTTGTGCAAAACTAACTTTATATACCTAAATATAGTTTTATCATAGTTACTTGAAAAATTTAGGTGCGATTTGGTAGCCTCTTCTCTTAATGATTCCATTAAGACGCTACCGTTGAATTGGTAAGAGGTAGTTCACTTAAAAGACACCTCTTAATGGTTAATAGAGCCTTTTGATGGGTAAGTTTTATAAACATATTAACTGATTCATAGGCTGCCTCTAAATCTGTCAGGCCTCTTAATGGCATGTTAGCCATTAACAGTAATGGCCAATGGGTCTTATAAATGTCTGTTTTTATATTTGCATAATCATTTTACCCCTTTTCTTATGTGAAGGAAAATTATTTATGAAAATATAAACTTCTAGACTACAGTTCCCTTATTACCAGAAATCACAAATGAAACCTTCCCTGACACCCTCCTCTCATACGTCCCTCTCTAATCACCCCACCTTCTCCCCTAGCCCATCTCCAACAAAGTTGGCAATTTAGGACACACTCCGTTAATATGACATGAAACGTCATGAAGTTAAAAGGGTTATGGTTTGAGCTATATGGATTTGGGGCGACACTATTAAAAGCATGTCTACATGTGTTCAACATGCTATCTACATGGGTTCAAACACGCCTAACACGTTTATGACACAAATAACGAGTTTATGGTCTACCTAAATCGTTTTAAATGGGTTAACAAGTTGGCACCACACGTCAAGGCCCACTTTCATATATTATTATTAAATTCACCCCCCCCCCTCTAATTGGCGAGCGTAGTTGGATTTTATGGATTGTAACGTTTGCTAAGTTTTATTTTATGGTGTTAGTTACATTCAATGATATACCCAGGATTTATTTTATGTGGGGGGGGGGGGGTCGGGATGAGTAAGTCCGCCCGTATTACATCTCATTATTTATTAATCATGTTGGGTAAGTTGTATCACTAATCATGTTAATAATGTGATGACATTCATATTATTAAGGTTGATATATGTAATCGTGGTAAATGTGTCAAGCCGTTTAACTTGTTTATTAAATATGCACATGTTATTGTTTTAAGCAAGTGGCATGCTCATATAAAAGTGTCATCACTCGGTTGAATAGTTGTGTTAGATGTGATCATGTGACGTTTCAAACATGACCCATTTAACACATCACTCACCACGACACTTTTGGTTAGCTCTACTCTCTAGTCGCCATCCATCTTCCTACTCAAGCTTGACAACAGTCCAAAGAAACCATCTTGTCCACTACTGTGTACATGAAGGCTTTCATCAGATCAACGATGACAAAGGTGGCAATGCCTTCATTTTCTATGGTCACTTTTTATCCCACCCTTAAGTGTTTTGGTAACAAGGACGTTGGTTGAACCAAGAAGTGAGTTCAGATTCCCAACGACCTACAAGACGCTGGAAGACAACAAGCAGGATGAGACATGGATAAACGGGGATAAAAGAAGAAACTGGAGGAAGAGTGTTATCGCCACAAGAGAATTATTTGGATTTGAATTTCATCTCGATAGGACGAGATTATGAAACGACAGGTCTGACAGTCCTATGGTTTCGTTAAGCTTCGATTAATTAATCATTGTACTCTTGTAACTCTAATATTCTTATGTTTTTCTTTGGAATTTGTTGAACTGCATTTTGATTTAGCTTTTGCTTGTCAATAAAATAAGTGTTACCGTTTGGTAATTGAATCGATTGAGGTAGCGAATAGCTCCTGATCATACATGTTAAATTTACTAAAATTAATAAGGAGATTTTGTTGCAATAATGTGATTTTAGTATGATAAACAGAATAATAACACCTTGATTATTTATAAAAACTTGATGATGATGACATGTTAATTCGTTGAATGCATTGGACTACCCGTTTAGAACCTTGATTATTTTTAATGTACTAAAGAAAGATTAAATTCGAGAAGCAAGTGGTGGGGCTGCGTTAGGACATCTTCGCTAAAGGAAAGGGGTCCATGTGTAGAGAATTATTAAGACAAACTACGTTTGAGAGTTCTCATATATCTTTTGTCATACAAGTAAATGAGTAAAATGATAACATTATATGGATTTAGCAGATTTTAACGTATGAGGTTGATAAAGACCAAACACAAAAACAGAACTATTTGGTAAACATTACGAATCAAATTTGTAACAAATAAATAAATAAATACACACTTTTAAATTAGTTATTAGATCATCTGTTGTGGATTAACGTCGGTTGGCCCATCACCATCCACGTCAACGCAACCTCGACAAAGCCCGCCACATCCCCTTGCCGCCACCTTCGCCCCTTTGAGCGTCACCTAGCTAATGCCCTTTCCCTTCACCCCCTTGCGACGCACTGTTTTGTGCCCTCCACCTGCAAAAGTGTTGCTAACTTGAACGGTTGGGCGGGCACCACCTATGTGTTATCATTGTGCTAAGGGACGTGATTCCTCGGACTAACACCACCCAACACATTGTCACATAGTGGTTCCCTACCGGGCACATGGGCTGTACTAGAGGGCAAGCCACTGAAGAAGTGAATCTTGAATAAGGAGATAAAGATAAAGATAAAGACAGGTAATTATTTATTGAGTCTTTATAGAGATAATTGTTAGTTTGAATTAGATAGGGTTATCTAGTTGGTTTATTTATTTATATTAATAGAGTTTGAATCGGGTTGGGACTATAATGAATTTTAGTTATAAATAAAGGGTTAAGGTTATTGTAATGGTGTGTTTTCATTGTTCAATAATAAAAAGAGTCGAACGAGTTCGTTCATCTGGTGTTTGTGTTTTCGATCAAGCGTCTGATTTCCAATAGCCACGACGTGAGGGAGAAGGACTGTGAACGTTGGGGTGTCCTGGGAGGTGAGAAATTGATGTTTGAACACAATAAAATATTAAGTTTTTTTTTTTTTCAATTTAAACAATGGTTACCAGCAAAACCCCCCAACACGCCTTTTTTTGGGTATTTCAAGATGAAAAAAAAGTATTCCTACGTATTATCTACATATCATCTACGTTGACAACAATTTTTTTTGTCAACCAAGTACAATTAGAGATGGGCATAATCGGGTTTTATTATTACTCGGAACCGGTTCCAACCGGACCCGGTTCTGCTTGGATGTCATTGGAACCGGGTATGGTGTGGAACCGGGTCCAGTTCTTACCCGGGTTCACACCCAAGAATATGGAACCGTGTAGAACCGGGTACGGGTATTATGGAACCGGGTATGATGCGGAGCCGGTTTCTGATAGTGTTGGGAACCGGTTCCTGACAGTGAAACCTACCATTTACTGTTCAGAACAGGTTCCTGACAGCCATTTACTGTTCAGAACCGGTTCCTGACAACCATTTACTGTTCAGAACCGGTTCCTGACAGCCATTTACTATTCAGAACCGGTTCCTGACAGTCAAAACTGCCATTTTACTATTGGGAACCGGTTCCTGACAGTCAAACCTGCCATTTACTGTTCAGAACCGGTTCCTGATAAATGTTACCGTTGGAAACCGGTTCCTGATTAAAAAAATCGGTTTTTTTTTTTGTATATAAACCCCTTCCTACTTACCATTTCTAAACTTAACACTCACCATCATCAACTTACAAAATCAATCAACTTCTAAGTTCTTGCAAAATACCTATGACATGCAACGACGAAGTTGTTACGGTCTTAGAGACGAAAAGAAACCTAGCTATATGGAAGAATTTTGATCTCTGTTTAATGTCCGACAGCCACGAGATGGCTAGATGCAAAGATTGTGGAAAATTTATGAAGGCCGCAGCCAACTCAACCCTTAAGAAACACACTGAGCAGCATTGCCCAGAGACGAAGGCAAAGAAAAATGAGACGGGAGAAGGTTCCGGCACCGGTTCTTCAAATGTTTGATGTAACCCGTTTGGTTTGGTGTTTTTATTAATGTTTGTGTAATGTTTCTTTCTATTGTGTTTGTTATGTTTGATTTTTATTATTAGTTACATTGATAAATAAAAATAGTAACAATAATCGGTTAAAATTAAAAAACAAATTAATCGGTTACAATATATAAAAAAAAATTAACCGGTTACAAAAATAAAAATAAAAAATTACTCAGAACCGGTTCCAGTAAGATTTTATTTCTTTGATCGTTTGCTAGCAGCAGGTGCAACACTTTCCGATGAGTTTCTCTTAGGTGCGGGTACCTCGGGTACTGGTGGAACCGGGTACTAATGAAACCGGATACGGGTAGGAACCGGGTACGACCCTATTCAAATGGTAAAATTGTGGAACCGGGTTGGAACCAACGGGTATTTTGAACCCGAAACCAGTTCTACTTAATGTCGGGTAGGAACTGGAACCGGTTCCAGTTCGGTTCTACCAGTTCGGGTTCGGAACCGGTTTTTATGCCCATCTCTAATTACAATAACACATAAACTTATCAATAAACTTTTAATTCACAGGCCCATTGCAGCAGGGGCCATTTGGCAATCCACTATTGGGCCTTGACCCATTGAGGCTTTTGTTCCAAACAAAACTCAAAACTCTCGATCGGAAAAAAACTCATACCAGTAGAAAGAAATGGCGTCGGCGATTGTGAGATCTACTCTTCGAACGGCACTCCGAGGTGGCCCTCGCATCAATACAGCTTCGAAGAGATCCTTCTCCGCCGGTGCATCGGCTGAAGAAGAAGCTCGTATGCTACTTTTTCCCTTTTAATTTCCAGGAACAATTTATACGCTGTCGTTTTCATCTTAATCTCCTCATATATTTAAAGATTTAGTTTCTCTGAGACCCACTTTTCCCCCTTAATCGTATAATATCTCGATCCGATCGATTTTAGCATGTCAGATTTAGGGCTCACTTTTATCAATTGTGCATTTTAGGGTTTAGAATTCTATAATAGAGAATACTTGAATTGAATCTTTCTGTTACTGTTTCTATATGTGTGTGTGTGTGTGGGTGTTTGATATTTTATTAAATTTATTGTCTGGTATGCGAAATGAGGACATATTATGCTGTGATTTATTATTTTGTTTGTGTGTATACAGGTGAGGCGGCTAAATGGGAGAAGATTACTTACGTAGGAATCGTTGCTTGCATGGTTCTTGCGGTTGTTAATCTATCCAAGGGTCATCCTCATTTCGAAGAACCCCCTGTAAGCTTCGATTTTTGTTATTACTGTTGGTTATATATTTAGAGACATTCTATTAGTCGATTACTAGTTTAAATAGTCAGTGATTTTGGGGATTAGTCTAGTTTTTATAAGATTTGTAACACTTATTCAGTTGGTAAGTCGCTGAATTGCAAAATAAGCTGCAATTAGTTATCTTTTGCTTTATGAGATTAATTTTATTGTCTGTAATAAGATCTTATGTTCTGTTTATTTGTGTAGGCGTATCCATACTTGCACATCCGGAACAAGGAGTTTCCGTGGGGTAAGCGTTTTGTAACCTAGCTCCAGTTAAATGGTTTCGTAGTCAACTTTTTTAGTAAGTTTCTTATATGAATCTTATGTTGTCAGCCGCCTGAGCTTTAGTGACACATGTAGAACATAGCTCATTGTTGAACCTCTATTAAATAGATTTGACATTGTAGTTTTTTTTTGTTGGGCCAGTTCTATACTTGGTGAAAACCTAAACATGAATTGTAACTATGTTTATCTTTAAATGGCTTGCATAATCAGTTCATTGTAACTACGTTTAAAATGGCATTTAATGGGTCAAGTTAGACTTACAGCTCTTGTAACATGCTGTGGCTCTTGTTTATGAGGACATGGTTTAGTGAATAAAGGATGCTGTTTATTGATATTTTAATTGTTTATATATTTTATGCATATTTTGATTCACAGGGCATTTCATATATTTTTTTTAGCTTTTTGTTAAATTTATTTTGACGTTGTTAAGCTTTACTGTCATTTTTTCAGGACCTGATGGCCTCTTTGAAGTTAAGGAACACCATTGAAGCCCTGATCGACATTGTTGAGGGCATTCATAATAATGATCATGCTTTGTTTTCATTCGGTTGGCTTTTGTTGTTATTCAAATTGCATTCTTGTTGAGGTTGGTACTTGTATTTGACTTTGCAAGGGATTGTTTCCTTTTTACTTTGCTTCTCACAGGCAAACAAGTATTTGTGAATACTAATTGGTTCAATAATAACTCATTCATGTACCGAATGATTCGCTTTCAAATGTTCGTGTTCAGCTCTAGACCTTTGCAAGGGATTGTTTTCTTTCATCAAGAACTGACAATATAGTGAGTGATGTTAAATAAAGTTCTGCATATGTTTGGAAAACCAACCTTTGGTTACTTTTTATTGGTTAGGTCAATGTTTAGTCATTCAAATCATCCTCCAAGCATTTTAATCGATATTTGCACAAGAAATGATATTTGGTCTTTCGTTAATCGCAGTAGAAATGATATGAAGTTGCTAACTCGACATGATTGCCGCTATTAGAGAGGATTTAGTTAGAACTAGAATACTATCTAATAATCCTCTAGAGACAGTACTTAGGGGCAACAAATTTGGGAAAATAGAATTACCCATTGCTCTAGATGTTCAACTAAAAAACTGACAGTACACATAACAAATGAAAATGACAGTAAAATAGATGCAAGTAAAAACAATACGAGTCTACTCTGTTGCTCCATTTTCAACGGTAACGCTTCCTTGTGTGCCATTCTCCGGTAGTGTTTCCAGATCTGTAAGAGCATCTTTCTCTTCTTCCTGTATTGTCACATCTCTCTGCTCAGGTTCACCCTGAATCGATTTCACAGTCTTGCTTTGTGCTTCTGAATCACCATCATCTTCCATGTTCTTCTCATTTCCTGTAGTTAATATATAGCTTGCATGGTCGGTCCCATTCGGATATGTATCTGGAGCGGAATCTATTTGTTCTTCAGTTTGAATCTTTGAATCATGTTCATTATGATCCACACTTTGTTGCTTGCTGCTACGCTTATCATCTGATTCTTTCCCACTTACATTGTCTCCGTTCATCATCTTATCATTCTCATCTTCACCATCAGCAACATCCTCTGATGGGATTGAAACTTTACCCTCTTTCGTGTTTGGACTCGTTTTCTTCTCAGTATCCTCCATACCCGCAACTTGGTTCTGCTCGTCACGCTTCTTTCCATCGTCACTTTCTTTCACTTGAACCTTCCCGGTTTGTTCATTACCTTTGTCATCATCATCATCATCATCATCTTTCTCATTCTCATGTTCTTTTATCTCCTCAACGTCGTCTTTACTATCCACGCGTTCATTTTCTCCAACTTCCTCATGTCCTTCACTCTCGCGATCCTCAACATCTGATCCTTCCCTCTCGATCTTTTGTTCATCGTCTGGTTTTGTTCCCTTTACTTTGGGGTGAAGATCTTTCCTCCCCAACTTAACAACATTCTCGATACTATCATTATCCAACTCGTGTGACACTTTTGTCGTGACAGACGGTTTCTTGTCATCCGAATGGTGAATTTGGTAAAGCAGCCATATGCTTACACCAAGTAACATAGAAACCTGAATCACATGCTTTATTTTAAACCCTTTGTTACGCCCATTCCTTCGCGGTGACTTGAACATGGTTTACTCTATATTAAATACAAAACAAAAAAAGAAAACTGTATTAAAATCTACATTACATACGAAATCGATAAATCAGGTTTAGGTCCCAAACAACAACAAATCACGTTTAATAATTCTTAAAATCTTTATCTTAATTTAAAACAATGAAACCTAATCCTTGTTTTGATATTTAACAAATAATCAAAATTCTAAAACCATCGAAATCTCATGATGCATGAATGAAAAGCAAATGATTATGTTAGAAGCAACGAGAAATTTACCAATAATTTGTTGATCACTGCATTGATTGAAAATTGAGGATGAAATTGCGTGTGAGAATTGAAGCAGTCAATTATACAATCTTGATTGGAGTTATTATTGTCTGACCTAAAATTGAAACTCGTGATGATTTGATCCTGTTGGTTACGGTTCTGGGTGTATATTCCAGTTTACCCCCTGTACAATAGACTATCTTCACTTTTGTATGTATTTTCTGCATATTTAACCCTTTATACTAATTCTATAATGTTGTGTTTTGTATATTAAAAGCTATAAGTTATAACTTGAATCGAAGGTTAAGAAAGAAGTTTTTATAAAGTGGATTTTCTAATGACACACTCTAAACTCACTCTTATATGTATTTTAACGTTCGTCGTGAGACCATAACTCTCAACTTTGGAAAAGAATATATTTTTAATACACATTGGTCTTATTAAGCTATAAGACTCTTTCTGTTTTCTTTAATTTATCACTATCTTTATATAAACTCGTCAAATTTAGCCACATATCTCTGTCACTAGCTATATTTAGGTTTATTTCTCTTATCTTTATTTTGAATTAAAATTAGATACCTATCTTCATCATAGGTTTAGGTTCCTGTAACAAAAAAAAACATTTTTTTTTGAGAAGTGAGAGAAGACATAGGGATTGACACGTAGGCATCATGTTTTGGACTTAAGTTTGATGTTTTTTTGTTGTTTTAGCAAGAAAAACACCAAACATAACAACTCAAGACATAATGCAATAAAGGACACGTGGCACCAGCCAGACGTCGCCAGGCACTGCCACACAATCTCCACTAACGGCTAGTGACAGGACGACAGAAGGTACACGTGAGTAATGTTAGTCGACCAGTCACATGGCGCACGTCGACCTCCCCCTACAAACGTTTGTTGTCCTGTCAGAGGGGACTAGACAGATATTCCTCGATAACGGCAGCTATACCAAGGCCCATTAATCCACCATTCTCCTCGCCCACCTTCGGCTATAAATACGAGACTTCTTCTAAAGGTTGAGGTATCGGCTCCCTCACTCTTAATACACACTCGTTTATTGTTCTTAATGATACATATTCTCACACTGAAGGGTGGTTATAAAGAGAACCCCTACTTCTCCTCCTTGTAACGAGCTTCACGGTGTTATTGTTTTGCATATTACACTCCCAACTATTGATTAAGGAAAGATAAATGATTAACCTTCTTGACCAATTCCTCAAGGATAAATCCCAACGATTTAGATTTGGTGTTTCGTTATTTAGTTATTGTTTCCTTACGGGATTATTGTTAAGAGTTATCTTACATCTTGTTTATAGTTAGGATTTCAACTTTATAAAGAAAAAGGTTGACTTGTAAAATTAATTATGTAGATTGTAAGTTAAATGATCTTAGCCATAAAGCTTTCATCTACACCAATTTAAATTGATTTTTTTTTATCAACTGAAAGCCATAAAAAGGTTTTTTTAACTTACATATGATACACCTCTAATCAAAGCCATAAAAAGGTTTTTTTAATTAACATAGATACACCTCTAAATCTACACTAATGTTCATCATTATATTAAAATCCTCAATCACATAGACAAAAAAAGATATTTACTAACGACCATAGCAACCACATAGATAAAAAAAATATTTATTAAAGACTGAAGCACTCTGGTTTACGCAACTATATCTAGAAGCCTAAATAAAATGAAACAAATGGTATACTTTTTTTAATGATCAACTAAATTACTAGATAACCTTCTTTGATGTCCTCAATCGAGCAATTACATATTCTCTTTAATAACAATTAGAGTTAAATGCATACCCAAGCTATCAAGCAACCAGTTTCAGATAAAACCCTCCGTCCAAACCCACTATAATCCACCAAGTTTAGCTCGATTTTAAACTAGTAACCTTCAGAGAGATCTAATTCTAACTTTTTGTTAAAATCATCAATATCCTTCAAAATAATGTATATAAGACCAACTTAAGATCTTAAAAGAGAAAAACCAAATAAATAACCCTCAGATGTTTGTCACGACAAAAAATGGTATACTCTAGGCCTTTATTCACCAACGAATAACAACGGCTATAAACACGCCACGTATACCCCTTTCATCCGTAGTAACCCTTCATCGTCATCAACCCCGTAACCCTAAAACTCCCCCAATTCCATCCTCCACACCAAACCAATTTCTCCCCACTCACCGAACCAATGGCCTCCAAGATTATCGCATCCACCGTCCGCCGATCACTATCCACTAAACTCCTCTCACACATCCGCCCCCTCTCCACCGCCGCCGCCGTGGCAGAACCCTACGACACCTCCGCCGGAATCTCAATGAAAGGCGTCAAAATCTCCGGCAGACCCCTCTACCTTGATATGCAAGCAACCTCCCCCGTTGACCCCAGAGTCCTAGACGCCATGCTCCCATACTTCGTCTCCCAATACGGAAACCCTCACTCACGCACTCACCTTTACGGCTGGGAATCCGACGAGGCGGTTGAAGCCGCACGCGCGCAGGTCGCGAGTCTCATCAACGCGTCACCCAAAGAAATCGTCTTCACTTCCGGTGCCACTGAGTGTAACAATATTTCCGTTAAAGGTGTTATGCATTTTTATAAGGAGAAGAAGAAACATGTAATAACAACTCAAACGGAACATAAGTGTGTTTTGGATTCGTGTCGTCATTTGCAGCAAGAAGGGTTTGATGTTACTTATCTCTCGGTGAAATCGGACGGTTTGATTGATTTAAATGAGCTTAGGAACTCGATTCGGAGTGATACGGGCTTGGTTTCTGTTATGGCGGTGAATAATGAGATTGGGGTGATTCAACCTATGGAGGAGATTGGGGAAATTTGTAAGGAGTTTGGTATTCCGTTTCATACGGATGCTGCGCAGGCGTTGGGGAAGATACCGGTTGATGTGAATAAGTGGAAAGTGAGTTTGATGTCGTTGAGTGGGCATAAGGTGTACGGGCCAAAAGGCGTTGGGGCGTTGTATATGAGGCGGAGACCGAGAATAAGGGTTGAGCCGCAGATGAACGGTGGTGGGCAGGAACGAGGGATTAGAAGTGGGACGGTGCCAACACCTTTGGTGGTGGGAATGGGGGCTGCGTGTGAGATTGCGATGAAGGAGATGGAGTATGATGAGAAACGGGTCATGAAGTTGAAGGATAGGTTGTTGAATGGGATTAGGGATAGGTTAGATGGGGTGGTGGTGAATGGGAGTACGGACAGACGGTATGCGGGGAATTTGAACTTGTCGTTTGCGTATGTTGAAGGGGAGAGTTTGTTGATGGGGTTGAAAGAAGTGGCAGTTTCGAGTGGGAGTGCGTGTACTAGTGCTAGTTTGGAGCCGTCCTATGTGTTGAGAGCGTTGGGTGTGGATGAAGATATGGCGCATACTTCGATTAGGTTTGGGATTGGGCGGTTTACCACTGAAGAAGAGATAGATAAAGCGATTGAACTTACGGTTAATCAAGTTGAGAAGCTGCGTGAAATGAGCCCGCTTTATGAAATGGTGAAGGAAGGAATTGACATTAAGAGTATACAATGGTCTCAACATTGATTCAGTTGGAGGCTTTATACTAACAAACAGGGTATGTTTAACTGAATGCTTGATTATTAAAGATTTTGTGTTTGTTTTGCATATGTTTTGACACTCATTGTGTGTTTCTGTGTTGTTATAATTGGCATTTTGAAGGAGTGGTGATCGAATGGATAAACAAACAAAGTTGTTGAACCTGGAACAACCAACACAAGCATGTCTGGATTTCTAGTAAGGATCTGTAAAGGCATACTCTTTTTGTTATAAAAAACATGTTGAGAAAGAGATGTATTTGTGAGAAATAACTACTGCAGTCTGTCGATCTAGACGTTATAACTTTGTGCATTACTGCGTTTACTGTTTTTAATTTATGTAGTTGTATAAGATATCCTAAATAAAGTATTTTATATGTTAAGGATGATCAGGGTTACAAAGTTACATTTACTTTAGTGATATTAAATACGTGAACTTATATACAACTATATTAACCTTGTCATCATGTCTCATCAGATTTACTCGGTTTGAGCCTGTGTTTTAAAAAAACATGTCAGTCGGGCTTGAGGCGGTGTTTCTTGTACACGTGGGTCTAAATTGGTCATAATTCTGGGTATGCAAATATTGCAATGTAAAAGTGAAATTAGGATGAAGGGATTATAAATGGTCTACTTGATTAAAAGGCTAATACGTAAAAGAGAGAGGTGCAACTATTGTTTGTACATGAAGCTTATTTGGTTCTACATAGAGCATTGTCTCGTGTATATGAAGCTCTCATCTTATGCCTTGGCTTTTGGGACCTACACGTCTCGCAGTGTCTTGCGCTTTTTAAACCCAAGGTTTGAGCATACTGTTAGTTAAAATTGTTCAGGGTTCTGGTTCACCAGGAAACATGTTTGATGCGTGAGTTTCTCCTTTCCAATCAGTTGTGTTTATAACCTACTAATAAAGGTGCAATACTGGCCAAAGTGTTTATACTTCCCGGCCTCCCATTAGTTGGTTGAAGGTTGTTTGTGCATATGTTGCAGGTTGTAGACAAGACTTATATGCTCTAGATTTAGTTTATATGCTTGAAGTTTTATGAAATAGGTTAATTAATCACAATGTAAGGGAAATGGGACTAATCAATTGGTTTTTTAGTTCATGAGATTCCAATTTTGCTCCATAAAATGACTTATTTGAATGTTAATGATCACTTAGTTCTAGGTTTACTCCCTTTTTAGTGTTGCTATGTTTATCTCTTCTGTTGTGGTAAGCTGACACCATAGAAACTTTCTTCCTGGTCCCTGGGATACTTTGATACCACGCCACTAGCATAGTTTTACAATTAAAAAGCAATGATTCATACAGATGACAATGATAGGGGATCCAGGGGATTCAGATATGTCTGTTATAGCCAATCCAAAATAAGTATAAGTTTGGTTGCAATACAAATAAGTATAAGGAGACCACAAATAGATTGTACAGAAAAGCAGGCATTCCTCTCGTCGGACCAGACTCACATATCAGGCCTACTAGAAGGATCGACTTATTTAAGAAGGGAGCACTGCTTCAATTCAAGCCTTCCTGAGTGGAATTCGGAGATCTTTTTCAATGCCAGAGCTAGAGTTCTCAACCCTTGGTTAACATAACATTTATCCGCAGTGCAGATTTTTTGTTCTTTCCAAATTGAACAAGTCCGGAAAGGAAAAACATAGGAGCTTAGTATCAGCCGAAACATACAACCAGAATAGATTTTTTTTACCATGAGCCAGAATGCTTTTGATCACTGGAACTAAATCACACTGTATATATGCGTAACTGAATCTAGAGCAGTAATGTTTTTCCATGTACTGAGCATATTCCGTTTAGCTGGGATTGTGGTCCACAACTTTGGACCCAAATGGATACCGGAGATCACCAATTTCTATAAGCTCTCATCGTCGATTTTAAAATGCTACCCAGGTTGGTTGCGATGAGGGAACCAATACCCAGCTCACTAGAATCCTTAGGAGCCACAACACGGTCCCAAGCGACCAAGAAAAAAAGAGTTGTTTGAACATTTATAAAGGGGAAATTTGGTTGTCTATATTCCAAAGGGGGGCAGCAAACTTGTCTTTTATAAAGGGGAAATTTGGTTCTCTATATTCCAAAAGGGGGCAGCAAACTTGTCTGTGACTCATTCATAGCCAGGAACACACTCTAAAAACGTCAATGGATGGACCTACAGCAATACGATGCTTGTGTCTTGCTCATCAGTCACCCTGCGCCATGGCCATTTGTACTATGACGGGTCAAACGGGCAAGCCGTGCTGTGTAGGGTGTTGGGCTGGAACAGGTTCGGTTATGTAGAAAAATATCTACTTGATTAAAGCATAGAAATGGATTTTTAATATTACTATTATTACCAACCTCCAAGTTTGAAACTTGTCGAATAGAATTGTCTACGTTTACATTAGTAGGGGCCTGAGGTTAAATAAACCAGTAATGAATTGATAACAACCACCTTTGAACACATTAACTATATGATTTAAACCATCCGTTTTTCTGCAAGACTAGCATTCAAGATTAACTATATGATTTAAACCATCCGTTTTTCTGCAAGACAAGCATCCATCTTGAAATGGACCAAACGTAAAGTTTTAAAATCAGTTTGATTATAACTTGAAAACTGATTTTAACTTTTTCACTAGGCCAAGTGACAAGATTAAACCAAAAAGCTTGGTAGATGATTTAACATGAAATTTGTGGACTGGGACTCATACCCATTCGCGTGCAAGTTCTCGTCCATGATTTATCTTTATCTTGGACGATACTAGCACGCAGGTTGGGTATCTTCTTACACAGTATTCATCATCCATGGTTACCCACAAGTCTATAGGGCGGACGTAGTCTATAGGGGGCGGGTTAACCCATCTCAAAAGTTTTTTATTTTTATATATAACTTACTTATATCACGCTTGCCGACTAACCTTGAACTTTTTTGTACATAGACTCATGTTTTTTTTTTTGAATAGCTAAACTTGCATACTACGGGATTGAACCCATGACCTCCACCTATCCAACACCTTATCTAACTCACCAACACCATTGGACTATTCCTAATGATAGATTTTTATTTAACATGCTTAGAAAAGGATCAATCCAAATATGTTGCATTTTTAAAACAAAGTAAGAAAATGAGTATCAGATACAATTAAGTACTTCAATTATTTTCTCTAAATGATTATTGAACGTTGTTTTATCTTTTTGTGTAATGGTTGCCAGAAACCTCACTATAGATATTAGTTTTACAAGTAGCAACTAGCAACAACAAATTATCATTATTTGTCTGACCCAACCTGTATTGAAAATGTGAACCCAAAAACTTTGCTATAGATCTTAGTTTTTTACAACTCGCAACAACAAATTATCATTATCTGTCTAACCCGACCTGTACTGAAAATTTGAACATCAAGTCAAGAGGCATCCTAGCTCCGGAAAAAAAAAAAAATCTAACCTTGGTGTAAAAGGAATCCTTAACCCACCGTTGACAACATGATGTTTGTAAGTGTAATAACAAATCTGAAAACAACGAAAGTTTTTTTTTAAAAGCATTTAAACAGATATAGTTCATCATCTAAAAGTTTAAAGGACTTTATACGAACATGCCCGAAACAACCAGTGAACATCTAAAGAGAGTTATATGTTAAAAATTAAACCATCCAAACAAATAATTCAATATTTTTGAATATTTGAAAAAACAAATGTTATCCTTATGCAATATTAATGTGTTACTGGTGAAAATTTTACGTAAATCCTTACTCGGAAATTTGTGTATTTAATAAATGCGGTGTTTTTTCATTTAATCAAATGAACGGGTATAACACGTCTAGTAAGTTTATATTCTTTACACTTAACTTAACAAACCTATACCTTACACGGATTAAATATTGAAATAAAACTTAAATTGAATAATTTTTTAATCTGTAGGTGTTACAAACCTACCTATTACATGCATTAAATATCAGAAAATGTAAATCATAAAGATTTATGTAATCCTTATCACACGTTTAGAATAGTATAATAATATTATAAAAAATATAATAAACCTATAATCCAATTATTGTAATATCAGATCTGGTTATTAACGTATGTAAATTAAATTTATATAATAGTAACAATAAAGATTAATAAAATATAAGTATAAATTGTAAGTTTGAAGAAGAGAATGTCATGTCTCATTAATTAAATTTTTTTATTATAAGTTAGATAAGATTAGATTAGATATTTATTCAAATAAGCAGAGTCTGGCCCATTTAAAATCATTGTCAAGACAAAATTTACTCAGTTCTAAGATTGTGCATTGTCCATTAACGAGGGTGTGCCAGCTCAGCCATGAACGAGCGGCACACCGCCCCGCATCGTTGATGGAGGCGGTTAATAGGGTAGCCGTGAATGGGTTGGCGTCGCCAATGAGAAGAAGGTGGGGCTTATCCCAATCTAAACCAATTACATCCTTTTGTTTTTTAAGCATTTTTTATTTAGTTAATACACAACACATTGTTAGCCGTTATTTAGTTATTGCACTAGTTCTTATGTGACAATGACATTATAATAATATAACAATGAGTTTTGTTAATCCACAATAATGAGCCCATGTGAATAAAGTGAATAAACTAAACAAATACAAATGATGATTTGTTCATATTCATTCACGCAACTTTAACAGAACAAACTCCAATATATATTGATGTATAATAAATAAAATATGATATTTTTTGGCATTAAATTAAATATATATACTAAGAAATAGTTATCATGAGAATGCTAAATATTATGAGAACTATAAGAATAAATAAAAAAATCAATCAAATAATTTTTTAATACAAACTTCACTATAACTAAATTACAACATTAAAAAAGAATTTACTCTTTAAATTATTCTTCTCTTCTCTCAAAATCACCATTAATAAATTTTTTACACATGTGTAAATACAACTATTACACATGCATAAATGAAAAAGTTACACACGTGTATATTTTCTTTATTTACGGATACATATAAATTTAATTTCTTATATTTTATTCGAATAATAATAATAAATGTAAAAGAATTGAATTTGAATTGTTTTTATCAAGTTCTTGATTTCATTCATTCTCATGGTTTCACAATATTAAACATTCTCAAGATAACATTCCCTTATAAACAAACAGTGAACGTTCAAAAGAGAATAATTTTTTTGTGAGAAAAAATATAAGAATAATTTTTAAATCAGTAGAAATGCTACATTAATATGTGTATTTAATGTTATTGCAAGTGCATATAGGCAAATTTACAATTTTAATTAATTTATTACATTTCTTTAAATTAACTAACTAATTAAAATTGTAACTCATTTTTAAAATATTTTTCAAGACAACCTAATTTTATGGTGAAAAATATTTTTTGATATATGTTGGATAAAGTGTAGGATAAATTTTGATAAGGGTAAATTTAAGTGTATGATAAATTTTGATATATGTAAGATAAATTTTAAAACATGTAGGATAAAGTGTTGTTGCTTAATTAATGAGAGAGAAAAATTACAAATAGAAAAGGTTATAAACTATTGGTTATTTGACCATAAGACCGCGGGGTGTGTGTGTGTGGGGGGGGGGGGGGGCATGTCGCGGAGGTGGGCTCCACATGATGTGGCATGGCTGGCGTGGCTTTTTTTGGGTATGGAGTGGCGTGGCCAACCATTTGTCGCTGCTATTCTTTTTTAAACTAAATAAAATTTCATTTAATTAAATTAACAAACTAACAAAAAAAACTACATAAAATTTAAAAAAAACAACTACATTAAAATAAAAATAAAATTAAAAACTACATCATTTATTCATGTTATATTTTTGTAAGATCTCTTTTTTCATCTCCAACGTCGTTGGCAATTTCACGCCGGTAAGGTGATCGACGTTCGTGGCGAGAAACTTCACATCCGCAAGTTTTTCTTTGTGAGATGCCCTTTTTTCGCGAGCCGCTTGGATATTTTTCTTCACCTCGACCCTTTGTTGTTAGATGAAATTGAATGTGTCAATTTTCGTCCCAATTTCTTCCAAGTGCTTGGTGTGCAACCCTTCACCCGTAGCTGAACTAGGGATCGAGCCCGATCTACCTCTTTGAGCCCGCTTTTTTGAAGTGTCTCTACAAGGTGGACGCGAAAGATAATCCTCAAAATCTTCCAAATTTAGATCAAGCTCTTGATCACGAGAATCAGATTGAGCTTGGGACGAGGGTGTTCTTGCCCTTTTGGATGAAGTTGACTCGCTAGCAGCAGGGACTGTCGCCCCATTTAGAAGCGTACCTACATATATTCTGTAACATCCGTCAAAAAACGGATTTACCAAACCCGCTCCGTTTATCAACCGAACAGTCAGTCAAAATTTTCGTTGCGAATTAAATGCCCAAAATATTTTTAAACGATCCGTAATCAATTATTATACGGGGATATATATTTAGTTTTTGAAAAACTGTTGAAAATCGAAAAATAAAAATGAATTGTTACAGCCGGGTTTCGAACCCGGGTCTGTACCGAGTCATTCAATGTTTTATCTCACAGACACAAACCACTGCGCCAACTGATTTGTTTGTTAAATAATGAAATAATTTAATTCATAAAGTGACTTTACAAATTCAAAAATCGGCGCCCAACGATTCAGTCGTCGGAATCCCGGATTATTCGCGAGTCTTAACACCAATTTACGTTATAACGTAAACCTTTAATCACACATCGGTTATAACCGATGTTTGAAGTCCGCGACCAAAATCAAAACCGCCGGAAAAATTTAAATATCGAACATAGTCCGAAATCAGACCAAATACATTTCGATTATTCCCTATAAATTCAACCACAATCGCCTGCAAACTTTTTCGCTAAAAATCACATCTTTTCACGGCGTAATTTCTCTCGCCGGAATTTCCCTGTTCGTCGCCGGAAAACCGGTTTCCCCATTGCCGAGCTTTTCTGAACCTCTGAAGCTTATACCGGTGATACCCTTACCTTTTCCAAACTTTTCGGAGACTAGCTGCTACAAGGAACACGTCGCCGGAGGTGAATTCTGTCGCCGGAGTTTCTGCCGGAAAACAGAGAGTTCAGTCGGTATATTCTCCGCTCAGTTTCTTTTCCTTTTCACTTCTATCTTATCAATAATTAACCTAAAACACTAATGAAGCTTGAATAAAAACTCGAACCAGTCAGACCCGGTTTCTGGTTCAATATTGACGAAGAAGACGACGCACTTCCATATCATATAAGTATATTATAAATCATGATTTTAATCGGGTTAGACACACAGTCCAGCGGTGGACTGTGTGCACATAATACGTTAATTATGCAAAGGTCTCGAGTTCGATTCCCGTCTCACACGCTGCCTTAATAAAATCTATTTTTTTTTATTACTGAACCGGAGTCGCCTTAGTTATATGTTAAGTATATTAATAACCGGAATAATAACCAAGTTATACACACAGTCCAGCGGTGGACTGTGTGTTTGTTTATATCACAGGTCACGAGTTCGAGTCCGGTCCTCAGCACCGACTCGGACAATTAACTCTTCTTTTTAAATAAGGCAGAAAAGGAAATATTTAAATTGTCTTTAAGTATAATAAAAATCAAGTTATATAACATGTTGAACACACAGTCCAGCGGTGGACTGTGTGTTAGATTAAACCACAGGTCCCGAGTTCGAGACCTGTGGTGTGCATGACCGTTTCGCCTTAAACTGTTTTTAAAATAAATGATTTTCTATTAATTCTAATTAATGTATATATGAAATTAAAATCGGATATATAACGGGTTAGACACGTAGCTCAGTTGGTAGAGCTGCGTGCACGCGTACGGGAGGTCTCGGGTTCGAGCCTCACCGAGCGCACAACAATATTCCTCAAACCGGTCAACGACCAGTCAAAGTCAACTGGTCAAAGTCAACTGTAGCAGAAAAAAATAAATATTTTTATTATTTTTATTTAAATATTTTAATTAAAAATCAATTATAAATACTTAAAAATAACATTTTTAAGATTAGAAAATAGCTTCAAACTCACAAAAATACACCCAACAATCCTACTAAAATAGTTTAAATAAAATCCGTTTACTCACCAAACCATAATGCGATTTATCTAGGTTAAATCTCACTCGTGGTTAAAACCACTTCGCGTGCATTCATCATCATCAACCGAACGCACCCACTGTGAGTGAATCTTACAATTCCCCTTTTTAAATTACACGTTTTGGGGTGTGTCATGTGTTATGAATTAATTAATTTATTTATTTAAACTTGTGCCATACCACATCATGACTTAATCTTAGATTGATTTATTGTTGTGATTTATTTATATTCCGTTTGTCAAATTACATGAAACTCATACATTAAGCCCATCAGTTCCTCGTGGGAAACGAGTAGAACATCGCGTGTTTCAATTCAAATTCATTATTGTTCATGTGTGTTTTCATTAAGTTTATATTGTTTGTAGTTGTGTTATTCATATTATCATGTTTATGCAATTCATTCATCAGGCCCCTCAGTTCCTCGTGAGAGACGAGTTGAGCATCGCGTGCCTTTAATTGTTCCATTATTATTCATGAGTGTTTCATTTAACATCTTATGATTGTTGATCAAGTTACATCTAATTTTACTCATGTTTGGTTGTGCACATATTTCATAATCAATTTAAATAAATTGTTCAAATGTTTTCCATAGGATTCACTCGCCAACATTATGTTGATCCAAAAACCTTTTTACACATGATACAGGTGAACAGGTTGAAGCAAGGATAACATAGGATATGCCTTAGAAGATAACAAAGGAGTTAGATTGTTAGTTAGATCATGTTGTATCACTATTGTAAACTTTCATTTAATTTGTATTAATGAATATGAAACATTTAATAAATGTCATGAGCTTTGATGATAACCCAATCATGCCCCGATCACCTTATCCGCTGCGGGTCGGGGTGTGACATATTCCAACAATGCATGTACTTGAACTCGCACTCTTATTATCTCTATACGAGACCATGGCATTTTGGATAAAGTCGGCTTGGGTTTCACCGCTCCTTGGCGAGTTCTTCGCCTATGGAAACAACCATTGAAGAAGGTGACGTGTGTATTTATGTCAGTTCACTTGGACGAGATGCCATCATTTCCATGATACACCTCCTTGCTTTGCATTTGTATATGAAATGATTTTTTGATGGCATCCCAAAAATTTGTGCGGTGTCGTACATTCCCTATTCAAAAAAAATTAGTTGTTATAAAAAATATAATAAAACGAAAAAAATATTGTTATATATAAAATACCTTTGATCGAATCTTGCGATTCGTCGATATAACATTTCGTCAAAGTAGTTTCTTCTTGAGCCGTCCACGTTTTTTTGTAGTCGTTGAGCGTCCGCTATTGCTTTCTCTTCATCCCTTTTTTGTGACTTCTTTTTTGGCCGGTTTGGATGACGAACCACCAACGTCTTGAGGTTGTGTTTCGGGTACGGAATCGGGTTGGGAAGGTTATTTGGAATAGATGAATCGTTGTGTGGAAAGTTTGTGTAAACACACCCCCTATATACGACGCGATTCCGGCTAGCTCGAGACAAGGTGAGATGGTTGGCGGTTTTGTGACGGGCTAGGGTTCGAGCTCTATTGGAAAGCAAATGGGTTGTTCGGGTCGAGGTTTCGATTAAATGGATGCATTGTAGAGGATTAAGTGAGTTGAATTTATAAAAAAATATAGAGATAGAAGAAGGTGACAAGTAGAAAAGTGGTAAAAAATTTAAAAATTGGTGAGTATTTATAAGTTTAAAAAAGAAATATATATATATATATATATATATATATAGAGGTTCATGTGAGAAAATTTAAAAGTGTGAGAAGGATAAGAAAGATTATGGAGGTGACATGTGTCCCTTTTTATTTTGGTAGTTTAAATGGTATAAGTGTAATTTAACTAATAAAATCTAATTATGGAATGAATATATGCAACCAATTTTTGGTAGTTATTGTAGGGATTTTCAAATTTGAAATAACACCCTAACTCATAAAAACACTCCAGCATGTATATTGAAGGCATACATCTTATAAAGAACAGGAATATAACTCATAAAAACACCCTAACTTATAAAAACACCAAAGCATGTATATTGAAGGCATAGATCTTATAAGAACAGAAATATAACAAAAATAACACCATAACTCATAAAAACAATACAGCAGTTATATTGAAGGCACACATTTTATAAAGAATACCCTAACATTGAATATAATAGAAATAACACCTTAATATAACACCAGTCAACACTTTAATCAGAATCAAAACAGAAATAACACCCTAAATATATAAAAACAGAAATAACTCTACATAAGTATATCAATATGGTACTCATATTAAAGATAAAAAACACTCGTTATTATAGTGTAATTTAAAAAAAAAGAGTTACATATAAAAAGTTATTGATGTTTAAAAAAGAAGGGGGGAACTTTGCATGTGTATTAATGTTAGTTTCTTAATTTAAAAATATTGGATTACCTTTATACCCTTAATCTATAAAATTAGTTAGTTTAATAGTCAACATTATTTACAGAATTGTCACTATGATCTCAACCATTAGATTAAATATCTAATGGTTTAGATTCTTTCTTATCCTTCTCACACTTTTAAATTTCTCACAATAACCTCACCCTATATATATATATATATATATATATATATATATGATATAGCCATTGGGTAACGGCTACCCAACACGGTCGGCTTTGCCTAGCTAATCATAGTCATCCATATCATCTCTCTAACCCGCTCCATGCCAAACTTCATAGCTACGCCAACGAAGCAACACAGTTACTCACGCTAGTCCGACATGGCGAAAATAACATTGCTTAGTTTTTTCCTATCTTCGCCCCCAACCCAAACCTACACCCAACGGTCTAATGCTATTCCTTCTTTTTCTTTAATCATATTAAGATGACCATTATAATATAATATTTCACGGATCATACATGTGTATATGATATTTAATAATTCTGACAATGAACCTCTAAAACTCAAATACTTACATTTAAAGCCATTGATTGCACTTGATTTGAAAGAAAAGAAAAAGAAAAACAAATATCTATAACACTTTGTGTAATATACATTATAAATTTTGCTCACGGATATTTATGTGAACCCTCTAGAAAAGAGGAAACGTCATAGAAAAGACCGACTTTAAAGCATCATAACTAGGGTTATGATGAGAGTTACGGGGCTATGAATAGCAGAGGGAAATGTTCGATGAGTTGGATCTTATGGCAAACAATCATACGTGGTTTGGTCCTCCTGTTAGATCCAATTTTATTGATCTAAGGCTTCAATTTTGTAATTTAAGATTTTCTTTTAATTTTGTCAAATTTAACACTTTCAATTTTTAGCATAAAACGTGTGAATCTTTGATTGAATCAATTCACGCGTCTAATTACGTTCTTAATTTTAGTATTTCCTCTTTAGTTTGTTATTTTATAAGTTTGACAAACTTACCAAATTTATAACATTATATAAAAAGCATATGTTATGTAATTGTTTAGCATTTAGTTTTCAATCTAATTTCTTTAAGAAAGTACTTTTTTGCCATCAAATTTAGAAAAGTTTAGACCAAAATCCAATACCAATAACATGGGTTATGTTGATTATTAAAAGCCAAAAAACCTTTTCATAAAGCTAAAGTGATTGGTTGAGTTAAAATGTAGTTTTGGAATTGCTGGCCAATATGTTTATTTTTTATATGATAGGTAGATTTCGATAACTGATGGAGCATCGAAGTATAATTGTGTTACTAGTGGAACCATCCAAATTATCCATCTTCACTACGCAAATAATGTCTATACACTAATTTATGAGGAAACCCAATAAATTTAGAAAAAAAAACCACCTTGGGGAATTCGAATATAGGATCAATAGTTGCTAAACCTTATCCCACCCCTAATATGCCACTAGGCTATAATATCATACAACATTAGCCTATATGTAAATAGCAATACCAAGTACATACCCATTATTCTGTATGTGTTTTTAAAATATTTATAATCATTTTAACATTTTTAAAAGATTTATAATCACTTTAACATAGAAGTTATGGTATTTTATTAACCTATCTTCATACTTTATGAATGAAAAACAAATATATTTAATATGTATTTCAGTGGTTTAATAAAACACCGGCAATCTACAAGATGCAAATATACAAAATGTAAATACTTAGAGTTCATTTGGTTCACAAAAGGTTTTAGAGGAAATTAAATTAATTTCATCAATATCTATAGAGGTGTTCGGTTGGTAAATTTATAAAAAAGAATTGGAGTTTAAAAACCCCAAAAAAAATAGAATTACCCCTTTATTTAGGAAGTTTGGATACACACTTTATTTATTTCATCAATTAATAAATCTCTACACATCTATTTTACTATCTTTTCAACTACTATTGATTATTATTTTTGTGAACAAACCCATACATTGAATAGTTGATTCAAATTAACATTGTTTTTTTTATGTAGGTATCTCTACAGATTTGTGTTCGTATTGGATTTTTGTTTATGTGTTGATTTTGGTTCTTATGCATAGATATTGGTTTTTAATTTTTAGATTTCTACCAGATGAATTAATTCATAATATTTAGTTTTTAAAAATTTGGATTTCTACCAGGATGATTCTTCATCGTAGTTTGATTTTATTATTTTTTCTGGTTGAAAGTTTATCTTATTTTTGGGGTTTGGATGGAAAGAAGTGTGGTATTTTAGTAATCTTTAAACTTTTCATTAGAAAGTTTAGAATTCCATCACATATTTAAAGGAAAGTTAAATTCCTTTGGTTGATGGAATTTATGAAATATTTTATTTTTCAATTCCATAAAAAAACCAACCAAACACAAATATTTAAAGGAAAAGCTTTGTAATTCCATTTCCAACAATTCCATACTAATTTGTCGTTTCAAAAGGAAAGAAAAAATATAAATAAATAGATACACCGGCAAGGACAATTAGGTTTCGTCATTACAAAGAAAATTGAAACCAAACCTAAAAGTGAATTTATTTATAAAAAAAATCAAATTTAATATGCATTTCAATGGTTTAATAAATACACTAGCAAGGACAATTAGGTTTCGTCATTACAAAAATTGAAACCAAACCTAAAAGTGATTTTTTTAAATGAAAGCCCGTATAACTAGTTAAATTAATGGAATCGAATTAAACCTACAAGTAAACTAACCAGATGACTTATAATCTAGTCAGACTGAAGTTATTATTTTTTTAAACGAAATAACTATACGAAATAATAAACTTAATTAATGTTTCTGCATGTAGGTAACTTCACTTGAGAAACAAAATAAAAACATAGCCTTCTTAAAACCGATTTTTAAAATCAGTGAGATAATTGTTTTTAGGATTATGACATAATAACTTACACACACGTCTATATGTGAACAAATTAATTTTATTGTTTGATGTGTATATACACGTAACATGTGGAAACCAAAATACAAAAAGAAATAAGAAAGAAAAGTAATTAATGAAAATCAATTCTCACCTGCTGCATAATTGATACAATGCTTCAAGAAACAAGAACTGTACTAGTGTGAATAAGTGTTAAATTGTGCAAAAACTGTTGCACAACTGTACTAGTGTCAATAAGTGTTAACAGAGACTTCCTTCAATATCTTTATGAAACTAAATTCGATCTCTAGTTACTCACTTTGATTATAAATTGTGCAAGAAGAATTCAGTTACATATATGTTGGGTTTTTTTTTCTTGGTCTTTTTATGAGAAACTTCTTATTTAAGAGGTTTTTTCTTGTGGCATATTGTTTTTTCTTATTTATGCGGGTATCATGCATATATGTTAGTTTGCTAAAAACTATCCGTTGAAATTCCCAAATATATATTTTCTATTTTATGTTTTTTATAATCATATTACCCAATGAAATTACAAATATACATAGGAATAATTAGTAAATTAGTAGAATATTTTTATTAATAAGAAAAAAAGAATATGTTTTCAAGTATGATTTGGTTAAATTGGTATGTATATTTCAGGTAAATAGGTTGAGTATCATTTAATACCTTACCCGCAAAATTTTTAAAACTAATCCCATATGTGGTTCGATACATGACGAATACCCGTCTCAAATGTTGAGGTTCCAGTTTGTCTGTCAGGTTTAGATTCGTTTAACGTTCCTGTCAATCAACAAAGAGAGTTTATGCTTTTAGAGAGATATAGACCAAACTAAATTCCCTATTTGTATATGTGATCAAGTTCTTCATCTTAGCCACTAATTGGGTTTAATCAATCTCTTAGATGCATCCATGACTCAATGACGATTTTGTAAGTGAAGAAATGTTGATTTAGGGTGGACGTGGCGCCGGGTATATCACGGTTGTGATGCCCATGATCGCTTTGAAACACCGCCGCAGGCAGTGTTTTCACGGTTCTGGCATTTTCCTCCGTGATGGTCATTGCGAGCGTGAAGAACAATTTCAAACGATCATATAAGAGTTACACCGCTAAAAACATCATTCCCACTTCATAAATATCTAATCTTATTCCATTTTCACACACACTCACTTCACAAGTTTCCTCTCAACTCTAAAAAATATTCTATTTAGTTTTCTCATAAACTTTTGAAAAATACCAATGGAGGGTATGGAGCGTCAAAGTACAGTTCCACCCAACTCATCTAGTTTGTTCGACTCAACGGGTTCTACTCTTGACTTTTTTCAAAGGTTTGTGAAGTCGCGGAAACTTGAAGATAGCGGACGTTCAAAGAAAAAAATTGTGGTCGTGATCAGGTAGCGGGAAATGAAGTTCTAATGAATGATTACTTTGTTGAAAACTATAATGCCGAGATGTTTAGAGTGAGGTTCCATTTATTGAAATAGTTATTTTTAAAGATTGTGGGAGATACTAAAGCTAATTTGAATGTTTCCAGAAGGCTATGATGGTGGGGGGGGGGGGGGGGAGAGTTTCACTACGATAAAAAATGCACATATGTGATTTGTCAACTTGCAACCGGTAACATTCCTTGTGAATATGATGAATATTTAGCTGTGTCTTCTAGGACTTCTAGTGAATCTCTTGATTTTTTAGCAATGCTATTATTAAGTTATATGCTACAGAGTTTGTACGAAAGCCGGCTAGACACGACATAACACGTTTGTACACCGCACATGAAATTAGATGCTTTCCGGGGATGACCAGTACGTACAATTGAACAAACGAAAATAAGGAGCGTGGTGTACGCGTGTATCATATTGTACAATATAATCATAAAGGATGAGGGACATACAAACGTTATGGACCCTCCAACACAGGTACCCATTACCGAGTGACGTGCTTAGATAGTAACATATAAATTGACATAGAACACATGCAAGTTTTAAGGATAAAAACACTAATACTAACTACACATGTTCTAGGAAAACCTACCTTTCGGCATATGGTATAGCCTAGGTAAGTACCTAAATATCAATCTGTGGACACTACAGTCTACTAGTACTAAACCTATTACTTAATATACAATCTATGAACTATGGGAATCAATACTTAGAATCTAATAATCTGAATTACTAAGAATTACTACTGTAACACCCCAAATTGCTCATATTTTAATAATTTTATACGGTTATGACTTAGAATGAAAGATAGTAACTAACGTTCCGAATCAAGAAAAATATTAACAAAGTATGTGTATTAGCATGAAATTGGTAACAAAAATGGTTGTCATGATTAGAAAAATAACTATTATAAAAATAAGTAAATTAACATGTAACAACTTCATAAGTGGCAAACTTGAGGGGTTAAATGGGAGATATAAGAAAGATGGACTTATAAAATGAAAACTAAAATAAAAAACACACATTCTTCAGTATATGTGTGTGTGTGTAATTGACCTGGGCTAAGAAAAAGAAGGGGTAAACCCTTGTTTCATCACAATTCAGCAAAATTGAAAGAAGATTGAAGCTAAAATTGATGCATGAACACCAGTTCATCATCATCTAAGAGTTCTTAATATAAGGTAAGTTGAATTTCATGATTTGAGTGATTTTGTAGAAAGTGGGTTGAATTCAATCCATGAGTTCATGTGAAGTTAGTATAAATATAAGTTAGAATCACACTATAAAATAAGAATTATACTTGAAATTGCTCACCTTGATGATTTATATTGAAAACCCACTTGCAATGATATAACGATGATTATGTAGAAGTAACCATAGATATAATGTTCAAGTATAAACTTGTATGTAATAGAGATTTACTAGATAAATTGTCGAGGAATGAGGATTTGGTGAAATCAATTGATTATGATGATATATGATATGAACTAGTAGAAATATGCTTTAGATACTTGTACATAAATGCTTTGTTAATTGTATGTGCACAAAGTGTTTGATGAAATGCCTTAACTAGGAATTCTGTGATTTGACTTCGAACCCCATATAAAGATCATAAATTGAGTATGTAAATGATACATATGTTAAGTTTTGCAATACCCTACCCAAGGATGTATGTGAGGTAAGCACGGGAATTGAAATCTAAATATAAACGTTTATGTATAGGGATAAAAAAAGAAGGTTCGAGCAACACGAAACAACCAGGAAATCAAGACCGAGGTATGTTACTTACCCACTTTAAACTTCGATAGTAGAACTGCTTTTATTTTAATTTGAAGAAATGATTATGTTATCAATTAGATGCAATTAAATCTATCGATTAGAATGTCAAGCTAGGAAGGGATTTTTGCTAATGACTCAATATGAATGGGTCAAACAATTGGAATGCTACATTAGAGAAAGATTATGTTGTTGATTCATTAAATGAGCCCAACATCTAAAATGACAATTAAAGAATAATTTCGTGTTGACTTGTTTAGAACGGGCCAACCGGATAAGAATGTGAAAGTAAAATAATGGATTCGTGTTGACTTGTTTATAATGGGTTAACTGGATAAGAATGTGAAAGTAAAAAAATAATTTCGTGTTGACTTGTTTAGAATGGGTCAACCGGATGAGAATGA
Organism: Scalesia atractyloides; assembly: GCA_947069175.1. NCBI lineage: Eukaryota > Viridiplantae > Streptophyta > Magnoliopsida > Asterales > Asteraceae > Scalesia > Scalesia atractyloides. Next base: position 69,360,590 of record CAMTDV010000116.1, read on the forward strand.
GAAAGGATAAAGAATGATCATTGTGCTGAACCGATTCGAACGGGTCAACAAAATTAATGTTTTTTTGTTAAGGAAAAATTAATGTTTTTTTGTTAAGCAAAAATTAAGGTTAAAGTATGTGATGATAGAATGATTATTTAATTTGTTAGTAGCTCATATTTTGAATATTACATGAAATGTTAACCGAACTTGTTGTGATGTTTAGGTAAAGCCTCTACTTAAATGTCGCGCCTCGTTTGGAACGAACACACTTTATTGCCCTTACATGCTTCCGGTTCAAGTTGGGTTGTTAGTGGGTCAAAACAAGTACTTTGGGTATAAACTTCGTTTCTTTTAACACTTACACTTTTTATATGTAACCTTAAAGTTTGTATTTTGATACGGTTTTCTAGTTGAATGCTCCTTACAAATTAATGTTTATGTTTGCCTTGTATGATCACAAGGGTATTTTGGTCAAAATTTTACATTACGATACGAAGGTTTAAGTTATATGAAGTTTTAACTCTTTGATGAAATGGGCGTTACAACTACCAAGAATAGAGAATATATAACCATCAACGACAATTGTTTAGATTGGTGATGAACGATCCTCCTAAACCACTCCAAGACCAAACTTGCCTATGGCGTATAAGTGCTAAAATAGATTAGAGCCGGTTAGGTTTAATCTTATCAAACTAGTTGGTTAAAGCTATAGACCTATTTCAATTAAGTTAGTGATAGTATAAATTCTTTTAATTTAAGGTTTCTAGCCTAGTGCTCAAGTGGTTAACGAACCGAGCGAATTACAACTACCAAATTGAGGCATTTAGAAAATTCTAATTAGTTTCTAGACTCTTTTAATCAAACCCTTCTCGTAAGCAACACATATGTCAACCCAGTTATGACGATTGGTTATATAATTATCGATCAAAGTATCAAGCCCTAGGCTAATGGACATCAATATATCTTAGAGATAGTAAATATTAAATCAAACATGCATAACCTCATAGAAAATATCAGATTTGCTATAATTAACCCTTAAAATTGGGTATTTTAATATTAGGATACTATGTATCCTACGGCTACATCACCGAGAATATTCAATTGGAGTTGCGGAATGAAGACACCCACTTTTGACTACGACATGATCTAACGAACACGTTTGTGGTTTAGATATCCAATTACACAGTTTTAAGGAAAAGTAGTTTTTCTATTTTAATTTTTAAATTTGAGTAAATTTTTTCTTGCTAGTTGTATTTTTATTTAATTTTATGTATTTTAAACATGTTGGTTTTTAATATACTTGATTTTATATTTTATTTAAAAAAGAAATAATTTTAGTGATTGAATGTGGTGGGTGTTGCAACTTGCAAGTATGGTGAAATGTGATAGAATGTGAAAAGTTGAGGTGTCAAATAATGATTGGATGTGATAGTATGATGAATGTGATGGGTGCCTTATTCACCCTGTATACAATATTTTTTATACCCTATAATATAAAAAAACAAGATTACTAGAATCTTGCACACTCTCTCATGTCTACTTGATTTTTAGACCAAACCTAATGGCCTCGTGGTTGACCAAACCACGAGCCACCAAGAGGTTGGCCAAACCATGGGTCACCATGAGGGCCACATCACCCTCTCCCCTTGTGAAGTGCTAATTTTGGCATTTGTTCGTGGTTAGGGTCATGTGATGGGAAGTTTGATTTTTAAAAAATTAGCCAATGGCTAGTGAGTATTAGCCATATATATATATATATATATATATATATATATATTTCAATTCCTTACTGAGTTATTTACATGTCTTACCACTGACCTTATTCACCATATGGTTTGTTTAAGATGACATAGACAATATGTATGGAAAAAGATCAAACCACATGATATGCCACTACATATGGTCTTAGGGGGGAAGGGTCACAACCCTCCACTACCCGACCCTCCATTCTTAAATTTCCCAATTTTGTGGAACCACTACTCTAAAATACTCTCATTGTTTTTGTTTTTTTATTAGAAATAATATAAGTTTTTTTTATTATAATACACCGTTAAAATTGGATGCAGTTAAATAGAAGTTGTGAAATGGTAATGATTTTGAAATGATGTAAAAAGTGAACTAAATTGGCTTAAGTAGGGTAGGTTAAATGATAAAAGTTTTAATTAATTTTAATTAAAAAATATATATATTTTTTAAATTCGAACAGTCATTCACTCGCCTCCTTCAATTGGATGGTACCATCCTCTCCACTTACTTGCGGTCGCTACCCGCAGAACCGGCAGTGGTGTACCCAAACGGGTAGTGGCTACCCGCGTCCGATCCGGGTGGTGACCTGGTGCCCTTAGTTTATTTCACAAAATCCTACACATTCTTTCATATAGGATATAGAATATTATAGAGTTTAATCTTCCAAACATTTTGTGAAATGAGGAAGAAGCAAGCAGATGAGCTTTTTAATTAACAGCCGATTAGGTAAACAACATGTAATTGATTGTGAATGTCACTTTCATATGTGTAAGTGATACGTATGTTTATGGAAGTCACACTCATAAGTGTATGTGAGCATTTGGAAATGGATAATGTAGTCGCATATGTGTACATGGTTACCATACATATATATATGCTGTTTAAATAAACAATTAACACTTGAACGTCACGTTCATATGTGTAAAGAACAATTTGAAAAAAAATGTAGACCATTATACATATGGACTTTACCTTCATATGTGTATATGATAAATTACATATTATATGACACTTGACCATTGCAAAAGCTATATTTTTATTAGAACATGCATATATGAAGATGTTTATGAACGTAATGTTCATGTGTGTAAGGAACAAATTGGTAATGGAAACTATAGACTAGAATACAAATATGAATGCTACATTTATGCGTACGTGATAAACTACATATATGTAATTCTGAATATTGGTAGCCATATTTGTTAATTAATTCTGAAAATCTTTTGTTAAGACAAAAAAAGCGCTATCATAAAAAATATTGATCATGCAGTAAACATTATTGCTTGTATGTTTACAATTGGAAAACATATAGAAGAACAATGAAAAGAGATGAAAAGAAATACCATATGGAATTTTGAATGGATTAAAACTTCATTAATAAGGGGGATTAGGTTAATTTGTGAATAATTCTGTTGATCGTGAACACTAATAAATTAATCATAGCTTTTGATTATCAGTACACAAGTGTAAACACAAATATAAATCAATAGCCAAGATTTGATAATGAAAATACACCAATGTATTTTACGATTTGATAATGTAAATCAGTTGTCATAATTTATTAATTTAGTTCACAAATATACTAATATTCTCTTTAAAATCCCACCCTTTAGAATGATGTGAACAATTAGGTGAATTTTGGAGTTGATATAAATCACAATAAATAGTTATATTAAAAGAAAATATTTCAAATACACTAGCGTCTTTTACGATTTGATTATTTAAATCAATAGTCATGATTTATTAATTCACTTCACAAATACACTAATATTCTCTTTAAAATCCCCTCTTTAGAATGATGTGAATAATTAGGTGAATTTTGGAGTTGATATAAATCACAATAAATAGTTATATTAAAAGAACATATTTCAAATACACTAGTTTATTTTTCGATTTGATAATTTAAATCAATAGTTATGATTTATTAATTCAGTTCACAAATACACTAATATTCTCTTTAAAATCCCACCCTTTAGAATGATGTGAACAATTACGTGAATTTTGGAGTTGATATAAATGACAATAAATAGTTATATTAAAAGAAGATATTTCAAAGGTTTTAAACATAAGGGAATATTTGTTCCTAGTATCCATATATATATATATATATATATATATATACTAAATAATAAAAAAGTAAATCATACGGTGACACACTACGTTTTATGAGACGATCACATTAATTTTTTTCCACGTAGTATATAATATTTATTAATACAATTCAAATAAAAAATATATTATTTTAATTCATAAATTTTATCTTTTTATCTTTTATTATTTCAATCTATGAATTTTATCTTTTACTATTTTATTTTCCATTTATAATTATCATATGTTTACTTTATAGAGATTAATTAAATTGAATTATAATAAAATAAGCATAAATAATTTAAGGTTTACTAACATTTTAGGATTTTAATGTAAAAATACAAATGAAAATACAAGCAATAATAATATACATAAATAATAATCTACAATAAAATAGTTTATGTTAGCTCTCTAACAATATAAAATATATAATCTTTTAGGCTAGATGGTGTGGCTCAGCGTCCCCTGCCACCTCACCATCTTTGACGCCCCATGGTGCCCCTCCCCCATTTCCAAAGCATTGTGGGAGACGCTATTCTTAGCCTCCGTCAAAGAGATGGGGGCGTGAAGAGCTGCATCTGGTGGGACCCATGTCTCTTCACCAATCAGATTTTGATTATTTTATTATTAATATTTAATTAGGGGGCACTATTGTAACAGCACAGCGTAACCGCATCATGATATTGTCCGCTTGTCAGCCAGCACGCGCTACCCCTCATGGTTTTAAAATGCGTTATGATGGTGAAGGTATCAACCCCCTTATAAGGAAGCCTTTGTTCACCTTCACAACCGATGTGGGATATCACAATTGTGAGAATTCGGAAATCTTTCTTACTCCAGCACTTTTAAACTCATGCTCACTCAATTTTCGGGACGAAAATTCTTTGAATTTGGGAGTAATGTGACATCCCGGAAAAGTAGATACTTTCCTGAGTCGGTTTCTTATATATGTTATAAAACGTGAACTTAGGTTTCGCTTATATCCGTTACTATGCATATTATAATGTGTGTATACGTATAGTAATTCTATAACGTGCTATTATAATGTGTGTATATGTATATTTTATTGTAACGTGTGTGTATATACGTTATATTATATATTTCTGATTGTACTACTTTGAACCGACCTAATGACCCGAGTCATAATGACCCGGAAAAGCAGATACTTTCTTGAGTCGGTTTCTTATATATGTTATAAAACGTGAACTTAGGTTTCGCTTATATCCGTTACTATGCATATTATAATGTGTGTATATGTATAGTAATTTTATAACGTGCTATTATAATGTGTGTATATGTATATTTTATTGTAACGTGTGTGTATATACGTTATATTACATATTTCTGATGGTACTACTTTGAACCGACCTAATGACCCGAGTCATAATTCCACAAAAAAAACAAGATAACATGAGAGAGAATCATGGTGTGTGTTAGTCTGTAACAGTCCAGCGTAACCTCACGGTTTTTAAAACGCGTCATGATGGTGAAGGTATCAAGCCCCTTATAAGGAAGCTTTTGTTCCCCTTCAAACCGATGTGAGATATCACAATCCACCCCCTTAAGGGGTCCAGCGTCCTCGCAGGACCTGGCACCACCGGTCCGACCCTGGCTTGATACCATCTGTAACAGCCCAGCGTAACCGCACCATGATATTGTCCGCTTTGGCAGCCAGCACGCCCTCAGCGCCTGCCCCTCACGGTTTTTAAACGCTTCATGATGGTGAAGGTATCAAGCCCCTTATAAAATACCCTTTTGTTCCCCTTCACAACCGATGTGGGATATTACAACTATGAACTTGGTGAGGGATTTATCCCACACCATCATTGTTAAAGGGGGAGCCATTTTTATTCCAAAATCTATATGGCGCCTACCTGGCGTGATAAAGGGCTTTATAGCACACCACACAGCCTTACGATAAAGGGTTGAGTTCATTTCAAAACTTTAAATAATTGTAACTTTCAGAACTCTTAGGAAATAGTCAGTTTATTTATAAATTTCTTCTCTTTCATATTAAATATTTGATGTCACATTTCAACATCTAAACTCTAATGAACGATAGATTTTAAAAACTATATGACATGTTATTTAAAATTAATATTTAAAAAATATTAATTCAATCTTTGTAATAGGTCCCTAATCAAATTTAAAATAAAGTAAATGATTGGTTTTGATGAGTTTTGAGATTTCCGAAGCTATCCCCAACATGCTCCGGTGGTGTTGTTAGGCATCTAAATCCATAAAAAATAACACTAAAAATCGAAAGCTTTAATTGAAACAACCTAGTTTTGATAGCTTTACATGTAATAAAATTACATGTTTACCAACACTACATACTAATGAACAAATGCAATGTGATTTTATCCTAACAAAACATAGAGGCACTGATCTAAACCTTTGATCTTACTTTTTCATTAATTAAGATTTAGGTAGTAAAATAACGTATATATGGAGTTACAAATGGTTGAAAGGGTAAAGAGAAATTAGGCTTTCATTTTAAATATTTTGGCTTAAATTTAATCCTATAAATATTTAAAACCAAAATATCTTTTATATACTTTTTAATTATGAAAACCAGAAAATTGTGAATCTTATTTTTAGTTTGAGTATACCATTACTATATAAGTTCACATATGCTATTAAAAAATTTAAGTTTACATCAGGGTGGTTTTTACTTTTTTAAAGATTCTAAACGAACTAGAAAGTAGAGGCCATTTTGAAAAGTTATTATTATTAACATATTTATTAACAAATCCCTCCTCCTTTACTTGGGATTGGAACCGATAATTATAAACTAAAAAGTTTATAATTTGCGAAGTTAAAATTATTGTATTAAAGTGATATGTTTTGTATAAATATAGTTTATGTTTAAATAAAATTTATTTTTTTAGCTTTAGGATAGGGTCGAATGGTCGATAGTTGCTATAGTTATTGTAACACCCCAAAAATTATAGATATGTAGATTTGAGTACGCAAGTAGAAATGTTGATTAATAGTGACAAGAAATATAATCTTAGTTAAAGTACAAGTTAAGATTTAACTAAAGGGATACGTTTAGCCATAATAACATAAACATCAAAGTAGAGAGACCAAACTTGGATAAGTGGAAAAGTAAATAAATAAAACATAAAATTTGAGTTTGAGAAGAAGGGGAAAACTCTTCTCAACATAAGATCAACCAAATTGAATGAAGAATTGAAGCTTGAATCAATGCATGAACTAAGATTTATTATCATCTAAGTATTGTCATCATCAAGTAAGTTAAATTTCACGTTTTTAGTGATTTGATGAAGTGGGTTATGTATAATCAGTAAAATGTTAAATGAAATTGAGCATGAATGCTAGATAACATCATCATGTAGAGTTTGTATTGTGTTTAATTCTAATCATATTGATGATTTGGAGTAAAACCTACTTGTTAATTGTAGAAAATGGGGTTTAGGGTAGATTATGTGTTAGCTATTGCAATGTTAATGCTTGAAGTTATATATGGTAGGTAATTTGTTGGTTGATTTGATATAAAACAAAGGTATATGATTAAGATGAGGATTTGTAAAGATTGAATGATTATGTTAATCTATGCATGAACTTGGAGAAATGTGCTTAAATTACTTGTACATTATGCTTTATTGATGGTACGCACACAACATGTTCGGTGAAATGACTTGGTTGAATTAGTTGTGTTTTGACATAAATACTTGTTGAATCGATGAAATAGGATGAAAACGAAAGTATGTATACTTGATTAAGATCATAATAGGTTGGGAAGTATGCTCATGTGATAATTGTATGGAAGCTAAAATCATGATGTTGTAACCATATAGGAGCAAAGATGGAAGAAGGCACAAGTCATACCAAGGTGCAAGTAGCACAAGATCACGGTAAGTTCATATGAACTTTTCTCCATCTTAATGCAAAATTTATGATAATTGTCTCATAACATATTGTTTCAATGTGGTAAATTATAGTTTATGGTATGATGTATGATGTAACATCCGTCAAAAACCGGATTTACCAAACCCGCTTCGTTTATTAACCAAACAACCAGTTAAAAATTTCGTTGCATATTTAATGCTCAAATTAATTTTAAACGATACATAATTAATAAGTATATTAGAATATAAAATTTATAATTGAAAATCTATTAAAAATAATGAAATAAAATTAAAATACTGATGCCGGGTTTCGAACCCGGGTCAGCCGAATGTTTCACAAAGACTTAACTCACACTTGCCAACCATCCGCCACTTGTGTTTCTTGTTGATTTATTGATTCAATTAATACATATAATAAAAGCTGAAGTCGAATTCGGTCACTCAACGCCCAAATCATTCTCGCCGGAAATCCCGACGAATTCATCAAACATTGAAGTTTTCTTTTGTCATAACAGATGCATTTACATCATCGCCGGTTATAACTGAAAAACGTTAATGTCCCTCATTCAAATCACCAAACCATAACCGAAAAGATTTTGGAATTTGAAACCAAAAATGTAAATCAATCTGAATTATACATCATTCATCAGTTGAGCGCGAGTTTATCAAGATTACACTCTCCATTTCGCTCAGAAAAGCCTCGCCGCAGTCGCCGGAATTCTCTGTAAATTAACCGAAAATTTTCGCCGGAAAACTGAATTCATTCCATCCCGTCTGCTTACCCAAAAAAATAAGATCTTAGAGCTCATACTGACATCACCCACACTCACCTTAAACCTCTGAAGAATCTCTGTCGCAAGAAATTTCACTCGCCGGAATTCTCTGCAAGTCGCCGGAAAACCGAGACTTTCATCTACACGGTAAATACCTCGACTTTTTCTGTTTTAACCCATTGTTAGATTACTACTAACATCAATCCCTCACCCAGAATCTATTCCAGACGACGTTGCCGGATTTTCTGTTTTCGTCCAGAAACTCGCTGTTAACCGGTATGATCATTTAAACCTACTGATAATCGTTACTCAGTAGTTCAATTTCACATCTAATCCATTCAAACTGTTAATCGATCCTAACAGCCGAAGTTCACAAAACAGAGCCGACGAATCCTTGCCGGAGTTCTGAAAAAGTCATCTGTTCGGTACATCCTCTCCCCAAACTTTCTCTGTCCATTGCATTTAAATCGTTGATATTGTCCGTTAATCAAAGTAAACAAGAAACAGTTGGTTTAATCATTGTCTGTGTTTTGAACGAAGAAGACGAAGTCGTGTATGATATAAGATTAATTAAAATCGGTATTATAAACGGGTTAGACACACAGTCCAGCGGTGGACTGTGTGCAAACAATACGCATACGTCCCGAGTTCGATCCTTGACACACGCACACTCGCTGTAATAAAAATGTTTTTTTTTTAAACCGAACCGGATCCACACGCAGAATCATGTTAAGTATAATAAAAACCGGAATATTTACCAAGTTAGACACACAGTACAGCGGTGGACTGTGTGCCAAACTAAACCACAGGTCCCGGGTTCGAGACCTGTGGAGAGCACCGAGTCGATACTATTAAGTCCTTTTTAAAATAAATGATTTTCGGATTAACTTAAATAGTGTATAAATATAATTAAAAACAGAAATTTTTCGGGTTAGACACGTAGCTCAGTTGGTAGAGCTGTGTGCACGCGTACGGGAGGTCACGGGTTCGAGTCTCACCCAGCGCACACATACAAACGACCGAACCGGTCAACGGTCAACAGTAATGGTCAAACGGTCAACGGTCAAGTCAAAAAGTCAACATTTTTTTATTATTTTATTTATTTATTTAAATTAAAAATCAATTAAAAATACTTAAAAAATAACATTTTTAAAGTTAAAAAATAGACTTAAACTTACAAAAATATATCCAAAAATCCTATTAAAATTGTTAATAAAATCCATTTATTTACCTTACTTTTTCGTTATTAATTAGGTTAGTTTTTCCTCGTCGATCAATCCTCTAAACTCGTGCGCATTCAACATCATCAACCGAACGCACCCAATGTGAGTGAATCTCTACAAATTCCCCATTTTAATCACGTTTTTGGGGTGTATCATGTGTCTTATTATTTATTATATTTAAACTATTGTGCATCCATCATATCCATGAACAAATGTGTATTCAACATGTATCAACTGTTTGTGTGATTATTGTTTAGATTAAATTTATCATTTTCAGTACATACATTATCATAGGCCGCCGCTCCCCATTACATTATGAGCGTTGAGCTGTTCCCCATTACATTATGAGCGTGAACCAGGCGTTGCCAACATACGATCGGCTCCGTATGATTGACCCTTGATCGCACATACATTATCATAGGCCGCCGCTCCCCATTACATTATGAGCGTTGAGCTGTTCCCCATTACATTATGAGCGTGAACCAGGCGTTGCCAACATACGATCGGCTCCGTTTGATTGAGCCTTGATCGCACAGACATTTATCATAGGCCGTCCGTTCCCCATTACATTATGAGCGTGAACGTGACGTTGCCATTATATACAGTTTCATTCATGTTATATATTAATGCAAGTTGTTTTGTTATTGTATGTTATTGTTTGTTATTGTATGCTATTGGTTTGTTATTGTATGCTATTTGTTTGTTATTGTATCTTTATTTACGTTTGTTCATATACGAATATTGCACAATTTTTCCATATTAAATACAATAAGAAATAAATAATAAATGTTTTCTAACAAGGTTCACTCGCCAACTTTTGTTGATCAAAAAACCATTTTTACACATGATACAGGTGGAAAGGATGAAGCAAGGAACACCTAGGAAAGTGCCTTAGAAGAAAAATAATGAAGTTTAGATAGATGTATAGAACATGTTGTATTTGTATGATTTGATTGTATGATCTCTTTTAAATTGTAATAATAAATATGAAACATTATAATAAATGTCATGAGCTTTGATGAAAACCCAATCATGCCCCGATCACCTTTTCCGCTGCGGGTCGGGGTGTGACATATGAGATGTGTTAAATTGATAAAGAATGTAAAGTATGTATGAAGACCCGTCATGAACGGGTCAAAAGTAAGAATGATAAAGTAAAGAAATGGACAAGTAAAGACTAGTAGTAAACTAGTTAAAATGAATGAAGTTTTAAGACGACAAAATGGTTATATGTTGATCCATCTAGAATGGTATGGAGGAAGTAAGGATATGGATGATAAAAGAATGGTCTCGCGTTGACTAGTGTTGAACGGGTCAACCGGACAAAAAATGAGAAAGTAAAAGAATGGTCTCGCGTTGACTCGTGTTGAACGGGCCAACCGGACAAAGAATGAGGAAGTAAAAGTATGGTCTCGCGTTGATTCGTGTTGAACGGGTCAACCGGACAAAGAATGAGGAAGTAAAAGTATGGGTTCACGTTGACTCGTGTTGAACGGGTCAACCGGGTAAAGATTGAGAAAGTAAAAGTATAGTTTCGTGTTGAACCGTGTTGAACGGGTCAACCGGTTAGTAACAAGAATGTAAGGTTATGTAATTGTTATAGATTACTATATGGAATGTTAACCGATATTTTTTTGTGATGTTTAGGTAAAACGCCCATTTGACGCTGCGCCGTGTTTGGAACGAACACACTCTGTGCCCTTCTTACGCTTCCAGATAAGATATTGACAAACGGGTCAAACTTACTTTTGGATTGTAAATGAGGAAATTATTTTAAAAGTTTCCTTTGTAAGTAGATGAATTAACTTTAGTATCTAGTAGATGTATTGTCGTACTATAATATGGGTATAATGGGAATTTTGGGTTATGTTTCCAAAAGTTTAAAATTATTTAGTTTTTCGGTCATGAAAATAAGTTGATCTAACACCCCAAAAATTATATATATGTAGGTGTGAGTGCGCAAGTAGGAATGTTGATTAAATAGTGACAAGACATATAATCTTAGTTAAAGTAAAAGTTAAGATCTAACTAAAGGGATACGTTTAGCCATAATAACATAAACATCAAACTAGAGGGACCAAACTTGGATAAGTGGGAAAGTAAATAAATAAAACATAAAATTTAAAACTCAAACACATACCTCAGATGTATGTGTGTGTCGATTTGAGCTTGAGAAGAAGGGGAAAACCCTTATCAACATAAGATCAACCAAATTGAATGAAGAATTGAAGCTTGAATCAATGCATGAACTATGATTTATTATCATCTAAGTATTATCATCATCTAGTAAGGTAAATTTCACGTTTTTAGTGATTTGATGAAGTGGGTTATGTATAATCCGTGAATGTTAAATGAAATTGAGCATGAATGCTAGATAATATCATCATGTAGAGTTTGTATTGTGTTTAAATCTGATCATATTGGTGATTTGGGGTAAAACCCTCTTGTAATTTGTAGAAATGGGGTTTAGGGTAGATTATGTGTTAACTATTGTAATGTTAATGCTTGAAGTTATACATGGTAGGTAATTTTGTTGGCTGATTTGATATAAAACAAAGGTATATGATTAAGATGAGAATTTGTAAAGATTGAATGATTATGTTAATCTATGCATGAACTAGGAGAAATGTGCTTAAATTACTTGTACATTATGCTTTATTGATGGTACGCACACAACATGTTCGATGAAATGCCTTGGTTGAATTAATTGTATTTTGACATGAATACTTGTTGAATCGATGAAGTAGGATGAAAATGAAAGTATGTATGGTTGAATAAGATCATAATAAGTAGGGAAGTATGCTCATGTGATAATTGTATGGAAGCTAAAATCATGATGTTGAAAGCATATAGGAGCAAAGAAGGAAGAAGGCACAAGCCATACCAAGGCGCAAGTAGCACAAGATCACGGTAAGTTCATGTGAACTTCTCTTTGTCTTAAAGCAAATTATGATGTTTGTCCCTTAATATATTGTTATGAAATGGTAACTATAGTTTAGAATATGGTGTATGCAATGTGTCGAAAAACCAAAGAATATGAAATAAGCATGAAGACCCATTATGAACGGGTCAAAAGGTATGAATAACAAGATAAAGAAAAAGATAAGTAATGGCTAGTAGTAAACAAATCAAATGAATGAAACTTAAGATGACGAAATGGTTATGTGTTGATCCATTGTGAATGGGTTGGATGAATTGAAGTTATCAATGAAAAATGACCAGAAAATGCAATATTCATTTAAAATGGAATTGCTAGTGTGAAGAAAATGAATGATGAAAAGAATGTGTCCGCGTTGACTCATTGAAAATGGGTCAACCAGATGAGGATGAATGATAAATAGAATGTGTTCACATTGACTCATTGAGAACGGGTCAACCGGATGAGAATGAATGATAAATAGAATGTGTTCGCATTGACTCATTGAGAACGGGTCAACCAGATGAGAATGAATGATAAATAGAATGTGTTCGCGTTGACTCATTGAGAACGGGTCAACCTGATGAGAATGAATGATAAATAGAATGTACTCATTGAGAACAGGTCAACCAGATGAGAATGAATGATGAAAAGAATGAGTTCGTGTTCACTCGTTGTTAACGGGTTAATTGGGTATGAATGAGAAAGTTTAAAAGAATAGTTCATATGAGACCTATTCAAACGGGTCAAAACCTTAAGGATATTAGCTTTATAAATTGTTTGTAGTAAAGTTATAATTATTGAATGAATTGTTAATCAACTTTTTTGTCGTGTTTAGGTAAAACTCCTATTTGATGATGCGCCTCGCTTGAAACGAACACAACTTTTGCCCCTTTTACGCTTCCGCAAATATTAAAGGCACATGGGTCATAACACTCTTGGGTTTGTAAATGATGAAATTATTTTAAAAGTCCCTTTTGTAAGTAGATGAACTAGTTTAAGTAATTAACATGTTCAAGATATGTTGCTAAAATATTTTGTAGTCATGTTTGTCGAACAAATTTTCAAGGGCGTAATGGGAATTCTAGGCTATGTTTTAAAAGTTTATAATTGTTACAAATTTCGGTTATGAAAGCATGTTGGGCGTTACAAGTTGGTATCAGAGCCCATGTTTGAGGGAATCAAGCATGAGTTGAAGTGCTTAAACTCAAACCGGAGGCTCATGCGTAAATGTGTTCGTTCCGAGGCGTCATTCAAGTAAGTGTCTTTTACGTATTAAATATAAATATAAGAGGGAATAACGTATGGGATGACTACAGAATGGTTTGGGTTGTTGCGGACATTATGGGTCAGTTTGGGTTGAATCGGGGCCTGTAAGCGGGTTCCATAAGCTGAAAAACGAAAAATCTACATCTGCAGTACAGATGGGGCGTCGCCGACGGTCACTTGGGGCGTCGCCGACGCCACCCCAATACTCCGACGGCCTAACCCACTGTCTACGGAGCTAAAACTCCGGTGCAACCTTCTAAAACTTGTCGCCGACGTCATGTTGGGGCGTCGCCGACGGCCCCCTGAACCCAACATATTTTCTTTTTATATTTTTTGAACCAAGTTTCTTAAAATACAATCCGTAACCCATATAGAACCTGAAAAGCGAAATTAAGGGTGAGAAGTTGTGTAAACTTATTTTTGAAACCACGATGAATGTGTTGGAAACGTAACATGTCAACACCAAGAACAAGAATGTATAAAAGAATAAGTCTTACGAAATGTTGAGAATGAGCAAATGATTCTTGATCATTATGATCATTATAAAGAATAAACAATTCAAGTATGAAATAGAATAATAATTGCTATTAATGAACATGACAAGTTGAAGAATAAATGTTATAATAAAAGTGACCGATGTTTATGTAGATGGAAGGAGAAAGAGACTTGAATGATAACGAATTGGCCCATCAAGAAGCAATGAATGGAAAGATTTCTGAGGAAGTGGCGAAAGCTATGCAAGCTAGTCTGCCTCAACTAGCACAAGAAGTAGAGAGTCGTGTTTTAGAAACAGTAGAAGCTATCATGACTAGCAAGATTGAAGAGTTGAAAGAATGGATGGGCGGGGTTCAGAACAAAAGGGGACTCGTAGGTGCACATATAGGGACTTCATGGCATGTAACCCTACAACGTACGATGGTAAAATAGACCCTATCATATGTCAAAGATGGGTTTCTCACATGGAGGCCATTTTTATTCGAAGCAGATGTGAAAAAGAGGATCAGGTGATGTTTGCAACAGGCCAACTCCAACTCCAAGCAAAGGATTGGTGGGACGCTCATTGCAAAGAATTGGGAGAAGAAAAACTTCAGGAACTTACATGGCAAGAGTTTAAGGAACCTTTCTTGAAATTTCATTGCCCGCAGTCTGCAATTGATCGGATTCAAGAAGAGTTTTTACGTCTCCGACAAGGCTCAGAATCTATTGATGAGATCACAAATGTGTTTCTTGATAAGTTAAAGTTTTGCCAAGACCTCATGAGGACAGAAAGAATGAAGATTAACCGTTATCATGTGTAACACCCCAAAAATTATATATATGTGGGTGCAGATATGCAAGCAGAAATATAACCCTAGTTAAAGTATAAGTTAAGTTTTATCTAAAGAGATATGTTTAGCCATAATAATATAAACATCAAACTAGAGGGACTAAACTTGGGTAAGTGGGAAAGTAAAATAATAAAACATAAATGAAAACTCAAAGACACATACATCAGATGTATGTGTCGATGAGAGCTTGAGAAGAAAGGGGAAAAACCCATATAAACACAAATCAAAGCTTGAATCAATGCATGAACTAAGATATGTTATCATCTAAGTATTGTCATCATCAAGTAAGTTAAATTTCATGTTTTTAGTGATTTAATGAAGTGGGTTAGGTATAATCCGTGAATGTTAAATGAAATTGAGCATAGAGTTCGTATTATGTTTAAATTTGATCATATTGATGGTTTGGGGTGAAACCTGACTTGTATTTGTAGAAGAAGGGGCTTGGCGTAGATTATGTGTAATGATAATGCTTAAAGTTATACATGGTAGATACATTTTTGTTGGTTGATTTGATATAAATCAAAAGATACATGATAAGATGAAGATTTGTAAAGGTTGAATGATTATGTTAATCTATGCATGAACTAGGAAAGAATTAGGCTTTGAATACTTGTATAATATGCTTTATTTATGGTACGCACACAACATGTTCGATGAAATGCCTTGGTTGAATTAGTTGTGTTTTGACATGAATACTTATTGAATCGATATAGTAGGATGAAAATGAAAGTATATATGGTTGAATAAAATCTTAATAAGTAAGGAAGCATGCTTATGTGATGAATTGTATGGAAGCTAAAATAATATTGTTATAACCATATAGAAGCAAAGAAGGAAGAAGGCACAAGTCAAACCAAGGCGCAAGTAGCACAAAATCACGGCAAGTTCATGTGAACTTCTCTTATTCTCAATGCAAATCATGATGTTTATTTCCTAATAT
Organism: Scalesia atractyloides; assembly: GCA_947069175.1. Taxonomy (NCBI): domain Eukaryota; kingdom Viridiplantae; phylum Streptophyta; class Magnoliopsida; order Asterales; family Asteraceae; genus Scalesia; species Scalesia atractyloides. Next base: position 69,376,731 of record CAMTDV010000116.1, read on the forward strand.
ATTGTTACAAAATGGTAAACTATAGTTTAGAATATGGTGTACGCAATGTGTCGAAAAATCAAAGAATGTGAAGTATGTATGAAGATCCGTTATGAACGGGTCAAAAAGTATGAATAGCAAGGTAAGGAAAAAGATAAGAAATGACTAGTAGTAAACGATTCAAGTGAATGAAACTCAAGATGACGAAATGATTATGTGTTGATCCATTAAGAATGGGTTGGATGAATCGAAGTTATTGATGAAGAACGAATGGAAATTTCAGTATTCATTTAAAATGGACTTGCTAGTGTGAAAAGAATGAATGATAAAAAGAATGTGTTCGCGTTGACTCATTGAGAACGGGTCAACCGGATGAGAATGAATGATGTAAAGAATGGGTTCGCGTTGACTCGTTGTTAACGGGTCAACCAGGTATGAATGAGAAAGTTTAAAAGAATGGTTCATGTGAGATCTATTCAAATGGGCCAAAACTTTAAGGATGTTAGTTTTGTAAATTGTTTGTAGTAAGGTTATAACTATGAAATGAAATACTAATCAAACTTATTGTGGTGTTTAGGTAAAACTCCCATTTGACGATGCGCCTCGCTTGGAACGAACACATCCTTTGCTCCCTTTACGCTTCCGCAAGTATTAAAGGCAAACGGGTCAAAATACTTTTAGGTTTGTAAATGATGAACTAATTTTAAAAGTTCCTTATGTAAGTAGATGAACTAGCTTAAGTAATTAGCAGGTCTAAGATACGTTGTTAAAATATTTTGTAGTCATGTTTGTCGATCTAATTTAAAAGGGCATAATGGGAATTTTAGGCTATGTATTTTAAAATTTTAAATTTTATTAATTTTCGGTTATGAAAATATATTTGGGCGTTTCAAGTTGGTATCAGAGCCCAGGTTTGAGGGAATCAAGCGTGAGTTGAAGTGCTTGAACTCAAACCGGAGGCTCATGCGTAAATGTGTTTCTCCGCAGCGTCATTCAAGTAAGTGTTTTTACGTATTAAATATAAATATATGATGGAATAATGTATGGAATGACTACGGAATGGTTTGGGTTGTTGCGACATTATGGGTCAGTTTGGGTTGAGTCGAGGCCTGTAAACGGGTTCCATGAGCTGAAAAACGAAAAATCTGCATCTTCAGTACAGATGGGGCGTCGCCGATGGCCATTTGGGGTGTCGCCGACGCTACCTCTTATCCCGACGGCTAACCCACTGTCTATGCTACTTGTACTCGACGCAACAAACTAAGATGCGTCGCCGACGTAATGTTTGAGCGTCGCCGACACACCTCGTAAATTGAACATGCTTTCTTTCCACGTTACAAGATCCGAATCTCCTAAAACATGAATCGTAAACCATAAAGAACTCGAAAGTTGAAAATTTATCAATAAGTAGCTATGTGAAATTAATTGAACCACAACAAGGCATGTCAAGAATGTAATATTCCATAACGAAGAATAAGAATGTATGAAATAATAAGTCTTGAAGACGTGTAAAGATTGCCGGCTATTTAATGAAACGAGCACCTTAAGTGTGACTCATGATAATAATTGTTACGAATGACAATACAAGGCTAATAAATGAATGTTCTAATGAAAGTAATATGATACTTATATAGATGGAGGATGCAAGAGATCTGAACGATAATGAGTTAGCACGTCAAGAAGTGATGAGCGAGAAGATTTCAGAGGAGGTTACAAAAGCCATGCAAGCCAGCTTACCTCAATTAGCACAAGAGGTAGAGAGTTGTGTTTTAGAAACAGTAGAGGCCATCATGACTTGACTAGCAAGATTTAAGAATTAAAGTAATGGATTAGCGGGGTTCAAAACAAGAAAGGGACCCGTAGATGCACATATAGAGACTTCATGGCTTGCAACCCCGCAACGCATGATGGAAAAATTGATCCTATTGTATGCCAAAGATGGATTTCCAACATGGATGTCGTGTTTATACGAAGTAGGTGCGAGAAGGATGATCAAGTAATGTTTGCCACAGGCCAACTCCAACTCCAAGCAAAGGATTGGTGGGACGCCCATTGCAAGGAATTGGGAGAAGAGAAAGCTTCAGGAGCTGACGTGGAAAGAGTTTAAGGAGCCTTTCTTAAAGTTCCATTGCCCTCAATCCGCAGTTGACAGAATTCAAGAGGAGTTTTTACGTCTTAGGCAAGACAAGGAGTCTATTGATGAAATTACGAATGTGTTTCTCGACAAGTTAAAATTTTGTCAAGATCTTATGAAAACAGAAAGAATGAAGATTAACCGTTACCACGACATGTTGAAGGCGGAATTTAGGGAGTTCATCACTCCCTCGAAGTGTGAAACCTTAAATGAGTTGATCAATTGGGTGAGGGATCGGGAGATAGAGCTCAAGCGTCACATAGAGCGTGGGGAAAAGAGAACAATAGAAAAGGGTGTTAACTTGAGCCCGACCAAGAAATTGAAAACTCATGATTACAACAAGAAGGATAACGTAAAGAGTTGGATTTCCCGGTGCAAAACTTGTGGAAAACTGCACTCGGGAGAATGTCTGTTGGGCAAAAGGGGATACTACAACTATGGGCAAGAAGGGCACCCCTATTACAAATGTCCGAACACTACCAGGACTTGTTTCAATTGTTTTTCACCGGGGCATGTCAAGGCAGATTGCCCAAAGTTGAAGGAAAAAGGTGGTAAAGATGGGAAGGAGGATATTGCTCCGAGAACTAAGGGAAGAATGTTCCAAATTACCGCTGAAGAAGCTAAGGCACTCCCAAACGTTGTGTCAGGTATTTTTCTAATCAATTTAATACCTACAAATGTATTGTTTGATTCTGGGGAGAGTAGGTCATTTGTATCGCATGAACTTATAAGGCATCCTTCTTTTAAAACCGAACGAATGCTTGTACCCTTAGAAGTAGAAGTAGCTGATAGCAAGAACTACATATTGAATGAAATACGTAAGGGATGTAAAATCGTTATAGAGGGTGAGGAATTCGAAATAGATCTTGTACCCATGGTATTGGGAGAGTTCAAAGTAATAGTGGGCATGGACTGGCTATCTTGATACCATGCAGGAATTCAACGCGAAACTAAGATTATACGAGTACTATCACCGAGTGGGAAATGGGTAAGCATCCATGGAGAAAGAAAAATTGAAATGAAGCAATGTACTATAGTAGAGGCAGTTAAGTACGTACAAAATGAAGGCAAAGCATTCCTAGTATATGTAATAGACACCTCTAAGGACGCGCCAAAAATCGAAGATGTTGAAATTGTAAATGAGTATCCGGATGTGTTTCTGGATGAATTACCGAGATTCCCTCCTGAGCGGGACGTAGAGTTTCTCATTGAACTAAACCTAGGTGCTACACCGGTGGCTAAAGCTCCCTATAGATTAGCTCCTACTGAAATGCGGGAGTTAATGATTCAGATACAAGAACTGCTTGATAAGGGCTTCATACGCCCGAGCATGTCACCTTGGGGAGCTCCTGTATTATTCGTTAAGAAGAAGGATGGATCGATGCGCATGTGCATTGACTACCGAGAATTAAACAAATTAACGGTTAAAAATCGATACCCCTTACCCCGAATTGATGACCTTTTTTGACCAATTGCAAGGGGCAAGTTGGTTCTCAAAGATTAACTTGCGATCGGGATATCACCAATTGCGAGTACGCGAAGAAGACGTGGCAAAAACAGCGTTTAGAACTCGATATAGACATTACGAGTTTCTAGTAATGTCTTTCGGGTTAACCAATACCCCGGCTGCGTTTATGGATCTTATGAATTGAGTATGTCGACCCATGCTAGATAAATCTGTAATAGTGTTTATAGATGACATCTTAGTGTATTCCCGGAGTAAATCCGAGCACGCAAACCATCTGCGAGAAGTATTAGAAATTCTCCGTAAGGAAAAGTTATATGCAAAGTTCTCTAAGTGTGCCTTTTGGCTCAGAGAGGTGCAATTTCTCGGGCACGTGATTAACAAAGATGGTGTTTTAGTGGATCCGTCAAAGGTGGAAGCAGTCATGAAATGGATTCCTCTGAAGAATCCAAGTGAAGTAAGAAGTTTTCTGGGTTTAGCAGGCTACTATCAAAGATTTATTCAGGATTTCTCCAAAATAGCCCTACCCATGACTAAATTAATGAAGAAAAGTGAAAGGTTTGTATGGGGACCCGAACAAGAAAAAGTATTTCAAGCTCTGAAAGAGAAACTATCTAATTCACTGGTATTAACTCTGCCAGACGGAACAGAAGATTTAGTTGTGTACACGGACGCCTCGCGTCAAGGTTTGGGAGGTGTTTTAATGCAACGAGGTAAAGTTATAGCATACGCCTCAAGACAACTTAGACCACACGAAGTAAATTACCCACACATGATCTAGAATTGGCCGTGGTGGTGTTCGCCTTAAAATTATGGCGACATTATCTATATGGAATAAAATATATTCGGATCATAAAAGTCTCAAATACTTCTTCGAACAAAAAGATCTCAACATGAGACAACGAAGGTGGTTAGAGCTGATTAAGGATTATGATTGTGAAATCCTTTATCATCCGGGGAAAGCAAATATTGTGGCAGATGCCCTTAGCCGAAGGGAGCATTCACCTCCAATTCGGGTGAAGTCTATGAAAATGATTGTTATGCCCCATCTCCTCGAAATGATTAAGGAAGCACAAACCAAGTCATTATGTCACACCCCAACCGATGGCGGAAACATCGGAGTGAGACGACAACGAGATTGCTCATTGCTCACAACGCTAATAATGGCAATATTTAATAAAATCAAATTTCATTTCAATAATAATTGTCAAGTACAATATCAAAGCGAATACAATACAACAAAAATGATACAACAAATTTAGCCTAACGTCTAATTGTGTGTATCCATGTCCTTGCTATTTGTTTTCATAGCATCCTCTTCATCAACCTGTAACATGTTATACAATTCAATGCAAAAGCAAAGGTGAGTACACAAGTTTAAGCATAGCATACGTATACGATTAAAGTTAAAACGAATCCTCATGGCAACTATGATTTTACACGAGCATATACAAGGCATGCAATACTACTAGCCAAACCCTTAACGCAAACACGCTGTTTTAACACGGCTTCAAGTTTATGCGATGGAGGGGGATGCGTGACTTCCTATAGCGCTACACATGTCAAACGAAGGCTTAAAATAAGTTAATGACTAAAGTAACACATAAAGAATATCCAAGATATAAGCATCACGTAAGCATATCAAGTATTCATGTGTATAGGATGTTTGTGCATTTCATAAAGTTTAAGTGTTGTGGTTTTGGTATAAGTAAACATGTTTCACCCAAAAAGTGTTTTAAAAGAAAAGTGGGTCGAGTGTACTCATGGTTTTGCTAAGTCTTCAAACTTGGCGAGTTCACGAAGGTGGTTGGTGGATGGGTTGAGCGTCGAGTTAACTTTTGGGAGCCTTGATCTTTGAGAGGAGAAGAGAGCTCTTAGAGCTTTTAGAGAAGAGAAGATTGGGGTGTGAAATGAGAGTGGGAGAAGGAATCTATTTATAATGGGGAATTAGGGTTTAGGTAATTAATGAAGTTGGTGGTGGTTGGGGGTTGTTAGTTGAGTATTAAATGCAAGAAGCACAATCCAACAAACACACTTTTGACCAATCCATGAGCTAGAAACAAGAATCTGCGGATTATGCTATTTTTAGTCCTTGAACTTAGTTTATCTTTTATTTCATGGTAAAACTTGATATTTTCGCATGTTTCAAGTGCATAATGTATATGTAAGTATATTTTAGGTACCAAGTATGAATGTATGAGTATTTGCACGCATAACAAGTATCGGTTTGTAAGTAAACACGTATTTAACAATTAAATGCATGTAAGACAAGTATGCATCAGGTATGAATTTTATTACGATCGAAGTCTCGGATTATAAGATTGGGAAATGAAATATGAATGTGATACGAATACAAGTTTCCATAAATAGAAATACGATTACACTTTCTAATTAAGGAAAGTACGAAAAAGCGAGGCAGTTACACATTAAACGAAGGGGATCCTAAAAAGGAAAGGACGAAAGGAATTGTGGATAAGTTGGAGGAAAATGCAATGGGAATTAAAACTCGGTTTGCGCGAATATGGATTCCTTATGCGAAGTAAAAGAGATATTGCTCGAAGAAGCTCATAAGTCACGATACTCAATACATCTAGGAGCGACAAAAATGTATCGAGATTCAAAGAAGAATTTCTGGTGGCCGGGCATGAAACGAGATATTGTTAAACATGTCGCTAAGTGTTTAACATGCTCACAAGTAAAGGCGGAACATCAGAAGCCGTATGGTAAACTACAACCCTTAAAATTCCAATATGGAAATGGGAAGACGTGACAATGGACTTGGAGACTAAACTACCCAAAACTCGAAAAGGGGCACGATGCCATATGGGTAGTTGTCGATCGACTCACCACGAGTGCCCACTTCCTACCTATTCGAGAGGCTATTCATCAGCCAAGATGGCAGATATTTTTACAAATGAAATTGTGGCTCGTCATGGGGTACCCGTCTCCATTATCTCGGATCGAGACACTAGATTCACATCACGTTTCTGGCAAAAATTCCATGAACAAATGGGGACGAAACTACATTTTAGTACAGCTTACCATCCCCAAATGGATGGACAGTCAGAAAGAATTATTCAGACCCTTGTGGATATGTTAAGAGCATGTGTCTTGGATTTTGGAGGAAACTGGGATGACCATTTACCATTAGTTGAATTTGCATATAACAATAGCTACCATAATAGCATTCAGATAGCACCATACGAGATGTTGTATGGAAGAAAATGTAGAACCCCCGTTTGTTGGGGGGAGGTAGGTCAAAGAGATATCGCGCCCAAAGACGTAGTGACCAAAACTAATGAAAAGATCGATATCGTACGGGCCCGATTGAAGGCGGCTCAAGACCGACAGAAAGCCTATGCAGATCGAAGAAGACGACCCATTGAGTTTCAAGTAGGGGATTATGTGTTGTTAAAAGTTTTACCATGGAAAGGAGTAATTCGGTTCCGTAAACGAGGGAAGCTCGGTCCCCGTTACATTGGGCCTTTTAAAGTTAAAGCCCGTATTGGAGAAGTAGCGTACCAGTTGGAATTACCACTGGCGTTGGATGGAATACACGACACTTTTCATGTGTCACAACTAAGAAAGTGCCTCGTAGACGAAACCGCTTATGTGCCCCTTGATGATATCAAACTGGATAACAGAATGAGTTATATCGAACGACCGGTGGCTATAAAAGACTTTAAAGTTAAACACCTACGCAACAAGACCATTAGACAAGTTTTGGTCCAATGGCAACATCAAAAGGGCTCGGATCTCACCTGGGAAATGGAAGATCAAATGCGTGAATACTACCCGGAATTATTTGGTACGTAATTAGGTTTCGAGGACGAAACCTCCTTTAAGGGGGGTAGATTTGTAACACCCCAAAAATTATACATATGTGGGTGCGGATATGCAAGTAGAAATATAACCCTAGGTAAAGTACAAGTTAAGTTTTATCTAAAGAGATGTTTAGCCATAATAATATAAACATCAAACTAGAGGGACCAAACTTGGGTAAGTGGGAATGTAAATTAATAAAACATAAATTAAAACTCAAAGACACATACATCAGATGTATGTGTCGATGAGAGCTTGAGAAGAAAGGGGAAAAACCCATATAAACACAAATCAACCAAATTGAATGAAGAATCAAAGCTTGAATCAATGCATGAACTAAGATATGTTATCATCTAAGTATTGTCATAATCAAGTAATTTAAATTTCACGTTTTTAGTGATTTAATGAAGTGGGTTAGGTATAATCCGTGAATGCTAAATGAAATTGAGCATAGAGTTCGTATTATGTTTAATTTTGATCATATTGATGGTTTGGGGTGAAACCCACTTGTATTTGTAGAAGAAGGGCTTGGCGTAGATTATGTGTAATGATAATGCTTAAAGTTATACATGGTAGATACATTTTTGTTGGTTGATTTGATATAAATCAAAAGATACATGATAAGATGAAGATTTGTAAAGGTTGAATGATTATGTTAATCTATGCATGAACTAGGAAATAATTAGGCTTTGAATACTTGTATAATATGCTTTATTGATGGTACGCACACAACATGTTTGATGAAATGCCTTGGTTGAATTAGTTGTGTTTTGACATGAATACTTATTGAATCGATATAGTAGGATGAAAATGAAAGTATATATGGTTGAATAAAATCTTAATAAGTAAGGAGGCATGCTTATGTGATGAATTGTATGGAAGCTAAAATCATGTTGTTATAACCATATAGAAGCAAAGAAGGAAGAAGGCACAAGTCAAACCAAGGCGCAAGTAGCACAAAATCACGGTAAGTTCATGTGAACTTCTCTTATTCTCAATGCAAATCATGATGTTTATTTCCTAATATATTGTTACAAAATGGTAAACTATAGTTTAGAATATGGTGTACGCAATGTGTTGAAAAATCAAAGAATGTGAAGTATGTATGAAGATCCGTTATGAACGGGTCAAAAAGTATGAATAGCAAGGTAAGGAAAAAGATAAGAAATGACTAGTAGTAAACGATTCAAGTGAATGAAACTCAAGATGACGAAATGATTATGTGTTGATCCATTAAGAATGGGTTAGATGAATCGAAGTTATTGATGAAGAACGAATGGAAATTTCAATATTCATTTAAAATGGACTTGCTAGTGTGAAAAGAATGAATGATAAAATGAATGTGTTCGCGTTGACTCATTGAGAATGAGTCAACCGGATGAGAATGAAAATGGGTTCGCGTTGACTCGTTGTTAACGGGTCAACCAGGTATGAATGAGAAAGTTAAAAGAATGGTTCATGTGAGATCTATTCAAATGGGCCAAAACTTTAAGGATGTTAGTTTTGTAAATTGTTTGTAGTAAGGTTATAACTATGAAATGAAATACTAATCAAACTTGTTGTGGTGTTTAGGTAAAACTCCCATTTGACGATGCGCCTCGCTTGGAACGAACACATCCTTTGCTCCCTTTACGCTTCCGCAAGTATTAAAGGCAAACGGGTCAAAATACTTTTGGGTTTGTAAATGATGAACTTATTTTAAAAGTTCCTTATGTAAGTAGATGAACTAGCTTAAGTAATTAGCAGGTCTAAGATACGTTGTTAAAATATTTTGTAGTCATGTTTGTCGAACTAATTTAAAAGGGCATAATGGGAATTTTAGGCTATGTATTTTAAAAATTTTAAAATTTTATTAATTTTCGGTTATGAAAATATATTTGGGCGTTTCATCATGACATGTTGAAGGTGGAGATTAGGGAGTTTATCACTCCCTCGAAGTGTGAGACTTTGAACGAACTGATCAATTGGGCTAGGGATCGAGAGATAGAGCTCAAGCATCAGATAGAACGAGGGGAAAAGAGGACGTTGGAAAAGAGTATTAACCCGACTCCGGCCAAGAAACAGAAGGTTTATGATTACAACAAGAAGAGTAATGCGAAAGGTGGTATTCCGATGTAAAACTTGTGGAAAGCTTCATTCAGGGGAATGGTTGTTGGGTAAGAAAGGATGCTATAATTGCGGACAAGAAGGACACCCTTACTACAAATGCTCGAATACAGCTAAAACATGTTTTAATTGTTTCTCACCGGGACATGTCAAGGCAGATTGTCCGAAGCTGAAAGGGAAAGGGGTAATGATGGGAAGAAATATAATACCTCAAAAGCTAAAGGAAGGATGTTCCAAATCACCACCGAAGAAGCTAAGGCACTACCGAATGTTGTGTCAGGTATTTTATTAATCAATTTAATACCTACGAATGTATTGTTTGATTCTGGAGCAAGTAGGTCATTTGTATCACGCGAACTTATAACCCATCCCTCTTTTAAAATTGAACGAATGCCAATACCTTTAGAGGTAGAAATAGCCGATAGCAAGAACTACTTATTGAACGAAGTATGTAAAGGATGTAAAATTGTTATAGAAGACGAGGAGTTTGAAATAGACCTTGTGCCCATAATTCTGGGAGAGTTCAAAGTAATAGTAGGCATGGATTGGCTATCCCGATACCATGCAGAAATTCAATGTGAGACTAAGATTATAAGAGTTTTATCACCGAATGAGAAATGGGTAAGTATCCACGGAGAAAGGAAAGTGGAAATGAAGTTGTGCACCCTTGTAGAGGCAGTCAAATACGCACGAAATAAAGGTAAGGCATTCCTAGCTTACATAATAGACACCTCTAAGGACGCACCAAAATTCGACGATGTAGAAATCGTATATGAATATCCGGATGTGTTTCCAGATGAATTACTGGGACTCCCTCCTGAGCGTTTAGAACCCGATATGGACATTACGAGATCTTAGTAATGTCTTTTGGGTTGACCAACGCACCGGCTGCGTTTATGGACCTTATGAATCGAGTAAGTCGACCCATGGTAGATAAATATAAAATAGTGTTTATAGATGACATCTTAGTGTATTCCCAGAGTAAATCCGAGCATGCAAACTATCTGCGAGAAGTATTAGAAATTCTCTGTAAGGAAAAGTTATATGCGAAGTTCTCTAAGTGTGCCTTTTGGCTCAGAGAAGTGCTATTTCTCGGCCACGTGATAACAAAGATGGTCTTTTAGTGGATCCGTCAAAGGTGGAAGCAGTCATGAAATGGATTCCTCTGAAGAATCCAAGTGAAATAAGAAGTTTTCTGGGTTTAGCAGGCTACTATCAAAGATTTATTCAGGATTTCTCCAAAATAGCCCTACCTATGACTAAATTAACGAAGAAAAGTGAAAGGTTTGTATGGGGACCCGAACAAGAAAAAGCATTTCAAGCTCTAAAGGAGAAACTATCTAATTCACCGGTGTTAACTCTTCCAGACGGAACGGAAGATTTAGTTGTGTACACAGACGCCTCGCGTCAGGGTTTAGGAGGCGTTTTAATGCAAAGAGGTAAAGTTATAGCATACACCTCAAGACAACTCAAACCACATGAAGTAAATTACCCAACACATGATCTAGAATTGGCCGCGGTGGTGTTCGCCTTAAAACTATGGCGACATTATTTATATGGAACAAAGTGCACTATATATTCGGATCATAAAAGTCTCAAATACTTCTTCGAACAAAAAGATCTCAACATGAGACAACGAAGGTGGTTAGAACTGATTAAGGATTATGATTGTGAAATCCTTTATCATCCGGGAAAAGCAAATATTGTGGCAGATGCCCTTAGTCGAAAGGAGCATCCACCCCCAATTCGAGTAAAGTCTATGAAGATGATTGTTACACCTCATCTCCTTGAAATGATTAGAGAAGCACAAACCAAGTCATTAAACGCAGGAGACCCTAAAAAGGAAAGAACGAAAGGAACTGTGAACAAGTTAGAGGAAAATGCAACGGGAATTAAAACTTGGTTTGGGTGAATCTGGATTCTATGGGATTGCGAAGTAAAAGCGATATTGCTCGAAGAAGCTCATAAGTCAAGATACTCGATTCATCCAGGAGCAACAAAAATGTATCGAGATTTAAAGAAGCATTACTGGTGGCCGGGCATGAAACGAGATATTGTTAAACATGTCGCTAAGTGTTTAACATGCTCACAAGTAAAGGCGGAACATCAGAAGCCATATGGTAAACTACAACCCTTAGAAATTCCAATATGGAAATGGGAAGACGTGAAAATGGACTTGGTGACTAAACTACCCAAAACTCAAAAAGGGCACGATGCCATATGGGGTAGTTGTGGATCGACTTACCAAGAGTGCCCACTTCCTACCTATTCGAGAGGCCTATTCGTCAACCAAGATGGCAGAGATTTTTACAAATGAAATTGTAGCTCGTCATGGGGTACCCGTCTCCGTTATCTCGGATCGAGACACTAGATTTACATCATGTTTCTAGAAAAAATTCCATGAACAAATGGGGACAAAACTGCATTTTAGTACAGCTTACCATCCCCAAACGGATGGGACAATCAGAAAGAACTATTCAGACACTTGTGGATATGTTAAGAGCATGTGTCTTGGATTTTGGAGGAAACTGGGATGACCATTTGCCATTAGTTGAATTCGCATATAATAATAGCTACCATAATAGCATTCAAATGGCACCATACGAGATGTTGTATGGGAGGAAATGTAGAACCCCTGTATGTTGGTGGGAGGGAGGTCAAAGAGATATCGCGCCCAAAGACGTAGTGACCAAAACTAATGAAAAGATCGAGATCGTACGGGCCCGATTGAAGGCGGCTCAAGACCGACAGAAAGCCTATGCAGATCGAAGAAGACAACCCATTGAGTTTCAAGTAGGGGATCATGTGTTTTTAAGAGTTTCACCATGGAAAGGAGTATTTCGGTTCCGTAAATGAGGGAAGCTCGGTCCCCGTTACATTGGGCCTTTTATGGTTAAAGCTCGTATTGGAGAAGTAGCGTACCAGCTGGATTACCACTGGCGTTGGATGGAATACACGACACTTTTCATGTGTCACAACTAAGAAAGTGCCTCGTAGACGAACCGCTTATGTGCCCCTTGATGATATCGAACTGGATAAAAGAATGAGTTATATCAAACGACCGGTGGCTATAAATGACTTTAACGTTAAACACCTACGCAACAAGACCATTAGATAAGTTTTGGTCCAATGGCAACATCGGAAGGGTTCGGATCTCACATGGGAAACGGAAGATGAAATGCGTGAATACTACCCAGAGTTATTTGGTACGTAATTAGGTTTTGGGGACGGAACCTCCTTTAAGGGGGGTTTGTAACACCCCAAAAATTTTACATATGTAGATTTGAGTGCACAGGTAGAAATGTTGATTAATAGTGACAAGAAATATAATCTTAGTTGAAGTACAAGTTAAGATTTAACTAAAGGGATACGTTTAGCCATAATAACATAAACATCAAACTAGAGGGATCAAACTTGGATAAGTGGGAAAGTAAATAAATAAAACATAAAATTTAAAACTCAAACACATACCTCATATGTATGTGTGTGTCGATTTGAGCTTGAGAAGAAGGGGAAAACCCTTATCAACATAAGATCAACCAAATTGAATGAAGAATTAAAGCTTGAATCAATGCATGAACTAAGATTTATTATCATCTAAGTATTGTCATCATCAAGTAAGTTAAATTTCACGTTTTTAGTGATTTGATGAAGTGGGTTATGTATAATCCGTGAATGTTAAATGAAATTGAGCATGAATGCTAGATAATATCATCATGTAGAGTTTGTATTGTTTTAATTCTGATCATATTGATGATTTGGAGTAAAACCTACTTGTTAATTGTAGAAAATGGGGTTTAGGGTAGATTATGTGTTAGCTATTGCAATGTTAATGCTTGAAGTTATATATGGTAGGTAATTTTGTTGGTTGATTTGATATAAAACAAAGGTATATGATTAAGATGAGGATTGTAAAGATTGAATAATTATGTTAATCTATGCATGAACTAGGAGAAATGTGCTTAAATTACTTGTACATTATGCTTTATTGATGGTACGCACACAACATGTTCGATGAAATGCCTTGGTTGAATTAGTTGTGTTTTGACATGAATACTTGTTGAATCGATGAAATAGGATGAAAACAAAAGTATGTATACTTGATTAAGATCATAATAGGTTGGGAAGTATGCTCATGTGATAATTGTATGGAAGCTAAAATCATGATGTTGTAACCATATAGGAGCAAAGATGGAAGAAGGCACAAGTCATACCAAGGCGCAAGTAGCACAAGATCACAGTAAGTTCATATGAACTTTTCTCCATCTTAATGTAAAATTTATGATAATTGTCTCATAACATATTGTTTCAGTATGGTAAATTATAATTTATGGTATGATGTATGAGATGTGTTAAATTGATAAAGAATGTAAAGTATGTATGAAGACCCGTCATGAACGGGTCAAAAGTAAGAATGATAAAGTAAAGAAATGGACAAGTAAAGACTAGTAGTAAACGAGTTAAAATGAATGAAGTTTTAAGACGACAAAATGGTTATATGTTGATCCATCAAGAATGGTATGGAGGAAGTAAGGATATGGATATTAAAAGAATGGTCTCGCGTTGACTAGTGTTGAACGGGTCAATCGGACAAAAAATGAGAAAGTAAAAGAATGGTCTCGCGTTGACTCGTGTTGAACGGGCCAACCGGACAAAGAATGAGAAAATAAAAGTATGGTCTCGCGTTGATTCGTGTTGAACGGGTCAACCGGACAAAGAATGAGGAAGTAAAAGTATGGGTTCGCGTTGACTCGTGTTGAACGGGTCAATCGGGTAAATATTGAGAAAGTAAAAGTATAGTTCCGTGTTGAACCGTGTTGAACGGGTCAACCGTTAGTAACAAGAATGTAAGGTTATGTAATTGTTATAGATTACTATATGGAATGTTAACCGAAATTTTTTTGTGATGTTTAGGTAAAACGCCCATTTGACGCTACGCCGTGCTTGGAACGAACACACTCTGCGCCCTTCTTACGCTTCCGGATAAGATATTGACAAACGGGTCAAATTTACTTTTGGGTTGTAAATGAGGAAATTACTTTAAAAGTTTCCTTTGTAAGTAGATGAATTAACTTTAGTATTTAGTAGATGTATTGTCGTACTAAAAAGATAAGGGTATAATGGGAATTTTGGGTTATGTTTCCAAAAGTTTAAAATTCTTTAGTTTTTCGGTCATGAAAATAAGTTGGGCGTTATAGTTATGTACTTATGTCTGTAGTTAATTTCGAAACTAGGCCTTGAATGTGGGCCTTTTTTCTAAATTGTTTTATTTGGGCTCCTATAAAAAACGGGTTTACTTTTGCTTTTATTTGGGCTTAATAAATATACAATATATAAAACTTACTAAAAATTGAGGCCTTTAATTTTTGGTGGCCCTAGATTCGTGCCTAGGTTGAAAACTTTACGGGCCGGCCCTGATTCACATATAAAAACCAAATTTTTTCAACAAAAAAATTCCATTGATGTACTATGCATAAGTTATATAATAACTGCGTGTGTGTTATAATATACATATGTTGTGTATATATTTATATACGTTGTGTATATATTAGTATACGTTGAGGACGTTTCCAACTGAGGATAGACAGGAGGCACCTTACTACCACACCATATCCTTTGAGGACGTTTCCAACTGATATTACACCAATAATGACGGAAAACACATTTATGATTAGAATACATGAGTGTGTGTTCGAAGAGTCAGTTCCCATAGACCAAGGTAAAGAAGTTACACTAGCATTGTAAACATCATGATGTCTGGTCATTCATGTGTCATCTATGAAATAAATACATCAATGTGTTTGAACTAAAAACTTCAACTTTTTAGCTTCCTGTAACAATGTAGATAATGGAATGCTTTTTCTACCTCCTATTTGTGTCAATCACTTTCCTATTTTGCTGTTAAAAAAGAAGCACTTGTGTTCTTAATTGATTGTTTTCTCAACTGTATAAAGCAAGCCTAATTTATGCAAGGACCCTCCCCTTATGAGAAAGAGCACTATCAGTCCCCACACACTATCATCCTACTCCTATATATACACATCCCCCACCCTATATCCAACATAATTACACAAAACATACTCAAAATGACATATTCATCCACAAGATTTTGTTGCAACCTTGTTTACACTCTTTTCCTATTTGGGGTTGTGACGCTTCATGTTGCAAACGCGAAACCGGCTACATTTTTACAGGATTTTCATATAACATGGTCTGATTCTCACATCAAGCAACTCGATGGTGGAAGAGCCATCCAACTTATCCTTGACCAGAGCTCGGGTATAATCTACATGTAAATCTTCATTAAAATGTAACAAAAATCATTAACCTTCATGATAGTATTGTATTGTATGATATAGGCTGCGGGTTTGCTTCAAAAAACAAATACTTGTTTGGACGTGTGAGCATGAAGATTAAGCTTATTCCAGGAGATTCTGCAGGCACGGTCACTGCCTTTTACGTAAGATCCTTGATGTTTTATACCCGAAAAAAATAATAATAAACATGTTATATACATGCATGAATTTTAATGCTTTACAGAAATAGATATACAAAAACAAAAAAAAAAACATGGTTTTCGTGGCAGATGAACTCGGATACTAATCAAATCCGTGATGAGCTTGATTTTGAGTTTTTGGGGAACCGAAGTGGGCAGCCGTACTCGGTTCAAACTAATGTTTTCGCTCATGGAAAAGGTGATAGAGAGCAAAGGATCAACTTGTGGTTTGACCCTGCTGCTGACTTCCATACTTACTCGATTTTATGGAACCATCAACATGTGGTGTAAGTTGCATAGTACAATGACTAGAGTCCAATAATCGAAACTAAAATGATGCATTTCATGTATCTGCATAGGTTTTACGTCGATGAAGTGCCAATCAGAGTGTACAAGAATAACGAAGCCAAAGGAATACCATTCCCAAAATCGCAGCCAATGGGAGTGTACTCAACATTATGGGAAGCCGATGATTGGGCGACAAGGGGCGGGCTCGAAAAAATAGATTGGAACAAAGCACCCTTTTACGCATATTACAAGGACTTTGATATCGAAGGCTGCGTCATTCCGGGTCCAGCCACATGCGCCTCTAACCCGTCTAATTGGTGGGAGGGTGCCACCTATCAACACCTGGACTCTGTTGCCGCTCATCGTTACCGGTGGGTCCGCATGAATCATATGGTTTATGATTATTGCACAGACAAACGCCGGAATCCGGTAACCCCACCGGAATGTATGGCTGGAATTTAGAATTTTAGATCCCCTTGTTGATGGGATTTTTTCTATTATAAAAAACTGTTGGAGGACAAAAATAATGTATGGACCATAATTGTGAAAGGAAATGTGATATATGTACTATATGCTTCTTTTATGTGAATAAATGCTTTTACTTTTCCCCATTCCTATAACTTTATGCATATTATGGTCCTCTCAACTTAAAAAGGTTGAGTAACATAACAATATTCAGTTAATCACAATGATTTAATGTATATAACTTATAAACTCTTTATTGAATGAGAAATCTAAACGAGAAAATATCTATTTGCTTGAACCAATTTTGACTGCAACTGGTTGAGAGCAATATGGACAGCTACCAAACAGAACATCGAATGACCTGCGTTATAACGATGAACAAGACTAAAAAGTCAATCACGCTGTTGACCATAAGGGGATAGATTAACTTATATGCTTAACGAGATTAGTGATTGCTTACTGTCTTGTTGTTGTGATGGAACGTAACCAATCCCCAAGGCAAACGCTATGAAAAGCTTTGCCGCAGGTGGTATTTTCACATACGTAATCTGTTTTGCTTCCACTTTTAGGCCCAAGTTCATCATCTATAACACCAAACGGTCCAAGCACAAAGTCAGTTGGCATAGGTTTATGCAAGAATGAAGAATTAACGACCATTGTATAGATTATATACCTACTGGAAGGAATTGCGAATAGCATATCCCGCAATCAATTTGCTGATCATTTTTCTCAACGCCTGGAGGTCCTGGAAGTTGAAACTCCAACAAAGTTGCTAGTTTTTCGGCACATAGTTTGTCTTTCGACCTACAATAAAGGATGATCAAAACCAGAAATAAAAAATAAAATACATGACATGACATGATTAACCGAAATTCAGAGCACCATACTGATGCAAAAGTAACTTTCTATTAGCTTAATAAATGATGCCAGATAAAGACGTTATTATGAAGCATAGAACACATTTACTTACAAGATGTGTCAATTCAAGTTATGTTTTATATCTAATAAGTTAAACGTGTAAAATAAGAAAAGAGCTTAGAAAGAAACGGGTCAAATGGGTCGAACTAGTTAAAGTCACACAAAGTTTATTATAAATGTATTAAAAAGTCCAGGTTATGATTCAAATAATATTACTTTTAGTAATCACATGTGATGACTAATCATATATAAAAAGTAAACAGATTCATGAGCAAAAGTTTTTTGGGTCAATCCCTTCCGACAACCAGTTATGACCGGTACAGAAAAGTATCCGTTTTGACTTGTATGATTAGCATTTTCCCTATTCCTATATTATGTCTAAATGGAATAGAAGGCAAACTCTGAAGACAGATTCGTGCTAAAGCAAAAGGTTAGTTCACATCATGTAATCACATTTTGGTTTTTTGATGTTTGGCAGATAAAAACGCTGACGAATGACTTTGTTACAAAAAAGAAACATGGAAGTTAGGAACAAATTTCTTAACACATTGTATTGAAACATGTTGAAAGTATTTCTGTTACTTACACAAATTTAGAAAGAAGTCATGACTATGCTTAGAAACAGAAAAATCAAATGAATCATATCGCAAAAGATCATTAAATACATACCAGTTATTGCAATTCCTACGCCATTTATCCCTTAGCAAGTTCACATTTTCGTCCAACCCCAAAAAACGACACCTGTCACAACATAGATCATGTTACTCTTAACAGAAGTTTTAAGTAACAACCGACTACCCGATAGAATTCAATCCTACTCTGGTAAAGATCTTGGGTCGTATGAACGTATATGTAATATTATTGAGCAATCGTTTCCTGAAAAAATAAAATACAAAAAAAAATTATTTTTTCATACCAAGTGAGGAATGATAAGGGTATAAATTTTCATATAAAAAGTTACCAATATTGATATGCCGGAATGATGTGGAGCGATGCAACTGTGCTGAGTCAGCAACCGAAAGAGATTGGTCAATATCTTCAACTGCTGACCAAAAATGTTGAAGCTTCTCCAGATGCTGTCTAAATTGCTTCACGACATCGTTTAGTCTTGAACGACCATACCAAGTCGAATAAGTAAGGTACACCCTGATGGAAGGATCAAAACATATTAATCTTGAACGTATATTTTTCGGAGTACAGAAGACCAATAAGATTGTAAAATGTAGATAACTAACAGCTGAAACTGACGGCGCACAGTTCGGGTAAGATTTATCCAGTAAAATCTCTAGCACGTGAACTCTTTCCTTCTTGTCACTGACAGAATTGCAATGCAAAATACAAAAAAAAATAAAAAAACTAGATAAGCTAAACATAAGTGAATGATTAATCGTTCAGCTAAAGGATCTTACACGACACAAAATGTGACAAATGATAGATCTTCTGCCAACCTCACCAAATGTTCCCATCCAATCTCTTCAATCTAAGATAAGAATCAATTAATAAAATCACTCAAAAGATATTAACTTGCTATTCAAAAATGCTAAATGAATAACTGCACCAGCTTACCTCGGCATAAATGGCACGGGAGAAAGATGATGAGAGGGCCATATTCATACTCTCATGAACAATGAAATCAAAGCTTCAACAAATTCTGCAACAGAAACTCTATTTTTTTATATAAAATTATAAACTTTGAAGTATGCAAAGTTTGAATTATGTTAAGTGATACATTCATCTATGATCTATGTTGAAACTCAAAACCCAAATGCATTGAATCGGTAAACTAGAAAGTAAGAGGGCACATAATCGTTGATTTGACAGGAGTTCCAATACATGAACTTTATATCAAACAGTTGGTGTGCAATATCAGATGGTAAAAGTATAGACCAGAAAATCAAAAGGGATACCTCGATTATATACAGTGAACTGGAATGTGGAAGGTCGCCGGAGTCTCCTGCCGGCGCGGTTGCCGGAACCACGAAGAGCTCTTCGGTTCTTCTGACGGTTGTTATGAACTTGAAGGGCTTATTTGAAAGATGGTATATGTGCAATTTTATATGTTTCATCATTTTATACGTTTTTTGAACCCCGTGGTAATAAGTTAATAAGATGTAATTCATTCATTTAATAAGAATCTAAAATTCGGATCGGCAATAACTGATATTGATAATTTAATTAAGAGTTAAATGCTTGGTTGGTCCCTGTGGTTTGCAAATATTGTAGACTTGGTCCCAGTGGTTCACTAATTACACGCTTGGTCCTAATAGTTGTAATTTTTGCACTCGGGTGGTCCTTACCACTAACCTATGTTAAGTTTTTCAGTTAAATACATGCAAAATTACTAACTTACCCCTAAACAAATAAGAAAAAAAGAAAAAGAACTGAACTGCCCACCACCACCTCCTCCACCGCCTCCTTCAACCCATCACCACCACCTCCACCGTCAATCTTGTATAGGGTCTCTTATGCAGTCACCTTCTCTAAAACTTGTATAGGGACTCTTATGCAGTCACCTTCTCTAACAACTTTAAATCTTTTTCTTGCCTTTTCCCAAATTCATCTATCAATTCACCAAAAATCAGAGGAGATCGTCACTCTTCGAGTCTTCTCCGATAAGAATCACCGGCAAGATCCACATATTCGGAGAGAATCACCGTCACATGCAGCTTTATCGACGACACACGTCACTCTAATCCATCGGCATCTCCGACAACATACTCGCCGGAGGTCCGATCGTCTCCTCCTGACTGTCTCCGCACTCATCGGTTCCGGTAGTTCGAAACAAATCGGAAAAAACAGGGCAGGATTTTGATGAAATCGTAGTGAAAATTGATGAGGTACTGCTTTTGTAATTGAAATTGAAAGTTTAAGTGCTTCTGGTTGTTTAGTTTTTTGATATCTTGTTCCAGAGTGAGTTTCTGATCCTCTGTATATGAAAATGTTTGTTGTTATATTTAGATTTCATTGATTTAGGGGGGGGGGGGGGGGGAGGATACAGGCGGACTGGAGGTTCACACACATTTATGCAAGGTATGTTTATGTTAAAGTTCCCTTGCATAAATCTAGTTTAGGGGTAAGTTAGTAATTTTGCATGTATTTAACTGAAAAATTTAACATAGGTTAGTGGTAAGGACCACCCGAGTGCAAAAATTACAACTATTAGGACCAAGCGTGTAATTAGTGAACCACTGGGACCAAGTCTGCAATACTTGCAAACCATAGGGACCAACCAAGCATTTAACTCTTTAATTAATGATATTTCTAATTTTCATCTTGTTACTAATTAGTATGGAACCCGTGCTTTGTAACGGGATTGTAGAATAGTACTGGCAAGAGTATGTATTTTTTACATGATGTATTGATGGGTTATTATAAACTATGTGAACTTTAATATAAACGATGGTAAAAATTAGCAATTAATATGAGTAAATAAACATGTATAGAGTTAAAAGTTATCTTTATTTATTAAAAGTGAATAAAAAAACATTAAATTTGTTACCTGCGATATTGAAGGGTCTATTTAAACTACGTAAACTTTAATCTAAATAGTAGTAAAAATAAGCAAGTATCATAATTAAATAACATGTTTAAGTCAAAAGTTAGTTTTTGTAATAAATTAAATAAATAAGAAGAAAAATAAAAAAAACTTATAAGAAGATTAAAAAACAAATATTTGTTAAAACATAACTTTATTAAACTTTAAAGGTCGTATGGTTTCTCTGTTAAAGTTCATGGTTAACCATAAATCGTTTATAATAAAATAAATATTATTAAGTTTCCATATGATTAATCTATTAAAGTTAAGAGTAGAAAAATAAACCGTTTATAAAAACGAATTATTAGAGCTTGAAGTTCGTATATTACACTATTAAAATCTAGGTTTAAAACGTAAATTAATTAAAAGAAAGAAAAGAGAAATCACAGTATTGTATATCTACTTACCTAACTTACCAACTTAGGCGTGACCAACATTTGGATTACTGTTTTCACGATCCAAAATGTTATTTGTATATAATAGTATCTTCACTTGCATTATCCCTTATTATTATAAATTCATATTTATTTTCTGGAATACACTCACACGAATATTTATGAATTATGAATAATTGAATTTTTAGTTTCAGTTAATCATATTTCTATAACTGAAAATAACCGGACCGCTTAGCCAAACACACACACACACACACACACACACATATATATATATATATATATATATATATATACACATTTATATATATAGGGGTAGGGGTTGGGTTAATGTACGATGTGTACAAGATGCAGTTACAATATGCAGATTTTTTAACATGCGGTTTTTTTTACAACATGTGAATTTTTTTTCAACATTAGGACTTTGGTATTTTACAACATGCGGGGTTTTGTTACTGAGGTTATAACGTGCGGAATTCACATCGCGTATGCTCGTACGATAAGGCATATTTTATATTACACTTTCAATATATATATACATATGTATATATATATATACATATGTATATATATATATACATATGTATATATATATATATATATATATAGGGGAGGGTTATCTTGAGAACAAAGATTTTTATGAGAACACTAAGAACAATTTCCATCCATTGATCATCCTAAACTAAGGGCTAAGATTAGAGAGTTTTAAATGAGTAGGAAAATAAATTAAAAAAGACTAAAGAGGCAATATTGTCAAAAATCAAAACACAAAAACCCCTCAAAATCTTTAATAAAAGACAACGATGAAAAAACATTCAATTTTTAAATCACAAACCCTTCGATCGATCTGTGGGAATGAATAAAAAACACTCCAATCAATCGATTGCTCACCTTGTTTCGTCTCCTTCCTCATCGTCCCCAACAACATGATTATCTCCATTCACGACTCTGTAAGTTCTTCTCGGATTGTATACTTTTCAATTACGATTATACTTTTTCGATTTCGTTTGTTTTTGGTTTGCCATTGTATTCTTTTTCTCTGTGTTGATTTTGGTATTTTAGCTCTGATTATGTTTAGCTGACTTGAACGTTAGGTTAATGTTATTTAGACTGTAAGGTTATGGATCTGAATAGTTCTTGTGTTTACTTTGTGTAGTTGTGGTTATTTGATTTGATAAAGTGTGGAAGTACGACAATTTATATGAGTTTTGAGGTTCACTTGAGTTGGAGATTTACTTCAAAACATGAAAGCTAGTTAGAACTAGTGTGGTTGTATTAATTTGTAATAGTAAACTGTAATAATTTGATGAGTAAAATCTAAAGCTGAAACATTAAAGTTGTGTATTTTGAATTTCATTTTTTTTAGTATTTTTGTATTATAGTTAGACAAGGAAGTAGATATCACGAGTTATTAGTGTATATGATGTTTGAAATGTTGTTATAGTTAGATAGATGTGTATGGCAAATACTGATAATTGTGCTTTTATGAAACATATGTTCGATATTTAATTGCAATATTTGTGGAGGAAACCATGTTCTCCCTGTTCTTGCATTCACACTAATAAGTGGTGAGAAACATGCTGGGAACAATTTGGCTATACAAGTAAGCTGGTGGTTTGACTATATATTGTTCATTGTTATGGATTTGGTCTTATTTGGTCCACGAGTCAAGCCTAGAAACTATTATGACCTCTAACAAAATAGTTGCAGATTTTTCAAGGGAAGTAATGTTGACACTAGACACTCATTCAATGACCATGCGGTAGAATGGTTGTCTTGTGGAATTCCACCATTAGGACATACCTATGTGTTAGTTGTCGAGGCTATGTATATATGTTGGAATAGAAGTTTGTTAAAGCTTGCTTAGGTACAATTTCTTGTCATTAGAAGTTTATAAAATCTGAGTCTAATCAGTTATTATTTTATTGAGGTTGGTATTAGAGTGGTATTGACATGAGACATTTTAAAGAATGAGATTTGGTGTTTGTTTTATACATGTGTAAAACAAAAACTTTGTAAAATAAATATACACATGTTAAACTAAAATTTACACATGTGTACAACATAAACACTTACACTTGTGTAAAACTAACACTTACACATGTAAAACGGAAACTTACACATGTGTAAAATGGAAACTTTGTGATATAAATTTACACATCTTTAACAGAGAATTTACACATGTGTAAGTCAGAATGATAATTTGTTTATAATGCCATGTAAAACAGGTGACTTAAATATTGGTTTGGGGATGTGAAAATCATGTTGGGTTTTTGCAGGTGATTTCTTTGGTATATGTCTGTTTTGAGTTTGGGCAGATTGAGGAATGAGGATGATGTTGCTTCTTGGTCGAGCTCAAGGTTTTAGGAAGCTCAAGATGGACTCTCTAATGCTATGCTTTAGATCTTGTTGTAATATTTTGGTCGTGCTTGATTGTTTATGTTTTACACATTTCCAGCTCATTTACACATGTGTAATTTAGTTGCACATATGTAAAATAAACACAAATATGTGACAGGAGAACAATTTACACATGTGTAATTCAGCTGCACATATGTAATACATACATAGATATGTAACAGTGAACAGTTTACATGTGTGTAATGAGTTACATATATGTAAAACTGAGACAAATATGTGACAATGAACAATTTATGCATGTGTAATTTAACAACATATATTTAAAACAAACAAAGATATATGATAGTGAAATATGAACCATATATGTTATTTAAATGCATATTCTGCCTCAAATGTAACTGAATTCAGTGTATAAACAACCCATGAAAATAAAGGTTAACCTCATAAGAATACATGATACTCACACATTTATAAAACATACACTTGCACATATGTATAATCAACTGTTACACATACGTAAATATGACTATACACATAAGAATCCTTGTAGCACCATCAACATTCACATTCATCTGATGCATCCTTGCAAGCAACATTTTCACTCCGTATTGTGCGTATGCATACACGTCCACATATCTTCCAACATTAAAATAGTCTTTTACAATAGTAGCATATGTTAAAAGTCTTTGAACACACAATTAACAATCATAACTCTCATTCACTAGTGATCCTTTTTCAAGGCCCACTGATACTGATATGCTTTTCGCCAGCGGCTCGTGATAGTTAACAAATTTACACTCGTGTAAGACCTATTACATAAAAATAAATGAACTTTAGTTAAAATAAAAAACCGTATGATGCCAGCTATTACTTACATAAACACAATGGGTTAAACGTTATTTTAGCTAATAGGATATCAAATTTGTATAATGCTTTTGACCACTAAAATTTCATTTAAACAATGCAAAGCTGAAAAACAAAAAACTCACTTTGTCATTTTAACAAACAGGTTATGCGCAATGAGAATTAATACAAGAATTCCTTTCCAGGTCCATATCTTATCCCTAAATTCAGCAAACTCAAGATATTTAATGGACAGATGAAATAATCAGCCCAAAAAGATTAGAAAAAAGACCCAGTAATTTCAAGGTTTGTAAATAACCTATTTAAAGATATTCATCATTTCATCTGGTCATCATCTAATTAATAAACAAGTGCCAATTTTCAAGATTTCATGTCATAGTGCATCACATAGCCACCTAAATCAATAAATCTACGATCTTGATATTGAATTAATGGTGAGTATGACCCAAAATTGGTTATTACTACAGAACCACCTAATATCAAAATCTACTATCCACCAATCATCACCTAAAATTGAGACAACAAAACAACAATTAGGTCAAATTCAAAAGTCAAAAGACAAATACACAATGCCAATTTTCGAAAACTAGTGAAAATCAAGCGATTTAAACAAAAACTTCAAAACAGAGATTGACCGGCAAAAATAAGAGATCGATTGATACCTGGCCTAAACAATTCAAGGACTGGTCGACAAAAACCAAAGTTCGGTCAACTCCTCCGAAGATCTTGTGCGTTCCATGGTGGTAGAGGGCTGCAGAATTGTTGTTGGTGCTCTGTTGGAGATGAAGAGATCAGGCAGGGTTATTCCTAGAATGATTCTTAAATTTTTTTACCAATTTACCCTTTTAATTAAAATACAAAGGAAATAAATGAGTGGCTAAGATTTGTTCTCATAGTTCTCACAAAAGATGGGTGTTCTCATTTAAACTCTCCCCTATATATATATATATATATATATAGGGTAGGGATCCTTAGAGAAGTGCACCCTATTTGAGAAACTTGAGAAGCATTCTTGACCACACATTTCTCTAAGCTTTTCGTAACATACACACATGTATAGTTTAAAATTGACTCTATATATATATATATATATATATATATATATATATATATATATATATTGTCAAATCTTGAATTATACACATATGTATATAGTCAATTTTAGACTATATATATATTACGAAAAACTTAGGGAAAATGTGTGATCCATAATGTTTCTCAAGTTTCTCAATTAGCCTAGTGCTTCTCACACGATCCTAACCCTATGTGTGTGTGTGTGTATATATATATATGTATATATATAGGATAGGTTCATGAGTGAACAACATCCTTGTTTGTGAACAATGTGAACTAATCTCAACCATTAATTTTGTTTTATGATGTAAAGGATAGGATTGTAATTTTATATATTTTTTTTAAATTCATTTTCTTTTATGATTTCGAAAACAATAAGATTTCCTTTGATTTTATCAAGACTTGATCATATCTTTTGTTAATATTTTCGAAATTCACTCATATCATCTTCTTTATGTTAACTTACGAACATGATTATTGAGGATTCTAATAGCATCGAATCAAATAGCCAGGACGCAAGTCATAGTCCAGAATTCAATCCCGTCTTCTACACAACCATGAATCATCCATGTTTTTTTTTTTTTTGAATGTTTGTTTTCGCTAGATAGATGACTTCTATTGAACAATTTTAGTGAATAATTCATTTTTCAGATTGAAGCATTATGATGATCTTGATGATGCTTGGAAAAAATATGTTTTGGGTGTCGGTTTTATAGAATAATAGAATGTTGTGTATTGCCAGCATTGTTCTTTTTAATGATACACTGATGTATAACAATTTTTTTAAGATAACAACTGCATGTCACATATGTTTAGATCATGTATGTTACCAATGATATTCTTGTGTTCCTAAAGTCTTATTCATGTGTAGAATAAAAACTGATTTTTGTGTCATTTTTATACAATACTTGAATTTTATGTATTTCCAGCAGGTTTTTTTAGATACACGGATGTATAAGAATATTTCAGGAAGATAACAACTGCATGTACACATATGTATACATCATATAGTTTATCACTTAAATAATTGTAGTATTTTTTTTATCTCAATGTTCAGAGTCAGTTGCTAGTAACGTATACAAAACACCCAAAGGGAGTAGGTATTGGACGCCAATTGTTCCGCCTGGTTTCAAACCCGTTGTCAATGCGAGATTTAGTTCAATAGAAGCCGCAATTGCAATGTATGAGGAATATGCACAACTAGTAGGGTTTTGTACACATTTGGGTACCTCTAAGAAAGAAAAAGTTGGCGACAAAATAATTACAAATCTGCGATATGTCTTGTGTTCTAAAGCAAACAAATCTAAGGGTAGGGATGCTCAACCTTCTTCCGTTAATACTATTTCCTCCAAACGTCGATCAAACATAAAACTCACGGACTGTAAAGCATGTGTGAAATTTAAACGTCTGAAAGATTCAGATGAGATTGAATATATGCCTGGATAGAACATCACAACCATGGGTTTACGCCTCAAGAAAATCTTGATTTATCGCTAAAGAAAAGGAAACTTGATTTTTCAACTCAAGAATTTATAGCAAAATGTTGTGATGCTAATCTTGGTCCCACCAAATCCCACATAGTCCATGTGGTCTTAAAAGGTGGCCATCATAACGTCCATGGCACGGTTATGGTCTATAAAATTGTGGGAGGGATATTCGAGATTTTATATAGCAGAAAGAGACGCCCAAATGTTAGTTGACAAACTAAAAGCACGTTGTAAAAACAAAGAAAGCATGATACAAGGAATTGCCCTATAAAAAGGCAAGAAAACTAAGGATGATTCATCTATTGACGAAGACGACGAGGAAGAAGAAAATGAGGAAGTCATAGAGTCGGAATCCGAAGAATCGGAAAGTGAAGACGACAAACAAATATAGAATATGTGTCGAAAACACACATTATTTGACATGAGCTTTCTATTTTAGTCTTTATAACACTTACATTGGTGACTTTTCTTAACTGCTTTACTAATTAGATAGTTTACATCTTTCATTTACTGTATTTGTAATGTTATTTAAGAATTATCATAAATTTATGTACAATACATAAACCATTACCAGCCGGCTTCATTATTCATTCATTTATACTAAGAAACTACATATAAACTTCATTAATATACACCAATCACTGTTCATTAAACTAGACATTCATGGATCTACATCAATACACTTGTGAATACTCAGGTAATACATTTGTGTAATATACACATGGTACACTTGTGTATAACCTGGACAATGATTAGGTTAAACGCATCAATACAAATACTATTTTTCCCTCTATAGACCACCGTTTAAAAGTTTAGACATTCAGGAATCGACAACAATACACTTATGTATATTTGGTCAAACATTTGTGTATATATGCATGTACACTTGTGTATACTCAGACATAAACATGTGTAAACTCATAAATACTTTTATTAAAACAAGCAAATACACTTCTCTAATGGAACCATACACTTGTGTGTTAACGCAAAACACATAGTTATAAACATATTATTGTCTACATGGAACGTTTTAAACATTAAGTCTATTCGCCACGTTGTATGCAACCGCTTCAGCCATTACTTGATCGGGGAGCGTGTTAGCATGCGAGCACACAATCTTCACATCATACTTCTTCCTTAACTGAGTTAAACACGACTTTTTTGGCGTGTGCTCAAGAGGGAACCCACTATCCCATTTTAATTCATTTCTCCAAACCAAGTCTCCATGTGTCGCATGGCGAACACCCCACAATCAACACT
Source organism: Scalesia atractyloides (assembly GCA_947069175.1). Classification (NCBI taxonomy): domain Eukaryota; kingdom Viridiplantae; phylum Streptophyta; class Magnoliopsida; order Asterales; family Asteraceae; genus Scalesia; species Scalesia atractyloides. Next base: position 69,405,380 of record CAMTDV010000116.1, read on the forward strand.
ATTGCCAATTATCGCCCATTCAATTTCCAGCCTTTTCGGTATTATTCCTTCAAATTCTACACCTTTAGGATGATTAACTGTGACAACCGAATCTTGAGGTAACAACTATTAGTTTCGCATTTATAAATGAACTTATATATACTTATCTTAATCGACGAATTAATTTTATACCTATCTAATTTATATTATATAAACGCGTATTCGAACAAAATCCATATCGTCTTGAACCGACCCGAACCGTTTGAACCATAGCATAACTCGCGTAACTCGAAACGTATGAGACCCGAACCATAACTGGATTATTATACATTATATGAGTAGAGTTGATTAATGATATTTTATAATTAGTTGGTTATATGTAAAAAAAATAATAACATACATACTTATAATCCAATTGCTGCCACCCACTCTCCTATTCTTTTTGTTTTGCATTTATTGTTGGGTGTAGCCCACATTTCAATTATCATGGCCCAACCCCACTCCAAATCCCAACCCCCAATATTAGATAACGTTTATTGAAACGTAACTGCATGATTTATTTTATCACTTCCCAACCCTAAACCCATTAAACCAGCGATCCTTTCTTTCTCTTGCTGCTGGCGACGCATAAGCAGGACCCAAGGGCATCCAGATTTCGGTTTCAAGGCCTACTCATACCCTTTTCTTCACTGGGTATTCATATCTTGCGTTACAATTAAAGCTCTTGTAGTTATGTACGTGTTCGGTTGTTAAATCGATTTATCATGGCTGCTTTTGTGTATATTCTTGATGATTATAATATTCTATGTTAATACCCATAGTATGTGTTTCTAGGAATGATGTTTGCGAGGCAATTAAATCGCTTATGTGTTCGGTTATAGGGTATTGTTTGCGAGTTTAAATCTTGATAGTTCATGATGTTTTGGTGCTTAATAATCTGAGTTTTTGATGATGACCTGTTGTATGTGATGTTTAAATGTCGTTGTTGCTCGCTAAACATGTAAACGGAACCATTAGAACTCGCGTAGGAACATTAATAACGAAAAATGGTAGGCTATCCAACAGTTTAATCGGCTGTAACTGGGTCATAATTTAACGAAATCTAGAATTTCTTGAGTCTATAACGTGTTACATTGAAATGCGATTCAAATGGTGCTGGAATCATGAATTTTGGACGTCATTTGATATTTTAAACAAATTATTTCGTTTCAACAATTAAAGCTGCGTTTTTCTGCAGATTTTTCATGTTATTTTTTAAGTCATAACTTGGTGGTTCTTTAGAGTTAGATCATGAAAATCTTACTGTAGATAGCCTTAGGTGTCTGTGAGAAATTCCAACTGGAATTTCGCCAATCGGATAACCGAAGATTTTTAGATGATTTTTTCAGTAAGTTGTAGTCTGAAAGTGACAAATCGGATTACTGCTTAGTAAATTATTTTTAGTAAATTTTTGGTTAAGAGTTAAGACTCTAAAATTTTAACACGACTCCAAACCTTCGGAGGGACACGCCACATAAAAATATCATAATTTTTGCAGCTTCGTATGTATGGTAAACGGACACCCCAAAACATCCTATTTTCAGTTAATTTTGTTATGTATGATTATAAGTGTATAATTGTCGAACTTGCTACGTTTGAATATTTACACATGTTAAATAATTATATAAATGGTGTAATTGCACGTCATAGGTTATATTGTGAACATGAGCTTGAAACTATACGGTGAAATATTTGAGACAACGTGTACGCGTGCTAATTGCTAGTTACGTGTAGGAATTCATAAATTGAACTAATTGAAACGGTAAACATATCATGACAAAGTTGACATTCCTGATTACCTTTCAAGTTTAATACCGATCAAACTAAAGCAAGTTCACAACTCTTTTCTAAAAGCATGTGTCCCTGGTTTGGGACAACACTTTTTACGGTCGCCCTGGTTAGGGCTAACGTGTCACACCCTGACCCGCAGCGGAAATGTTAGTCGGGGCATGATTGGGTTTTCATCAAAGCTCATGACATTTACTATAAAGTTTCATATTTAGTATATCTTTTTAAAGAAGAAATTACAATAAACATATAAGCATAACATGTTCAAATACATTTTTCATGACTTCTTTATTTTTCTTCTAAGGCAATTTCCTATGTGTTACTTGCTTCAACCTGTCCACCTGTATCATATGTAAAATAGGGTTTTGGGTCAACAAAAGTTGGCGAGTGAATCTTATGAAAACATTTGAATGAATTTGTTATATTGGTTATAAAAGGTGCATAACCACATATGAGTATACGTATATGTAAATTTAATCACAATACACAATATATCAATTAATGCACACGCACACACCAAATGATGAACAATGAGATCAAGGCTCAATCAAACGGAGCCGATCTAATGAGGCACGCGATGTTCAACTCGTCTCCAATGAGGAACTGATGGGCCTAATGAATGATTTGCACGCAACTTGACAAAATGTAAACACACATCACAACAAACAACATTTACATCACACGTTTAGATCATATAATGGTAATAGCACAAGTTTGAATAAACGAAATAAATAAAGCGACACATGATACACCCTAAAACATGAATAAAACGGGAATTTGTAAGAATTCACTCATAGTGGGTGCGTTCCTTGACGATGATGAATGCACACGAATTGAGGATTTGATCGACAAACGAGTACTAACCTAAAATAATAATGCGATAAACTGATAAATATAAACCGATTAATATTTTGATTTAGTACTTTTTGTTAGATTTTTAGATTATTTTTGTGGTATTTATTGGAATTTTAAACCTCCTAAATCTTATTTTTAAGTATTTTAATTAGTGTTTTATATATATAAATATACAAAGGTAATATAAAAATAAATAAATAAATAAAAATAATATTAAAAAAATCATGTCAGGTCTGACAGGGGACCTGACTGGGTCGTCTGTGATATTGGGCAGCGTGCGTTAGATTCGAACTCGTGACATCCCGTATACGTGCACGCAGCTCTACCAATTGAGCTACGTGTCTAACCCGAAATAAACTCCATTTTTATTACTTATATATACAACCTAGGTTTAATTATATTTTGTTTTTATTCAAAAAGGTTTATAATGGTCAATCCGGTTTCAGTAACCCGAATCGAACTCGGTACCTGCGGTTTCGTGTGCACACAGCCCAACCAGTTGGGCTGTGTGTCTAACCCGTAGTATCCTGGAGTTACATTAATTATATAAACTTACAGATAGGTGATCTGATTAGGTATAAAAAGTTTGGGTTTTATTTCAGAAATTCGGTAACGTGTGTGATTCGAACCCGGTATCGATAGTATGAAATGCACACAGTCCACCACTGGACTGTGTGTCTAACCCGTTTAAAAGACCCAGTTTAATTATACATATATCTTTCATAACTTCATTTTCTTCATTTTGAATTTGAACCAAACTTTATACCCGCCTGATTTAATCCGTTTTACTTCTGCTTTTCTATGAACTAACTGTTCATTAAGTTAATTGAATAAAACTCAAAAGAAAAGAACAAGAGTTCTACCGTATTACAGATTTGGTGGTGGCACGATTCCGGCGAGTTGATTCCGACGATTGCGGCGGTTCTCCGGTGGAACAAAGGGGAAGGGTTTTTGCACATGGGGTGTTTGAGATTAGAGGAGAAAGGTTGAGCGAGTTTGAGGGTGGGATTGATGTCGGTATTTATAGATGAACGGGGGGGGTTCGATTTTGGCTTTTGGAAACTAGTTACGGTGATTGATTTAAAAAAAAAGAATGGACAGCCGCCGTGATTGAGGTTTCCAGAAATAGACGTTGAGCCAGTTGTCGACTTTTAAGCAAAACCGCGTTAGTTGCGAGATCTTCGGTGAGGAGATTGGTTGTGGTCGCCGCTTCAACTTAATATGAAAATATATATGTTGAGTTTTGAATTCTAACACACATGCTATGTGTGGTGTAGTGGTGCTGTGCCCGCGTGTTTACCCGGGAGACCCGGGTTCGATCCCGATTTTGGGTTTTTATTTATTTTACCCTTTTAACTTATGTTTATTTAACCATTTATAAATATTTCATACTTGATTTTATTATTTTAGAACATTTGCTATCATTTTATATATAAAGTTCTAATGTATTTTAACAATAAACAAAAGTTAAACCAACGGCATAAAATACACTTGATTTGTTGAGAATGGTGTGGGTTTTCGAAACCCGATTTATACAAATGTTACAACACGCGCGTCCCTTGTGTGGACCACTGAAACATGATGTCCCTTGGAGGTGGATAGTACACTTAGACTAAACAAAAACTCTATTATGAAAGTCGCTACATTTTACCGATTAGATTGCCGGGTGGCATACGCGGGGTATTAGTTGATAGCGCTATTAGGTTTGACAAACCTCACACCGTGCTGAAGGCCGGGCGTGAACTTCTAACCTTCACTCTTGCTTTATTGTTGATAGACATTATTGAGGGCACAAATGAAACGTCAGCATTCGGTACACAGTTTAGTCATATGATGAGGGTTAGCTACCCAAGTCATAATTAAATCAAAACGTTGTGAACTTTACTTTTACTAAACTCTAATTTTGTGAATTTGCCAACTTTATTGTTGACACGTAGTTGCATGCTTTGCGGGTCAGTAGGTACAGCTTTGGACGGGCATTGCAATCGGCTGGAGTGGGTGGTTCATTTAAATGTATTGTTTTGAACATTTATTTAACTTGTAGTTTTAAGTACCTGTTGGTTTTTAACTTAATTTTCCGCTGCAACACAAACCGTCTTTTGAAAAAAATTAAAACCTTATCTCTAATCATGTTGATAGTGATGCTTTTACTATTTTAAATGGTTGGTTCAACATGATTAGTGGCTAGATCCTGCTTAGTCACACGCCTCGCGGTAAAACTCTGCATGTGGTAATTGAGGGTGTAACATTAACTGATTTCAAGTATTTGGTGAAAATTTCTTTCTACGTATAAAACCATATTTACATTACGTTACCAACTGTAAAACATAATTACGTTTATAAATTAAATTGATAGTTACCACTTTATATGGCTTCGTCGTCTTGAAGAAGTCCGAATCATTGACAAACTTGATATGACTCTCACTTACATCCATGTAGTTGATGACAGTTATAGCCACTTTTTCCATGTCGATGATGTTCCAGAATTGGGAATACAATTACAAAATAATCAGTCAAGCTTATAAGTGATTCATCCTTTTTGAGCACCATCAACAGAGCACTACTGAACTTATCCAACCGTTTCGCATCATCATACTCAGTGTTACATAACACATCTTAATATTTGTACTAGTAACCAGATATATGTTAATGTTTTGTTGTACCCATTTATTAAGAAATTTTATCAATAACTTAAACTAAATACTTACAAAACAAACTGTGTGGCAGAAAAGACGCGAACTTGTTCGCTTTTTTCTATTAACCTCTTCATAATTAAGCACTAAAGCACAAGAAGTTGATAAGCGCATCTTTCAATTGAAAGTACATTAGACCTATTCGAGACTCTGTTAGGAACACCATTTCCCTGCACATTATCCGTAAACTTAAATGACCGAACAGTGTTAGTATCGCTATGTGCACATGTGTGTTGGTTGATTATACACATGTGTACATTTGACACATGAAGAGATTTTTCTAAAGAAAATTTTAACAGTACAAAACGCAACATGTGTACACATGTGGACGTTCGCACAACCCTGTGTATTTTTTATGTACACCAATGTATATACAGTTGATACATAAATGTACACTCCACACTTACACATGTGTACTTCTTCCAAAAAAATTTTTTAACAGTACACAACCCAACAAATGTGTACACCAGTGTACATTTGCATAACCATGTCTCTTGTTCTGTACACCAATGTATAGACCGTTGATACACAAATGTACACTAGACACTTACATATATGTACTTCTTCCTAAGGAGTTTTTTAATGGTACACAACCCAACAATAAAACAATAGACTTTCACACTGGTGTACAGTTTATTTATCAACATAAAAAACACAAAACTTAATTCATTACTCCTATTTATTGTTCCTTACGTGTTTGTTTTTGCAACTTTTTGTGCTTCGTTTTGATCCCATTGTTTCAAATGGGCATATTTCCTTACCTCGGCCGTTAAAACCCTACAAAAAAAATCGTCTTATACTTGTGATCACAGTACCAATACTAACAACGCAAAAGTACAGCATACACACACCTGCCATCTTGTGTAAGCACATTCTTACCCTTCTTTTTCTTCGGTATAGCAACTATGCACAAAAACCAGGGTTTTTAATCAGTCATTCAAAGAAAACAACAAATGGCAGAAAACATGTGTTACAAAATCAATTTACATGTTTCCTATATATCATATGTCAATTATACCTACAAACAACATTACACACAACATACTTTCAATACTTAGTGGTTCTCATTCGGATATTTGGTATAACAACTGAAATACGACAACACAAAATAGCACAAACACCTGTTTACACAAACGAATAAACGATATGTATTAGAAATTTGTCTAACAAACTTAACCCCAAAAAAATACAAAAAATATTCATTTACGAAGACATTACATAGAAGAGTATGAAGTTCACATAAACTACTACTATACACATGTGTACACCCAGTGTTTGGTAACTCTTAACAACGATATACACAAGTGCACATCGACGTTGTAACAACACAATACCCAAAACAGAGTACGACCAAAATCTTATTCAACTGACCCTAACCTTGAAAATTAGTATTGTTTTAATCGAATAAAGGCTACTCAAAACACAACATCGAACCACAAATATGTGATTAACAAACATTACAACTTCAAACTAATTTATACACAGGATGCACGAAACCCTAGCTTATTTCATATAATCAAACGAAAATAGGAAACCTACACAAACGGAAACGATGTAATGATTATTGTCTTACCTATTCTTAGATTTCGTTGATTAAAGCCGTCGATTTGCTGCACGGTGTGTATCGATGAATGTAGACCCAATCGCTGGAGGTTTAAGAAAAATGAATGATATGGATTCTTTTTTCTGAAAAGATCGTTATAATCTCCACCTAGAACAACAATATACGATGATTAGTGAAGAAAAATCTTTAAAAGATTCTTTAAAACCTCTTCAGTTTTCTCGGTTCCCAAAATTATAATTAGTAGAAAATTACATTACTAACCCTATACGACTTTTAAGTTTGTTATATATTACAACATAATTACAACATTGCCAGTAGAATGAAAGCTCATCATCTAGGAAATGAAGGGTCAAGATCTGTTCACTTTGTTCACAAATGAACCATTATTCACTCTATAACCCTACCCTATATATATATATATATATATATATATATGTATATGCATTTAAAGCTTTAGCAACTTTTTACTTTTGATTGGAACTAGATGATAAAGATTTGTATGTACACTTCCATTAGACATTATGTACTTTTGGTTTCTGATTAATTCAATATGTATGTGGTATCTATATAATTTTACAAGTTTAATATTCATGAGTCTATATTTTAAGTTTTATATACATTGGATAATTAACCGAACCGATCCACAACCAATGATTAACTGAATAACGGTTAACCGACCATTGATTATGATTATAATTAATATTTTTCAAGTAACCGAACTCTTGGTTAACTGGCCATCAGTTAACCGACTTTGCACACCGCTAATGTATAATAGGTCTCAATGTGTAGAATTTAGAAGATTGTCTATGACTCATCATGAGTGACCAAAGTCGCTTTGGATTTGTTATAGATTATATAAAAAAACTGTTTATTTATATGTTCACTTTTTTCTTTTGTTACGAAATTTATTAATTTATTTATAAGTATTTATTAATTTTTTATTTCGCAAACTTTTCTATAGAACTTACTACTGATTTTGTAAGATTATTTTGATCATTTTTAAAACTATTTATTTCCGGACTTTGCTAAGAATTACTCATATTACCTTTAAATGTTTATTTCTTAAATTTGCTATGGATTTTGATTATACTTAGAATTTATATGTTTATTACTTGATTTTGTTGCATATTATGTTATATAAGTTATAAATAGTTTTTTAATACATTTGTTTCTTGAATTTGCTACGTATTTAGCTAGAGATTTTATTAATTTTTGGAATCATTTATCTAAATATATATTTCTTATTTTTAACGGAATTTGCTATGGAAATTACTACGTTGTTTTTGATAACTTTTTAGAATTTATTTCTCAGTTTTGCAACAAATTCAGCTATAACAAAATTTCATTACAACAGAATATGGTCAATAAACTGTACTAGAATTTGTTTGTCTCTTGTATCTAGCTAGCAAGTTTTTTGGCCTCTTTTTGTGTGGCAAAATTTGGAGCAAATAACTTCTTTTTTATGCACGGTGAAATTTCAAGAAACAAAAATGCATAGTAAGAGTATATCATTGCTTGACTTTGTTTTCTATTAGAGAAAATATAAGATTCATTCACAAAGAACGATAACGACAAGGATGAATAGTATGTGGATCCCGTTCTTTTTAATTACAAAAAAAAATCAATATAGTATTAAAATTTTATTATAATATTTATTTGAAGTAAAAGATTTGACCTAAAATGAATTTCTACCAGCTTTATTAATAACTGTATTTCAGTTTTATTATTAATTTATTCAAACGAATGTAACTATTAGAAAAAATATTGACTATTTTTATTAATTTTCGAGTTTTGTAGCTTTTAAATGTAAGTTAACAAATTATTTATATAATATTAAAAAAAGTGAGTGATCAACTAAAAGATATATGAATAGATGGTTATATTCAATCACAATCATTTGTTGTTAAGGTTTTGTAATCATATCATAGATATATCATATAGGAACCATTAAATAAAATTGACGTGATAACTAACATCCTTTATAAAGGAATTTGGATTTGGATGAACTAATATTATACAATAAGCAGTAGATTATTTACAAGAAAACATAACTACACTTTTTTTAATAAAAGAACAAATATAAGTGGAATTCTGACATCTTTCCTACAATAATATATATCATTTTCTTAACCACTAACTTGCAAGATAAGCCCTTGACCCTAAAAACGGCCAGGACTTTGCATGGGTGATTAATTTAAGCAACACAATTCGTATACGTAATTAATAATAATTAACAAGCTGCCGATGAGCTATTGAAGGGATTAAAAAAGTATGGTGGTTTAGGAGCCATAGTATAAGGGCTATTGGTGGTGTCTCCGATCTGTTCACACGACGGACACATGGTGAGTGTGGCCGCCGGCAGCTGCATGTACATGGGTTTCGACACTTTTTGTGCTTTCAGTTCTTGAACCTCTTGCTGGAGTCTTTGGTTCTCGTCCGTTAACATCTTGTAGCATTTCTTTAAGTACTCGCAATCCAACTCAGTTTGCTTCAGTTTTGATCTTCGATTGATAAAAAAGATCTCCTTCAGTTGGTTGATTTTATTGCGTTTCGATTTGACATAATCGGTAGTTTAATCGGGTCAAGAGGGCCAGCTGACCCTCCGATCGACCCACATGAATTTATTGAATAAAATATGAGATTTTTACAATAAAAACATGATTTGAATTTTGTAGATGGTAGAGAAAAGAAACTTATTACGACCCATAGAAAAAAGAATAAAATATGAGATTTTTATAAGAAAAATATGATTTGGACTTATAGACGGTAAAAAAAAAACTTATAACGACACCATAAATAAAAAAAGGTTCTAGTCCGTCTTTATGGATAATTTAGAAAATAAAAAGGGTATGTAGATAGAGAAAAATGATTAAAATAAAACCTTGCCCTTCTGTTTTGGAACCAAACTTCAACTTGTCTAGGCCTTAGCTTTAGGTCCCTTGCAAGCTCTTGCTTTTGTTTCTGCTAATTTTCAACACCAATAACATTAGTTATAAAGTGATGTACATAGATATGACTATGAAAGTATAAATAAATTTCTGATAAAAAAAACAATTACAGGGTTTAAAGTTGTGTGAAGTTTAAAGGCTTCCTCTAGTAGTCCAGATTGAGCTTTAGTTAACCTGAGTTTCTTCTTACAATTCACACCACCATCTTCATCTTCTTCACCACTAGTGTTCTCCAATCCTCTCTCTCCAGATTCATCACTTGCAACCTCTCTCTCCCTCTTCACACTGGCATTAGAGAACGAAGAACCGCCGCATGAATCACCGGAAAGAGCCAAGGTTAGATTTGGCTCAAGAGGGTTAGGTTTCTTGGTAGGGTTTGTAGTGTTTTCGGTCATGGATAGTGTTGGATTAAGACCTAGTTCCAGTGCAAGTTCAGTGTTGGCAAAAGTGTGGAAGTCCATCTGAGATAGATATGTGGATTGAAGTATTGAAGAAGAAAGTATGTTGAGGTTTGAAAACTGACAAGAATATGAAGGAGAAAAAGGAGAGAATATAAGAAATAATTGGTGGTTATGATTATTAATAAAGAAATAAGAATGGTAGAAAGACGAATATGGTGTGTCATGTGTGCGGGAAAGAAATATATTACTATTTATCAAACAATACTCTCCATATATTATAAATGTTTTAAATAATGTTTTTAAACTTTTAAGCGGTTTAGGATTTAAAGAGTATTTGTTTTTTTTTTTGAGTACGGGAGTTTCCAGGTAGTCCAATTCTAGGGTTAGTGGACGTGTTTTTTAACGGCAAATTTGGATCACTGACGGAAAATTAAAGTATCATTGTGTCACCATCAGAATCATCCGATCATATCTATCTTCACTAGGCATAATGTCTATATAGCAATCCAGTAGGAAACCCAATAAATATTAGAAAAAATCCCTATGTGGAAATCGAATCTTGGACCTATTGGTCATAAATCCTTGTCTCACCCCCCAAGATGCCTCTAAGCTATAAAGCCATAGACAGGGTTAGCGAAATTTAATGTACCATATCTAAAATACGTGGCATTAATTACCGAAGACCACTCATGAGACAAGACTGATTTCATAAAGTTTGTTTTTAAGATAAGGTAAAGTTATTCTACAAATGTATATAAAAAATAAGAAGCGTACAAAGACACAATGGATCACAACATATAACACAAATTTGAGTAAAATATAACACAATGCTGAAAAATATAATACATTGTCAAGAAAAAAGACACAACGAGTCAAAAAATACAATAACAGATATATAGAAAAGACATAGTGATAAATAAAATTAAAGACACAATGATGTAAACAAAAAGTCTAAAATCTACAAGGTAAACATCTGAAAAAACCAAAAATCACACATCGTAGAGTTCGATGAGACGGTTCCAATGCCGCTTGAATGAGGTCAATCGTAGTCTGTTTGATACCCTTCTTACGACTTTTTATATTTATGAGACTTGGTATTAAATCCTAACCCTTTTAGACAAGCAAACTTTATAAAGTCTAACCCGTCTTCTATCATCCTATGCATACCCCATGTGTAGGATATGCTTAAAGTTTCCTAGTCTTATAAACGAACTAACTTAAAATGCACTTCGTAAAAAAAACCTATTACAAACACCCTTCGAAACTATAAACATACACAGATATTTAGTGACGGATCTAGTTCAAAAATTAAGTGGTATCCCAAGTTAATCTTTTTGGCATAAGAGGTACCCTTTATATAGAATTAAAAGAAAAACAAAATTTATATTAAAAAAATATATGGATACGAAATTGAGGGCTATGCGTGCTAACACCCTGAACATATACGTGTATGTGTACACCTTCAAACATACGTGTATCTGACAAAACATGATAACCAAGTATCCCAAGTCATGACAAAAAAAGTAAAATAAAATAATGACTAATTTGACTATTAAGATATTAGGGTTTACAAACATGATCTGAGTAGAAATTTGAGAACCATGTATGTGAGATTGTGAGTTGTGAATATGACGAATAGTTAAGGAAGCTTCGACGTTACTCTCTTTGTTGATAATAATGCCCATCGATGTATTAACCCACTTTCGGCTTCGCATGTCTATTTTGAATAATAAACGCTAAAAAATTCAATACGATTGTTTAATCAATCATTTAAATTCTTTAAACTGAAATATCTTTTATCCATCTTTTGTGTGATTGTGACGAATGGAAAGAAACCATGTATTTGGTTTTTAATACATACATCTGTCAACATATAATATAAATATCAAAATGACTATTTAAATATTTAAATCATGACACATCTTCTCAATAGAGATGGCATTTGTGTTTACATCCACGATGGGGTTTGGGGATATCCAAACACGTACTAAGGTTTTCTCCTCATAAAAAATACAATATACACATTCATTAACACCACCAATAAGTTAATTAGCTCGATCATGCAATTTATGATTTATGGTTAGATCATGCGATCTGATTCCCCTGAGGGTGTTGTGGTCCTAGCTGGAGTGATGGGCACGGGAGACATCGCACCCCTAGTGGTTCACGAACTTGATCCACTGGCATGGAGGCTTCTATGGACACTTGATTTTTTAATAATGTTCTCATTAACAAATTAATTTGGTTTTTGTCTAAAAATTTATGCTCTATAACTTTTCTAAAAAAAATCAAAACGCACAGTGTTTTCTTATATTTTTTATTAACATTGCGACATATAATTCATTGAAAATCGAGTTGGTTTCAATATATAGTATTTTTTGTCTCGTATACGGCTTTAACTCATATTTCTAGTCCTTTTGTATTTTACGTATTTTTAAACGGATAGGGTTGTCTTTTTTATGTTTAGTAGTTGGTACTTTGTATATTAGTATTTTTGTAATTATTATGTAATGTTTTTATTTATTAACATAAATCGTTTATTAAGTTACATCTAATTCATTTATATTTTTAGAAATTCGTAAAATATAGAACTAATATTTAAAAAAATGATCTAGCAATGGAAATTCAGTAGAACATTTAAGAAACGAGTCTGGATATGGAGATCACTAGAAGCTTCGTGGAACCTGATATGAGCAGATGTGATAGTAGAATGTAAGGTGTTGTTTATTTTTTTAGAGATCAAATGTCTGTAGTCTGCAAACCATATATGGAGACATCTGCAGTCTGCAAGAAGAAAACTATTTGTTTTTTAACTTCTACATCAATTCGCAACTACATAAATTGAGACAAAAACCTAATCGATTCACTTGTAAACAACAATTCGCAACAAAATTTTAACAAATCGAAACTATCACACACATACACATACGCATGAATGAAAAACACATACATCAATTTTTGAACAACAAAACTATAGAAATTGAATCATCACAAAGAAAAAAATGAACCTGAATGTGCTCAGTTGCAGAAATGGTGCGATGCTGGAGGAGAGGGGTGCGATGCTGGAGGAGAGGGGTGCGACGGTGGAACAGATGGGTGTGACGGTGGAGGGGAGAAGGGTGGAGCGATGATGGAGGGGAGAAGGGTGGAGGAGAAGGGGTGAGGCTGCTGAAGGGGGTGCTAGGGTTTGAGGATAATGAATCTGATATGCTATAATGGTTGAAAAGAGGCATGGAGAGATTATCCCACGCCTGCAACAAGAAGAGGATGCGCACACATTTTTTAATGAAATGTCTTCTAAAAAACAAACACACCGCAGACCAAAAGTTTGCACATGGTCTGCTTGGCGCAGACAAAAAAGGACTGAAAGACCTTTTGTGAAAAAACAAACAACCCCTAAGTAGAATGTGAAACCACACTCTTTGGTCTTATGATCACCTTTTTTAGGACGACTTCTAATCCTAATGTACTTCTATTAGCTACAATTTTCGTACACCGTAGGATTTAAACCCTTTACATCTAGAACATACAGGACACATCTCTTACCATCTAGATTAAGTTGTTAGCTACATTAACTTGATTTTTTGTCTTTTTGTGAATTTCACCCCTTAACTTATAATACTAAAACTTAAACTCTCTAAAATTTCTAAAAACTTTGTAACATGTCATTTTAACCCCCTTGAGTTTTAAGTGATTATCTTTATGTACATGTCAGGTATAAATTCATGATGTTTTACATTTCTGTTGGTACATAATGTTATTGCCTACATCTTAGGGATGTGTCTGTATTTTTAATAGGATGAAAATGTTAGATTTTACGTTGTATGTATTTAACTTGCACGAATGTAAGTCTACCTTCGCACGAAGACAAATTGCCTTCGTGCGATGATAAACTACCCTCGCACGAAGGTAGCCTAGCATGTCTATAAATAGGTCGTGAGAGGTGTTAGAATGTAGAACTTTTTTGCGACTGTGACGGTGAAGCTCTATAGGATTTCCTGGTCATTTGTAACTGTTAAACATTGAATGAAATCAATTAATTGATGAAATAATCTTGTTAATTATCACTAACTCATATGAATTCCGTGCGTATGGACTAGGTATTCATATTAGGACCTTTGCTATTGGACAAAAGGATTCTACAAGTGGTATCAGAGCTAAGATTGCCTGATTTGAAGACAAGTGTTCAAGATTCAGCCTAGAAGACTTCTTATTCTGCTCTTCTTCTTCTTTTTCACTTTTTAAAATGAATCCATGGTCAAAATGAACTAATTTTCAAGTATAATACTGTAACACCCTGTAAATCGTGTCCAATAGTATAGTGACACGTATTATATTTTAAATATAGTCTGTTAAAGACCAATATGGACTAAAGGCATCAACATGCTCAATCTGAGCCTCTGAGTGACGGTCCGATGTCAACATGCATAAATAACAGCCTCTGAGTGACTGATATGTCAACATGCTTAAATCATTAGCCTCTGAGTGACGTATACGTCAACATGCTTGAAATTTGGCCTCTGAATGACTGATATGTCAACATGCCCAGCCTCTGAGTGACATCGGAATCAACATGCTTATAATAAGCCTCTGAGTGATCCTTTGTGAAGTCCTAACTCTCATACATGCCATTTGTTGGACGATAGGGTTCAATTTTGTAAATATGTGAAAGTTGGATGATGGAGGGATTAAAAGTGTCAACATTTTAATTTATACCTCTGAGTGACCTTTTAACGAACTGAGAGCTCGACAATGTCTGGGCACAATCCCGGGTATGCCATGTATTAGCTACGGAGGGCTAAATGTGTCAAAAAGGTGTTTAAAAAGGTTTTTAGAAGCTTTAATAAGTTAAGGAGCTAAAAGTTTCAAAGTTTGAAAGTGGTCGTGGGGCGGTCACGGGCCGCGAGAGACCAGGCCTGGTTCTCTCGCGGGGCGCGAGAACAGGTTTGCTGCAAAAAGTTTTGTCTTGGTCTCCAAACAAAGCTCCAAAACCATTACTTCGAACCCATGGACTTGTAAACTGCTATGCCACGTTTTGGGACACTTGTAAGCTTCCTCTTACACCCTAAACACCTGGCTTCACCTCCTTCGAGCTCTCCAACTATAAATAGGTGATTAAGTTCACCAATTGAACTTGCACCTTTCTAAATCACAATTGTTCTCCCTCCTCTAGAAGTTCCTAGCTGAAAGGAGCATCCAACTTGGTTCTCTTGCATTCTAGGAACCTCTTGTAAGTGTTCCTTGCTCTTGCATTTTCGTTTATAGGCTTTTATAGCCAAAGGTCAAGCGTTTTTCGGAAAAAAAACGCTTTGACTTTCGGTTAAGACCATTATGGTAGCCATTGTTCGAAAATGAACATGGCTAAGTGATCGTAGTAAGGTAGGTGTTAGTCCCTACAAAGGGCACCTCCTGAAGATCACATTTGCTAGACCAATTGACGGGTCAAAGTTATGATATTAAAAAGTCAAACATGCCATTTTTTGGAAAAAAATCATAAATTGATCTTATATATGTTATGAAACCTGTTTTGACACTTAAACAAATTGGTAATAATTATTAGAACATGTAAGAACATGTTCGGCTCGTCAATTTCTGTTCTAGGGGCGGTTCGCAACCGAAAATCGCAAAGTTTGACTTCTGCTTTGACTATCAATTCTGACCCGATTTAGATTAGTTACCAACTGATCTAAAGTTGTATTATGATCGTAGTATAATGTAGCATAACCCTCTGAGATTATATTACATGACCATAATCAGAATCCAAGTTTGTACGCAAGTTCCGTAATTATGTCATCTTTGACCAATATGTTCTTTTTACATAAATCAAGGTTTTAATGATAATGAACTTGAAAATGAGTTTCTTACTGATGTAATATTATAAGTAGGATTATTTGTGATGTTAAACCAAGTTATAAACTGATTTTTCAAGCAAGTCCTTAAACTATGTCGATAAATAGCGATTTTAGCCCTTGTGGCTCATAAACTAGTTTTAAACAAATCTTTTCAAGGTAAATCTTTTACCAACTGATATATTATATTAAATACCATATCTAAGGCATCTTAATCTAAACTTAACATCAGTTTTCGTGAAAATCGCATAAAGACGCCATTTTACGACATAAGCGCCGTTTAGACGCATAGTATGGTTTTAAACCAATAAGCGCCGTTTAGACGCATAGTATGGTTTTAAACCATATTATTAACCAAGACTTAATACCTACTGATTTTAAAACTTGTTTTAAACATATTTTTACAGTAGGTACGTATTATAAACTCAGAATCCCAAATAATTTATAAACTATGTGTAAAATGACCAAAATGCTCATTCGGTGCATAGTTTGGTCATAAAACGTAAAATACACATATAATTGTATCATATTGATATTATATCATAAATAAAGTATTTTTCCAGAATACTTATAATTATAACTTTAAAATTATATTTAAGTTCCTTTTATATAGTATGAAATTATCAAAGTCTGTTTTATATTCAAAAGACTAATCTGCAGGTACAATACGAAAATAGACCGGAAGTGCTCGATAGTGATAGAGGATCTTGCAAATCCTAAATCTACCCAAAGTCTGTTTTATATTCTTTCCATGTACAATTTATGATCCGCCTGTGGATCTTCTATTACAAGCTTGTATATTATTTTGTATTTTCGAACATTCGGTTTGTAATAGTAATTTTACTCCAAGAGTCCCGCTGTGCCGTGTTTAATTGACAATGATGTTATCAACTGACGTCACGATACTCCCCACCCGGGCCCACCGGTGTATGGATTTTGGGTTGGAAATCCGGGGTGTGACATGGTTTGTATCAGAGACAACGTTTGAGAGAATTAAACACTATCCTTCTTGTGTTTAATCTCAAACTTACACGAGCACATTCCTTAGACTTCCGAGTCTAGGCATTGACCTAGGATTACTCATTTCATTATTAAGTTATTAGTATTGTTTTGAATTGATTTTTAACAGGAAAATGCCGCCACGTGTACGAGGACAAAGTGGGAGAGGAAAAAGTCCAATGAGGGGAGGACCATCGGGGCGTATTCCCCCTCAACCTCATAACTCAGATGCTTGCCAAGAATCAGGAGATTCATCTCCTTGGCAACCAACAAGACGTTCTGTCTCTAATAGAAACTCTCCCTCACATTCCCAAAATTCTTACCACTCACACCACTCCTTTCATTCACACCATTCTCACCATTCACATTCTCATCACTCTTACCATGAAGAATTTAACCCTAACCAGTACTTAAACATGCCTCCAGCCGATCAAAATCAGTTGGACCAGCCAAACCCCATGGACGAGGACTCTGACCAGGAGATGCCGCCGTCGGGATCAAATATACATCCCATTGAAATTTCGAGCGATTCGAACTAAAATGTCGGGTCGCCCTACCAAGGTCCTAATGAGTGGGACCAATACTGGAACCAATTCACATTCGCCCACACTCCTTCCCATCACTCTCAACCACCTCCTGTTCAAGAAGATGTCCACATGGAACCGGTGGACCAACCTCAACCACCACCTGAACCACCAAGAAGGAAGCGTGGAGCACGTATGTCAGTACGTGCCGGACAAAGGTCGGGATCGCTGCCACCTTTGCCCAATTCTTACCCAACAATTCAAGAGGACACACAAATGGGTGGACCCTCTAATGTTTCACCTAAAGTGGAACCAACACCAACACCTACTGTTCAACCACCACCATCGGGTTATACTAACCCAATCCCCACATATCCAGACATGTCTGGATATGATCCTTTTAACCCGTCTACACCGGTAGACTATCAAGCATGGTCGCAGGACCCCTACAGGCTGGCGGTTATGCACAACGCACTTTACCCGTCCCTTTTCCCACCTACTTTTCCACCGACTGGATATCCAACTTATGGGTACCAGTATCCGATTATGCCACAACCTCCGCCACCACTTGAGGCCATTAATGAGGCCTTAGAAAGAATGAAAGAAATGCAGTAGCAAGCGGAGAAAACGGAAAAGAAGATAAACAAGTTCTTCAAGAAACTCTCCAAATTGGTCAAGGGAAAGAAAGACGAGTAAAGTCTCTTCTAATAATATGTAGTCCCTGCGAGGACATTATTATTTCTTTTAGTCCCTGCGTGGACATTTTTATTCCTTTAAGTCCTTGCATGGACAAGTTTATTTCATTTTTTCTAGTATTGTAATATCTAATTTAGAATTTAATGAAGTACTTTTGGAATTATATATATAAATCATCCTCTTGAAAACGAGCGTCTCGATTTTACTCAAAATTTTTGCTCTGCTATATAATTCCAAAAAATCTTAATGGATTGATTATGCCAAGTGGCGTAGACCACATATTGGCCAAGAAATGATAGTTAAGTACGAAGGGGTCTTCTATCAGGATAGTTAAGGGAAGTTATCCTTATATCCAGAGGTAAGGGACTAGGTCCAAACCTCCAAGGTCGTTAAGGTCGAAGGTGACCCGGGACCCTTAATCAATCATTAAGGTACTCTTATATTAACATTGAGAATGTTCATACTCCTGGTAGTGTGGCTTGAGGAACCACACTAGCCGTCAGGCCAATGTGCCCAATTTATGTCCAGTGGGACAGGCTGATATGCCATATACATCTGATATGATGTAGGCCAATGTGCCCAATTCATGTCCAGCGGGACATGCTGATATGCCATATACATCTGATATGATGTAGGCAAATGTGCCCAATTTACGTCCAACGTGATATGATGTAGGCCAATGTGCCCAATTCATGTCCAGCGGGACATGCTGATATGCCATATACATCTGATATGATGTAGGCAAATGTGCCCAATTTATGTCCAACGGGACAGGCTGATATGCCATATACATCTGATATGATGTAGGCCAATGTGCCCAATTATTGTCTAACGGGACAGGCTGATATGCCATATACATCTGATATGATGTAGGCCAATGTGCCCAATTATTGTCCAATGGGACAGGCTGATATGCCATATACATCTGATATGATGTAGGCAAATGTGCCCAATTATTGTCCAACGGGACAGGCTGATATGCCATATACATCTGATATGATGTAGGCCAATGTGCCCAATTATTGTCTAACGGACAGGTTGATATGCCATATACATCTGATATGATGTAGACCAATGTGCCAATTTATGTCCAATGGGACAGGCTGTTATGCCATATGTATTATGTCCTAAGTGACAAGCCGATGTGCCATATGTATATATTATGTCCAATGTGACCGGCCAATGTGCCCAAATATCATGTCCTTTAGGGACAAGCCTATGAGCTATATATATAATTGTCTGTATGACAATGACAATTATGACATTGCGATCCACTGTCCAATAATATATGGATTATGTCCAAATTGTAATTTGCCTATGATGGTCCTATTAAGACCTAGGCCAAATATAGTTATAATTAAGCTTAAGAGTTGTGATGTTATTCACACTAGTATAAGCAATGTATTGTTATATTCAATATTGAAAGCCGATATGGTTGATACGCCATGGCTAAATGAAGTTTTATTGGTATATAGAAACAAAGACTTAAAGATGGCTAACTCAAATGAAGCACAAAGTAGCCACACGAATGTTGAATCTAACAAAGCCGAAAACAAAAATATTGATGATGAAAATTTTTCAAGCTCACATTGATGCGGCTGTCGAAAAGGCCATGGGAAAGGCCATAGAAAGGCTTAGAGAGTCAAGTGTCACTCGCTCTAGACCTTTATCTATTCCACCATCTTTAGCTCATAGGGAGAGCTCCGTTCACTCTTCAAATGCGAAGAGTGAACCAAAGAAAATAGATCTTACTGAGAAGTCTCGTTCTGTTAAGGACGGGTGTACCTATAAGTACTTTGTCTCCTGTAAGCCCCGAGACTTTAACGGGGAGAAATGAGCTGTAGAAGCCCTAAAGTGGCTAGATGAGATGGAGATGATAGTAGATATCAGCAATTGTGTTGATAAGGATGTGGTCAAGTACGTATCACAATCCTTCAAGGGCGATGCCCTAATATGGTGGAAAGCTATGATTCAATCAACAGCTAAGGTACACCTGTACAACTTGGGATGATCCAAGTTTGTTGAATTGGTAAAGGAAACTTACTGCCCACCTCATGAGGTGGAGAAGTTAGAGAGAGACTTCTTGTCTCTTTCAATGAAAAACCTAGATTGTCAGAAGTATGTTTCTGACTTTAACTCCCTATCTAGGTTAGTTTCCTATTTGATCACCCCCAAATCCAAACGCGTTGCGCGTTTCATAAATGGGTTGGCGCCCGAGATAAAGGGCATGGTAAAGGCTGCACAGTCTAGTACCTATAGGTCGGCTGTAGACCTATCTCTTTCCCTCACCCTAGATCTGGTAAGACAAAGGTCAGTTAGAACTGAAATTGACGGAAAGAGGAAACGGGAGGATAATAACTCCCAAAGATTTAAGAAGAAAGGAAGTTTCGGGTTCAAGAAGAACCAGCACGCATCTAATGACAAACCTCTGTGCAAAAATTGTAAATATAGGCATTGGGGACAGTGTAGTATAAATCCACAAACCAAACCTTGTGTTATCTGCAAAAGAAGAGGACATAAGACCCTAGATTGTAAGGATCTTAAGGATGCAGTTTGCTATAACTGCAATGAAAAATGGCATATAACGTACAATTGCCCCAAGAAACCCAAAAGTAATGATGCAAATCCTAGGGAGGCCAAGAAAGGGAATGCATGTGCCTTTCAAATGAATGCTAGGGAGGCCGTTAATGACAACAACGTCATAACAGGTACATTCCTCATTAATAATACTTACGCTAGAGTTCTTTTTTATTCAGGTGCGGATAAATCATTTGTTGACCATAAGTTTAGTAAACTATTAAACCTGCCCATAAGAACTCTAGACAAAATTTATGAGATAGAACTCGCCGATGGAACCTTAGAAACTGCTTCTTCCATTCTTGATGGATGCTCTATATCCATTAAAAATCATTCCATCCCTATCTCTCTTCTGCCAATGAAATTGGCGGGGTTCGATGTTGTTTTAGGCATGGATTGGTTAACTCATAACCAAGCCCGTATTGCCTGCGATAAGAAGCTCATCAAAATTAAGACCCCATCTGGTGAAATGATCACCATACCCAGAGACTCACACTATGGATTTCCAGACAAGGTGTCGTTATTTAAGGCATCCAAGTGTTTGAAGAGAGGTTGTGTCATCTATATGGCACAAGTCACCATAAATGAACCTAAGCCGAACCTTGAACATCAACCAGTTATCTCGGAGTATCCCGATGTTTTCCCTGAAGAATTACCAGGCCTACCTCTGGATAGGCAAGTGGAGTTCAGAATTGACATCATACCAGGATCAGCACCCGTAGCTAGAGCTCCATATAGGCTAGCACCAACATAGATGAAGGAATTGAGGACGCAGCTAGACGAACTCTTGGAGAAAGGCTTTATACAGCCTATTTCCTCACCTTGGGGAGCTCCTATCCTTTTCGTTAAAAAGAAAGACGGTTCGATGCGAATGTGCATCGATTTCCGAGAGCTGAACAAGTTAACAATTAAGAATAGATATCCTCTGCCCAGGATCGATGATTTATTCGACCAACTTCAAGGGGCTAGTTACTTTTCTAAGATAGATTTGAGATCAGGATATCATCAACTGAAGGTTAGAAAGGAAGATGTTCCTAAGACAGCCTTCAGGACCCGCTATGGTCATTTTGAATTTTTGGTGATACCTTTTGGGCTCACAAAGCACCGGCAGCATTTATGGACCTCATGAATAGAGTTTGCAAGCCATATCTGGATAAGTTTGTCACTGTCTTTATAGACGACATACTTATATATTCTCGTAATCAAGCTGATCACGAGAAACATCTTCGATGCATCCTAGAATTATTAAGGCAGGAGAAACTTTATGCAAAGTTTTCTAAATGCGAATTTTGGCTTAGAGAAGTCCAATTTCTTGGACATGTTGTAAGTGAGCGTGGTATCCAAGTGGATCCCACCAAGATAAAAGCCATAATGAATTGGGAAGTGCCCAAGACCCGATCGGAAATTCGTAGTTTCCTAGGACTGGCTAGTTATTACAGAAGGTTCATTGATAACTTTCAAGAATAACCGCTCCTTTAACTACCTTGACCCGTAAGAATGTTAAGTATAACTGGGGTCCAAAGCAACAAGAATTTTTTGAGATTCTAAAACACAAGTTGAGCAACGCTCCTGTGTTATCTCTATCCGAGGGTATTCAGAACTTTGTTGTCTATTGTGATGCTTCGCACACCGGCATGGGCTGTGTGATAATGCAAAACGACAAGGTAATTGCCTATGCATCACGACAACAAAAAGTGCATGAAAGGAATTACACCACCCACGATTTGGAGTTGGGTGCCATTGTATTTGCACTAAAACTGTAGAGACATTACTTGTATGGCACAAAGTGTGTTATGTATACTGATCATAAAAGTCTCCAACATCTATTCAATCAAAAAGAATTGAACATGCGACAACGCCGACGGATGGAAACACTTAATGATTATGATTGCGAAAATCGCTACCATCCAGGTAAGGCAAATGTAGTTGTCGATGCCTTAAGTCGCAAAGAAAGAGTTAAGCCTATTAGGATTAACGCCAAGAGCATTGAGCTCAGAAATAGCTTAAGTGAAAAGCTATTAGATGCGCAAAAGCAAGCCTTATTAGAGGCTAATATCCCTAACGAGGGATTAGGCTGAACTGTGGATCAGTAGCGCCTGGGAAGGATGGAATCCTTAGACTTAATGATAGAATATGGGTTCCAATCCTTGGAGGACTTAGAGATCTAATCCTCCAAGAAGCGTACAACTCAAAATACTCGGTTCACCCGGGTGGTGACAAGATGTATCAAGATTTAAAGAAGAATTATTGGTGGATGGGTTTAAAGAAATCCATAGCCACTTATGTAGCTAAGTGTCTAACGTGTTCACAAGTTAAGGCCGAACATCAAAAACCATCAGGACTTTTACAACAGCTTGAGATTCCCACCTGGAAATGGGAAATGGTAACTGTGGACTTAATTACCAAGTTACCTGAGACCTAAAGTGGAAATGACACTATTTGGGTCATTGTAGATAGACTGACTAAATCAACTTATTTCTTGCCAATCAAAGAAACGTATAATTCAGATAAATTGGCTAAGTTGTATGTGGACAAGATTGTGTCGCTACACGGTGTGCCGGTATCTATTGTATCTGACAGAGATACTAGATATACATCTCACTTTTGAAAAAGTTTCCAACAATCTTTAGGCACACGGTTAAACTTTAGTACGGCTTACCATCCACAGACTGATGGTCAGAGTGAGCGTACTATTCAAACTTTGGAAGACATGCTTCGGGCATGTGTGATTGATTTAGGTGGAAGCTGGGATGACCACTTGCCCCTAATAGAATTCTCCTACAATAATAGCTATCATACAAGCATCAAGGCTGCTCCTTTTGAGGCCTTGTATGGGAGAAAAGGTAGAACGCCTGTGTACTGGGCAGAAGTTGGGGAAGCCCAACTATCAGGACCAAAAATTGTCCTGGAGACCACGGAAAAGATTGTGCAAATCCGTGATCGTCTCAAAGCTGCCAGGGATAGGTAGAAGAGCTACGCTGACAAGAGGCGTAAACCTCTTAAGTTCCAAGTAGGGGACAAGGTCATGCTGAAAGTATCACCCTGGAAAGGTGTGATGCATTTTGGAAAGAAGGGCAAGTTGAGCCCAAGATATATTGGACCATTCGAGATAGTCGAATGTGTCGGCACTGTAGCTTATAAGCTCAGGTTGCCAGAGGAGTTTAGTGGAATTCATGATGTATTCCACATATCTAATCTTAAGAAATGTCTAGCCGATGAGTCGCTAGCAATGTCGCACGAGGATGTGCAACTTGATGAAAAGCTGAGGTTTGTTGAGAAACCGATTTCGATCGAAGATCGACAGGTTAAGAAGCTCCGAAGAAAAGTGATACCTATAGTAAAGGTTAAGTGGGACGCTTTTAGAGGTCCCCAGTATCCGTGGGAGGTTGAGTCCACTATGCGACAAAACTACCCCCATCTTTTTGAATAAAATCTCGAGGTCGAGATTTCTTTTAAGGGGTGAGGATGTAACACCCTGTAAATCGTGTCCAATAGTATAGTGACATGTATTGTATTTTAAATATAGTCTGTTAAAGACCAATAAGGACTAAAGGCATCAACATGCTCAATCTGAGCCTCTGAGTGACGGTCCGATGTCAACATGCATAAATAACAGCCTCTGAGTGACTGATATGTCAACATGCTTAAATCATTAGCCTCTGAGTGACGGATACGTCAACATGCTTGAAATTTGGCCTCTGAATGACTGATATGTCAACATGCCCAGCCTCTGAGTGACATCGGAATCAACATGCTTATAATAAGCCTCTGAGTGATCCTTTGTGAAGTCCTAACTCTCATACATGCCATTTGTTGGACGAGAGGGTTCAATTTTGTAAATATGTGAAAGTTGGATGATGGAGGGATTAAAAGTGTCAACATGTTAATTTATACCTCTGAGTGACCTTTTAACGAACTGAGAGCTAGACAATGTCTGGGCACAATCCCGGGTATGCCATGTATTAGCTACGGAGGGCTAAATGTGTCAAAAAGGTGTTTAAAAAGATTTTTAGAAGCTTTAATAAGTTAAGGGGCTAAAAGTGTCAAGGTTTGAAAGTGGTCGTGGGGCGGTCGCGGGTTGCGACAGACCAGGCCTGGGTCTCTCGTGGGGCGCGAGAATAGGTTTGCTGCAGAAAGTTTTGGCTTGGTCTCCAAACAAAGCTCCAAAACCATTACTTCGAAACCATGGACTTGTAAACTGCTATGCCACGTTTTGGGACACTTGTAAGCTTCCTCTTACACCCCTAAACATCTGACTTCACCTCCTTTGAGCTCTACAACTATAAATAGGTGATTAAGTTCACCAATTGAACTTGAACCTTTCTAAATCATAACTCTTCTCCATCCTCTAGAAGTTCCTAGCTGAAAGGAGCATCCAACTTGGTTCTCTTGCATTCTAGGAACCTCTTGTAAGTGTTCCTTACTCTTGCATTTTCGTTTATAGGCTTTTATAGCCAAAGGTCAAGTGTTTTTCGGAAAAAAACGCTTTGACTTTCGGTTAAGACCATTATGGTCCAGCCATTGTTCGAAATGAACATGGCTAAGTGATCGTAATAAGGTAGGTGTTAGTCCCTATAAAGGGCACATCCTGAAGATCACGTTTGCTAGACCAATTGACGGGTCAAAGTTATGATATTAAAAAGTCAAACATGCCATTTTTCGAAAAAATCATAAATTGATCTTATATATGTTATGAAACCTGTTTTGACACTTAAAACAATTGGTAATAATTATTAGAACATGTAAGAACTTGTTCGGCTCGTCAATTTCTGTTCTAGGGTCGGTTCGCAACCGAAAATCGCAAAGTTTGACTTCTGCTTTGACTATCGATTCTGACCCGATTTAGATTAGTTACCAACTGATCTAAATTGTATTATGATCGTAGTATAATGTAGCATAACCCTATGAGGTTATATTACATGACCATAATCAGAATCCAAGTTTATACGCAAGTTCCATAATTATGTCATCTTTGACCAATATGCCCTTTTTACATAAATCAAGGTTTTAATGATAATGAACTTGAAAATGAGTTTCCTACTGATATAATATTATAATTAGGATTATTTGTGATGTTAAACCAAGTTGTAAACTGAGTTTTCAAGCAAGTCCTTAAACTATGTAGATAAATGGCGATTTTAGCCCTTGCGGTTCATAAACTAGTTTTAAACAAATATTTTCAAGGTAAATCTTTTACCTACTGATATGTTATATTAAATACCATATCTAAGGCATCTTAATCTAAACTTAACATCAGTTTTCGTGAAAATCGCATAAAGACGCCATTTTACGACATAAGCGTCGTTTAGACGCATAGTATGGTTTTAAACCATATTATTAACCAAGACTTAATACCTACTGATTTTAAAATTTATTTTAAACATATTCACAGTGGGTACGTATTATAAACTCAGAGTCCCAAATAATTTATAAACTATGTGTAAAATGACCAAAATGACCCTTCGTTGCATAGTTTGGTCATAAAAGGTAAAATACACATATAATTGGTATCATACTGATATTATATCATAATAAAGTATTTTTCCAGAATACTTATAATTATAACTTTAAAATTATATTCAAGTTCCTTTTATATAGTATGAAATTACCAAACGCCCTTATGTGGCATAGTTTCGTTTTAAAACCATAACGGGCATATAAGTTAATATCCTGCTGATATTTTAACTTATTTAAAGTATAATGGCATATAGAACTTGCCCATAACTTATCCGGTTACCCGATATCGCTAATATGCGCAAATTTACGTATGTGTAACTATTTTACGGAAATTAACTGAAACGGGTTTAACCTTGTCATTTAAGTCTCAAAATCCATAATGTTAATAGTTTACCATATTAAACAAGTCAATGTACTTGTTGGCATTAAACTACATTCTATCCAATCATCGTTTAATCTAGCGTCATACGTTTTGATCAAGTACGCTAGTGGTCTAAGTCTATGACTTAAATAAGACCGTTAGTATTTAATTGGTTAGTTTATGTCATAATCCAGACTAGAGACTTGCCGGTAAATGTTATCTGCACTTAGTCCTTTTTGTGTACGGCTGAGTTATGAAAAATTAAAAGAAGACTAGCTCAGGTATATACTCTCGACTTATTTCCCCTATACGGGCTTGGGTTACGGTAAATTATTACCGCTTGGTCGGAAATGGGATCAATCGAACACCGGTTCGGAGATAGTAAATCCGCATATTCTGTTTTAATCAGTTTTGTTTGATAATTTAAATATTGGGGGTTAACTACCGTGTCCTGGATATCCCCGGCTCATTACAATAGAAATGGCCACGACCTTAGCGCGGGTGTAGGCATACACCCTATAGACGCTTAATTATGCATGCCCACAAGGCTGGGAGGAATTGACTCCTTCGTGAGTCCAAAGTGGTGTGTACGTTAATTGTGTCTCGGTCTCCGTACGGGCCCCGTATGTATGGACAAACATGTAAATCTGTTAACAAGGTTGGACAGTTAATTAACCCAAGTTATAAAAAGATTTTGTGCTGATACGCACTTAAAACATTTTTGAAATGTTTTCAAAATGAGTCAGTTGGGTGTATTTACCAGCGAAAGCTGACGTATTTTCAAAAGACTAATCTGCAGGTACAATACGAAAATAGGCCGGAAGTGCTCGGTAGTGATAGAGGATCTTGCAAATTCTAAATCTGCCCAAAGTCTGTTTTATATTCTTTCCATGTACAATTTATGATCCGCCTGTGGATCTTCTATTACAAGCTTGTATATTATTTTGTATTTTCGAACATTCGGTTTGTAATAGTAATTTTACTCCAAGACTTCCGATGTGCCGTGTTTAATTGACAATGATGTTATCAACTGACGTCACGATACTCCCCACCCGGGTCCACAGGTGTATGGATTTCGGGTTGGAAATGCGGGGTGTGACAAATACGGAAAAACATGTTTAGATAAACCCTTGAGAAAATCAGAGCTGAAAACAAACGAATTCATGTTGAAAATTGCAAAAAATGTCAAGTTTTGAAAATGTCAAGTTTGGAACCCCCCCTTCGCTCGAACATAACTTTACCTTCGCTCAAACATAACTTTACCTTCGCGCGAAGATTATTTTATCTTCGCACGAAGATAAAAGTTGCAAAGGTTTAAAAATCATTTACTGGCGTACGAAGATAAATCAAATTTTTGACATTTTTACTTCACTTGAATCGAAATGTTAATCGTTTTAGCATTTAACGTTGTTTCAGACTGGTAAAATAGAGAACGAATTTTACAACAAGCTTGGTATGTCAACTCTTAATGTATCAGCTGCAACCGCACTGAATTTGAATTTGGAGAACGAAATGGGGACAATAGTGAAACCCCAAAGTTGATGAATCTGGAGGATTATGACAGTTGAAGTGAACTGGGTGCAAGCGAACCATTTTAACCTCACCAATTGGGGAAAATGAATTGGAGAAGACGTTGACTCAGTTCACAACAGCTGAAAAAGAAAAATTCGTCAATGAGAAGAAAATGATGAGCATATTGCAACAATCAATCAAAGAAGATATCTTAGATTGCTGCACCATGATGATAATTCATAATCATTATGGAATGCATTAAATTTGAAGTTCCAGAGAAGTTCACAAATGAGGAAGAGCAAAAAGGCACTGCTTAGAAAAGAGTTTGATATTTTCAACCTTTTTAAAAGCGAAACTATGAAGTAGTTGATCGAGCGTTACTGTCACCTAGTTGTTCAAATGAAGAGGTTGGGAATTTAGAAAACAAATGAGGAATTAGTCGACAAGTTGGCAGATGCTTTTCCTGAGGGATAGTGGACTACGTACTTGAAGATTTTGAAAAATGGTGCAGAGTATAATGGTTACAGCCTATCAAAGTTCATAGAAAATCCCGAAGGTCATGAACTAGAAATGCAAAGATGGCCAAATCAAAAGGTGCTCAAATGCAACAAGATGTAAACCTTTACTTTAAAGGCAGTTCTATAGGTACTCAAAGTCCAAAAGTACAAACCGCCTTAAGTGTTGATAGTTCTCCAAGCCCATCTTCAAATCAACCCGGTTTTCAATCATTTTCTAGCTTCGAACCAAATTCACCCAAAACATCTCAATCTTCATAGAGCTCAAATAGTTTCCAAAGTCAACAATCTGATCAATCTAACTCAAACCAGAGGATTTTACAGTGTAACATAGTTGTGAATCTCCAAAACACACAAGATTTTAATGAACATACTGCCAAGCAGCACATGTCGTTAATCGCATCTGTTCTTGAATCTTACGAAAATCTGGTTGCTGGGAAGATAGGAAATCCAGATATGACCAAGGAAGATAATGATCAGATAGATTCAGAAGACTTAGATCTCATCGACATCAAATGGTGCATGGCTTCTGTAGTTCGCAGAGCTCAAAAAATTATGGAGATTACGAGCATGAATAGTTTGGGAGGTTTAGATGGGAACTTGGATTCGACAAATCAAAAGTTACCTGTTTCAGATGTAGAGAGAAAGGACATGTCAAACGGGAATGTACTAACTGAGAAGTCAACAGTAATCAAAGTCCTTTTGGTGATGATTACTACAAGAAAGCTATCTATCATAAGTCGTCACCACCATAATCAAACTCAAGGATGATTCAAATAGATGACGGTCCATCTAATGCTAAAGACAAAGCTTTACTAGTCGCCCAAGAAG
Organism: Scalesia atractyloides; assembly: GCA_947069175.1. Classification (NCBI taxonomy): domain Eukaryota; kingdom Viridiplantae; phylum Streptophyta; class Magnoliopsida; order Asterales; family Asteraceae; genus Scalesia; species Scalesia atractyloides. The sequence goes on from CAMTDV010000116.1 coordinate 69,434,968, forward strand.
ACAAAGAATTTAACTGGCGCAAGTACATTTCTAAAAACGAAAGTCTCGCACTTCTCGCAGAGATAATTGAAGAGCCTGAACCTGGAACGGAAGATTATTCTGAAGCAGTGTTCGATGAAGCTCTTGAGGAAGCTGTTCTTGAAGGATATGTTCATGAACAACATGCTGAAGAAGAGAATATTTTGCATAATGCTTTTAGAATCTGATTCCACCTAATATGTTTCCATCTTTTGCAGGATATTTTGATTCAAGCTATCAAGTGCAAGCAGAAGAGGAATCAAAGCCTGAATGAGTGGAATTGATAGATGTGGAAAAAGAGATGAATGCCGAGAATTTGGACAGAAATTGCAAACAAAGAAATGATGGCAAACCTTAAAGAGGTAGTTTCAAATGAAGTAAAGGAAGAGTCAGTGACTCAATATGTCAAAGCGTCGGTAAGGGAGGTTGTCAAAGTTCAGGTTGTTGAGGTTGAAAAACCATACAAGAGATGCCAAGAACCTAACAGTGAAGATAGTGCAACTTTGTCAATGCTTAAAGCAACTCATATGGACAAACAAATGGCAATTAACATTCATCTGAACAAAATTGCTGAACTTAAAAATGAGCTTGAAAAAAGTAAAATCAAAACGGAAATGGTTAACAAATTGTTAATCAGTTATTCCACCAGTTCATATATCATTGAACATATTCTTCTAAAAATTGAAAAGGAAGAAGATGATAAGAAAGGTAAGAACAAAACTGTTGGTTACAACCGTGTTCCACCATCCATGTGGGAAAGCTATGCTAGAAAGAAACCATTAAGGGTGGGAAAGGCGTTTAATCTAAATTTGAAAACTGAAAAGAAAAATGAGCTGCCGAGAACATTGATGTAACATACACTAAATTAGACAATGAATGTGAATCTGATGTGATTAAAACAGTGGTTGAAAAGGTTTTGGAAAGTGAAAAGTGACAGCACAGAGTATGAAAGTTCTGAGTTGAATTTGGAGAAAAGTAGTTCAAGTTCACCTTCTGAAAATGAGGAGAGCTTTCACAAGAATTATCTTGACAAATCAGAATCTAGTTCAGATGATGATTCTATGTTGGTTGCTTATACCATGAATGGATCGGACAAACTATATTCTGATCAAGAATTTCCGATTCAAAATGTGAATCTTGAGAAAGTAGAACAAGTGTTTAAGCTAACAGAAATAAATCTTTTTGAAGTGGAAAATTTAATTGAGTCTTACTACTCTAAACCCAAAAATTTAGTAAAAATAATTGCAAAGGTAACAATATCCTGAAAACAAGCGTAAATGGTTGGGGTGTGTTAAGAAGAAAAATGATAAGTTTCAAAAATCAAATTTTCAAAGGAAAGTAAACTTTTTGTTTGGATCAAGCACGGTAAGTGAAAAAGAAAGGTTGGGAAAAGAACAATCAAACGACAAGTTCCATGTAGAAAAGAAATCTCGTGAGCAGAATTTGAGTTCATCTACTGATTGTGACAGTTAAACATGTTGGAAATGTAACAAAGTTGGGCATATTGCACGACATTGTACCCAAAGCTACTCAAAATCTGTTTTACAAAGCAAAGAAATCAACAGAAGATGTGAAACAAAAGAAACCTGAGTTTGTTCCAAAACAGATCTTAAAAAGAAATAACGAATCAAACCAAATTGTGAAACCAACAATTCCAAATGTTTCAAAGTTTGAAATTGGTGAAACTTCAACCAAAACGGAACAAAAGGATTCAAAATTTTATTCGAAGAAGGCAATTCTAAAAACACAAACTTGGGTGGTTAAAACCAAAACATCTTCTACAGAAATCAAAACACCTGTTAAATCTAAAGTTAAATAGAATGTTAATGTGAAAGTTCCAATGTTTGATATTTCAAACCCACCCGAGACAGAGAAGGCTTGGGTTTCACTGTTTAAGTAGTTGCTTATTTATATCTGAAGGGGCTTCCAAGTTCAATCATATCAAAATGGATAATGGTCAGTAGAGCATCTCGTCACATGACATGAATGCTAGCCTTACTCTATGATGTTAAGTCTATTCGCGGAGGCTATGTGGGATTCATTGGAAATCAAGGTGGGAGAATTGTTGGAGAAGGGATACTTTCCAATGGTGTGGTCTCATTCGACGAAGTGAACTACATTGCTTAATTAGAGAACAATTTACTAAGCATCTCACATATTTGTAATAAGAAGTTTACAACTCACTTCCATGACAAAGAATGCTTAATCTGAAGCCAGGATTCAAAATTCCTGAGGAGTGGATTCTCATGTGCGCTTCTCGAGAAAATGATCTTTATGTCTTAGACATGAGTGTTGCATCCACTACATCGAAATCGGCATAATGTTTTGTCACGAAAGCAAATGAAAGAGAATCGGCATCGAAAGATGAGGCATAACCATTTGAGAAAAATGAACTATCTGGTGCACAACAGTTCTAGTGGAGGGTGTTAATCTCAAAAGTTTTCATCTGAATGACGATTGTCTTAGCTGCAAAAGGGGAAGCAGCATAAGAAATTACACCTGAGAAAACTTCTGAATTCTATCAAATTACCACTAGAAAGGCTTCATATGGATTTTTTCAGGCCAATCAACGTCAAAAGCATATCTGGTGATCTATACTGCCTCGTTGTGATAGATGACTATTCGGGATTCTCGTGGGTTATCTTCCAAGAGAGTATAGATGAGACATTTGATAATTTTATAATTCTCTTCAGAAAGTTAGAGAACTTGTACCATCTTCCAATCAGACGAATGCAAAGTGAAGCGAGTTAAAAAATAATTGAATGCTCGAATTCTGTAACGACAAAGGTATTCTTCACGAATTCAGCGCCTCCTATACTCCGCAACAAAATGGAGTAGTAGAACGTAAGAATCGAACTCTCATTGAAACTGCATGCACGATACTCGCTGATATAAAGCTACCTGTTAGTTTCTAGAGCGAAGCCGTTGCCTCTGCATGTTAAACGATGAATAGGGTTTTAACCATCAAGGCACATAAGAAGACATGTTTCGACTACTTAACCAACGAAAGCCGAACTTAGATTTTTTGGAACCATTTGGATCTCCATGTACGGTCATTGACCTGGATGGTAAATTTGGTGCCAGATCTTTGGAGGGATTTTTCGTAGGCTATGCAAGTCCATTGAGAAAAGTATATTTGCCAAGTTTAAATCGAGTTATTCTTGCTCAGCATGTTGATTGTCAGAAGTATACAATGCCTACTCAAAAGCTTGGTGAATCCTGGATGCTCAACTACGAGAGTTTATGGAATTCTTTCGATCTGCCAGTAGAACCAAATGAAGAGGAACTTGTGTTGTTATATCAACAACAGCAAGTGTCTAATCAAGAACAAGTTCCAAGACCGATAGTGGTTACTCAACTATCTATTGGCACAAATAATTCTAGAGTAGGTCCGAGCATGACTCAAACAGAACCATCGTCGTACCAGTAGTGAATGCCACAGAGCCCACTTTTGATCAGTCTGATGATTTTGCTTCTAACGCTGGGCCGACATATGATCAAGATGGTGAATCTAGCTCCGATGAAGGTTCTGAGCAGATAACAAGTCTCCTAAATCAATCTGCAGGTTCTAGTAATTAGAATGAAGCTTCAACAAGTAATCAGGTCGCTGAACAGAACATTACGAATTTGGAGAGCGAAGTAAATGTTCCTAATAAAGTAATGCCAAGGAATTTGTCCTACCACCCATTGGAGAATATTATCAGAGAACTACATGTTGGTGTTAAAACGTGCAATCAGATCAACAAGGATCTTAGCTGTTTTTTGTCACACCCCGACCCGCAGCGAAATAGGTGATCGGTGCATGATTGGGCTAACTCGAGAGCTTACGACTTACTATTACTTGTTCTAAATAATCATTGATTCGTAACGGTTGTTTCACAAAACAAATAATTCAAATAAATGATTACAAACACAACACATTGTTCATAACAAATAAACTACACTAATTCGTTTATTGGTAACTAAGGCTCATCCTATGTCCAATCTTCTCTTCAAACCTGTTCACCTGTATCATGTGTAAAAATAGATGTTTGGGTCAACATAGGTTGGTGAGTGAACCTTATTGTTTTTAGAAAAATAGTATGTTTAAATTTGGTTTATTGAGAAAAACGTGCGTTAACAAATGTTAATAAATATGTTGTATGTCATATGTCAACCTCATAACACAACCTCAAACAATAAACAAGACAAATGAAATGATTAAATAAATGTATGCATGGTACACGGTATTATGGTGTGCCAATGAATGAATACATGTTGCACGGTATTATGGTGTGCTGCAAGGTCTAAGCTCAATCAAACGGAGCTGACCTCTATGGTTGACAACGTCAAGTTCCGCTCATAGGTAATGGGGAACAGACGATCCTATGATGATGTGATATCCAAAATGAATGAAAATGCACCAAATGATAAACAACCAAACAACACATAACATAGGTACTTCACATAATGGTACTTGCACGCAATTAAATTTTGTAGAATAACGCGCGAGGAAATATAGGAAAAAAGACTCCGAATGAACAAAGGTATAACCTAGATAATTAAAATACCACGTAGCGATTTCGTTATTATTTGTAGGTTAAGATAAGATTCTAAATTTTACAGTGTTTTACCTTGAATAAACTAACCCCTTTTTTAATATTTATATGTTATAAAAAATTAATTATATATCAATACTTATTTACTATTATAATTGACTTTAATGTTTAAAATATAAAAGAAAGGAAAATTTAAAAGAACAATAAATTGATAATTATTATTGTATTTAAGGATTAAAAGAAAACAAAAGACAAAAGGATTAGAATAATAATAAACAAAAAAAATAAAAAAATCAGCCTAAACCGGAATCAAACTCATGACCTCTTGCTTGTGTGCATACGTCCCTACCGCTAGGACATGTGTCTAACTCATTCTTAATCTTGATTTTAATTATACTTATGCAGACACTGAAGGACTTCATGTACTGATTTTAAAAGTAAAAAACAGTGTAGCGACTATGGAGGGGCCGGGTTTCGAACCCGTGACCTTTGCATCTTAACGGCAACAATCAACACCACTGCACTGCATATGATTTTGTGATGAAACTGTCTTTTTATTTAACTTATACTGATGTCACGTTTCTTCATAAATTAGTTTTTTTAATAAAAAGATAAATATGTGCAGCGAATAAGAATTTTGTTTTTTGTTTTTGGAAACCTTCCGAATTAGAATGATTCTTGTACGCGTTTTCGGTTGAAAAGGTGTCTAGATTCAGTGGACATCTTCAGCACAGCTGTTTGGCTTCAATAAATCAGGGATGTGATCGAATTTCTTGCCATATGAGAGGAAAAAACAAGACGGCAACTTTGTGTTTTGAATTTGTATAACTAACCAACATCATGATATAAGAAGTTGTGCCTCAAAGATTCATGAGGCAAGACTTGGTAGTATAGTGATAAGAGGTGTTTATGTTGGCCGGTGGGACTCAGGTTCGAATCCTGAGGCCACTATTTTATTTATTAAAACTTTTTTTTTCTAGACTAACAACCAATTGATCCCCTAGTTAATTAATTTTTTTTGAAATTGTTTAATTATAAGGAACCTTGTATATGAAAGGATATATATTTTGATGTGTATATATATTTTATATATATGTGATGGGTGTATATTTCATGATTTTTGTTTATTTAGATCGAAATGGTTGTTGGATTCAAGATTATAGAAACAATAATAATCGGTAATGGCAGTTTCTTGATACACCCATATATGTAGATAACAAGGCTACTATTGATATAACTAAAAACCCGGTTCATCACTCTAAAACTAAAAACATTGAAATTCGACATCACTTTATCCGTGATTGTCACCAGAAAAAGTTGATTCGAATAGAAAAGATCCACATTGATGAACAAAAGACAGATTTTTATACCAAACCATTTGATCGAACCAGATTTAAATATATTTTGAGAATTAATGGTATGAAAAATCTAACATCAAATAGAAATTAGAGGTTGAATACGGATCGCATGGCAAGTTTTTGTGATCCTCATCGTTTTGTCACATTTTATAGTTTTTCAGAATTTTTTCTTTACAAACAAAAATCCAAAAATATGTTTTTGATTTTAGGGGAGAAATGTTGTAGAAAATACAAAAACATCAAATAATGCAAAAATGTACAAAAACATGAAAAAGACAAAAAGAGTTTTCGTGTGAATAGAGGAAAAGATAGTACATCAGTGGGCTATCACTATATGCTAAAGAAATGTAGTATCAAAAAGTTTAAACAGGTCTCACTGATGATGTGTCAGTATGCTTCGCACATTCAGCAGATTGTTTCTGAGATATAAACATAAAGAAAAACTTCTTAATAATTGGTTTAACGTCTCTCGGATATATGGACTTAGTACACCCAAATTTCGTTTGAGAGATTGTCGGATCCTGATATACAAGGTCTTTATAAATAATTGATATTTGGGGTATTATACAAGTTCTTATGATTTGCATCGGTAATGGACTAGAACTTGTAGAATACTTTTGCTTTTAAAATCCAAAAACTGCAGCAAATTGTAAGTATCGAAAGATCCAACAATTGTAGTAAAATATTCCAAATTGGAACACTACTTTCAAGACGAGTCTTCATCTCTTTGTCGGTACGCTGGTACTATCCTGAGCTCTCAAGGTCTCGCATTATCCAGATACAGATATGAGTTAGATATATTCACCTGTAAGATAAAATCCAGGAAATCTTAATGTAACATTTGTCGAAAACGGGTTTTACCAAACCCGCTCCGTTTGTAATCGAATATCAAGTTATAAATGTGTCGTTGCCTATTTATGTTTATTTTAATTTTTAATGATACATAATTAATAAACAAACTAAACCATAAAAGTTATAATTGATAAAAAGTATAAATAAAACAATCAAAAATAAAATGGGGCTGCCGGGACTCGAACCCGGGTCAGCCAGGTTGTAACTCCAAAGACTTAACACTCACACGCTTAACCACTCCGCCACTTGTTTGTTTTCTGTCATCTATAGGAAACAAATAAATCTTATAGACGGATGTAAATCAATCGGTTACGCCAATTGTAACTGAAATCGGTTATCAAACGCGCAAAGGCGATCTGAATACTCACGGTTCAATGAGTATAACCGATATACCGACGTTTTTAATCAAGTTGCCTTGAATGAACTTGAATTCTAGAAGTGGATCGGTTTTTATAACCGAAAATCTTCAATTCCAGTTTTACTTCCATCTTTGTACTCCTTCACGACTCAGAAACATTCCACAAACCTCCAATTACATTTCCGCACACTTTACAGTCCACCGGAGAAGTTTATTTTATTCGCCGGAAATTTCTGCAAGTTCGCCGGAAAACCGTATTCTTCATCAAAACGGTAAGTCCTTCAATACCGTCGTAGTCTAACAATTGTTAAGCTATTTCTAACTAAAACCTTTCACTTGAAATCGAATTCAGACGCCGTTATCGGATAATTCCTGTCACACCCCGACCCGCAGCGGATAAGGTGATCGGGGCATGATTGGGTTATCATCAAAGCTCATGACATTTATTAAGCGTTTCATATTCATTAATACAAATTAAATGGAAATTTACAATAAAGGTTACAACTGTTCTAACTAACAATCTAAACTTCTTGGTTTTCTTCTAAGGCATATCCTATGTTTTCCTTGCTTCAACCTGTTCACCTGTATCATGTGTAAAAAGGTTTTTGGATCAACATAATGTTGGCGAGTGAATCCTATGGAAAACATTTGAACAATTTATTTAAATTGATTATAAATATGTGCACAACCAAACATGAGTAAAATTAGATGTAACTTGATCAACAATCATAATATGTTAAATGAAAACACACATGAACAATAATGGAACAATTAGAGGCACGCGATGCTCAACTCGTCTCTCACGAGGAACTGAGGGGCCTGATGAATGAATTGCATAAACATGATAATATGAATAACACAACTACAAACAATATAAACTCAATGATACACACATGAATAGTAATGAATTTGATGTGAAGCACGCGATGTTCTACTCGTCTCCCACGAGGAACTGATGGGCTTAATGTATGAGTTTCATATGACTTGACAAAAGGCAATAAGTAAATCACAACAATAGAACAATCTAAGTTTAAGTCATGATGTGGTATGGCACAAGTTTAAATAAATGAATTAATTAATTTCATAACACATGACACACCCCAAAACGTGTAATTTAAAAGGGGAATTGTAAGATTCACTCACAGTGGGTGCGTTCGGTTGATGACGTTGAATGCACGCGAAGTGGTTTTAACCACGAGTGAGATTTAACCTAGATAAATCGCATTATGGTTTGGTAAGTAAACGGATTTTATTAAACTATTTTAGTAGGATTGTTGGGTGTATTTTTTGTGAGTTTGAGGCTATTTTCTAACCTTAAAAATGTTATTTTTAAGTATTTATAATTGATTTTTAATTAAAATAATTAAATAAAAATAATAAAAAAAATTATTTTTTTCTGACTGTTGACCGGCCCGTTGACCGGTTCGATGGCATATTATTGTGCGCTGAGTGAGGCTCGAACCCGAGACCTCTCGTACGCGTGCACGCAGCTCTACCAACTGAGCTACGTGTCTAACCCGTTATATATCTGATTTTAATTATATATATATACTAATTAGTTTAAACTGAAAATCATTTTATTTTAAAAATAGTTTCAAGCGATTCGGCGGTGCGCTCCACAGGTCTCGAACCCGGGACCTGTGGTTTAATCTAACACACAGTCCACCGCTGGACTGTGTGTTCAACATGTTATATAACTCGATTTTTATTATACTTAAATACAATTTAGTTATTTCCTTTTTCTGCCTTATTTAAAAAGAATAGATAATTGTCCGAGTCGGTGCTGAAGACCGGACTCGAACTCGTGACCAGCGATATAAACAAACACACAGTCCACCGCTGGACTGTGTGTCTAACTTGGTTATTATTCCGGTTATTAATATACTTAACATATAACTGTATCGACTCCGGTTCAGTTAAACAAAAATTTGATTTTTATTAAGGCAGCGTGTGTGAAACGGGATTCGAACTCGAGACCTTTAGCGTTTTATGTGCACACAGTCCACCGCTGGACTGTGTGTCTAACCCGATTAATTTCATGATTTTAATTACACTTATAATATAACCAGTACATCGTCTTCTTCATCAAAGAATAACCAGAGAAAGTCGACTGACTGGTTCAAGGTTTTTTATCGGTTTATTAGTGTTTTACAGTCGATTAAGGTAAGATAAAAGTGAAAAGGAAAAGAAACTGGGCGGAGAAATATACCGACTGGACTCTCTGTTTTCCGGCAGAAACTCCGGCGACAGAATTCAACTCCGGCGACAGGTTCCTTATAGCAGCTAGTCTCCGGAAAGCTTGGAAAAGGTAAGGGTGACTTCGGTATAAACTTAGGAGGTTCAGAAAAGCTCGGCAGTGGGGAAACCGGTTTTCTGGCGACGAACAGATTTATTCCGGCGAGTGGAATTACGCCGTGAAAAGATGTGTTTTTGAGCGAAAAGGTTTGTCGTCGGTTGTGGGTCAATTTATAGGGGAAAAACGAGATGCACTTGGTCTGATTTCCGACTGTGTTCGTTTATTTAAATTTTCCGGCGGTTATGATTTTGGTCGCGGACTTCAAACATCGGTTATAACCGATATCTGGTTAATGGTTTACGTTATAACGTAAATTTGTAGTTAAGACTCGCGAGTTTACCGGGATTCCGACGACTGAACTGATTGGGCGCCGGTTTTGAATTCGTAAAGTCACTTTATCAATTAAATGATTCTATTATTTAACAAACGGAACAAGTGGCACAGTGGTTTGTGTGTGAGGTGATAAGTCGCTGAGTGACTCGGTACAGACCCGGGTTCGAAACCCGGCAGAGGTGATATATTTTTATTTTGCGATTTTTGATAGTTTTTCAAAAACTAAATATATATTCCCGTATAATAATTGATTACGGATCGTTTAAAAATATTTTGGGCATTTAATTCGCAACGAAAATTTTGACTGACTGTTCGGTTGATAAACGGAGCGGTTTTGGTAAATCCGTTTTTGACGGATGTTACAATTCCAGTTCGCCGGAAAATTTCTGGAAATCTTTATTTTCGTCTGTGAAACGGTAAGGACCTTCAAACACACTGTTAACGTTTGTTTAGCACTTCAATTCCATGATTAGCTAATCAAAACGATTAATTGATTTGCTCAGTTGAAGTTTATAAAAACAGAGACCGACGCCTTGCCGAAATTCTGTAATAAATCGTTCACCGGTATGTATACTTCTAATTATCATCTCTGCTATCTCATATTAGTCTGTGCAATGTTTAACAATCGAATTAACAAGATATAGTGGTGTAATCTGCGGTCTGTAAAAACCAACGAAGAAGATGAATTGCGCTAACAATATAAGAATAATTAAAATTGGTATTTTGAATGGGTTAGACACACAGTCCAGCGGTGGACTGTGTGCGAACAAAAACACGCATACGTCCCGAGTTCGATCCCTAATACACGCACCCTCTATGTAATAAAATGCCTTTTTGTTTAAAACTGAACCGGGTTAACTCCGTTAGTTGTTAAGTATAATAAAATTTGTATAATAACCAAGTTAGACACACAGTCCAGCGGTGGACTGTGTGTGTAACGTTAAAGCATAGGTCCCGGGTTCGAGACCTGTTAGTGGCACCGGTTCGATGAATTAAAATGTTTTTGAAAATAAAAGGATTTTGGATAAATTGAGTTAATATATAAGTATAATTAAAAACATAATTATTTCGGGTTAGACACGTAGCTCAGTTGGTAGAGCTGCGTGCACGCGTACGGGAGGTCACGAGTTCGAGCCTCACCCAGCGCATTTCAGTCACACAATAAACCGGTCAAACAGTCAAAGACAAAAAGTCAACGGTCAACCCAAAAAGTCAACATATTTTTTTTATTTTTAATTATTTAATTTAATTTAAAAATCAATTAAAAATACTTAAAAATAATGTTTTAAAGATAGGAAATAGCCTTAAACTCGTAAAAATATATCTAAAAATTCTATTAAAATCCTTAATAAAATCCATTCATTTATTATATTTTCCGTTATTATTTAGGTTAGTTAATTCTCGTTGTTCCGCTCTTACAACTCGTGCGCATCTCACCATCTCCAATCAAACGCACCCAATGTGAGTGAATCTTTACAAATTCCCCGTTTTATTCACGTTTTGGAGTGTATCATGTGTCTTGCTATATATTATATTTAAATCATTGTGCATACATCAAATCATGAACATGTGTATTCAGCTTGTTTCAACTGTTTGTGTGGTTATTGTTAGATTCAATTTATTATTTTCAGTACATGCAATTTCATAGGCCGACGCTCCCCATTACATTATGAGCGTTGAGCAAGTTCCCCATTACATTATGAGCGTGAACCTGGCGTGCCAACATACGATCGGATCCGTTTGATTGAGCCTTGATCGCACAGACATTTATCATTTTCAGTACATGCAATACAATCGGCTCCGTTTGATTGAGCCTTGATCGCACAGTTTCATTCATGTTATTTATCGTATGATGTTGGTATGTTAGTGTATGCTATCATATGTTATTGTATGTTATAGTTGTGATTGCTATTGCTACTGCTTGATTATTTACATTTGCTCATTTATGATTATGCACAATTTTTCATTGATAAAGTAACAAGTAAATCAATAATAAATGTTTATCTAACAAGGTTCACTCGCCAACTTATGTTGACCCAAAACCCCCCATTTTTACACATGATACAGGTGAACCCGCTGCAGCCAGAAACACATAGGATTGGACTAGAAGAATAAAATGATTTAGAGCTTGGAATTATTTTGTTTTGTTATTTTCTTTGTATCGCATGGACATGTTTGAATTATTTGGAATGTAATTTTAACTTTAATAAATATGAAACATATTAGTAAATATCATGAGCTTTGGTGATAACCCAATTATGCCCCGACTCTTATTCCGCTGCGGGTCGGGGTGTGACAGATTGGTATCAGAGCCATGACTATAGGGATATAGGATAGGTTATTAGACCCTTGGAGCCTATACTATAGTTGATTAGAAATTTTTAAGATTTTTGTGTATTACATGCCAAATTTCATGATGCTTATATGTTTTATGTTAAATGTTACATTCAATGTTATGCAAGCATGTTCATAAGTATATATTATCATATAATGCCTATCATAAATCATAATCTCATAACATATCACATTCATGAAATCACACACCACATCATTTTCATGATTGCTTTTACAACGATTTTTGTGTTTTCAAATCTCATCAAAGTGAGTTCTCATGACGGGCATGTAGTAACTGGAAGGGTACCAGTACCGGTAGTCGAAACGTCCTGTCTAGGATGGCATTCGTATAAATCCAAAATAAAGGACCAGTTTGCCTACCTGGGGACTAACGATGAGAGTACGAAGTACCTATTAGGCCAAAGCATGCTATACCAAACGTCGTGTGAGCTAACCCCACTTTGAGTTGTCATTGTGTCTATACCTGGACACATTCCGACCATACATCTCGTGAACATATTTTGTGGTTTGCATTCGGGTGATGCGAGTGTTAAATCGCCAATACTAATGTGAATCCTACCAAGCCAATAGTCATGGGGGCCCACATGACTATACAGGTGAAGGTATGGGGGACATTTGAGGCCCAACATGAGCAAACCCAAGACATCCTATAGATGTAGTTGCATTATTGATATTCATGTTATTTTCATTTTCTTAAAGACACATGACACCTAAAAAGACACCATAAACTCACAATCTTCTTATGTATGTTCCTGTAGATGTCGTCCAGACAACAACGAGGGGGTAAAAGACCAGGAAGGTCTCACGAACGCTTGGCCACACAAATCGCGAAACAAATGGCCATGATACTGCCTGACATTGTGGTTCAAGTACAACAAGCTCTCGCCACAAATCCCACTAATCCTCCCCAGCAGAATGACCAGAACATCGGCAACCCTCCAACCAGCAAGTGCTCATACAAACATTTCAAGTCTTGTGATCCTCCTAAATTTGAAGGGACCGAAGGTGTCACTGCTCTCCTCCATTAGTTTGAGGAAATGGAAAACACCTTCCTCAACTGCGATTGTCCTGAGGATCGCAAGGTTCGATACGCCACCGGGAGACTATTTGGGGTAGCTCTCACCTGGTGGAATACTGAAAAGGGGAAGAGGGGAATTGATGATGCAATGGCCTTAACTTGGGAGGAATTAAGGGAAATCATGACTAGGCGTTTCTGTCCTAGGAGTGAAATTAAATAGTTGGAGGACGAATTTCATTCTTTAAAGCAGAAGGAGGGAGATCATACCACCTATAACAAGAGGTTCTTAGAGTTGAACCAAATGGTCCCTAACTTGTTCACCCCAACTTATCATTTGATCGAGCATTATATTCGAGGACTTCCCTCGAAAATTCAAGATTCAGTTCTCAGCATTTCACCGGTAACACTTGAAGCTGCTATGGAGCTAGCGACTGAACTGACAGAGAATCGAATTCGCAACGGGAAGTTTAAAGAAGAGAAAAAGAAAGCCCCTGTTGAGGGTCAAACTTCAAACCATTCCATCTCCTCCTCTAAGTTTGCTAACAAGAGGAAGCGCAACACCAGAAGCTTCGCTGTTACACAAACCAACTCCCCTATTCCTGCTGCACCCATTACCCAAGTTGTCCCTTCACCTGCACCATACAAAAGACCATACTCTGGCCCGTTACCAAAATGCAACCGTTGCCAATATCACCATTCTCCTGATTATCCTTGCCAACATTGCACCGGCTGTGGTCGCGCAGGTCATACTGTTCAAACCTGCCGCATGCCTCAGCGAACGAACCGCCACCAGCCTTCAACCCAAACCCACCAGCAAATAATGGGTCAAGCCCAACAACCCCTACTATATCCACCCGCCCAACATTTAGCCCAAACATATTACCAACCCAATTATCCTATGGGTCAACCTATGCGGGCTTGCTACAATTGCGGAGACCCAAGCCATTTCAGAAACACTTGTCCAAGGTTGGTAAACATTATTCATGCTCAGGCCCAAGCCAACCCGGTGAATCAAGCGAACCAAGCTCCTCCACCTGCAAGAGGAAGAGCTTTCAATATCAACGCTAATCAGGCTAGAGCTGACGGCAATGTGGTTAACGGTACGTTCCTTATAAATAGTAGATATGCATCCATGTTGTTTGATACTGGCGCGGATAAAAGTTTTGTGTCCTTAGAATTTGAACCTATCCTAAACCAAAATCGTGATAAGCTCATGGAATCCATAACGGTAGAAGTTGAAGACGGGAAACCGGTCTCATTAAACTCTATTATACGCAACTGTACACTCACCTTAAACGACCACGACTTCTCAGTTGACCTTATTCCTATGAAGCTGGGAAGTTTTGATATCATAATTGGTATGGACTGGCTCATTCAACATCAGGCAGAAGTTGTATGTCGTGAAAAGTTTTTACGTATTCCTCTTTCAAACGGTCAGACTCTTCGAATCTTTGGAGAAACCTCGTCGAAAGGGCTCAGCTTAATGTCTTGTCTTCAAGCTCAAAAATATCTTCGCAAGAATTATGTCGCGTTTTTAGCTCATATCATCAAAAAGGGAACCATGGAGAAGAAACTTGAAGATATTCCAGTAGTAAAAGATTTCCCGCAAGTTTTTCCTGACGACATTTCAGGACTTCCTCCAGTTAGAGAAGTCGAATTCCGTATTGATCTTATACCTGGTGCTACACCAGTTGCAAAGTCTCCTTATAGGTTAGCCCCCTCTGAAATGCAAGAGCTAGCCAGTCAATTACAAGAGTTGACTGACAAGGGATTCATACGTCCTAGCTCATCGCCTTGGGGTGCACCTGTCCTTTTTGTAAAGAAGAAAGATGGATCGTTTCGTATGTGCATCGACTACAGAGAGCTCAACAAATTAACAATCAAGAATCGCTATCCATTACCTCGCATTGATGATCTTCTTGACCAACTTCAAGGTGCCAGCTGCTTTTCAAAAATCGACCTTCGATCTGGTTATCATCAACTAAGAGTACATGAAGAAGACGTCCCAAAGACCGCATTCCGAACTCGTTATGGTCATTATGAATTCATGGTCATGCCATTTGGTTTAACCAACGCTCCAGCAGTCTTCATGGACCTAATGAACAGAGTCTGCAAACCTTATCTTGATCGATTTGTTATAGTCTTCATCGACGACATTCTTATTTATTCAAAATCTAAAACTGATCATGAGCGTCATCTTCGACTCATCCTTACACTTCTAGAGAATGAAAAGCTTTACGCCAAATTCTCCAAATGCGAATTCTGGTTAAAAGAGGTGCAATTCCTCGGACATGTAGTCAATGACAAGGGAATACATATCGACCCCTCAAAGATCAAAGCGGTACAAGAATGGCAAGCGCCACGTACACCAACTGAAGTAAGATCTTTTCTTGGTTTGGCTGGTTATTATCGTCGATTCATTTCAAACTTCTCACACATTGCTGTACCACTCACGGCTTTAACTCATAAGGGAAAACCTT
The DNA here is from genome assembly GCA_947069175.1 of Scalesia atractyloides. Classification (NCBI taxonomy): domain Eukaryota; kingdom Viridiplantae; phylum Streptophyta; class Magnoliopsida; order Asterales; family Asteraceae; genus Scalesia; species Scalesia atractyloides. Next base: position 69,450,574 of record CAMTDV010000116.1, read on the forward strand.
TCATATGGGGACCCAAGCAAGAAGAAGCCTTCCAAACCCTTAAACAAAAACTTTGTGATGCACCAATCCTCACTCTTCCTGAAGGTTGTGATGATTTTGTGGTCTATTGCGACGCGTCAGGGCAAGGATTAGGCTGCGTTTTGATGCAAAGAGGAAAAGTTATAGCTTATGCTTCAAGACAACTCAAGACGCATGAGAAGAACTACACCACCCATGACCTGGAACTTGGAGCCGTTGTGTTCGCTCTTAAGATATGGAGACATTATCTCTATGGTACTAAGTGTGAAATATACACTGACCACGAGAGTCTTCAACATATCTTCAATCAAAAGGAGTTAAACATGAGGCAACGAAGATGGGTCGAACTTCTAAATGACTACGACTGTGAAATTCGGTACCACCCTGGCAAAGCAAATGTGGTGGCTGATGCACTTAGTCGAAGGGTTATGCGAACTCCATTCGTCTTCTATGTTCGCAAATCATAACTGACATTAAGGATCAAATTCGAGAAGCCCAACATGTTTCAGTATTAGAAGATGATGTGCGAAAGGAGATGTCCTGTGGAGCTGAACTTAAAATTGAAACTAAATCTGACGGTATTCTGTACTACCTAGATCGTATCTGGATTCCCGACCACAACAATCTTCGTGAAATTCTTATGAATGAAGCTCACAAAACCCGATACTCTATACACCCAGGAGCCGATAAGATGTATCAAGACCTACGATATACCTATTGGTGGCCTGGAATGAAAAAGGATATTGCTGTTTTTGTTTCTAAGTGCCTTACATGTTCCAAGGTGAAAGCTGAACACCAAAGACCCTCAGGACTTCTGGTCCAACCTGAAATACCTGTATGGAAGTGGGAAAATATAACCATGGACTTCATTACCGGGTTACCTCGCACTTCTGGTGGGTATGACACTATATGGGTAATAATTGACCGACTTACAAAATCAGCTCACTTTATTCCTATCCGCGAAGATTTCAAGAACGAAAAGCTAGCTCGTATTTATATCAGCGAAATCGTAAGCCGACATGGGGTACCGTTAAGCATTATTTCTGATCGTGATGGTCGTTTCACTTCACGAACATGGCAAGCAGTACAAGCCGCTATGGGTACGCGATTAGATCTCAGTACCGCCTATCACCCTCAAACTGATGGTCAATCTGAACGCACCATACAAACTCTTGAAGATATGCTTCGAGCATGTGTCATAGACTTCAAGGGAAATTGGGACGCTCATCTCCCATTAGTTGAATTTTCGTACAACAACAGCTATCATTCAAGCATCGGCATGGCACCTTTTGAAGCCTTATATGGTCGTAAGTGCCGATCTCCAGTATGTTGGCACGAAATTTGGGAAGCTCAAATCACTGGTCCGGAATTGATTCAAGAAACCACAGACAAGATCCATCAAATTCGAAACAATCTTCTAGCGGCTCAGAGTCGTCAAAAGAGTTATGCAGATAAACGACGGAAGCCTTTAGAGTTTAACATTGGTGATCATGTACTTCTAAAAGTATCACCGTGGAGGGAGTAGTTCGTTTTGGTCAAAAAGGCAAGCTAGCACCACACTACGTAGGACCTTTCAAGATACTCGAAAGAGTAGGACCTGTAGCATACAAGCTTGATCTACCAGAAGAACTCAACAGGATTCATCCCACATTCCACGTATCAAACTTGAAGAAGTGCCTCGCTGATGAAAACCTCCACATTCTTCTGGAAGATATTCAGATTGATGAATCTATGCATTTTATTGAAAGACCAGTAGAGATCATGGATTTCGGAGAAAAACGTCTACGACGGAGTCGCATTCCAATTGTTAGGGTACGCTGGGAGTCGAAACGGGGACCTGAGTTTACTTGGGAACGTGAAGACTCAATGCGTGAAAAATACCCGCATCTTTTTCCTACTACTTCTACTACTTAAATTTCGGGACGAAATTCCTAAAGGTAGGGGATACTGTATCATTTGTCAAAAACGGGTTTTACCAAACCCGCTCCGTTTGTAATCGAATATCAAGTTATAAATGTGTCGTTGCCTATTTATGTTTATTTTAATTTTTAATGATACATAATTAATAAACAAACTAAACCATAAAAGTTATAATTGATAAAAAGTATAAATAAAACAATTAAAAATAAAATGGGGCTGCCGGGACTCGAACCCGGGTCAGCCAGGTTGTAACTCCAAAGACTTAACACTCACACGCTTAACCATTCCGCCACTTGTTTGTTTTCTGTCATCTATAGGAAACAAATAAATCTTATAGACGAATGTAAATCAATCGGTTACGCCAATTGTAACTGAAATCGGTTATCAAACGCGCAAAGGCGATCTGAATACTCACGGTTCAATGAGTATAACCGATATACCGACGTTTTTAATCAAGTTGCCTTGAATGAACTTGAATTCTAGAAGTGGATCGGTTTTTATAACCGAAAATCTTCAATTCCAGTTTTACTTCCATCTTTGTACTTCTTCACGACTCAGAAACATTCCACAAACCTCAATTACATTTCCACACACTTTACAGTCCACCGGAGAAGTTTATTTTATTCGCCGGAAATTTCTGCAAGTTCGCCGGAAAACCGTATTCTTCATCAAAACGGTAAGTCCTTTAATACCGTCGTAGTCTAACAATTGTTAAGTTATTTCTAACTAAAACCTTTCACTTGAAATCGAATTCAGACGCCGTTATCGGATAATTCCAGTTCGCCGGAAAATTTCTGGAAATCTTTATTTTCGTCTGTGAAACGGTAAGGACCTTCAAACACACTGTTAACGTTTGTTTAGCACTTCAATTCCATGATTAGCTAATCAAAACGATTAATTGATTTGCTCAGTTGAAGTTCATAAAAACAGAGACCGACGCCTTGCCGGAATTCTGTAATAAATCGTTCACCGGTATGTTTACTTTTAATTATCATCTCTGCTATCTCATATTAGTCTATGCAATGTTTAACAATCGAATTAACAAGATATAATGGTGTAATCTGCGGTCTGTAAAAACCAACGAAGAAGATGAACTGCGCTAACAATATAAGAATAATTAAAATTGGTATTTTGAACGGGTTAGACACACAGTCCAGCGGTGGACTGTGTGCGAACAAAAACACGCATACGTCCCGAGTTCGATCCCTGATACACGCACCCTCTATGTAATAAAATGCCTTTTTATTTAAAACTGAACCGGGTTAACTCCGTTAGTTGTTAAGTATAATAAAATTTGTATATTAACCAAGTTAGACACACAGTCCAGCGGTGGACTGTGTGTAATGTTAAAGCACAGGTCCCGGGTTCGAGACCTGTTAGTGGCACCGGTTCGACGAATTAAAATGTTTTTGAAAATAAAAGGATTTTGGATAAATTGAGTTAATATATAAGTATAATTAAAAACATAATTATTTCGGGTTAGACACGTAGCTCAGTTGGTAGAGCTGCGTGCATACGGGAGGTCACGAGTTCGAGCCTCACCCAGCGCATTTCAGTCACACAATAAACCGGTCAAACAGTCAAAGTCAAAAAGTCAACGGTCAACCCAAAAAGTCAACATATTTTTATATTTTTAATTATTTAATTTAATTTAAAAATCAATTAAAAATACTTAAAAATAATGTTTTAAAGATAGGAAATAGCCTTAAACTCGTAAAAATATATCTAAAAATTCTATTAAAATCCTTAATAAAATCCATTCATTTACTATATTTTCCGTTATTATTTAGGTTAGTTAATTCTCGTTGTTCCGCTCTTACAACTCGTGCGCATCTCACCATCTCCAATCAAACGCACCCAATGTGAGTGAATCTTTACAAATTCCCCGTTTTAATCACGTTTTGGGGTGTATCATGTGTCTTGCTATATATTATATTTAAATCATTGTGCATACATCATATCATGAACATGTGTATTCAGCTTGTTTCAACTGTTTGTGTGGTTATTGTTAGATTCAATTTATTATTTTCAGTACATGCAATTTCATAGGCCGCCGTTCCCCATTACATTATGAGCGTTGAGCAAGTTCCCCATTACATTATGAGCATGAACCTGGTGTGCCAACATACGATCGGCTCCGTTTGATTGAGCCTTGATCGCACAGACATTTATCATTTTCAGTACATGCAGTACGATCGGCTCCGTTTGATTGAGCCTTGATCGCACAGTTTCATTCATGTTATTTATCGTATGATGTTGGTATGTTAATGTATGCTATCATATATTATTGTATGTTATAGTTGTGATTGCTATTGCTACTGCTTGATTATTTACATTTGCTCATTTATGATTATGCACAATTTTTCATTGATAAACTAACAAGTAAATCAATAATAAATGTTTATCTAACAAGGTTCACTCGCCAACTTATGTTGACCCAAAAACCCTCATTTTTACACATGATACAGGTGAACCCGCTGCAGCAGAAACACATAGGATTGGACTAGAAGAATAAAATGATTTAGAGCTTGGAATTATTTTGTTTGGTTATTTTCTTTGTATTGTATGGACATGTTTGGATTATTTGGAATGTAATTTTGACTTTAATAAATATCAAACATATTAGTAAATATCAGGAGCTTTGGCGATAACCCAATTATGCCCCGACTCTTATTCCGCTGCGGGTCGGGGTGTGACACTTAATACGAGAGTATATTCTGAGGTGGGAAACACGGTTAAGTCAAGTTCTTAAAATTACCTAATGTATCTTGGAACAATTAAGAAATGTGTAGATGTTTATGTGGATAAGTATACTGACAATCTAAGTGAATTTTTTTTTAGTACTTAGTCTTATAAAGGTCAACGGTACTATTGATATGTCTCAAAAACTAATATGAACCTCTAACACAAACTCACAAAAATATGTCTGTAAATATGTTTGTACTTAGTTTATTACATTTCATTTCAGAAAATCCCAAAAAGATTTCCAGTGTGTTTTAGCATAAATTTTGGAAAACCAAAAAGATTTTATTTTTATCTTAGTTTTGACTATCGATGATGGAAAGCGGATCTTCAAAATCCAAAGATGCCGAATGCTGAGAATACCAGAGGACAACAGGTTGGGAGCTTATATGTATTGATAAAATGTTTTGAAAAGATTAAAAATTCATTAATTTGAAACTTTATATATACTAAAAACATCAGTTTGTTCACAAAGTGTTCAACCAAAGTCATTAACTTGGACTTGGTAGACAAATCAATTAACCGGGGTCATTAACTTGGATTTAGTCTGCTGGGTGGGTCGTTAAAACTGGTTAAAATCGACAAAATGTTAAAAAACAGATTTACCTTCGCTCAAAGAAGTTATCTTCGCACGAAGATAACTATCCTCGCACAAAGATAGCTGGCTACATATATTATCTTCGCATGAAGATAATACATAGTCACTATTACAAATCCTCTAGAGCGAAGATAATTTTGAAAAGCAAATAACGAAGTATTCTCCAAATTTTGGCTTGTAGTGATTGATTGGCACACCACTAATAATGCCTAAGGTAGATTGGACCGAATTGAACTTAAATCGAACCTAAAATTGAGGTTTTGGTAAAACGAACATAAAAACGTAGATCTAGAGCAATCTAATGGGCTCCTCCTACTGATCAGACACCGATTCCATCAGAAGAGAGAAGAAAGCCACGAAAGAACTTCTTTAGACATTAAAGTTACATGCTTGAAGATTTTGAAGGCAGACCAAGACTACGGCAACATCCAAGAGGGAGTTTGTTGGTGCATAATGTCTATTACCTACGTCTTAGGGATGTGTCTGTGTTTGTAATAGAACGAAAATGTTAGATTTTACGTTGTATGTATTTAACTTCGCACGAAGGTAGCCTAGCATGTCTATAAATAGGTCGTGAGAGGTGTTAGAATGTAAAACTTTTGCGACTAAGTTGGGGAAGCTCTGTCAGATTTTTTGGTCATTTGTAATTGTTAAACATTGAATGAAATCAGTTAATTGATGAAATACTCTTGTTAATTGTCACTAATTCAGATGAATTCTACGCGTATGGACTAGATATTCAAATTAGGACCTTTGCTATTTGACAAAACGATCCTACAGTTTAAACTAATTTTCATCAAAAATGAGTCATGTCAAATATAATACGTTTTTATGCTTATTTTTATAGATGTTTTCAGTTGGTCTATATTTTCACGTAAATTTTGCTTAGAAACGAATCGGTCAAGATAATATATTTTCGTTATACTTTATAAATTCGAGTTACTTTACATTTCATAAGTCATGTCGAATATAATACCTTTTCATGCTTATTTTCATGAACATTTTTCGATGATCTATCCTTTAATCGTTAAACAATTAAAAAAAATAGTATGCTCAAATCACGTTAAAAGACAACCCCGTAACGGGGATCAATTCTTGATAATTAAATTGATGTGGTTATAAAACAAAGGATTAAAACCCATGATTTCTCATAAATTGATGTGGTTACAAAAACAAGTGATTAAATCCCATGATTTTCTCATAGCTCTGTCCTCTTATTGAATTTCTTCTTTCTTTTGTTTATTTGCATGTAAGAATTTTGTGTGTACGATTTATGCTTATAGTTTATATGTCTAGGATATTTTTATATGTGTTGGTTTATAGGGAACCTTTGGAACATTGACGCATGTAGGCTATATTTATCCTGCATCTGATACAATATATTTATGCACATAATTTAATATTTCTACACAAGAGTTGATATTCCTAAATCTTAGCTTATATTCCAAGACATCAAATTAATTCCTGCATATCAAATTGATTTCCCTACATAAAACAAAAATAAATGTAAAATAATTATATATATGTCTTTGCATCGTGTAGGATCTTGAACATCTTATATTTCATAAGATATATAATAATGCTAAATGAAAACTTCAAATCTAATTAAATTGTGTTTACTGAATTAAAAAGGAACAAACTAATAAGGATTTTTTTGAGATGAACTTTTGAAAAGATTTATCAATTTTCAATTTTTTTAATTTTCAATTTATTAAAATTACCTATATACCCTTATAATAATATTAAATACAAATATAAGAAGAATATTTTTATTGGTTTAACGTTTTATTGGTTTAACGTTATTCTTTATCTTCTTACATAATTTTTTTCTTCTTATTTGACTCTTCATATATATATAAAGATCTTTACTCTCTCTCATGTCGATCAAAACCAATCTTCCTTCTTCATTGGCGAAGAAGATCTCGGGCGAGGACTTTTGTGAGGAATGACTACATCAAATTGGTGAGGGAACGGCCAGTGTTAACACGCTTTTCCGATTTCCACCTCTTGCGAGTGACAGTGAAGGGTTTGAAGGTGGACCTACGCGACAACAGTGAAGGGTTAAAAGGAAGATCATATAAGCAGTGGTGGTAAAGGGTTTGAAGGCATATATGAGAAACAACAGTTAAGGGTTTAAAGACAAATCTGAACAGCGGTGGTAAAGGGTTTGAAGGAAAATCTAAGCAGCAGCACTCGTGAAGGGTTAAGAGTCATATTTGAGCATAAGCGATTTGGACTAGCGTTTAGGTCCATCTTGGTTAGGTCTGCCGGTGGTTTGGGGTGTTTGAAACCCTAGAACTATAGAGGCGAGAGAAGATTGGGGCGGGGGTAGGTTTGACGGTGGTGTTGGTTAGGTCAGGTGATGGTGGCGGTTCACAGAATGTTGAGAGAGAGAGAGAAAGAAAGAAAGAGAGAGAGTTTATAGAAAGATAAGGTTTTTGGATATATATATATATATATATATATATATATATATATATAGGTAGAGGTTCATGTGAGAAAATTTAAAAGTGTGAGAAGGATAAGAAAGATTATAGAGGTGACATGTGTCCCTTTTTATTTTGGTAGTTTAAAGGTACAAGTGTAATTTAACTAATAAAATCTAATTATATAATGAATATATGCAACCGATTTTTGGCAGTTATTGTAGGGATTTTCGAATTTGAAATAACACCCTAACTCATAAAAACACCACAGCATGTATATTGAAGGCATACATCTTATAAAGAACATAAATATAACTCATAAAAAAACCCTAACTAATAAAAACACCCTAACTCATAAAAACACCACAGCATGTATATTGAAGGCATACATCTTATAAAGAACAGAAATATAACTCATAAAAACATCATAACTCATAAAAACACCACAACATGTATATTGAAGGCATACATCTTATAAAGAACATAAATATAACAAAAATAACACCATAACTCATAAAAACACCACAGCAGTTATATTGAAGGCACACATCTTATAAAGAACACCCTAACATTGAATATAACATAAATAACTCCCAAATATAACACCGGTCAACACTTTAATTAGAATCAAAACAGAAATAACACTCTAAATATATAAAAACAGAAATAACTCTACATAAGTATATCAATATGGTACTCATATTAAAGATAAAAAAACACTCGTTATTATGGTGTAATTTTTTTTAAAAAGAGTTACGTATAAAAAGTTATTGATGTTTAAAAAATAAGGGGGAACTTTGCATGTGTATTAATGTTAGTTTCTTAATTTAAAATATTAAATTTACCTTTATACCTTTAATTTAGAAAATTAGTTAGTTTAATAGTCAACATTATTTACATAATTGTCACTTTGATCTCAACCATTAGATTAAATATATAATGGTTTAGATTCTTTCTTATCCTTCTCACACTTTTAAATTTTCTCACAATAACCTCACCCTATATATATATATATTGGTGTTTTTATAAATTCTTTTTGATTGAAAGAATTTTTAAATAAAACGAAGGGATTCAAATCTTTATTTTTTTGTTGTATTGTTTAAAGTTACTATGATTTAATTAAAAGAATAGTGACAAAAATGTTCTCATGATGTATATGAGCGTATTTAACACTAAAAGTTAGCGTCCGCTAATTAAAAAGGGAAAACGTGTATATAAATGTAAACTTAAAGAACATCAGATCAAATTATCTAATTTAAATAATGCGGCTTATAATTTAGTATAAACTTAAAAGGATAGAATATGCAGCACACATCATAAGAGCATTTGAGTATGTCGTGTGAGAAACATTAAAGAACTTATTTCTAGGTTTTGAAATGTAGTAAGAAAAATAATTGAAGCAATAAGGTACAACCAAGATGAACACATGTATGGACAACTTTGTAATCTTATGTCATTTTCGTTATGCCCCTCATCTGAAAACTAATTTGGGTCTCGTTATGATTAAAAAAAATATAAATGTGTGTATATAGACACACGCACACTAAAGAGATGTCGGTATGATATGACAAAAGAACATAGATAGTGTTACTTACATAAAAAAAATTTTAAAACTAAAACAAATATAACAATAATATACTTAAATTAAAGGGAATGAAATTGTCGTTTTTATGGTGTAACTTTAGAAATATATATATATATATATATATATATATATATATAAAGTTATGTTCGTTTAAAAATCGTGAGAGAACTTTTATATGTAAACAAAACTAATTAAAATATGCATGTAAATTAACAAAAACATGTTATTTTATACACATTTATCAATTTCCTCTCAAGTTACATAGTTTGTACGATGCTTATCTTTTAATTTTAAACACATATGTACGTCAAGAAAAATATGTTCAGAATCGTAGTCTTCTCCATATACACATTTGTACAAGTTCATGTATATATAGGGGATGTATCATTAGAAAGATAGTTTAAATGAGAAACCTAAAAAACTAACTAAAAAGCCTAAAACATATAAAAAAAAGATTTTCTGAACTTTTTTAAATAAATTCGCTATATATAAAATATAAAAAAAAACTTCTTTTCAAAAAAAAAAGTTGTGCTGCACATATGCATTAATATGGAAAAACTTAAACCACCTAACCCAACTCCGCCGTCTCTTATATGCCAGACAATCTAGAGGGTGGTCAGGAGTCGGGGCTATAATTTCTTATGTATTTTTTTCTAATTTAATAGGACACCCTTTTATAATAAATTAATAAAATGACAACTTTATACCATATGATTTACATTTTGTTGTTATAATAATAAATAAATATATTTATATAAATCAACGTTATAATAATAATAAATTAGTAAAATTTGAATAGGCCAGCATGCCTTGCACTTGCCTATTGAAAATCTATCATTAGTAAGCAAAAATGACGTAACATAATATGCGGGATTTGTAATGTAAAAATACAAATCCAATCAATTTTAAAGGTAAAAGAAATTATTTAAAATTTACCATAAACACAAATAATATATTTGTTAATTTACTTCACTCTTTATTAAGCTATGCCGGTCATTACATTAAAGCTTATCGATTTTTTTAAGTTAGTTTAATATAGAATCAGTTAAGACACATAAAACGTAACAATCTAGTGAACATATATTATATCAGAAGATTTATTTTACTATGAAATTTTAATATTAGATAAAAAGTTATATTATGTATTCACGTAGTAATTATTTTTATAAGAAATTATTTTTTTTACTATGAACTTTTCATTTTTAGATATATATATTATCAATTATTAATTATATATTATTATATATTATATATATTATATATTATATATATTATATATATTAATTGAAATAATTGAAATTGAAAGTGATGATGAATACTAATAGGTAATTTTTAAGTATTTATTTTTTATTTTTGTACTATTTATTTGTTATTCAATTTAATATTTATTTATTATTCAATGGACTTGATAATTTTAAAATTTGGCATTTTATTAACTATTAGCTGTACTTATTTATTGTTCAATTTGATTTTTTGGTAATTACTTGAATTCTTTAATTTAAAACTAAAAAACTTAAATCCACGTTTATGTTTATTTATTTCTTTTAGCATTTTAAGTTATATGTTGTAACATCTTAAAAACGGGTCTTATTTAAACTAAATAATCGGGAATGAAAGGTAAAATACCGTTAGTGGTAAAAGTTAACCCGGTAAACATTAGAATTTAAACAAAGGAGAACAAATGCTTTTTAGTAAATGAGGTTTATAAAAGGCACGGGCTACAAGGACATAATTTAAGTCGGCTAGTAGCATTCCCGAACTTAAAAAAATAGATTTATCATGTTCGTCGATAATTTACAAGAGATAGGCAACTAGATATATAACCTAGTTATAAACTATAATGTGCAAGAACTAACATTGTGGAGGGACTAAAATTGCCAAATCTGAATCAAATATCTTTAAAATGAAATAAACACCAAGAAACACACACTTGTGAGTGTTTGGTCGATGTTGAGCAGGAGAAAAGGGGTAAACCCTTAGTGAGCTAAATCATCAAATTGAAGGAGAAATCGAACCTCAAATTCTTGCATGAATGTGAATTGATGATCACCTGATGATCACCTAGACTAGGGGATCATAAGATATGTTGTAAAACTTGATTTCATCAATCTCGTGTGAAGAAGAACTTGAAGGTGATAACCTTGAGTTCAAACTTATTGTTAGTCTGATGAAATTGATGATGTATTTGTGTTGATGATCATTATACTTACTAGTATAGATGAAATATTTGAACAATTTAGAGACTAGGTCAAGTGTTCATACATGATATAAAGTGGTTTTGATGGTAGAATGAGATTGGTATTATAGTGATGTCAAAACATGCATATGTCTTCATATTTACAAGAAAATGAGAAAATACTTGGTTAAATTGATGTTTAGATTAAAGTCCATATATATAGTGAAATGGGTTTTTAAGATAGTAATAAAATCCTAAAATTCTATTATGATAATCTGAGGGATTAGTTATGACGAATTGAAAGAAATAAGGTAAATTTGGTAAAGGAAATTAGCCAAATTGGTGGCCTAAAAATGATGCCCACCAAGTGTTAGATAAAATGCCTAATGGGTTTTATTCAACTTTTTAGTGCATACATATGCAAAACGGTAGTTTGACTTTTAAAAGTCAAACCGGCCTATAATTGAATCGAATACGAAACATGCTAGAAAAGTCCATAAGGATGATGGTCATGGTATTAATGACTAATCTAACTATCTTATGGATATTGTATCATAGTTTGACTCTTGACGAGCTAGGTGGAAGCCTGGAGAAGAATAGGTCAAACGGGTCAAAGGTGCGAGAAAGCATGAACAGACTTAAGGTAAGTAACGCTTACATCTTTAAATAGTAAATTTACTTATGTATTTGACAAATAATAAGTGATTTGGTATTCGGAACGAGATTTCGAAATACAAGGTTTCGACGCGAATCGATACGGGTCGGAACAAATGAATTTAGTATTAAACTATAATTTATGGTAAAAAGGGGTAAAATAGTAATATAGACATGTAATGACAAATAAACAAGGAATTCTGAAAAGTTACCTTATTGTGTAAACCATAAGGAATAAAATGGGGTAAGATGGTAATTCAGTCACGAGTTGACGAATAAATATTACTTTAAAATAAGGGCACTCTACGGCATAAATCGTAATGGGTCGCACAAATTAAGAAATGACCTAAATAAATATAAGCATAAGGCGTAAACCGAAACGGATTAAATGGTGAGATGTTAAATAAATACCATCTCATAATGATAAAATGGTCATTTAGACCAAATGGGTGAAATGGTGTTGTCAACACCATTTGACAATAATATCTAAGGATTGCTTGTCGAGTTCTGTGCTCACAAGGAAATAGAGTTTGGCTCGTGTTGCAATTAATTGGTAATTAATAGTGCAAGGTATTTAAATGGGTCAATGCCATGACCCGTGCCAGGTATGTGTAATGAGTCAAACTCTCATTAAGGACTTAAGGTCCGATGAGAGTTAAATGAGTCATGAATGAACATCGGATTACCTAAGGCAAGGTAACTCTCATAATCGAAATTGCAGACGTTGGGTTCTTAGGAACATAATGATTGTAAATAAGATTATGGTTAAAATGTGCTCATTGAGTCAAAACATAATACTGAAAGTCCTTCGTCATAAAAGAGGGAGCCTAAGTTGACCAAAATGTCCTTGTGTGGTAAAACAAGTAAACGACCCTAAGGGTAGTTTAAAAATGAGTTTTATAATTTAGTAGACCTTTTCGGTAGTGTAAAAGCGAAAAGCATAAAACTTTTAGGTTTAATGTCTTTTAACGGGTCTTTTCCGTAAATTGTTGAACCGAGGATAGAAATTGGATTGCATGAATTTACGATAACAAATCCACCACAAGTATAGTTGTGGTGGAAAATGAATGGATATCTTAGTGTGAAAATGATAAGTTAGACAAAGGTTTGGTTGAAATAAGCATTGGATTTCGTTAAGATAACCAAACAGGTCAAAATGATAAAATAAATAAAAGTTTGGTTGAATAGAGCGGTGGTTTTCGCTAAGGCAGCCAAACGAGTAAAATGGAGTTTTAGTGCATACCGAAATGTATGCATAAACACTTAGTTTGGTTTAAAGCCGAGTAACGGATGCGTAAACCTTAAGGTAGTTATCCCGAAGAATGGGATATACTTATAAAATTAATAATTTTGTAAAGATAGATAAAGTATATCAAGTTTGTTTGCTCAAATGTGCAAACGGGTCAAAACTATAAAACTTACGAAATTAAAATCGAGTGGTGTAAACACTCATCATAAAGGTACTATAGTAGTGAAAACAGGAAGTAATATTTTGCGGACGCGTTTCGGTAAGTCCCGAGTCATTATTTGATGTACGGAACTTGAAACTGGCTGTACGGACAAATAAACAATACAACAGCAAAATTGCTGCAGCAAGTGCCGTCGCCGACGCAGCAACAAGGTCCGACGCCCTATGCTACTGCCTACGGTAGTTCAGTTCCGACGGCATAAAATGTATGGCGTCGCCGACGCGGCACATAGTCGTTGCCGACGCGATCTCGGAAATTGTAAAATTTCTGATTTTTCTATCTATTGTGCAAATAGTTATGATGTATATACTCATCTAACATAATACTAATAAATTTTCAAAATCTTAGGTGAAAGGGGATCGTTAACCAAATGTCACGGAAGATGATCAAGCTATGCCGAAGAACCAAACACGATATAAGCTCAAGCTTCCGCTCTTAGTTTTATTGTTTACGAAGTTTTAAAAAAAATCGAAACTATGTAATGAAGTATATTCGCATTTATATAATAAATGCGAAATTTTTAATAGAAATTTAAATATTTTAAGATAGGGTCTCGCGGACTATGACGTTGAAAGTGGTGATAAATAGTGATAGGTGTTTTTTAAGTATTTATCAATGGTTTGTAGTTCTATTTATCTGTTATTCAATTTAATATTTATTTATTATTCAACAGAATCGATAATTTTTTAATATATATATATATATATTATTTTTTATTTGTAGTACTTTATTTATAACTTAATTTGATTTTAATAATAACTTATGTTCGTTAACTATTTAAGTGTGTGTATATATTATATACTAACTAGGACAGACACCGCTACGCGGCAGGGTGTCTTGTAATAAAGGTGGTGAACACATTTTTATATCAAATTATCATATATAAGGCATTATGATAAACAAAAATTTATAGTTTGTTTTGTTTTTTAGTAAATGTTTTATTTGGAATATAATTATGTTTTGATTAAATTTGTATCCAAAAGTTGAGAAAAAATTAACCGTATTTAGTTTTTTTTTAAGATAACGAAAGCAAATTATTTAGATAAACGTTTGCTCATTTAGTTAGTGGAGTGAACATTCTATACTCACTTAAATTTATAGGAAATAATGGATAGAAAGAATAAAGTTTATTTGCATTAGTAGTTAGTATAATGAAGGTTCAATATATTATTAAAAAAGATAATCAGAGAAGTGAGTCAAGAGAGAAATAAATTAAATTAAACCCAAGACTCTCATATAAAAGTGTAAAACATTAATGCTAATTAAAGTAAATATTATAAGAAAATTTTTAAGGAGAAAAAGAATTACTACTGTATATCCTTCAAATTTGTTAGATTGTATAATTGAAAGTTCTAATGAATAGTAATTGGTAACTTTTAAGTATTTACTTTTTAGTATTATTTATTGATTATTTAAGTGAACTGATAATTTATATATATATATATATATATATATATATATATATATATATATATATATATATATTTCATTTATTTTTGTTAGTAGTAATTTATTTATTATTCAATTTGATTTTTAGTAATAAATAGCTTTTGTTAACTTTTGAAAAAATAATAAATAAATCTGCGTCTATGCTTATTTATTTTTTTAACATTCCAAGTTGTATGCTCGCGAGTTGTGAAGCGGGAATTGAAATAGGTACGTTGTAAGTATTTATTTATATATATATATATATATATATTTCATTTATTTTTGTTAATTTATTATTCAATTTGATTTTTAGTAATAAATAGCTTTTGTTAACTTTTGAAAAAATAATAAATAAATCTGCGTCTATGCTTATTTATTTTTTTAACATTCCAAGTTGTATGCTCGCGAGTTGTGAAGCGGGAATTGAAATAGGTACGTTGTAAGTATTTATTTATTATTCGTTATACACACACACATAGAGGGAGAATGTTTAAATGGTAACGCTAAATATTATGAAAACTGTGAGAATGAATGAAAAAACAGCGAGAAACTGGTCTAAAACAACTCAAAAAAATTACACTTATCATTATTATTAAAATACAATGTTAGAAAATTAATTTACACATTGAAATTTACGTGAATTTAAAATAAAGAAAATTTAAACATGTATAAGTTTATCATTTACACATGTGTAAATTTGTTATATTTACACATGTGTAAAAAATCTAATAAGAGTTATTTGAGAGAAGAAATGAATTATTTGATGTTGTAAATGCTTTTTTAATGTTGTTAATTACAAAGAGGTTTGTATTAAAAAATTAGTCTTGATTGGTTTTTTCATTCGTTCTCACAATAATTAACTTCTCAAGATAACTCTCCCATATATATACACACACACATATTAGCATGATAATATTCAAACAGTGTCGATCAGTGAAGATTGTCATGGTACTGGTACCGATACCCGTTTATAGTCGTATACATTGTTATTCAAAAGTTGTCGATCGGTTAAGATTGTCATGGTAGTGGTACTGATACTCATTTATAGTCATATACAAAGTTGTATAAATAAACAAAATTTCAAAATCGAAAACCATAAAAATGAATACAAGTACTGGTACTAATGTTGTTCAGTAACAATACGGTGTCAGTTTGTGGAAAGAAAAAACATTAAAATAAAATACCAGAAACCTATGTTGTTCAGGTTTAGTTTTGTTCAGTTCACTACGGTAGCGACACAATATCAATTATCAAACAAGAAATCATCAAAATGAATACATATGTTGTTCAGTTCGATACGGTATCGTAGCGATATGTTGTCTTTTCATCGAAAGTAAAAAACAATAAAAATAAAAAAGTGTTTTTTTTATACAGATGTTGTTTGTCGGTTTCGGTTTTGTTTGGTACGATAGCGTCACAATATCCTTTTTTAGCAAAATTTATATCTCAATGTTGAGAAAAATAAATATAGAATGCAAACCAACCGGACCGATATCAACTAAAGAACATCAGTACTAGTATAAATATTTTTTTATTGTGTTAAAGCAATGTATGGTTTTCACTTTGATTACTATAGTGAGTGCATGTATCGTAACGAACCGAACAAATTCTCAACGCGAAGCACGTGGTAATCTCACTACTTTGTGAAATTTATTAGTATATAAACTTATTAATTTTTGGAAATAAATTTATTGATTTATAACAAAAAGGTTAAGTTATGTTTGAATCTATTTAATAAATTTAAGAATCCATAAAATATGAGCCGTGTTTAATTTTTGTAAAGTTTAAATAATGAGAATATTATATAAACCATCCTTAATTATCTGTAAACTTTTAATATATATATATATATATATATATATATATATATATATATTAGTTACATAGTATTTAAACCTCAATTATCTGTAAACTTTTAAGAAATATATATATTTTTTAGTTACATAGTATTTAAACATAGTTTACACTAATAGAGAAATACTTAAATGATTTCAGCATCATCATAAAAAACTTAAACTATCTAACAATGATATCAACCGAAAAAAAATTATCTAAAGGAACTGGTTTATTAAGGAGTGTACATGCAAAAACTAGAAAGTCTATTAAGGAGTGTAAATGCAAAAACTAGAAAAATGATGTTAAATTAAGCAAAACCAAAGTTTTTTTTATTGTGTATAACTTATTGAAGACTCGTTGGAGTCGCTTTAGATCTTGCCATTTCAAAGAATTTTTTACATAATATAATAATAATGATATATTTATGTGCTATTACGTTTTTTGTGAATATCTATGCGTATGTATGTGGTTGCTCGCAGATAAATAATTATATACGTGGAAAGATGGATTGTAATGTCTAATAATGCTTTGTATTTTGTTTATTTGCGCTGGAATTTTTATGAATAATTATACAAAATGTACTTGATTTTCCTAATAGATCGAGTGAGACCACGTGAAGTGTCCCTTTCGTACATATTTGGTCCAATTTTCAGAAGATGGTGTTCATGTTATCTTACAGTTGCTTCTTTTGCTAACTTTCATATATTAACACGTTGAGGATGATACACATATGGGAATGTGGGGTAGGCTATGCGGCAGAATCATGCACTAATATAATATTTTATTTGATTATACTTTTTTAAATACGACTGTTCCCTTTGTGACGGGAATTCGGATCGGTTATTACAGTAGCGATACTTGGTATGGCAACCGAAAGAGAAAGACCTATAAAATTTAGTCGCCACATGCCCAAAAGATAACGGCATGTGTTTTACGTCAATCGAAAACCATAAAAATGAATATTAGTAGTGATTCTAATAATACTGATACCTGTACCGATTTTGTTCAATTAAAATTGTTGTGATGCCAATATTGTTGGGATGGTATCTTGTCGATTTGTTACTGTACCGGTGCGATACACTCCTTATAGCTTACTTAACAATGTAACATCCTAGTTTTTTTAAATAAATTTGGTGATTTTGAAAGGAGGAATCTGGTAATTAAAAGTAAAAAAAAGCACATTAAGGAATGGACCATGGAAAAAGCATGTAGAGAGCAATTTGGTCATTTAGATATGCATATAAAATAAGAATGAAACCCTTAATTGGTTCACCATCTTGTGTGATTTTAGAGAGAGTGAGAGGAGACTTTAGAGAGAGAAAGCTCGTTTCAAGACAGTTTCATAAGAGATCGAAAGGAGAGCAACAAGGGACATTCTCGAGTAGGAAGAAGGTGTTTTAGAACATGTTTATCGGTTTTCCAAGGGATAAAATTTGAACCCAGTTCTGAAGTAAAGTTCTTACAAAGCTCTATTTTATGCGGTTAGTTTTGCATGGGATTGCCTTAGGATTAATTTTCATACCACGTGGATTCATAAAGTTAGCATCTTGATTCGTTTTCAGATTTGGAATCCATATCCGCAATCAAAGTTGAGATTAAGGGTATCATCAGCGAATAGGTACTTTGCGCTTCACAATTTGCGTGTAGTTTTGCATGCGCATAGTATAAGTCACGCTTTATAGATTTCGCTTCATAGTTGAGGCGCCTGCTTTGCACCCCCATGATAGTTGACTTGTTTCACATGTAAACTTAGAACAGTTACACAAATGTTACTAAGGGTCTAGAAAGCTTATTAATTGGTAAAGAAGAACATTGCACTCAGATGAGTTTCTAGAGCTCTCTTTACATTATTGTTTAGGGGCGATGTGCATACTCACTAAACTTTTCAAAGCGAAGTATTATATTTACAAACATGATAGATTATGATAAAGCTCGCTAAAGTAGTTATAAAGGTTTTGCACCCCCATGATAGTTGACTCGTTTCACATGTAAACTTAGAACAGTTACACAAATGTTACTAAGGGTCTAGAAAGCTTATTAATTGGTAAAGAAGAACATTGCACTCAGATGAGTTTCTAGAGCTCTCTTTACATTATTGTTTAGGGGCGATATGCATACTCACTAAACTTTTCAAAGCGAAGTATTATATTTACAAACATGATAGATTATGATAAAGCTCGCTAAAGTAGTTATAAAGGTTTAAAGTGCTAAAGTGTTACAATGATAAAGTACAAAGTATTCATAGTATGCTAAAGGAGACTTATCACGTCAAAGTTAATGCAGGTTTCTAAAGTTAACACCAAAGTCTCAAACGACGTCTAAAGTTAACGTTGTGGTTACATATGATGTCCAAAGTTAACATTGTGACCAGATGATAAAGAGGCAATGCTTTTGTGACTTGTCGGTGGTTGGTCAACAACGTATAGTTAAAGTTATGTGATGTATTGATGTGCCTTACTATTTAATGTATTTTAATGTTTGTTAAAGTTGATAATTGCCTTATTAAACTAAAACTCACCAAGCATAGATGACTTTTAGTATGCACGCCAGGTTAAAGTTGAATAATTAGAGTAGACAACACTAGCAGAAGCTCCCCTTTGGAAACGAGTGTCCCGTTATGTGTTACGATTATGTTTCTATTGAATACATATAATTTTTTTTTGTAATATGACTCGTATATTTTGTGCTAAAGTTTCTGCTACATTTAAATGAAATTTTCGGTTATAGACTATTTGCTGATAAGTAAATCCAATAAAAGAAACTCCTCGGTTTAAGGACTTTTATACAAAAAGATATTCTATTATGTATATAGTACATTGTTTTAGAAAGTATTACATTGTACTCTTAGAATAAGAAACAAATGAACACATCGGTTTATAAAAAAAATAAAACTAAAAGTGAGATAGCTTTAATATCATGTACGTTTGTGTTTCAGTTACTTGTACATCAAAACGTACAACAAAAGTTTATCGAAATGTTGATAAAAAATAGGTATTGCTAAGAAAACTAGAATGGGGGGATAGGTCTTCTAAAATTTTCTTTGTTAAACACTTATTTGCTTAGTTAATCACTTGCCAAGAACCCAAAATACACCTGTAGACCATAGTCAAAAATATGTGCAAATATTTAGAGAGTTAAGGAAAGGAATGACACACCTGATTTATGGAGGTTTAAGAGATGTTAACTAATCCCTCTACGTCCTCTTCCTCATCCGATCGAGGGTTGCTCTACTAGTCTCATATCTTAATCCAGTAGGGATATCGGTTACACAATTGTCTTACTAAGCTAAGGTAGTGATCACCTTGTACAAACGTCTCACTCTTGATCACTTTCTGCGTCTCATTAATCTCAAGTGGTAGTGATCACCACTCTGTAATCACTAAACAACCTTAGTGATGCCCTTTTAAATGTCTCACAACAATACTAAACAAGTTCACAATGCAATACAATGCCCATACACTAGAGTGATTAATGGTTTAGTTGTGAAACAAATCTTCTTTTTTGCTCTTAATCTTGAATCTCTCTTGGATTTAGAGTTTGAATCTCAAGGGAATTAGATAGAAATAAAACTAAAAAACAATAGTTACAATAATTGAAAACAAAATACATAAATAATCTTGAAATTATTGGTGTAATAAAGTAGAGGCCTGTACAAAAGCAATTAATTAAAGATTATTTGTGTAATAAAGTAGAAGCAAGCGTTCTCATTTGAAAGAAAGAAGTACCAAATGTGTGACGAACAGTCGTTAACAAAAATATAATATTCAAAATCTCATTCATATGCTAGCACATGAGGATTGTTTGGCTAGATCATAATACAAAGAGGATTACATTCAAAACAATGAATAATTAACATGAGCATTATTTTGAACAATAACATATTCACTTACGTTGAAAACGAGTGTTATATTCAAATAATTCAATTAGTGTCAGAGCTTGAATGAAAAATCAGTGGGAGTCGGACTCTTAAAATCTAAATCTGTGGGGTTTGCACTCTTAAAACTCCAATATTTCTACACTACAAAAGAAAAAATTCGGTAAAATTAAGACTACGAGCGAAAAATCAGTGAGGGTCAGGGCAGCCCCGGGCCACAAGAAAGCTACGCTCATGAATCCACCTATACATAAAATTTATGTTGAAAACAACTAAAATTGTATACGAGTATATGTTGTGATTTGTAGCGATCTATTAGTGAATATGTTTGTTGGGGGATAATAGAGAATGCAACTGATGATCTGAGATACGTGTAATCACTTTTAGATCGAATTGTGTCGGTGGTTCACCCGAAATATACAATTGAATATAACTCAAAATTTGAGAAAGAGAACAAGTATGCGATTTTGTTGTGAAATCGTTTGAACCAGTAGTCTATCATCAATAGAGGATATTGAATTTTTGGGGATAGGGCCTGGAAACTGCCCTTAGACAATTATCCGGATTTCAATTTAAATTGTTTCTTTTAAAGCCATTAATCAATCTCGAAAATAGATGGTAATTTAAAAAAAATATATTTCTAATGCAATCTACCCTAGTCAGGGTAGCTGCCTCTTGGACCCTGCTCCAGGGGAGCTGCCCCTGGATCCTCGCCAAAGGTGCATCGCCCTCTTGGAACTCCTATTGAGGGCACTGCTCAAACGCTTATAACTGTAACAACTCAAACAAGCATGCACTCACTCACATTCTAACTTGCTTGATGTGTATTACAATTCACATTGATCACAAAGTTAATCATGCTTATATTAAATTATCCAACATTGTGGTAATTTGTGGTAGTGATCAAAGTATGTAAAGATTGAGTTATTTGAACAAAAAACTATCATAAATGAGTCATGCGAACTAACGAGACTCACTTGATATGTAATCACTCGGTCTCTATGACCAATAGTATCTAGGACATTATCTTTATTTTCATCATTTACTTGATATCTAAAAAAGAGCTTCATTCAATATAAAAGCGATGACATGATAATAAGATAACAAGAGATGAAATTAAGGTGCGGGCAGATTTTGATTGGTGATCTGTTAGAAGACAAAACTTGGCTGAAATAGAAAGATTGATGAGGTGTTAGGGGGACCAACTTACATGATTAAATGTTTGAAGTTACATACATATTATAAATGCCATGTCCAATAATAACGCATTGTCGGCTCGAATAGATGTTCAAGTCATCACAATGTTAGGTCACATATTTCTTTAAAAGAGTTTCTTTACTATACTCATATTACTACACTTTGTTTTATCATACTTCAAAGTTTAAAATATTTTAGAAATGTGTGTAGTGATAAGAACGTATGGCAAATTAGTGGTGTACAAGCGTGCATTATGAAAAACTCCTTTATGTTATGTCAACTTGCATATGATCTATAGCATAATTTAATGTTTATTTAGTAAGTGTTCGTCTTTTAACAACAACGTATTGTAAAAAAGTTAAATTCACTTTTAGAATATAAAAATATCAAGCTTCCATTTCCTTTAGAGAAGAGAGTTAATTCGCGTTAATAAGTTTTTCAATTTAACATTAGCTCATAAATTAAACTCAAATATGACAAAACTAATGTCCACTCAAGAATCAAGAGCATGATTATGCAATTTAAATCCATCATCACATCTAACTTTGTAAAATTAATTAGTGTAATCGTTTTGGGTAAGCCGTACGAACTCATGGTGGCCCACTTTATTTTGATTAGGTAGAACCTTCGAGTTCTGATATTGACCTAAAAACATATGATATAAATATTTTTCTTTTTTGGAATATAATAAGTATCAACGGTGGTGTGAGTTTTAGTGGTCGAATCAATAATTACTTTCTAAAGTATTATGTTTTTTCATTCAAATCAGAATATTATCACTGATGGATCAACAACATAACTAGCTAGTTTGATTAATAAAATTTATTTTTCTGTTTTTCAAATCCCTGTTTAAACCATAGAATTGTTCTATTTGGTGTGACAAGTTCCACAAATTCGTTGAAAGGGTTTTTTTCCCTTGCCAAACCTAATTTATGTGTGTCTTTAATAACAATCGATTATGAATTAAAAATATTTCTTTAAACAGTATTCACAAACCTACCTCAACAACTACCAAGCAACAAATGCAAAAAGATGGACAAGTTGAAATATAACTATGGGTAGGATATAATTACTCAGAATTTATTCAATCTATTAAACTTTAGAAATAAATCAAAGAGTTAAGTGTGAACAAATGTGCAAGTGTGGAACATAACATTTTCCATTAACATAAGAAAATATGCTTAATCATTTGACATGTGTTTTCTTTCTTTCAAATCAAACTCCATCTAGGTAATTCTATTTTGTCTAATGTTAAAAAAAAACCAAAATTTTTAGTTATTGTAAAAGATAAAGATTTGAAGATAAAATTGTAGCAAACCTTTTTTTGTTAATACACATTCCAATTACCATATGATCAGTTGTGGAGACTCTAACGAACCTTTGACTCATATCTTACAAACCCCAAAAACATAGAATACTTGCAATTCATTTTTGTGTGATTATACGCAATCAAATTTACTTCTTAACATCATTAAGCAATAGAAGATCAAAGGAAGAGAGAAGCTTAAACCCCACTCAAACCTTCAAACAGTTGTAAACTTTCTACTTTCATGATTCATTCTAATTTGTACAAGGGAACGTATACCTGATTTTAATGACAAGGATCAAGCTTAGTGAGAAGTTGTTGATGGGTATCCCTTCCAAATTGATAGACAAGTTGATAATGAAACAAACTCTTGAGCAAGGGTGTATGATTAAATTTCTTAACATCCATCAAAATTCCTATGTATCATGTGGTAATATCTTTCTACCTTTATTTGCTTATTTTATTTAGAGTTAAATTCGGTTTAACTTCCTAATATCCTTGTTCTTTCTTTCTCAAATCAAGTTTATGAATGTTAACTATTTGATTCTTTATGGCTAACACCATCCAACTTAGACGTTCATTCCCAAGGGTATAAGTGTCACTTCAATTATAATGTGTTTAATAAATCAAAATTGGGAATGATGTATCATCAGTTTCTTATGGAATGCAGATGGTTTTATGTTCTAAACAGTATACAATTGATGCAACGTCATTAAGTCGTATAAAGTTACGTTGGTTATATTAAGTTCAATTGTGAAATTACAAGAATATGGCGAATCCATGTAGTATTCCTAAATATAAAACTAAACCAACGTAAACATATGATATTTCAATGCATGTGATGAAACCACCAAACTGTATGAAAAAAATTGATGCACACACTATCGAACAAAATTACATCGCATCTATAGGCACTTGATGATGATGACGATGTTAGTGTCCACTACTCCTTTCCAAGAGCCGTTTCTGAGAACTCTCAAAAAAATTTAGGCATCGGGCGACAAAAAAAATGGACCAAAATTGTGGTTGGGGAAATGAGTTATAAAAAGTTTGGTGGTGGAGCCAAGACTTGAACTTGAAAGCTTTACATAATCTTGAGATGATTTTTTCACTCCACCACCAACATTTTTTGCATAATAAATGAATGCATATTATATATATAGTGGAGAGTTCAAATGAGAATAAACATTTTGTAAGAATAAAAAGAATAACTTTTAAACCAATAGAAATTCTCTATTTACTTCATTTAATGTGTGTATTTAATATTATGAAAAAGGGCATATAGGTAAATTTATAATTGTCATTAGTTAACTAATTAATTAAACTTGTAACTCATTTTTTTAATATACTTTTTCAAGATAAAATAATTTGTGGTGAAAGACAATTTTCGACATATGTAGGATAAATTTTAGTATGTGTAGGATAAATTTTGAAATGTGTAGGGTAAATTTACATGCGTGTCCTCGAACGACGGCACGGGTTGGCCGGCCCTGTCACACCCTGGCCCACAGCGGAAATGGTAGTCGGGGCATGATTGGGTTTTCATCAAAGCTTTATTCCAAATTAAAGAGATAATTCCAACAAACACATAAACCATACAAGGACAAAATGTTCTAATCATGACATTTAAGTAACTCTTTATTTTTCTTCTAAGGCCCAATCCTATGTGTTCCAATCTTCAACCTGTTCACCTGTATCATGTGTAAAAATAGAGGTTTGGGTTAACAAAAATTGGCGAGTGAATTCTGTTTAAATATTTGAAAGAAAAGATATGTTGATTAATTTAAATATAAAAATGTGCATAAACCAAATATGAGCAAACGTATAGAGGTAAAACAATTCACAAACCACATAAGCATCTAGCAATGTACACATGAGTATGATAAATGATAAACTGTGAGATCAAGGCTCAATCAAACGGAGCCGATCTAATGAGGCACGCGATGCTCAACTTGTATCCAACGAGGAACTGATAGGCTTAATGTGAATGATTGCACTGAAATGAGAAAATAAATAATGAGCTGTGAGATCAAGGCTAAATCAAACTGTAACATCCTGTAAAATCGTATCCAATAATATAGTGACACGTGTTGTATTTTTAAATATATTCTGTTAAAGACCAATAAGGACTAAAGGCGTCAACATGCTCAATCTGAGCCTCTGAGTGATGATCCGATGTCAACATGCATAAAATAACAGCCTCTGAATGACTGATATGTCAACATGCTTAAATCATTAGCCTCGGAGTGACTGATATGTCAACATGTTTAAATCATTAGCCTCTGAGTGACTGATACGTCAATATGCTTGAAAAATTTGGCCTCTGAGTGACTGATATGTCAACATGCCCAGCCTCTGAGTGACATCAGAATTAACATGATTATCATAAGCCTCTGAGTGATCCTTTGTGAAGTCCTAAACTCTCATACGTGCCATTTGCTGGATGAGAGAGTTCAATCTTGTAAATATGTGAAAGTTGGATAATGGAGGGATTAAAAGTGTCAACATGTTAATTTATACCTCTGAGTGACCTTTTAACGAACCGAGAGCTCGACAATGTCCAGGCATAATCCCGGGTATGCCAAGTATTGGCTACGGAGGGCTAAAAGTGCCAAAAAGGTGTTTTAAAGAGGTTTAATGGGTTTTAAAAGTTAAGGGGCTAAAAGTGTCAAAATTGGAAACTGTCTTTGGGGCACTCGCAGCGCGAGAGAGGCAAGGCCTGTGCCTCTCGCGGCCCGCCAGAAAGCGTCTGCTGCAGAAGGTTTTGTTTGGTCTCCAAGCAAAACTCCAAAACCATTTAACTCGAAACCATGGCTTCTCTAAACTGCTATGCCACGTTTTGGGACACTTGTAAGCTTCTTCTTACACCCCTAAACACATGGCTCTCCAACTATAAATAGGTGCTTAAGTTCATCATTTCAAGTTGCACCTTTCTCATTAACTCTTCTCCCTCCTCTGGAAGTTCCTAGCTAAAAGGAGCATCCAACTTAGTTCTCTTGCATTCTAGGAACCTCTTGTAAGTGTTCCTTGCTCTTGCATTTTCGTTTATAGGCTTTATAGCCAAAAGTCAAGCGTTTTCGTAAAACGCCTTGACTTTCGGTTAAGACCATTATGGTCCAGCCATTGTTCGAAATGAACATGGCTAAATGATCGTAATAAGGTAGGTGTTAATCCCTATAAATGGCACCTCCTGAAGATCACGTTTGCTAGACCAATTAACGGGTCAAAGTTATGAAAATAAAACGTCAAACAGGCCATTTTTTTCGGAAAAATCATAAATTGATCTTATATGTTATGAAACCTGTTTTGACACTTAAACAAGTTGGTAATAATTATTAGAACATGTAAGAACATGTTCGGCTCGTCAATTTCAGTTCTAAGGTCGGTTCGCAACCGAAAGTCGTGAAGTTTGACTTCTGCTTTGACTTTCGATTCTGACCCGATTTAGATTAGTTAGATATTGATCTAAAGTTGCATTATGATTATAATGTTATGTAGCATAACCCTCTGAGGTTATATTACATGATCATAATCAGAATCCAAGTTTATGCACAAGTTACACAATTATGTTATTTTTGACCAAAATGCCCTTTTTGAACAAAACAAGGTTTTAATGATAATAAACTTGAAAATGTAACATTCGTTGAAAAACGGGTTCAAAACCCGCTTCGTTTAATAATCAAGTATTCAGTGATAAGTTTCATTGCGTATTTACTTTGCCGGATATTTTAAATAATACATAAGTAATAAATATTTGAGAATTTAAAAACTATAATTAATAAATAATAAGTAAAAAAATATATATTAATAAACAAAGGGGGTCAACCGGAGTCGAACCCGGGTCTACCGGGGAAATACACACAAGGGACACCACTGTGATACACGCACATGTTGAGAAATAATTGAATCAAATAAAACTTAAGTTCCACCCGTGAATCATCTGTTTGCGACGAGGACTGAAACCGCCCAACGGTTTTCAAATAATCATGGACTTTTAGTGTGGTCGCGAGATTTTTGAGTGTAACCGATGATGCAATGTCAGTTACAACCCACGCCCTTAATCAATTCAAAACTACAATGACTCGATACATATGATTGTCGAGATTGAAACCGAAATGAAATTATTCCCAATTTACACTAAAAGTACCATCGCCTCACACCTCGGAAACACTCGCAAAACCCTCAATTTTTCACTCTAACTTTTGTTCGTCGGAATCGCTGTCTGCAACCGCCAGAGTTGGTCACCAGAAAAGCGAACCTCGATTTCCTGTTTGGTATGAGTCTTAATTTTATTCTGTGTAATATGTTTAATTTATGCTAAGTATTTAAAACATCAGGGTAGTTAAAATCATTTGTTAATCGAGTTCTGGTTCAGTGTTGAAACCATTGAAGAAGATGGGTTCTCGATTAGTAATTTAAAAGAAATAATAATCGGATCTTAACTGAGTTAGACACACAGTCCAATGGTGGAATGAGTGCGTAAATAACATGCATGACCCGAGTTCGAATCCCTACTCATCGCTGGTTTTCTAATCAGAATGTTTTTAAAACCAAACTAAATCAGTTCTTAAAAAGTATATAAATATAAAGTAATTTCATCATATAATGGGTTAGACACCCAGCCCAGTTGGTTGGGCTGGGTGCAGAGTAGCATAGCGATTGCGGGTTCGAGCCTCAGTAGGCGCGGCGGGTTGTTTGATCTAAAGGCTTTTTAAATTTATTAATTTCTGAAATAAAGCTAATAAGAGTATAAGTATAATTGAAATCAGGAATTCTAACGGGTTAGACACGCAGCCCAGTTGGCCGGGCTGCGTGCACACAAACGAAAGGTCCCAAGTTCGATCCCGCACAGCGCCTGAATAATCACTGTCTGACCGGTCAGACCTGACAAGTCAACCCATTTTTTATATTATTTTTACTTATTTCTTTTAATTGAAAAATTATTTAAAAATACTTAAAAATAAGAGTTTTAAAGTTAGAAAATTTCATTAAACTTACAAAAATAAACCTAAAAATTCCACTAAAGAGCACTGATTAAAAATATTAATCTCAAATAAAATTTACTTATTTATCAAATCATTTCGTTATTATTTAGGTTAGTTTTTCCTTCGTCGATTGAATCATAAATTCGTGCGCCTTCATCATCATCAAAGAACGCACCCATTGTGATTGAATCTCTACCCCATTTTAAATCATGTTTTGGGGTGTATCATGTGTCGTACAATTCTTTTATTTTATTTAAACACTTGTGCATACATCATATCCGTGATCAAATGTGTATCAAATGTGTATCAATTGTTATGTGAATTATATGTAGATTGGATTTATCATTTTCAGTGCACGCATTTCATTAGGCCCATCAGTTCCCCATGAGATATGGGTTGAGCATCAGGAGCCTCATTAGATCGGCTCCGTTTGATTGAGCCTTGATCTCACATACATCATCATTCATGTCATATACTCATCCAAAGTGGTTTGTGATTGTTTATCTATATATGTTTGCTCACATGTGATTATTGCATGAATTTTCCTTATTAAATAAAACAAGAAATTAGTAAAAATGTTTTATCAAGGTTCACTCGCCAACTTTTGTTGACCCAAAATATCCCCCGTTTTACACATGATACAGGTGATCCAGCTGAGACAGGAAACACTTAGGAAGGCCTAGAAGAATAAACAAGTTTATGCTTTGGAATAATTATGTAGTTTCATTTTCTTGTAATTGTATAAATTTTGTTTTGGATATTTAAGTTTGTAATTGGAATTTAATAAATATGAAACATCTTAGTAAACATCATGAGCTTTGGTGATAACCCAATTATGCCCCGACTTTTATTCCGCTGCGGGTCGGGGGAAAATGAGTTTCCTACTGATGTAATATTATAAGTAGGATTATTTGGGATGTTAAACCAAGTTATAAACTGAGTTTTCAAACAAGTCCTTAAACTATGTCGATAAATGACGGTTTTAGCCCTTGTGGCTTATAAAATGGTTTCAAATCTTTTCAAGGTAATTCATTTACCTACTGATATGTTATATTAAATAACATGTTTAAACATTTTAATCTGACCTTAATGTCAGTTTTCGTAAACGTCATTTTACGACATAAGCGCCGTTTCGGCGCATAGTATGGTTTTAAACCATATTATTGACCAAAAATGTTACCTACTAATTTTAAAACTTATTTTAAACATATTTACAGTAGGTACATGTTATAAATTCAGGATCCCAAATAAATTATAAACTATGTGTAAAATGACCAAAATGCCCCTTCGGTGCGTAGTTTGGTCATAAAAGATAATTTACGCATATAATTGACATCCTACTGATATTATATCATAAATAAAATAATTTTCCGGAATATTTATGATGGTAAACTTAAAATATATTCAAGTTTCTTTTGTACGGTATGAAATTACCAAAAATACCCTCGTGAGGCATAGTTTCTTTTTAAAACCATAACGGGTATATAAGTTAATATCCTACTGATATTTTAACTTATTTAAAGTATAATGACATATAGAACTTGTCCATGACTTATCCGGTTACCCGATATCGCTGGTATGCGCACGGTTACATATATGTAACTATTTTACGGAAATTAACCGAAACGGGTTTAACCTTGTCATTTAAGTCTCAAAATCCAGAATGTTAATAGTTTACCCATATTAAACAAGTCAAGGTACTTTTTGGGATAAAACTACGTTCTATCCAATCATCGTTTAATCTAGCATCATACGTTTTGATCAAGTACGCTAGTCGGTCTAAGTCTATGACTTAAATAAGACCGTTAGTATTTAACTGGTTAGTTTATGCCATAATCTAGACTAGAGACTTGCCGGTAAATGCTATATGCACTTAGTCCTTTTTGTGTACGGCTGAGTTATTAAAAAAAACTAAAGAAGACTAGCTCAAGTAAATACTCTCGACTTATTTCCCCTATACAGGCTTGGGTTACGGTATATTATTACAGCTTGGTCGGAAATAGGATTAATCGAACGCCGGTTCGGAATAGAAATCCGCATATTCTGTTTTAAACAGTTTTGTTTGATAAATTAAACATCGGGGGTTAACTACCGTGTCCTGGATATCCTCGGCTCATTACAATCGAAATGGCCACGACCTTAGCGCGGGTGTAGGCATACACCCGATAGACGCTCAATTATACATTCCCACAAGGTTGGGAGGAATTGACTCCTTCGTGAGTCCAGAGTGGTGTGTACGTTAATTGTGTCTCGGTTTTCGTGCCGAGTCCCGTATGTATGACAAACATGTAAATCTATTAACAAGGTTGGACGGTCAATTAACCCAAGTTATAAAAAGATTTTTGTGCTGATACGCACTTAAAACATTTTCGAAATGTTTTCAAAATGAGTCAGTTGGGTGTATTTACCAGCGAAAGCTGACGTATTTTCAAAAGACTAATCTGCAGGTACAATACGAAAATAGGCCGGAAGTGCTCGGTAGTGATAGAGGATCTTGCAAATCCTAAATCTGCCCAAAGTCTGTTTTGTATTCTTTCTTGTACATTTTAATGATCCGCATGTGGATCTTCTATTACGAGCCTGTATATTATTTTGTATTTTCAAACATTCGGTTTGTAATAGTAATTTTACTCCAATACTTCCGATGTGCCGTGTTTAATTGACTATGATGATTATCAACTGACGTCACGATACTCCCCACCCGGGCCCACCGGTGTATGGATTTCGAGGTTGGAAATCCAGGTGTGACACAAACGGAGCCGATCTAATGAGGCACGTGATGCTCAACTCGTATCCAACGAGGAACTGATGGGCCTAATGTGACAGCTTGACTGCATTGAGAAAGTACACCCACAAATAGCAATAAACAAAATATCACATATCACGTCAGTTCACATAATGTTAATAGTACAAATGTTTGAATAAAATATTTAAATGAAACGACACATGATACACCCCAAAACATGAATAAAAATGGGAAGTTTGTAAGAATTGACTCACCGTGAGTGCGTTTCTTGAATTGATGACGAATGCGCATGATTTAAGATTTCAACCGACGAGAGAAAACTAACCTAAATAATCACGTAATAATTCGGTAAATATATAACTTTTATTTGAAATTAATATTTCTAATTAATGCCTTTTATTAGATTTTTAAGTCTATTTTTATAGTAATTATTACAAAATTAAAGCTTAAAAAGTCTTATTTATAGGTATTTTAAGGATTTTATATAAAAAAATAAAGAAAATAGGTATTAAAAATTATACCCTTTTTTAGGGTTGACTGAGTCGAACCGGTTTGACTGTGCAATTGTTGGCATCGTGTGAGAATCGAACTCGTGACTCCCGTATACATGCACGCAGCTCTACCAACTGAGCTACGTGTCTAACCCGAAATAATCTTGATTTTAATTATATATGTATACTAACAAAGTTATATCATAAATTCTTTTAATTAAAAAGGTTTTGTATAACATCGAACCGTTGTACTCTGCTGGAGTCGAACCCGCGCCCATATGATAAGTTGCACACATCCCTTCCAATTGGGCTGTGTGACTAACCCATAATATTCCAAATTTGTATTAAATTTATATACATACTAACTGTTAATATATGAAAGTATTAAAAACTTTGGTTTAGATCGGAGATAGGCAGCGTGTTTAAGATTCAAACCCATGCAACTATTTTTGTATTGCACACAGTCCACCACTGGACTGTGTGGCTAACCCGGTTATGTCTCTAAATTTAATTATATTTATAAACTATAAAAACCTCATCTTCTTCATGTATAAAAACCCAGAAACTTGACCCGCCTGATTAACTCCGAAGAGTACTATGATTCAACAATGCTGATGATTTGAAAGACATAACAAGGAAAGTTCAAGTGTTTATACCGATCCGACGTGATGCGACTGCTCCGGCGATGTTTTCCGGCGATAAACCAATTTCTGGCGAAGTGATTTGACTGAACAGAAAGTTCTTCTAAGAGTTTTTTAGAGAATGAATGAGATTGAGCGAGTTCAAACAAGGCTTAAAGTTCACTATTTATAGGCAATTGCTGGCTTGAGTTTTGGTTTCGGTTTATAAAGGTTTCGGTCAAAGATTTTAAATGCTCCCATGATTTCATAACCGAATTAACCATGATTGAGTATTAATACATGTTTGGAGAAACAGTTTCTTCAGTTAAATTCAAAATTTAAACGGATATTTATGATAAATTGAAAGTTACAGCCGTTTTACAGGCGGATGTTTTAAAGATGGTTTTAGAGTGTTGTTTCGATATAAGAGTTATTTATTTTAGAATTAATTCAAATATGTGTGTGTAGTCTGGTGGTGTGTTGTGTGTGTTGAATGGGTGGAGACCCGTGTTCGATTCCGTGGTCTATTCTTTTGTTATTATTATTATTATTATTTTTATATATTTTATTTTTATTTATTACATTTATTAATTTTAACTCTATATATTATATATTAAATATTAATATAATTAAACAATTTAAATTTCATATGCAAACGAACATCGAACGTATATTTGGATTACAAAACGGAGCGGGTTTTAGAACGCGTTTAACGATAAATGTTACAGTTCATCTATAACTGCTCAGCGTAACCGCACCATGATATTGTCCGCTTTGGCAACCAGCACGCCTTCAGCGCCTGCCCCTCACGGTTTTAAAACGCGTCATGATGGTGAAGGTATCCAGCCCCTTATAAGGAAGCCTTTGTTCTCCTTCACAACCGATGTGGGATGTCACAATCCACCCCCCTTAAGGGGTCCAGCGTCCCCGTGGGACCTGGCACCACCAGTCCGGCCCTGACTCTGATACCATCTTGTCACACCCCGGATTTCCAACCCCGAAATCCAAACACCAGTGGGCCCGGGTGGGGAGTATCGTGACAACAGTTGATAACATCATAGTCAATTAACATGGCACAGCGGAAGTCTTGGAGTAAAATTACTATTACAAACCAAATGTTCGAAAATACAAAATAATATACAAGCTTGTAATAGAAGATCCACAGGCGGATCATAAATTGTACAAGGAAAGAATATAAAACAGACTTTGGGCAGATTTAGGATTTGTTGTCACACCCCGACCTGCAGCGGAAAAGATGATCGGGGCATGATTGGGTTATCATCAAAGCTCATGACATTTATTATAACGTTTCATATTCATTATTACAATTTCAAGGGAAACATACAATCATAATTACATCATGTCCTAAACATCATTCTAGACTTCATTGTTTTCTTCTAAGGCATTTCCTATGTTTTTCCTTGCTTCATCCTGTTCACCTGTGTCATGTGTAAAAATGGTTTTTGGATCAACAAAAAGTTGGCGAGTGAATCCTATGAAAATCATTTGACAAGTTTATTGAATTGATTATAAAATAAAGTGCACAACCACATATGATTAAATATAGATGTAAACATATTCATAAAACACTTAATATCAGATAATGCACACACATACAATAATAAATTGTTTTGAGGCACGCGTTGCTCAACCCGTCTCTCACGAGGAACTGATGGGCCTAATGAATGATTTGCATACAACTTGACAATATGAAATACATGACTACAAACAATATATACATTCTAAGTTTAGATCACAATATGGTATGGCACAAGTTTAAATAAACGAGTTAATTTTAGTGACACATGACACACCCCAAAACATGTAATTAAAAAGGGGAGTTGTAAGATTCACTCACATTTGGTGCGTTCGGTTGATGATGTTGAATGCGCACGAAGTTTGATTTAACCACGAGTGAAACTAACCTAGATAATAACATAATGGTTCGATAAATAAGTGGATTTTATTAAATAAATTTTTGGTGGGATTATTGGATATATTTTTGTGAGTTTAAGGCTATTTTCTAACTTTAAAAATGTTATTTTTAAGTATTTTTAATTGATTTTTAAATAAAATAAATAAATAAAAATAATAAAAAAATGTTGACTTTTTGACCGTTGACCTGTTGACCGGTTTGATTGTGTAATTGTGTGCGCCGGGTGAGGCTCGAACCCGAGACCTCCCGTTCGTGTGCACGCAGCTCTACCAACTGAAGTACCTGAAATATTTCTGTTTTTAATTATATTTATATACTAATTGAATTAATCCGGAATTCATTTATTTTAAAAACGATTTTAATGACTCGCTCGGTGCTCTCCACAGGTCTCGAACCCGAGAGCCGTGGTTTAGGTTGACACACAGTCCACCGCTGGACTGTGTGTCTAACTTGGTAAATAATCTGATTTTTATTATACTTATATACAAACTAGATAATTTCATTTCTGCCTTATATAAAAAGTTTGATAATTGCCAGAACCGGTGCGGTAGTCTGGACTCGAACTCGCGACGTATGTTTTTAACGCGCACACAGTCCACCACTGGACTGTGTGTCTATCTTGGTTATTATTCCGGTTTTTATTAAACTTAACATCTATTTGCAGTGAATCCGGTTAAGTTAAAAAAAGAACATTTTTATTAAGGCGAGTATGCGTGGGACAAGAATCGAACTCGGGACGTATGAATGTTTATTTGCACACAGTCCACCGCTGGACTGTGTGTCTAACCCGAGATAAAACTTGATTCAGATTATATATATATATAACTGAAAACTTCATCTTCTTCGTTAATCTTAACCAGAATCGATGTCCGACTGGTTCGACGATTTAATCAAGTTCTTTAGTGTGTTGTGATTAATTACATGTGAGATTAATAAAAAGAATGAGAAATTATGTGTAAGATATACCGAACAAGGCTCCTCTATTTCGCCGGCAAAATTCCGGTGATAGCAAGTTATTCCGGCGACGTGTGTCTTGCGGCAGAGGGTCTTCAGGGAGCTTGAGGTGAGTGTGGGTGGCTTCGGTATGAGCTCCAGGTGTTCAGTTTTTTAGAGTAAGGCACAGAGGGGAAAGGGTTCGGTTTTCCGGCGAGTTGCAGAAGTTTTCCGGCGAGTGAAATTACGTCGGGAAAGGGTGTGATTGTGAGCGAAAAGGCTAACAGAAGTTAGAGGGTGTATTTATAGGGCAGAACATCGACGAATTTGGTCCGTTTTCCGTCTTGATTCGTCGGTTAATAATTTTCCGGCGGTTATGACTTGTGTCGCGGGTTTAGACGTCGGTTATGACCGATGTAATAGTTAAGGCTTCGGTTAAATCAGAAGAAACCGTCCAATCTCGGCGAAATCGTCGGGATTTCCGACGACTGCGATTGGGCGCGTCAGTTTTGAATTCAAGTTTGATATTTGAATTAATTGTTGTGATATGTTACTAAACAACACAAGTGGCGGAGTGGTTGGAAGGGTGTGTGTTAAGGCTTTGAAGTTTATCCCCAGCTGACCCGGGTTCGAAACCCGGCAGCATTGTTTTATTTCTATACCACTATTTTTAATACTTTTTCAAATATAACTTTTATAATCCAATATACTTATTAATTATGTATCGTTTAAAATTAATTTGGGCATTAAATACGCAACGAAATTTTTAACTGATTGTTCGGTTAATAAACGGAGCGGGTTTGGTAAATCCGGTTTTTAACGGATGTTACATTATCCCCTACTTTTTAGAAATTTCGTCCCGAAATTTAAGTAGTGACATATCTGTCTCAAAAGGATGGTGTTTTAATTGACCACTAAATACTTAGAAAAAGAGTAAGAGTTTAAATTTTTGGTTGAGGCGTTCCTTGTAAGGGTTAAGTACCCTTCTACAGGAATCGCTTTTTGTTGCCTACGGTAAAAATATTGATAAGCGGAGTTGATTCACTAAGTATGATTTCATGTGCAAGAGTTTTGATATGTTTGGAAAGATAAGGTTATATCTTAAAACAAGTTTCTAATACTACAACCTACATGGAACTTCTCATAACCGCCTAACAATGCCTCTGATCCTTTGGCAAGAATACTTATATATAGGAAGTACCAGTGGCGTATCCACCATATTCTTGTCAAATTTTCATTGGTTTTATTAGTAAGTAATGATTGGTTCTATGATGTGACTCTAGAACATAAATAAACACCACAACCAATGTACCAAGAAATTTACTAAATCCTACATGGAACTTCTCATAACCGCCTGACAATGCCTCCGATCCTTTAGCAAGAATACTTATATATAGGAAGTACCAGCGGCGTATCCACCATATTCTTGTCAAATTTTCATTGGTTTTATCAGTAAGTTATGATTGGTTTATGATGTAACTCTAGAACATAAATAAACACAACAACCAATATCTGAGTCCAAATTCTGATAGCATACATGTTTGAATGGTGACAGTTCCTCTCTCGTTTGTTATGATGGAGAGGTTAGTTTATGTAGAAATAGAATACAATCCAATTTCTTTAAATGACGAGATGATATGAATGTTAAATCAGTGAATGTAACACAAATTTCAACCAAGACAATACTAAATCCTACATGGAACTTCTCATAACCACCTGATAATGCCTCTGATCCTTTGGCAAGAATACTTATATATAGGAAGTACCAGCGGCGTATCCACCATATTCTCGTCAAATTTTCGTTGGTTTTATCAGTAAATTATGATTAGTCCTATGTGACTCTAAAACATAAACAAACACAACAACCAAAGCTTGAGTCTAAATTCTGATAGTATACATGTTTGAATGATGACAGTACCTCTCTCGTTTGTTATGATGGAGAGGTTAGTCTATGTAGAAAATGGAACACAATCCAATTTCTTTAAATAATGAGATGATATGATTGCTAAATCAGTGAGTATAACACAAACTTTAACCAAAACAATACTAAATCCTACATGGAACTTCTCATAACCACCTGATAATGCCTCTGATTCTTTGACAAGAATACTTATATATAGGAAGTACCAGCGGCGTATCCACCATATTCTTGTCAAATTTTCATTGACTTTATCCGCAAGTTATGATTAGTTCTATGTGACTCTAAAACAAACACAACAACCAACACTTGAGTCTCAATTCTGATAGTATACATGTGTGAATGGTGACAGTACCTCTCTCGTTTGCTATGATGGAGAGGTTAGTCCTTGTGGAAGTGAGACATAGCTCAACTTCTTTAAATGATGAAATTGAAATGCGCTGAAATGTATGATGAACAACTTCAACCAAAACATTACTAAATCCTACATGGAACTTCTCATAACCGCCTGATAATGCCTCTGATCCTTTGACAAGAATACTTATATATAGGAAGTACCAGCGGCGTATCCACCATATTCTTGTCAAATTTTCATTGACTTTATCCGCAAGTTATGATTAGTTCTATGTGACTCTAATACATAAATAAACACAATCAACTTAATTCTGATAGCATACATGTTTGAATGGTGACAGTACCTCTCTCGTTTGTTGTGATGGAGAGATTAGTCCTTGTGGAAGTGAGACATAGCTCAACTTCTTTAAATGATGAAATTGAAATACGTTGAAATGTATGATGAACAAACTTCGACCAAGACATTACTAAATCCTACATGGAACTTCTCATAACCGTCTGATAATGCCTCTGATCCTTTGACAAGAATACTTATATATAGGAAGTACCAGCGGCGTATCCACCATATTCTTGTCATATTTTCATTGGCTTTATCCGTAAGTTATGATTGGTTCTATGTGACTTTAAAACATAAAGAAAAACATAAAACTAAGCGGTTGGAGTCGAATCTTGATTTTTGGTGAAGGGGACTAGTTGGGTGGTTTCGTTTGAGCCGTCATTAACTTCAACAGGATTGGCGTTGATGTTGAAAACTCTTCCTCTTGCTGGTGGCCTAGTGATTAGGTTTCCTTGATTTGCTTGGTTAACTGGGTTTGCTTGAGCTTGGGCGTTTATGATGTTAACCAATCGAGGGCACGTGTTTCTAAAGTGGGTAGGGTCGCCACAATTGAAGCAAGCTCGAACATATGGAAACATGGGGTATTGGGGTTGTTGATATGTTTGGATCATGTTTTGAGTAGGGGGTGAGATTTGGTTTTGAGGGGTGCGGCAAACCTTGCTCAAATGACCATAGCGTCCACAATTCGCACATAGTCGACAAGGTAAGGTAGATGGATGGTGATAAAAATAGGTGTTACATCGAGGGTGAGGTCCAAGGTATGGTTTCTTATTTGGGTAAGTTGAGTTGGGTGCTATTTGAGTGATTGGGATAGCTTGGATGGGTATGGCTTGTGAGGCTAGAAGACATCTACAAGGAATACATATCAAGAGTATGAGTTGGATGTTTTTGGGATCATGGGTCGTATTTAGGAATGAATATTTATAAAATAAATATAAAATCATAAATCTACTACATCCATAGGATGTCTTGGGCTTTGCTCGTAATTGGGCATTGCATGCCGCCATACTTCACCTTCGTAATCATGTGGGCCCCCATGAATACCGTGTTTTTCATATGGTTCGCATGTGTTAGCCTGGTTACGTACACTAAAACCCGGAGAAAATCGAGAAATATGTATATAACGTATGATATTCGGAATGTGTCCAGGTGTGGACACGGTGACACCTCAAAGTGGGGTTAGTTCGAACGACGTTTGGTGTGGCATGCTTTGGCCTAATAGGTCCTTCGTACTCTCATCGTTAGTCCCCAGGTAGGCAAACTGGTCTGTTATATTGGATTTATACGAATGCCAACCTAGACAGGACGTTCCGACTACTGGTACTTGTACCCTTCCAGTTACTACATGCCCGTCGCAGAACTCACTTTGATGAGATTTGAAAAATGAAAAATGCGACAAAATCTTTGAATAACGAAAGTATGAAGATGATTTGAATATGTGAACATTGAAATATGTATGATGAATGTGTATGTAAGTATGTATTTTTGACTGTAAGTATAAACAAATATGAAACAAATAAATATCATAAGTTTGCATGTAACCTCATAAACAATTAAAATTCTAGTCAACTATAGTATAGGCTCTAAGGGTCTAATAACCTATCCTATATCCCTATAGTCATGGCTCTGATACCAATCTGTCACACCCCGACCCGCTGTAACATCCGTCAAAAACCGGATTTACCAAACCCGCTCCGTTTATTGACCGAACAATCAGTTAAAAATTTCGTTACGTATTTAATGCCCAAATTAATTTTAAACGATACATAGTTAATAAGTATATTGAAATATATAAGTTATATTTGAAAAAGTATTTAAAATAAGGAAATAAAAATAAAAGGCTTCTGCCGGGTTTCGAACCCGGGTCAGCCAGGGATTTCAGCAGAGTCTTAACACACACACGCTCAACCACTCCGCCACTTGTGTTTCTTGTTCATTAATGGAAACAATTAATACATAACATAAATCTCGAATTCAAAACCGACGCGCCCAATTGCAGTCGTCGGAAATCCCGACGATTTCGCCGAGATTGGACGGTTTCTTGAGTTTTAACCGAAGCCTTAACTACTACATCGGTTATAACCGACGTCTGAACCCGCGACGCAAGTCATAACCGCCGGAAAACTTATTGACCGACGAATCAAGACGGAAAACGAACTAAATACGTCGATGTTCTGCCCTATAAATATCCCCTCTAACATCTGTTAGCTTTTTCGCTCACAATCACACATTTTCCCGACGTAATTCCACTCGCCGGAAATTTCTACAACTCGCCGGAAAACCGAACCTTTCACCTCTGTGCCTTACTGAACCCCCAGAGCTCATACCGAAGCCACCCACATTCATCTCAAGCTCGTTGAAGACCCTCTGCCGCAAGACACACGTCGCCGGAATCATCTGCTGTCACCGGAGTTTCGCCGGCGAAACAGAGGAGCCACTGTTCGGTATATCTAACACTTAATCTCTCATTCTTTTTATTTATCTCACACGTAATTACTCACAAAACACTAAAGAACATGATTAAGTCGTCGAACCAGTCAGACTCCGTTTCTGGTTGAGTCCAACGAAGAAGATGAAGTTTCAGTATTGTATATGTTTAATTAAAATCAAGATATATCTCGGGTTAGACACACAGTCCAGCGGTGGACTGTGTGCAAATAAAACACGCTTACGTCCCGAGTTCGATTCTTGTCCCACGCACACTCGCCTTAATAAAAATGTTCTTTTTTTTAACCGAACCGGATTCACTGCAATAGATGTTAAGTTTAACAAAAACCGGAATAATAACCAAGATAGACACACAGTCCAGTGGTGGACTGTGTGAACGTTTAAACCACATGTCACGAGTTCGAGTCCAGACTACCGCACCGGTTCGGACAATTATCAAACTTTTTATTTAAAACAGAAACGAAATTATTTAGTTTGTATATAAGTATAATAAAAATCAGATTATTTAACAAGTTAGACACACAGTCCAGCGGTGGACTGTGTGTTAACCTAAACCACAGGTCCCGGGTTCGAGACCTGTGGAGAGCACCGAGCGAGTCATTTAAATTATTTTTGAAATAAATGATTTTCGGATTAATTCAATTAGTATATAAATATAATTAAAAACAGAAATATTTCGGGTTAGACACGTAGCTCAGTTGGTAGAGCTACGTGCACGCGTACGGGAGGTCTCGGGTTCGAGCCTCACCCGCACACTTATTACAGACCGAACCGGTCAACAAGTCAACAAGTCAACGGTCAAACAAGTCAAAGTCAACAGTCAAAAATCAACATTTTTTTATTTCTTTTATTTATTTATTTAAATTAAAAATCAATTAAAAATACTTAAAAATAACATTTTTAAGGTTAGAAAATAGCCTTAAACTCACAAAAATACATCCAACAATCCTACAAAAATTGATTAATAAAATCCGCTTATTTACCAAACCATTATGTTTTTATCTAGGTTAGTTTCACACGTGGTTAAATCTAACTTCGTGCGTATTCAACATCATCAACCGAACGCACCCAATGTGAGTGAATCTTACAACTCCCCTTTTTAATTACACGTTTTGGTGTGTGTCATGTGTCACTAAAATTAACTCGTTTATTTAAACTTGTGTCATACCATATTGTGATCTAAACTTAGATTGTATATATTGTTTGTAGTTATGTATTTCATATTGCCAAGTTATATGCAATTCATTCATTAGGCCCATCAGTTCCTCGTGGGAGACGAGTTGAGCAACGCGTGCCTCAAAACAAATCCATTATTGTTCGTGTGTGCATTATTTAATATTTAATGATTGGTGAATAAGTTTACATCTATTTTTACTCATGTGTGGTTGTGCACTTTATTTTATAATCAATTCAATAAACTTGTTCAAATGTTTTTCATAGGATTCACTCGCCAACTTTTTGTTGATCCAAAAACCATTTTTACACATGATACAGGTGAACAGGATGAAGCAAGGAAAACATAGGAAATGCCTTAGAAGAAAACAATGAAGACTAGAATGATGTTTAGGACATGATGTAATTATGATTGTATATTTCCCATTAAATTGTATTAATGAATATGAAACGTTATAATAAATGTCATGAGCTTTGATGATAACCCAATCATGCGTCGATCACCTTTTCCGCTGCGGGTCGGGGTGTGACAGATTGGTATCAGAGCCAGGTTATAGGGATATAGGATAGGTTATTAGACTCTTAGAGCCTATACTATAGTTGCCTAAATTTTAATTGTTTAGGTGGTTACATACAAACTTATGATGTTTATTTGTTTCATATTTGTTTATACTTACAGTCAAACATACATACTTACATACACATTCATCATACATATTTCAATGTTCATATATTCAAATCATCTTCATACTTTTGTTATTCAAAGATTTTGTCGCAATTTTCAAATCCCATCAAAGTGAGTTCTGTGACGGGCATGTAGTAACTGGAAGGGTACAAGTACCGGTACTCGGAACGTCCTGTCTAGGTTGGCATTCGTATAAATCCAATATAACGGACCAGTTTGCCTACCTGGGGACTAACGATGAGAGTACGAAGGACCTATTAGGCGAGCATGCCACACCAAACGTCGTCGAACTAACCCCACTTTGAGGTGTCACCGTGTCCACACCTGGACACATTCCGAATATCATACGTTATATACATATTTCTCGATTTTCTCCGGGTTTTAGTGTACGTAACCAGGCTAACACATGCGAACCATATGAAAAACCCGGTATTCATGGGGGCCCACATGATTACGAAGGTGAAGTATGGTGGCATGCAAGGCCCAATGACGAGCAAAGCCCAAGACATCCTATGGATGTAGTAGATTTATTTTTCTATATTTATTTTATGAATGTTCATTCCTAAATACGACCCATGATCCCAAAAAAAAAACATCCAACTCATACTACTCTTGATATGTATTCCTTGTAGATGTCTTCTAGCCTCGCCCGTAGGAAGATGAGAGCAGGAAAAGCCCGCGAGCGCATGGCTGCCCTAATCGCTCAACAAATGGCTGCCGTAATACCCAACATTGTAATCCAAGTCCAACAAGCCCTTACCGCTAATCCTGTCAACCAAGAAGATCAAAATGTTATCAACCCTTCCCCAAATACCACTAAATGTACCTACAAGCATTTCAAATCATGCGACCCTCCAAAATACGAAGGGACTGAAGGTGTCACCGCCCTCCTCCATTGGTTTGAAGAAATGGAGAACACTTTTTTAAACTGCGATTGCCCCGATGATGGCAAAGTGCGATATGCTACCGGTCGTTTATATGGAATAGCCCTTACTTGGTGGAATACAGAGAAGGCCAAACGAGGCGTTGACGATGCTATGACTTTGACTTAGGAAGAGTTGAAGGAAATCATGACAAGACGGTTTTGCCCAAGGAGCGAAATCAAGAAATTAGAAGATGAGTTCTATGCGTTGAAGCAAAAGGAAGGCGACCACACCACCTACAACAAAAGATTCCTCGAGTTAAATCAAATGGTTCCCAACTTGTTCACTCCCCTCTACCGTTTGATCGAGCACTACATTCGAGGTCTTACGTCAAAAATTCAAGACTCTGTAATAAGTACCACGCCTGCAACTTTGGAAGCAGCAATGGAGTTAGCTACAGAGCTCACCGAAAACCGAATCCGGAACAAAGACTTCAAGGAGAAGAAGAAGAAGGATAAGGCATCGACTGAAACTTCAAACTCCACCCAAACCGAATCCCCTTCTCAACCCACTTTTAAGAGAAAACGAGATGGGCAACTTTTCGCTACTACCCAACGTAATCAACCAATTTCACAAGCCATACCAATCCAAGCTATCCCAATCACGCAAATAGCACCCAACTCAACTTACCCAAATAAGAAACCATACCTTGGACCTCACCCTCGATGTAACACCTGTTTTTATCACCATCCAACTACCTTACCTTGTCGACTATGTGCGAATTGTGGACGCTATGGTCATTTGAGCAAGGTTTGCCGCACCCCTCAAAACCAAACTACACCCCCTACTCAAAACATGATCCAAACCTATCAACAACCCCAATACCCCATGTTCTCATATGTTCGAGCTTGTTTCAATTATGGCGACCCTACCCACTTTAGAAACACGTGCCCTCGATTGGTTAACATCATAAACGCCCAAGCTCAAGCAAACCTAGTTAACCAAATAAATCAAGAAAACCCAATCACTAGGCCACCAGCAAGAGGAAGAGTTTTCAACATCAACGCCAATCCTGTCGAAGATAATGACGACCCAAACGAAACCACCCAACTAGTCCCCTTCACCGAAAATCAAGATTCAACTCCAACCGCTTAGTTTTTATGTTTTTTTTTCTTTATGTTATCTCAATTTTTCCGTATCCCAGTTATAAATGGGAATCTTATCCAAGGATATTAATGCGAATTACTATTTCAGTTTGTTTATGTTTTAGAATCACATAGAACCA
Source organism: Scalesia atractyloides (assembly GCA_947069175.1). Taxonomy (NCBI): domain Eukaryota; kingdom Viridiplantae; phylum Streptophyta; class Magnoliopsida; order Asterales; family Asteraceae; genus Scalesia; species Scalesia atractyloides. The sequence goes on from CAMTDV010000116.1 coordinate 69,494,577, forward strand.
ATCATAACTTAAGGATAAAGCCAATGAAAAATTGACAAGAATATGGTGGATACGCCGCTGGTACTTCCTATATATAAGTATTCTTGCCAAAGGATCAGAGGCATTATCTGGCGGTTATGAGAAGTTCCATGTGGAATTTAGCATTGTCTTGATTAAAGTTTGTTTTGTACTTACTGATTTAGCATTTATAGCATCTTATCATTTAAAGAAATTGGATTGTATTCCATTTCTACAATGACTAACCTCTCCATCACAACAAACGAGAGAGGTATTGTCATCATTCAAACATGGATACTATCAGAATTAAGACTCAAGTTTTGGTTGTTGTGTTTGTTGTAGAGTCACATAGAACTAATCATAACTTGCAGATAAAGTCAATGAAAATTTGACAAGAATATGGTGGATACGCCGCTGGTACTTCCTATATATAAGTATTCTTGTCAAAGGATCGGAGGCATTATCAGTGTCACACCCCGACCCGCAGCGGAAATAAGAGTCGGGGCATAATTGGGTTATCACCAAAGCACATGACATTTACTATTATGTTTCATAATTAATGAAGTCAAAGTTACATTTTCAAACATCCAAACATGTTCATTCAATACAAAGGAAATAATCAAAAGGTAACAATCCAAGAACTAAATCGATTTATTCTTCTAGTCCAGGTCCTATGTGTTCCTAGCTGCTGCTGGTTCACCTGTATCATGTGTAAAATGGTAGTTTTTGGGTCAACATAAGTTGGCGAGTGAACCTCATTAGATAAACATTTGATAATGATTTTATGGTTAGTTTATCAATAAAATATTGTGCATAATCATAAAAGAGCAAATGTAAGTAATCAAGCATTGGCAAATAGCAGTTACAATTATAACATATAATAACACTTGATAGCATACATGAATATACCAATAACATACGATAACTAACATAAATGAACTGTGCGATCAAGGCTCAATCAAACGGAGCTCATCGTATTGCATGAACTGGAAATGTAAATTGAACTGTGCGATCAAGGCTCAATCAAACGGAGCCGATCGTATTGCATGAACTGGAAATGTAAATTGAACTGTGCGATCAAGGCTCAATCAAACGGAGCCGATCGTATTGCATGTATTGAAATGTAAAATGAAATGACCGATCAAGGCTCAATCAAACGGAGCCGATCGTGCGGGCACGCCACAGTTCAACCGCATAATAAAATGGGGAACAAGCTCAACCTCATGGATGGGAGCTGCGGCCTCGGCAAATGCATGTACTGTAATAATAATTTGCATCCAATAATAGCTACTTAACAGCAATAAACTAATACACATGTCATGATATGATGTATGCACAATAGTTTCGTTATAATATGTAAATAAACAAAGACACATGATACACCCAAAAAACGTGATTAAAACGGGGAATTTGAAAAGTTCACTCACAGTGGGTGAGTTCGGTTGATGATATTGAATGCGCACGAGTTTAGAGGATTGCTCGACGAGGAAAAACTAACCTAATTAATAACGAAAAGTAAGGTAAATAAATGGATTTTATTAACAACTTTAATAGGATTTTTGGATATATTTTTGTGAGTTTAAGGCTATTTTCTAACTTTAAAAATGTTATTTTTAAGTATTTTTTTATTGATTTTTAATTTAAATAAATAAATAAAATAATAAAAAAAATGTTGATTTTTGAGCGTTGACTGTTGACTTGTTGACCGTTGACCGTTGACTGTTTGACCGGTTTTATTGTGTGTAAGTATACGCCGGGCAGGACTCGAACCCGAGACCTCCCGTACGCGGGCACGCAGCTCTACCAACTGAGCTACGTGTCTAACCCGAAATAATCCTGTTTTTAATTATATTTATATACTAATTTAGTTTATTCAAAATTCATTTATTTTTTTAAAAAAGAATTTTAATCATCAACCCGGTGCCGTCAACAGGTCTCGAACCCGGGACCTGTGACTTAATGTTACACACAGTTTGCGAAGGTTCGATCCACTAAAGACGCAACCGCACGATTAGAATAATGAAGAGTCAAAACTCTAGAAATTATAACAAACCCTAATATAAAGAATAAATGATAATTAATAACTCTACGAAATTGGGTTCTCTTATTTGAGTATTTGGAATGTATAACTAGATATTTAGAAAAATATTTCTAAATACTGAAATTTGTAAATAACTCCAATAATAATAACTTCAAGATCAATATTGTGATTCGTTTTCATGATTATTTACGTGTTCGTAGTAATTTTCGTAATAGCATCAGTAAACATATTTACAAAAATGGAAAACTTAAATCTATTTAAAATAATAATAATAATAATAATAATAATAATAATAATAATAATAATAATGATAATAATCTAAAACATAAATCACCGAGTTTCATATCTTGAATCATCAGTGGGTTTCATATCTTGAATGCATTAATATATATACGTGTGTGTATGATGAATACCATTGTTATGCAATTAAATCTGGTAGCTAGAAAAACGTGTGTTATATTCAATTTGCTTACACTTTGGTTTGTACCTTGAAAAATATAAAACTAACTTTGGTAAATAATAATAATAATAATAATAATAATAATAATAAAAGTTAGTTTAGTAAACCATATGATAATAAGTTGTAAAATGCCTTAAAACTCGTTCATCTAGTATATATGTGTGGGTCATAACGTGCAAATTCCATAACCTTATAGTATATTATGTTAAATTATAATACAACTTACTAATTCATAAAACAAAATGGTTGAGTTGGTTTTGACAGAAGTTTTTAAATTAAAGAAGAAAGGAATTATATATATTTGAATAACGGAAACTTCATCTTATCTTCTTCAACAAAATCAAAATAGCGATTCCCTTTTTTTTTATTTAAAAGATATCGATGGTTCTAAAGCGAAGACACTAAGAGCATTTGCATATTATTCACAAGAGGTTACATTAATTAAACTACCTGGTCTCGCGCTCGGAAAGCGGTCGACGGGTTATGGTTTAGGTGAGGAGTGGCTTCTCGGACCTACGGTACCCTGATCAGCTGATGTTGTAATGGCAATGGCGTTGGCGTCTTGAACCGTGGTGGTATGGCAACGAGATTCACAAAAGTAGTGACGCTTCACGGCTGCGACGAGTACAAATCAAGGTATGGCCGTGGTTATGATAGTGTAGCTCAAAGGCCATAGTGATTCCTTATTATCGGAGTCGTAGCGCGAAACCAGTTCGAAAGGCTCGAATGTTTGAAGGCTCAAAGCGAAAACTTCTGAACGATTTGTACCCGCGGTAGCCACCTAAGGTGTCTAGTGGTGGTCACAGGTTGTTGTCGGGAAAAATTGATCGAGTTCGGAGAGGGAGGTAGTGTTTCGGAAGCTGGACAATGAAAACAGTATGTATTGTGTAAGGTAGTGTCGGTTTGTAAGCAGGAGAATTATATGTTCAAAAGGATGTTAAATATTATAGGCTTTAAAGAATTCTCCTTATCAACCGTTTCTACTCTTAAATAACCAAACTATATATGATGAATTAAATAACCAAATTATATGTGATGAAGGTTACAAAAGTTGATGGTAAACGAAAAGGCTACTGTTATGAAGAAAATACTTTAAGGCTTGTCATAATAATTGCTTTTGTATTTATTTATTTTTAATGATCAGTTATTAATAATAATAATAGTGACCTATCTGACGTGAAGAAATTGTTTACTCATATGAAAAACTCTATTATGTTAACTAAATTACAGGCATTCATATTTTCCTATATTGTTATAATTATTTTTACGTGTAATACGAGTCGGGTTTCGGAGATCCCTCTTTTGACGGATGTTACAATCAGGCGGTTATGAGAGGTTCCATGTAGGATTTAGTATGTTTTGGTCAAAGTTTGTTCATCATACATTTCAGTGTATTTCAATTTCATCATTTAAAGAAGTTGAGCTATGTCTCACTTCCACAATGACTAACCTCTCCATCACAACAAACGAGAGAGGTATTGTCATCATTCAAACATGGATACTATCAGAATTAAGACTCAAGTATTGGTTGTTGTGTTTGTTGTAGAGTCACATAGAACTAATCATAACTTGCGGATAAAGTCAATGAAAATTTGACAAGAATATGGTGGATACGCCGCTGGTACTTCCTATATATAAGTATTCTTGTCAGAGGATCGGAGGCATTATCAGGCGGTTATGAGAGGTTCCATGTAGGATTTAGTATGTTTTGGTCGAAGTTTGTTCATCATACATTTCAGCGTATTCAATTTCATCATTTAAAGAAGTTGAGCTATGTCTCACTTCCACAATGACTAACCTCTCCATCACAACAAACGAGAGAGGTGTTGTCATCATTCAAACATGGATACTATCAGAATTAAGACTCAAGTTTTGGTTATTGTGTTTGTTGTAGAGTCACATAGAACTAATCATAACTTGCGGATAAAACCAACGAAAATTTGACAAGAATATGGTGGATACGCCGCTGGTACTTCCTATATATAAGTATTCATGCCAAAGGATCAGAGGCATTATCAGGCGGTTATGAGAAGTTCCATGTAGGATTTAGTATTGTCTTGGTTGAAATTTGTGTTACATTCATATCATCTCGCCATTTAAAGAAATTGGATTGTGTTCTATTTCTACATAAAAAAACCTCTCCATCATAACAAACGAGAGAGGAACTGTCACCATTCAAACATGTATGCTATCAGAATGTGGACTCAAATATTGGTTGTTGTGTTTATTTATGTTCTAGAGTTACATCATAGAACCAATCATAACTCACTGATAAAACCAATGAAAATTTGACAAGAATATGGTGGATACGCCGCTGGTACTTCCTATATATAAGTATTCTTGTCAAAGGATCAGAGGCATTGTCAGGCGGTTATGAGAAGTTCTATGTAGGATTTAGTAATTTCTTGGTACATTGGTTGTGGCGTTTATTTATGTTCTAGAGACACATCATAGAACCAATCATAACTTACTGATAAAACGAATGAAAATTTGATAAGAATATGGTGGATACGCCGCTGGTACTTCCTATATATAAGTATTCTTGTCAAAGGATCAGAGGCATTGTTAGACGGTTATGAGAAGTTACATGTAGGTTGTAGTATTAGAAGTTTTGCTTTAGGATATAACCCTATCCTTCCAAACATATCAAAACTCTTGCGCAAGAAATCATACTTAGTGAATCAACACTGCGTATCAATATTTTTACCGTAGGCAACAAAAAACGATTCCTGTAACAGGGTACTTAACCCTTACAAGGGACGTTACCGCCTCAAACAAAAACTTAAACTCTTACTCTTTTTCTAAGCATGTAACTGTCAAACTAAACACCATCCTTTTTAGACAAATATGTCACTACTTAAATTTCGGGACGAAATTTCTAAAAAGCAGGGGATACTGTAACATCCGTCAAAAACTGGATTTACCAAACCCGCTCCGTTTATTAACCGAACAATCAGTTAAAAATTTCGTTGCGTATTTAATGCCCAAATTAATTTTAAAGGATACATAATTAACAAGTATATTGAAATATATAAGTTATATTTGAAAAAATATTTAAAATAAGGAAATAAAAATAAAAGGCGTCTGCCGGGTTTCGAACCCGGGTCAGCCAGGGATTTCAGCAGAGTCTTAACACACACACGCTCAACCACTCCGCCACTTGTGTTTCTTGTTCATTAATGGAAACAATTAATACATAACATAAATCTCGAATTCAAAACCGACGCGCCCAATTGCAGTCATCGGAAATCCCGACGATTTCGCCGAGATTGGACGGTTTCTTCAGTTTTAACCGAAGCCTTAACTACTACATCGGTTATAACCGACGTCTGAACCCGCGACGCAAGTCATAACCGCCGGAAAACTTATTGACCGACGAATCAAGACGGAAAACGGACTAAATACGTCGATGTTCTGCCCTATAAATACCCCCTCTAACCTTTGTTAGCTTTTTCGCTCACAATCACACATTTTCCCGACGTAATTCCACTCGCCGGAAATTTCTACAACTCGCCGGAAAACCGAACCTTTCACCTGTGTGCCTTACTGAACCCCCAGAGCTCATACCGAAGCCACCCACATTCATCTCAAGCTCGTTGAAGACCCTCTGCCGCAAGACACACGTCGCCGGAATCATCTGCTGTCACCGGAGTTTCGCCGGCGAAACAGAGGAGCCACTGTTCGGTATATCTAACACTTAATCTCTCATTCTTTTTATTTATCTCACACGTAATTACTCACAAAACACTAAAGAACATGATTAAGTCGTCGAACCAGTCAGACTCCGTTTCTGGTTGAGTCCAACGAAGAAGATGAAGTTTCAGTATTGTATATGTTTAATTAAAATCAAGATATATCTCGGGTTAGACACACAGTCCAGCGGTGGACTGTGTGCAAATAAAACACGCTTACGTCCCGAGTTCGATTCTTGTCCCACGCACACTCGCCTTAATAAAAATGTTCTTTTTTTTAACCGAACCGGATTCACTGCAATAGATGTTAAGTTTAAGAAAAACCGGAATAATAACCAAGATAGAGACACAGTCCACAGTGGTGGACTGTGTGAACGTTTAAACCACATGTCACGAGTTCGAGTCCATACTACCGCACCGGTCCGGACAATTATCAAACTTTTTATTTAAAACAGAAACGAAATTATTTAGTTTGTATATAAGTATAATAAAAATCAGATTATTTAACAAGTTAGACACACAGTCCAGCGGTGGACTGTGTGTTAACCTAAACCACAGGTTCCGGGTTCGAGGCCTGTGGAGAGCACCGAGCGAGTCATTTAAATTATTTTTGAAATAAATGATTTTCGGATTAATTCAATTAGTATATAAATATAATTAAAAACAGAAATATTTCGGGTTAGACACGTAGCTCAGTTGGTAGAGCTGCGTGCACGCGTACGGGAGGTCTCGGGTTCGAGCCTCACCCGGCGCACACTTATTACAGACCGAACCGGTCAACAAGTCAACAAGTCAACGGTCAAACAAGTCAAAGTCAACAGTCAAAAATCAACATTTTTTTATTTCTTTTATTTATTTATTTAAATTAAAATTCAATTAAAAATACTTAAAAATAACATTTTTAAGGTTAGAAAATAGCCTTAAACTCACAAAAATACATCCAACAATCCTACTAAAATTGATTAATAAAATCCGCTTATTTACCAAACCATTATGTTTTTATCTAGGTTAGTTTCACACGTGGTTAAATCCAACTTCGTGCGTATTCAACATCATCAACCGAACGCACCCAATGTGAGTGAATCTTACAACTCCCCTTTTTAATTACACGTTTTGGTGTGTGTCATGTGTCACTAAAATTAACTCGTTTATTTAAACTTGTGTCATACCATATTGTGATCTAAACTTAGATTGTATATATTGTTTGTAGTTATGTATTTCATATTGCCAAGTTATATGCAATTCATTCATTAGGCCCATCAGTTCCTCGTGGGAGACGAGTTGAGCAACGCGTGCCTCAAAACAAATCCATTATTGTTCGTGTGTGCATTATTTAATATTTAATGATTGGTGAATAAGTTTACATCTATTTTTACTCATGTGTGGTTGTGCACTTTATTTTATAATCAATTCAATAAACTTGTTCAAATGTTTTTCATAGGATTCACTCGCCAACTTTTTGTTGATCCAAAAACCATTTTTACACATGATACAGGTGAACAGGATGAAGCAAGGAAAACATAGGAAATGCCTTAGAAGAAAACAATGAAGACTAGAATGATGTTTAGGACATGATGTAATTATGATTGTATATTTCCCATTAAATTGTATTAATGAATATGAAACGTTATAATAAATGTCATGAGCTTTGATGATAACCCAATCATGCCTCGATCACCTTTTCCGCTGCGGGTCGGGGTGTGACACCCGCAGTGGAAAAGGTGATCGGGGCATGATTGGATTATCATCAAAGCTCATGACATTTATTATAACGTTTCATATTCATTATTACAATTTCAAGGGAAACATAAATCATAATTACATCATGTCCTAAACATCATTCTAGACTTCGTTGTTTTCTTCTAAGGCATTTCCTATGTTTTTCCTTGCTTCATCCTGTTCACCTGTATCATGTGTAAAAATGGTTTTTGAATCAACAAAAAGTTGGCGAGTGAATCCTATAAAAAGCATTTGAACAAGTTTATTGAATTGATTATAAAATAAAGTGCACAACCACATATGATTAAATATAGATGTAAACATATTCATAAAACACTTAATATCAGATAATGCACACACATACAATAATAAATTGTTTTGAGGCACGCGTTGCTCAACCCGTCTCTCACGAGGAACTGATGGGCCTAATGAATGATTTGCATACAACTTGACAATATGAAATACATGACTACAAACAATATATACATTCTAAGTTTAGATCACAATATGGTATGGCACATGTTTAAATAAACGAGTTAATTTTAGTGACACATGACACACCTAAAACGTGTAATTAAAAAGGGGAGTTGTAAGATTCACTCACATTGGGTGCGTACGGTTGATGATGTTGAATGCGCACAAAGTTTGATTTAACCACGAGTGAAACTAACCTAGATAATAACATAATGGTTCGGTAAATAAGTGGATTTTATTAAATAAATTTTTGGTGGGATTATTGGATATATTTTTGTGAGTTTAAGGCTATTTTCTAACTTTAAAAATGTTATTTTTAAGTATTTTTAATTGATTTTTAAATAAAATAAATAAATAAAAATAATAAAAAATTTTGACTTTTTGACCGTTGACCTGTTGACCGGTTTGATTGTGTAATTGTGTGCGCCGGGTGAGGCTCGAACCCGAGACCTCCCGTTCGCGTGCACGCAGCTCTACCAACTGAGCTACGTGTCTAACCTGAAATATTTCTGTTTTTAATTATATTTATATACTAATTGAATTAATCCGAAAATCATTTATTTTAAAAACGATTTTAATGACTCGCTCGGTGCTCTCCACAGTTCTCGAACCCGGGACCCGTGGTTTAGGTTGACACACAGTCCACCGCTGGACTGTGTGTCTAACTTGGTAAAGAATCTGATTTTTATTATACTTATATACAAACTAGATAATTTCATTTCTACCTTATATAAAAAGTTTGATAATTGCCAAAACCGGTGCAGTAGTCTGGACTCGAACTCGCGACGTATGTTTTTAACGCGCACACAGTCCACCACTGGAATGTGTGTCTATCTTGGTTATTATTCCGGTTTTTATTAAACTTAACATCTATTTGCAGTGAATCCGGTTAAATTAAAAAAAGAACATTTTTATTAAGGCGAGTATGCATGGGACAAGAATCGAACTCGGGACGTATGCGTATTTATTTGCACACAGTCCACCGCTGGACTGTGTGTCTAACCCGAGATAAAACTTGATTCAGATTATATATATATATAACTGAAAACTTCATCTTCTTCGTTAATCTTAACCAGAATCGATGTCCGACTGGTTCGACGATTTAATCAAGTTCTTTAGTGTGTTGTGATTAATTACATGTGAGATTAATAAAAAGAATGAGAAATTATGTGTAAGATATACCGAACAGGGCTCCTCTGTTTGGCCGGCAAAATTCCGGTGATAGCAAGTTATTCCGGCGACGTGTGTCTTGCGGCAGAGGGTCTTCAGGGAGCTTGAGGTGAGTGTGGGTGGCTTCGGTATGAGCTCTAGGTGTTCAGTTTTTTAGAGTAAGGCACAGAGGGGAAAGGGTTCGGTTTTCCGGCGAGTTGCAGAAGTTTTCCGGCGAGTGAAATTACGTCGGGAAAGGGTGTGATTGTGAGCGAAAAAGCTAACAGAAGTTAGAGGGTGTATTTATAGGGCAGAACATCGACGAATTTGGTCCGTTTTCCGTCTTGATTCGTCGGTCAATAATTTTCCGGCGGTTATGACTTGTGTCGCGGGTTTAGACGTCGGTTATAACCGATGTAATAGTTAAGGCTTCGGTTAAATCAGAAGAAACCGTCCAATCTCGGCGAAATCGTCGGGATTTCCGACGACTGCGATTGGGTGCGTCAGTTTTGAATTCAAGTTTGATATTTGAATTAATTGTTTTGATATGTTACTAAAGAACACAAGTGGCGGAGTGGTTGGAAGGGTGTGTGTTAAGGCTTTGAAGTTTATCCCCAGCTGACCCGGGTTCGAAACCCGGCAGCATTGTTTTTTTTTATACCACTATTTTTAATACTTTTTCAAATATAACTTTTATAATCCAATATACTTATTAATTATGTATCGTTTAAAATTAATTTGGGCATTAAATACGCAACGAAATTTTTAACTGATTGTTCGGTTAATAAACGGAGCGGGTTTGGTAAATCCGGTTTTTAATGGATGTTACATTTGCAAGATCCTCTATCACTACCAAGCACTTCCGGCATATTTTCGTATTGTACCTGCAGATTAGTCTTTGGAAAATACGTCCGCTTTCGCTGGTAAATACACCCAACTGACTCATTTTGAAAACATTTCAAAAATGTTTTAGGTGCGTATCAGCACAAAAATCTTTTTATAACTTGGGTTAATTGACCGTCCAACCTTGTTAACAGGTTTACATGTTTGTCATACATACGAGGCTCGGCATGAAAACCGAGACACAATTAACGTACACACCACTTTGGACTCACGAAGGAGTCAATTCCTCCCAACCTTGTGGGAATGCATAATTGAGCGTCTATCGGGTGTATGCCTACACCCGCGCTAAGGTCGTGGCCATTTCGATTGTAATGAGTCGAGGATATCCAGACACGGTAGTTAACCCCCAATGTTAATTTATCAAACAAAACTGATTAAAACAGAATATGCGGATCTCTATTCCGAACCAGCGTTCGATTAATCCCATTTCTGACCAAGCGGTAATAATTTACCGTAACCCAAGCCCGTATAGGGGAAATAAGTCGAGAGTATTTACCTGAGCTAGTCTTCTTTTAATTTTATTAACTCAGCCGTATTCAAAATGAGCTAAGTGCAGATAGCATTTACCGGCAAGTCTCTAGTCTGGATTATGGCATAAACTAACCAATTAATTACTAACGGTCTTATTTAAGTCATAGAGTTAGACCAACTAGCTTACTTGATCAAAACGTATGACGCTAGATTAAACGATGATCGGATAGAATGTAGTTTAATCCCAACAAGTACCTTGACTTGTTTAATATGGGTAAACTATTAACATTCTGGATTTTGAGACTTAAATGACAAGGTTAAACCCGTTTCGGTTAATTTCTGTAAAATAGTTACATATACGTAACTATGCGCTCACTAGCGATATCGGGTAATAGGATGAGTCATGGACAAGTTCTATATGCCATTATACTTTAAATAAGTTAAGATATCAATAGGATATCAACTTGTATGCCCGTTAAGGTTTTAAAACGAAATTATGCCTTATAGGGCTATTTTGATAATTTTATACATAGTTTATAAATTATTTGGGATTCTGACTTTATAACATGTACCTACTGTAAATATGTTTAAAATAAGTTTTAAATCAGTAGGTATTAAGTTTTAGTCAATAATATGGTTTAAAACCATATTATGCGCCGAAATGGTGCTTATGTCGTAAAATGACGTTTTTAAATGATGTTTACGAAAATTGACATTTGGATCAGATTAAAATGTTTAAAATATGTTATTTAATATAACATATCAGTAGATAAATGATTTACCTTGAAAAGATTTGATTAAAACTATTTTATAAGCCACGGGGGCTAAAACCGTCATTTATCGACATAGTTTGAGAACTTGCTTGGAAACTCAGTTTATAACTTGGTTTAACACCCCAAATAATCCTACTTATAATATTACATCAGTAGGAAACTCATTTTCAATTTTATTATCATTAAAACCTTGTTTTGTTCAAAAAGGACATTTTGGTCAAAAATAACATAATTATGGAACTTGTGCATAAACTTTGATTCTGATTATGATCATGTAATATAACCTCAGAGGGTTATGCTACATAATATTATGATCATAATGAAACTTTAGATCAGTATCTAACTAATCTAAATCGGGTCAGAATCGAAAGTCAAAGCAGAAGTCAAACTTTGCGACTTTCGGTTGCGAACCGACCCTAGAACTGAAATTGACGAGCCGAACATGTTCATACATGTTCTAATAATTATTACCAACTTGTTTAAGTGTCAAAACAGGTTTCATAACGTATATAATATCAATTTATGATTTTTCCGAAAAATGGCCTGTTTGACTTTTTAATAACTTAACTTTGACCCGTCAATTGGTCTAGCAAACGTGATCTTCAGGAGGTACCCTTTATAGGGACTAACACCTACCTTACTATGATCACTTAGCCATATTCATTTCGAACAATGGCTGGACCATAATGGTTTTAACCGAAAGTCAAAGCGTTTTACGTAAAATGCTTCACTTTTGGCTATAAAAGCCTATAAACGAAAATGCACAAGGAAGGAACACTTACAAGTGATTCCTAGATGCAAAAGAACTATGTGGGATTGCTCCTTTTAGTTAGGAACTTCCAGAGGAGGGAGAAGAGATGAAATGAGAAGGTGCAAGTTGGAATGGTGAACTAATGCACATATTTATAGTTGGAGAGCTCAAAGGAGGTGAAGCCAGGTGTTTAGGGGTGTAAGAAGAAGCTTACAAGTGTCCCAAAACGTGGCATGGCAGTTTAGAAAGCCATGGTTTCGATTTAATGGTTTTGGAGTTTTGCTTGGAGACCAAACAAAACTTTCTGCTGTAGGTCTCTTCTTGCGGGCGCGAGAGACACAGGTCGGGTCTCTCGCGGCCCGCGACCGCCCTTAATTCAGTTTCAAAATTTGACACTTTGACCCCTTAACTTTAAAAACCTTATAGAAACCATTTTAAACACCTTTTTGGCACTTTTAGCCCTCCGTAGCCAATGTTTGGCATACCCGGGATTATGCCCGGACATTGTCGAGCTCTCGGTTCGTTAAAAGGTCACTCAGAGGTATAAATTAACATGTTGACACTTTTAATCCCTCCATTATCCAACTTTCACATATTCACAAAATTGAACTCTCTCGTCCAACAAACGGCACGTATGAGAGTTAGGACTTCACAAAGGATCACTCAGAGGCTTATTACAAGCATGTTGATTCCGATGTCACTCAGAGGCTGGGCATGTTGACATATTAGTCACTCAGAGGCCAAATTTCAAGCATGTTGACGTACAGTCACTCAGAGGCTAATGATTTAAGCATGTTGACATCGGTTCGTCACTCAGAGGCTCAACTTGAGCATGTTGACGCCTTTAGCCCTTATTGGTCTTTAATAGACTATATTAAAAATACAACACGTGTCTCTATATTAGTGGACACGATTTTACAGGGTGTTACAAATCTGTAACAGCTCAGCGTAACCGCACCATGATATTGTCCGCTTTGGCAACTAGCACGCGTTCAGCGCCTGCTCCTCACGGTTTTAAAACGCGTCATGATGGTGAAGGTATCCAGCCCCTTATAAGGAAGCCTTTGTTCTTCTTCACAACCGATATGGGATGTCACAGGCCCTGTCCTTTCCACACGAAACGATGAGTGTGAGTGGTGAACTTGATGATGATGCGTATTAATGGGATTTGTGGGATGAAAGCTATGTGTCAATTTGTACCCACTAAGGTTAAACTTTGATTTATTAAACACGTTAAAACTGAATGGATAGTTACAGTCTCAGTAATTAACGTCGAAGTGATAAAGAGTCAAACAGTTAACATTCATAAACCTAATGCCATGATTTGAGAAAAAAAACAAGAACTTAAACTCAAGTGGTTAAAATAGGTAAACCTTAGAAAGTCCAACCGAAATTAACTATTTTATCTGCAAGTGTCCATTTAATAAGTAGTTATAAAAAGCAATGGGTTTTTCTAGATGCGAATATTTTAACTTAATATAAGTAAAACACTTACCATTTGGTAGAATGTGTAAATTATATAAGTAATGGGTGTTTCTCTTTTTTTTTAAGTTTACGTCAACACTGTTATACGATCAAATAAGAAAAAGGTTATATAAAAAGGGAACGGGGTTCATATCTAGTGTTAATCTTTTAAAGTTTTATTTTTAATGTGCCCCTGTATTATTTTACTAAATGATTTAGGTTGCTATTGATTTTTTGTATTGTGATAAAAATAATAATAATAATCAAACAACATTTCTTCAATGCAAGTAATGGTTTATGTAAGGGAACAAGGCTACATGTAAAAAAATTGTGTAACCGTGTGATAAAAGCCAAAATAATAGAGGAAATCTTGGTAACCACACGTATATTTCTAAAACTAATTTGATAACTTTAGATAAAAAGATTTAAGTTTTAAAGAAGGCAAGTTTCATTATGTATATGTTTTGTAATGACAATCAATGAAAGCCAAGGATAATTACTATCTATGGATCTATTGCTGGTTTGTACTTGAAACACACGGTGAAACACCCATGGCCAATGTGTGTTGCTTTATCAAGACTCATATTAGACAAAGATGACAAACCTACAAATAAAACAACATATGTGGTGTACAAAGAAATCTTTAACGACTTGTGATTTTTTGTATTCTTCTTCCAGTTAATTGTAATTTTATATCTTCCTAAGTAGCGGAATGTTTCTTTCATTTCAAAATTTATTACTGATATTAGACAAAGCTAACAAACCTGCTTAGAAATCAACAAATGTGGTGTATAAATAAATCTTTAACGATTTATATTTTTTTATTCATTATATTTAGTTCATTATAATTTTATATTTTCATAAATAACAGAATATTTCTTTAATTTCAAAATTTATGTTAACACTGTTAAATAATATAATTTACTTTGAGCATACCGTATAACACATAAGTATTTAAACTAGTCTCTCTTGGAAATGAGTTAATCTTTGTCAATCGTTCTAAGAACTTAGTAATGTTGTAGTTTTAGATGTATAAACTAGATATACCTCAAATTCTTTATTTTTTTTATTTTCAAAAGATTAATTTTTTCATTATTATTTTATCTTTATAGAGAAAGATGTATTTCTACTTCTTAAAATTTATCAAACATGACAGCATACTTATATTAAAGTTTCAATTTAATATATTATTTAAGTTTTATTTTATGTAATGTATAATTATTATCCAAATTATCCAAAACTAATTATGAATTACTTGTTACTTAGTTCAGTTCAATCGACCCAATGAGTGAACAGTGAATCTGTAAGACGGTTGGTTAAGTAATCGGTTCTATGACAAAATCTTAGATAAATCTTAAAAAGTAGTATTAAATTAGAAAAAAACACACACATCGACCCTTCACTTGGTTTTTACGCATAAAATAAATTGTATCCCAATAATTCATAATTTCTCTTTTCCCTGTCTCACTCTTTTGTAATAAAATTTGGGGAAACAGAATGGAAATTTTTTACCCAATTTTCTGAGTCCAACAAAGGGAATTGAAGTAACTCTCTTTTCTTTTCTTTTCTTTTCTTCTTATTTACATTTCTTTCCATCTTATCATACTAATCCCTAAAATATCTTATCTGACTTTCACTACCATACGAAATAGAATAAATAAATAAAATCCTGGCATGTTAGGGATGCCATGTGACCTTCGTTTTTTCTTAAAATTTCAATTTCGCTAGTTGACCTATAATTAATTATAGACACATGTACCCTACTTTTTTCTCTTTTTTTTTCTAATAACTTTCACTCGTTACTTAACCTAAGAAAAAAATGGTTGTATTTTTTTTTAACATTACGAATTTTATTTAAAGACAAATAACTTTCACTCGTAAGTTCACCTAAGAAAAAAATGGTTGTATTTTTTTAACATTATGATTTTTTATTAAAGACAAATAACTTTCATTCATTAGTTAACCTAAGAAAAAAAATGGTTGCATTTTTTTTTTAACATGATGAATTTTTATTAAAGACAAAATTGTATACAAAATAAAGCATTATTATATTAGCTTCTATGTAAGGCTGGCAAACTAGGTGGATTGGGTCATGGGTCAAAACGGGTCTTAAAAAATATGGGTCAATTAGGTTTGGGTAAGAACGCGTTTTAACAAAAAGCGGTACCGGTTAAAACGAGTCGATTTAGAAAAACAAAATATTAATATTTTATTTTCTTTAAACGAAACTAATATGTTGACAAAATTAATAAAAAAGACTCACTGTATCGTCTGGAATTCCAATTCAATTGTATATATTCCTTATTGATATGCATGTATCCACACATGCAATACATACATACACATATATATATATATGTATGTATGCATGTATTGTAATGTAATCCTATTTTCCCAAATCTCAAACCGTTATGAAATCCTGATTCAATTACATATATTCAGATAGAAAACTGTGAAAACTGAAAAGGCCTTCCGGCACTCGTGAACGACGTCTCTTCGTCTCCGGTGATTTGTAGCCGTCGTATCTTTGCCACCGGCAATTCGTAAAAGCCGTCTCATCATCTCCGGTGATTCGTAGTTTACGGAAATTAAGAGTTTGCAAAGGAGACGTGATTTTGTGAGGTTTAACTGAGAAATGAGAATCATTTTGATCTCAATTCTAGAGAGAAGAAAAGATGAGGAAACCCTAGACCCGTACAACCCGTTTCTTTTCTCTTCCCAACCCAGATTGACCCGTCAACTTCCTACTTCATTTTTAAAAGAACCCATTCGGACTCGCAGACTATTTTTAAGTTACCCAAGACCACCCAAGATAAGTTTCAAAAAGCCCAAAGTGACCCATATTTAGACCTAAGGGTCAGTATTGCTCCCCATAATTTGTATGGCACCAACATTCATATTAGTTTTTATGGTTTTTAATCGATGTAAAATAAGTATTTATATCCTTTTGGTTATACCACGACCCCATTTTCTAAGTTACATGAGACAACTTTTGTATAATTTAACTATTGTAAACAAACTTTTTTTTATTTCGTAAAACATATAAGTTTTACCGAACTGATACCGTCCGAACAACATTAGTACCGGTACCAGTTTTTGGTTTAATAGTTTTCGATTTCAATATGAATCAATAATTTTCAATGTAAAACTAAAACATGTGTAACTCATAAGTTTTTGTCAACACCATTATTCGAAAAGAAAATGTAATTTAGTTAAACATCGTATTTCCCTTTACATGGTATTTAAAAACAAACAAACAAAAAAAAAAGATAGGTGGTACCCACAATGATTGGTTGGATGAGATTATATTAGATTGCGAGATTGTGGTACGTAGATGTTGCCAATAATTGTGGGTTTGAAATTCCTAGGATTAGATTTTTCTCTTTTCCTTTTGATATCACTTTCTTTCTTTCTTTTTAAATTGTCTATTCTCTTTGCTTTAAAAAAGATTGCAACAAACAGTTATTTTTTGACAAAAGTTTTGTTTCAACTGTTAGTATGGTTTCAAAAATAGCCAAAGGACTGATCGACTTTTTACATTCTGACGGTTTAACAGTTCTAAACCAATTTTTCTTTATTTTGTCTTAACTTTTAGAAGTGATAAGGATGGTTTATGAACATTACATATACCTAACTACATATTTAAGATTAAAGAAAATATTTAATAAATGTTAATTGACCGGGTTAGTTTCACGACCGTTTCCATGTTTCAAAGCATGAACCGAACCATATACTAGCTAAACTAGCCGACTTGTCTCGGTTTGGATGGGTCAATCAGTTTCATCGGTTTATAAACACCCCTCAAGTAACAAGTAATTTTACATATACTTTATAATTTGACGGTGTTGCATTGTGTTTTCTTAGCACAGTATAACTTGTGTTTACGAGCCCAAAAGGCTAACAGTAGCAGCCCGCATGTATATCGTTTCTATTATGGCTATGGCAATCTTGTTCCCACAACCCAATCCCAGCTTGCTTCGAAAATCATCAGAACTTTTAAGCTTCTTCACCCAATATCATGTTTGATTAATACTTAATTTTGATGATCTGAATGTTATTACTAATTAGGGTTTAGAAAAAAGACCTGAATCCATGATTATTGATTAAAACTCATTTATTTGATCTTTTTTTTTAATCCATGATTATTGATTTTTATTTATTTATTTTCAATCCCCCCACACACACTTTAATTGTACAAGTTTCGCCACTAGGTATCGTTACTGCCTTTAACATATTTGATTTATATTTTTAGTTACTTATGTCCATGGCAATATAATAATCTACTAATTCATCAATTTTTATAATTTATATATAGTGGATTTACTTGGGTAACAAATTTACATATAAAAATTAAATTCGTAGAAACGTATTTAGGAATCCCAATGGGTAATTTATAACAAACTAAACATATTTCTAATATCGTAAGTATATCCGATACTAAGCCAGGTCGAAGACAATTTTACATACATGTCTTATTGCTACCCTTATGTTATGATAATCTTTGTATATTTATAATTTCTATTTCTATTATATATACGATTAGCAACTTATGTTAATAGTAAATTTGACTTTTGACTTTTTTTTAACTTACTTTTTGATTTTGTCTTTTTTTCCATTATATATACACTCTTTTAAATTTTAATAAGTTAAGCATTTAATCCCTCAACATTAATAAAGTTATAATTTTTTAACCCTTCCACTTTAGTTCAATTTTTTAACTTATATAAATAGTAAACTTTTGACTTCTTTTAAACTTACTTTGATTTTGTCTTTTAGCCACTAATCCCCTTTAATTTTTAATAAGTTAAGTATTTGTTCCTTCAACTTTAATAAAGTTATATTTTTCTTTTTTAACCTCTCCACTTTAGTTCATTTTATGTTTATACACATTGCAATTTACTTGTTTTTCCCCCGCGTATACGTTAGTTTAATTTTTGTTTACACCCCTGCAATTTACTTCATTTTTTTTTACTTTCCTTTTAACCGATTTACATTACAACTCCTGAACTTCAATAAATGTATCATTTTGAAATTTTAACAAATTTTATGTTATGTGATTTTTTATGGGTTTCGTTATCAACGCTCCACGTGACTTTTTTTTTTACTTTTCCCTTTTTCCCCCCAACAGTAAATTTCACTAACTCTGACTTTTTTCTTTAAGATCGACATCCACCGAATTCCCGCTACAACACACGGGTAATTTTACTCGTAATATAAGCAAAAGCAATCGAACTCCGTTTGTTGGTTCCAAGCTTTGGGCCTTTATTACAGTTGGGCTCATAGGCCCAAACATGCCAATTATGAATTTAGAAATTAGAATGTATCCGTTTAATATGTCCGCCAATGGTCGGTTTATACTTGATAGATCCATAAGCATATGATATATATTATGCCAAATAGAACATAATCTCATATTTATTTTTAACGCAAGTAGCCAACTGCATCAAATTCAAATGAATTGAATGACTTTTGGTTAAAAACATCATCAACTTGCAACTAATCAAGATAAACACAATGATCGAACCACTTATCATATCACTGATATGAATTGAGGTGGAAAACTTGGCATTTTGGCTTATATGAACCCTCATAAGCGGCTTGCTCAAACTTCATCGCTGCAGCTTCATTCTCATCGAGGCTCATTTGAACAAAAAACCGGGCCCACCATAATGCGCTCCTCATTTTAGCCTAAAAATATGAGACATTAATCATAATCTTAGCTTAAAAAACACATATGAAACTCACAAATGCATAAATGTTTGTTTAGCGGGCGTCCAATATTAGATAGTTGTTGGATTTTAGCTCTTGACTTACCAGAATAACCTAAAATCAAATAAAAAAAATGTCACAAATTTGCTAAGTGTGTGATACTAAAAAAAGTAGTTTCTTTTTATAGCAAGTTACCTGTGAATATAACAAGATTATCAGCAGATACTCTTGCTAAATCTTGAAGGGTTCGGTTGAGGTACTTTGGAGAAAGGTAATCAACTGCATCTGAAATTATGATAAGCGAGAACGATTTTGGTCTATATGGCAAAGGGAACTTGATGTCGGCAACACGCACAATACCCTTTTTCACAAGACGTTTGCATGCCACGTTAGCATCCTCGATATCATATGGTTCCACACCCCATGCTTCCACGTCTTTTACCTTCATCAGTTTGGAGACTATCGCACAAGTATCGGGCCAACATGCAATACTTTCTGCATTCCATCACCGTATGTTTTCCTTAGAAAAGGTATTGCCGTTCGAACATCTAATGAGCAACCGAAATCACCTGGATATGTTAACTTTTAGTCTCGAATTTCAATAACTTGGTATCTTGTTAAACTTCAAGGTTACCTTCAACCATGTGAATTACTTTAGCATCCCTAAAGCCACCTGCAATCCATGAGTGTGTGTCAAGTAGACAGGGGTACTCATGTGAATTCACCATGGCCGAATGCTAACCTGAGTGCGTATAAAGATGCGAAAGGATAGTGAATGCTCCCTGTTAAAGAAAAACAATAACAAGATCAGAACTAGTGCAAGAAAGTGTTGGCATGATAAGATCAAATGTGATAAAAATGGACCAGGAACTTACTACCAAGACAAGGATAATGGGTAATAGAGGCTTAACACGCGTTTTTGAATGAAAAATCCCCGCCAGCGAATTACTACCGCCACCCACAAGCCTTCGCGTTGGATTTCCTAGCCTTCTTGACGACATAACTAGTCGTCCAAAGTAAGAATAAAAGATAAGGATATTCAAATGAAATGTATCATCAAGTAAAAAAGCAAGCTTCCCCACAAACATAAACCACAGAGTCTTTTTGTCGAACACATAGTGGGCATAAAATTAGTTGAGTTTTTTTACGCTTTGATCTGTATTCTTTTTTAATTTTGGCCTGCATATAATAAGTAGAGGATTACGTTGTCCGAAATGATTCAAGATATAGCATTTGGGTTCGTAAGAAAATTGAAATGATTGCATAAGGATATGAACCGATCTGGAAAACCCATGAACAGAATTGAATTAAAAATTTGAAAGAAGATGATGAACAATCAGATTAAATTAAAGCATATTATATGAATATAAAGACAGAGCAATGTACTATTAAAAAGATAAATTAGAGAGTAAAAGATTAAAAAATACCTGAGATCAGAAAATGAATGGAATGGATTCATAATAAGTGGAAGTTTTTGTAAAACACGGTGATCAAAGTAACAAGGAACATAGTATGTGTAAGCTGTTGCGTGAATGTGGGGTGCATGAAATTCTTTTGGATCTTCAGGTTTCATATAGTTATTGTGAAAATTTAAGGAAATTGACATGTAATAATCCTAGTACACGTCATTAGCTATTGTCAATCACACTCTTGAATATTCACTATGCTTGTCCAACTTTTCACCTATTTACTATTTTTCCTCCACTCCATCAGTCCCACGTTAAAATAAAAAATTCCGAATCATAAACTTATGTTTTAGGGCTTTCGATCAGAACGGGAATATGATTCGATTGATGTAAAACTTAACTCGAAACGGTGCTCCAACCGATGAAAACGGTGCTTCAATTCGGGTGTTTAAACTTCGAATTAACAATAATCAAGTCGTTTGGAACACCATTTCGAGGTAAGTTTTACATCAATCGACTCGTATCGTCGGTCGTTCTAATCAAAAGCCCTAAAACGTTTGTTTGTAATTCGGAAAAAAAAAACTTAACCCCATTAAGTTTTTTTAACGGGAACCGGTGGAGGAAAAATGGGTGAAAGGATGGACTAGCAGGGGGATTATACAAAAGTGAGACCGTCAGTGGCCGATGACAAATTGTCACACCCCAACCGATGGCGGAAACATCGGATGAGACGAACAAATCGCTCAAAACTTCATAACGCTATGTGACAATATAGATTAAATTCAAATTTCATTCAAGACTAAATTATCATACAAAAATTCCAAATAATAGTAAACAATTGTTTCAAAACGACATAACATCAAAATAGATAAATTAATCTAGATGTGTATATAAGTCCACCTATATCTTGTTTCATCTTGTAACATCACCTCATCAATCAACCTCCAACATGTATTAAAATATATCAACAAAAAGTTGGCGAGCATACAAGTTTTGTTACATAGCATAATATAAAATAAATTTGTTTAAAGTCTCATATCCAACATGAACCATAATATGCAAGTTTACTAGCATGCCGAAACGGTGTACTATATGTTCAAACCCAAGAATCCAACGCGTTAAAATAGCCTATCCCAATATAGTAGCGGGAGGTTAACATGTTTAACTTAACAATACCCAATTTTCGTGGGCGGTGCGTTAATCCTATAGCGCTATAATTGTTAAGGTAAGCTAGCAAAGTTAATGAAGCATATATCGACACAAATAGTTTACATAACATACAAGTCTAACAAGCATCAAGTAGTTTCATGTTAAGCATGGATAGAGATTAAAATAGTTTAAGTGTCGTGTGATTTTTGTATAATGTACATGTTGTACCCAAAGTGTAAAAAGGAAAAAGGGATCGAGTATGCTCACGGTTTTGCAAGCTTTCCCACTTGAAATCCCGCGAACGATGTTAGTTGATGGATTAGTTTCGAGCACCTTGTCCTTCTACACAAAGAAACATAGGCGTGTGAGTATTGGGAATTAACGGAAGATTATGGATTCGGAATTAAAATAACGTGAAAATAGTATTATGAAAGTAATCATCTTGTACTCATAACACTTGTTCTTGACACTATAGAACCTCAAGGGTTTGGTATGTTTTCATGGATTCAAAGATCCATTAGAATCGTAACAAGTGTATGGTCTTTAGATGATGTAACCTACTATTTTGACAAATGACCACTTGTTCATCATCAAGAGTTCGATTACTTTGATAATATATAAGTATTATATAGTGTACACTAAGTCATATAGGTCAAGCATGAGGTAGGAGGTTGAACCATCCATTTAGGAACCTCTTTGTAGTTTACATAAGTCAAGTAGGAGGTGGGAGGATTTACCATCCACTTAAGACCTTTGGATTCACCACTACACATGTGTCTTAGACACAAGGAGGGTCATGAACTTACAAGTAAGGAATGAAATGAGACAACTAAGCTATGAAAATCATCAAGTAGTGTGTGGATTCCATGATGGATAGCCCAAGCTAGTTCAAATATCACACATTCATCAAGCTTAACTTGAACGCTACTTGTGGGTGTAAACCCTAGTCGAAGACAGAAAGTTTGTAAGGTTTTAACCTCTAATTTGACATGTCTCAACCTTGTTTTTAAGCCTAACCAACCATAAGTGAGGTTGTAAGCATTCGAACATAGGTTTGAGATGAGTTAGACTCAAGTTTGAACAAGTTTAACAAAGTTTGAAGAAGTAAAATGAAAACAGTCCACTTTGGAGCCTTTTTCGTGACAATCCAGAGTCTGGTTTTCCATGGAAAACCATTGGAAATGTTCACAAGGTCAAACCAAGCAAGTCGGAAGAAGAATGGATGAAAAAGTTTAAGAAATGAGTGAGATGTAACATCCGTCGAAAAACGGGTTTTCCAAACCCGCTTCGTTTATTAATCGAACATCTAGTTAAAATTTTCGTTGCATGTTTATGACTCAAACAAATTTTAAACAATACATAATTAATAAACATTCTAGAATTTAAAAATTATAATTGATAAATGATAAAAATAAGTGAGTAAAAAATGAGATGAGGCTGCCGGGTTTCGAACCTGGGTCAGCCGGATCAACAAACAACCAACACACCACTCCGCCACATACTTAAGTTTGGAATAATACTGAAATAAATAATACTTAACATAAAACTCGAAACTCAAAATCGATAACCAGCGCGCCCAAATCCGCAGTCGCCGGAAACACCGAAAAATACACGGATTTGCAACCGTTTCCTTTGACTCCGAAATCAAGTGAGTGTAATTGACGATTAACGTCAGTTATAACCGAAATCCAACCTTAATTTCATTAAAAAACTGACCAAATTCAATGATTGACAAAAAAACCGAAATCTCGGGATTTAATATCCAACCCTATATAAATCGATGCTTCCTACCTCAAAAATCTCGCTCATTCCTTTCCAAAGTTCCACTCTAAATTCTCTGATCAAAACCTTTGTCGCCGGAATTCTCTGCAAGTTGCCGAAAGTTATCGCCGGAAAACCGAATCTATCCCAGTATTGCCTTACTCTATAAATAGGACTTCTAGAGCTTCGACAGAAGTCACCCACACTCACCTCAAACTTCCTGTAGATCCTCTGTCGCAAGTTACACTTCGCCGGAATTTCTTTCAGTCACCGGAACATCATCGGAGATCACAACTGTTCAGTACAACATCCTTAATTCCTTTTCTGTTTAAATTATTTTCGTTATCAGTAATAATCAATCAATTCAATAAGAATGATTGATTAAACAGTCGGGTTGATTTCCGGGTTTCATAAAAACGAAGAAGATGAACAACGAGTAGTTTATAAGTATAATTAAAAATGGGATTTGTATCGGGTTAGACACACAGTCCAGTGGTGGACTGTGTGCATTTGAAACGCAAAGATACCGAGTTTGAGTCCCATACATAATGCTGAATCCTTTATATTAATCGAGCATTTTTATAACGTTAATATAAAACAAAACATATAATACCTAAATATAATTAAAATCAGTATTTTAACCAGGTTAGACACACAGTCCAGCGGTGGACTGTGTGCAAAGTTAAACCACAGGTCCCGAGTCCGAATCCTGCTTCTGTAACCGGTTCTGGCAATTATCAAAGCTTTTTAAATAGAGACAGAAATGAATTAATCGAATTAATATATAAATATAATTAAAATCAGATTTATTTCGGGTTAGACACGTAGCTCAGTTGGTAGAGCTGCGTGCACGCGTACGGGAGGTCACAAGTTCGAACCCCACTCAGCGCACAATTAACCACGGTCCGACCGGTCAACGGTCCGGTCAACGGTCAACGGTCAAAAAGTCAAAATTTTTATTTTCTTTTTATTTATTTATTTAATTTAAAAATCAATTAAAAATACTTAAAAATAATATTTTTAAAGTTAGAAAATGGCCTTAAACTCACAAAAATAAATCTAAAAACCCTATTAAGATTATGAAATAAAATCCATTTATTTAGCGAACCATTTCGTTATTATTTTAGGTTAGTCTTCCTCGTCGATCAAATCCTAAAAACTCGTGCGCATCCAACGTCATCAAAAGAACGCACCCAATGTGAGTGAATTCTTACAAATCCCCCTTTTTATTCATGTTTTGGGGTGTATCATGTGTCGCTTAAATTAATCTGCTTATTCAAACTCGTGCTATTACCATTATATGATCTAAACTTATAATGTAAATATTGTTTGTTGTGATGTGTGTTTACATATTGTCAAGTTACGTGCAAATCATTCATTAGGCCCATCAGTTCCTCGTGTGAGACGAGTTGAACATCGCGTGCCTCAAAATCATTCATTAGGCCCATCAGTTCCTCGTGGGAGACGAGTTGAACATCGCGTGCCTCAAAATTAATCATTTGGTGTGTGCGTGTGTATTAATTAATATTATGTGAATTGTGATTAAATTTACATCTACGTTTACTCATATGTGGTTATGCACTTTATTTTATAATCGATACAATAAACTCGTTTAAATGTTTTTTTTCATAGGATTCACTCGCCAACTTTTTGTTGACCCAAAAACCATTTTTACACATGATACAGGTGGACAGGTTGAAGCAAGGAACACGTAGAAATTGCCTTAGAAGAAAAATAATGAAGTCTTGAAAAATGTATAGAACATGTTGTACTTGTATGATTGATTGTAATGATTCTCCTTTAAAATGAAATAATAAATATGAAACTTTATAGTAAATGTCATGAGCTTTGATGGAAACCCAACCATGCCCCGATCACCATTTCCGCTGCGGGTCGGGGTGTGACAGATTGGTATCAGAGCTTTTGATTATTGGGATATAGGATAGGTTATTAGACCCTTAGAGCCTACACTATAGTTGACTAGATTTTAATTGCTTATGTTGTTACATGCAAACTCATGATGTTTATTTGTTTTGTATTTATTACACACACAAATGCATGTAAACACTTCCACTATTATTTTGTGTGATACTTAATGAGTTATACTTATTGTCAAACATAACAAGCTTACATATACATTCATCACGCCTATTTCAATGTTCACATATTCAAATCATCCTCATACTCCTTTATTCCAGATTTTGTCACATTTTTCGTTTTTCAATCTCATCAAAGTGAGTTCTACGACGGGCATGTAGTAACTGTAAAGGTACAAGTACCGGTAGTCGGAACGTCCTGTCTAGGTTGGCATTCGTATAAATCCAATATAACGGACCAGTTTGCCTACCTGGGGACTAACGATGAGAGTACGAAGGACCTATTAGGCCAAAGCATGCCACACCAAACGTCGTTCGAACTAACCCCACTTTGAGGTGTCACCGTGTCCACACCTGGATACACTCCGAATATCATACGTTACATACATATTTCTTGATTTTCTCCGGGTTTTAGTGTACGTCACCAGGCTAACACATGCGAACCATATGAAAGACCCTGTAATCATGGGGGCCCACATGATTACGAAAGTGAAGTATGGCGGCATGCAAGGCCCAGTTACGAGCAAAGCCCAAGACATCCTTTGGATGTAGTAAATTTATTATTCTTCATTTATTTTATGAATGTTCATTCATAAATACGACACATGATCCCTAAAACGTCAAACTCATACTCTTGATACGTGTTTCTTGTAGATGTCTTCTAGCCTCTCTAGTAGAGAAATGAGATCAGGAAAAACCCGTGAGCGCATGGCTGCCCAAATCGCTCAACAAATGACTGCCGTAATATCCAACATCGTAATTCAAGTACAACAGGCCCTTACCGCTAATCCCGTCAACCCAAATCCACCAAGAAGATCAAAACACTGTCAATCCTCCCCCAAAAGCCACTAAATGCACCTTCAAGCATTTCAAATCTTGCGATCCTCCAAAATACGAAGGGACTGAAGGTGTCACCGCTCTCCTCCATTGGTTTGAGGAGATGGAAAACACTTTCCTCAATTGCAACTGTCCCGATGATCGCAAGGTGCGATATGCTACCGGTCGTTTGTTCGAAGTAGCACTTACATGGTGGAATACAGAGAAGGCCAAGCGAGGTGCTGAGAATGTTATGACTTTGACTTGGGAAGAGCTGAAAGAGATCATGACAAGACGTTTCTGTCCAAGAAGCGAAATCAAGAAATTAGAGGATGAGTTCTATTCTTTGAAACAAAAGGAAGGCGACCACACCACGTACAACAAGAGATTCCTTGAGTTAAATCAGATGGTCCCCAACTTGTTCACTCCCCTCTACCGTTTGATCGAGCACTACATTCGAGGTCTTCCTTCAAAAATTCAAGACCCTGTAATAAGTACCACACCTGCAACTTTGGAAGTAGCAATGGAGTTAGCTACGGAGCTCACCAAAAACCGCATACGAAATAAGGACTTCAAGGAGGAGAAGAAGAAGGATAGAGCATCAACTGAAACCTCAAACTCCACCCAAACCAAAACGAGATGGGAAATTTTCGCTGTCACTCAACACAATCAACCAGCTTCACAAGCCGTACCCCTCCAAGCTATCCCAATCACTCAAGTAGCACCCAACTCAACTTACCCAAATAAGAAACCTTACATTGGACCTCACCCTCAATGCAACACCTGTTTTTATCACCATCCATCTACCATACCTTGTCGACTATGTGCGAATTGTGGACGCTATGGTCATTTGAGCAAGGCTTGTCGCGCCTCTCAAAACCAAACCTCACCCCCTACTCAAAACATGATCCAAACATATCAACAACCCCAATACCCCATGTTTCCATATGTTCGAGCTTATTTTAATTGTGGCGACCCTACCCATTTTAGAAACACGTGCCCTCGATTGGTTAACATCATAAACGCCCAAGCTCAAGCAAACCCAGTTAACCAAGTAAATCAAGCAAACCCAGCTCCACCGCCAGTAAGAGGAAGAGCTTACAACATCAACGCCAATCCTGTTGAAGATAATAACGGCCCAAACGAACCACCCAACTAGTCTTCCCTCACCAAGAATCAAGACTCAACTCCAACCGTCTAGTTTTTATGTTTTCTTTATGTTATCTCAATCTCTACGTATCTCAAATATAAATTTGAAATTTATGTATCCAAGAATCTTAATGCGAATTACTATTTCAAGTTTTGTTTTATACTCACTGATTTAACATTCATATCATCATACATCTCGACGTATCTCAATCTCATCATTCAAAGAATTTGGGTTGTGTCTCACTTTTACATAGACTAACCCCTTCATCATAACAAACGATAGAGGTATTGTCATCATGCAATCATGTATCCTTTCAGATTCGAGACTCAAGCTTTGGCTGTTGTGTTTGTTTATGTTTTAGAGTCACATAGAACTAATCATAACTTACTGACAAAGTCAATGAAAATTTGACAAGGGTATGGTGGATACGCCGCTGGTACTTCCTATATATAAGTATTCTTGTCAAAAGATCAGAAGCATTGTCAGGCGGTTATGAGAGGTTCCATGTAGGTTTTAGTATCGTCATGGTTGAAGTTTTATTATATGATATAACCTTATCTTTCCAAACGTATCAAATCTCTCAAAACTCATATGCATGAGATCATACCTAGTCAATCAACTCTGTTTATCAATATTCCTTATCTTAGGCATAAAAAAGCGATTCCTGTAGCAGGGTATTCAACCCTTACTAGGAACGTTACCGCCTCAAACAAAAATTCAAACTCTCACCCTCTTCTAATTAGGTTATTGTCAAAATTAAAACACCCTCTTCAAGGCAACTACTACTTAAATTTCGGGACTAAATTTCTAAAAGTAGGGGATACTGTAACATCCGTCGAAAAACGGGTTTTCCAAACCCGCTTCGTTTATTAATCGAACTTTCAGTTAAAATTTTCGTTGCATGTTTATGGCTCAAACTAATTTTAAACAATACATAATTAATAAACATTCTAGAATTTAAAAATTATAATTGATAAATGATAAAAATAAGTGAGTAAAAAATGAGATGAGGCTGCCGGGTTTCGAACCCAGGTCAGCCGGTTCAACAAACAACAACACACCACTCCGCCACACACTTAAGTTTGGAATAATACTGAAATAAATAATACTTAACATAAAACTCGAAACTCATAATCGATAACCAGCGCGCTCAAATCCGCAGTCGCCGAAAACACCGAAAAATACGCGGATTTGCGACCGTTTCCTTTGACTCCGAAATCAAGTGAGTGTAATTGACGATTAACGTCAATTATAACCGAAATCCAACCTTAATTTCATTCAAAAACTGACCAAATTCAATGATTGAGAAAAAAACCGAAATCTCGGGATTTAATATCCAACCCTATATAAATTGATGCTTCCTACCTCAAAAATCTCGCTCATTCCTTTCCAAAGTTCCACTCTAAATTCTCTGATCAAAACCTTTGTCGCCGGAATTCTCTGCAAGTTGCCGAAAGTTATCGCCGGAAAACCGAATCTATCCCAGTATTGCCTTACTCTATAAATAGGACTTCTAGAGCATCGACAGAAGTCACCCACACTCACCTCAAACTTCCTGTAGATCCTCTGTCGCAAGTTACACTTCGCCGGAATTTCTTTCAGTCACCGGAACTTCATGGGAGATCACAACTATTCGGTACAACATCCTTAATTCCTTTTCTGTTTAAATTATTTTCGTTATCAGTAATAATCAATCAATTCAATAAGAATGATTGATTAAACAGTCGGGTTGATTTCCGGGTTTCATAAAAACGAAGAAGATGAACAGTGAGTAGTTTATAAGTATAATTAAAAATGGTATTTGTATCGGGTTAGACACATAGTCCAGTGGTGGACTGTGTGCATTTGAAACGCAAAGATACCGAGTTCGAGTCCCATACATAATGCTGAATCCTTTATATTAACCGAGCATTTTTATGACGTTAATATAAAACAAAACATATAATACCTAAATATAATTAAAATCAGTATTTTAACCAGATTAGACACACAGTCCAGCGGTGGACTGTGTGCAAAGTTAAACCACAGGTCCCGAGTTCGAATCCTGCTTCTGTAACCGGTTCTGGCAATTATCAAAGCTTTTTAAATAGAGACAGAAATGAATTAATCGAATTAATATATAAATATAATTAAAATCAGATTTATTTCGGGTTAGACACGTAGCTCAGTTGGTAGAGCTGCGTGCACGCGTACGGGAGGTCACAAGTTCGAACCCCACTCAGCGCACAATTAACCACGGTCCGACCGGTCAACGGTCCGGTCAACGGTCAAAAAGTCAAAATTTTTATTTTCTTTTTATTTATTTATTTAATTTAAAAATCAATTAAAAATACTTAAAAATAATATTTTTAAAGTTAGAAAATGGCCTTAAACTAACAAAAATAAATCTAAAAACCCTATTAAGATTATGAAATAAAATCCATTTATTTACCGAACCATTTCGTTATTATTTTAGGTTAGTCTTCCTCGTCGATCAAATCCCAAAAACTCGTGCGCATCCAACGTCATCAAAAGAACGCACCCAATGTGAGTGAATTCTTACAAATCCCCCTTTTTATTCATGTTTTGGGGTGTATCATGTGTCGCTTAAATTAATCCGCTTATTCAAACTCGTGCTATTACCAGTATATGATCTAAACTTATAATGTAAATATTGTTTGTTGTGATGTGTGTTTACATATTGTCAAGTTACGTGCAAATCATTCATTAGGCCCATCGGTTCCTCGTGGGAGACGAGTTGAACATCGCGTGCCTCAAAATCATTCATTAGGCCCATCAGTTCCTCGTGGGAGACGAGTTGAACATCGCGTGCCTCAAAATCAATCATTTGGTGTGTGCGTGTGTATTAATTAATATTATGTGAATTGTGATTAAATTTACATCTACGTTTACTCATATGTGGTTATGCACTTTATTTTATAATCGATACAATAAACTCGTTTAAATGTTTTTTTTTCATAGGATTCACTCGCCAACTTTTTGTTGACCCAAAAACCATTTTTACACATGATATAGGTGGACAGGTTGAAGCAAGGAACACGTAGAAATTGCCTTAGAAGAAAAATAATGAAGTCTTGAAAAATGTATAGAACATGTTGTACTTGTATGATTGATTGTAATGATTCTCCTTTAAAAAGAAATAATAAATATGAAACTTTATAGTAAATGTCATGAGCTTTGATGAAAACCCAACCATGCCCCGATAACTGCGGGTTGGGGTGTGACATGAGATATGCTCACTTTTGTGAAGAGTGGTAAATCTGCTCGAATTCTTGATTTTCAGCTTGAATAGTGATGATTTGAGAGTGTTTAGATGATTAGAAAAGTGTAAACAGGCTTGGAGAATGATGGGTTTTATAGGGAAGGATTAGGGTAGGTTATGGTTGAGTTAGGTGGGTATTAAAGTCTTCAAAACATGCTTAAAACTCAAAAAAACAACAAAAATTCCGCCTCAAACTCGCTAGTCACGGGCCTGGTTGGGCTGATTTGTCGCAGCGAAAGAGAGGTTAAGGGATTTCTGCTTCGGGTTTATTCACATGAGATACTGGTGGTGGAGTCGTTGTTGGCGTGTTTGGTGAAGCGGGTAACCCGGGTTCGAGTCCCGTGGTCACCGGTTTTGTGTAATTTTTATATTTTTTCCAACCTATACCACTTATGGATATATACACAATTGGTCCCTATAAGTTCTAAAATTAGTAAAATACCAATTAGACCCTTAACTTTATTACTTTTATATTACATCCCCATTAAATTAACTAAGTTAGTTTATAATCTAATGGGACCACTTAAAGTATTATATATATAAAGAAATAATTTTGTTTATAAAAAAAGGTTAATTAATTTAATCCATTAATTTAATTAATAAATTTAAATAATGAACAATTAATTATAGTCGTAATGAGTCGAATTAACTTAGTTTAACGAGTATCGTGCTTCATTGAGTAATACAAATAAAGAATCTTGGATAACATAACGCTCAAATATGATTAAAATAGTTTCGTTCTCATTATGATCAATAGTCTCAATTACAAATAGAAACGAGAGTTGATTACAAAGAGAGTGCGAGGTTTCTGAAAATAGAAATACAAGGGATGCCTTCCAATTATGGAAATACGAAAAAGCCGGGCGTTACAGTCTCCCCTCCTTAGGAAATTTCGTCCCGAAATTTAGGAAGAAGTAACGAAAAGATGCGGATACTTGGTCTTCATATCACTCTCGAGTTCCCAAGTAAATTCAGCGCCACGCTTTCCTTCCCATCGAACCTTTACGATAGGAATTCGACTGCGCCTTAGTTTCTTGATATCTCGGTCCATGATTTCGACAGGTTTCTCCACAAAATGCAAGGTGTCGTTGATTTGGAGATCTGCAAGATGAACTTGGAGTGCTTCATCAGCGAGACACTTCTTGAGATTCGAAACGTGGAACGTTGGATGAACGTTGCTGAGTTCTTGAAGTAAATCTAGTCGGTATGCCACCTTGCCAATCCTCTCGAGTATCTTGAAAAGACCAACATAGCGAGGGGCCAGGTTTCCCTTTTTACCAAAACGAACTACTTCCTTCCAAGGAGATACCTTGAGGAGTACATGATCACCAATGTTAAACTCCAATGGTTTACGTCTCTTGTCGGCATAGCTCTTTTGTCGACTTCGAGCCTTGAGTAGATTATCACAGATTTGAAGAATCTTATCCGTCGTTTCTTGTATGATCTCAGGGCCAGTAATTTGTTTGTCACCAATCTCATGCCAGCTAAGAGGAGATCGGCATTTGCGACCATACAATGCCTCGAAAGGAGCCATTTGAATACTGGAGTGGTAGCTATTGTTGTACGAGAATTCGATCAAAGGTAAATGTACATCCCAACCACCACCAAAGTCGATGACACAAGAACGGAGCATGTCCTCTATGGTTTGGATAGTACGTTCAGTCTGTCCATCCGTTTGAGGGTGGAAGGCCGTACTGAGATTCAAATGGGTACCCCTAGCGGATTGGAAAGTTTGCCAAAGACGGGAAGTGAAACGACCATCACGGTCAGAGATGATGTCAATGGGTATACCATGACGACACATGATTTCATCAGTGTAGATTCGAGCAAGTTTCTCAACTTTGAAGTCTTCGCGAATAGCAAGGAAATGCACAGATTTGGTGAGACGGTCGATGATTACCCAAATGCTATCATGACCAGAAGGTGTTCGAGGAATTTTGGTTATGAAATCCATAGCAATGCTATCCCACTTCCAAACAGGGATTTCGGGCTGATTAAGCAAACCAGACGGACGCTGGTTTTCAGCTTTGATTTTCGAACAAGTGAGGCATTTCGAAACGTAGATGGCAATATCCTTTTTCATACCAGTCCACCAATAGGATGTACGAAGATCATGTTACATCTTATCAGCACCAGGATGAATTGAGTACTTGGATTTGTGTGCCTAGGTCATAATGAGTTCACGAAGATTGTCGCGATTTGGCACCCAAATACGATCAAGATAGTATTGAAGTCCGTTTGATTTCGTCACGAGTTGATCCATAGGAGCACCTCATACTTCGTCAATTAGACTTCCTTCGTTTGCTAACGAGTATTGAGCTTCACGAATACAAGTATGGAGATCGCTTGAGACTTGAAAACAACGAATGCTACTAACATGAGCCCTACGACTAAGAGCATCGGCCACGACATTCGCTTTACCAGGATGATAGCGAATCTCGCAGTCGTAGTCGTTAAGCAATTCCACCCAACGTCGCTGACGCATGTTTAGTTCCTTTTGGTCAAAGATGTGTTGTAGGCTCTTATATCAGTGAAAACCACACACTTTGTACCATATAGGCAGTGTCGCCAAATCTTTAACGCAAAAACAACTGCGCCAAGCTCGAGGTCGTGGTTAGTATAGTTTTTCTCATGTATTTTGAGCTGACGAGAAGCATAAGCAATGACTTTGTCTCGTTGCATGAGCACGCAACCAAGACCACGATTTGAGGCATTGCAATATACCACGAAATCATCATTCCCATCAGGAAGAGCAAGAATAGGAGCGTTACAAAGCAAGTTCTTGAGAGTTTGAAAAGATTCCTCTTGCTCAGGACCCCAAGCAAAAGGTTTCTCTTTTTGAGTCAACGAGGTGAGAGGAACAATGATTTTTGAAAAGTTCGAGATGAATCGGCGGTAATAACCTGCCAATCCTAAGAAAGAACGGATTTCAGAATCACTGCTTCGATTTTGGAAGGGTCAACATGGATACCTTTTTCACTAACAACGTGTCCAAGGAATTGGACTTCTTTGATCCAGAATTCGCATTTGGAAAACTTCGCGTATAGACGATTACTACGCAAAATTTCGAGTATGAGGCGTAAATGACGTTCATGGTCAGCCTGCGTCTTTGAATAAATAAGAAAGTCGTCGATGAAAACGATTACAAAGCGATCCAAATATGGTTTACAAACACGATTCATAAGATCCATGAACACGGCTGGTGTGTTGGTCAAGCCAAAAGGCATAACCACGAACTCGTAATGTCCATAGCGAGTGCGAAATGCGGTTTTGGGAATGTCCTCTTCAAGAACTCGAAGTTGGTGATAACCAGAACGAAGATCGATTTTGGAGAAGTAAGTTGCGCCTTGAAGTTGGTCAAATAGATCATCGATACGTGAGAGAGGGTAACGATTCTTAATGGTGAGTTTGTTAAGCTCTCGATAGTCGATGCACATGCGAAACAAGCCATCCTTTTTCTTGACGAAATGTACAGGAGCACCCCAAGGTGAGGTACTTGATTGTATGAAACCCTTATCGAGGAGTTCTTGGAGTTGAGTAGATAACTCTTTCATCTCAGAGGGTGCAAGACGATAAGGAGCTTTGGCAACAGGAGTTGAACCAAGTACGAGATCAATACGAAAATCAACGGATCGAGGTGGAGGAGGACCAGGTAAATCTTCAGGAAAGACGTCAGGGAAGTCACGCACTACTGGAACATCACTTACACTTTTTCCCTTGCCTTTTTCTTCCACAACGTGGGCTAAAAAGGCAAAGTACTGTTTACGTAAGTACCTATGTGCTTGTGTGCAGGACATCAATTTCAGTCCTTTCGAAGGTCGGTCTCCATAGACGCGTAAGGTGTCACCAGAAGGAAGAGGTAAACGAACGTATTTCTAGTGGCAAGCAATTTGAGCATGGTTCTTGCGAAGCCAATTCATGCCTACTATGATGTCGAAACTACCCAGTTGCATGGGTATAAGGTCGATAGGGAAGGTGTGCTCGTTAAGAGTGAGAAGACAGTCACGAAGAACGGAATCGACTAAGATAGACTTGCCATTGGCAACTTCAACGGAAAACGACTTAGGCAGTTTAGAGCGTGTACAATTTAGCAAAGGTTCAAATTCAACAGGCACAAGGCTTTTATCCGCACGAGTATCAAATAGCATTGAAGCGTAAAGGTTATTGACAAGAAACGTACCATTAACGACTTCATTGTCGTTGCGTGCTTGGTTTGCATTGAGGTTGAAAGCTCGTCCTTTAGCAGATTGTTGTTGCTGATTCAATTGAGGGCATTGAGGACGAAGGTGATTTGTGTCACCTCATTTGTAGCAGGCTCTAGCTGGTTTAGTGTTTTGAGCTTGTTGGGCTTGTGGCACAGGATTGTTCTTACAATAGGCGGTGTTATGGCCAAAACGGTTGCAAATGGTACAATGGCGACAATTGACGTTGGCAGGGTGATGATAGTTGCAGGTAGTACACTTGGGGTGAATCCCAATGTATGGCTTTCGATCGCTTTCAGGTGTAGCAGGGTCTGGGTTAACGCTGGTATTGCTTTCGCTTCTTCCCCTTGTTGCCACTTGATTGTTGGGTAAGTTGATGGGCTTGTTTGGAGGAAACTGGGGTTGAAGTTTGCTTATCGCGAATGCGATTGTTGTTTAGGGAAGCGGCGAGGCGATAAACGGCTTCGATATTATTGAGTTTGGCAGTCTCGATGGTATCTCGCATAGCAGGAGGTAATCCATGGAGGTACTTGCGGATTTTGGGATCGAGGGTCGAAACAAGGTGAGGAACAATGAAACTGAGTTGCTTGAAACGGGTGGTGTAGGCTTGGTTATCGTCGCCAATTTGCTTTAGAGTCCAAAATTCATCTTCTAGCTTTTGTTGCTCGTGCGGGGGACAGAATTCTTCCATCATGAGTGTCTTAACTTCCTCCCAAGGTAAAGCGTAAGCTTCTTCGTTGGAACGAAGATTCCTTTCGTTTGTCCACCATTCTAGAGCTCGGGCTTGGAATACCCCTGTCGTACTACGCGTTTTGAGCACTTCGGGACATTCACTATTGATGAACGTGAACTCGAGCATAACAGTCACCCCATCGTTGCCAGTGAATGGCTTAGGGTTGCAAGACGAAAAATGCTTGTAATTAAAGTTCACAGTTTTGGGTTGAGCCGCTTTCGATTCCACGGAACCATTGGGGGTGTTCGAAGCTTGAATTTTGGTGACGATCTTTGGGACAATACGAGCGATTTGATTGGCCATGAAAGCCATCATCTTCTTTTTGGAGTTGGTCTTCGACTTCTTAATCGAGTTGGAGAGATGAGAAGACATCTAAGATTCAAAAGAACGAATAGGTGAGAGTTGATCATAATGATTGTTTAAGAAAAATTGTTTCCATGAATGCATCACATAGCATATAGTTTCACATAGTGTATAAATGTTCAATTTGACTCACATAGCATAATCATGAATTCCACATAGCATAACATGTATAATGAATGCATTGTAAATTTAGTTTGTTCACGAGAGATTATTATTGTTTTTGATTGCGATAGACTGCGAATTGTGTAAAAAGTTTGATATGAACGAAGTATCAAGTTTAAAATCACATATAAATTGAGATGACATAAAAGAAAGGCTCAGATAAAATATTGGATTGTTTCCGGTAGAGAAACGTCGACTATTCCAAAGTGGGTCGAAGGTCCTTTCAAATTAGAGAAACGTGCTTTGGCCTATAGGTAAGATACTCTCGTCGAGAAGCGATTAACGGTATCTTACCCTTCCAGTTACTACATGTCTCTAATCGATCGAAACAATCGAGACTTTGGCGAGATTGAAAATCGAGGAATGGGACTTAATCGACAAGGTGCGGGTTTCACCCCTAACTTGACGATTTTGTACCCTAATGTGGTTGTTTCTTACTAAACGAGGAGCGAATTCCGACTTGTTAGTAAGGTCCACTAGAGTATGAAATGGAAGTTTTCCATCAAGATGTGGATATCACTCCTAGCTTGATGTCGTAACTTCGTGCAAAACTGAATACATTGAACGAGGGACTTCACCAAAAATTGTGGGCCATTGGGCTTATCTTGGTGCAAATCGCCTCGTTGGTAAAATATGAGTGTTTTCAAAGCTTCAAGTGTATTTTTGTTGGCCTTAGGAAAAACATATAAGTTTAATAGACCAAGAAAGAAAAAAGAAGCAAATAAGGTAGAATCAATGAAGTTTTAAACAACAAATAAGAATCAAGTTCCTAAAACTATAGACTAGGGCAAAGCATTCCTACTTTTCCTAATTCCCTATAGTTATGGCTCTGATACCAATCTGTCACACCCCAACCGATGGCGGAAACATTGGGATGAGACGAACAAATTGCTCAAAACTTCATAACGCTATGTGACAATATAGATTAAATTCAAATTTCATTCAAGACTAAATTGTCATACAAAAATTCCAAATAATAGTCAACAATTGTTTCAAAACGAAATAACATCAAAATAGATTTAATCTAGGTGTGTATCTAAGTCCACCTAAATTTTGTTTCATCTTGTAACATCACCTCATCAATCAACCTGCAACATGTATTAAAATATATCAACAAAAAGTTGGCGAGCATACAAGTTTTGTTACATAGCATAATATAGAATAAATTTGTTTAAAGTCTCATATCCAACATGAACCATAATATGCAAGTTTACTAGCATGCCAAAACGGTGTACTATATGTTCAAACCCAAGAATCCAACGCGTTAAAATAGCGTATCCCAATATAGTAGCGGGAGGTTAACATGTTTAACTTAACAATACCCCAAGTTTCGTGGGCGGTGCGTTAATCCTATAGCGCTATAATTGTTAAGGTAGGCTAGCAAAGTTAATGAAGCATATATCAACACAAATAGTTTACATAACATACAAGTCTAACAAGCATCAAGTAGTTTCATGTTAAGCATGGATAGAGATTAAAATAGTTTAAGTGTCGTGTGATTTTTGTATAATGTACATGTTGCACCCAAAGTGTATAAAGGAAAAAGGGATCGAGTATGCTCACGGTTTTGCAAGCTTTCCCACTTGAAATCCCGCGAACGATGTTGGTTGATGGATTAGTTTCGAGCACCTTGTCCTTCTACACAAAGAAATATAGGCGTGTGAGTATTGGGAATTAACGGAAGATTATGGATTCGGAATTAAAATAACGTGAAAATAGTATTATGAAAGTAATCATCTTGTACTCATAACACTTGTTCTTAACACTATAGAACCACAAGGGTTTGGTATGTTTTCATGGATTCAAAGATCCATTAGAATCGTAACAAGTGTATGGTCTTTAGATGATGTAACCTACTATTTTGACAAATGACCACTTGTTCATCATCAAGAGTTCGATTACTTTGATAATATATAAGTATTATATAGTGTACACTAAGTCATATAGGTCAAGCATGAGGTAGGAGGTTGAACCATCCATTTAGGAACCTCTTTGTAGTTTACATAAGTCAAGTAGGAGGTGGGAGGATTTACCATCCACTTAAGACCTTTGGATTCACCACTACACATGTGTCTTAGACACAAGGAGGGTCATGAACTTACAAGTAAGGAATGAAATGAGACAACTAAGCTATGAAAATCATCAAGTAGTGTGTGGATTCCATGATGGATAGCCCAAGCTAGTTCAAATATCACACATTCATCAAGCTTAACTTGAACGCTACTTGTGGGTGTAAACCCTAGTCGAAGACAGAAAGTTTGTAAGGTTTTAACCTCTAATTTGACATGTCTCAACCTTGTTTTTAAGCCTAACCAACCATAAGTGAGGTTGTAAGCATTCGAACATAGGTTTGAGATGAGTTAGACTCAAGTTTGAACAAGTTTAACAAAGTTTGAAGAAGTAAAATGAAAACAGTCCACTTTGGAGCCTTTTTCGTGACAATCCAGAGTCTGGTTTTCCATGGAAAACCATTGGAAATGTTCACAAGGTCAAACCAAGCAAGTGGAAGAAGAATGGATGAAAAAGGTTAAGAAATGAGTGTGATATGCTCACTTTTGTGACGAGTGGTAAATCTGCTCGAATTCTTGATTTTCAGCTTGAGTAGTGATGATTTGAGAGTATTTAGATGATTAAAAAGTGTAAAAAGGCTTGGAGAATGATGGGTTTTTATAGGGTAGGTTATGGTTGAGTTATGTGGGTATTAAAGTCTTCAAAACATGCTTAAAACTCAAAAAAACAACAAAAATCCCGCCTCAAACTCGCTAGTCACGGGCCTGTTTGGGCTGATTTGTCGCAGCGAAAGAGAGGTTAAGGGATTTCTGCTTCGGGTTTATTCACATGAGATGCTGGTGGTGGAGTGGTTGTTGGCGTGTTTGGTGAAGCGGGTGACCCGGGTTCGAGTCCCGTGGTCACCGGTTTTGTGTAATTATATATTTTTTCCAACCTATACCGCTGATGGATATAGACACAATTGGTCCGTATAAGTTCTAAAATACCAATTAGACCCTTAGCTTTATTACTTTTATATTACATCTCCATTAAATTAACTAAGTTAGTTTATAATCTAATGGGACCACTTAAAGTATTATATATATAAAAGAAATAATTTTGTTTTCATAAAAAAAAGGTTAATTAATTTAATCCATTAATTTAATTAATAAATTTAAATAATAAATAATTAATTATAGTCGTAATGAGTCGAATTAACTTAGTTTAACGAGTATCGTGCTTCATTGAGTAATACAAATAAAGAATCTTGGATAATATAACGCTTAAATATGATTAAAATAGTTTCGTTCTCATTATGATCAATAGTCTCAATTACAAATAGAAACGAGAGTTGATTACAAAGAGAGTGCGAGGTTTCTGAAAATAGAAATACAAGGGATGCCTTCCAATTATGGAAATACGAAAAAGCCGGGCGTTACACAAAATTCCCAAAATTTTAATCGGTTGACTTGAATTATTGTACTTTGAAATACAGAATTGTTGAACACAAAGAAATGGATGCTTGATCGGTTTATCCAATGTATTTTTATTCTTGTTATAACACAGAAAAGATACTAAATGACACGTAAATGTGGAACCAATCTTAAATATGTTATAATTCGAAAAATTCACACGTCAAGTGGTACCTGTCGATAAAATACAGAAATATACAAAGTGTGATTGTAGAAAGAAAAAAATATATATATCAAAAAGAGGATTCAATCACAAACAGGTATTCCCCTTTGGTACAATCGTTCAAGTACACTTACTGATTAACCAACTCACCCACCTTAACTAACCGGCAGTAAGTTGGTTGATTATCTACATCCAGACCCTTCTAACTTACCAAACTAAATCGTAACACACGTAAAGATGATGTTTTCTCTTTCGTACTAACAACGCTACTTGACATATGCATCTGCATCTGCATCTACTACTTGCTACATACTAGAAAATATACAAATTTGCCAAAAAAGATTACAATTTACATCTCAAGCACTAATGTAGTACATAAGATGTTTATAACTATTATCAACCAATATTATTGTAAACCTTTCTTTGGAGGAGCTCTATGATATGCAAGCCACTAGCAGGAAAGAACATTTGCCTCACTCCTTCAGCTTTAATAATAGGAAAAATGATCCCTGCTGCACCCTGTTTTTCAATTAAAAAAATCCTTCATATGTTAAGTAAAATAAGCTAAAATGATCTTACAAATCACAATTTGCAAAAGAACAGAGTATGGGAATCTTGATTACTCACCAGAATTAACCTAACAGCGATCCATAACCGCTTAGGGGTGGGTAGAGGTAGCAGAAGACGACCAAAGCCATAAACAGCTACAGCAAAGAAATGCAGGACTAGCCAAATTGGGCTCGGGTTTAGCCCAGAAAGAAGTCCAACGGGCCCGGATGAACAAGCACCTCCTAGGCTCAAATAATCAAAACAAGCGTCCCGCATTTCCTTCATTGCTCGGTCAGGAGATGCACAAAACACCTTGTACAAAGCACCAGCTAATGTATTTATTGTCGAAGCTACCGGCTGCATAAAATAAATTTAACACTTTAGTAACCAAGTATAGAGTATACACAATCTATTTCAATTGAATGATTGTTAAATAAAAAGTCATCCAAATGGTCATTTGTGTCTTCTTACCTTACGTAGCGTGTAGAATGATTCAAGATATTTGGTGAGTAAATTCGCATCGGTGAAATCACGCAACGTTTTAAGATGGTCTCGTAACACAACAACGTCAGAGAGTGCAACGGTCATCCCTCCACCGGTCAAAGGATGGCGCATGTTGAAAGCATCACCTAACAAAAGCGCGCCAGGTGTCCGAACGGGAGGAGTGGGCATGTTACTGTTTGGCATTGTTTTTATATTCCCTGAATCAACAGCAGCTATGAATGCATCATGCAGCTCACGTGGAACCTGCGGTGCCACAACAGATTTCAAATATTTTGCCATGTCACCATTACGAAGAGGAGGAAGTTTTCGACCAGGTATATCAACTAAACAGCGAATCTCACGGCTGCTAATTGGATAAAACAGGATTGGTGAAGGATCTGTTAAAATGACATGACCGTGATTTGGATATGGAAGCTCGCAGTTCTCCAAAACCAGCCCCACAAAACACGACGGCACATCAACCTGTAGTTGACCAAAAGTCAATACTGAAACTAAGCCAAAGAGAGTGTAAATCTACAAATACCTGTGGTTTGCAAAGAGAACGGCGCAAGTTAGAAAAACAGCCATCACAGACAACTGTAAGAGGCGCAAATGCTTGCATAACTTCACCAGATTTAGTTTTATATTGAACGCCTCTAATAATTCCTTGATCTTCAACAAGGGATGTCACAGTGCCTTGCTTCAGTTCCACACTGAAAATACATTTAAATTGTTTATAAAGATTAATATATATATATATATATATATAACATTTGTGACAGATTATAAGTAGTTAGTACTAACTTTGGTAGAGCAGTGGCTTTCTCTCGCATCCTACGAATGAACCGCCCATTGTGAAAGCTTCGACCCGAAACTTTTGAATGAAATTTCTCAAGCGAATACGATAATTTAGTGCTCTTTCCATCTTTGAAAAGGGCATATCCAAGGACCCTCTGACTGTCTATATCCTCCACACAGTCTGCAAATACATATTTATGATCACACGGTAATTACTTTGTAATCCCATTTAGATGAAAGGTAGCTAGGACATATACCTTCAAGGCCCAGCTCAATCAGCTTAAGGTATCCACCCGGTTGAAGCAATTCACCTACAATCCTATCCGGCTCGCTTAGATCTCTCTCAATCACACGAATTTTACATCCTTCCTGTTATAGCCAGTTAAATTATAAATTTTATCTGTTAATTAACCCTTGTATCATGGTTGGATCCTACAAATCAACAGCTTAATACAAAAAGATTACTCTATCGTTTGAAGTTGGGATTAATTTAGGAACAGCTTTCTCAATCGGTCAATTACCAAGATCCAAACAGCGAAATCCAATTATTAGATATCACATTCACAAAAATTGATGATCAAATCTGATAAATGAACACTCATCTACCAATTCACATCACGACACATATCTCATTATCAACATAGAAACAAATAGCCATGTAAAGATTAATTCCAACTTTAAATAAAGTAAAATTCCAATCTAACCTTCCCTAGAGCAAAAGCAAGGGCGGCACCGGCAACACCAGCTCCGACGATTATGACGTCAGCATCCGCAGATCCATACCGGCGACGGAACTCTCCTGGTGTCGAATAGCTTCGATTTCTAACAACGTTGGTAATACCGGAAACAAACTTCCTAGAATGAAAGACTGAGTTGCTGATACGACGTCGGATAACGGATAGAACAAGAAAACCCAAAAGTGAAACGGAGAAAGTACCAACAATGTAGCTATTGTCAATCGTACTCTCCATGTTCTTCTTCTCAGTTGTCAAAACGTTCGTCAAGGAGATCAACTGGGAGACTGAGGGTGGTGCAATCGGTGATCGGTGGCTAGTGACAGTGAAGATGGTTTTAAAGTTGTGTGTAGGATGACGGTGAAGCGGCAGAGATATGATGGAGTATGTGGCGGGTTTTATGAGACCCATTTGTCAACTGTTGCTCCGTTCCGATCTGATTTACGGCCGTTTATTGATTCCAATATATTTGAATGCGTACTATTTACCTAGTTACACGTCAGGTCCTTGTTCTCTTCGATAAATACATTTTCCTCACTAATTTTTTTTTTCTTTTTTCAGGTTTCAACAAGGTGTTCACGACCACGCATTTTTACATGATTATGTAGTTTATTATTTTTAATATCATCCTTCTATAGTCTTAACAATAATTTATGTATATATTTATTTTCACAAAGAACTATTGAGACGATAATAAAATAAATTTTTAATGGCCAACAAAATTAATTTTGAGCACTCTCGGGTCATCTACTGGACCAAACGGAATACTCCGCGAGTAACCTGAGTCAACCACCAATTTCGGGGAAAACTCGGTAACCCGAGACTCAAGAATCGAAATCAGGTTTCCATATCATTGTCCACCACTGCCTCACTCTGCATCAAGTGGGAGTTGAAGCTACATCTCTCAAGAGAAATGCAAGTGTTTCACCACTTGATGAGTTATTCATGAAGGAACTAATACATTGACTTGTTCTCAAAAAGTGATGATTGTTTTAACCATAAGAAGCGGACCTTACGCTAGGTATGGAGTTAAAGACAAAAAAACCAACGGATCAGAATTCAAACTTGAATCATGTGTGATAGAAATTAAAGTGAATAAAACTCCTTGAAAGTTTAAATTATTAAAATGTTGTTGTGGACAATCATTCATGGACAAGATTGTGATTCATATAAGCTAGATCTTGCATAAGAACATTGTGTTCAAAATTCAGGATTTGAGAGCATATCTATGTGCTTTTGACCAAATTTCAAATCCTTGACATGTATTCTTTCTTTTCAGGTCTGGATTCAGAGAAAAAGGGATAGAGACCTAAAAATTCGTGCGTTGAATCACTAACTCAAGATGGAATCGATGGATTGAGGTGCTAACTAAAATTGAAGATCATTCCTAAGCGATATAGATAAGACAAACTTCACTTGGTAAGCAACTTAT
The DNA here is from genome assembly GCA_947069175.1 of Scalesia atractyloides. NCBI lineage: Eukaryota > Viridiplantae > Streptophyta > Magnoliopsida > Asterales > Asteraceae > Scalesia > Scalesia atractyloides. The sequence continues at coordinate 69,538,900 of CAMTDV010000116.1, forward strand.
ATCTCACTTTCTAGTTTTAGCAAGTTTTATAATTGACTTTATTCCCAAATTATTATGAATAATAAAATTGATAGGTATTCATAGAGTTATAAACACTGTATAGGGTGTTTAGAGTATTAATATCCGACTTAAAATTTAAGAAAACTATCTAAAAATACCACTCAATCCCATTCCTTATCCTTATATTTCTAAGGAACACTAAACTGAATTGTTATGTTAAAAAAAGTTAAAGTAAATCCTTGTATTTTTTAAGGATGAGGAATGATACGTGGGTGAGTTTTATAACTAATAAATATATAGTTGAATTTACATAAGTTCAGTATAGATTAGGTAGTTGCTTATATATATATATATATATATATATATATATATATATATATATATATATATGTATATTTATAGGGGAGGGTTATCTTAAGAACGCTAAATATTGCGAGAATCTTGAGAACGAATAAGAAAACCAATCAAAACCATTTTTTAATACAATCATCATTTTAATTAAAATACAACATCAAAAAAAGAAATTATAACATCAAATAATTCATTGCTCCTCTCAAAATCACTCTTATTATATTTTTACACGTGTAAATTTTCTTTATTTCCGAATTCACGTAAATTTAAATGTGTAAATTAAATTTTTAGAATTGTATTCGAATAATAATGACAGTTGTAAAATGAAATTTTGAATTTCACTTGTTTTTACCAAGTTCTAGTGGTTTTTTCCTTCGTTCTCACAGTTCTCGCGATATTTAGCGTTTTCATTTAAGCCCACCTCTATATGTATATATTACATGTGTTGCAAATGGACTTTGACATAGAAGGTGTGCTACAAAATCGCTAACTGAAGGGAATTAACAATAATTATCACTCACTGAAACCTACTTGATGTTAATCTATGTTAAAATTTAAAGATTCTGATTTTGGAAAGATAATGATAAATCGTTAAATTGACCCTACGTAGTGATTTAATGGATCAATAAACCAAATTGGTAAAAGATGGTTTGATATGGTCAATGAGCCTTCCATAAATGTGTATAAACTTTAGTGCATATGAGTGACCAAAGTCAAGTTGGTGAATCTTAACGTTAACCAGTGGATTTTGGTCGAAACTGAGCCAATAAGGTTCAAATTTACTGTTAGGTATTTGGACATGATCTAAAGAACGACTATAATTGAATAAAACCAACTAGAGTTGATTGACCATGAAAGTGTTGAGGTAGATTGGTAGTGAAATGTGCTAAGAAAACATGCTCACTAATTGGGTTTTGGGTTAACTTATAACTTTCAAGTTAGTCAGCTTTACTTGGATATGATCTTGCAGTTGGAGAACTGAAGTGAAGTATATCTGTTTGTCAGTCCAATAGATAAGTGTTACCAAGATTGCTTATTTTCTTAATTATTACGTAATTAACCAATTGATAGCTAGTTTGACTTGATTTTGAATTATATGTGTATATTTAGATAACTAGATGAGGATGATACGTTTGATACTAAAGTGATAAGCCAAATATAGTATTTAATAATTACGAGTTACTGCAAGTGATTGTGCATTCGAAAGTTGTTACTTTTACAATCGAAATCATTGAATTTCACATGTACAGTTGAAAGACAAACGTACGTATAACTTGATGTCTTAATGACTTTTGGACTAGATACTATGATATCCTCAAAAGACCCCTTTGCTTTAACAATCCAAAAAGAAGAAGTTGAAGTTTCGAACAACTTGTTTAGTGTAACATGCAATGCGTTTCACATTAATCTTAACGACCTACCAATGTTGTTTTGTTTTTACTAAAACCTTTTTTCTAATCAACTAGATCATATTTCCAATGTTTATAACGACCAATTATTAAAATGAAACAGTGACTTTAATTTACACAACAACATACCTCAAACTTTGGAAGTTGTTTTTCTTTGATTACATCCAAATAAACCAAAATAACTTAAATAAAATTTCTAGAAAGTTTAGGTGGTTGAATATATGATAGTGATGGTAGTCAAATCAAAATGCGTCTCTCATGATAAAACCCACCCATAGATTGAAAAGCTCCGGTTCAAAACTTAATTTCAAGTTCATTCCCCTACCCTACACTAACACACATTTCTTTTCATACTTTCTTTAACATGTCAACAAGAAAGCATATTGGGCCTTATTAGCCCCCTTAAAAGGCTAGATAAGATAAAACTTTAACAATGCACAGAGATAGCGGTGCACATAATCGGGTTTTTTAATTCCTAGGTTCGGGTATATAACCGGGTATAAAAAGACCCGGTTTTCAGGTTGATATTAAAAAACCCTGTACGGGTATGCAAAACAACCCGATGTGTCTACTTTTTTTCATTTCATATTTTATGTATTTTTATGTTTCCAACTTCATTTTTAGGTTTATAAACTTTAACATAATACCATAAAACTTCCAATATCTTAGAAATATTATAAGATTGCATATCATAAAAGTGCATGCATAATCGGGTATCAAAAAAACCCGGGTACGGGTATTAACAAAATCAAGGTTTAGATAAAACCTAGGTATAAATCGGGTTGAAAAAACTCGGGTTCGGGTTCTCAGAACGAATACCATACAGTCGGGTTCATAATACCCGGTTTTTATACAACCCGGGTCCGTGTTTTTTCCTCAGATTCGGGTTTTTTGTGCACCACTATGTACAAATTGAAACTATAATTTTTAGGTAATCAACCCGGCTTGTAGGTCTTTCCAACCGATAAATAAGTTGGATGATTCTCTAACACATTCTAAGTTAAAGGTTCAGTTTTACATTCTCACGGTTTTGATTTTACTGCGTAAATCATCACGGTTAAAAAAACAAAAAGAAAAAGTAAGTATACATATAATTTATTTATGCTATGAAGAAAATCTTACAAAATAGTTATAACATAAATAATAACAATAATCTCAATTCAAGAATCGAAAAAAATATACTACAATTGTGCAAACTTTAGTAAAATCCAAAACCTACTTTAACCACACCAATGGAGCTTCCAATCTTAAATAAAAAAGAAAAAAAAAAGGATCAATATTCGGGCATCAACTGGGTAATTTTCCCTTCTTGTTCAGCAGCCATTTTCTGATCCGTAACTCTCAACCAAACACACACCACCGTAAAACTCAACATCAAACTCACCAACCCACTCCCCAACCCAATTCCCACTATCGCCACCACCGATAACCCTTTGCTTTTCATCGGCCCCAACGGGTACCCATAAAGATCCTTATTCCCCCAAAACGACGTCGCATTGAACCTCGGCAGGTTCCCCGTCCTGTTCCCCAAGCTCACCGGAATCGGCCCCGACAACTTATTATTCGACACATCAAAAACCGACAACCGCACCAACGAACCCACCTGAGCCGGAATCGTTCCAGTCAGATCATTATCATGTAAATCGATCACATTAAGGTACACACACATAGCAATCGACGGTGGGATTGTGCCGGAGATGTGGTTTGATGAGAGTTTTAGTACGGCGAGGTTGACGAGGTACTGGAGTTCGGTCGGGATTGGGCCGGTGAGTGAGTTGTTGGAGAGGTCTAGTGATTGGAGATTGGTGCAGTTGGAGATGAAGGGAGAGATGGAGCCGAGAAGGTTGAAGTTGGGGAGTGAGAGTTTGTAAATGCGGCCGTTGTTGCAGGTGGCTCCGGCGAGGTTAGAGAGGAAAGCGGAACATGGGTTTTGGAAGTTGGGTTCGGTCCAGTTCATAAGGTTGTGGTTTGGGTCTTGAAAGGTTTTGAATAAGTTGGATAAGCAAGATTGGTCGTTGGGATCTGGGGAAGATGGGGGGAGGATGGTGGATATGAGGGTTAGGATTATTGTTAGGCTTAGCTTGGGAAACTTCATGGGTTAAGTTTTGGAGAATGTGAGTTTGATTGACTGGATTTGGAAGGGTGTAGAGAGAATTGGGGGGTGAAGAAAGGTGGATTTTGGTGTGGAGTTTGATTAGGGAGTGCGCATGTGAAGTGGATGATGAGTGAATGTTTGGAAAAAGTTGGTTCATTTGAATGGAAGCATGTGGAAAGGGGAAACAGGAGGTGACTTTGAGTTTAGTTATTTGATTTTGGAAAGATGGTGTATATATTTTTTCTACATTTCTAAATGCCTTTTAATCCTAATAATCTACTCCTATTAATTCTTTATATTTACATTTTGAATATCGAGTTGCCTTTTGAAGACCATACATCAATTTGGTCTATTCAAGTCATGGTTATAAAAATCTTGACGAGTTTTTATTAGTTATTGATTAATCACTAGTCTCAAGTTTATCAAGTATTTTTATCTAATCGGCAATTAATCAATAGGCGGTTAACAATAGTTAAATCCAATTCTAATTGGACAAAAATCAGCGACAGTCTAGCTATTCTAGTCGGATTCTTAACCAGAACCTGTAAATTCCGACAATTAATTATATTTACTTGAAAATATGGGTCGAACAAGATTTTAAAACATGTGTACTTAAAACAATACATATAAAAATGTGTGTATATACATATAAAATATCAATCCTATTAATCCTTATTAATCATTAGTCGATACTCTACCGACCAAGTAACGCCTAGCAATTCTTAAAAACTTGTTTGTAATATTGTTTCTTAACGATAATATCTTAGTTAAATAAATTTAAGTAGAGGTCAATATCATGAAATCGGTTGCTTTAAATTAATATGGAAGGTGCTTCTTTTCATCACAGCCAAAAGCAACACACAATCGTTTTTATAATATCATTTATGTTCTAACTGAATATAAATTTAATAAGATATAATTGAAAATAATAAGGAAGAAAGAATCAACAAAAACTAAAAAAAAGTGTTTTTGTAAAACTAATAATTAAAAAATAAAAACGATAAATGATTTATATTTTACGTATATTGTCAAAATTTGTTTTTGTTTTGATATTGTTGTCCATAAAAAAAATGGTTAATTTAACATCAAAGAGCAAGTTGGATTGTTGATTAATTGAAACTTGAAAGGAAGGGATTATTTGGAATATCAAGAAAGATGTTATGCTATAGTATAATAAGTTGTATTTCTAATTTCTGTTAATACTCTAATGACTTTATAATAATTATTATTCAAATAAAAGCAAGGTGTATGGTATTATCATGCTTGCTTATTAATCCATCGTGATAATGTGACCTCTGAAACATTGTCTAATGATAAGTGATCCTGGGAACCAACCAAAGTAGCACGAGTGCTACATTGACTATCAGACCAAGAAGACAGAATATGTATGACCTTGGCACATATGTAGCATTAAGTATTAACCTTCAATATGAATTATATACGAACAAATTTGTAAGGGTAAGGATCTCACGATATCTCTTAACCACTAAGATTTTATCATGTGCCCAATACGTGATATCAAAGGCAACAAACCTCAACTTTCTTATATATTGCCTTCTATTTTTAAAGGCTTCCTATGTTGTATTTATTAATAAGCCAAAAATCTGTTTGGGCTACCCATTGTGGCTCTTCAGTTGTTTGATTCTATAAAATCTGTGGTTCTTCAGTTATTTGATTCTATAAAATTCTTGTTAATGTTCTTTTTTGCTATAGACATGAACAAGAAAAAAAACATAACGGTATCAGTGTTTAAATTGAAACTGAAACTTTCATTTTTTACATCGAAGAGAAAAGACTTTTTTTTTTCTTAATATTGGATAGGAAACTTACATTTTTCCTTAAATTATAACTGTTAAACTGGAATAGAAAATAATGATGTTGAAACTTATAGAAAATTATAAATAGGAAACAAATTCACATTAAATTGGCCCCACTCTTCCACAAAATCTCCAAATGCATTAAACCTCCAATGCAATACTTGTTGCCACTTATTCCAAGTAAGCTAAATGCACCACTACTAAATGCGATGCATTAGTGATGGTTTTACAACATTGCAAGATAGTACGCTCCTGGTCTTTCTCTGGTGGTATTCAATATTCTTTCATAATTTAACTATTTATTATCACAACATACTAATAAGAATTTGATTAGTGTTTATAGATTACTGCCTTATCTGGTGGTCACGAGGTACAAGAAGCTATGATGAATGCAAAGTTAAAGGCTAGGCAGAAGCATTTTCACGAATTGCTCAACGAGACCCAAAGTACTAAGCTTTAGTATTCCCAAAAATTGCCCTATTAACAGTTCTTATCATTATCAGCATCCAACGGCCATCTCCTCCCCTATTTAGTTAGATACTTTGTTATTGTGTAAACATATTTTGAATATTATTAATACATATTTCAATTGTAATTATAATTTTATTGATTTACAGTATTATTATTATTATTATTTGAAACGTGCAATGTTACATTTACAAAAAAGCAACAATAATTATTTTTGTTATGTAAATTATAACAAAATTAGATATCACTGACATGGATATTCGTCACTAATATGGTATATATGCATCCGTTGGTGACTCTTCCATCATTGATCCCTTGGTGATTTTGGACATATGAACTGCCTAGAAGTTATGTCAGTAGTCTATCGGTGATCCTTGGTAAATTCTGTAAGTAACTCTCAGTAAATTCTTTACTCACATCATGTTTTCCAGCAAGCTATCACGCACAGATTACCACGTGTTCCCACTTTCCTTGAGGGAGTGGCGCCACATAAATTTGCATTTGAAACTGCATTTTGTTGTGAACATACCGAACATGTTAAACTAGAACGCGTTGTCTGTGGTAATATTCGTTATTTACTCGTATTAATGTAGGCTCATTAGTTTGCAAACATATTTACTAATAGCTTACTCTAGGTCCAATCTAAGCATTCGGAAACCTCAGGCCCTGACTATAGACAGGTATAATAAGTTGACTATACTTATATTGTGTATACTAATCAATCTCACCATAATTTATACATCTTTAAACTTTTATTTAAATAGAAAAGTGTACATACACAACAACCCTTCAAGGGTTTTCTCCAAACAATAACAAGGCTCTTTCATTTTCAGTCCAGATCCTATTAGAATTAGTAACTAATATAAAACCATGTTTTATTAACTAATATATGAAGATTACTAAAGATGGTTGGAGGGTAACATGCATGACTGGCTAGTGCCTACCAAACATATTAAATATTATGTCAATTAGATATAGAACATGTGTATCCTAACCTACAATAAAGCTCCTTATAATAAGGATCATGGATGATCTGGACCACTTGCAATATAGGTGCTCTGGTCCCGGTCCATCAAGGCACACACCATGAGACTACTTGTAAACCTAGAAAATAAATTACTAATTTCACCAAATGATTAACATATTAATTAATCTTCAAGGTAGCAACAAAAAGTCAATTGTGATAATATATATTAAACTTTCAGGCAACTTTTATAAGCTACGACAATTCTTCAATCGAATATAAGATGAGCGTATATATGTTTCTAGTACTTTTTCGGCTCGGTCAGTAGTAGAAAATTAAAAGGTTTTTAGTTCACATATATCATATCTTGTTTAATTTTTTGAAAGTTACTAATTAAGTGAGTGTGGATTTGTTCAACTTTGAAGTATATATATTTTTGTCTCATTTGTAGTGATTATACTACATTATATAATATACAGGACATACAGTATTATCAATTATGTAATATAATATAACTTTATAGTATTGATTTAAATACTCTTAATAACTAACATTTTTAGGCATATGAGGTTATAGCTTATGTTTAAGGAGTTTTTCAGTAAAAAAAAATCTTGACTTTTTACTTTTAATCCAAAGGTTTTTTAACTTTTGTAATTTTAACCTCACAAAATATGTTTTTTTAATTTTAGCTTAAAACTTATCAATATTTGCAATTGATGTGCGTGAATTAAATATATTTTTATTATTATAATTTTCGTTTACACAGATTAGGTTTTAAAATAGTTTTTACTTAAAACCAACTACACACACATAGGGCAAGTGTACCCGTCAGGTGGTAGTATAGTTCGCTGGTAAGAACCGGATATCAATCCGTGGACTCGGTGTCTCAGTACTAAATTTTCGTTACTTTTACACCTTTCCAATTGATGAGTTGGTTTTGTTCCTAATTTATCATGCAAAATAATAAACTACTACTAAACTAGAGAATGACAATATCTAAGAAAGGGTTGCCTAAACTAAGTATCCACAAACAAACATGTGACAACTAAGTGGAGGATTAAAGGTGATGCAAGCTCTAAGTTAACTAAATCTCCAATCAAGGTTTCCTAGTTTAATAAACCTTAGGAAAACTAAAATGAAATAGTCACTCTAATCACCTAAAAATTATTATTTGAAGCTCACTTGCTTAGTTAATGTTAACCTTTAAACAAGAGTTATTTGTTTGTCAAAACTCCTAACTCTACAAGTTTGAGAAAATTACCATGAACAACATAACAATCACCCTAACTTGCTTTCAAGTAAGTAGCACTATCATCATGTTCTTGACAAAAAACCACAAGCATGGTCATGCTAGATAACAATCTTGACCAAAAATCATCAAATCTAACACAAACACAATTATAGAATCCAAGTAAACATTATTATGATTTTTCCAAATCTAAATGCAAGAATTCCTACACATGGTCAAATAATCATTCAAGTCATGTTAACAATTACCATTCCTAGTTTCATGTTATGAATCATGCTAACAAGTTACTACGATTCAATAATCATAATCTTTACATGGGCTTTCCAACACAACATGTAAATACTTATGACCAAACATTCAAGAACAAGGACTTTAAGCATGTATAAGAACTCCAAGAACAAGATTCAAGCACTACTATTAAGATTAACAAAAACAATCACCACATCAACTTTCATGATTATCACATATTCATAAGCTTCAACTTGTTTAGAAAACACCAAATGTTTAGCCTACAAGGCTCATGATAACTAAGACAAACATAAAGTAATATGGATTGTGCATGAATAAGAAGTGAAAATACTAATGTTTAAGACAAGATAATTAGCTAATGAGTTGGATTATCAAGTGATACAACCTCCTAAAGGCTCCTTTCTTCAATCTCCAAGCTTCCAAGATCAGCTTCTTGAGAGAGAATCCACCCAAATGCTCCAACTCCCCTTCAAATGAGCTGAATTCACGTATTTAAGCTACTGGGCATTTGGCACGACCGTGCCACCATTTGGCACGGTCGTGCTTGGTAAGTGTCAGGTGCCTTTTTCGAGTGTTGACTTGTTTGCTAGCCATTTTGGGAAAAATCCCGCTCAACGTTTCTGAGTTGGCACGGTCGTGCCAACCATTGGTATGGTCGTGCTTCCCGGTAAAGTAACGAAAATGGCTGAAATGATCCCGGGAATAAGCTGATCTCAGAGTGGTTTGGCTTGGCACGGTCGTGCCAAGCTTTGGCACGGTCGCGCCAGTCATCAAATCTTCCTCGTACGCCTAGAATCTGAGCGTGCTGATGAGAGTGCCGATCAGGGTTGGCCTGGCACGGTCGTGCCAGTGGTTGGCACGGTCGTGCCATATCTGGCAGTTTGCTGGAAAACTCCGTTTTTGCGAGCCTTTGTTTCTTTACCGGGCCGAAGCCCGGGCCTGCATTTTCACAAATAACTCAAATGAGTATCTAAATCAATGAAAATACGACAAGTTCTTGCGTAAACGGGATCTATTTGACGTTTTAAAGATGTATAAATTCTTATACATCAAACATCCCCACACTTGAACACGTAGTCAACAGCAACTAGAATATAGTGGTTACCAAAAGAAGTCGGAAATGGACCCATGAAGTCTAGCCCCCATACATCAAAGATCTCACATACTTGGATGCCGTTTTGCGGCATCTCATGGCGTGCTGAAATGTTGCTTGCCCTCTGACAAGCATCACGAGACATTACCCACTCATGGGCATCACAGAAGATAGTTGGCCAAAAGAATCCAGAGTCGAATACTTTCTTCGCAGTGTTATTCGCTCCGTGGTGGCCTCCCGTAGGTCCCTCGTGACAGTGGCGCAAAATATCTCTCGCCTCGTCACCATACACGCAACGCTGGATCATCTGATCCGCTCCTACCCTAAACAAGTAAGGGTCATCCCAAAAGTAGTACTTAACATCCGCAAAGAACTTTCGCTTTTGCTGATGGGTCATCCCCTTAATCTGGATGCCACTAGCTAAGTAGTTCGCGAAGTCAGCAAACCATGGGGAATCATCACTCGTCTCGATCCTCATAAGAAACTCGTGGGGGAAATTGTCATTGATGTTAGGCCCACGGATTTCCTTCCTCTCGGAATGCTCAAGTCGAGACAAATGATCGGCTGCAAGATTTTCAGCCCCTCTCTTATCACGGATTTCAATATCAAACTCCTGTAGCAAAAGAATCCATCGTATCAACCTCGGTTTAGCATCCTGCTTGCTAAAAAGATACCGAAGAGCTGCATGATCCGTGTACACAATGGTCTTGGAAAGGACGAGATAAGACCGAAACTTATCGAATGCAAAGACCACAGCTAGGAGCTCTTTCTCTGTCGTGGTGTAGTGCTCCTAAGCGTCGTTCAAAGTCTTGCTCGCATAGTAAATTGGGTGGAAGTGCTTATCTCTCCTTTGACCCAAGACTGCCCCGACTGCGAAATCACTCGCATCACACATCAACTCAAAGGGTAGTTCCTAGTCGGGAGCTACCATGATCGGGGCATTCACCAACTTCTCCTTCAACAACTCGAATGCCTTAAGGCATTCATCGGAGAAAACAAACTGGGCATCCTTCTCGAGAGCTGAGTCATGGGACGGGCGATTTTGGAAAAGTCCTTTATGAATCGCCGGTAAAAACCAGCATGACCTAGAAAACTCCTAATAGATTTCACTGATGTGGGAGGCGGAAGCTTAGAAATAGTCTCAACCTTGGCTCGATCAACCTCGAGCCCCGCCTGTGAAATCTTGTGCCCAAGCACAATGCCCTCCTTCACCATGAAGTGGCATTTCTCCCAGTTCCACACCAAGTTGGCTTCTTCACACCTAGCCAACATCCTCTTCAGATTCCCGAGACACTGATCGAAAGAACTCCCAAATACAGAAAAATCATCCATGAAAACCTCCATGGAGTCCTTGATCATGTCGTGAAAAATGGCCACCATACATCTCTGAAATGTGGCCGGGGCATTACACAGTCCAAAGGGCGTCCGCCGATAGGCAAATGTGCCGTAGGACATGTGAATGTCGTCTTCTCCTGATCCTCAGGAGAGATGGGAATCTGAAAATAACCCGAGAAACCATCAAGGAAGCAGTAAAACATCCTCCCTGAAAGCCTCTTAACATTTGATCAATGAAAGGAAGAGGAAAATGATCTTTCCTTGTGGCATCATTGAGTTTGCGATAATCAATGCAAACTCTCCACCCGGTGACAGTATGAGTGGGAATCAACTCGTTCTTCTCATTAGTCACCACTGTCATCCCCCCTTTCTTTGGAACCACCTGCACAGGACTAACCCAAGGCGAATTAGAAATCGGGTATATCAGACCTGCATCAAGCAATTTGATGACCTCTTTCTTCACAACATCCTGCATGTTCGGATTTAAACGCCTCTGATGCTGCACTACGGGTTTGAAGTCCTCCTCCATCAAGATCTTGTGGGTACAAAAAGATGGATTGATCCATTTTATATCCATGATCTTTCAAGCTATCGCCTTTTTATGCTGCTTCAAACCTCAAGCAATCTACCCTTCTCTTCTTATGACAACCTAGCAGAGATGATGACGGTAGTTGAGTCGTACCCTCTAAGAAAGCATACTCCAAGTGATCTGGAAGTTCCTTAAGCTCAAGTGAGGGCGGATCCTCAACCAAAGGGCGTGCTTTAGGCTCAGCAACGCGATCCACCACTTCAAAAACCTCAGTACGTGGGGGAGCCACATGACCTATCAGACAGGTCATATCTTCAGCAGACTGGACCAGAGCAGGCGAACCAAAAGTCTCTCCTCCAATGAGCTGTGTGTCCACAACTTCCTCCTCATACGTGCTATGAAGATAATCACTCACATATGTGTTAATAGTCTTGATAAAGTAGAGTGTATCATCATGACTCTGTGGATGCTGCATGGATTTCCCTATATCAAAGGTCACTTCTTCATCGTCTACCCTAAGAGTAAGTCTGCCGGTGCAGACATCGATCAACGCTCGAGCAGTGGCAAGGAATGGCCTACCTAAGATGAGAGGAACAATTTTGTCCTCATCCATGTCCAGGATCACAAAATCAACAGGAAAGACAAACTTGTCGATCTTCACTAGCATATTCTCAACTATACTTTGAGGATACTTCACTGAATGATCGGCTAACTGAAAGCTCATACGAGTGGGTTTTGGCTCTCCCAAGTCCAGCTTAGCAAAAACCGCATAAGGCATGAGGTTTATGCTGGAGATCAGCTAGTGACCGACAAACTACCAATCAAGCATGGGATAGTAAAACTCCCGGGATCACTCATTTTCTGTGGTATCTTGTTTTGAAGAACTGCTGAACACTCCTCGTTCAAGGTCACATGCGAAAGTTCCTCAAGTTTCTTTTTGTTAGATAGAATATCTTTCAGAAACTTGACGTACTTAGGCATTTGAGCAAGGGCCTCGACAAACGGTAGGTTTATATGAAGTTGCTTGAAAAGCTCAAGGAATTTACCGTAGTGTTCTTCCATTCTTTGCTTCTTCAACCTCCCTTGATATGGAACGGGAGGGACATACTCTCTCACTGGCTCCTTGGGACGTGCTGTACTTGCTGGGTCTCGCCTCAGTTGTACCTCTCCCGGAGACTCGGTCTCAATCTCCTCATCAACCTCATCATTAATCGGCTTTGGTGAAACAGCTGAAGTGATGGGCTCAGCGGTCTTGCCGCTTCTCAACGTGATGGCCTTCGCAGTAGCATTCGGATTAGGCTCCGTCGTGCTTGGAAGGCCCCCCTGTTGTCTCTCAGACAACATCTTGGCAATCTGGCCAACTTGGTTCTCTATGGTCTGCATGGAAGCCTTCTGGCTTCTCAACTCACTCTCGTGCCTCGTGAAACAACCGTCATACTCCTTGAAGCGCTTTTCATTTTCGATTCTTTGACCAGCTAAGAGTTGACTAAACATTTCCTAAACACTAGGTTCATTAGTGGAAGGCATCTGCTGAGGCCGAGGTGCACCGTATCCTCCAAGAGCTGGGGGGCGTGGACCAAACCTGGGTGGATGCTGAGTTGACGCTTCAGACTTCCAACTGAAATTTAGGTGATTCTTCCACCCCGGATTGTAAGTATTGTTGTAGGGATTATGTTGAGGACGGTACTGGTTTCCCATAAAATCTACATGCTCGTGCGACGCCTCTCCAGCCGGAAAATCGCCTACATGATATGCTCCCCCACTCGAGGAACCACTCGAGTGGATCTCCATCACTCGATCAAACTTTGAAGATAAGGCATCCATTCGTGCTGTGATGGCGGTGAAGTCATTCACGTGATGAACTCCCTGTCTAGAACTCTTCCCTCGTGATGGCTGCTGTGTCCGATTCTTCAAGGCGCATTTCTCTAAGATCTCAAATGCCTCGTTGGCATTTTTCGTGCCTATGTCTCCGCCTGAATATGTATCGACCATCATCTGCCCTTGACCATCCAAACCATGGTAGAAGATCTGACATTGTTGCCACTTGGGCAACCCGTGGTTGGGACCTTTCTCATGAGCTCTTTAAACCGCTCCCACGCCTCATAGAGGGGCTCATCATCGTCCTGACGGAAGTTAAGAATCTTGGTTCTTAACCGAACAGTTTTCTCTGGGGGAAAATATTTCTGAAGGAACTTCTCAGCTAATTGATTCCACGTAGTGATAGATCCAGCTGGAATTGAAAGAAGCCACTCTTTAGCTCCATCACGTAAAGAGAACGGAAAGACCGAAGACGTATTGCATCCGATGATGCATCACAAATGGTGAATGTGGCACAAACCTCCAGAAACCCCGCGATATGGACACTAGGATCCTCGTGATCCTTGCCATAAAACTGAACCGCATTCTGCAGCATCGAAATGGTGCCAGATTTGATCTCGTAATTATTATTATTTATTGTGGGTGCATTGATGCTCGCAGGTAAACCCTCAGGTGAAGGTTTTCCTATGTCGTTTAAGACCCTCGTTTCCTCTTCGTCTGCCATTTCTACGTAAACCTCGTGAAGTGTGACGTCTCCCAACGCGTCTGCCTCAATTGTGGCGGCCACCCTGCGGGCCCGCTCCCGCAATCTTTGATGAAAATTGCGCTCCGGTTCCGATGAAGGCTCAACAACTTCAGCAACTGGTGTTGAGGACATGCACGACCTGTAAGGAAAAAGAAGGAACACAATGCCCTATGTATACACAAAGATAAAAAGGATTAATTAATTACTTAACATAATTTTTTTTAATTAATTATGTGAGACAAATAAAAACAACTAGACAAAATTTTGTACGCTTTTCACAATGATTTAACAAGTAACTCCAACCATTCTTGAGAAGACCGAGTCCCCGGCAACGGCGCCAAAAACTTGATGTGCGTGAATTAAATATATTTTTATTATTATAATTTTCGTTCACAAAGATTAGGTTTTAAAATAGTTTTTACTTAAAACCAACTACACACATAGCACAAGTGTACCCGTCAGGTGGTAGTATAGTTCGCTGGTAAGAACCGGACATCAATCCGTGGACTCGGTGTCTCAGTACTAAATTTTCGTTACTTTTAAACCTTTCCAATTGATGAGTTGGTTTTGTTCCTAATTTATCATGCAAAATAATAAACTACTACTAAACTAGAGAATGACAATATCTAAGAAAGGGTTGCCTAAACTAAGTATTCACAAACAAACACGTGACAACTAAGTGGAGGATTAATGGTGATGCAAGCTCTAAGTTAACTAAGTCTCCAATCAAGGTTTCCTAGTTTAATAAACCTTAGGAAAACTAAAATGAAATAATCACTCTAATCACCTAAAAATTATTATTTGAAGCTCACTTGCTTAGTTAATGTTAACATTTAAACAAGAGTTATTTGTTTGTCAAAACTCCTAACTCTACAAGTTTGGGAAAATTACCATGAACAACATAACAATCACCCTAACTTGCTTTCAAGTAAGTAGCACTATCACCATGTTCTTGACAAAAAACCACAAGCATGGTCATGCTAGATAACAATCTTGGCCAAAAATCATCAATCTAACACAAACACAATTATAGAATCCAAGTAAACATTATTATGATTTTTCCAAATCTAAATGCAAGAATTCCTACACATGGTCAAATCATCATTCAAGTCATGTTAACAATTACCATTCCTAGTTTCATGTTACGAATCATGCTAACAAGTTACTATGATTTAATAATCATAATCTTTACATGGGCTTTCCAACACAACATGTAAATACTTATGACCAAACATTCAAGAACAAGGACTTTAAGCATGTATAAGAACTCCTAGAACAAGATTCAAGCACTACTATGAAGATTAACAAAAACAATCACCACATCAACTTCCATGATTATCACATATTCATAAGCTTCAACTAGTTTAGAAAACACCAAATGTTTAGCCTACAAGGCTCATGATAACTAAGACAAACATAAAGTAATATGGATTGTGCATGAATAAGAAGTGAAAATACTAATGTTTAAGACAAGATAATTAGCTAAATATGTTGGATTATCAAGTGATACAACTTCCTAAAGGCTCCTTTCTTCAATCTCCAAGCTTCCAAGATCAGCTTCTTGAGAGAGAAATCCACCCAAATGCTCCAACTCCCCTTCAAATGAGCTGAATTCATGTATTTAAGCTACTGGGCATTTGGCACGACCGTGCCACCATTTGGCACGGTCGTGCTTGGTAAGTGTCAGGTGCCTTTTTCTAGTGTTGACTTGTTTGCTAGCCATTTTGGGAAAAATCCCGCTCAACGTTTCTGAGTTGGCATGGTCGTGCCAACCATTGGCATGGTCGTGCTTCCCGGTAAAGTATTCGAAAATGGCTGAAATGATCCCGGGAATAAGCTGATCTCATAGTGGTTTGGCTTGGCACGGTCGTGCCAGTCATCAAATCTTCCTGGTTCGCCTAGAATCTGAGCGTGCTGATGAGAGTGCCGATCAGGGTTGGCCTGGCACGGTCGTGCCAGTGGTTGGCACGGTCGTGCCATATCTGGCAGTTTGCTGGAAAACTCCGTTTTTGTTCCAATTTGCTCCAAAAGCCTTTGTTTCTTTACCGGATCGAAGCCCGGACCTGCATTTTCACAAATAACTCAAATGAGTATCTAAATCAATGAAAATACGACAAGTTCTTGCGTAAAGGGATCTATTTGACGTTTAAAGATGTATAAATTCTTATACATCAGCAATTTAGCCTCATATTTTTTTACTTTCAACTTTTGTCTCCTATATTTTTTATCTTTCACAAATTTCTTTTTTACGTTTCATTCTAAATTTTTCGGGTTAATAAGGCGCAACGTACATGTGTGGTTCAACGTTTTTATGTTTCGTTCAAAATTTTGCGAGTTAACACGGCGTAACATACATGTGTGGTTCAATGTTTTTACGTCTATTTTTTATGTTTAACAGGTTCGTCGCAACACGCATGTCCTAGGTAGATAGGGGTATAAACGAGCCGGGTCGAGCCCGAGCCCGATTAGGCTCGAGCTCGGCTCGTCGTGTTTTTATGAAGCTTGAGCTCAAGCTCGGTTCAGTTCCAGTCTCCTTATTTAAGCTCGAGCTCGGCTCGCGATTTAAACCTAAAGCTCGAGCTCGTCTCGAGCTATTTTGAGAACAACCTCAAACAAGCTAAAAGCCCGGCTCAAGCTCGCTTCAAGATTGCTTAAACGAGTCAAAGCTCGGCTTGCCAATGTTATCATCATTATTAATATATTATATACAAAAAAAGTACAATTTTGTTTGTGCTCGTTTAGGCTCGTGAGCCTAAACGAGCTTTGTATTTCAGCCTCGAAATGAGCTCTTTTGCAGGCTCGGGCTCGTTAAAGCTCGGTTCGTTTAAGCTTTTAGCCGAGCCCGTAACGAGTAGCTAGCTCTCGAGCCCCTGGGCTTGTTTACACTCCTATAGGTCGAGTCAATGTTGGTATTCGCTGCTAGTGGTGTAACATTGGTACTATTTGACATGGTTTACGCCCCGCTGCAACACGCGGGTGCTTAATTGTAGTTTGATTGAAGATACAAAATATGAAAAGGAAATATTAATTTTAGTGCAATATCAAGAGCCTAATAATGTATCCATCAGTCAAGCGTGCTATAATTGCTTTTAGCATTGTGTCAAGGACAATGACATTTCATAAGTTTCTACAAAACCTGTTTCACAACTTACATCAACGAATTTTAAAGTAAACTTTTTAAATTATAGTATGCGTTTCCTATCAAATACATTTATAAACAAAAAATGATATATATATATTTTTATAATTATTTGTTATCTTTCTAATAATATCACTAAAACAAATATCAAAATAAATGGAGTAGATAAAAATAGAATGAAATAAGCACATGTCAAAATTATAATACTTAGAGATGAATTAACACAGATTTAAGAAATCAGTATCTTTTCTCATCGTCTTGACAAGTTGGTCTACTGATTGGTTACTTGGTTTCTCTTCTTTAAGTCTCAAATTCAACTTCTACTAGCAACACTTTAAAGGATATTGGTGGTGACAATGAAGTTTAGTACTAGGCCTCTCTAGAGGGTAGCCAGTTTGAAACCAAGCCGAACCAGGGTTTACCGTATTGGGTCTTCGGCAGTGGCGGACCCAGTAATTCTTTGCTGGGTGCGGAATATTTTTAAAGATTTTAGGCCTCTAGCTATATAAAAAATTCGGTTCATAGCGGGTCGGATTGAGTCGAGTCATGTAAGACAAAAGAACATCAAACTAAAATTTATATAATCATCAAAACACGTCAAACGTTATTACAAACATATTTAAAATGTCCCCTGCAGGTTTTCATTTTTTGAATTCTATCCAGAATATCATCTAGAGATACTAAACACTCTATAAGTTTATTACATTTTTACTCATGGTTCCTATCACATATAAATCGCTTCATAAGTTCATAAAACAACGCTAAACACTTAAACAAAATAAACAATCATGTTCAATCACAGTCCATAATTTTCAATTTTATTTTCAAACATTCAAGCCCTAGTGTTAAATGTTGATTACTTGTAACTAATCATTTAAACAAACAAAACTTTAAATAAAACAGCAAAATCATTTAACTACAAGTCTAGAACAACAAAAAAAGCATCAAACAACATAAAAAGATCAAACCCTTAGACGTCTATATTTTCTCCTAATCATCACATAAAAAAATCAGTAAAGAAACCATGCTAGTTCTAGATCGGAATTCTGGCGTAATATGGGTCAGTTTTGCTGGAATTTTGGTTTTTCCGGCAAAAAAAGTCGTCCAGTCGTGAGCAGTGGCGTCAAGTCGCTAAGAGTTTTCTTTGGGCAGGATTTGGAATGGAATGAGTGAATGGGTTTGAGTTATTTTATTTAGTTTAATTTTTTGGGTTGGGTTTGGGCTTGGGTTAATAAAAGTAGATTGTAGATTGGATTTTGATTGAGTTAAGTAATTAAGTGAATAAGTGGTTAAAAAATAATTATATAAATTGTGGTATATACTTATATATTAGATAATAACCGGTGTTAATTATTTTTGTAAATTTATGATATTTTTTTCTAAGTGGGGCGGTTGAAAATCTTCAAGGGGTGCGGGTGAAAATTTCCAAGGGGTGCGGTCAAAATTTCCGACAGAAAATAACACTAAAAAATATTTTTTCAAGAGGTGCGCCCGCCCACCCTAAGTTTGGGGTGGGTACGCCCTTTGCCTTCGTGCTGGCGGGTTTTCCCCGGAACTGTTGGCTTGATGGCTTGGATATGCATCCAACTCTGACCATTATAGATGGAATGCATTTCATCAATTGAGTGCATCCCAGAATGCTTTTCCGGTGATTTGGTTGATCGTTAAAAAAAGTATCTTTTCTCATCATAGTTTTTTACAACATCACCCATTATAACTTAATTTTAATTATTTATCATCGTTGACAGGTTTTCTATAACTTGTTATGGCATATTATAAGAAAGATCAACCGTTAACAAACAATTTTCTACAGAAAAAAAAAAGAAGAAAACTAAATAGATAAGTAAGCATATCCATGGCCACAAAAGTTTGTTTTGATCATAAACCACATACAATGTTGCCGAGTGAATGATTAATCATTTGTGGGTTCTTAATAACCACTGATAAAAAAATCTAGTTGATTATATTATTTCCCATCAAATATTTCAACTTGGATACAGTGGGAAAAAAACAATAACAAATAAAACAACGTATATTATTTGTTTTGTTATTGAGGTCGTGGTTTAAGAAAAATCACAAATTGAGTCCACTAAGAATCTTAAGAATCTTGTTGAATGAATGATGTTGATGGTTTAAATAAGAGACGTTTTTTTGCCCCCTGGCACTCGACCAGGGTGGTCTAGAATGTATCAAAACATTTCGAACCAATAATTTTTATGTTTGTTTTTTGGGGATAGCTAAAAGACATTGATCATATGGAAGATTTTGGAGTGAGTAGTACAAGGATAGTAAAGACAAGTGAGGTACATGATAGTCATGAGAAGATTGGTGGTTGTGTTAATCGGAAGATCCAATCTTTTTTTTTATTTTGAAATATTGGATTTTAATAATTTCAACTACTCGTTGTTGATTGCCAACAGTTTAAACTTAAAAAATAACCAATAGCAGTCCCAACTATTGACATATTGGTTACCAATGGACCCTGACTAACAGAACCCTAACACCGTTAGTCTCCGATCACTGAAAAAACCGTTTTTTTTTGCCAGAAAAAGGTTTCTAAATGACCGATCTAAGGTTACAAAGAGGTTTGGGACGAAGATGTTAAGTTTTCCGGCCAAAAATAAAGTTTTCCGACGACGACTTCAATAGTTGGGGCTTTTACTAGAAAAGGGTTCCTAAAGGTCCATACTAAGGTTGCAAAGAGTTTTGTGACGAAAATGTTGAGTTTTCCGACCAAAAATGAGTTTTCTAGCCAAAAACGTTTTTCCGGCGACCGGAGCCTAACGGCGTTAGAGTTCTGTTAGTCAGGGTCTATTGGAGGCTAATATGTTAATAGTTGAGACTGCCAGATGTTATTTTTAAAGTTGAGATTGTTAGACGACAACAGTGAATAATGAGGATTATTAAAATCCAATATTTTTTTTATTTTTTATATATTTATAGTATTTTATTAATATCTATTATTAATAATACATAAAAACGAGTATAAGATATACTACACATATAAAAACTTAGTGGTGTCACGTGACTAGTCTTCATACTTAGCCGGTCACGTAATAGAGGCATACAACAAAAGGTACTACACAAATACACACTTTGGCGAAACTACTTGGGGGTTGTTCACAACACATGTAATTTCTTTTTTAAAATAGTATGTTAACAATCTGATCTCGATCAACCTCATTAAATTTTGACACCGGCCACAAGAAAAATATATTTGGAATTTTATAATTTCACAAATATAAACCTATGATAAACTAATTAACAAATATGAAACCATTATATATGTAACATATATATATATATATATATATATATATATATATATATATATATATATATGTGTGTGTGTGTGTGTGTGTGTGTGTGTGAATTAAGTGAACAAATCATGTCCATTGATTTACACACGTGTATGGCTAGGATTTCATCATCAAATCGTTAAATACACTAGTGTAGTTCTTTATCAAATCCTAGACATTGATTTACACACTTGTATGGTCAGGATTAGTTCACTCAGTTTGCAAATACACTAGTGTTCACTCTTGAACCTATATATATATATATATATATATAAAGTGTAACGTACAATAGGGCTTATCGTACGAGTGTATGCGATTGTGAAATCGCATGTTATAAAAAAGCATGTTGGTAAAGTTGATGAAATCGCATGTTGGTTTTTTGTACAATTTCGCATGTTGTTTTCAGCACAAATCGCATGTTAAAAAAGTAAAGTCACACGTTGAAAAACCAATCGCGTACGCTCGTACGATAAGCCATATTATACAATAACTAACCTATATATATATGTGTGTGTGTGAGTGTAAAATAATAATTTGGATAATACAAGCCAAACTAATTAATTATTAAATAAAGAAATAACTTTTAAGCCAATTTAACTTAACCCAATTAAAACTTAACAAATGATTAATTTTTTTTACTAATAAAAGGAACTACATAAAAAACACCACTGGTTAGCAAAACAATTGCAAGAGCATAAGCGAGGTTTTCAACCCACTTCAAGTCCATCTTACCTTTTGTATGAACAAACGATCCGAAAGAGTAATTAACTATCGAATAAAAAATGGTCACTTCCCAATTACTCTTGATATTAAAAATTGCATCGTTTCTGAATCTCTATAGAACCACCCACCGAGAAGAGAATATTGTAGCTTCCAACAACTGCTTTATCATCTTCTTTCCTCTATACGGATTGCCGCCCTCCGCCCTTTCTTGCTGCATCGTCATTGTCGCCTGCTAAAGCTCCATTGCTGCTGACCGCCTTACGCCCTCACCACGTTCGTGTTCCATTCTTCTCAACCGTTAATTGTTAGTTTCCAAGTTACAAACAGTTGATTTACATGATTATTTGTTTGAATTTTGATAGATTATTTGATTTATTATTAATAGTACCTTTCGATACTTTATATTATTTGATTAGTGACAGTTAAGATTCGTTAGAATGTGGTTATGTTGATTTGTTAGTATATTCGATTAATAATATGCTGTTGTTTATATACCAAAGTATTAAAACTTAGTGTGTTAATGTGAAATTTTGTTATGTGGTGGATATTTAATTTAGTTCTATTTTTTATTATATGACTTGACCTCAACCGGATGTAAAAAATTTAATACATAGACATTTAATGGTAAACAACCAGTTTGAAAAAAAAAAACTCTAATGTGGACGTGGTGGATGATAGAAGTGTGTGATGAGATGTGTGACATAACATTATTCTTACTTTAGCCAAATCAAAATATTCCACTACACGGCAGTAGTGGAATCCAACTTACTTGTTGGTGTTACATTTGAACTTATGCTTATAACATTGTGTCTTTTAGTTTATTTAATTAGATATTGTTAAAATTAAACAAAATGCCATAAATAAAAAAGAAACAAAAACAAAACTTATGAAGAGTAAGAAGTATGACACCGTATATCTAACATGATCATTAAAGATAACTTGATACGATAGTGGTAATTAAAATACTAGAATATGTTACAATGAAACGTTAGTATTTGATCTTCATAATTGATATTGTTCATAATGATACAACTGAATTTCAAAAGTGTATTGATCATCATTGGTCTTTGAATAGATGGCCTGATTCTGTATGGGCTGATTTAAAGTCGGCCTTGTAATCAAGCTTATGGGCTACTGCCGTGTAGTGGAATATTTTGATTTAGCCGGCTAAGGGGCGTTCTTGAGAGGGAGGTTAGCCGGCTAACTTATTGATATGGGGCCCACAACGGTAAATATTACCGTTTTATATTTAAAAAAATTTCTTTTTACAATTTTAAAGTATATATACATATATGACTTCGATTTTTTACCCAACACCTCTTAAACTTTCTGGTTCTCAACCATTCTTCATCTATATTTTGAAAAAATTTACATAAAACCATGAGTTATTAGTTCCAACTGACCCGAAAACCCTACGGTCAAAACCCACCCGAATCGAACACCATGAACAACCCCTAACGTCAAAACCTGCCCAACCTTTTCACCCCACAGCTTTTTTAGGTATTTAATTTTATTTCTAAGAAATTTAAACTTTATTGTGCTTTTTTAGGATTTTAATTTTTATTGTACTTTTCTTAAACTTAATGGAGTTTTTAAATGTTATGTCTTATTTAATGAAATGTTACAATAAGATTCATACAAGATTTTAATAAAAAAAAAGTAATGATTGAAAAATGATTGTGTGTAGTTAAAAACCGTCAAACCATTAGGCCATCCACTTGGACCATCAAGCACCCAACACCACCCCCTTTGAGCCTAGGCTCATTGTGTTCATGGGCTATCCCACGATCTCCACAACCACATGCATTTTTAATTTATTTATGATTTTTTTACCCCTCTCTCTCTCAATTAAATAAAAAATAGTATGAAACACATATGTTGGTGATGGAGGGATGGTGACGCAGCAATGATGTAAAGAGTGGTGATGGAGTTTTGGCTCACCAATATAGAGGATAGCCTTACAACATACAATTTTAAAAGAAAAAATGAAAAAATTTGGTGTTGTAATGTGTTAATAATGTGACAAGTACTTTATGACATTAGAGTTAAATAAAAATGAAACCATTATGCTTATACTTTAAGATAATTGTGTATTTACTCTTTTTTTTAATATTTTAGCAATAATATGCATTTTGGCTTCTATATTTCTAATTTTAGTTTACTTACACTGTAACATATATTTTAGAAAACATAGAGAGCAAATGAAATTAAGGGAACTTATGTTACTGTAACATACATGCATGTAATATAAATCAACTATTGAGAAAAAAAAGTTACTTTTATACATGGTTATATAATATTCAGAGTAAATTATGTATGTAGTTCCTATGATTTATATGAAACTACAGATTTAATAATTTAAAGTAAAAAGCTGAAAGGATTGTGTCTGTTTTTTAAACTTGTTGCATAAATGGTTTGAGCATGGTTTTAAAGGGCCTATAAGCTTGTCGTTGTAGCACATATTGGTAATCTAGTCATTTTCATTTATCTCACTCCTATCTATTTTACCTTTTCGATCTTTCCATCTTTACCATTAAAGAACAATATGCTTTACGTTTGCAAATAACCGTTTCCTAAGATAAAGTGAAGCAATGTGTGATATACTTTATCAACAGTGCATGTGTGCCAGTGTTTCCAAACATTTCAAGTAACAAGAAATCATGTTCAATACCAAACATAATTATAAGGTATAAGAAAAACACAATTTTACTACATAAAAATGATTTTATGGTTTTCTCAAGACAAAAGCACCTGGTAAAACGTATGTTTTATTGACAGTTCAATGATCGACCACTTAAAGTGTCGTTGAATTTCGATTAAGTGAGAATATCAATATGTGACAATTTGGCTAATGTAATTTAATGATTGTACCAACGAAATCGCAAGCGGCGGTTTCCATTGTCAGTCATTGATTCTAGATTGGATGAAGAGATTAACCAAGGACAACACGATTGTGTTGGTGTATGGGTTTTTTATATGTCAATGGGAAGGCCCATAACTATTATATATAGGCAATTCATGACATTTTGAATCGTCATGGAACTCTTTGAATGAAGGGTTGAACCATTAGCTTTTAACAATTACAACCATCAATAGTGATAATACTCCGAAAAAAAATTGGGTAGTGGTTAAAGGAACCAATAACTCGCGGCCCCTAAAACAACTCACACTGACCGTTGCCCGTCTCTCGTCAACAGAAATGTTACCCAACCAAATTGTTGCGAACTAATTCTAAGTTTCACCTTCTTTCTAATAGAAATTAAACGTTTGCTTTTTATAATTTTAAAAACTTGGAATCTTGAATCAATAGAAAAATCATTAGTAGTATTACAAAGTAAAAAATGTATATTATGTAGAAGATGGTCACACCTTTAAGAAGACAATAAAGTCATACCACAGCCTAGCGAGAATCCTGGGGGTGGTCTCCACGTGATATTGTTGTGGTACAAAAGCGGACCATTGAGTGTCAAAAGGCATCGGACCACTGGCATTTGCATGCACCCGACTATTTCCGGCTTGTTCCCTACAATATTAACTTCTTTGGGACCAACCTCATTTCTGGATATACTTTCGACCATCTATTTGGATCCGAATCCAGATTCACCAATAAGTCAATAACCAAATGGTCAACTTAAAAAAAAATATTATAAGAGTAAATTTAAGCTTCATTTTTTGTCAGTAGAAAAAGCAAATTTTGGGCTGGGCCCAAGAGATCTAGAGGATCTTGAATCCGGGTTCTTTGGAGGATTTTGCATTTTTTTGCTTTCACCATCCGAAATTGCAATGATTTCAGTAACTTTTTCTTTTTGAAACATATTTTTATGAACACTTGTAAGCTATTACTAATAACATATTGAAAAGTGGGAATAGATGTGAATTATGCAAAAACTATATTGTTAAAGCGAATAACAAACAATTTATAACGAGTTATTAGGTTATAGTTTGGTTTTTGTTATATGATTTCGGTCCATTAAATAACCCATCTCATCGATTTGCTATATGAATTATTACGTTTTAGTTTGGTTTTTGTGTAAAATCCGATAAGAGCAGGCCTAGTCATTCAATCTGCATCTGAAACATAATCGGATTTATTGGCATTCTCCGATGACATCACCAAATGGAGAGCAGGTTTGGTCATGACCCAAACAAGAACAAGAAGATGTTGTTACATATTTCAACCACCCATCGCCAACGTGGCGAACCACAACCCCCCCCCCCCCCCCCCCAAATAAATAAATAAAAGTGCCCAAAAACATTGTGTAACTGTGCAAGTATTTACAAGTAATAGTTCATTCGTCACTAAGAATTATTTTGTCACGTAAATATAAAAAAATAATTTAATTTGAAAGAAAATAAAATTTATATCGAATGTTGAAATATATGATGGTGCAAGTTGTTTCATTTCAACTAAAAATTTTGCACACCTATTGTTTCTTTCACAAACTCCCATCCATTTGAAGTGTTAAGGCAGGTATGTCGCCCTCACATGAAGGGCATTTATGTTATTTTTGTGTAATTATTGAAATGAAAAGACACATCACGTTGTATCATACATTTATAAAGACCATAAACAAATAATCTTGAACTAGGGTTGGGTAAATATGACTAAATATCACATCTGTATCGATACCATCTTGATACCTTACCGTTACCGCCCCTAATATTATGTTGCTATTATGTCACCTTGAAGTCTTTTGGCATTGGGTCAAATGTATGTTGGTTTTGTTGAAACATTATATGTTTTGGATCAATGATTACGAAATGGTTAATGATGTAATATTGTCTTTCAGAAGTCCTAGTGTATCTTGCTATAATTTTTCACATCATTTACGCCGTTGAATTTTGATCTAAACTATATTGTACAATTTCAATATATTCAATGTTGTGGGATTGAACATTCGCACATCCAATTTCAATATAGAGTAAATTATAGATTATGTTATTTACTAATATATAATATTATATGCTGTGTACTTTAATTTCGATAATACACGATAAAAGAAGTGCCTCTTACATAAGGGTCATATGTCTTATGTAACACTGCAAATGGATAACAGTTAGTGTAAATGACAGTTTGCGTGCACAATTTAATTTCAAATAAAGAACATATATGATAATTATTGAAATTAAAAGAAAACATGTGACATTATATATTAATAAAGGAGTACATAATATATAATTTACTCTAGTTTTTTTAACTTAAAAATTACAAGTTACTGCTACAAAATCAAATTACTATAAAAGAATTACTTGAAAAAAAAATCAATATTAAGTTTGTTGTTATCCGAACAAGCAGACTCTTCACAAGGGGCTTACCTAGAAACCAAAATACTTTTTGAAACTACCTAAAAGCATTTATGACTTTTTTGAACCACCAACAAATAAAAAAACTCACATGTAAGATGTTATTACTGATGAATGAAACCCTAGAAAGTAGAAACCATAACACCATACACCTTGGCGTGCATCAATACATCGGATCCTTAACTAGCATCTAAACTTTGGTAAAGAACATTAGTAGAAATGCAGGAAAGAACGTTGATGGAGTCAAGATAACACGGATGAGACCGACGGGTAATTATAAAATAATATATTGATACTGACAGGGGCGGACCTACCTTAGGGGAAGTGGTAGCCTCCGCTACCTCTTGGCGCTCTGGCGGTAGTGTAAATTTTGGAAAAATTTGACTTTTTTTTTATTTCGTTATCTCTTTTTCATAAAACATTACCTCTACGAAGATTTTCTAGATCCGCCACTGGATACTGATTGGTTTTGTTGAAAACGATGGCAAAACAAATGCATGACTGATTGAAGTCTTTAGATCATTGGCATATCTATCTTGGCTTTTAGGTTTAAGATCATATCTTCTATAATTGTTTATTATTTAAAAAGAAGGGTTGGTCAATAATGTCTTTATGTCTTTACAAATTAAAGTGCACCCCCTCCCTTATCGCTTATCAAAGCTGTCTGTATACAGATCACATTATCACAACAAACATATAACCTTTTTTAGCTTTTGTAATTGATGCTCTTTATTTTATGGTAGATAAGGAGAAATGTGTATTTGGCATATAGGTTGTAAACACGCCTAGCTCTTAGTGAGTTAAACAAATATCAAACTGAAAACTCGAGTAAAGCTTAGTATAAATGAACTTGAGATCATATTAGAGCTAAACGAGTTCCAATATGAGTTTTACATATCGAATTTAACTAGACTTGCAACCTAAAATGAGCTAATATTAATTTTATATAATTGTTATTTAATGTATTAAATGTATATATACATAGTAATAGTTATACACACATATATAAACAAAATATTAAAGAAATATAAACAAACTAAACTCAAGTTTGAAATCTATTCAACCGTTTATCACAATTTCTATAAATAGATTTCAAAACATTCTAAGCTCAAACTCAAACTCTCTTTAATTATATGAGCGTAGACGTCTAAAGTGCTACAAGCTTACTCAAGTCAAAAAAGTAAAACTAGAAAGTATATATTCTCGCTTTTTTATTTTATAAAAATTAAATATCCAATAAATTTAAAATGTCACTATCATTGTTTTAATACAAGATAAAAAGATCAATTTTAATGGTACGTATAAAGAAAATAGCCAGTGATGTAGGCAGGGGCGCATCTTTTTAGTGGCCCTGGAAATTCCGATTCTTACTGATTTTTCGCTCGTAATGTTAGTTTTATAAAAAAAAATTATCTTTTTAGTGTAAAATATTAGATTATTAAAAGTACAGCCTCTATTGATTTGGATTTGAGAATATCGCCTCTACTATTTTTTTATTTAAAATCCGCTACTTGATGTAACTATCTAATTATCTAAATATTTTTAAAAGCAACGCGTTATCTTCTTTATAATATATATTCCTTTTCCATACCTACAGTATGCTAAGTTCCAATACTTTTAATTATTTTTAGAGCGACTTTCTAATTTTATGAAATTTTACGTCCATCAACCTACTTTTTCACGTACATACTATCTTTTGTAAACAACATATCAATTTAGTTTACCTATACAAATATTTCCATCATTATTGCTATTAGTACAAAAATAACAGTCTTTTTTTTTCTTTTTGATCGCCTAGAAAACTCATTTCCTTAAAACTATTCTTTTGAAAAGTCACCTATTTGTAATAACACAATTACAATTACAATTTGCTTTGAAAAAAATTCTATTTCGGTAAATTCAATAATAATACGTAAATTTCATTTGAAAATATAACTATACTTTTAGTTACATATGAACATAAAAGTGTATCAGAATGTAGGGTTAGAACAAATGTATAGTCTTCTAAAAATAGAAACTAGTAGGAAGGGTATTAAATAGATCTCAATTGAACTCACTCAATCGGTATAGAACCGTCTCGTCGAACTATACGATATGAGATTTTAGGTTTTTGATTTTTGATTTTTAGCTTGTAGATTTTAGAATTTTTCGTAGATCGTTTTGTCTTTTCATTTAGCATTGTGTCTTTTATATATTTGCGTCATTGTGTCTTTTTACGACTAATCGTGTCTTTTTCCTCGATATGTTTTATATTTTGCTCGAAATTGTGTTATTTTTTGCGATCCATTATGTTTTTGTATCCTTTTTCATTTTTAGGATAATTTTACCCTCAGAATATAATGATTATTCACTGTTTAACATTGCATATAATGACTATTTTATTACGTCATTTTTTAAAAGTTATGAGGATAAATACTGATTAGCAAAACAAATGTGTCATGCTTAAAAAAGGTATCAAGGCACAAAGACAGCAATTCACTCGCTAGATAATTGTTACGTAATTTGGCTTTATTTTGTTTACTTTAAAAAAGTAAAATTAAATATAATATGCGAGGAATATCCACCAACTTTGCTGCCCACTTGATTTATAATGTGATGACTGAGTTAAAGAGTAAGCACTTGTTAAATAAAGTGGTAGGACGATGTATATATGCACATGCACCTTCTTTTTTTTTGGTCCATTATTGGATTACGTCTAAATTACCCATCGTTATACATGTTTTATTAATCTAACAAGTAATAATCACTATGACGTAAGGCAAGCACCTCAATTATTAAACAAATCTTCTTCCCGTGTTCTTTTGTTAAACAAAATGAACTTATTCATGTTACTTATGTTCATTCATTAAAATATTAAACTAACATAAATGAATGAAAACTAAATTAACTGTATTCCAAAGATTATAAAATGATAAAAAAAAATTTAAACTTGTTAATAATATCATTAGACCATTAATTTAAAAATTCTGTTAAAATTTAAATTGTTTCCAAAAAAGAGTTTTATTCACCAACTTTTTCATCAATACTATATCTTCTTAGTAGGATTAGGTTTAGAAAATACATTACAAACTTGAAAACTGAAAACACCATCACCAACAAAACAAATTCTTTTTATTTTTACTTTCTTTAATTATAAGGTTAATATTGTATAACTAAATATAAGAATTAGAAAATATATGTAGATTGATTAGCTACGTATAGGTAGCTTGTGAAAGTACACGTATGAGATATATATATATACATGTAATTCACGAGCTACATACATGATATATATAGCTCATTAATCTATATATATATATATTTATTTTCTTTTTAATTTTCACGAATAGTTACCAACATATAATAATAAGAACGAAAAATAAAATTTAAAACGGTTTTCTCAAAGATTTCTAATTATCCCTCAACTATATTAGTATCTACATATTTATTAGTTACCAATTCTCTATTTATTACTTTGTTAATGAATATAGTATATATATATATATATATATATATAATATATATATATATATATATATATATATATATATATATATATATATATATATATATATATATATATGGTAGGGATCAAGAGTGAACAACTCTATAAGAGTGAACTGTGCGAATTGATCTAGGCCGTTGATTTTAATCATCTTTAATTTTTTTTAATAGTGGCATGATTGTAATTAAGTATATATATTTTTAACTTTAAAATTAAATTAAAAGGGTATATTTGTAATTATAAAAATGGCGAATCTTTTAAATTAGGAAACAAAACCGTTTCCTTACCATCCGCATAGTTGATCCTCACACTCCTCCCAATTCGCATAGGTTGTTTTTGAAGAAATTTGTATCCATAATATCTTCCTTTCATGCGTGTATACATACGTGTATCGTATATAGGTCTGTTTAATCATAGCAGTAAACACATGTGTACCGTATGTAGTAATGTATAAGGATAACAACATGCACATGTGTACTATAGAAAATAATGTATAATTATAACAGTATACACAAGTGTACTGTGTATAATAATCTATAACCAAAACATAATACACACGTGTACTGTGTATATGAATGTATTATGAAAACAGTATCCACATGTGCATTATCTAATTACGTATTAGGTTATCTAATGTAAGAAAGTGTTGTTCACACCTAAATTTCCTTATATGGAAATTAATTTTATAATGTATGTGAAGTAATAATATTCTTTTGTAAACAGGCGATTTGTATTTGAAATTAATTTTATAAAGAGACATACGATCGAACAGTAAATCAAATTCTGGGAAATATGTAACTGTTCGAATGATTTTGAATTCTTTGTTTTCGGATAAATGGGATTAATACGAATTGAAGTTAATTATCATGAACTGTTGTTGTTTTCGGTAATATAGGATTTGAAATCAATTTAAAAGATAAAAAGATATTTGGAATTGAAAATCACAATTAATTAGGAATCTTATAACTGAAAATCTAATTTTAAAAATAAAGATATAAAACTAAATTAATATAAAATTACAATCCTATCCTTATCAATTAATAAATAGATCAATGGTCCATATTAATTCATACAGATGATTCTGTTCACAAAAGATCCTAATCATATATATATATATATAATATATATATATATATATATATATATATATATATAGGTAGAGGTTCATGTGAGAAAATTTAAAAGTGTGAGAAGGATAAAAAAGATTATGGAGGTGGCATGTGTCCCTTTTTATTTTGATAGTTTAAGGGTATAAGTGTAATTTAACTAATAAAATCTAACTATGGAATGAATATATGCAACCGATTTTTGGCAGTTATTGTAGGGATTTTCGAATTTGAAATAGCACCCTAACTCATAAAAACACCACAGCATGTATATTGAAGCATACATCTTATAAAGAACAGAAATATAACTTATAAAAACACCCTAACTAATAAAAACACCATAACTCTTAAAACACCACAACATGTATATTGAAGGCATACATCTTATAAAGAACAGAAATATAACAAAAATAACACCATAACTCATAAAAACATCACAACAGTTATATTGAAGGCACACATCTTATAAAGAACATCCTAACATTGAATATAATAGAAATAACACCCTAATATAACACCAGTCAACACTTTAATCAGAATCAAAAAAGAAATAACACCCTAAGTATAAAAACAGAAATAACACCCTAATTCTTTGAAGGCAACAGAAGCCTACTGAAGACACCAGAAACCACAGCAATGCAAGGACCTTTGTCCTCACATTAAATATAACAGGAATAACACCATAACTCATAAAAAACACCACAACATGTATATTGAAGGCATACATCTTACGAAGAACAGAAATATAACGGAAATAACACCCTACAATTAAAACACCATTGAACATAGAAAAAACACCATGGACTAAAACATCCAAGCGAGACGTAATTTTTTTCTCTACATAAGTATATCAATATGGTACACATATTAAAAATATAAACACACTCGTTATTATGGTGTAATTTTTTTTTTTAAAAAAGAGTTACATATAAAAATTTATTAATGTTTAGAAAAAAGAGGGGAACTTTGCATGTGTATTAATGTTAGTTTCTTAATTTAAAAATATTAAATTTACCTTTATACCCTTAATCTAGAAAATTAGTTAGTTTAATAATAAACATTATTTACAGAATTACCACTATAATCTTAACCATTAGATTAAATATCTAATGGTTTAGATTCTTTCTTATTCTTTTTACAATTTTATATTTTTTCTTACAATAACCTCACTCTATATATATATATATATATATATATATATATATATATATATATATATATATATAAGCATAAATATAAACAAACCCTAATTAACAAAAATTGAAAAAACAAAACAAGTGTATGAGTTTATTTGTTGAATTAATTAAACAACAAAAGATGTTATCACTCAATTATTAAATAAATAAAAAATCTATAAACTCTATGCCAAAGGGTTCAATCTATAAACTCTATGTCAAAGGGTTAAATAAATGTTTGGTTTGTTTATCGTCTTAAAAAGGTATTATCTTTTGTAAAAAGGTTTATAAAAATATGTTCGTTTGTTCTTTAGAATAAAAGCTACCCTAAAGTCCTAAACACATAATCATTTACTGTTAAACAGAAAAAAAGGTGCAAAAGGTTTTAGAAAAGTAGATATGACCATATCTATGTAATTTTTTCTTTGGAAACTTCTTATATGGTGTTAGAATTATATAAGATTTTCATTAACTAGTTTAGTTATTTTCATTAACTAGTTTAGTTATTAGCAACTTTTTATACTATTGTGAAAATTTTATTGAATTTCTTTATCACCATATCGTATAGTGAGGCTTCATGTGACGATCTCGGTTGCTTGAAGGCAAGTCATACCTACCTACTTATACATACGAGTTATTGGCTTCGTCTTGTTATTAATTTATCTAGGCACTGATCCCAACTCCCAACCACTACAATACATTTTCTCTTGAAGGATATGCAAGGATTAGCAAGTAGACCTAAACGATTTAGCACAATTTGAGTAGATCCATCCTTAAACATTGTTTTTGAACGGCAATTTTTTATTTTATTCTTGTCGTTTGTGGGATTTGAACCCAAGACATCTCTCTCCTAAGATGTTTAAAGTCTTTGTCTTTGTCAATAGACCACCACCCCATTATTCAATCCTTACACATTTGATATGTCACTTTCTCCTACCACCAAAACAAGTATCTCCTTGTACATCATCACTCATACCTTACGACGCCTTGTAATACCGGCTTTTTTTTTCAAGGGACACAATTAATTTCCAACGCGTGTTTGCCATTTTCATCCGGATTGGTTTTGTGGACACTCCACGTCCAGTGTGGAAATTCTGGCTTCCAACAACCACATTAACATTTAGTATGTTGATACTCAAATTTAAATGTAATCCTTCTCGTGGATTGGTTCATTACTCTTTAAGGATCTCGAGCGAAGCTTTCAACCTCATCCTCACGGCTTACAAAGATGTTCACTCACTGGCTTAACTCATTGTTGTGAGCACCCACATTTGATTTTATTTCATTACCCTTATTTAGCCATCTTTTAAGAACTTTTGCCATAGTGATTACAACTTGCCTGCCAATTGTGCGAAAGCTTGAACTCGTTCTAACCTCTGATACCACTTATGATAGGATAATCTACAAAGGCCTAATGCAACACCCTCGATTGGCAAAAGAGCCATCTATCCTGTCCCATTTATTGATATGAGTCATTGATTTCATCATGAAATGAACTCATCACATGAGTGGCATACAACTTCCGTTTAGTGAGACACAGGAAGTGCAAACACTTCTGTTGTTCGTATTTTCTTAATCATTGGGTCTCTCTCGAATGATTTGCAAGAATTGGCCTACAAAACCAAAAGTGTTAGCACAATGCTATAATATAAATAGATGTGATCTTAAGAGACATTTGATACTTCATAATTGGATGTATCATCAATAGTTATATATGTAAAAAAAATCATATCTATTCCAGAATATGCAAGGGTTCGATCATCCAAAATTCCAATCAAAGTTTAATCTTTTTATATTTTTAATATTTATTTTACATTATATATATGTTGGTACTCGGTAATCATCAAGAGATAGCCTACAAAAGAGACTTTCACAAACAAATATATACATAATACAAGCATTCGCAATGAATTCTTTATTTATATCCATATATTTCCAAAAAAAAACTACTTTTTCTCTTTCCTTTTCAATTAAATAATATTTTTGTATCTTTATCATTACCTTTTCTTTCTCCTTCACTTACACCATTTCTAAAAATATTAAACAAATTTATAAGGTTTTCTCTCTTAATATTTGTCCCCATATATTTACAAATAAATAGTAACTTTCCCATATATTTTCTCTCTCATTCACTCACAACTACTCAAAAACACTAAAAACTGTTCCTTATAATATAATTAAACTCTCTCAAATATTTTAAGGTTTTCATTGTGAATGCTCTTACCTATAGAAATCACAAACAAATATACACCTATGGAAACATTTGAGGATAATTATTGACGAAGTATTAAAAGATTACCGACCCAGTTTAGATTCCTATGAGATTATGTGTGGATTGTTTTGTCATTGTCACAGTAATATGCGTGTGATAACCTTCGTTAGTGATTGCTCATTTAATTCCACCAGTAACCCATCGGTAAATTCTTTACACACGTCATGTTTTCCGACAAGGTATCTCTGACGGATGCTGACACTTCCAATTTTCACCAAGAGACTTTAGCCAACTGTGTGTTTGGTATGTAGCGATCAATGCCGTTTTTTAGGATTTTTGATAGATTAATCCATCAATAACTAGCAACAACTTTATAGGCTAAACCAACAAAAACGATGTTTAGATTGAGAAAACATGGAACAAAATTTGTTAGTTTTGATTACCATAGAAATTATATGCAAGAAAGTCCATTGAATAAGTCCGTCAAATGGTCTCCTTGATCACTCGTTGGTATTTAAAATACATTTTTATCAATCTAATTGACCCATACATATTTTTAAATTGTATTAGACGCATGTATACTGCCTTTGAATATGTATACTATTAAAAACGACACTTCACGTAGCCCAAACGACAATCAAAACAAGGCGTAAGGAAAAAAACATATTAAAAGAAAGAAAATAAGAGGTGGAGGTTGCTTCTTGTATTATACAATGCACTGATCACATTCGCACTTGATGGGATTTTAAATTAAACGATCAATAATAATCGGTATCATATGCCCATTTGCATGCCAAACATAATCAAATATTCAAATACCGTAAGAAAATGAGTTGTTTGTTTGTTTGTGGCCTTTTTTAATTTTGTTGGTATGTTTTTGCTTTAGTTAACTAACTTAACTTGCTGTTTGTTTTCAATTGAGAAGTATAGAAAACAATTTTAATAATTTCTTTTATACATGTTTGTGCAATATGAAGCGATAGACCTTAATTTATTTTAAATAAATTTAGTATAAATTATATAACAAAAAAACAATAGAAAAGTAAAACATAAATTAAATGGTTCTAATTATGTAGTGCTTTCTATTGATTATCTTGCTTTATAATTTTTTACTGATTCCGTTTAAAACCTTTTCAGGGGCGGATCAACATTGATACTTACGGGTTTGTCCGAACCCACTCGGTTTCAAATCACTAGTGTTAATGTTAATAGGAAAATCCAAGTGAACCTATAAAATATTTTCGAGATGAACCCAATTAATGAATTTGAGGGATGACTAGGTGGTTGAGGCACTTTCTGTGTAGATGCAGGTCTCCGGTTCAATTCCCGTCTTTGGCAGTTTTTAGTGTTTTTTTAATCTAAAATCAGTCTAGGGTTTTATCATTATACAAGCGACGCCCCAATATCCCCCTTTTTTCAAAACACGCACATGGCAGGCTTCTATTATGTCTCTTCCATTAACCCCTTCAACACCCTACCAAAATCTCTCATTCTCTAAGCAAATTAATCCACAATTAACGTCAAGAACACTTCGATTTTACAACCAACGACTCACTTTCATTCTGAATCCTTCAAACATCCAAGCATTTCGAGTTCAGTGGTATACCTTCTTGAAAGAATGAAAGGTAAACTTACAATTTCTTTAGTTTCTTTCATTATATTCAATGAATATGTGCTTTGTGATGTCAATATGTTATGATTATATGAAAATTGTGAATTGTTAATTTGTTTTTGTTGGTTTGTTGGACTTGAATGATTATGTAAATATTATGAATTAGACAATTAGTGATGTTAATTTGTTGAAACTTGAATTGGATATTTAGGTATGAAGAAAATTGACAACTTCTTCCAAAGACAACCATCAAACCTTGAATCATCATCTTCAAGTAGTAAACCCTCAAAAATAGATTTAAATAATCTTCCATGGGATCATTCCGAAAGAAAACCAATTTCATCTTATCACCCAAGTCAAAAAGATGAAATTAGACGAATGTATTTGCTTAGAGGTCCATGTCAACCAAGATGGCATAATTTTCCACAAGCAGATTTTTGGTGGTATATTAAGACATTTTAAACCAGAATGGTATGATGGTAAACATAGAAAGTGGTTAGAATACAGTGTCATAAAAGATAGAGCATATTGCTTATATTGTTACTTGTTCAAGGAAAGTGGACAAAATGATGCATTCGTGAGCGAATGGGTACAATGTTGGTATAGGATCTCAAGATTTGATATTCATGTTTGTAAATGCAATAGTTTTCACAACAAAGCATTTCAAAAAGGGGAAGACTTACTTAATGAAGCTCAAGCTGTAAACGTGAGCTTTAGACCACGTATAGATGAGCAAAAAAAAAAAAGAATACAGAATCCGATTAAGTACTTCGGTTATACTTGCCAAAGGTTTGTTGAATGGTGGGCTACCTTTTCGGGGTCATGATGAGTCGGAAGGATCTCTCTATAAAGGACATTTCTTAGAGCTTTTAAAATTATTTCGGAAAATCAATGAAGAAATTGGTAAGGTTATATTAAAAAATTCCCCGGGGAATAACCAAATGACGGCTCCATCAATCCAAAAAGAAATTTGTAATTGTTTTGCAGAAGAAGTATTAAAGAAGATATTTGAAGAACTTAGTGATGATGTCTTTTCCATATTAGTTGACGAATCGAGGGACATTTCCAAAAAGGAACAAATGGTTGTGGTTTAAGATATGTTGATAAATTAGGATTTGTGAAGGAGTGATTTATCAGCATTGTTCATGTTAAGGAAACAACTGCGTTATCTCTCAAATCTGCAATTGATAAATTATTTGCACACTACAGTTTGAGTTTAGGTAAGGTTAGAGGCCAAGGATATAACGGTGCAAGCAACATGTCCGGTGAGTTTAATGGTTTGAAAACATTGATTTTAAAAGAAAATTCTGCGGCATTTATTGTTCATTGTTTTTCTCACCAGCTTCATCTTGTTGTTGTAGCCTTTGCAAAACATCTTGAAATTTCTAATTTTTAAGTAACAGATTTAATAAATGTTGTTGGTGCATCTTGCAAAAGAATAGATTTATTAAGAGAGAGAGTCAAAGAGAGAGTTTGAAATTGAATTCGGAAGTTGAAATCGGAAGTGGCCAGAATCAAGAACTCTCACTTGCAAGAGCCAGAGAAACACGTTGGAGTTCTCACGAAAAAACGATTCTCCGCTCGATTGCATTCTATCCTGTTTTTTATTGACGTGCTTGAATATATAGAAATTTCGGGATCTGATGGTGCTCACAAAAGTCAAGCAAAAGGATTTCATATATACATGAAAATTTTTGATTTTGTATTTTATCTACATTTGATGAAGCACATCTTGGGAGTTACTAATGTTTTGTGTGAAGCTCTTCAAAGAAAGGATCAAGATATTACAAATGCAGTTCGGTTGGTTAGATCAACCAAAGAAGAATTACAAAGGTATCGACTTGAAGGTTTGACTCACTTTTGAATGATGTCACATCCTTCTGTGACAAGTATGATATTGAAATGGTTAACATGGAAGATGAGTATGTTGACCCGAAATATCGAAAAAGGAAGACCAACATCACCAATCTTCACCATTATGTGGTTAATAATTTCAACACGGTTCTCGATATGCAAATTTAAGAGCTTGGAAATCGTTTTAACGAGGTAAGTACTGATTTGCTTATGTGTATGAGTTCGTTGAGCCAGCGTTGTAATTTTCGTGCCTTTAATAAACTAAACTTGCTAAAGTTGGCGGAGATGTATCCGTATGATTCACTTTTGATGTGAAAGACAAACTTATCTATCAACTCGGCCACTATATTAGTAATGTGAAAAGGGATGGACAGTTTGACAACTTGAATGGGGTAAGTGATCTTGCCAAAAGGATGGTGGAAACAAGCATATACATTAATTATCCGTTGGTTTATCGTTTAATAAAGTTGTCACTAGTTTTATCGGTTGCATCGGCTAGTGTTGAAAGAAGTTTTTCTTCAATGAAGCATGTGAAGACGGAATTGCGTAATAGGATAGGTGATCGATATATGAATGATGCTTGCATTTGTTACATCGAAAATGAGTTCTTTCAACAAGTTTTGCGCGAAGATGTAATGCAATGTTTTCAAAAGATGAAAACTCGTAGGGAACAATTATAGGTATTTTTTTAATTTGTAAGAACCGTCGTATATGTATTGCATGTTTTTAAAATTTTTAAGGACCATGCTTTTTGTAATTGTATCGTACTTTTATTATGTGATGAATTTTACCCGACCTGAACCGTCGGACTGACCCGAACATTTTTACATCCGGTCCTATTATATTAGAGTATCTAAAAAGTTGAACCCACTTAAAAAGATTCCTGGATCCGCCACTGCAAAGAAGAACAGAGACATCATACTTGAAAACTCAGTTCCGCCTCAGGCTAATCCCGATCCCGAGCTTCGTTTCACAGACCAGAGTACGTCAGTCAACTGGTGTCACCGTTGTTGGTGAAGACCGGGTACGACAGTGGTAGACAGGTGATTCAGCAGGCAAAACTGTTCATTTCCATTCTGTTACTAACAACTAGTAATTAACCACCAATAAGTGACATGGATATAAGAATAAATATAACCTGTTGTGGATGCCGGAGAGCCGTCACGCATGGCAGATCCCCTCTACCATGTCGACGCCGGTGATGTGCGGCGAATCCCCTGTGTCGACGTCGATGCTAGAGAGCCTACTCTGTTCTCGTCTCTCATCTCTTCAGCTTCTCTGCCATCTTGCTATTAAACCCTGTTTTTCATTTGCGATGACTTCTTAAACAAAGGAGTAGGCGGTACATGCTTGAATTTTACAAGAACCCGTAGTTTCCACTTAAGTACAATTAGTTTGACAACAATATACCTAAGCTGAACACATTGTATCAGAATTCGCTAGTCGCTAGTCGGCCGGTGATGTGCAAAGTAGCGACTACTCGGAATTAATTGGATTGGGTGTTTATATGTATATTTCAGTTTTATTTATACATATACACATTTTTATAGGTCAATATTTTAAGTAGCTAGGTTTTTACTTTTACTCAACTCATTATTTTAAGTATACAAGATTAATTGTTGGAATTCACATGGTTTGGTTGGATACTGGCCGGAATTTCGAGGTTTTGATTGGAATATACATGTTTTTTGCCGGAATCTGGCCGGAATTGCCAATTTTGGGCCGGCCAACTAGGTCCGACTAGACGCGACTAGAGCCGACTAGCGATTAACGGACTGATTAACAAAAAATTACTTAGTTAATGACCGACTAGTGATTAATTAACAATTAGTTGCCGCCTAGTCGCAATTTTACAACACTGGTATTAGTGGGTTAGGCTTACTATTGTAATGATGAAAGGTATTTGTGGACAACACTCATTACAACAACGAGAAAGATCCAAAATTATAGACATCATAATAAGTTGGATGAGACTCGCTACAAAAGAAATTAAAATGTTTTAAAGAATTAAATGTAATGCTTTAGATATATTATTATAGTCATATCTAAATAACTCGTTAGAAGGTCATTTTCTTAATAGTTGCATTTAAAAATAGTAAGGCTATTATTAAACTGAAGAGGCAAAAAAAATATTGATTTGGGGTATAAAGTTACTCGATGAAAAAAAATGGTGGAATGGTTACAATTTTGTCATCGTATCCCTCACACACATATAGGTACGGTTTAGTAAATCATACCAAACATAGGAAAGATTCACAATGCAACACTTACATTCATGAGGTTTTAACACATATAGGTTACGGTTTAGTAAATCATACCAAACATAGGAAAGATTCACAATGCAACACTTACATTCATGAGGTTTTAGGTACTAGTAGTTGTGTTCATTTAGCTACAAATTGTTTTTGATGTACTTTATGACGTGTTGGACGCAACATTGTAATCACATAGTTTATTATAAATTAGATTAAGAAAATTTAGACACACTGTTTTAATCAATATTTTTCCTCAAACATCTGAATGAATTTTACATAACAAATTTATGCTTAAATTAAAGAAAAGTAAAATGTAAGATATTATTCTTCTAACTTAGGATTTAGTGTTGTATTTTTTGAAAAATATTAAAGTATACTAAGGATATTAAAGATGAAACCATCTAAATGAAAAGTTAATTAGCAACTATGTTTTCCTCTTTTCACTTTCAGTTGTATTTAACTTTATATTAATTACAATTTTGTCAACGCCTTAATGTTAACCACTGAATTGATCTGATTAATGGTGCAATGTTATCTACTCATGATTTCTTTTTCTTTTTTATTTGAACTTCTCGTAATTCAGAAAATATACATTGAAAGGACATACATATTCACACACATATGGCCGGCCAAGATTACCAAAGAAATTTTACTTAAGCTTGCCGAACATCCTAGATGTAAACCTACACATGTGCAAGTAAACGATGTAAAATTAAAATATTATAAAAACCAATATGCTTTCTTATTTTTTTCATTAAAGTTCTTCAACATTTTTATGCAAGTAAAAAACCAACATACTTTCTGTTTTGTTTCACAAAAGTCCTGCAACAATTTTTTAAACATTAAAGTCTCTTCACATGTTAAATTTGAACAAAATTACGATAAAAATAATTTAAACAACTTGGAACCATTAGAGGTGTCCATCGTGCTTTTCGGTTTAGTCGATTATTTGGTTCCCGTTTATTCGGTTTGAATTTTTTTTTGGTTGAACCAAAAATCAAACCAAACTAAACAAAAGTTAAGTACTTCAACTAGATACAACTAATTAATATAATTGGGATTATTCGACTACATATAAAGCATGGTTTACTTTGGTTACTAGGTTTATTAGGCTACATATAAACCGAATTCATTTTATTCAGTTCGGGTTTAATATTTTTGTTCGATTTTCGTTTTTGACTGTTTTCGATTCTGTAGCAATGACCTATGGATTTTCAAACATATCTTAGGTTGAAACATAACTTCATGTAGCGAGTTTTAAATAAGTTTTTGTCATAATTGTGTTCAAATTTAACATGTGAAGGGACTTCAATATTCAAAAAAGTTGTGAAGGGACTAATGTTAGATAAAATAGAAAGTATGTTGTTTTTTTATGTACAAAAAATTGTTGAGAGACTTTAATGAAAAATGAAAAAGTATCTTGATTTTTTATAGTATTTACCCTAAAAACAAACTAGTTTGATGGTTTTTTATAACCAATAACCAATATATAGTTTCGATAAAGAGATCAAATATTTTCAATTAATCAAACATCGTAATGGCTTTACGTATATCGTTTCGCATACTCTCGAAAAGAATAAGTGGTCATAAAATGATCTATTGGACTAGAATTTACATATTAAAACTATTTAAATAATATCAAATATAAAGAAATAGGCAATCATAGATGCATGATACACCAAGGTCCAAACTGGTTTTTTCACATAATTAGCCAAACACTACGTAGTGAAACTTAACAAAATGGCAACTCGGGTTATTACAAAAGCACCCATCGTTCTACTACCACCTTCAATTCTCGAAGATCTAACTTATATAACAAACTTATAAATCCACCATAACTTACCCTCCACCCACTACTTGAGAAAGAGAGAGAGAGAGAGAGATGCTAACGTTTTCATGCACGTAATTATGAACTTATGATTCAATAATTAAGTGAAATATATATAAAGTTTATTCTATATAATTAATGACGGTTGCTTTTGTTCTTGCTAGAAGTCTCGTTATTATCATTGGATGGCCATGCAGACGATGATAACTCGTTTGGAAGCTGCCAGACGCGTATTACTTGATGTAAGTCCCATAATTTTTGCCGAAGCATCACCGATTCCGATCGAAGCCGCTCGTTTTCCTGCCCAAGAGCTTGTCCATGATGAACTGCGAACCGTAACCGGTTAATTAGTTCCCGGTTCCCAGACTTATGCCGGTTCACCAGGTTCTTGAGGTTCTCCAAGTGCTTTTGTTTCTTCATCCGTGATCGCCTTGCTGACTCCCGGTTTGATATCATACGTCTCCTCTTTCGTTCATCCATCAGGTCGACTACCACCGGACACCCGTCATCAGAGCCCGAATTGGAGCTATTGGTTTTTGGTGTGGAGTCATCTGAACCAGAAAACGATAGGACACCAAACGGGTTTTCTTGGGATTCATTGTCCCATGGAAAAAACGTCGTTTCGGAAAAATCGTCGTCGATCGCTACGAAAACCGATGACAACATTGTCGGAATTAGGGTTTTATATGACGGAGGGAGGTCGGATTGGGAAACGGAGTTAACGATGGGTTGAAAATTGGTATTTAAGGGCAAACATCAAGTGTTAAGTGGGGTCTAGCAAAGGGCATTATTGTGAAGAAAATATATTTTTTTGTAATGTAAGTTTTTTTAATTAGGGCATGACATCTCAGGCTTTATAATTTATGAGATATAAACAAAAAGTGGTTAAAGTTTAACAATGCTTAAATTATTAATTATTAACTGAAAGACCAACTAATTATAGTTAATGAATGCTTTTGAGTCAGTTGGCACTCAAGAGTGCCTTTAGAAAAGAGAGTGACATCAGGAACGTGGGTCCGAGGTTGTTGATGTTTATGGCTTAGTAACGAAGAAACAAAAGGGGTGACAATCAATGTCGAACAGCTGTCACTACCCCATGAGTGGCATGATGGAAGCCAATAGGATAATGAGTTGCTTACGTGGGAACACGTAGGTGGTGGCGCGGCTTTGAGTCGACACACCAAGCCAACTTACGGCGTCATGAAAATGTTATCAACACCATTAATCAAATCACCACCAGTCACACACACATTACTCCATTGTTTATAGTTACTTACCTACACACCAAATCACAGCTACCATCATGAACATCATCTAATCCTAAAAACCCACTGTAAACCACCCTGTTATGGTTGCGGGTAGGAGACACCATGCCGGCTCCCCTCCCTTTGCTGCATCACGGTGAGAGCCTTATTTAAAAAGTGGGTGAATGGTATGGGGTGAGTAGTTTAACATAGGTTGAGACGTTGAGTGGTGTAGATGAAGGTGATGGTTATGTGGCACTAAGGGTACATCACTTCCATAGTCAATCAATCCATCTCCACCCACACCTATCGTAAGTTAAGAACGCAAAACTAAACCATCTACCATTGAAAGTTACACACAGCCATTGATTTTGACATACATAATCAAACCGTTTATGTAAATAAACATCCTAATGTTTCTACACATAAATACATCGTTTTCTAAACACTTACAAGGTCAAGATAGTCGATTTTGGTTTCTTCGTGAGAGATTGGGCATACACAGATTTTAGAATACTTGAACATATACATTTAGCACATGTGCACACAAGTTTTTATCTACCCATCGTTATATAAACACTCCCTAACATTTGCTTGTTTTTTTTTAAATCAACATGGAAGCCATCTATATATGAGGTAAGATTACCGGTATAATTTATGCTTACCAAAGGACTAAAATGTCTAATGTAATCGTTGCTTTTTATTATAACATAACATTTTTATTTGTTTTATAGATTAGAGAGTGACGAACTTATATGAACTAGTTTGATACCCATCCTTAGGCGGATATTTTAACTGCATAATGACTTAAGCTTACGTAGTGCATGATGATGCAAATAATAAAGGGTCTATATATTCACACACCCATCAACCTATTTCCACACCTTCAAGACGCGTCGTCTAGCTCTAGACGGGACGTCTAGGGTTCTTTTCTCCGACCGTATTCTTGATCTCATACAATGTCAAACCAGTCACATCAGACGGGACGTCTAGGCCTAGACGGAGCCCCGTGGACGATCGCCCCAAGACGAGTCATCTAGGCCTAGACGGGCGTCTTGAAGGTGGATTTTG
This sequence comes from Scalesia atractyloides, assembly GCA_947069175.1. Classification (NCBI taxonomy): domain Eukaryota; kingdom Viridiplantae; phylum Streptophyta; class Magnoliopsida; order Asterales; family Asteraceae; genus Scalesia; species Scalesia atractyloides. The sequence continues at coordinate 69,583,328 of CAMTDV010000116.1, forward strand.
ACTTTGGTGGTCTGCATGCATGTGAGTAAAGCAGTAAAGTGATACGCTCTGTCTAAGCCTAGACGGGGCATATATTTCTTTGTTAAATAGAGCCATACAAAGCATTCTCATTGTTGAAACAAAACTCGTCGAAGTTCTCTGCTTCTTTGCCTTATATTACACCATTTATATCATTTAAAGGTGGTGAAATGTTATCATACTTGGATGACAACTATTTCTTTGGGCCGTATTCTAGCGAGTCATAGGTGCCCGAAGCTAATCCGGTAACAATTATTAGGTTAAATTACTTGTTGTTTTAATTATTTACTAATGATGATACCGTTGTTAGGGGGAGACCGGCGTTCCCGATTCTAACGAGCAAGAGGAACTTGTGTCTAGTGTACAAAGAAATCAAAACAGACCGTTTCTAGATTTGAACAAGGGTCCTCCCATTGATGAAACATCCCCTGTAGATGACTCATACCATGTTGATGAACCATGTTATCCTGCGCAACAAGGGTTTCCGGATTATGGATACGGGTGTGAATATTCTAACGTGCAACAACACTATCCGAATGAATACGGAGGAGACGGTTACGAAAGTTACAATGCAACATAGTCTTTGTACGGTCAACAAAACTATCGTGACGGTGCAGGTTATGTTGGTGAGGCACCCCCGAGCGCAGGCAATCTGTACCTCACAAAGATGGTATCAAACTTATTTATTTATGTTGGACGGTTGAATAAATATAAAATCTAACATAACGCTATCGATGTTACAGGTTTTCAACTCTCTAGATGAACTAAAAAACTGGGCACATGAAATGGCAAAGGCGGATGTTTTCGTTATTGTGACCCGACGATCAAAAAAATTGGGGGAAGGACCGGGAGGGTATGGCTTAAATTTGACCGTGGTGGTGAGCACCATACTACAGCAATGGTTAGAAAAGCTGGAAGCAAAAAAAACCGATTGCCTGTTTTACCTGGTGGCTGTGCGAGACCATCCGTATGAAACATGGGGGATAAAAAGGGGAAGGACCGGGAGGGTATGGCTTGAATGTGACCTTGGTGGTGAGCACCATACTACAACAATGGTTAGAAAAGCTGGAAGCAAAAAACCGGTTGCCCGTTACCTGGTGCCTATGCGAGACCATCCATATGAAACATGGGGGATAAAGGGGGGGGGGAAAGACTGAAGATAACCATGAACTTTGTGAGGACTTGTCGGTCCACGCGTTTGTGCGAAGGTTTACTCCTAACGAATACAGATTGATCGAGCAGCTGACAGCTCAAAACATGGAGCCGCGCAGAATTTTTCAAACGATAAGGAAGCAGTTTCCCGACAATTTCCATGTTCAGAAAGACGTACAAAACGCAATTCAGAAGATTAGGGCCGAACAAAGATACGGACTAACTCCCATGCAGTCACTATAAAACATCCTGATTACAAACGAATTTATTTACGACACACGGGAGGAACCCAATATAGAGGTCGTTACAGAGATCTTCTTTGTTCATCCATACTCGAGTGAAATGTGGCGTGCGTCTCACACGTTTTGCTGATCGAGTCCACGTACAAAACAAACGTATACAACATGTGGTTTGTCCAGATAGTTGGTATGACGCCCCCAACTATTCGTTCTGTATCGCGCATGCCGTTATCTGCAAAGATCGTAGTGATAACTTTATATGGGTGGTTGAGAGGATCAGGTCAATGTTGGATGAAATTATGGAGCCACGTGTGATTGTAACGGATAGAGACCTGACCTTAATTAACGCGTGTGCTAAAGTTTTTTCCAAACACTTCTCGATATCTTTGCAGGTTTCACATACAACAGAATATTTGTAAGAATTGCAAGAGCACCTTCATAGAAGAAGACTGGCAAAAAATTTTGTTATTCTGGGGACATTGTGTGAGTCTCCATCAGTACCCATATACGAGTACAACTTGCGCAACCTGCAAAAGCGACTTATGGAGTGCAAGCGTTCAAGTAAGTTTTTGTAATAACATATGACTTGCCTATGTACATTTAATAAATTGTTTATACTTTTTAGGGGTGTTTACGTACGTGTATGATAACGGCTGAAAGATTACAAGGAAATGTTCGTCTTTGCGCGGACTGATCAGAGTCGCAACTTCGGTCAGCGTACCACAAACAGAGTTGAGAGTCAACACGCCAATTTAAAGAGATACGTCCAAGATAGGAGCCCGTTGGGCCGTATAGTAGGTTGTGTCAAGGATATAGTTGAAACACAATACAGTGAAATAAAGAGGAGCTTTTGAGAAAGCATCGAAAAAAGAATGAACCACCAAAAAACCCGTTATTTGACCACCTACGTGGAAAAGTTTCCCATACAGCGCTTCACTTGTTGAGTGGAGAGCCACTTAGGAAACTAGACGTGTTGCAACGCTTTCATTCATCTTGTGGTTGTCAGATGTGGTACAACTGTGGGTTGCCGTCTGCTTGTAGGCTAGAAAAGTACATACGTGCAAGTAATACTTGCTAAACATGAAACGATGTGTGTTATATATGTCCGTTAATCATGTGACTTTAACAGTGCATTGTTTTAACCATGCAGAGCGTCCGATTCAACTCGAAGACGTAGACATCTTCTGGAAGAAGCTTAACTTTCAGCCATGTAAATTGATACTGGATGACATTCATGTGATAGAAGAGCTCAATATTGTTAGGCAACAGTTAGAGTTGCACCCTCTTGCTCAGAAAAAAAGCTTGTTTGAAAAGATTAAAGCGGTGTTGACTCCTACCAAATCTACCAAGAAACTACCAGTTATCCAACAAATACTCGTGGACGGCCAACAACAAAGCAAGCACAACATGGTTTGACAAGGCCGCCCGTAGAGACGAAGAATTGAGGAGAAGCTCCTTTGGTGATGCAAACACGTGCTTTCAGGGTTCCCAACAAAGTACATATGATGCCCCCCGCCACAGCTCGTACGTTCCGTCCCAGGCCTCTCAACAGTCGGTCATAAAGTCTCCAAAAACACACAGCGGGGCGAAGACGTTCAACGACTTCTAAACAAAGAGAGATTCGAGACGATAACGGTTTTCCATTGATAGTGGGCGACGAGAATGTGTCAATCATCAAACGGTTTAAGTCTCTCCTTCCGACGTTGTTTTACCCGTACATCTCATGCATACAAGATATGAGGCCAGACGGTCATTGTGGGTTTCAGTCTGTGGCTGTGGGCTTGGGTATGAGAGAACGTTTATGGGGGCACATTCGAAAAAAAGACCTTCTACAGGAGATTGATCAGAACGCATCGATTTGGGTGCCTTTATTTGAAGCATGGGAGGCGGGATGTTTTAACAAGCATCATCAGGGCCTAATTTGGGATTTAGTGGAGCGTTGTCCCCCCACTCACTGGATGGACTTCCCCCACGCAGGGCTTCTTATTGCACAACGATACGCTATCGTGGTTCACCTGTTAAACATCGATGGTTGTTCCACCTTCTTCCCGATAATGAGTCCTCGACGGATCGAGAACCACGAATGATAACGCTTGCACATGTTAACAATCATGTCCATCTCCACTAGACATAATGTATATAACAAATTCATGAGGAAACCCAATAAATATGAGAAAACCTCTTGTAGAAATCGAACCCAAGACCTATTAGTCACAAAGTCTTATCCCAACTCTAAAATGCCACTAAGCTATAAAGCCATGTATTACCAAGATAGTATTACCAACAGATTAGTGAGATCGTATATTAATTCATCAATGGATCAATGAGGGAGGATTCTACCAACTAATTATCGATTACATACATTTTGCTTTAGCGACTAGTTTTATTTTATCAAATCAGATAAACAAAATTGAAAATACTGTTGGTTTTATACAGTATAAATAAAATGTACATATACTTAAAAAAGGTATTAATTAAACAATAAAAACCTCCTAAAACAATGAAACAAAAGTGAAGAGATAATGAGATTTAAAATTTGGCGTCATTATTTTATTTTAAAATATAATACTTAATTTTGAAGTTTATTTGAAATTAATTTTTACGTATACGACTGTTATATATCGAAACTTTATTATGGCTTTTTAGTAATTGTGGTAATGCTTTTTCGACGGATAAGTTGGACGTAAAGACTAGCTTCAAGTTTTGTACGTAATAAGGATAGTTGATCCACAAACTTTTTTAAAACAAAAACTTAATAATTATAGTTGATCCAACTATTTATATAGTTTTTTGTGGCTAATTTTATTTCAATTTAGAGTTGCTTTTAAACTTGAGTTTCTTACATTTTGATCTAACATGAGAGGTAATTAATCCTTGTGTAGAACATATTATGCTCTATATCTATATGTCTTCTTTTTATCCTAGTAAATTAAGCTTGCAATATAATATTGACATGGCTTTCATTTAATAATTTGCCTTAGTCTTCTAGTATGGAATTATATATCTAATGAAGTTAAAACATACATGATTGTATCTTATATTTTATAAATTATTATCTAGACATTATTTTTTATCATTTATTTCAAACAATGTACTTTTTTCTTGTAATTTAAATAAAATTAATTTACTTAGTATATAATAAAGCCTGAACTATATATATATTTATATGCATAAAGTGACGACAATGTATCCCTACAGAAACATGATATCTTCCACGATCCATTTTAAGTTAATTAATTAATTAACTTGTAATACACTTGGACGTAAAGATGTAAAATGTTGTATACGATACGACTACTTAAATAATAAGGTAATGCTTATAATTACGTTCGAAAATAGTCAACTGAGATTGAAAACCTATCAGATGTATCAATTTCATCCATATTTTTAGGAGTTAAAGGTTTATAAAATTTGTTTAGGTTTTTAAGTATAGAATTATAAACTTTTTGGATATTTTGAAGTCAAGAAACTATATAAGAAACGAATAGCTAGCTTAACTCATGGCACCTTGTTTCGTGTGTGTCTATATATACGTGTGACTGGTTTAATGTAAAAAAATGACGAATCTGAATATACTTTGCTCTCATGATTTAGCGTATATATACGAATTATTTAAGTTGATCTTTAAGGTGAAATTAAGAAAGGTGGGTAAAGTAACATGATAATAAGAAGATAATGTATTAATATTTGTAAAGAACGAAGCACGATTCTTGGATGCATGAACATGTTAAAGAGTTGATAAAGTTACAAAGTTGCTGTTTTCCATCTGTGGGTGACAATGATAAAGAAACTTAATTTGTTTTAGAAGGTAGTTAAGTAAGTTAATTGAAGTCCAAAAAAGGAAAGATATAAAAGTAGGGTTTATACAAAGAGAATTAGCTATCTAAAGGTGAGGGAAAAAAAGAACTAAAAGAGGTTAGTGGTTTGGTGGAATTGGTTCCTTAATTGTTGCAGCTTATAATTGATGATAACCATTTTTTTTAAAGGAAGAAGATGAGATTTGCTTTGCAAAAGCAGATTCCCTAGCTAATTAGTGGTGTCAGATATTTATTACCATTAAAATGGTGCGAGTTCAAGTCACTATAAAGTGAACAATATGTGGATTTTTAAAGTAGACTTTAAAGAAAATGTGAGTTTACCGTTAAAAAAAAAGTAAAACCCTACCAAATGTATCTTGAGAGAATCAAGCACGTTAATGTGCTCGTATCACTTCATTCATGAAGTAATATCCAAGGGGTTATGACTTATGCATGTGAGATATATTAGTATGATAAATAAATAAACCGACATGTATGTTTACGAAACCAGTTCCTAAAACCAAGTTCGAACTCTGTTTGGACTTGATTGTCATTCACAACCCTTATAGTGATGAACTACTGGGACTTGTAGGAACCTAATACTGAAAACTGATGTCAAAAATTGAATGTCCATCAGTGAGGAGACTTGTTGGATCTTGATCAAATAAATGAAACCACATGTGCTATACGACTGAGTTCCTAATAATCATTAGAATTCTTCAAGATACTAAGTACGAAGATAGGGGTCAGTGGAACCAACTCAATATGAATTCCTAAATTTGTTCATCCACATCGATTGATAAGCAAAAAGATAAGTGAGCAAACCCATTATAAAATGACAAGCCCTATGGTCCTAAATATAAGTTTATTCTTTTTCGGCTCAAGCCCAAATTTTGGTTATGAACCAAAAACTGATTTGAATGGGTATACTATGCCTTAAGTTGTGAGGCCCAAATGTATGGTTTGGTTATTTGAACCATAGCTAAACTCATCAAGCACTATCAATAACCGCTTAAGTAAAACCAATCGGTTTTCGAAACAATGTAATATTGTATTGTCATTTTCGATACTGATTAACCATGAAAATAAATGATGCTTGACTTCGACATATATTTTGAACTTTTGTTAGCTAAACGTCATCAATGGGATGTATGTGATGTTCTATCGACGTCAATACGCAAGTGATAACCAGTATCTATAGAAGGAAATTTTTAAAAACAAGTAAAAGTAAACACGTAACTATATATAGGTTTAGGATCCTGTAAAAAGATAAAATTTGTGAGAAGGATAAGAAAGAACATGATGATGACACATGTCATTATTTAATTTATTAGGATAAGAGCAATTAAGTAATTTAACAAAAAAACATAATTAAAGATAAAATTCAAAAACACACATGGAATGCATATGAAACTTCCCCTCATCTTTTTTAAACGTCAATAACTTTTTATACGTAACTTTTTTTTAAAAAAATTACACCATAATAACGAGTGTTTTTTTATCTTTAATATGAGTACCATATGCTACTTATATACAAAAAAAATACGTTTCGATCGTATGTATTAGTCTATGGTGTTTTCTCTATATTGTTTTAATTGTATAGTGATTCAAGGCATTGTGTTTTACAGTAAAACACCATAACATTGCAAATACCATTTATGTTCAATCTTTCAATCTCATTTTCTATGGTGTTTTATTTTAGGATTTCAAAACAAATTATGGTGTCTTGTAAAAGGAAAAAAATTAGCTCGTTGAATTTAATGATATTTTTTATTGCTAATGGAATGGTTTTTGTATACTTGTATGGTGTCTTGTTTCTATGGTGTTTTATTTTAGTTTCGTGGTGTTTTGTATAAGAAAATGGTAGTTTGCTGAATTCAATGGTATTTGCAATGTTATGGTGTCTTATATACGTTCATGGTGTTTACTGTAAAACGCAACACCTTGAATCACTATATAACTAAAACAAAATAGACAAAACACCATAGACTAAAACATCCAATCAAAACATAATTTTTTTCTCTATATAAGTATAGCAATATGGTATTCATATTAATGATAAAACACTCGTTATTATGGTGTAATTATTTTTTAAAGTTACTTATAAAAAGTTATTGACGTTAAAAAAAGACGGAGGAAGTTGCATATGCATTGCATGTGGGTTTTTGAATTTAAAAATGTTAAATTTACTTTTATACCCTTAATCTAGAAAATTAATTATTTTAAGGGTAAACATTATTTACAATTTTATCTTTATAATCTCAACCATTAGATTATAGATCAAATGGTGTAGATTTTTTCTTACACTTCTTACAAAACATACTCTTTTTACAATAACCCTATCCTATATGTGTGTGTATATGTATATATATATATATATATATAGCAATTCTGTCCTATTTACGATAGGTTAATATAATTCCTTTATATAATTTTCTCTTAACAAATATTTCAAAACTTTGAGAATTGATTATTGAACGGTTCTAGAACATGTATATGTGTTTTCATAACCTTTAAAACTGTAAATGGGAACTCCTATCAGACATAAACAACTCATGTGCTTGGACTATATTCTTTCATAATAATCGTCTTCACATTTCTTTATGTTATTGTCTTTATTTTAGTTTTGTGTCAACTCTGACTATGACCGTTTCTGTCGTTATCTTCCACATTTGAGGAAGCAATTGCATACTTCAAATCAATTCAGGCACGGGTCTATATTCTAGATTTCCATCATAATTACCTCGTCACTTTAAACTCTATTAAACCTTGATAATATAAAATTATAAATCGTTTCTATGTTCAAAAACTGTGAACTAATTAACCATTTGTAAATAAATATCCGATAAAAAAATAGGATGACGGTTTTTATTTATTAAATTATGAATGTTGTCCTTGAAACGTTTAAGTTATGGGACATCTACGATGTTGATCAATTACTTATTGATATATAATATTTTGATATGAATTCAAACCTTCACCTAATATGTTTCTAATTAAGTTCTTGCATTTACACTGGCTTAACTAACTACACATAGCTACGTTTTTATAACCTTTACCCAATTTGTCCTAAGCTTGTAGATTATTGAGAGCATATGAAGACACACGGCCGGTCTTAGAGACTTAGCAAACTAGGTAAAAGCTTAGGCCTCCAAAAAATAGAGGCCCCAAATTTTTAAATTTCTTTTTTATATATATTACATGTGTATTTGGCCAAAATGAACACATAAATAGGGAAATATACATAGCCCAAACAAGTAAAACATCTAGGCCCAAAACTTGAAGAAGTAATGACTTATAACCCTTTTTTTCTTGAACATTGTTGCCTACCTTCAACGCATCATCCGCTCTTATTCTCATTCCTCACGACCTCATTAAACAATTTGCATCAATAAATTTAATCTAAACATATATTATATTTATACACAAACATATAACTTACAAAAAATTACTTTGCCAACTATAGTTTTTTTAGTTTATAGTTGTCGATCCTAAGCCCAATAAAAGAGAAGGATTAATATTGAAAAGTTTTTAAAAGGGCCCCAACCTTGTATTTTGCTTAGGATCTCTAAAACGAGACAGAGCAAAGCGTCAAAAGTGAAAACGTCGACATGAACGAAATGGGTTGTGAGGTAGGCCGTCGATATGAACGGGGAACTCAAAAGCTAGCATACATGTAAGGGATCTGCCTGAGCCATTATGCCTGAAAGGCATGAACATGATGCCGCCACGGAACCACCAGTGAAGAACAAGTAAGGCGCAAGCATTGAAGTGGTTAGGTTGGGGAGGAATGAGTTAGCTAAAAGTAGTTATCCACCATCATTTCATCTTTTCTACCCTATAATTTTACTAAAAATAACTATATTTTCTCTCTTTTTTCGATTAAATCATATTTTTTATACTTTTATCATTACCTTTGTCCTCTCCTCCACTCGCAGCCACTTTCAAAATATATTAAAAAATTATAAATTGTGAATAGTATCCTCCCAAATTTACAGATAAACAGTAATAGTTTCTCTCTCATCTACTCACAACCGCTTCTAATCACCTATAATCACTTTTTATAATATAAAAATCTCTCTTATAGAATTTAGGGGACGGACTGTCAATGCTCTTAGAATAACATAACTCATTTTGGTCATTCTTTTTATTAATCTTTGTTTAATAAATTTATATATTTATTTCTTTTAACCTAATCATACATTAGATAAAATATATTATAATTTAGTCATTTAATTATAGAAGAAGAGAATCATAATATATCTTCAATGTTACAAGAATTTTACCTATAAACAAAACCACGTAGAAAATAGTTTTATGAATTTTTATTCGCATAGAGAAAAAGAACCATAATATATCATCAATGTTACAAGAACTTTCCCTATAAACAAAACCAAGTAAAAAAAAAAATACTTTTATGAATTTTTATTCGCGGTTGAATGTTTAATACTCATTTGTATCATGTAACTTTTCTTTCTCTTGTGTAGCATGAGTTAAAATTTCAAGTTAAAAATATTTAACATGAGTTAAAAATATACATGCAAAATTTAAGTTAAAAACTACATGCATGGCAAATAGCATTGTTTATGGTTAGGTCCGGTTTTATATAGGCGGTTTTTGGTATAAAACGTAAACTAAACCGTTCATTATAGTTTGAAAAATTACAAACCAACCTACCGAAACTTAAGAAAAAAATCGATAGTAAAACTAAACTGATAACCAATTCAGACAATTTTACGATTTTAAATTGAACCGCAAACTATAATAGTAAGTCAAACAAGAAAGAACTTTAACAACTTCGCAAATAGCATTGAGTGATTAAAGCTCTTTTTTTCTAGAATTACAATCTTTAATTTTGACTTTTGAGTTTTTTAAAATATATGATAAAAATCGTGATATAGAAAAACTAAATAGAAAAGAGTCGAGTCTCGTATTATTAAAGTGATTTTGAAGCTTCGTCGAATTTTTTTTTGGCGATAATGATTTAGATATATTTTTTACATTAAAGGACAAGATGAGCAACGTCCAAACACTATCCTATGAGGTAATTTTCAATGTTTTTATGTGTTTTATTTATATATTTTTACTAAAACAAAGCGTATAATTATCATTCTTATTAGAAACGGAGTGAAGAGTGATTTTATAATTGTTTTTTTTTATTATAGTTTCCAACCCCATAATAACCATATATACTAAAAATTAAAGTCGGTGATGAAAGCACCTCCTGTTTAACAGATTTGGTACCTTTTTTGTTGTTTACATTTAAATCGTTGATGTTTGATGGGTTTGTCACCCGTGGCCCCTCTCTCCTTTGCCTTAAACGTCTCTATCTTGAGTGTTACACATTTTCACTTTTGACGTTTTGTCCTTTCTCGATATTATCAAAACTGATACATGTATTCGTTCATTGTTCTTCGATCAATAGAAAACACATGTCGATATCTTTGTGGGCATATCCCACCTTATTTTTGGGTTTTATCTTTATTTGCTATACTAAGTGTCAATATCGTAACGAATCAAACTGATTTCCCTCAAAATGGGCGTGGAATTTTACTAGTTATATTTAAAAGTTAAAACCTAGTATATTTTAAAAACCATTTACTTATTATATTTAGTTTTAGTGTAATTGCACTAATTTTATGTGTGGGGAGCTCCGGGGCAAAAGTGAAATTACACTAATTTTAAAGTTGTTTACATCTCACTAGAAGCAACTTCTTTATTCCTACGGAGTAGAAGAAAAATTGTTTTACTCTCCTGATATCTTACTTTAGCTTTGCTCTTGGTAGTATTTACAGAGTATGATAATGATTATGATGATTTAGTTTAATCAAACTAAACCCGATAATGTTATAACTTTTTTAAACCCATTTTAAAAAACACAAAGGCTGAAATTTGAAAATTAAAGGGTCGATAAATTAACGGACGGGCGATAATCATATGAAGGCCTATTTTTCTACTCGTCAACGACCCTTGAGTTTTCAAGGATTCTTGGAAACGATCCTCTGAATTAGGATATTTATGATCTTCACTCATAGTATGACTTAATCATTAACTAAGTTAAATATTTTATAAGTGAATTTCTGTCATTTATTATTATTAAATACATTTAAATTTCCTTAGTATAGTTTTACAAATTTTTACACTTAAATACTAGGTAACCTTGTATTAGAAGATTTTAAATTCAGATCACTTTTTTAGAAGAGCAAACACTATACCATTACGTAATAGTTCTTTAAATATACTGCATTATTCAAAGATTGGACACACAAACCACGACCACCTTCAACACTACATAGATCAACCTTAATTCACATGAAACACTTCTACTTATGTAACACAACTAAAATGATTGTAAGTTGCTTAGTAAATTCCCTGTAAAGCATATGTAGGCAAAATCCTAAAATCGATTGACATGGAGTCTCGGTTCTAGAAATTTGCTGTTGCAAGAGATGGGACGACATCCATAATGTGAAAATTGATTATAAGGCGACAAAAAAGTGGTTCTAGTAGAACATAAGCCAGCTTGAGACTTTCAAATCCATAAGCTACTATGAATACTTACTAATGTTGGTGTAATTTAGGAGCCTCAGCAACATTCGCTATTTCAAAAGAACATAAGCTATCAGTGAAATTTACTAATAAAATTATAAGAAAATGTACATCATCTTTGTTTTCGAAAGACCGTCAGTTTTCTTTAGTGACTACTAATAAAAATATCATACAACTTCGTCAATGTTCCTAAAAGAGGTTAAAAGCATTACCACTAGATACAAATGTTTTTATTAAATTAATAGCAATATAGAATATATTCGTTTTAAACATTTTTTATCATCCACAAACCTCCAACTTGCACATTCCCTTTGGCAGCCGACAGGTTAAATAATAACAAGACCAACGCGCTTTTAACATGGATTTGAAGGTGTGAATAATCAACCTTAACCGAATTGGATTTTTTTAATCGTTTTTCTATACAAACACGATTAGCCCTTGTCAAATCTAGAACCGAAATCTAGCTGACGACATCAGAAAATTAGTTGAAATTAGATGCACACCAAGTATTTGACGAAATTCCATAACCACCAAATCTTGTATGAATTTCTTATTAGCTCATAACAAGTAACAACCAACCACTAGTGCACTTTAATAGATGCCATTGGGTTGACCATGATCAGAACACCACGGGTGATCACAGCCTTCACGGGTGGACATCTTCATGTTAATCAATTTGTCTACAAGCCAACTTTTTGGCTGACCAGCAGGTCATATTCCATGTCCTCTTTATCCCTTTAATCAAATCATTTCACACCCATTTTTTAACAACATTTAATGATTCTAGATTCGGGTTTACTTCATTATAATAATATTTGCATCCTAAAGTCTACCTTTCACACCAAACTTGTTGGTTCCTATAAATTCATATGTTCATGCATCTCTCCATGTACCATTAATCACCTTAAAACATAACAACAACCATGTCTAGACCCGCCACCCTCTTGCTTATTCTAGCCCTTCTTCTCTGCTCAAACCCGTCCTACTCCGCCCGCCCCATCGCCGACACCATGACAAAACATCAAAATAAGGTAACACTAATTTTTAGTTTCTTTAAATTTTACAACATCTTAAAATATTGTAACTTTCTTTGTAGGGTGTTGTAGAAACTGTGGAGATCGCAGAAGGGTGCGAAGGAGTTGATCAAGACGAGTGCTTAATGCGAAGAACGCTAGTAGCACATATAGATTATATCTATACACAAAACAAAAACCCATGAAATAGATTCTATCTTTATTTATGTATATTGTTATATCGCGATTCTTTAATGATCACAACATATATACATGATCAAACATAAAGACCTAAACTCTATGCTAGACTTGCATCAAACTCCATGGTCCGCTAATCATGTGCAAATACATCGAAATCCATACGGTCATAACAACCAAAGATTTTGCATTTAGATACCTGTAAGCTTCAAGAAACCTTGTTTTCATACCCTCGGATACACGACTTAACATAAATCCCAAAAAGGACTTGACAGTTGCAAGTGTTAGCCTTCTTGTTAAACCAAGAACATTTCTTGGCTTCAGTTTACTCGACACAAGCTCCTTCCGATCGAAAACTTTACTAATAGCAGACGAACTTTGCCTGATCAAATATGAAGAAGTTGCATTTGAATTTGAATTTGAATTTGTCAGAACTTGATGTGAAGTCCTGACAAATGTCTCAACAGCCCCATTGCAAATCAAACTCATCAAACTTCTAACTTGTTCTTCATGTTTCGGGTCAGTCAAACTTGCTAAAATCTCATCATAAGTATTTATATCCATTGTTTTATCAAGATAAACACTCACCATAGTGGTCACAAACTGCTGTATACAATCCCCAATCAACTTCCTAAACTTATCATCACACACCACATCAACCCATTTCAAACCCGGGTCACCCGACCCGGTACCAACCCCCCTATCAGCATTCTTGACAGCATATAACCCCATAACCATATTCCTTGAAAAACTACCAACAACAACAGCAGCAAAACCAGTACCAGCTGGAGAAAACAACTTATCCAAAGCCCTGTCTGCAAAACTTGGGCCCAGATGGGCTTTTTCAGGCCCAGCATGATACCAACGTGATATCCCAACCGTTAAAGCCGTTGTAACCGTAATAACAGACTCAACAAACTCATCAGAGTTTGTAATCTTGAACACTTGCTTCAAACTACATGGGATTTCATCAGAATCTGATTTGATAAAGCCTTTCAGGTCGTTAGAGATAACGGTTAATGTTTCAGCCGATTCGCCGAAGAATTCGATGACGGAAGCTAACGCCGTTAAGATCTTTAACGCTCGGTTCCGTGTGGTAACGATGGACGGAGAATTGTAAAGTTTGTAAGCGCCGTACGTTGTAAAGCCTAAGGCTCCGAGAAGAAGAATAGTTTTTTTTCTTTTCGTGATGTGATTGAAACATTTGTATATCGTGTTTAGATCCATAAAACACGGTGGTGTTCGAGGGTTGTTGACATAGGGTTTGTATTGCAATCATGTGGAAAAGATAACATGCTAAAATCGATAAGGGTTAAAGGATAGATTGCTAAAATCGATAAATATGTACACGACAAGAATTAAAAGTGGTGGATAATCTTCTTTTTTATTCATCACCATGAATAATAATGATGATAATGTGTTTGTCGTTTATTGTGGAAATTGAATGATATACTTGTCGTATATGATGCTAGAATTATCATGAAATGAAACATTATGGTAATGACAATATCGAGATTTAGACTTTCACATGGTTCTTGCTATATATAATTCATAAATACACTTCCAAGGACTTACAAACTTCGTTTTCTGTTACGTAAACCATAACCAGGTTGTTGTATCATACTACGTATCCTTTAGATTAGATAGTATAGCGACACTTAGATGATTATAAGGTATATGTCATAGAAATTTGTAAGACTGAGAATGGTGGTAGATAATCTTTGTCAATCGATATTGAGTTTTATTGTTTCTAAATTACTTATTCTAGTTGTTCTTGATCATTTAATAGTTTAACTATGTTTACTACTTATTGTTGCTTTAACAATTAAGAAAAGCTAACTAAATAGCAAGTGAATTGGTCCCTATAGACTAATATAGTTGGCAAGGAGCAAATTCTTTATGCCTACACCTAACTTTTTAGACAAATCATGGTTCCTAGACCAACCGTTGGGGCATCATACGCAACCCCAAGTCCCAACATTACCATGTGGTGGGTCATGCCCAGCATTGTCAGCGTTGGTCTCAACATAGAAACTTCCTTCTTGATCAATCGCTTCTCCTCTGTTGCAACTCAGAAAGTTATGAATGTAGGAACAATTTTCACAATTTTATTAAAATAATAACAAAATAAATAATAGCGATACTCTCGTTATTCGTAGTAAATACTATAGTACAATACCGGTTACAACAAAATGATAAAATGAATATAGAATGCATTTTATATACCGAAAACAAATCAAGCTGCGTCCCTAGTAGGTGTTCCGCCATATATTTAGAAGCATCCTGGACTCGAGTCTTCACTATGTTGAGACTTCAACATTGTATCTTGACTGCAACAAAGAACATACTAAAAATATGATGGTTTTGGTTGAAGATCTTGTTTGACACGGGGCTTTTAAAACAGATTTTACGCCTCCTCTCAAACGGTCTGTCTCCCAGGATACAACAACCGGAAAAATATGTGTATTGCTAGATATGACCCGCGCCTGAGATTACAACGGGTATAATTTGGTGTTTATAGAATTTAAGAAAAATTGAAGTTGTGTATTTAAGAGTAATTTAGAGAATAAAAGAGTACCATTCTCTTCTATATATTAGTATGAAGCACCAAGTTCATATATACACACATACATAGTTTTAATCTCATTAAAACTAGTAATAACAAGATGTTAATCTTGTCATAACCATTAATCTTGTAATAAACAAGATACTCTATATAGTTTTAATCTATAACTAAATGGATTTAAGTGGTTAGCAAAAAACGGTCATATTCATTCATGACACGAATTAAACAAGTTAAAATAGCTAGTTTGACCAGGTCCAACCAACCGTTTTGTTACCGTTACAAACCTTTTCGTGCGCCTAAACTGGTTTGCCACGCTTCAACGATCTCATGCCACACCACATGGAGTTGTGTGCCATACGGATACCACTACGCATACCAGGATGCCACCTAATCATGCGCCATCTGCACTTTTCGCCTTAGCCAATGACGTTCGCCTAAATAGCTCGCGCGCTGCCATGGCATTTGCCTACGCCACCCAAGGGTGCGCCATAAGTGGACCAGTCACATATCTAGGCACACATATGTGGACAAAAAAACTAAGGCGGTGTGAGAAGTGCAGCCTACGCGCACCCAAGGGTGCGCCATAAGCGGACCCGTCACATACCTGGTCAGACGTACGTGGACAAAAATGCTAAGGCGATGTGTGAAGTGCACTACATTGCGCCCACAGTCCACGCCACGCGCGAACATGTGCGGGTTTTGGATTCCACTATTGTTTGCCCCAAGGTAAACAATATATAATGTCACACCCCTAAAAATCCACTTGGGGTTTTACAGCGAGGCGCGTGACAAATCAGGATCTAGACACTAGTCATATTGAATGACTTCTATACGAGAAAAATAGTTTTACCAACCAACCAACAATTCAAAAGTAATGCGGAAACGTAACAAATGTAAAGTAAAAACGTGCGTAAAAACAAACGCCCAATCAGCCGATAATTAAAATGAAAAGGCAACATTTACGAAATGAAAATGTTTGACGCCATGCAGTGCACCTAATCGTAGCAAGTACCTTAGCGACCTGGGGAGAACACGTAAGAACAAGTGTCGTCGATTAAGATGAGTGAGTTTACATATTTATTTCACAATTATAACATGTTTCGTTTACACAAATTTTCACTATTCAACCAGAATAGTAATTATTAGTATTTAATATATTATTGTTATATTTATAGGTACCTAACCCGTGTTACGTCACGAAAGAGTTCGAAACCGAAGCTGACTGTTGTTACCTTTGTTTGCAAGGTCTATCACTGACCATGGTGGTAAGTTAGGCTAATTCTACACCCGGTAACCATTACCATTCTAGCTAGCGCGACTAGCTCGGTGGGGCTTGTCGGGCCCATTAGTACTACTCAAAATACCCCCGATATTAATCCCAATACTAACGGTCCGAGGTTTACAAGGACTTTATGTGATAATGCTACTTTGTGACCATAACAATATAACAATTTTCTATTAAATAAAAGCGTTATAATCTTATAACGGGTAGGCATTACATGACCGTAATATGCTCGTGTTACCTTCCCTATGTTTCAAAACGTTTAAATATAGGGGTCGTGAACTCACCTTCGTGTTGCTCGGTAAGATTAAGATTAAGTTTGTGCAAGCTAGGACGATCAATCACACCTTAGTATAGTTACCATGGTTTATAAGTGGTTGTTTATGCAAAGCATGAAAGTCTTACACATATCTAGCAACTAGGACCGAACAAGTAATCACATAGCACTTCCATCATACGGTTTCATACACGTGTTCACAACCTATGCTAAGATATGATATATGATAATTATACAATTATCAAACAAGTACGAATACTAAAAGTAACAAGTTTGGTTCTTATGCGTTCATGATTCATGCATAACAAAATCACTAAAATAGGTTGTTTTAAGAGACTCGTTTAACCTATTTACAGGGCTGAAAAAATTATGATCTTTTACAATGACGTTCATCTCGGAGGGGTTGGCCTTATGTAGAAATTTCAAGGCCAAACTCTTTACCAATAATTTACTAAAAATCATTTACTAAGCAGCAATTAGATTCATCACTTTCTTACTACAACTCACGGAAAAATTCATCTAAAAATCCTTGGTAACCCAATTGACCCGTTTCACTTGGAGATTCGTACAAATACCTAAGACCATCTACTATACAAATTTCATGACCAAAATGTAAGTATTCATCGAGATATGATGTAAAACATAACACACAAATTTTGCTGAAAACTGTAGCTTTGATCACTGAAATGAAATAATTCTTTTAAAATAGAAAACGATATCCAAAAAATTGCGATTCCAATGCCATTAGAAGAGTATTTCAAAATGCCACGTTTTAGACTCAAGAAAATCTAGTTTTCGTTTTGTTACGACCCGTTTACAGCCAACTGAAGTTGGCTTTAACTATTAGACAGCTTCCTGTTTCGTTAGTGAACCCAACATCATATAAACAATAGACACAGCAGGTTATATGTCACTTTCAACAGATTTAACATACTAAACTCTAAGATCTTCAAGATTGTTAACCCTAACTAACCTTTATGTGTCTACGCAAACCAAAACGATGATATAAACATCATACTTGATATTCATGCATTTATCCCACAAGTTAACTTTGCAAGCGTCAAGATCATCAAAGATGTACACAATCACAACCACCATTACTCGACTAAACAGCCAACAACACACGTATAACAACTAGAATTTATAACTAAGAGAACCAAGAAGCGATACCTAGCAACTTAAGGAGGTTAGAAGTGATCTTGAAGCCTCTTGGACTCGTTTTAAATCCAATTTAGGGATTACATCGGAACACATTACACTTTTGTTCCCAATAAATGTAGCCTAAAAATAAACAACCACAAAATAACACGTTGGTATAATCTAAGCCACCTAAGCATTGATAAAGGTGTACAAAAAAAAACTGGTTTGGATTTCCAAACCGGTTTCTAACCCGGCCTGGTACCACATGAAAATTTGGTTTTACACCCAAACTGGTGCCAACCCGACTTAACCTGCATTTTTCCCCCTTTCACTTATTTGCACCTTTGTATACCTATTGTGTGTTGGGGGCTTGTGATATAGTTTACTAGGTTACATAGTTTTAAAAGATTTTTGGGAAGCCTCGGCTAGTGAATTTCATGAGAAGTTTACTTCATATATGTTCGAACGATATGAATAACATTTGCATAACAAGCATTTGCATGATTATTAGATAAGTTTTTTTTTAATAATTTCATCTTAGTAAAACTGCTACTGAAAGAAAAGAAAGTCTGAAATCACTTAAACAGATTTGCCGTCTGTTCCCAGGGTACGCAGATTCGAAGCAGCACCCCCCCCCCCCCCGCACTCGCGTAGGAGTCTTGATAAAACATGTCACAAGGTTATGTTAGTTAGGTAAACCTTTATCTTCTAAACTAACTTCCACTTTATTCCCCATCTATGTGGGACAAAACTTTATTCATACACACCTAAATTTCCAACATGTAACCCTTCTTCAAATTCAAAATATCACATAAAAATTCAATATCAACTTATTAAGTGACCAATAACCTTAAGGCAATGGACCTCACCAAGACACCAATGCGTTTTTTCCTACAAATTTGATAAAAAAGAAAGTATATATCTCTTTGCCAAAACCTGCTTTGTCTTTTTCTATCTGGGCCCAGCAGAGCAAGGTACCAAGGCCCAAATCCAGCCAGCCGCCCTAGATGGCTTGATAATTTAAGTCATTATATGGGTTTTATTGCTTGAACAAGATCCTCATGTCATGATTAACCCAATTAAACATCAAAAAGTACAATGTGGGAATAGCGATAAACAAGAGAATTCAGGTTAGTCTCTATAATATAATAGTACATTCTATATAATATAGAGTAAGAAATAGAGGAAACAACAAAAACTAACTACAATGGAATCTCTATAATAGACTATATTAAGAGGCTTATATCCAAACCTTTATATTTTTGTTGTGAGTGTGTAGGAAAGAGAGAATAAAATAATAAAATAAGTGTTTGTGAGTAAGATAGAAATATATATAACGAGTTGGATGTGAAAGATTTTTGAAAAATAAATATAATTTAGAGAAAAATGTGTTTTCTGATTATATTATATAGATGGGTTAGAAATTCCAATGCAATGCGCTAACAAGAAGTTAAATCAGTAAATATATATACCTTGCATACATTGTTTTTCAATTCTAATAAACTTATGTAATGTATTTTTCATTATTTTATGTTTTTCTTACATATATTACATTATATAACTATAATGTTACATAATAAAACTGAGATATAATTTAAATAAATAAGATGATAGATGAGGGTCGTTGGTAAATCAATGAACTCCGGAACTGACAGATCACGTAGAGTGTTGAAGGAATGGACGACAAGCTGGGCTCACTTTCGCAAGTGTGGTCTTAATCTGAGTGTGACTTCCAAATCGCATAGTTTTATATTTCTATTCTAGTAAGTTATTGATGAGTCAAGAGGTTGTGATGAGTGGTAAGGAAGAGACTTGGTGTTCTAAGAGACCCAAGTTCGATTCCTGCCATCTCCATTATTTTATGCGGTAACTGGTGATGATGGGAGACTCGGCGAATAGGTGGAAATCGCTAGTCCGATCAGTTGAACTGAGCGGGTTTTACCTCACCGCACTGTCGTGCGTTCGGGCAAGTGTTCACGGGTTTCAGCCCTAGGTGTGAGGGTTTTCCTCGGTTCGAAGGCGAGTGTATCACGATGTGGTGAATTTTGCCAGTAACCCATTTGCAGGATTCGTTGGCCGTTCAAAAAAAAGTAAGTTATTGATGAATTTTTATTTTTATTTTTATTTTGAACGGCAAGAGAAAATTATTTGTGTATATGCATTTTATTTCATTATAATTCTAATTATCCACATAAAATAAGGGTAAGAAGTGAAATAAAATGTAACTAAACATTGTTCATGGCAATACAACCGTCTTATACTGTGTTTTTGATTGATTGTCATGAAATCAACTTTACATTACCCTTGTTTTAATCAATTAGACAACAATATTAGTGTGAATGTATGACTTTATTTGGCATAAATGAGCCTACCTGATAAGGCCAATTGCCTTAGAGCTCAAGTTCGAACTCGACTCGTTAGGCTTGTATCAAAAGTTCAAACCCAACTCGTCAGTAATGTTACCATATCTAGTTCGGCTTACAATAAACATAATTATAGTTTTAGCATATACATTAGAAAAACATATACTTATATTGTTACGATGATTATATTAAATTAAACTTATTAGTGGCTCATTTAGTATTACGAGTCTAAATTAAACTCGTATATAAAGTGCGGGTACGTGCTTGTTTATTTAAGGAGCTTCAATTTAGACTTGACTTCACGCTCGAGTTCTTTTAAGTTTGATTCGGTTCGAGCTTTTAGTTAGCCAATATTGAACAGATCACAAGCAGCTTGCCTCGTTTACCCCGAGATGTAGACCTAAATTTGGAACGATAAACAGTAACGAGTGTTACTAGCAGGTAGCAACCCAGAAATCATCAAGACTTTTGAACATGATCAATTTAAATTGAAAGCTCCGTCAACTATCTTTTCATCATTGGCTTAATGTATCCAGTCTTTTATGGGTCCAATCTATCATCCTGTATACAAATGGTCAAAAACACAATGGCCCTCATCCTCCATGCTCGTTCCACAGATTGTCTCAATACACCTAATGAACTGACCCCCCCCCCCCCCCCCCCCCCCCCCCCCACCACCCCCCACACAATTACTCACTGAACTTTGAGTCCAACAATCAAACAAGCACATCACCACAAAGCTCAAGAACTCTATCCATTACAACAGTAGACTTAAGAAATATATTTATATTCCAAAATTGAAAATGAAATTATATTTGAAAGAGAGAAAAAATGAACAAAAAGGTGATTTTTAATTTTTTTTACCCTTGGTAATCCACAAAGCCAACTATATACAATCATGCATCAAGGCTTTTCACCTTATGGTTCTTGTTAACTTGCATTTAGAAATAAAGATTGAATCAGTGTAATTCAAGCTGCACAACTTCAACAGTTCAGCCGATCTCTGCTTCAGCAATGGATCACAACCACTTTGGATCACAAGCAGAAGTTTCGCCGCAAGACCCACGTCAACAGCGATCGACGAATATTCTTCAGGTGAAAGCTTGCAAATCGACCATAGGATTGATAAAGCAAGCTGCGTACAGCTTTCAGATACCCTCACCAAGATTCTAACCATGTTCGGTATGGTATTTGAACAGCTGCTTAATGCTAGTTTACCTTCCTTTACAGTCGAAACAGCTTCTAAAACGAACAGCGCGCGTTCCAAACATTCGGGCTTCATTCCAGGCAGTAATTCCACCAACTGCGGAACAGCTCCTATGCTAATAATTAACACTCTCACTTGTTTATGCGCGCATACGGATTTAAGCAACGTTAAACCGGGCAAATGTCCACCCGGGTGTCGTTTATCTCTAACCAGCCTCATTAACCCAACCAACAAACTGTGGCTCGAAACGATTTGCTCGCAATCATCTTGTTCCATCAATGACTGGATCAATTTGGTGCAATTGATCTTTGTTTCGATAGACCCTTCGTTTAACATGTCTATAATCAAGGACACTTTCGCGGGCTGCATCAGATTCAATCTTGAAGCCGAATTGAGCGTCAAATTAACAAGAATTGAAACCACCTCAGACCCAATGGCATGAGATGTGTAAGGACCTAATAAGGATGATAAGAGAGCAACCCCTCCTTTATCAACAACCGCGTTTCTCGCGGTAGCATGATCCGTTACAATCCGACGCAGGTCTTTCACCGATTGAACACGCGCTTGACCTTTAACCTTCTTAAGGGTATCCAAAATCTCTGATGCATCGCCTTGTACGTCTTCTGATTTCTTCTTCATTTGCAGGTACTTTTGGGAAAACCATGTGTGAATCAGCTGATGAAGAGTCTTGTTTGGTGTGACGGAATCATCCCAAAGCTCTTGCATAGTAGTGGGGCAAGTGAAATGACCCAAACTGAACCATTTCAAGATGTTTGACCGCTCGTACGTTTGACCAGTACAAAGGGTAACAGGGTCTTCCATTGGCTCAAGTGAAATTGGACAAATGAACACAGATGGGACATCAGGCAGATCCAATTCTTCAATCATCTTATTCAGATCCTGTTTCTCAGCAAACCCACCACCAAATCCAACTCCCCCACCCAAAACCCCATCTTTTACAGCAGTTTCTAGATCTAAAACCTGCCCATCAACCCCATCTTTTGTTTGACGCATTTTATCAAACGCCTGGTGTGCAAAAAACTTTGACAAGAAAAAATAATAATAATAGTAATAAACCCAACTCACCAAGCTTCAATGGGAGCACATTGCATCAATAAATTCATTCACAATCACTCTTGTTGTTCACTTTAACTGATTTTTCTCTTTTTTGTTTGTTGGGTCAAAAGACTCATGACCATTGAAACAAAAATGATAAAATCAAAGTGTTTGCCGTCGTATTCAAGCTTTAAAAGGTTTGAATGATGAACCCAATTGGAGAACAGTCAATGGGGAAATAATTAGACCACATAAAGATCCATATATGCTTTTTTAAAGTAGGGTGAAAAATAAAAGAATGAAAAAGAGGATTTCCTAATTAGTAATAAATGAATGAAATTGAAAGAGACCAGATTGGATCAATTTGAATAGGTTTGAGTGTTGGTGCATCAACAATAAAGAAAAGATGAGAGAGAGAGATGGGGTTCAAAGTTGAAACCTCTGGTCTACTCTGCTTTTGGGGTATTCAAGATATTGAATTTTTATTTGGTTTAAAAAGATTGGGAAACCGGAAAGGGTGACAGATGGGGCCGGTTAATAAGCCATTTAGACCGCTTTGCACGTGTTAACGTTGCCACGCGTGAGTTTATGTTTCCGGTTTTATAGAATTTTAAATAGAAAAATTCATATTCCTAAAAATGTTTCATTCTTGTAGAAAAGGAAAAATGTTATTTTTAAAATTTTTAATGACTAATGGGCATTATAGAAGGGTGAGTGCATTGATAACACTCTTAACACCACCTTCGTAGACGTTATAACGGTATGGAAAGAAAAAATCATTTCTAGTATAATGTCAAATGACTAGAAAAAAATTGAAAGCAATAACTGAATGCGTATTAAAAGGGCGTTAACCAATACATATTTTTTAAAAAGGTGTTTTGATGTTTATGATGACGGAAAATGCTCCTTAAAGGGTATTAAATTATTATGGATGCATTAATAGTTAAAGAGAACTAAGTGAAAAATATTTGAATGTTGATTGTTTTATGATAATTATCTTCATTGTTTTTTTAATTTAAGTTGACATTTAAGTTGAAGAATTATGAAACTTTACACTTATATAGTGAAGTTATTTTCTTCACTATTGTCTCCCACTTGAATTTAATTTGAAAAACATAATCATTAACTGGTTGCTACGATTTATATATGTCCGTTAAGGTCAGTTAACTCTGAAAGATTTTTATAGAAAATATATCAATATTGACACATATGACAAAAGTTGACTGTTTTAAAAAAAACTAAAACAATTAATAGGTTTTTTGTTTAACTCTTAATATATTTTTAATGATTCAGACTTCTTAGTATTTTAACACTTAATGATTGAGACTGTTTGTTTTACAAACAGATGTTGAATTGTTTACACATTTGCCTCCGAATGGTTAAAACCTATAATCTGAATTGGTTAGACATTTGCCTCTAAACGGTTAACCATTATACTGGCTCTTAATGGTTCAGACACTTTACATGTTCAGCACTTAATAGTTTAGATATTTTACTGGTTTAGCATTTAACCATTCAGAAGTTGTTAAACGGCTTCTAAGTGAATTTAGTATGAAATTTCGAGTACATATGATATATTAACGTTTCTCTTAAGCATAAATGATTTATGTGCAAATATAAACAATGATAAATACGAAAATATATAAATAAGTCAACAACGAAAAATAAATTAGAAGTTAGCATGGGGTATGGAACTTGTTAATTTCACTAAAAAATCAAGGGCAATTTAGTAATAACAAGCACCGCACGTGGGAAGCCGGTTCAAGTCGTGAACAATAACGCCGCACGAGGACTGGGGTTAGCCAGCCCGCACGAACCAAGACCATGAAAAAGTGAACCAGCATATCTCGAAACACCCTTCCAGATAAAAGGGTTAAATATGCTTCAACAAAAAACTTTCACTTTGCCCCTTTTACTTTTAATACTTTCACACACAAACAGCTTCTTTTACAATATATGTATATCAGGCACCTACCACAAAATTCATGAGTTTCTTGTATTCTTTTTAATTTTCCGATACAATATTTTTGGCCGTACGGTATCCGGTGTTCGCTCCGATCAAACAACATCAATGCCTTAACAGTTGTATTGGAACATGTACTAGTATTCGTTTCTATAGTTTTTGATTGATGTAAAACAAATGTTGATATCCTTTAGACCATATCACAATTTTATTTTTGGGTTTTCCCTTTTAGTTGATACAACGAGTGTCTGATAATGTAATGGACCGAACCGATAACCGTTACAGTGTACGGGGAATATTACTAGTTCATTTTATTCGTTATGTATGTATTCGGCAACTGAGTGATACTAATCTATTAAATCTAACGGGGGATGATGCTAAGTTTTTTTGACCGGCAAAAACACGCACTCTCTACTTTATACTTACGTAAAATCACCACACTTCTACCTCACAAGACAGCCACTTGGTTGAATACACACCACTATGCTAACTTAGATCAAATTTTTTAGATACATCACTATATATATAATTCTGATGCTTCGAATATATCTCATGGTATATTCATTGTTTTATCGAAACAAATACTGAAATATTAATTTATTATTAAAGAATGATTTTATTCCATTTTTCTTGGTTGAAACAATGATTCTCATTCCACGAGCAACTAAACACACAAAATATATGCGATATCTTTTATATTTTCCTTAAATCTAAATAAATAATTTTTATATCAATGGATAATTCATTAAGTTTTTTTAACGGCAAATTTTGGATCACAGACGTACCACTAGAGTATCATCGTGCCACCAGCGAAACCACTCGATTATATCCATCTCCACTAGGCAATAATGTATATGCTACAAATTCAGGAGGAAACCCAATAAATCTGGAAACCCTCTCTCCTCCCCTTTAAGGGGAATCGAACTCATGATCAAATGATTCCTAAGTGCCCATGGCTTCATAGCTTAGTGACATCTTGGGACTAGGATAAGGCTTTGGGACCAATAGGTCCTGTGTTCGATTCCCACAAGGAGGGTTAACCCTATATTTATTGAGTTTTCTTCTGAATTAGTATAAAGACATTATGCCTAGTGGAGATAAATATGATCTGGTGATTTTGTTGGTGGCACAATAATACTCCAGTGCTCTGTCATTGATCCAAATTTACCATTAGAAAAATGATTCCTAAGTCTTATCTCTACAATATACCACTAGACTATGATACCATAAACAGATAATTCATTAAGTACTAGCATGACTTCCAAACACAAAACTCAAAGGTTCTATTAGAATAGGTCTTAACATTAATACAATTATATAATTATACAACTAAACAAACCTATTAAAAAGTTTAGACAATAGACACTCTTATAAACATGATGGAACCAATCTGATTATGCCGGATGTCCATGTAATACATAATGAAAATGTGAAATGAACTTAACAACATGATTATAGTATATAGAAACCAAAGAAAGTAATTTATAACTTTTTTTACACATGTCAAGATCAGATTATTTGGTATATTTTATATTTTTTATAAACAATAAATTAATATACTTTTAAATTTTATTATAATTACACATTGCAGTATTTGAATCATAGATAGAGAAGAGACAACTTAATATTACACTACGGCAATTCCATATCAATATTATCTATAACTTTTACTAAAGTAAAAAAGAAAAATAGAACTGTTTTTTGAGTTTTAGTGAAATGGACATTTAGTCCCATTACATTTACGTGGTTTTCCCATATTAATATGATGATAAAAGTTGGAAGTGGTGTGTCGTGTGGGTCAGGGTTAGAGTTCTTTTTGGGCAAAATAATAAAAATAAAATATAAAAAAGGGGAAACAGCTTGACCATGACAGTGTGTTCTTTGACTGTCATATCTGGTCTTTTGTTTGACCGAAAGTTTTATATTCCCGGTCCACACCCCCACTTTCATCTATTCATTTTCTGACACGTTACCTTGTTTTCCTCTACATAATATATATCGTCCATTTTTAGATCAACTATTTGTTACAAGCAAATTATAGTTTAATTTAATTAATTAAACAACTTCTAAAAATTATCACGGGACAAGGAATGAAATTATATATATTATTAAACCAACGTAAGTTAACTCACTTGATAAAGGTATATATATCTCTCTTAGAAAGCAGGTCCTCGTCAATTAAAATACTTATTAGATTTTTAAATACATAAAATCAGAAATATTACTTAGATTGATTAGGATGTTCCACTTGCGGTATCCGCATATAATGTATATATGTATGGGTATTCGGGGGAAAACTGAAAGTGCTCAAATTTTAACAATATTTTACTAACTTCGTGAAAATTATGTTAAAAGAGGGGGATTGTTAATCATGTGGTGGCGTTGATAGCCGAAAGTGTACGGTACATGTACTAATCGACTTTTGTCTCAATTATTAAGTGTTACGTGGCTTATGTCCAAAGCTTGATACAAAACTACTATTAAGCTTGGGGTCTCACTGGAAATAGCATCTTTATTCCTACGAGATAGAAGTAAGGTTGTCTACATCTTACCCTACTCACACCCTACTTTACTTTGCTATTGGTGGGGTTTACTGAGTATGCTGACATAGATTTATTAGGAAATTACGTAACAATGACAGGTAAATGATCGAGGTGTCGCACCCCGGTCAAAGATAATATTTATATACCCAAATTACCCTTAACAATCTGTTAGTGGTAGTAAGGGGTCGAACCACGAAGAGTTTGTGGTTTGCAATTGGACGTGATTGATTTTTAATAAGATTGTCACTTTTATGAAGTTTGCTATGCGATTAGTTAATTTGATTTGTTTTGAGAAGAATGTTGGAATGATCCGACAAATTTGGTTTCACTAGCTAATTATTAACTTAAAACGATTGCACGAAACTATATTACTTGCTTAAAACAATGGGATTAAAACAAGGTTCACACACGGTTCAACAAATGCAAGACCAAGAGTTACTAACAATTTTACTTGATTCAATTGAATTTGTCATTAACGGTTTTGATATCACAAAGCTTAGGTGCCAATTGCTATCACGTATGTAACGGACCACAACACACTTTGTTACTTCGGACAAATAATCCCTTTCGAAAGATAAAGCATAAATACACAAACTTGTTTCACAAAGTCAAATTTTATAATCATTCGACAATTCGCAAATATAGTTCAAATGCATGACAATTATTAATCAATTCAAAAACACAGTTCAAGTTGTCACAAAATCAACCAATTTCATAAAGTAACCCTAAATCTTACAAATGTCTACACCGGGGTGAAACCTTCGAAAATTAGCCGCTCATGGTGAACGGTGCACGATCAACGATTGATGAAACCTTGAACATGAATATCTTGAGCTTTGATGGTGTTGATGGTGAGAATTAGGGTTTGGAATGGATGATGATGGTGGGTGGATTGGTGGATTGGTTAGGATGATGATGATGGATTAGGAATGGTGGATGATTGATTTGGTTGATGGTGAATGGAAGAGATGGATTGGAGTTGAAAGGGATGGTGTTCTTGGCTCCAAGATGGTTGTTTTTTGTTCAAAATTCTGTAACTCCTCACAATTGGGTCCAACAAACAAGATAAACTCGTTCAAAATTGAAATTCTGCGACTGAACAAACAGCAGGGCGTCGCCGACGGCCTCCAGAAACTGGCCATTCTACTGATGCCTTAAATCACTGTATACGGGCATTTTTTCTCCGATGGACTTTTGGATGGGCGTCGCCGACGGTTCCACTAGGCGTCGACGACGGTCTTTCTAAAGTCTGCTTTCCTGTTTTCCCATTTGTGCTCCTGGTTGATCCGTTTTCCGTTCCGAAGCTCCAAAATGCTCCCGAATAGCTCCTTAAACTTCGTAAACCTGTAAAACACAAATCCAATCAAAAGTAGGCTATTTGAAACTAAAAGTCACGTAAAACGTTAACTTAAACTTAATAAAAGCATCGGTTTTGAACCAGTATCATATCCCCATACTTGTCTTTTGCTTGTCCTCAAGCAAATATGTCTTTCACTTTCACGTGGGTTGAATAAGGAACACATTTCCCATTCTCGAGACATGAGTTAAGGTCTAATGTCATACTTAGTTCAAAAATTTTATCATTTTCAAATTATTTAACATTAATATGATTATCTCATACAAAAATGGTTATCCAAGATTCACCCGCCTTTAAAACTCACATATCATACATATCCCTCACAATGTTCTCTCCACTCGGCTTATAATTTGGCTAATAAATAATACATTAGCACTTTTGATGTAAACATACAAACCGATGAGAACATATACCCTCATAAGCTTGCAACTAAATCATTCTCCACCACTGAACACAAGTCAAAAGGTCTTGTACGAGTTGAATTGGGGCTAGGCTGAGGGTATGGAATGGGATGCTTTGAAAGTGACTGAGGTGATGAAAACTTGATTTTTATTCCAGAATCACTATACTCGCATAAAATTACGAAACAATAACTATAAGGCAAAAGTTTACGCCTTTATTCAACAACTTTTTTTAAACATGCATTTTTCTGTTTGTTTATTTATTTTTTATCTTTTTTTCAAGTTTTCATCACACGGGTTTAAAGGTCAAAGGCTAAATGGGTTGGTCAAATGAAAGGTTTAGGCTCAAAATTGGCGACTAAGGGATTGATTTTTGGGTAAGGATATATAAATGGTGTAAATCAAAAAGGTTCACCTAATGCCCCATTCATTCTTGTGTTCATATTTGGTCTATGGTCTCAAACGTATCAAAAGTTGCAAGTTCTACAATACATGACTAATGGTCCACTCAACCAACGAAATATATGCATATATGATATGTAAAAGTGGCTCAAAACTCACGTGTAGAAGGTATGGTATGGTATGTGATATGTATAAAGTGCAAGTTTCTTAGGCGGATTATTCCCAAACAACCACATGTTAAATACCCGTCATGTTATTTCTTTGAACTTGACCATGACAAAAGACCACATGGGTTGTGCCATCCCTCATTAACTAAGTTACTTGTGCCTTTTAGACCACTTTAAACAAAGACATTTTGATTTTTTTTTTGAAATTTTTCCCACATCCCCACACTTGAAGTCAACATCGTCCTCAATGTATAGTGTATAAATGAACGAGTAAAAAATGAAAAACTTTTTCTCCCCATCCCCACACTTGAGGTCAACATTGTCCTCAATGTGTGAAAATGGAGCTTTTAAAACGCACAAGGGATGTGACACGACCAACTTTCCCAAAATTTCACCCCGGAGAATAAAATACAAACTACAATCCACTTATTAAACAACAAAGACCAAATCAAAACTAAAGGAAATGTACGCACCTGGTTTTCACTCATTCCTCGTGTGCTCTTCAACTTCAATAAAAATGGTTGTCTCGTGAACCCAATGCACCTACAAATTTCAATCTTCGTGTAGAAGCAAGCTTCTCACAACTACAAAAAATTCGTTAGTTATTTAGTTCTACCATTTTTATTAAAATAGTTACCAAGGCATATAATATATTCAACTTTGATTTTGTGGAAAAAAAATTTACAACAACAACCTAAACTCACTTTCGTAGGAATCACTGTTGCATTTAGCGTGTGCAACAAGCCCTTTTAAACCTCCCGATAGCTCGAAAGGACGAGAAGGTCTCGCGAGGGTTATCTAGGGAACACACCCACAAAGTTCATTTAACTACTAACAAGAACTGAAATATAAACTAAAATTTACACAAAAATTTACAACAACTAAGAAAACGTACCGGCTCATCGTTGGTATCATTCATTAGGATCCACCGGTGGGTATAGCTGATAGGGATATTCGGTGAGGGCTGACATCATATCGTGGAAATCGTCAAGCGGCCCCCTTTCGCCTTCAGCCGACGCTGGGAACTGTGGTGGGATGAAGCTGGAGCCAACTGCTTCGGGCCAGTGCGGAGATGGGTCAGAAGGCCCAGTGGGAAGAGGTAGGTTCTCATAAGATACCCAAGGCGCGTGCTCTTGATATGGACGACCTGCTTCCCAATCTCGGTGGTGGCGCTCCTGATCATGTAGATATTTGGCGTTATTTACCACCATTTGTTGCGCCATCGCCATAGCATGCCATCGGCGGTTTTCCAATGCGTTTTGTTCAGCGCGCAACCTATCTTGCTCCTCCTCCCAAGCTCGTCTTCGAGACAATTCTTGTGCTTGGTACAAGTCTTGCCTTTCCATGAAAGCCTGTTGAGCAGCCCATTGCTCTTGCTGCCTCTCCCAATACTCTTGCTCTTTGGCCCGATGAGCAGCATCTTCATCCCAATGGGATTGTTGTTGAGCCTCCCAGTTTTGCTCCCATTGTTGTCTTCTTTTCTCATATTCCTGATATTCCCCAATACACACGGAGACGTTATCATAAACGTCTTGTTGTCCCCGGTTGTAGTTGGGGTACCCGGGTCTACGCCGGTTTGGGATGAAGGTAGCTACCCCGGCCGAAATTTCTCGGTGTGGCCGGGTGTATCTCTGACGGGGTCCCCTCGAACCTTGAGGCTCATCTTCATCCTCCTCTTCAGTCATCTCCTCCTCTCTCGCAGCCTCTTGGGCTGCACTTGGATCGGTGAACTGAAACTGATGCCCTTGATCATCAGTGACGGTGTATTGATGACCGTACACTTGAATTTGAATCTTCCAAAGTTGCTTCATTGAGGCGAAGCAAATCTGATCCACCGGCTTCAACACCCACAATGAATCTGTCGGCAACTTATTTTGTTGCACTGTCATGGCGCTAACAAGTCGTACGTAGGGTATCATCTTCCGAGTGTACGACTCGCGCGTGTCCTAGGTGTTGATCATGACAAGGTGCCGCCAAGATAACTTGGGTACTCCATAAAGCAAAGAATGAAGCACCCGACAATCCGATGCCTTCACCTTCCCTCGGTCCCCAAATCTAACGATTATGTTCTCGAGAGAGAAGGGTTGAAAGATCTTTCCTTCAACAGACAATTGGCTACGAAGAGCAGCCCCACCATCAGCATAGGGCAAAACCGACTCCACCATTCCATCGTGGTCAGCAGTATTAACCTTATTATCCAAGAACTGGTCAACATTATAGTAGTAATACTCATCAACCCCCAATTAGTCAAACCGATCAATGCAATTCATGGTTTCGAACGACATTACCATTTGCCCTCTTCCCGTGTCACCCACCAGCTGCCACGTGTTTGGTGGGCCATCCTTATTAACGAACCTGAGTGAGGCCAACCACTCGCAAACAGCGACCAAATATACCCGTGATGTGATATCCTCACACCAATCCAAGACTCTTTCCCAGCTTATTCTCTCAAACATTTGAACGATTCCAATCGTTCGAAACTCCTCCATGTTTAATGTCCGCTCCGGCACAGCCCGTTCCGGAATGGATGTGGACACTCCATTAACCATTTTCCACTTCCACAACTTAACCTGCAACCTCCTGTCATTGAACCTTGAAAGTGGTCTTCGTTTATTACTCTCCCATGGCTCACCTACATTGCTGTCCGGTATTCTTTCCCATGCCCAATCTTGCATAAACACTCGATCATCGTTATCTTCCAACCCACTTAATTGCTCCCACTTCCTTGCGCTATGCCCTGAAGACGATCCGGCTCCTGAAGAGGAACCAGGACCCGAAATCTTGCTTCGCTTTTGGCTTGCCATATCTACAAGACATAAAACAAAGAAACAATTAAACATGGCAAATTCCAACATTTAAACCATCACTTCGAATTTAAACCAAATTGACTTCATGAACATATCATACATACACTGCTGAAACGCAACTTAAATGGTTAGACAATTATTCGGTTTAAATCTTCTAAATTTTGCACTTTTATCAACCTTTAAATTCAATTTCTATGTTTTTAATCCTAAGCATATAAGATTTTTAAATAATTTTCAACATTGTGTGTATGCTCAAACATGCAACTTAAACAAATCATACTCATTACATAACTATGTTGCATGTTCAACCCACCCAAATCACCCATATATTCAAACTCAAGCAAATACTCATATCATGGTATCTTAAACAACCTACTCTTAAACCTAAATTCAAAATGAAGCACATACCATATGAAATCCATGCTCAAATTTAAGTAAAAATTGTATCTTTAGTGTTGTTTAAGCAAAAGAACTTCAGAGAGATGTAATGCACTATGAAGAACACTTTTTTCTCCAAAAACCCGAAATTAGATCTTCACTAATCTTGCAAATACGCAAGAATTAAAGGAAACCGTGTTAGGGGTTTTGTTCTACTAAAAAAAAACACACAAAATAGGCTTAAGAATCCGGTGATTTGGTGGAGGATTGAAGAAGATATGGAGGTTGAAGGTTTGAGGTTTTAGGGTTCTTGAAGGAGAAGATGAAGAAGATGATGAAGTTGTGGTGAATGTGCAGGGAAGTGGGTGGTTATAAAGATGTATTGGGTGGACAAGGTTAAACCAGGTCAAGATTGTGTCTAAAAACGTGTTTGGGTCTAGTTTTGGTGGGTAAAAATGGGTTTGGGTCCGAAAATACGTGTCAAAACGAGTTCAGCGTCGGCTGACAAACCAGGAGGCGTCGCCGACGCCCTCTTGGGCCATCGCCGACGCCCTCTTGAAAACACATATATGCCCGACGGCTTAAACCACTGTATACGACGTTTTAGCCATCGCCGACGCCCCCTCCATTTCAAATAGTTTTTTACAACACACGACCCCGACACTATACCACCCCGCGAAAAACTGTGGATTGTCCCCAATACACAAAACAAGTTAAAAAGATACCTTATGTCTTCGTGACCCGTTTGCAACATCCGAACTTCACACGTTTAACGAGATTAGTACAAAACAAGCTAAATCAAAACAAACACAACGTACAAACAATCAAAGTATACAAAATTCTAAAACAAGTGTTCTTGGTCCTTTAATTGACCTCATACGTCGGTACGCTTACCAAAAAGCTTACCGATTCCTGTTCGCTCCAATGTTGTCCTCGTTACCATCGATAAACGGTTTAAGACGATGATCGTTTACCGTTTGTTTCGACCCATCCTTTGGGTCCTTGATGGTAACATCCCCAAGCTTGCCAACCCTTGTGATCACAAACGGGCCCATCCATTTGCTTTTAAGCTTTCCGGGAAAGAACTTGAGCCGTGAGTTGTATAGCCACACCTTTTAGCCTATCACGAACTCCTTCGGCTTTAGCTTGGCATCATGTGCTCGTTTCATGTCATCTTTATATTTCGACGCACACTCATATGCCTCCTCCCGAAACTCTTCCAATTCGCAAAGCTTTAACTTACGTTCCTTACCTGCATCATCATATTTTAGGTTAACCTCTTTTATAGCCCAAAATGCACGGTGCACAAGTTCAACCCATAAATGACAATTTTTACCGTAAACTAAACGGTAAGGAGTAGTGCCAATAGGCATCTTATGTGCCGTTTGATAGGCCCATAAAGCATCGTTCAACTTTGTTGACCAATCCTTACGGTCCGGTTGAACGGCCTTTTGCAAAATTTCTTTAATTTGCCTATTAGACACTTCAACTTGACCACTCGTTTGCGGGTGGTAGGGGGTATGGTCGAGACCATACCGTTTGAGCAATTTCCCAAAATTAAAATTCTTAAAGTGAGATCCCCCATCACTTATGATTACCCGAGGTATCCCAAATCTAGAAATAATATTTGTTTGCACAAAATTGCAAACGACGGTATGATCATTTGTTTTGGTGGCGATTGCTTCGACCCATTTTGACACAGAATCTACCGCCACCAAAATATACAAATTCCCATGATAATTGGGGAATGGGCCCATGAAATCGATCCCTCAAACATCAAAAATATCGACAATGAGGATCGGTTGCATGGGCATCTCATCCCGCTTAGAAATGCCCCCTAACTTTTGACATTCAACACAGTTCTTAGCAAAGTTAAAAGCATCCTTAAAAATGGTCGGCCAATAAAGGCCACTATTCAACACTTTATGTCCCGTTTTATGACCACTAAAATGGCCTCCACAAGCAAAAGTATGCAAGTGCGTCAAGACACTCGGGATCTCCTCATCCGGGATGCATCTTCTCACTACTTGATCCGGACATGTCTTGAACAAATCTGGTTCCTCCCACGTGTAGTATTTGATTTGAGACAGAAAATGCAACCTTCTTCTTCTATCCTAATGAGCCGGCAAGTCACCTATCACCAAATAATTCAAAATGTTAGCAAACCAAGGTAACGTTGACACTTTCAGAATGTGCTCATCTGGAAAAGTCTCGTTGATCTCCACACGAGAGGAACCC
The DNA here is from genome assembly GCA_947069175.1 of Scalesia atractyloides. Lineage (NCBI taxonomy): Eukaryota > Viridiplantae > Streptophyta > Magnoliopsida > Asterales > Asteraceae > Scalesia > Scalesia atractyloides. The sequence continues at coordinate 69,618,441 of CAMTDV010000116.1, forward strand.
TCTTCTACCAGCAATCGGGGTAAGTGGTCAGCCACCACATTCTCGCTACCCTTCTTATCCCGAATCTCTAGGTCAAACTCTTGTAGCAAGAGAACCTATCGGATCAACCGTGTCTTTGCATCCTTCTTCTCCATAAGGTGCCTGACAACAGAATGGTCAGAATAGATAATTACCTTATTTCCCCAAATATAAGCCCGAGATTTATCCAAAGCATATACCACCACAAGTAGCTCTTTCTCAGTTGTTGTAAAATTTAATTGCGCATTTGAAAGCGTCTTACTTGCGTAGTATATTGCCATGGGTTTCTTTTATACCCTTTGACCCAGCACGGCCCCCACCGCATAATCACTTGTATCACACATGATTTCAAATGGTAACGACCAGTTTGGTGATTGCAAGATTGGGGCCTCAATCAACTTTTGTTTTAAAATGTTAAAGGCATTTTGACACTCTTTGTTGAAGTCAAACGGTTGATCTTTTAATAATAAATTACATAAAGGTTTCGTTATGTCACTAAACCCTTTTATAAACCTTCTATAAAACCCCGCGTGACCCAAAAATGACCTAACACCCTTAACGCTCGTGGGATATGGCAAAGTAGATATAACTTGAACTTTTGCCCTATCGACCTCTATCCCACAACTCAACACAATGTGGCCCAACACGATCCCTCTTGAACCATAAAATGGCTCTTTTCCCAACTTAAAACCAAATTCTTTTCAATGCATCTTTTTAAAACCTTTTCGAGTTGGTCAAGGCAACCATCAAATGATTACCCAAATATTGAAAAGTCATCCATGAAGATTTCTAAAGATTCCCCCACCATATCTGAAAAGATACTCATCATACACCTTTGGAAGGTGGCGGGGGCATTACATAGCCCAAACGCATTCGCCTAAATGCGAAGGTACCGTATGGGTAAGTAAACGTGGTCTTAGCTTTGTCTTCCGGATGGATAGCTATCTGATTGTAACCCGAATATCCATCCAAGAAACAATAATATTTTTGACCCGCTAACTTTTCAACTATTTGGTCAATAAAAGGCAAAGGGAAATGGTCTTTAGAAGTTGCGGAATTCAACTTCCTATAATTAATACATATACGCCACCCGGTTACCGGCCGAGTGGGGACCTCTTCACCTGCGTCATTTGTGACGACTTGGATGCGTGCCTTTTTAGGAACCGTCTGTGTTGGGCTCACCCATTGGCTATAAGAGATGGGGTATATAATACCCGCATCTAGCCACTTTAGCACTTCCTTCTTGACCACTTCTCTCATGTTCAGATTTAATCTCCGTTGTGTGTCACGAGAAGGCGTGCTTCCATCCTCCATGATGATCTTGTGCATCACAACCGAAGGGCTAATCCCCTTCAAATCTGTAATGGTCCACCGAATAGCGGCTCTATGGGTGACCAATACACTCATCAGCTTCTTCTCTTGCTCCCCGGTCAAATCTGCCGCAATGATGACCGGTGGCGTGTTGCCCTCACCCACATAAGCATACTTCAAATGCTTGGGCAACACCTTCAGCTCAACAGTAGGAGGTTCCACCAATGACGGCTTCAGTTTGGTGTCAATCTTCTCGGGAAGACCTTCCACTTGGTGTGTCCACAGTGGTCTTCCTTCCCTTACCGCCATTACCTCCATTTTCCTCTCCTCCTCATCCATGCTTCGATTTGTCTCTGATTGCAACCTGTCAAACATAAAGAACTTTTCTATTGTGTTTTCCTCCTCAACACGCATGTTGCAAAGAGGTATACACGCGTCAACAACGTCTGCCATATAGCATTCATCATTGACTAGAGGATCCGTTAATCCGAAAAACGTTTAACCGCAACCGACGGTTACCAAAAGTCATGTCGACCGTTCCCATTTTTCAATTTATTTGAGCATTTGATGTAGCCAAAAACGATCGACCCAAACTAACCGTTGGTTGCTTGGTTAGGTCCAATGAAATATAATCCAATACAAGAAAGTCCACCGGATAGTAAAAGTCCTCAACTTTGACAATTATATCCGTGACTATTCCACGGGGTAGTTTAGGAGTTAGATCGGCTAACACTACGGTAGTGTTTGCCGCTCTAAGTGGACCAAACTCGTATTGGTCATACAAACTACCCGACAAAATACTCACACTAGCTCCAAGGTCCAAAAGTGCCCTTGTCATTTTAAATTCTCCAACTTGAATGGAGATGATAGGCGCCCCCGGATCTTGTAGTTTTGGTGGAAGTGCACCCGAAAGAATCGAACTCATGTTTTCAGTTAAATCAAGTTTCTTTGGAAATTTGTGAGTTCGCTTTTGGGTACACAAATCTTTCAGATACTTAGCATCAGATGGAACTTGTTTAATGGCATCCAAAAGAGGTAAATTTATTTTCACTTGTTTAAAAATTTCCCACATTTCTTCTTGGTGGGGGCCTCATTTGTTCACCACTTTCTTTGATGGTCCCAATAAAGCTTCGGGATAAGGGGCGGTATTAACCTCCACACCCTTTTCCTTAGCTTTTGGGATGGGAACGGTCACAACGGGTGTACTTTTATCATTTTTTAAAACATTTTCTTTTCGACCCGTTTGACCGTTAACATTTTCATCATCGATAACCTCTTCCACCACCCCTTCAACAAACTGAGCTGGTGGTGACACGACACCGTTATCAATGACTCGACCACTATGCAAAGAAATTTTGTTAATAGGTACCTCATGTGTGTTCCTCGAGCTCGAACCTTGATGCTTTAGATTCACAGTCGTGTCACTAGGTAGCTTCCCTCCATTACCGCGCAATTGTGCCATCTCCTGCGCAAGTTGCCCCACTTGTTTCTCCAAAGCTTTATGCGACTTGTCACCAACCTCGAACTCTTTCTTCATTTCCATCTTGATCTCTTGATTCGAAGTTGCGATAGCATTCATGATAGCATCTAGCTTGGAGCTTACGGAGTCTTCACCACCCATCAGGGGATTGGCATTACCACCTCCATTATTACCTTGGTTGTAACCCCGCTGATACCCGCCTGCGCGGTTTTGATAATGTTGGCCACTCCCTTGGTTATAACTTCGTTGATACCCTCCTTGATTACCACCTTGGCGGTTTTGGTACATCAAACCGCCTTGATTCCCACTTTGATTATTTGTTTGGAAATTGGGATTCATCTGATTTGAAGCATTTCCATAGCGGAAGTTGGGATGATTTCTCAACCCTGGGTGATAGGTATTTGAATTCATATCGAACTGTTTTCACTTACCGTAGACTTGATTCACCTCTTCATTCGCTTGTACCATGCCCACTTGACATTCCTTGGTTCGATGTCCAATATCTCCACAATCCTCACACACCGCAAATTGGACCGCACCCACATCCTTTTTTTTTCATCCGCGCCAACTCCCTTTCCAAAGTGGCGATTCTATCTTTGGCGCTTGAATCAAGGGCAGGAAGAGATCGAGAAATTGGATGCTTCTTCGACCGGTTCGCCATAGAGACCGCTTTTGAATTTTTACTCACCCGCTCCAAAAAGTCCCAATTATCCTCCTCGTGATTGTTCAACAAAGTCCCATCGCTAGCAGATTGTAAGTACTTGTGGTCATCGGCATCCAGACCCCTTACAAAGCACTTAAGCAACTCCCACCTTGGAATTTGGTGATGAGGACACTTTCTAACCAATTCCTTGAAACGGGTCAGAGCCTCATGTAACAACTCCCCCGGTAATTGCCTAAACGACCGAATCTCATCGCTTGCATCGTCAGTCTTGGCAATAGAATAGTATTCATCTAAAAACACTTGTTGCATCTCCGCCCATGTGTGAATACTATTCGCCGGCAATGTGAGAAACCATTGCTTCGCCTTATCCTTTAGTGAGAATTGAAAAAGTCTCAATTTCACTTCTTCTAGAGCAAAGTCATGACCGCCAATTGTGCCACAAATGGCCGAGAATTCCACCAAATGGGTATACGGCTCGTCATTGGTTCTACCGTTGAAGTGGGGTAGAATGTTGATGTAGTTAGGCTTGCAATCAAACGCTCTTCTTCCTCGAGGTATAGGCACAATCGGTGAGTCATTTTCGGTGACCACCGGTCTGAATCGCCCATTAACACCCCTCAGAGGTTGTTGATTTACTTACGTCTTGGACCGTTTACCTCTTGATTCATCAGCCCGTAATTACCTCTTCTGTCGCCACACCCCATTTCCACCTTGATTTCTGCCGCCCACAAATTCGGAATTTGGGCACGATTACCATTGTTGTTGTTGTTACCGTAATACCAGTTCCGTCTATCATTTCTTGGCTGACGGTCATTCCCATAACCATCGTTTCTCCCATAACCGCCGTCGTCCCCTACGAAATTGGCATTTTGATAACCAAAATCGTCATACTCAAAGCCCCGCACATTGTAGAAGTTTCCCATATTATTATCTCCCCATTCATCATCTGCGAATCTCTCATCATGATTACCCCCGTCGTCTGAGTATTCAGAGTGGATGCTCATGTGATCCGGTGATTGATAACCGGGAACACTGTATGGTGCATCATCCGGAATATTGTTCCTCAACTCGTCAAGGTCAATGAACTGAGCTTCATTCGTGGGATTGCCACGACTATTGTTAACCCCACGGTTGGCGTTAACGTTTTGGTTGTTGATATTGGGTGGTATCGGGTTTTGCCGGTTTTGGTTTGAAGGTGGAGGTGTGCGTTGGCGATTGCTTGGGTTTCGGTTACGGTTTTGGAATGGTGGTGTTGGTGGTCTAGAGTTGTGACCACCACCCGATTGATGGTTTTGGTTTTGAGGTGGGTAGTCATGTTGTTGATGTTGGGTGTTGGGTTGGTTGGAATTTTGAGGATCCATTGGAATAGGTCCAAAGGATGGTGTAGATGGTGAATTGGTGTTGGGTGGATTAGAAGCAAGTGTTGCCTCTAATCGGTTGGCTAAATTTCTTCTCATGACCCACTCGATTTCCGGTTCAAACACTAATGGTGATGTCCTCCCGGAATTTCGTGTATGCATGCACTACCTGTATCCTGCACAAGTAACACACCCGTATAACACAAAAGCAAATACGATAATAAGAAATAAGCACTTTAAAGAGTCAATCACAAAATCAAACAATTCCAAACACAAAGCGCACGAACTCCCCGGCAGCGGCGCCAAAATTTGATCGAGGTGTCGCGACCCGGTCAAAGATAATATTTATATACCAAATTACCCTTAACAAGGCGTTAGTGGTAGTAAGGGATCGAACCAAGAAGAATTTGTGGTTTGCGATTGGACGTGATTGATTTTTAATAAGATTGTCACTTTTATGAAGCTTGTTATGCGATTAGTTAATTTCATTCGTTTTGAGAAAAATCTCGGAATGATCCAACAAATTTGGTTTCACTAGCTAATTATTAACTTAAAACGATTGCACGAAACTATATTACTTGCATAAAACAATGGGATTAAAACAAGGTTCACACCCGGTTCAACAAATGCAAGACCAAGAGTTATTAACAATTTTACTTGATTCAATTGAATTTGTCATTAACGGTTTTGATATCACAAAGCTTAGGTGCCAATTGCTATCACGTATGTAACGGACCACAACACACTTTGTTACTTCTTCAAATAATCCCTTTCGAAAGATAAAGCATAAATACACAAACTTGTTTCAACAAAGTCAAATTTTATAATCATTCGACAATTCGCAAATATAGTTCAAATACAAGACAATTATCAATCAATTCAAAAACACAGTTCAAGTTGTCACAAAATCAACCAATTTCATAAAGTAACCCTAAATCTTACAAATGTCTACACCGGGGTGAAACCTTCGAAAATTAGCCGCTCATGGTGAACGGTGCACGATCAACGATTGATGAAACCTTGAACATGAACATCTTGAGCTTTGATGGTGTTGATGGTGAGAATTAGGGTTTGGAATGGATGATGATGGTGGAAGGATTGGTGGATTGGTGAGGATGATGATGATGGATTAAGGTTAGGAATGGTGGATGATTGATTTGGTTGATGGTGAATGGAAGAGATGGATTGGAGTTGAAAGGGATGGTGTTCTTGGCTCTAAGATGGTTGTTTTTGGTTCAAAATTCCGCAACTCGTCACAATTGGGTCCAACAAACAAGATAAACCCGTTCAAAATTGAAATTATGCGACTGAACAAACAGCAGGGCGTCACCGACGGCCCATATGGGCGTCGCCGACGGCCTCCAGAAACTGGCCATTCTGCCGACGCCTTAAATCACTGTATACGGGCATTTTTTCTCTGACGGACTTTTGGATGGGCATCGCCGATGGTCCCACTGGGCGTCGGCGACGGTCTCTCTAAAGTCCGCTTTCCTGTTTTCCCATTTTGTGCTCCCAGTTGATCCATTTTCCGTTCCAAAGCTCCAAAACGCTCCCGAATAGCTCCTTAAACTTCGTAAACCTGCAAAACACAAATCCAATCAAAAGTAGGCTATTCGAAACTAAAAGTCACGTAAAACGTTAACTTAAACTTAATAAAAGCATCGGTTTTCAACCACGTATCAGTAAACAAGCAAAAGGATGCATCGTAACCCCCGTTTTGAATAATAAATCCAATTCTATCAAAAACATAACTCTGGTTCTTTGTCGCTGAAAAGTTGTTGTGCACGACCTTCTACGCTCTATCTAGGAAACCGATAGCTTCAGGGATAAGAGACCTAAAAGTATCAAAGGCAAAAGAAGTGAGGAAATGTTAATCTTAGCACAAGCTTTTTTATGTTTAGCAACTTTCCTTAATTTTTCCTTCAACACAACTTGACTAGTCATGAAACACTTTTATATGAACCCAAAATGCAATAAAATATGAGTTATACCGAAAATTATGTATAACCACAAAATGATTTGTGAACATTAATAAATAAATAGTTATTTATTCTTTTGTCACTTTAATACTAAATATTTATTTATTTTATTTTGATTTTAGTACTTAAATTTATAATTATAAGGTATAATATTATTGTTTATTTTATAAATAATTTAAGTGTTTAACTCTAAACTTTAGTAGATTTTTCATACGACCCTGAGCTAAAATATTATTTTTATAAATGATTTATCTATACCTTCAAACTTTAACAGATTTATCATTCGAGAGTTTATAATAATAATTCTCATTTTGATAAACGATTTACGTTTTAACCCACGAACTTTAATAGAATTATCATAAGGCACTTGAAGTTTAATAAAATTATTTTTCTTTTTTAACAAATATTTTGTTCTTTAGTCTTCTTTATAAGTTTTGGAGGGGTATGGTCCCAAAAACTTTGCGCCTGCGCAAGGAACCATACCTTCAATGACAACAAATGACAAGAATAACCTTCGCGCAACGCACAACGGTGCGCCATTCTTGAAACTAGCAGGTCACACAACGAACCTTGCACACTCTACGCAATGGTAAGTTAGACTTGGAAGCGCAGGCCTCTTGACCCTGTGCTGATAGACAAACCCTGCGCGCAAAGCGCAATGGTACTACAACTTCAATGCTAGCAGGTCACACAACGAGCCTTGCGTACTTGGCGCAATGGCAAGTTAGACCGATACCAGCTAGTCACCCAACGAGCCTTTCGTACTTGGGGCAACGGCGAGTTAGACCGATACTAACAGGTCGCACAATGAACCTTGCGTAGTTGGCGCAACAGCAAGTTAGATCTAGAAGCGTAGGCCTTTTGACCCTGCGCGCGCATATCAAACAACCCTCTAGCAGCGAAGTCCTAAAGCCTTGCACAAGGACAAGACCAACATGAGAGCAACTCATAGTCTTGAGAACAAGAGGACTTAATCTCTGCAACTCTGCGCTGGCCAGAAAGCACTGATAAAGCCACGCAGAAGGGAAAAACGCAAAGAGGCGTTCACTATATACAAGGGTACAGAGTGGCAGAGCTGTGACCCAATGGCCGCTCGACAGGTTGTGTCAGACTGTGTCGCATGAACAATAATACAGAGGACAGTCTGCACACCAACCAAACACATGCCAGCGACTGTCACATATGCTCCACTTTCGGCTGATGACAGGTCTGACACCAGGGACAACTGCCATAACACGTGGCACCATTCAACATCCGACAAAGCACTCCTCCTGCCAGAGATCATTAGTGATCGATGCAGATGAGACAGAACGGATATCTCTGGTCGTCTGGGCCGGGCCCAAGGCCCATCAACCCATCTCCTAAACACACCTATCTTCGGCTATAAAATAAGGGTTACACCACAAGGTAACGGACATGCTTTCTAGCCCTCTCACTACTTACTACTTACCACTTACGTTGCAATCACCAAATACTTATTCTCACGCTGGAGTGTGGTCACGGAGAAAACCCTCCCCCTTTCTCCCGTGATGTAACAATCCAATTTTATATGTTCTATTATGATATTATTAGTATAATTTCGTAATGGGTAGATAATGATTTTAGATTAATTCAATAATAATAGTCGGTTAATTATGCTAGAAAGTAAAATTATTTAGAATGAATAAAGTTAATTAAGTGAAGGTAACCTAATTAATAGTTGGATACCAAAAGTGACATGTTTTAAATTATTAGGGGCTGAAAGTGTAATGTGGAAATAAGTCTTATAAACAAATTAGAGTGCAGTATGTGAGGGTGTGTGTGTGAGGTCGACCAGAAGGAGAAGAAGGGAAAAGAACTTCCATGAAGGGCACATTGAATATGCAGCCAATTGAAAGGGAAAGTTGAGTAAAACTCATACATGTCTTTGATTTCTCAATCATCTAGTCATACTAAAGCATAGGTTAGTGAAATTTCATGTTTTGATGACCTTGTATGAAATGGGTTTCAAGCAATCTATAAACTTATGTGAAATTAGGATGATTAAGGGTTAGAAGCACCACATAGAACTTGAATTAGACTGAATTAATGATTTGAAGTGGAAAACCCATTTGATGTAAGAATCTTGTGAAGTGTAATGATGAATTATGTGCAAAATAGTGTAATGATAATGTAAGAAATTTGCTTATAATGAGTAGTTGTTAAATGAAATTTGATTATAATGAAGGTTATGTGAAATTGGTTGAACTTGATGATCTTTGAAGAAGCACCAGTTGAACCTAGAGATATCCGGCGATATATAAGTCACAACCAGGATGTTTCTACATAAAGGGTTAACCTCTCACTTCACTTTCGGGTTTGCAGGCTCACTCCGGCTGATCTGCAAAACTAGCAACGCCGTTAGTCTCGCAACGGGGAAAAGGGTGGTTTTCTCCATGACCAAACTCCAGCGTGAGAATAAGTATTTTGGGTGGTAAACAAGTGATTGCTGATGTAAGCAAAAGCTTGTGTGTGGTAAGTGTATTGGAGGTACATAAGCATGTGGTTTTTACCTCGAGATCCGATACTTATTTATAGCCGAGAAAGGTATGTTCAGGAGAAATGCTGGTGGGCCTTGGGCCCGGCCCATACAGCCAGAGACATCCCTTTTGTCCCTCGGCGCCAGACATTAAATGCTCCCGGAAGGAGAATTAATGTTCACTGTCGGGAGGTATGCTTTGTCGAATGTTGAGTGGTGCCACGTGTAAAGGCAACCGTCTCTGTTGTCAGGCCTGCTGCCAGCCGAAAATGGAAAGGGTGGAACAATCACTGGCAGAAGTGTGGTTGGTGTATGGTCTGACACATGCCTTACTGTCATGGACGCTTTCACACGCAACCTGCCAAGTAACCTTTGGTCACAGCTCTGCCATTTCTTACCCTGAGGTATGGTCAATATCTCTTAGTGCTTACCCCCTTCTGCGAGGCTGTCAAGGTTTTTCCCGCCAGCGCAGGGTGTCAGGGGTGCATCCTTTTGTCTTAGGACTATGAGGCGCTTCTCATGTGTGTCTTGTTCTTGCAAGGTTTTGGGATTCGCAGCTTAGAGGAATGTTGTTTGTGCGCAGGGTCTAGTAGTCTGCGCGTGTGAGTCTAACTTGTCGTTGTGGCGGGTACACAAGGCCGGTTGTGTGACTTTATTGTATTGGTCTAATTCACCGTTGCGCTGAGTGCGCAAGGCTCATTGTGTAACCTGTAAAAAGTTGGTCTAATTCGCTGTTGCGTTGAGTGTGCAAGGCTTATTGTGTGACCTATAAAAGCTGGTCTAATTTGCCGTTGCGCTGAGTGCGCAAGGCTCATTGTGTGACCTGTAAAAGCTGGTCTAATTCGCCGTTGCGCTGAGTGCGCTGTGACCTGTAAAAAGCTGGTCTAATTCGCCATTGCACTGAGTGCGCAAGGCTCATCGTGTGACCCATGAGATCCAAGGAAAGCGCACCATTGCACATTGCGCGCGAGGTCATCCTTGTAGAGTTTAGGTCAAAGGTATGGTCACTTGGGACCATACCTCCTCAAGTCCCCCCAGTCCATTGCTGCTCCTACGCGCAAGTTGTAAGTTGGGAGAAGTGCTGGAGTAGAAGAGTTGTTGCTTGCACCGTTAATTGGGTGGCAAAAATTTTTCTAAATGTTGGGAGGAAACGTTTGTGTGAAGGAAACGCTTTATCTTCACTCTTGGAATTTGAAAATCTGATCTTCTGACGCTGCAAGTGGTTTGATGAGAAAAATGGGACTTGAAAAGACATCTGACAGTTGTAGCTTGCACTCGGCCGCTTCGTCTGCCATTCATTTAATGAATTGGCAGAGAGCGTGTTGGCCACGTGCGCACGTTAACCGTCACACCCCACTCACTCGCCACGCATCCTTTTATGATTGGTTGCCATTACCACGTGTTAGACACGTTCTCCGTGCGCATTAAATTTGAGCGCTATAAATAGAGATGCTCCGGTAGAGTTTCTTCATCCATTCACAACTTCTTCCAAAATTTTCTCTATTGTTTGAGTTCTTGAGTTCTTCGAAAATCTCTTTCAAAATTTTTTTCAAAGATTTCTTGTCTTGTTTCTTCTCTTTGTTAACCGCTAGTGGCGCTGCTCCACCCCTTCTGTCGGCTTGCAAGTTGAGCCGATAATTATTTGATGATATTCTGTTCGGTCTCCAGTTTCCTCCCTCTTGGGATGCCCGGATGCCGGCGGAAGGTGAGACGGCCGCTGATGCTCCGACGGGTTATATCACCTTGTTTGCTGACTTTTTTGGTGATGGTAACTTCCGGTTGCCCGCCACCAAGTTTTTTGTTGATTTGCTTCAGTACTACGGATTCCACCTTTCGCAATTGAATCCGATGGGAATGGTGAGAATCCGGCATTTTGAGTTCTTGTGTCGGTCGACTGGGTCTGTTCCCACTGTTGATCGGTTCTGTATTTTTTATCAACTCCATTGCTCAATTGGGTTTTATTCTTTCCAGCACCGTGCGCAGACACGGAAAATTTTGCTCTCTCCCCCAAGTCCTTCCATGACTGGAAGAAAAATTCTTTTTTGTTAAGGCCGGTGTGATACCGGCGCCGATGGTGTTCCGGGGGCTGGAAGAGATTCCGGCGGAGATCCGTCCCATACTAGTGCTGGATGCCTGGTATGGTGACTTGAAAGAGATTCCGGCGATTCAGTTGCCGGAGGGGGTACTGGTGGCGGCGGGGATGAGCCTGGTGTGGGACCTGAGCGCCGGTCTCGACCAGTGTATTTTGAGGGTAAACGCAGTAAGTATTCCTTGTTCCCTTGTTTCTTGCTTGATTGGGAGTTATATATTTTGCTCATCATATGCATTTTTTACTTACAGGAGCCCCACTGTTCTTGGCTGCCTTCCAGAGGAAGGAAGGGCGGATGGAGAAAGTTCCCCTGAAGCCTGATGAGCCTACCTGGTACGCGCAGGTTCTTGATAATTTTGCCTTGATCAAGGATGCGGACCTAGAGGCCCCTGCGCCATCAACTGGTGAGTTTTTGTTGCTTAAATGCGCACCTTTGTAGGTGGCTCATTTGTAGTCCTCGTTCAAATGCAGGTGCTCTGATGGACTTAGGTATTGGCCCTGAGCCCAAGAAAAAAGACGCGTAGGGTCAAGCGTGGTAGTGGATAGGGAGGCTACTCAACCCGAGGCGGGCCCTCCCAAAGGTAAACGTGTTAGTACTCACAAGTGGAAAACTTATGTGGTAATTTATGACTCATGGGAGGGTCTTGAACCTGTAGGTGCAAAGAGGGTTGCACCAAAGAAGGCGATCGTTGCTACCGCCATACCTGTTAGCCCGCAGGAGGCTGAAGAGGTCTTATGCCTCTGAAGCTGAAGAGGCGCCCGAAGGAGGACCTCTCCGCGCAACCCCCCAAGAAGGTTGCGCGGAGACATTTTGGGAAGCGGGCGGATTTGGGATCACTAACTTCTAGAATATCCCTTTTTAAGCCTTTGTACCGTTTGCTATTTCCTTCCCGTTTTCATGTTATACATCTCTAGCGCTTGCTTTTATGCAGTGGGGGATGAGCTGGTTTTTGTTGATTCCGGCCCAAGTGCTGGGGAAGCTGAATCCCCAATGACCTAGACCGGTGGTCAAGAAGGAGATGGTGCTGCTGGGGCAGAAGAACCGATCGGCGTGAGGGAGGGGCCTCACGTGGTAGTGGAAGGTGCTGGTATAGGTACTAATGTAGGTTCCCCAGTTTTGGAAACTTCGGGTGTTCCATTGACGCAACAACCATGGTAGGATATCGAAGAACCTGTGGTTGTTGTTGAGGAATCGCGGTTGGATCTTGGGGAACCTTCCTTGGAAGTGGAAGAATCGGGGTTCATTATGCAGGAACCCGTTGTGGTGGGGGAAGAACGCACGCATCTAGGTGGCGTGGTTACTATTGGTGGGACGGAGTCGTCGGATGCGGTGTCCGCTGAAGATGTTCAGACCGGTGCTCCACAAAGACATGTGAAGGAACCGTTATCTAAGGGTGGCGCGGGATCCGCCGCCCTTGGTTTGTCTCCCATCCGCCCGAATGAGACTCCGGGGGATTATTATTATAGGTCATTCTCCACTGCCCAAGCTGAAGAGATCCACACTCATGTGTGGAAGTTGGAGAAAGGAGATGACTTTTCTCACTGGCCGGTGTGCGTGAGTTTTTTAAGGGAGCTTTCCCCCCAGTGGAGGTACGTTTGCTTTCTGATCGTGAAGAAGAATAGACGTATCACACGTACCTCCAAGCAGTTGTCAGGTCCGCCTCGGTGACTTATAAGATTGTTCGAGAGTGGCGGGGCCTGGTGAAAGAAAAAGAAGAATCTTGAGTCTGCTCAAGAGACTCTTGGAAAGGAGCGAGCCCAATTGGCTGTGCGTGAAGCTGCCTTGTCAGCAAGGGAGACCGCCTTCGCCAATAACCAACGCATTGAAGGGTGGTCTGCGCAGGGGTGGAAATATAAGGCCGAAGCCTCAGAAGCCAAACTTGCTGAGGAACGCAAGTTGTGGAAGGAGGCTTGCGAGAGAGACAACAGGGAGAAAAGATCCCTGAGGGATGAGTTGACCTAGCTACGCGTCGATGTGGTGCGCGAGAGGAAAGAGAAAGAGGCGGCTGTTGCCTCGGTTTCACAAGCCAATGTGCAACGCGAGCACAGTGAGCAGATGCAACGCCTCGCGTTTCCGTAAAATTTATTTTAGGAAATACGTGTCATACCACTGAATTATTTATCCGTCTAATTTATTATCATTATTATTATTTATTTAGTTATTATTTTGTAGATAATAATAACAATAATAATAATAACAACAACAACAACAACAACAATAATAATAATGATAAACAAAATAAATTCAGCGTTTTATGAAACTTGTACTTGAAACCAGATCTCGTCGGTACGTTCAGGCCACTCAAAAACGTTAGAACAGGTTAACGGGCCTTGGCCCAACACACCACCTATACCTAACTAAACCCTAAACCTAATATATATACACACCCTCACATACACAGGCACCACAAAAACACACCCGCATACACTCTCTCCCACAAAACACTAGTCACCGGCGCCGCCACTCCGGCCGGCCGTCGGCGATGATGTCCCGCCGCCGCTCACACCCATAAATCCCCCTTTCCACCGCACACCTACTGTTCACTCTTTTCCCTCTCATCGCCGACAACCGGAGCCGAGCCCAGTAGCCTCCGGCGTCGGTCGTTTTTCGACAACCAAAAAAAACCCTCGCACCTCTATTCGCCGTTAACAACCTCACTCTCACACCTCGTTCTCCCTCGAAGATAACGGCCGCCACCAGGGTGGTGGCGGCGGAACAGGAACAGCGGCAACAGCCGTGTTGGGACGGCGCCGACCACCCCTCCATGATGGCAGTGGCGGAACGACAGTGGCGGTGGGTTTGGAGTCAAGTGATGACCGGCGACAGTGGAAGTGGTTGTCCTCGGGTCAAAATTCGTTTTTCGTAAAATCCGTAAGATCAAAATTCGTTAACTTATATAAAACAAAACCCCTCGAATTTAATTAATTTTTATAAATATATAAATATATATTCATATTATTAGCGTTTCGACAACCTCTAATGTTTATATACTTTCGTTATCCATGTATGACGACCTCGGAGTTGCATTACCAAACTCTTCACTCCTCGCGGGATTTCCAAGGAATGCGTTGCGAAATTTTGAGCATACTCGACCCCTTTTTACACTTTAACGCATTTTGGGGTGCAACATGTATAAATTACAAAATTTATTTTTAACAAGATTAAATGTGTTCCCAATACCAAACGGGTTATCAATTACGCTTATGTGAATTATATGTGTTAGATTAAACTCGTTTATACGTGCTACTTGTTACGTTTGAGTTGTTTATGCCTATTAGTTTTAATTTGTATTCTCACGACATTGTTATGATTATGATACTATGCATGCTAGTTAAGGAATTCAATTATATATTATTATGTGAGAGTCGTCTACATATATATGCGATTCAGCTTTATTATACTCCCGTCATGATTGAAATAAACTCTTACACTTAGATTTTATTTTTAAACTTGTATGCTCGCCAATACTTTTGTACTGATCTACGCTTTTAATACATGTTGCAGGAAAGCTGATGATGCAAGAAATCAAGTTAGGACAAGCTTTAGAAACGCACCTTAAATAAATATTATGTTATACTTGTTTACTTTATTCGAAACTTTGTATTTGACTTCTTAGTATTTATGAAATTGAATTTAATTATATTGTCAGAATAGTGTTATGATGCTTTTGAACAATTTGCTCGTCTCATCCCGATGTTTCCGCCATTGGTTGGGGTGTGACAGATTGGTATCAGAGCCATAACTATAGGGAATTAGGTAGAATTGCCATGTTCGACCTAGTCTATAGTTTAAGTGCCATACTCTTGACCATTTGTGATACTTGTCTAAATTGTTATTCTTTCTATCATGGTCCTCCCCTTTCTGGTCTTAAAACTTACAATATGTCTTTCCTAAGACATGAAACACAACACACGTTTTTGAGTATATTCTTGTTCCACAATCGAAATAACTCATCAATACAGGGGTGATTCCCGCCATTGCTGACGAGTTTCAATCCGCTCTACATGTTATTTTGTGCGGAATTCACCATCAAGTCAGGAGTGATATCCATATCTTGATGTGAGTTTCTATTTCATAATCTAGTGGATCTTTATTGACGATTCGAGATTATATCTTGATACGTTCAATCAACCACAATTTGGGGACGAAATTGTCAAGCCAGGATTGACATCCACACCTTGATGACTGGTCCCGCTCCTCAATTTTCAATCTCGCCAAAGTTTCGTATTTTTCGACCAAATTAGGGACATGTACTAACTGGAAGGGTAAAGTACCATTAATCGCTTGGAGACGAGAGTATAATACCTATTAGGCTAAATCATGTCTCCCTAATTCGAAAGGACTTACGAGTCACTTTGGAATAGTCGAAGTTTCTAAAACTGAAACACTCCAACATTTTAACAAACATCTCTTTTATGCTATCTTACATTTTATGCTATATAATTCTTATTCTTTCATACTAAATCTATTACACAATGATTCTATAGGTGCATACTAAACATCATCCTGATTTGGGATTACTGGAACATTTTATGTGATAAACTCGTTTTAAAACCACACCTTAACATGTATAGCACTATGCGTAGTTCTATAGGAGTAGCGCACCGCCCTTGAGACTTGGGGTCATGTTAAGTAAACTATTTCATACTAAGTAAACTATTTTACACTATGTTTCGACAATATTGACTAGTCAACATTGCGTACACGATGGTTTCACATGTTTATGTGGTAGACTCGTCATTAACTCTGATCAAGCCACACCTTAACATGTATAGCGATTGTGTAGCGCTATAGGAGTGACGCCCGCCCGTATTCTTGAGGTCATGTTAAGTAAACTATTTTACACCCTCTTCGTTTTGACGATGATGGGTAGTCTACATTGCGGTACACGATGGTTTGACCTGTTTATTCACATGCCAGTAATCCGTTAATCTTGGTTAAACTAAAATATATCATCTGTATTGTATACGAATGTGCGAATACGCACACTTACACTTATACTCATACTTATACAGTATACTCTCTCATACTTAAATACAATTATCCTTACATACTTGAGACTCTATATACGCTATCAGTCTTACTCGTAATACGCATACAAACCTGATTATGACACGGAACGTAACATGGAATCGACTAGCGAAATGAACGTAATATGGTATGAACATGGTGGATACGCCGCTGGTACTTCCTATATATAAGTGTTAATGCCATATTACTAAGGTTTCGTAAAACGTGCCATGAGAAATTCAGTGTTTCACTGCTATGTTTAATACAAACCTTAATCACTCACCACCTAATTCACAGTTATACCCGCATATTTCGAAATGTGATTATTTCTTTCCTAAGCCTTCCTCTTGAATGAATTTCGGGAGGAAATTCCCTAAAGTAGGGGAGACTGTAACGCCTTGCGTTTCCGTAAAATTTATTTTAGGAAATACGTGTCGTACCACTGAATATTTATCCGTCTAATTTATTATCATTATTATTATTTATTTAGTTATTATTTTATAGATAATAATAACAATAATAATAATAATAATAACAACAACAACAACAATAATAATAAACAAAATAAATTCAGCGTTTTATGAAACTTGTACTTGAAACCAGATCTCGTCGGTACGTTCGGGCCATTCAAAAACGTTAGAACGGGTTAACGGGCCTTGGCGCAACACACCACCTAAACCTAACTAAACCCTAAACCTAATATATATACACACCCTCACATACACAGACACCACAAAAACACACCCGCATACACTCTCTCCCTCAAAACACAAGTCACCGGCGCCGCCACTCCGGCTGGCCGCCGGCGACGATGTCCCGCCGCCGCTCACACCCATAAATCCCCTTTTCCACCGCACACCTACTGTTCTCTCTTTTCCCTCTCATCGCCGAAAACCGGAGCCGAGCCCAGCAGCCTCCAGCGTCGGTCGTTTTCCGACAACCAAACAAAATCCTCGCACCTCTATTCGCCGCTAACAACCTCACTCTCACACCCCGTTCTCCCTCGAAGACAACGGCCGCCACCAGGGTGGTGGCGGCGGAGCAGGAACAGCGGCAACAACCGTGTTGGGGCGGCGCCGACCACCCCTCCATGATGGCAGTGGCGGTGGGTTTGGAGTCAAGTGATGATCGGCGACAGTGGAGGTGGTTGTCCTCGGGTCACGGTTCAAATTTCGTTTCAACCTTGGTTTGGATCAGATTGGGATTCTAGGCAGAATCAAGTCTCGATTTAGACAAGAGCAGCTAACAGTGCGTTCGGGTTTTGGGTTAAGGGTGCGAGACTCGGTTCAACTCGGGTTGGGTCCGAGTCAACTCAGACAACTCGGTCAGGTTGTATCTCGGTTCGGCTCCGAATGTCTCGGGTCAGATTTAACGCGGGTCATAGTGTCCAACATCAGTTCGGTTCTAGTCCCAGATCAGCTTTGTTCAACTTCAGACGAATTTGGTCAAACCAGTCAACTGGAGTCAACAAGAGCTCGGTAAAATCTTTTAACACGATTTCCATTTTTATCTTGTTTTAATATATTGTTTTTAGGTATGTCTTTTAACAAAAACCGAACCGTATCTACTTTGTAAACACAAATAGAAAATACATATATTGATGTTGTTGTCGAATTGATGAGTTTGGAAAATAAATCGACAAACTGAGTTGTCGGGATTGCCCAAAAACAGAGGAAACTCTGCCCGTTTTTCGTAAAATCCGTAAGATCAAAATTCGTTAACTTATATAAAACAAAACCCCTCAAATTTAATTAATTTTTTTATATATATAAATATATATTCTATTATTAGCGCTTCGACAACCTCTAATGTTTATATATTTTCGTTATCCATGTATGACGACCTCGGAGTTGCATTCCCAAACTCTTCACTCCTCGCGGGATTTCCAAGGAATGCGTTGCGAAATTGTGAGCACACTCGACCCCTTTTTACACTTTAACGCATTTTGAGGTGCAACATGTATAAATTACAAAATTTATTTTTAACAAGATTAAATGTGTTCCCAATACCAAACGGGTTATCAATTACGCTTATGTGAATTATATGTGTTAGATTAAACTCGTTTATGCATGCTACTTGTTACGTTTGAGTTGTTTATGCCTATTAGTTTTAATTTGTATTCTCACGACATTGTTATGATTATGATACTATGCATGCTAGTTAAGGAATTCAATTATATATTATTATGTGAGAGTCGTCTACATATATATGCGATTCAGCTTTATTATACTCCCGTCATGATTGAAATAAACTCTTACACTTATATTTTATTTTTAAACTTGTATGCTCGCCAATACTTTTGTATTGATCTACGCTTTTAATACATGTTGCAGGAAAGCTGATGATGCAAGAAATCAAGTTAGGACAAGCTTTAGAAACGCCCCTTAAATAAATATTATGTTATACTTGTTTACTTTATTCGAAACTTTGTATTTGAATTCTTAGTATTTATGAAATTGAATTTAATTATATTGTCATAATAGTGTTATGATGCTTTTGAACAATTTGCTCGTCTCATCCCGATGTTTCCGCCATCGGTTGGGGTGTGACAGCAGAAAGAGGTACCTCTTTGTCCTTGTGTTTGATTCCCTCTAAAATTACTAAGTCATGATACTAGCCTTGTTATGTACAAACAGGTCGAAGCTTGCGCTGCTTTAGCGAGCGCTAAGAAAGATCTCCAAGCAGTCTCGGTGAAGAGTGCTGATCTTCTGCGTAAGCTGAAGTTGGCAAAGGCTAAGGTGGAGACGGGAGAGAGAAAATTAGAAGATTCTGAGAAATCCCGCGCCATCTCCGAGTCGTTGGTGGAATCGCTCACCAACAACATGCTATGGCTTCAACAGCAAGTGATTGGCCATGTAAGTATTTGTACTTGCGTTTTCGGACCTTTATCAAATGGCTCTAATTTTTCCTTTGAATTTACAGTTGCCGATTCCATTGTGAACTCCGCGGAGTTGGATGGTGCAGTGGCTAAGCTGGTGGTTGTTGCGCGCCATTATGTGTCACACCCTGACCCGCAGCGGAAATGGTAGTCGGGGCATGATTGGGTTTTCATCAAAGCTCATGACATTTACTATAAAGTTTCATATTTATTATTTCTTTTTAAAGAAGAAATTACAATACATGTTCAAATACATCTTTCATGACTTATTTATTTTTCTTCTAAGGCAATTTCCTATGTGTTCCTTGCTTCAACCTGTACACCTGTATCATGTGTAAAAATAGGGTTTTGGGTCAACAAAAGTTGGCGAGTGAATCTTATGAAAACATTTGAACGAATTTGTTATATTGATTATAAAAAGGTGCATAACCACATATGAGTATACGTATATGTAAATTTAATCACAATACACATAATATCAATTAATGCACACGCACACACCAAATGATGAACAATGAGATCAAGGCTCAATCAAACGGAGCCGATCTAATGAGGCACGCGATGCTCAACTCGTCTCAAACGAGGAACTGATGGGCCTAATGAATGATTTGCACGCAACTTGACAAAATGTAAACACACATCACAACAAACAACATTTACATCACACTTTTAGATCATATAATGGTAATAGCACAAGTTTGAATAAACGAAATAAATAAAGCTACACATGATACACCCCAAAACATGAATAAAAAGGGGAATTTGTAAGAATTCACTCACAGTGGGTGCGTTTCCTTGATCGAAGACGAACGCGCACCAATTTGGGATTAAACAGACGAAGGAAAACTAACCTAAAATAATAACGCGATAAATAGATAAATTAATATTTTTAATTTATGCTTTTTATTAGATTTTCAGGTTATTGGGGTAATTGATATAAATTTTTAAAAGCTTAAAAAAAACCTTATTTTGAGGTATTTTTAACTATTTTCAAAGAAAATAAAAAGGATTTTTAATTAAAAAATTTTAAAAAAATTCCCTTTTTCTAAGGGTTGACTGATCAACGGCCGGTTCAACCGGTTTAATTATTGGTAGCGTGCGAGGTTCGAACTCATGACCTCTCGGTTGCGTGCACGCAGCTCTTCCAACTGAGCTACGTGTCTAACCCGTTAGATTCTTGATTTTTATTATACTTATATACTGATTAGAATATTTCAGAAATTAATTAATTTAAAAAGGATTTAAATGAGCGAACCAGTGTGAAGAATCCGACTCGAACCCGCGACCTCAGACATGTTTTGCACCCAGCCCAACCAGTTGGGCTGGGTGTCTAACCCGTATATAACTCGATTTTAATTATATAAAACCCTTATCTCAGCTTCATCTTCTTCACCCTTAAACCAAGAACTGAAAGTCGACTTATAACCCTTTATTCTGGTTTGATTCAATTATTAATGAACAAAGAACAAATAATTACGAGAAGTTTTGGGTGAATACCGATTTACCGAACGTATGACGACTCCGGTTCCGAATTCCGACGAGTTAGCGAAATACTCCGACAGACCAACACAGAGCAAGACTTCACAGGAGTTTTTAGGTGATTGAGTGAGTGTGTGCGCAGGGATGAATGGGTTTGATAGGTATTTATAGGGTGAGCAGAAATCAATTGTCGGTTTCGGTTTCGAGTTGAAGTTTCAAGATTCAATGATTCTCTTCGGTTACTAATCATTGGATTTTTTTTCGGTACAAAACAGAAATAACGGTTACATTTAACGATCATAACGTGATTGCGTTTATTGAGCTTTGATTTGATCCATTCAAGCGGTTACAGATCTGCCGGAAATTCAAAATTTGCAGGTTCTAAGTTGCGAATTTGTTTATTTTGCTTCGGGTTTATGAACATAGGAATCATGCAGCTCAGTGGTGTTGAGAGGTGCTAATATGTGATGGAACCCGGGTTCAATTCTGGTTATCCCGCTTTTATTATATATATATATATATTTTTTTTGTTTTATTATATCAAAGATTTATTTTAATTCACTTATTATTATTATTATTATTATTTATAAATTTTTAATTCTACAACATTTATTAATTAAAATAAACGACGCTAAAGATACGCAACGATCTATATAACAAAAACTTGATTAATAAACGGTACGGGTTTTTGAAACCCGTTTTACACAAATGTTACAGTATCCCCTACTTTTAGAAATTTCGTCCCAAAATTTAAGTAGTAGTATATTTGACTCGAAGGGAGGGTGTTTTAATTTGACAATTACATAATCAGAAGAGGGTGAAAGTTTAAATTTTATTTGAGGAGGTAACGTTCCTAGTAAGGGTTGAATACCCTGCTACAGGAATCGATTTTTGATGCCTAAAGTATAAAAATGCGAAACATTGGTAAACAGAGTTGATTGACTAAGTATGATCTCATGCATAAGAGTTTTGAGAGAATTGATACGTTTGAAAAGATAAGGTTATATCATAAAACAAAAACTTCAACCATGACGATATTAAAACCTACACGGAACCTCTCATAACCGCCTGACAATGCCTCTGATCCTTTGACAAGAATACTTATATATAGGAAGTACCAGCGGCGTATCCACCATATTCTTGTCAAATTTTCATTAGCTTTGTCTGTAAGTTATAATTAGTTCTATGTGATTCTAAAATCTACAAACCATAACAAACACAACAGCCAAAGCTTGAGTCTCAAATCTGAAAGAATACGTAACTGAATGACGACAATACCTCTCTCGTTTGTTATGATAAAGGGGTCAGTCTATGTAAAAGTGAGACACAACCCAACTTCTTTAAATGATGAGATCGAGATACGTCGTGGTGTATGATGATATGAAAGTTAAATCAACGAGTAAAGATATAAAACAAAACTGTAATATCAATTCACATTAAATTTTTGGATACATAAATTCCCAATTTATAACAGGGATACGTAAAGATTGAGAAAACATTAAGAACTAGACGGTTGGAGTTGAGTCTTGATTCTTGGTGAGGGAAAGGCTAGTTGGGTTGTTCGTTTGGGCCGTTATTATCTTCAACAAGATTGGCATTGATGTTGTAAGCTCTTCCTCTTGCTGGTGGTAGTGTTGGGTTTGCTTGATTTGCTTGGTTAACTGGGTTTGCTTGAGCTTGGGCGTTTATGATGTTAACCAATCGGGGGCACGTGTTTCTAAAATGGGTAGGGTCCCCACAATTAAAGCAAGCTCGAACATGTGGAAACATGGGGTATTGGGGTTGTTGATATGATTGGATCATGTTTTGGGTAGGGGGTGAAGCTTGGTTTTGAGGGGTGCGACAAGTTTTGCTCAAATGACCATAACGCCCACAATTTGCACACAGTCGACAAGGTACGGTAGATGGATGGTGATAAAAACAGGTGTTGCATTGAGGGTGAGGTCCAATGTAAGGTTTCGTATTTGGGTAAGTAGTGTTGGGTGCTACTTGAGTGATTGGGATAGCTTGGAGGGGTACGGCTTGTGGAGCTGGTTGATTGCCTTGGGTGACAGCGAAATTTTGCCCATCTCGTTTTCTCTTAGAAGTGGGTTGTGAAGAGGATTCGGTTTGGGTTGAGTTTGAGGTTTCGGTTGATGCTTTATCCTTCTTCTTCTCCTCCTTGAAGTCTTTATTCCGTATGTGGTTTTCGGTGAGCTCTGTAACTCCATTGCTGCTTCCAAAGTTGCAGGTGTGGTACTTATTACAGGGTCTTGAATTTTTGAAGGAAGACCTCGAATGTAGTGGTCTATCAAACGGTAAAGGGGAGTGAACAAGTTGGGGATCATCTGATTCAACTCAAGGAATCTCTTGTTGTATATGGTGTGGTCGCCCTCCTTTTGTTTCAAAGAGTAGAACTCATCTTCTAATTTCTTGATTTCACTTCTTGGACAGAAACGTCTTGTCATGATCTCCCTTAACTCTTCCCAAGTCAAGATCATAGCATCCTCAGCATCTCGCTTGCCCTTCTCTGTATTCCACCATGTAAGTGCTACTCCGAAAAAACGACCGGTAGCATATCGCACCTTGCAATCATCGGGGCAGTCGCAATTGAGAAAAGTGTTTTCCATCTCCTCAAACCAATGGAGGAGAGCGGTGACACCTTCAGTCCCTTCGTATTTTGGAGGATCGCAGGATTTGAAATGCTTGAAGGTGCATTTAGTGGTATTTGGGGGAGGGTTGACAACGTTTTGATCTTCTTGGTTGATTGGGTTGACGGGCTTAGCGGTAAGGGCTTGTTGAACTTGAACTACGATGTTGGGGATTACGGCGGCCATTTGTTGAGCGATTTGGGCGGCCATGCGTTCGCGGAATTTTTCTGATCTCCTACCTCTACGAGGGTGACTAGAAGACATCTACAAGGAATACGTATCGAGAGTATGAGTTTGACGTTTTAGATATCATGTGTCGTATTTAGAAATGAACATTCACAAAACAAATGGAGAAGATAAATTTGCTACATCCATAGGATGTCTTGGGCTTTGCTCATGTTTGGGCTCCCATATGTCCCCTTACTTGGCCTTAGTAGTCATGTGGGCCCCCATGACGACTGGGCTCTGGTAGGGTTCATATTGGTGTTGGCCTGTTAACACTTGCGCCACCCGAATGAAAATCGTAAAACATGACAGCAAAGTATAAGGTCAGAGGGTGTCCTGGTATGGACACAATGACAACTCAAAGTAGGGTTAGTTCGAACGACATTTGGTGTGGCATGCTTTGGCCTAATAGGTCCTTCGTACTCTCATCGTTAGTCCCCAGGTAGGCAAACTAGTCCGTTATATTGGATTTATACGAATGCGAACCTAGACAGGACGTTTCGACTACCGGTACTTGTACCCTTCCGGTTACTACATGCCCGTCGTAGAACTCACTTTGATGAGATTGAAAAACAAAAAATGCCACAAAATCTTGAATAAAGGAAATATGAGGATGATTTGAATATGTGAACATTGAAATATGCGTGATGAATGTATATGTAAGCATGTTATGTTTGACAACAAGTATAACTCATTAAGTATCACACAAAATGATAGTGGAAGTGTTTGCATGCATTTGTGTGTGTAATAAATACGAAACAAATAAACATCATGAGTTTGCATGTAACCACATAAACAATTAAAATCTAATCAACTATAGTATAGGCTCTAAGGGTCTAATAACCTATCCTATATCCCTATAGTCAAAAGCTCTGATACCAATCTGTCACACCCTGACCCGCAGCGGAAATGGTAGTCGGGGCATGATTGGGTTTTCATCAAAGCTCATGACATTTACTATAAAGTTTCATATTTATTATTTCTTTTTAAAGAAGAAATTACAATACATGTTCAAATACATCTTTCATGACTTATTTATTTTTCTTCTAAGGCAATTTCCTATGTGTTCCTTGCTTCAACCTGTACACCTGTATCATGTGTAAAAATAGGGTTTTGGGTCAACAAAAGTTGGCGAGTGAATCTTATGAAAACATTTGAACGAATTTGTTATATTGATTATAAAAAGGTGCATAACCACATATGAGTATACGTATATGTAAATTTAATCACAATACACATAATATCAATTAATGCACACGCACACACAAAATGATGAACAATGAGATCAAGGCTCAATCAAACGGAGCCGATCTAATGAGGCACGCGATGCTCAACTCGTCTCAAACGAGGAACTGATGGGCCTAATGAATGATTTGCACGCAACTTGACAAAATGTAAACACACATCACAACAAACAACATTTACATCACACGTTTAGATCATATAATGGTAATAGCACAAGTTTGAATAAACGAAATAAATAAAGCTACACATGATACACCCCAAAACATGAATAAAAAGGGGAATTTGTAAGAATTCACTCACAGTGGGTGCGTTTCCTTGATCGAAGACGAACGCGCACCAATTTGGGATTAAACAGACGAAGGAAAACTAACCTAAAATAATAACGCGATAAATAGATAAATTAATATTTATTTAATTTATGCTTTTTATAAGATTTTCAGGTTATTGGGGTAATTGATACAAATTTTTAAAAGCTTAAAAAAAACCTTATTTTGAGGTATTTTTAACTAATTTTCAAAGAAAATAAAAAGGATTTTTAATTAAAATTTTTTTAAAAAAATTCCCTTTTTCTGAGGGTTGACTGAACCGGTTTAATTATTGGTAGCGTGCGAGGTTCGAACTCGTGACCTCTCGGTTGCGTGCACGCAGCTCTTTCAACTGAGCTACGTGTCTAACCCGTTAGATTCTTGATTTTTATTATACTTATATACTGATTAGAATATTTCAGAAATTAATTAATTTAAAAGGATTTAAATGAGCGAACCAGTGTGAAGAATCCGACTCGAACCCGCGACCTCAGACATGTTTTGCACCCAGCCCAACCAGTTGGGCTGGGTGTCTAACCCGTATATAACTCGATTTTAATTATATAAAACCCTTATCTTAGCTTCATCTTCTTCACCCTTAAACCCAGAACTGAAAGTCGACTGATAACCCTTTATTCTGGTTTGATTCAATTATTAATGAACAAAGAACAAATAATTAAGAGAAGTTTTGGGTGAATACCGATTTACCGAACGTATGACGACTCCGGTTCCGAATTCCGGCGAGTTAGCGAAATACTCCGACAGACCAACACAGAGCAAGACTTCACAGGAGTTTTAGGTGATTGAGTGAGTGTGTGCGCAGGGATGAATGGGTTTGATAGGTATTTATAGGGTGAGCAGAAATCAATTGTCGGTTTCGGTTTCGAGTTGAAGTTTCAAGATTCAATGATTCTCTTCGGTTACTAATCATTGGATTTTTTTCGGTACAAAACAGAAATAACGGTTACATTTAACGATCATAACGTGATTGCGTTTATTGAGCTTTGATTTGATCCATTCAAGCGGTTACAGATCTGTCGGAAATTCAAAATTTGCAGGTTCTAAGTTGCGAATTTGTTTATTTTGCTTCGGGTTTATGAACATAGGAATCATGCAGGTCAGTGGTGTTGAGAGGTGCTAATATGTGAGGGAACCCGGGTTCGATTCCGGTTATCCCGCTTTTATTATATATATATATATATATATTTGTTTTATTATATCAAAGATTTATTTTAATTCACTTATTATTATTATTATTTATAAATTTTTAATTCTACAACATTTATTAATTAAAACAAACGACGCTAAAGATACGCAACGATCTATATAACAAAAACTTGATTAATAAACGGTACGGGTTTTTGAAACCCGTTTTACACAAATGTTACATAATGAGCATGCGCAAGGCTATGCTTAGTGTGCGCATCAAGTCACTCATGCATTGGATACTTCATGGGATTGTAGCCATGCCTCCACTCACGGAATTAATACTGGAGCTGTCTTCGAGAAGGCGCAACAAGAGTATAATCGCCTTGAAATCCCTGCCTTGGAGTTTGTAAGCGAGGCTCTTACTCATGATGACTTCGTTGACCGCTTGAAGGATATCTTCCCGGTGGATGCTGAAGTTGCTGCTAAAGGCGAATACTAGTGTAGGATCCGTGATGTAATATTTTTGTAGGATCGTTGCTTGTTCCGCGCACGACGCGGTTATGTACATACTCTTTTTTTATCTTTTTAATGAAATGTTTCTTTTCTGCTACAATAATTACGTGGATTGAAACGACTTTGTGCAAGTATAGCGAATGAAACTGGTAATGAACTCACGCATGGGCATCAGCTCTTGTGCATGTTGCTTAAGTAGTGATTTATGTTTTACGAGTCATTATGCACCGAGTTATTTTTGCGTATACTGAAAGTGTTTCTGCGCATTTGTAGCAAAACATTAAGATAAAAAAAGAACTGAGGAAGCACGGATGGCACCATGAACTAGTAGGAATATGCGTAAGAAACTTGTACATTATGCTTAGAAACTGGTATGCACACCATGTGTTTGATGAAATGCTTGAGTATTGTTTCTTAAGTGATATGATGATAAGTGATTAGGATTGGTGAAATGATGAGTGGTTAGCTCACTATGTTAATATAAATGTGAGTTAAAAGCATGAGATTGAAAGAATATTGAATATGAAATTGTAGGAGTGAAGGAAGAGAACACGAGCCAATCCGGATCGCAATCAACGCAAAGCAAAGGTAAGTTCATAAGAATTTCACTTCATTTTAATGTAAATCATGAATTTAGTTTCATATCGTTATCACTGGTTTGTTGGTATTATTTTAAAGCATGGAAGTGTGATATGAAGAATAATGAAGAAATAGTTGGAAAGTATGAAATCAAAATGTTTACAATTGATTTGTTGTAAACGTGTTAAGAAGAATGAAATGGCTATTGTATGGACCCGTATGAGCAGGTCAGATGAATGGTGTAATTATTATTATAAGAATGAGACACTATGATTTTGTAGATGGCGAAATTGCCCTAAGTATGGAAAGTAAGTAAGAAGGATGATTCGATGCCATGATTTTGATAACGGGTCAAACAAGAGGATGGAGATAAGATGAGAGTATTATGTAAAATGAATGTACTTATATTTGCAATTATGTTGTGTTTGATAGGAAAATTACAATCGTGATGATGGAGCGCTTGGAACGAACACACCGCATCACCACCTGCGTGCTTCCGGTTAAAACATAATGTCAATGGTCAAACAAATACTTTTGGATTGTAAATTTCGTTCTTAATACTTATGTCTTTTGCATACACTTAAAGTTTCTAGTTTGTTATGGTTGTCTAGGGTAATGCTCCTTTGAACTCTATTATACGTAACTAGCTTATTTAAACACAAGGGGTGATTTGGTCAAAGTTTTTATATTACGGGATGAAAGTTTAAATTTTATGATGTTTTGACTTATGTTCGAAATGGGCGTTTCACGTGACGAGGCTAACGGCGTTGTTAGTTTTGCAGATTAGCCTAGAGTGAGATCACTTAGAAGAACGAACGAAAGACGAACCTTTTATGCAGAAATATTCGGCTGTAACTAAGATATCTTCGGATACCTCTCGGTTGAGCCGGTGTTTCTTCAAGTTTAATTCTTTTTTTTACTTATTATTTTTTATTATAATTAAAGATAACTTTCAACTCTAGATAAGTTTACTTAATCGTGTTGCTTGCTTAATTTTACTATCGTTTAGATTAAAGCATGGCCTATATCAATCCTTTAATATACAAGGTAACAAATATAATTATATTTTCATTTACCTTATTATAGTTAAAGCTAACTTTTAACTCTAAAGATATTTAATGAATCGCGTTGATTATTTATTTTTACCATCATTTATGTTAAAGGCAACATGGTATAACAACCAATCGAAATATCATGAAACAAGAACAACCACCTACCCGCCATGAAGCGTGGGTTTTGATACTAGTTATAGAACATTAAAGAGTTATAATTTTAGAGAAAGATAAATTTTACCAGACATTTAATAATAATGAAAAAAGGGAAAATTACGGTTTAAACTAAGGGAGTTAACATTTACACATCTCTCTCCTTAATTTCTTTTTATACATACATAAATATAGATTGATAGAGTGAAAAGTAATGTAAAAAACATTTATGGATTTGAGAAGAGTAAAAGCATAAATTAAATGATTTAAAAAGTTAATAAAGATAAATCACTTTCAGAAACAAACAAAATGCAATAATACTTGTGATAAACTGAGCTTCCAATGTGGCATAAATAATTTCTTTTTTAAATGGAAGAAACAATAAATATAGTGAACAGTTGGGAAATGGGTGTCATCTTTTTTTTTTTTTAATTTGTTTTTAGAATAGCGGGAAATGGGTCCACTGGAATTATTTTAAATATGGGTAAAGGAGATCAAATCTGGCTGTAATTTAAATTCAGGGATGCTGCCAACTGCCGTTTGACTAGATTCACATGACCCATTTCTTGATTTTATCCTTAACCTTCTTTTTTTAATTAAGAAATCACAAAGTATGTAAACTAAAGATTTGTGAGATGTGGTTATCTCGTACATCTTGTACAAATGTTTAAGCCAATTTCAGTTGATTGTTATTAATCAAACTCTAACTAGTTCTCGACTAACGACTAAAGATTTATGTGTTAGCATAAAAGTTACATGTTCGTGTTCGTTAAGGAAATGTATCTCTTCACGAATTGTTAATGAACATTTATCGAACGAGTTTTTCTATTCATGTTCTTTCATTAAAAAAATAAACATGTCCGTGTCCGTTTGTGTTCGTTCATTAGTTTCAGGTAACGAACACAAACAAATGTTAATCAAGACAAATAAATGTTCTAGAAGAGGACGTCAATGATGTATGTGGCTATGAGAATTTCTAAAGGTTGTGATTTACGAAGATTATGAACTCCAAATTCATTTTTTCAGATAACATGGTTATGACACGTACAAATGTAAGGTACACATGAGCCATTACGTTATCCTAAAATGATCCTAGTGTAAGGTTATGTGTCCAGATCGATCGTTATTGATAATACAATAGTGAAATATACGCAAATTTCAAGAGGCCACGATCACATACGAAAGGCCACATCTTCTAAGATGTTTTCACACGTCGTGTTTCCCGTACCTCTTGCAGATTGCATCAAGTCGAGTTAATATTTCGACTATGCTCATCGTTTCTTTGATTGATCTTCACTTTAATTCGAATTTTACCAGTTTGAGTTATAATCACCAAGCAAACCCTCAAAGAATCCAAACCTCTTTGTTCGACATATGGATCTGTAGAAAATGTGAGGGAACACGAGTATGTGAAGCAGGCAGCAATCTATGATTGCTGATACCTCAAAATTGGCCGATCAAAAACATAATCAAACTGAAATCCTTCATAAGAGATGAAAATATTAGAGAAATCCTTGATTCTAAAGGCTGGCTTACTCTCAGACTAAACTTAAGACAAACTCTCGAAAGTTTATTGTAATTACTTAGCGGGCTAAGATTAATATATACACGTAAACTTACATGATTACAACATACTGGAGGTAGTTAAGGTAGTTGTACACATTTTTGCAAGTTGACCTCAACTCAAAGACTGATGATTGGTTGGGTTCTCAAACCAGTCAAGTAAGACACCTTGGTTTCTTGTATACGTTCAACCACCATTAGTTGGTATAAAAGCAACACATGTATGCCTTTTGTTTTCTTCTTTTTTCGTCACCGCATTGAACCTTAATAGTGTGGGAACTTTTGTAGGTGAAGGCCGAGGGTAAACTAAAACCCGATAAAAAAAATCCGAAAGTAAAGTCCTTACATCAAAACATAAAGGCAAATACCTGAGAAAATCGGACAATAGGGTAGCTAATCAACAAACTGATCAGTCTGGCCGAGACAAATTACGCTTCACGCAACTCTGGGAACCTGCATTTAGCAGACGAAACATCAAAAACAAAAGAATCAAAACAAAGACGAAGTTCGTAAAACGTACGCAACATCGTATGAAAAATGGGGGCCAGAGAAAAGTAGTAAGCTACAAACCAAATCACCTGAAGAAAATGAAAAAAAAAGGAAGGACAGCTTACACTAAAATGACAAAAATAAGTAAATAATCAATAAGCATTACACTAAATTTACAAAACTTAACATGGAACAAACATTGATTGCTACTATATACCTGGTTACATGAAACCCTTAGAACTTTGTCATAATCTCCATATGAACATGCATTGCTACAATTCATCTCTTTTGAACTAAATGTAAGAGACCTGGATGTATTCTGCCAATTAAGGAAATAAAAATTGTACATTGAATAATTGATTAAATTTCTTTTATTATCATTATTATTTTTCCTTTTTTTTCGAAGAATTTACCTAGAGAAGTCGTATCTAGTGTTGAAGTGCCACTACACATCTCCTGATGCATCTTCATTTGTCACAACCATTAGAATGGCAAGGAAATTGAGTATTAGTATTTTCACACCCTGACCCGCAGTGAAATAAAAAGTCTAGGCATAATTGGGTTATCACCAAAGCTCATGACATTTACTAATAAGTTTCATATTTATTAAATTGAAATTTATAACTTCAAATATTCAAACACAAGGAATCATTCAAACACAAGAAAAATCAAACATTGTTCAGAACATGATAGTTTTGTTTAATCTTCTCAGACCATTCCTAGGTGTTTCTCTCTTCAGCTTGTTCACTGTATCATGCGTAAAACAAAAGATTTGGGTCAACAAAAGTTGGCGAGTGAATTTATGTAAAAACAATTTAAACAATTCTTATATTAGTTAATTAAATAAAAATCGTGCGTAAATCATAAATGAGCATATGCATATGTACAAACAATCACAACCACACAATATCCACAATAACCATATGACATGATGAATGATGAACTTGAGATCAAGGCTCAATCAAACGGAGCCGATCTAGTGAGGCACCTGATGCTCAACTCGCATCTCACAAGGAACCGATGGTTCTTAAATGAATGATTGCACTGAAATGACAAAATGTAACCGCACATAATCATACCAAATAAAAATACACATTGGTCACATTACGATGTTAGCACGAGTGTTAAAATAAATAAATAAAACATGCACGACACATGATACATCCCAAAATGTGATTGAAAAGAGAGTTTGTAAGGATTCACTCACAGTGGGTGCGTATTCTTGGTTGATGATGAGTGCGCACGAGTGGAGGATTTGATCGACGAACGAGTACTAACCTAAGATAATAATACGATAATTTAAAAAAAATATAAACAGATTAATATTTGGATTTAATACTTTTTGTATAGGTTATTTTTTATGGTTTTTATTGAGATTTTATAACCTTTGAAATTATATATATTTTTATGTATTTTTAATTAGTTTTTAACTAAAGTATAAGTATATATGTAATATAAATTAATAAAATAAAAGAAATTAATACTAAAAAAACTATCAGATCTGACAGAAGACTTGACCGGGTCGCATGAGTTATTAGGCGGCGTGTGCGGGATTCGAACTTGGGACCTCTCGTACGTGTGCACGCAGCTCTTCCAACTGAGCTACGTGTCTAACCCGTTAAAGTCATGATTTTTAGTATACTTATACATTAATTAAGCTATTTCCAGAAATCATTTATCTTAAAAAGTTTTTAAAATGGTTGAACCGCCGTCTGCCCTTAGATTCGAACTTGCACCCGCGACTTCATATGCACCTAG
Source organism: Scalesia atractyloides (assembly GCA_947069175.1). Lineage (NCBI taxonomy): Eukaryota > Viridiplantae > Streptophyta > Magnoliopsida > Asterales > Asteraceae > Scalesia > Scalesia atractyloides. Next base: position 69,650,866 of record CAMTDV010000116.1, read on the forward strand.
TCCTACCAATTGGGCTGGGTGTCTAACCATCATTATTAGAATTTATATTATACATATCATCTTCTTGAAGGTAGACTGGTTGTACCTTTTTTCTTAAAAAAAACTTTATTCCAGAAACATGTTTTGCATAAGGTTTGAACCCGGATATTCTCGCATGAAGTGCACACAATCCACCGTTGGACTGTGTGTCTAACCCGGGTTATAACCCATTTTTAATTACACTTATATGTTGTTTACACTTGATCTTCTTCAAAAATTAACCAAGAATATCAAGTCGTCAACCCTCAGATTAATTGAAATGCTTTACACAAATGTATATAACATAATATTAGATAAAAAAAATGAAACAAGATAGTTCAAAGATTGATACCGAAGACGGTGGTTATTGAAGAATTCCGACGAGATGACGGCGGCTAAGAGCAATTCCGCCGACGAGAAAGCACGAGAGCAGAGAAAGGAATTATTCGATAGGAGAAAATTGGCGAGTTCAATTGGGAAGAAACGTCGATATATATAGTGTAAAACGGATTTAAGTATGTTTCGGTTTCAAAACTCATCAATCATGAGTTTTTGTCAGTTTTGATTCGAATTATAATTGGTGTGTCAGTTATAACTGTTATACAATCATTTAAACACCCAAAACGGTCGCGACATAACTGAAATTCAAGGATTGATTGGAAACCGTTTGGCGGTTTCAGTTCTGATCGCAAACAGAGGATCTGTGGGTTAGATCTTAAGTTTTAACTGTTTCAAATATTCCTCAATATGTGTGTGTATCACAGTGGTGTTTGGTGTGTGTAAATCCCTTGTAGACCCGGGTTCGAGTCCGGTTGAACCCCTTTTTATTATATATTTTTTTACACTTTATTCGTTTGATTTAATCAAAATTCAAAATTTTAATTGTCATTATTATTATTATTATTTCAAAACAACAATTATACATCTAACGTCCATAAGTTTATAATAACAAAAACAAAGATACTTAACTATTAAGCAGGGCGGGTTTTGAAACCCGAATTACACGAGTGTTACAGTATCCCCTACTTTTAGAAATTTCGTCCCAAAATTTAAGTATTAGCCGTTACTGGAAAAAGATGCGGGTATTTCTCGCGCATTGAGTCTTCACGTTCCCAAGTAAACTCAGGTCCTCGTTTTGACTCCCAACGCACCCAGACTATAGGAATACGACTTCGTCTCAAACGCTTTTCACCGAAGTCCATGACTTCTACGGGTCTCTCAACGAAGTGCATTGATTCATCAATTTGAATATCTTCCAAAGGAATATGAAGATTTTCGTCGGCAATACACTTTTTCAAGTTTGATACGTGAAATGTGGGATGAATTCTGTTGAGTTCTTCTGGTAGGTTAAGCTTGTATGCCACAGGACCTACTCTTTCGAGTATCTTGAATGGTCCCACATAGCGTGGTGCTAGCTTGCCCTTTTGGCCAAAACGAACCACTCCCTTCCACGGTGATACTTTCAAAAGTACTCGATCACCAACACAAAACTCCAATGGCTTGCGTCGTTTATCAGCATAACTCTTTTGACGACTACGAGATCCTACAAGATTGTTTCGGATTTGGAGGATTTTGTCAGTCGTTTCTTGAATCAATTCAGGTCCAGTGATTTGTGCTTCACCGATTTCGTGCCAACATATAGGGGATCGACACTTTCGACCATATAAGGCCTCAAAAGGAGCCATACCGATGCTTGAGTGATAGCTATAATCACTGACGGTAGATGAGTGTCCCAATTTCCCTTGAAGTCTATGACACATGCTCGCGACATGTCCTCAAGGGTTTGTATGGTGCGCTCAGATTGACCATCAGTTTGAGGGTGAAAGGTAGTGCTGAGATTTAGACGTGTATCTAAAGCGGTTTGTACGGCTTGCATATTCTTGAAGTAAAGCGGTCGTCTCGATCAGAAATGATACTTAAAGGTACACCATGGCGGCTTACAATTTCGTTGATATAAATTCGAGCTAGCTTCTCGATCTTGAAATCTTCGCGAATCGGAATGAAATGAGCTGACTTTCTAAGACGATCAATAACAACCCAAATGGTGTCATATCCATTGGAGGTGCGGGGTAACCGGTAATGAAATCCATGGTTATGTTTTCCCACTTCCATACAGGTATTTCGGGTTGAACAAGAAGTCCTGAAAGTCTTTGATGCTCGGCTTTCACCTTGGAGCATGTAAGGCACTTGAAAACAAATATAGCGATATCTTTGTTCATGCCAGGCCACCAAGAGGAGTATCGTAGATCTTGGTACATCTTATCGGCTCCTGGATGTATAGAGTATCGGGTTTTGTGTGCCTCATTCATGAGAAAAACACAAAGATCATCACGATCAGGTACCCAAATACGATTCAAGTAATAGAGAATACCATCCGACTTGGATTCTAGTTTGGTTTTAGCTCCACAAGATAGTTCATCTTGCACATCATTTTCCGTGACGGAAATATGTTGAGATGCTCTAATTAGATTTTGGAGATCGGTCACAATTTGAGAAAACAAAAGACGGATTGAGTTTGCATGCTCCTTTCGACTGAGGGCGTCGGCCACAACATTAGCCTTGCCAGGGTGATATCGAATTTCACAATCATAGTCATTTAGGAGTTCGACCCATCGACGTTGCCTCATGTTCAATTCCTTTTGATTGAAAATATGCTGGAGACTATTGTGGTCAGTGTAGATTTCACACTTGGTACCATAGAGGTAATGTCTCCATATCTTAAGGGCGAACATGACTACTCCAAGTTCTAGGTCATGAGTGGTATAATTCTTCTCATGCACTTTGAGTTTCCTTGAGGCGTAGGCTATCATCTTTCCTCTTTGAATTAGAACGCAACCTAACCCTTGCCCTAACGCGTCGCAATACACCACAAAGTCTTCGCAACCATCAGGAAGTGTAAGGATAGGTGCATCACAAAGCTTTCGCTTCAAAGTTTGAAAAGCCTCTTCTTGTTTGGGTCCCCAAATAAAGGGTTTGCCCTTGTGAGTCAAGGCTGTGAGTGGAACAGCTGTCACACCCCGACCCGCAGCGGAATAAGAGTCGGGGCATAATTGGGTTATCACCAAAGCTCATGACATTTACTAATATGTTTCATATTTAATAAAGTCAAAGTTACATTTCCAAATATCCAAACATGTTCATACAATACAAAGGAAGTAAGCAAAACATAACAATCCCAACTCTAAATCATTTTATTCTTCTAGTCCAGTCCTATGTGTTCCTAGCTGCTGCTGGCTCACCTGTATCATGTGTAAAAATGGGGGTTTTTGGGTCAACATAAGTTGGCGAGTGAACCTTATTAGATAAACATTTATTAATGAATTACTTGTTAGTTTATCAATGAAAAATTGTGCATAATCATAAATGAGCAAATGTAAATAATCAAGCAGTGGCAAATAGCAATCACAACTATAACATACAATAACATATGATAGCATACATTAACATACCAACAACATACGATAAATAACATAAATGAAACTGTGCGATCAAGGCTCAATCAAACGGAGCCGATCGTATTGCATGTCTTGAAAATGAAAATGTCTGTGCGATCAAGGCTCAATCAAACGGAGCCGATCGTATGTGGGCACGCCAGGTTCAACCTCAAAATGAAATGGGGAACATGCTCAACGCTCATAATGTAATGGGGAGCGGCGGCCTATGAAATTGCATGTACTGAAAATAATAAATTGCATCCAACAATAACTACACAACACAAACAAACTGAATACACAAGTTCATGATATGATGTATGCACAATGGTTTAATTATAATATATATAACAAAACACATGATACACCCCAAAACGTGATTAAACGGGGAGTTTGTAAAGATTCACTCACATTGGGTGCGTTGGATTGGAGATGGTGAGATGCGCACGAATTAGATGAGCGGAACAACGAGAAATACTAACCTAAATAATAACGGAAAAATATATTAAATGAGTGGATTTTATTAAGGATTTTAATGAAATTTTTAGATATATTTTTGTGAGTTTAAGGCTATTTTCTATCTTTAAAAATGTTATTTTTAAGTATTTTTAATTGATTTTTAAATTAAATTAAATAAATAAAAATATAAAAAAAATTGTTTATTTTGCGTTGACCGTTGACCGTTGACCTGTTGACTTGTTGACCGGTTCGGTCAGTGACATAGTTTGCGCCGGGTAAGGCTCGAACCCGAGACCTCCCGTACGCGTGCACGCAGCTCTACCAACTGAGCTACGTGTCTAACCCGAAATAATCTTGTTTTTAATTATATTTATATACTTATTCAGTTTAACCGAAATTCTTTTAATTGCAAAAACATTTTAATTCAACGAACCGGTGCCAGTGATGGGTTTCGAACTCGCGACGTGTGACTTAGTGTTGCACACAGTCCACCGCTGGATTGTGTGTCTAACCTGGTTATTATCTCAGTTTTAATTATACTTAACAACTAACTGAGTTAACCCGGTTTAGTTTTTAAACAAAAAGGCATTTTATTACATAAGGAGTGCGTGTAGCAGGGATCGAACTCGGGACATGCGTATATGTTTTGCACACAGTCCACCGCTGGACTGTGTGTCTAACCCGTTCATTTTACTGGTTTTAAATAAACTTATAACTTAATTAACATCGTCTTCTTCATTCAATATTTCCGTCGACTGAATCACTGATTCATTTCTTGTTTTTACGATTATCAAACATCCTTAAGGTTAAAATAAAATGACAGAAACGGTGTTGGAAGTAACATACCGTAGGAATGAGATATCACAGAATTTCCGGCAATTGCGTCGGCTCTGTTTTTATGCTCTTCAACTGAACAAGACAATTAACTGTTTTGATTAGTTAATCGTGGAATTGAAGTGATAAACAAACGTTAACAGCGGGATTGAAAGTCCTTACCGTTTCACAGACGGAAATAAAGACTTTCAGGGAAGTTCCGGCGAACTGGAATTAGTTGAATACAGCGCCTGAATTCGATTTCAATTGAGAGTTTTAAGTTAGTAATAGTCTAACAATTGTTGAACTATAATGATATTGAAAGATTTACCGTTTGAGGATGAATACGGTTTTCCGGCGACTTTTGCAGAAAATTCCGGCGAGTTAATTTAGACGTTCTGACGGTCTGAAAATGTGACGAGAGTGAAATGGAGTATTGGTATGACGTTTCTGAGTCGCGAGAGAGGTCTAGAGTTGAAGTAATTGAGACCTTGATTCTTTTCGGTTATAAAAACCGATAGTAATGAAAATTTATGTTCAATCACCTCTGAATTGATTAAAGACATCGGTTCATCGGTTATAAACGTGAATGCGCGAGTAATCAAACGATCTGACGATTGAATTGCCGATTTCAGTTTCTCAGTTGGCGCAACCGGTTTAACCGAGTTTGTGTATAAATCTCATTTGTTTCCTAGAGATAACAGAAAACACAAAGTGGCGGAGTGGTGATGCAAGTGTGTGTTAAGTCGTTGGATCCAGTTCTGGCTGACCCGGGTTCGAGTCCCGGCAGCAACATATTTTTTTTATTTATTTTGTTTTAACTTTTTATCAAATATAATTTTTATAGTTTAGTTTATTTATTAATTATGTATCATTTTAAATCAAAATAATCATAAATATTCAACGTGACTTTTATAACTTGATATTCGATTACAAAACGGAGCGGGTTTCGAAAACCCGTTTTTTTACAAATGTTACAACAGCGATACGAGAGAAATTTGCAATGAAACACCGATAATAACCAGCCAGACCAAGAAATGACCTAACTTCCGTAGGAGTACGTGGCGCCTGCCACTCTTGCCCTGCTTTGATCTTTGCAGGATCAACATGAATTCCTTTTTCATTAACGACATGACCAAGAAATTATACTTCTTTTAACCAGAACTCGCATTTCGAGAACTTAGCATAAAGCTTTTCAATTCTCAAGAGAGTTAGAATAAGCTGAAGATGACGCTCATCATCGGATTTGGTCTTGGAGTAGATAAGAATATCATCAATGAAGACTATGACAAAACGATCGATATAAGGTTTGCATACCCTATTCATCAAGTCCATGAAAATAGCAGGGTCATTGGTCAAACCAAAAGGCATAATCATGAATTCATATTGACTATAACGAGTTCGAAAAGCAGTCTTAGGAATATCTTCTTCACGCACTCTAAGTTGACGATAACCAGAACGAAGGTCGATCTTTGAAAAACAGGTGGCACCTTGAAGTTGATCTAAAAGATCATCACTACGTGGTAATGGATAGCAATTTTTGATGGTCAGCTTGTTGAGTTCTCTATAATCGATACACATGCGGAAAGATCCATCTTTCTTTTTTACAAAAAGGACAGGCGCACCCAAAGGTGACGAGCTAGGACGTATAAATCCCTTGTCAGTCAACTCTTGCAGCTGACTAGCTAACTCTTGCATCTCGGATGGGGCTAATCGATAAGGAGATTTTGCGATTGGTGTAGCACCAGATACAAGATCGATTCGAGATCCGACTTCTCGCACAGGAGGAAGTCTTGAAACGTCGTCGGGAAAAACTTGAGGAAATTCATTAACGATGGGAATATCTTCGAGCTTCCTTTCCTTGCCTTCCTTCTTGACGATATGAGCTAGAAACGTGTCATAATTTTTGCGAAGATATCTTCGAGCTTGGAGACAAGACATCAACTTGAGCCCTTTAGAAGGAGTTTCTCCAAAGATACGTAGAGTTTGACCGTCAGCGAGAGAAATTCGAATAAACTTCTCGTGGCAAACAACTTCGGCGCGATGTTGACTAAGCCAGTCCATGCTGATGATAATGTCGAAACTACCCAACTTCATAGGAATAAGATCAATAGAGAAATCATGGTCATTAAGAGTAAGAGTACAATCACGAACAATCGAGTCTAACGAAATAGGTTCAACATCAGCAACTTCCACTGTGAACGGTTCGGTAAGACTAACGTGTGGTAAATCAAGAATGGATTCGAACTCTAAAGACACGAAACTTTTATCCGCACCAGTATCAAATAGTATGTATGCATAACTACCATTTATAAGAAACGTACCTTAACCACATTATTATTAGCCCTAGCTTGGTTGGCATTGATGTTGAAAGCCATTCCTCTAGCAGGTGGATTAGCTTGGTTGACTTAATTCACCGGATTGGCTTGAGCTTGGGCGTTTATGATGTTCACCAAGCGTGGGCATGTATTACGAAAATGGGTTGGGTCGCCATAGTTGAAGCATGCTCTGACAGGTTGCATCGTTGGTAATTGGGTTGGTAATAGGGTTGAGCCATGGGTTGAGCAGGTGGTAAAAGTAAGGGTTGTTGGTTTTAGGCTTGGCCCACCACTTGGTTATTGGTTTAGGCTTGAGGCTGGTTGCGGTTTGGTTTCTGGAAGAGACGACATGTTTGAATCGTGTGACCTGCACGGCCACAACTTGTGCAGAATTGGCAGGGGTTCTCAGGGGGATGATGGTATTGACATCGGTTGCATTTTGGGTGTGGAGCAGTGCATGGTTTCTTGAATGGAGCGGCTTGAGGGGTGACTTGTGTGATTGGGGCAGCAGTGATAGGAGAATTGGTTTGGGTAAGGAAATTTTTCCCATTACGCTTCCTTTTGCCATCAAATTTGGAAGACGAACCTGCTGGAGTTGGGTTTGGAGTTTCAGCAGGTGCCTTATCTTTCTTCTTCTCATCCTTAAAATCGCCATTGCGAATGCGATTTTTCGTCAGTTCGGTAGCTAGTTCCATGGCAGCTTCGAGTGTTGCAGGTGAAGTACTTAACACAAAATCATGAATTTTCGAGGGAAGACCTCGAATGTAATGCTCGATTAGACGATAGAGCAGAGTGAACAGGTTAAGGACCATCTGATTCAACTCGAGGGACCTCTTGTTGTAGGTGGTGTGGTCTCCCTCTTTTTGCTTTAACGAGTAAAACTCATCTTCCAGTTTCTTGATTTCGCTTCTTGGACAGAAGCGTCTCGTCATGATTTCCCTCCACTCATCCCAAGTTAAGGCCATAGCAGCTTCAGTACCTCGCTTACCCTTTCCTGTGTTCCACTAGGTAAGTGCTACTCCAAACAACCGACCAGTAGCATAGCGCACCTTACGATCATCGGGACAATCACAATTGAGAAAAGTGCTTTCCATCTCCTCAAACCAACAGAGGAGAGTAGTGACACCCTCAGTCCTTTCGTATTTTGGGGGATCGCAGGATTTGAAATGCTTATAGGTACATTTGATGGTATTGGGAGGAGGGTTGGCGATATTTTGCCCTTCTTGGTTGGTGGGGTGGATAGGATTGGTGGCAAGTGCTTGTTGAACTTGCACAACGATATCAGGAAGTACTGCAGCCATCTGTTGAGCGATTTGTGTGGCCATACGCTCGCTAGATCTTCCTGACCTTCTACCGCCTCGAGAGTGTCTAGCAGACATCTACAGGAAATACGAAGCGGAATTATGAATTAGACGTTCTTAGGTGTCATGTGTCGTAAAAAGTGCGAACATCATAAAATAAATGAAACAAGAATTTAACTACATCCATAGGATGTCTTGGGCTTGTTTAAGATTGGGCCTCCAAATGTCTCCCATACTTCAGCCTTGGTAGTCACGTGAGCCCCCATGACTACTGGCCTTGGTAGGGTTCACATTGGTGTTGGCCTGCTAATGCTGGCATCACCCGAATGAAAATCGTTAAAACATAATTGTAAGGTATAAGGTCAGAATGTGTCCAGGTATAGACACAATGACAACTCAAAGTGGGGTTAGTTTGTAACATCCGTAAAAAAAATGGATTTACCAAACCCGCTCCGTTTATTAACCGAACAATCAGTTAAAAATTTCGTGGCGTATTTAATGCCCAAATTATTTTTAAACGATACATAATTAATAAGTATATTGGATTATAAAAGTTTTATTTGAAAAAGTATTAAAATTAATGAAATAAAAATAAATTAATGCTGCCGGGTTTCGAACCCGCGTCAGCTGGTAAACAACAAAGCATTAACACACACGCGCTCAACCACTCCGCCACTTTGGGTTTTTGTTAAGATACCGAAACAATTAATTCAAATAATGAAAACATAAATCAAATCCAGTCAACTGACGCGCCCAAATCCGTTGACGCCGGAAAATCCGACGATTTCGTCAAACGGCGTCGGTTATCAATGACTTAACGTAAACATTAACTACTACATCGGTTATAACCGATGTCCAGTCCGCGACACAAGTTATAACCGCCGGAAAATCTTTAACCGACGAATCAAGACGGAAATCGGACTAAATTCGTCAATGTTCTGCCCTATAAATACCCCTCTAACCTCTGTTAGCTTTTTCGCTCACAATCACACTCTTTCCCGACATAATTTCACTCGCCGGAGAACTGTTGCAACTCGCCGGAAAACCGAGCCTTTCACCTCTGAGCCTTACTGAACACCCAGAACTCATACCGAAGCCACCCACACTCATCTCAAGCTCCCTGAAGACCCTCTGCCGCAGGACACACGTCGCCGGAATAATCAGCTGTCGTCGGAGTTTCGCCGGCGAAACAGAGGAGTCCAGTTCGGTATACCTTACACTTAGTCTCTTATTCTTTTTATTAATCGCACATGTAATTAAGCGCAACACACTAAAAGAACTTGATTAAAATCGATGAACCAGTCGGACTCCGATTCTGGTTAAGTCTGACGAAGAAGACGAAGTTCAGTATTATATAAGTATAATTAAAATCAAGATATATCTCGAGCGGTGGACTGTGTGCAAATAAAACACGCATACGTTCCGAGTTCGACTCTTGTCCCACGCACACTCGCCTTAATAAAAATGTTTTTTTTACCGAACCGGATTCACTGCAATAGATGTTAAGTTTAATAAAAACCAGAATAATAACCAAGATAGACACACAGTCCAGTGGTGGACTGTGTGAACGTTTAATCACACGTCACGAGTTCGAGTCCGGACTACCGCACCGGTCCGGACAATTATCAAACTTTTTATTTAAAGCAGAAACGAAATTATTTAGTTTGTATATAAGTATAATAAAAATCATATTATTAAACAAGTTAGACACACAGTCCAGCGGTGGACTGTGTGTTAACCTAAACCACAGGTCCCGGGTTCGAGACCTGTGGAGAACACCGGTTCGATGCATTAAAATCGTTTTTAAAAATAAATGATTTTCGGTTTAATTCAATTAGAATATAATTAAAAACAGAAATATTTCAGGTTAGACACGTAGCTCAGTTGGTAGAGCTGCGTGCACGCGAACGGGAGGTCTCGGGTTCGAGCCTCACCCGGCTCGTGTGTGTATTATTTAGTTTATATTGTTTCTAGTTAGGTATTTCATATTGTCAAGTATATGCAAATCATTCATTAGGCCCATCAGTTCCTCGTGGGAGACGAGTTGAGCAACGCGTGCCTCAAAACGATCCATTATTGTTCATGTGTGCATTATTTAATATTAAATGATTGGTGAATAAGTTTACATCTATTTTTACTCATGTGTGGTTGTGCACTTTATTTTATAATCAATTAAATAAACTTGTTCAAATGTTTTTCATAGGGTTCACTCGCCAACTTTTTATTGATCCAAAAACCATTTTTACACATGATACAGGTGAACAGGATGAAGCAAGGAAAACATAGGAAATGCCTTAGAAGAAAACAATGAAGCCTAGATTGATGTTTAGGACATGATGTAATTATGATTGTATATTTCCCATTAAAATGTATTAATGAATATGAAACGTTATAATAAATGTCATGAGTTTGCCTACCTGGGGACTAACGATGAGAGTACGAAGGACCTATTAGGCCAAAGCATGCCACACCAAACGTCGTTCGAACTAACCCCACTTTGAGGTGTCACCGTGACCACACCTGGACACATTCCGAACATCATACGTTATATACATATTTCTCGATTTTCTCCGGGTTTTAGTGTACGTAACCAGGCTAACACATGCGAACCATATGAAAAACCCGGTATTCATGGGGGCCCACATGATTACGAAGGTGAAGTATGGCGGCATGCAAGGCCTAATGACGAGCAAAGCCAAGACATCCTATGGATGTAGTAGATTTATTTTTCTATAATTATTTTATGAATGTTCATTCCTAAGTACGACCCATGATCCCAAAAATATCCAACTCATACTCATGATACGTATTCCTTGTAGATGTCTTCTAGCCTCGCCCGTACGAAGATGAGAGCAGGAAAAGCCCGCGAGCGCATGGCTGCCCTAATCGCTCAACAAATGGCTGTCGTAATACCCAACATTGTAATCCAAGTCCAACAAGCACTTACCGCTAATTCTGTCAACCAAGAAAATCAAAACGTTATCAACCCTCCCCCAAATACCACTAAATGCACCTACAAGCGTTTCAAATCCTGCGACCCTCCGAAATACGAAGGGACTGAAGGTGTCACCGCTCTCCTCCATTGGTTTGAAGAAATGGAGAACACTTTTCTAAATTGCGATTGCCCCGATGATCGCAAAGTGCGATATGCTGCCAATCGTTTATATGGAATAGCACTTACTTGGTGGAATACAGAGAAGGCCAAACGAGGCGTTGACGATGCTATGACTTTGACTTGGGAAGAGTTGAAGGAAATCATGACAAGACGGTTTTGCCCAAGGAGCGAAATCAAGAAATTAGAAGATGAGTTCTATTCGTTGAAGCAAAAGGAAGGCGACCACACCACATACAACAAAAGATTCCTCGAGTTAAATCAAATGGTTCCCAGCTTGTTCACTCCCCTCTACCGTTTGATCGAGCACCACATTCGAGGTCTTCCGTCAAAAATTCAAGACTCTGTAATAAGTACCACGCCTGCAACTTTGGAAGCAGCAATGGAGTTAGCTACAGAGCTCACCGAAAACCGAATCCGGAACAAAGACTTCAAGGAGGAGAAGAAGAAGGATAAGGCATCGACTGAAACTTCAAACTCCACCCAAACCGAATCCCCTTCTCAACCCATTTCTAAGAGAAAAAGAGACGGGCAACTTTTCGCTACTACCCAACGTAATCAACCAATTTCACAAGCCATACCAATCCAAGCTATCCCAATCACTCAAGTAGCACCCAACTCAACTTACCCAAATAAGAAACCATATCTTGGACCTCACCCTCGATGTAACACCTGTTTTTATCACCATCCCCTTACCTTACCTTGTCGACTATGTGCAAATTGTGGACGCTATGGTCATTTGAGCAAGGTTTGCCGCACCCCTAACCAAATCTCTCCCCCTACTCAAAACATGATCCAAACCTATCAACAACCCCAATACCCCATGTTCCCATATGTTCGAGCTTGTTTCAATTGTGGCGACCCTACCCACTTTAGAAACACGTGCCCTCGATTGGTTAACATCATAAACGCTCAAGCTCAATCAACCCAGTTAACCAAGTAAATCAAGAAAACCCAATCACTAGGCCACCAGCAAGAGGAAGAGTTTTCAACATCAACGCCAATCCTGTCAAAGATAATGACGGCCCAAACGAAACCACCCAACTAGTCCTCTTCACCAAAAATCAAGATTCAACTCCAATCGTTTAGTTTTATGTTTTTCTTTATGTTTTAGAATCACATAGAACCAATCATAACTTAAGGATAAAGCCAATGAAAATTTGACAAGAATATGGTGGATACGCCGCTGGTACTTCCTATATATAAGTATTCTTGTCAAAGGATCGGAGGCATTATCAGGCGGTTATGAGAGGTTCCATGTATAAACTGTTTGTGTGATTATTGTTTAGATTAAATTTATTATTTTCAGTACATGCAATACGATCGGCTCCGTTTGATTGAGCCTTGATCGCACAGACATTTTACATTTTCAGTACATGCAATACGATCTTTTGGTTGTTGTGTTTGTTGTAGAGTCACATAGAACTAATCATAACTTGCGGATAAAGTCAATGAAAATTTGACAAGAATATGGTGGATACGCCGCTGGTACTTCCTATATATAAGTATTCTTGTCAAAGGATCGGAGGCATTATCAGGCGGTTATGAGAGGTTCCATGTATAAACTGTTTGTGTGATTATTGTTTAGATTAAATTTATTATTTTCAGTACATGCAATACGATCGGCTCCGTTTGATTGAGCCTTGATCGCATAGACATTTTTCATTTTCAGTACATGCAATACGATCTTTTGGTTGTTGTGTTTGTTGTAGAGTCACATAGAACTAATCATAACTTGCGGATAAAGTCAATGAAAATTTGACAAGAATATAGTGGATACGCCGCTGGTACTTCCTATATATAAGTATTCTTGTCAAAGGATCGGAGGCATTATCAGGCGGTTATGAGAGGTTCCATGTATAAACTGTTTGTGTGATTATTGTTTAGATTAAATTTATTATTTTCAGTACATGCAATACGATCGGCTCCGTTTGATTGAGCCTTGATCGCACAGACATTTTTCATTTTCAGTACATGCAATACGATCTTTTGGTTGTTGTGTTTGTTGTAGAGTCACATAGAACTAATCATAACTTGCGGATAAAGTCAATGAAAATTTGACAAGAATATGGTGGATACGCCGCTGGTACTTCCTATATATAAGTATTCTCGCCAAAGGATCAGAGGCATTATCAGGCGGTTATGAGAAGTTCCATGTAGGATTTAGTATTATCTTGGTTGAAATTTGTGTTACATTCATATCATCTCGCCATTTAAAGAAATTGGATTGTGTTCTATTTCTACATAAACTAACCTCTCCATCATAACAAACGAGAGAGGAACTGTCACCATTCAAACATGTATGCTATCAGAATTTGGACTCAGATATTGGTTGTTGTGTTTATTTATGTTCTAGAGTTACATCATAGAACCAATCATAACTTACTGATAAAACCGATGAAAATTTGACAAGAATATTGTGGATACGCCGCTGGTACTTCCTATATATAAGTATTCTTGTCAAAGGATCAGAGGCATTGTCAGGTGGTTATGAGAAGTTCTATGTAGGATTTAGTAATTTCTTGGTACATTGGTTGTGGCGTTTATTTATGTTTAGAGTCACATCATAGAACCAATCATAACTTACTGATAAAACCAATGAAAATTTGACAAGAATATGGTGGATACGCCGCTGGTATTTCCTATATATAAGTATTCTTGTCAAAGGATCAGAGGCATTGTTAGACGGTTATGAGAAGTTCCATGTAGGTTGTAGTATTAGAAATTTTGTTTTAGGATATAACCCTATCCTTCCAAACATATCAAAACTCTTACGCATGATATCATATTTAGTGAATCAACTCTGCTTATCAATATTTTTACCGTAGGCAACAAAAAGCGATTCCTATAACAGGGTACTTAACCCTTACAAGGAACGTTACCGCCTCAAACAAAAAAAAAAAAAACTTAAACCCTTACTCTTTTTCTAAGTATGTAACTGTCAAACTAAACACCATCATTTTTAGACAAATATATCACTACTTAAATTTCGGGACGAAATTTCTAAAAAGCAGGGGATACTGTAACATCTGTCAAAAAAAACGGATTTACCAAACCCGCTCCGTTTATTAACCGAACAATCAGTTAAAAATTCATGGCGTATTTAATGCCCAAATTATTTTTAAACGATACATAATTAATAAGTATATTGGATTATAAAAGTTTTATTTGAAAAAGTATTAAAATTAATGAAATAAAAATAAATTAATGCTGCCGGGTTTCGAACCCGGGTCAGCTGGTAAACAACAAAGCATTAACACACACGCGCTCAACCACTCCGCCACTTTGGGTTTTTGTTAAGATACCGAAACAATTAATTCAAATAATGAAAACAGAAATCAAATCCAGTCAACTGACGCGCCCAAATCCGTTGACGCCGGAAAATCCGACGATTTCGTCAAACGGCGTCGGTTATCAATGACTTAACGTAAACATTAACTACTACATCGGTTATAACCGATGTCCAGTCCGCGACACAAGTTATAACCGCCGGAAAATCTTTAACCGACGAATCAAGACGGAAATCGGACTAAATTCGTCAATGTTCTGCCATATAAATACCCCCTCTAACCTCTGTTAGCTTTTTCGCTCACAATCACACTCTTTCCCGACATAATTTCACTCGCCGGAGAACTGCTGCAACTCGCCGGAAAACCGAGCCTTTCACCTCTGAGCCTTACTGAACACCCAGAACTCATACCGAAGCCACCCACACTCATCTCAAGCTTCCTGAAGACCCTCTGCCGCAGGACACACGTCGCCGGAATAATCTGCTGTCGTCGGAGTTTCGCCGGCGAAACAGAGAAGTCTAGTTCGGTATACCTTACACTTAGTCTCTTATTCTTTTTATTAATCGCACATGTAATTAAGCGCAACACACTAAAAGAACTTGATTAAAATCGATGAACCAGTCGGACTCCGATTCTGGTTAAGTCTGACGAAGAAGACGAAGTTCAGTATTATATAAGTATAATTAAAATCAAGATATATCTCGGGTTAGACACACAGTCCAGCGGTGGACTGTGTGCAAATAAAACACGCATACGTTCCGAGTTCGACTCTTGTCCCACGCACACTCGCGTTAATAAAAATGTTTTTTTTTACCGAACCGGATTCACTGCAATAGATGTTAAGTTTAATAAAAACCGGAATAATAACCAAGATAGACACACAGTCCAGTGGTGGACTGTGTGAACGTTTAATCACACGTCACGAGTTCGAGTCCGGACTACCGCACCGGTCCGGACAATTATCAAACTTTTTATTTAAAGCAGAAACGAAATTATTTAGTTTGTATATAAGTATAATAAAAATCAGATTATTTAACAAGTTAGACACACAGTCCAGCGGTGGACTGTGTGTTAACCTAAACCACAGGTCCCGGGTTCGAGACCTGTGGAGAACACCGGTTCGATGCATTAAAATCGTTTTTAAAAATAAATGATTTTCGGTTTAATTCAATTAGTATATAAATATAATTAAAAACAGAAATATTTCAGGTTAGACACGTAGCTCAGTTGGTAGAGCTGCGTGCACGCGAACGGGAGGTCTCGGGTTCGAGCCTCACCCGGCGCACACAATTACACAGTCTGACCGGTCAACAAGTCAACGGTCAGCGATCAACGGTCGCAAAAAGTCAACATTTTTTATTATTTTTATTTATTTATTTTAATTAAAAATCAATTAAAAATACTTAAAAATAACATTTTTAAGGTTAGAAAATAGCCTTAAACTCACAAAAATACACCCAACAATCCTACTAAAATTGACTAATAAAATCCGCATACTTACCGAACCATTATGCCATTATCTAGGTTAGTTTCACTCGTGGTTAAAACCAACTTCGTGCGCATTCAACATCATCAACCGAACGCACCCAATGTGAGTGAATCTTACAACTCCCCTTTTTAATTACACGTTTTGGGGTGTGTCATGTGTTACCAATATTAACTCGTTTATTTAAACTTGTGCCATACCATATTGTGATCTAAACTTAGATTGTATATATTGCTTGTAGTTATGTATTTCATATTGTCAAGTTATATGCAATTCATTCATTAGGCCCATCAGTTCCTCGTGGGAGACGAGTTGAGCAACACGTGCCTCAAAACAAATCCATTATTGTTCGTGTGTGTATTATTTAGTTTATATTGTTTGTAGTTATGTATTTCATATTGTCAAGTATATGCAAATCATTCATTAGGCCCATCAGTTCCTCGTGGGAGACGAGTTGAGCAACGCGTGCCTCAAAACGATCCATTATTGTTCATGTGTGCATTATTTAATATTAAATGATTGGTGAATAAGTTTACATCTATTTTTACTCATGTGTGGTTGTGCACTTTATTTTATAATCAATTAAATAAACTTGTTCAAATGTTTTTCATAGGGTTCACTCGCCAACTTTTTGTTGATCCAAAAACCATTTTTACACATGATACAGGTGAACAGGATGAAGCAAGGAAAACATAGGAAGTGCCTTAGAAGAAAACAATGAAGCCTAGATTGATGTTTAGGACATGATGTAATTATGATTGTATATTTCCCATTAAAATGTATTAATGAATATGAAACGTTATAATAAATGTCATGAGCTTTGATGATAACCCAATCATGCCCCGATCACCTTTTCCGCTGCGGGTCGGGGTGTGACATAGTTCACACGACGTTTGGTGTGGCATGCTTTGGCCTAATAGATCCTTCATACTCTCATCGTTAGTTCCCAGGTAGGCAAACTGGTCCATTATTTGGATTTATACGAATGCCAAGCCTAGACAGGACGTTCCGACTATCGGTACTCATACCCTTCCAGTTACTACATGCCCGTCATAGAACTCACTTTGATATAATTGAAAAACATGAAAACATTGCAAAATATTTGAGAAGAATCATAAAAATTGTGAAATCATGATGTGTGTGCTTGCGTAGACATGATATGATAGCAATATTATAATGAACATCACATATTAGCATGTAGTAGTGAAAGTGCTTGCATGTATTTGTGTGTGAAAAATAAACATGAAACATATAAACATCATGAGTTTCGCATATAACACACCAACAATTAAAATCTAATCAACTATAGTATAGGCTCTAAGGGTCTAATAACCTGTCCTATATCCCTAAAGTCACAAGCTCTGATACCAATCTGTCACACCCCGACCCGCAGCGGAAATAAAAGTCGGGGCATAATTGGGTTATCACCAAAGCTCATGACATTTACTAATAAGTTTCATATTTATTAAATTGAAATTTATAACTTCAAATATTCAAACACAAGAAATCATTCAAACACAAGAAAAATCAAACATTGTTCAGAACATGATAGTTTTGTTTAATCTTCTAAGGCCATTCCTATGTGTTTCTCTCTTCAGCTTGTTCACCTGTATCATGCGTAAAACAAAAGATTTGGGTCAACAAAAGTTGGCGAGTGAATCTATGTAAAAACAATTTAACAATTCTTATATTAGTTAATTAAATAAAAATCATGCGTAAATCATAAATGAGCATATGCATATGTACAAACAATCACAGCCACACAATATCCACTATAACCATATGACATGATGAATGATGAACTTGAGATCAAGGCTCAATCAAACGGAGCCGATCTAGTGAGGCACCTGATGCTCAACTCGTATCCCACGAGGAACTGATGGGCCTTAAATGAATGATTGCACTGAAATAGCAAAATGTAACCTCACATAATCATACCAATTAAAAATACACATGATCACATTACGATGTTAGCACGAGTTAAAATAAATAAATAAAACATGCACGACACATGATACATCCCAAAATGTGATTGAAAAGAGAGTTTGTAAGGATTCACTCAGAGTGGGTGCGAGTCTTGGTTGATGATGAGTGCACACGAGTGGAGGATTTGATCGACGAACGAGTACTAACCTAAGATAATAATACGATAATTTAAAAAAATAAACAGATTAATATTTGGATTTAATATTTTTTGTTAGATTTTTAGGTTATTTTTTATGGTTTTTATTGAGATATAGCCTTTGAAATTATATATATTTTTATGTATTTTTAATTAGTTTTTAACTAAAGTATAAGTATATGTAATATAAATTAATAAAATAAAAGAAATTAATATTAAAAAAACTGTCAGATCTGACAGAAGACCTGACCGGGTCGCATGAGTTATTAGGCGGCGTGTGCGGGATTCGAACTTGAGACCTCTCGTACGTGTGCACGCAGCTCTTCCAACTGAGCTACGTGTCTAACCCGTTAAAGTCATGATTTTTATTATACTTATACGTTAATTAAGCTATTTCCAGAAATCATTTATTTTAAAAGTTTTAAAATGGTTGAACCGCCGTCTGCCCTTAGATTCGAACTTGCACCCGCGACTTCATATGTACCCAGCCCTACCAATTGGGCTGGGTGTCTAACCCATCATTATTAGAATTTATATTATACACATCATCTTCTTGAAGGTAGACTGGTTGTACCTTTTTTCTTAAAAAAAACTTTATTCCAGAAACATGTTTTGCATAAGGTTCGAACCCGGACATTCTCGCATGAAGTGCACACAATCCACCGTTGGACTGTGTGTCTAACCCGGGTTATAACCCATTTTTAATTACACTTATATGTTGTTTACACTTGATCTTCTTCAAAACTTTACCCAGAATATCAAGTCGTCAACCCTCAGATTAATTGAAATGCTTTACACAAATGTATATAACATAATATTAGATAAAAAATGAAACAGGATATTTCGAAGATTGATACCGAAGACGGTGGTTGTTGAAGAATTCCTGCGAGATGACGGCGACTAAGAGCAATTACGGCGACGAGAAAGCACGAGAGCAAAGAAAGGAATTATTCGATAGGAGAAAATTGGCGATTTCAATTGGGAAGAAACGTCGATATATATAGTGTAAAACGGATTTAAGTATTTTTTTGGTTTCAAAACTCATCAATCATGAGTTTTTGTCAGTTTTGATTCGAATTATAATTGGTGTGTCAGTTATAACTGTTATACAATCATTTGAACACCCAAAACAGTCGCGACATAAATGAAATTCAAGGATTGATTGGAAACCGTTTGGCGGTTTCAGTTCTGATCGCAAACAGAGGATCTGTGGGTTAGATCTTAAGTTTTAACTGTTTCAAATATTCCTCAATATGTGCGTGTATCACAGTGGTGTTTGGTGTGTGTAAATCCCTTGTAGACCCGGGTTCGAGTCCGGTTGAACCCCTTTTTATTATATATTTTTTTACACTTTATTCGTTTGATTTAATCAAAATTCAAAATTTTAATTGTCATTATTATTATTATTATTTCAAAACAACAATTATACATCTAACGTCCATAAGTTTATAATAACAAAAACAAAGATACTTAACTATTAAGCAGGGCGGGTTTGAAACCCGAATTACACGAATGTTACAGTATCCCCTACTTTTAGAAATTTCGTCCCAAAATTTAAGTATTAGCCGTAACTGAAAAAAGATGCGGGTATTTCTCGCGCATTGAGTCTTCACGTTCCCAAGTAAACTCAGGTCCTCGTTTTGACTCCCAACACACCCAGACTATAGGAATACGACTTCGTCTAAAACGCTTTTCACCGAAGTCCATGACTTCTACGGGTCTCTCAACGAAGTGCATTGATTCATCAATTTGAATATCTTCCAAAGGAATATGGAGATTTTCGTCGGCAAGACACTTTTTCAAGTTTGATACGTGAAATGTGGGATGAATTCTGTTGAGTTCTTCTGGTAGGTTAAGCTTGTATGCCACAGGACCTACTCTTTCGAGTATCTTGAATGGTCCCACATAGCGTGGTGCTAGCTTGCCCTTTTGGCCAAAACGAACCACTCCCTTCCACGGTGATACTTTCAAAAGTACTCGATCACCAACACAAAACTCCAATGGCTTGCGTCGTTTGTTAGCATAACTCTTTTGACGACTACGAGCTGCTACAAGATTGTTTCGGATTTGGAGGATTTTGTCAGTCGTTTCTTGAATCAATTCAGGTCCAGTGATTTGTGCTTCACCGATTTCGTGCCAACATACAGGGGATCGGCACTTTCGACCATATAAGGCCTCAAAAGGAGCCATACCGATGCTTGAGTGATAGCTATAATTGTACGAAATTCCACAGACGGTAGATGAGTGTCCCAATTTCCCTTGAAGTCTATGACACATGCTCGCGACATGTCCTCAAGGGTTTGTATGGTGCGCTCAGATTGACCATCAGTTTGAGGGTGAAAGGCAGTGCTGAGATTTAGACGTGTACCTAAAGCGGTTTTTACGACTTGCCATGTTCTTGAAGTAAAGCGGCCGTCTCGATCAGAAATGATACTTAAAGGTACATCATGCCAAGGAAGACTGGTTGTATAAAACAAACATCGTTAGACTAATAACATACAACTGTTACCATAGATTATTAGATGAACAAAAAACCTAAATCAATAATCAGATCAATTGGGGAAAACAATACATAAACCATGCATTAAACCCCTAATATATTAAAGCATTTTCGCAATGAATTGTGAAGTGATTTTACCTTCAATGGGAGAAACGATGGACCTCGAATCAACATGGAGACATATTGAACAAATTTAATAGCAGAAAGTGTTATGAAACCCCTAATTTCTGCAAAATTAACCTCCAAAATTATGAATTTGTCCGCATTTTTTAGGAAACTGAAGTAGCTTTATGAAACCCTAACAGATCGGAAACTAAAAGTGATGAATTGAAACTCTAACAAATCGTAACAAAGTTAGATGAATCAAACTTACTTGAACCCGATCATATTCCGTCATCATATGCTCCAATGTTTGAATCATACATAATTAGAGGGAAATTCAACGCATAGAATGAGGAAGATTGAAAACGCAACTTTGGAGGTGATAAGGATTTGATTGAAGAAGAGCCAAACAACGCAGCAGAGGATTCAAGAAAGAAGCGTGAATGCGAAACTGTGAATTTTAGGGTTTGAGATGGATCCGTATCAAATTTTCAGTGCGGGTAAATAGAATAAAATAACCCGGAATTTTCCCTCCTAAACCACATCTATGAGGCTCTAATAACATGTCATATCAGCTCAAATTCTTTCATTTATTATATATAATAGATAGACAGTAGATTTGCTTTTTTCATCTTGTATTCAGCATAAATAACAAGATTTTTTTTCCACAATTGTCTGAGAATGACTATAATCGAGGGAAAATAATTATGAAAGTTAATCATTTCTAATGGATTCAAGTTCACAAGTTAGTTTCTTAATTACGATTTTTATTGACCTGCTGTTTAATACTTTGGAAAGAAAAGAAATATTTTTAGGTGTAACAATTTAGAAGCAAGCTATTTTTATCCAGTTAGTAATTTGGTCATTAAACTGATAAATTGTTATTAAAAAACTTAAAAAAAAATTAAACTCTACCATTTGACAGTTAAATAATTTATCAATTTCGTTATGGTTTTGAGTATAAAACTAAGGTTTCTACCTTAGTTTAAAACGCCATTGACTACTTGAAACTCTCAAAAACTAGCACACGTTAAGAAAAACACAAAGATTTTCAACTACAATATACCTTTTTTAGGTGAATTTAAGACTTTACAATAAATTGATTATGTTATTATACTATGAAATACATACGCGTTCTCCAACAAATGATGAAATCAGCTTCAAAGAACATGACCCCTTCTTCATATTTTACTTATTTAATTAGCTCATATTATAAGTTTATCTCATATATGATTTTTTAAATTCATATCGTATTTTATTGTAAATTCAAGAAACATATGTACTACACATATTTGGATCAACGAAAAGCGGCTTGTTGGATACTTTGCTAGTTCTGAATGTTCAAATCTTTGACTTAGATGTCTTAAAGGCTTAAAGCACTTTACGTGTAAGTTTCTCTCTAGATCATTAATAGTATTCTTATTATTAAATATAATTTAGTTTAATAATGTCACTTTACGTGTAAGTTAATAAGATCTACAGTCTATGTGATTTTTCTTTTTTAAACCTCATTCATATTACATTTTTTTATTATATGAGATTATTCATATTGTGTGAAAAATACATGTACCATTATTCGACTGAAGTTCATCTTTAAATTCAAAATTACCAATTAATGCGTTCGTAATCATCATAAAACACTGAATTGAAATTCAGTGTGAGGTTACCGTCACCATGGCCCATGGGATCAAGATGGTCAAACTAAATTTCTAGTGGTTCGAAATTGGAAACAAAGTGTTCTCAACTATGATACCATAAGTCTTTATTTCAATATATAAAATTTTAAAAAAGGTTGATTAAATATGATGACAAAAAACAAAAATAGAACTAAAACTAAAAATATTACAAAAGCATACACCATTAATAGAACTTTATTTTGTGCATTTTAAGTGGTACTTTGCCATATCAAAAACTCGTTTGTGATGTGTAAATATTGAATATCCTACCATATACAAGCGCAAGATGGATTGATATTGAGCGGAAGAACATACGAGTCAGGTCAGCTAGTTGGTTTTGACTAAATGAAATCGGGTGAAATGGGTCATTCTAAGTAGTGTTTATTTCACAGGAATGGAATGAAACCTTGAGTTTATTGGAATGTTGATTTCACTCCTTATTTTGTTGCTTTTAACAAAAAATGATTTGGATGGAATTGAACAAAAACATAAGAAAGAGAATTTACATTATAATTCCATCCAAATTTTATTTTATTTTGCAAAACAAACACACCTAAATTACATATCAAATTTCAATTTCTACGCGAATTCTCATTCTAATTCTATTATAATACATGAAACGAACACATAAAAGTTATCAAAATGGTACACCTATTGTATCTGTTTTTATGATGGATAGTAATGACTATGGTAAAAAACGATGATAGAGGTGATGTGGTGGTAGTGGTGACATCAACGTCATTTAAAAGGTAATACTCACAGCTATATACGACAATTAGTACAATCCAATGATTAATGCATACTTCGGTAATGAATGGGTTTATATAATAGTCGGCCAATGTGACCGTTGTCGTGTGACTGTGGTCTAACGGCTAATCCGTTGGTTGGGTCAAATTGTTCATCGTGCAGTAATAACTGATGTCAAGCACCCAAGGCCAATGGCCATGGTAATGGCCCAAAACACATAACTCGCTTTAAAAGTTTTCTTTGACTTGTTAACCATCTGGTGATATAAAAGGTCTGGAACGGGTTTAACAAGAAGCTCTCGTAGCTCAGTTGGTTAGAGCACCCGTTTAGTAAGCGGGAGGTCTTGAGTTCGACTCTCAACGAGAGCATCAATAATCTTTTTGCACCCCCCCCATTTTAGGAAGTATTCGATATGGGACCACAGTCACCGTTATCGGAAATAAATGGCTTGTGTAATAAAACTATAAATCTGGAAATATCTCTTTTGGGCTTTGATTTTGATATATTTATTTTTTTTAGATATATGTGGGTTGGAGATACCAGGCCCAAATACTAATAATCGTCTTCGCCTCTTCGCTCACTCCAATAGTCCAAATTAACACTAACAATATTAAATTTAGATTATGTTAAAAGAAATCAAAAGATATGAAACCATACCTTTTTGTAACGTCATTTCAATGTATCTCGTCATATTTAATGTATCTATCTAACAAAATAACATAAATAAAACCATACCTTTCCATCAGGGGCATTCATCGGTTTGGAATTTTTTAGTTTGGGAGATATTTGGGAGATGATTACG
The DNA here is from genome assembly GCA_947069175.1 of Scalesia atractyloides. Classification (NCBI taxonomy): domain Eukaryota; kingdom Viridiplantae; phylum Streptophyta; class Magnoliopsida; order Asterales; family Asteraceae; genus Scalesia; species Scalesia atractyloides. The sequence continues at coordinate 69,675,043 of CAMTDV010000116.1, forward strand.
GCTCAGTTTTTGGTTTTCAACTGAACAAACCGAATTCATCCCCACAGTTGCCAAATCGAAAAATTTGAATTTATACAAAGCCTTGATTTCAGTCTTTCAACGCAGAAGACAATTTCTATTACATACATAAGACAATAATCAAATTATCCGACATTAGCCAAAATATTAATTTCAACTTTTGTATTTACTGATTCTGTTGCAACATGAGCAGAAGTCAGTCGAACTCTTGAAGATGGGTAGTCAATCGAAGAAGTAACTAAGGTGGGATGATTGAGCTGCTTAAACATGAAGCGGTAGGCCAAATACCGATTGAGTGAAAAGAAAACCTGTTGTTTACTCTTGAGCGGCTAAACATAAAGCAAAGGTACCGATTGAATCAAATCGAGTATGTAGAAAGCGATGAAGTTTGGTTGATTTGGGGTTTCCTCAATGCAAATCGTTGATCTAGGAATATGGAGTCTGGTGTTCTGGTAACATGCAAATAAAAATTAAGCCATATAAAAGTGGGCAAGGGCTAAGGTATAAGTGGGCTTGAACTAATGTTTAAAAACGAAATGGGCTAAGAGACAAGGGTTAAGAAGTGTAACAAATACAGGTTAGTCTGGTCAACCGAATTAAACAAAACAAGAACCAAAAACCAAAATTGGTTATTCTTTTTGGGTTCAGTTTTTGGTTTAACTAGTTTCAAACTGATCCTAGTGGTAGGGAGGCTTGGGTTCTTCGGTTAAGACACAAGTTCAATTCTAACTTATGTCACTTTGGTGGATTAGGCAATGATAGATAGAGCCTAGCCTCCTTGCATATGTGCCAGGCTGAGACCACCCGGTTTTCGTTCAACCATGTGTTACACTAGAGAGTGTTTAGCTCTTGTGATGGCACAACATCTGTCAAGTGGTAGTTGGCGGTATAGTTTCCTGGGGGAATGCCCAAGTCAAACTCTGAAGCCAACATGGGTCCGATTAGGACAACATAGTTTGGTTGGAGTGGGGCAACAGGGTTCTCCAATTGGAGAGTGTGGTGACCTAAGACAAAAAAGTCAACGTTCCAAAAAAGCTGGATTTATCCCCCAGCAAAGTTAATAAATTACATATTTACCCAACACAAAAATTAAATTACATATTTCCTCATCCTAAAAGTTAGAAATATCAAAAATACCCACTTCATTAAAAATAGATTATAGAATGATTAATTTACCCCCCCCCCCCCCCCCCCCCTTTTTTAACTAAACTATAAAATTACATATTTACTTGAAACATCCACATCATTATCTTCAATATTTGACTCAAACCTAAACAAAACTACTATTATAATGTTGATGAAATTAGAAATCTTGATGAATTTAAAGTGGCTTAAATCAATCCTACTTTCAATAACTCAAACAAAAACAAACATGACACAACAAACCTACTGAATGCAAATTAATCAACTTCAATTTAATAGGTCTTTTGTTTATAGTGACAGTAGCTAATGAACCGCCATGGAGTTGTTTTCACAATGTTGTACTATATAGGTTCGGGATAAATTCCAATAGTTTATCTTCCTCAATTGACGTAATTCAAATAATCAATATTAATCAATTTAACATTGTTAACAACCACTCCAATATTAATCAATTATGAATGGAGACACGGATCCTTTGTATATAATATCGATTTCAAACAAACCAATATATAAATGAGATCCATCCATGTTGCTATTATCATTACCAAGTCGGTTCCAAAAAAACTACAAAAAGCACACCCAGTTTCGATTACAATTAGGGTTCTGAAAACAATGGTGTGCCGCTGGTTATCTTCTTTTAAGAGGTTCTTATCACCACTCAGCATTGGTAGTTAACCGACGGAGGATTTGGCAACAATCATCACCAGTGAGGAGTCGATGGGGTCGTGGGAGGGAGGGAATGAATGGTCGTAAGGTTTTTTTGTGTTTGAAAGGGTATTTTTGTCATTTTGATATAAGATGGGGAAATATGCAATTAAATTTTTATGTTGGGTAAATATGTAATTAGAGTTTCAAAACTGGGGATATATGTAATAATCCCAATAATAATATAACCTTACAAGCCTGACTCTTAATAGAAGCAATTTGCTAGGAACTTTCTTTGTTTAAAGTACACTAGTTTGAAATCAAACAACAATTACAATTTACAGTTATAAAAGTTATTATATAAAAGCAAAAGTACTATGACTTGAAATATACTTTAATAATATATTTCAACTACTCAACACTCAAAATCTTTAATATTTTTATTTTATAAAATGACACACTCTCTATTAAACCATTAAACTATACATGTTTATGTTTAACAAGGACTAAACCCTCATCACTAGAAAACATTAAATCTTTGATAAGTTTAGACCAAAAAGGCGTTTAGTCTTCAATAAACTTAAACTTATATAGGAAGGAACATATAAAACACATCTCTAATAAAAAAAATATTTTACTACACCGACTAAGTTAAGTTTACCCCACGAATCTTGCTTGGTTTGATTACAGTACTCGAATCACAATCCTCCATTCCCCAGGCCATCGTCTTCGCCATTTCGATCATATAATTAATTAATGGAAAATCACGAAAGTAGCCTCTTGTCACGCTGTTTTTGTCAAAATAGCCCACTGACACGGCTTAACGAGCCCTTTCCGTTAACGGAAGCGGCTCAAGACTAGTCTAACCCGAGAACCAATAGATAGTTGTCACGTGTCCGACAACACTGAAACAGCTCTGAGCCGTGTTAGGTAAGGAAAGCTCTCAGCCGAGCCGTTTCACGTGGCTCAAGCATCCAAGCCGTTTCACGTGGCTCTAAGCCGCGTCAACAGGTGACGATACGGAAACGGCTCTAAGCCGCGTCAACCTTGTTGAGACGGCTTAGAGCCGTTTGTGACCTGCACACGCGGCTTAGAACCTTGTTTAGGCGGCTTAGAGTCGTTTGTGACCTGTTGACGCGGCTTAGAGCCGTTTCCGCTGTTCAAGCCGCTGCTGACGCGGCTTAGAGCCGTTTCCCTTACTTCTATGAGCCTACACCAGGTTTAAGACGTTTCCACGGCCTGTTCAAGCCGTTTCCATGCCCTGTTCAAGCCGTTTCCGTACCATTTTACATAATATAAATATTTAGGGGGTCTGTTTTCAATTCTATCTCAAACGCGAAAATATAGCAAAATGTGTTCCAAATTCATCCCGTATATCCATGCATGTAAGCTGGGCCAGAGTGATATTATGTTCAAGTGTAATGCAGAGGCAGCTATCATAACGACGTTTTTCTTAGCTTTAAAATCAACGGTGTCCAGTTTGAATCGGAGAAGATGATGTTTTAATCATTATTATGTTTGGCAGTTCCACTGCCTAAACCGTCGATGACTCTAAAGCTTTACGGTGGTTGATGAGAATAGCAACATATCAAAGTGTTAGCTAGATCTTACCTTACATCACCGAAGCTGCAGAATCATCGGAAGGTTTAGGAATTGGTCCATGTACTGAGTGTAGATGGAACTTACCAGTTGAAGACACACCTTTATCATTGCTACGTGTTTTGATGCAGAGTCGTCGAATTGTTCCGATTAGTTTTGTAGATGAAGTTATTTGGTGTACTCTAGTTTAAAAGTTGAATGTTTGTTTTTTTATTTTTTTAGTTGTATTTTATTTTTTTTGTATTCAATAATAATAAAATTTTGTGATTGTATCAATTTTACATGCAAAAACGTAATATAATTATATTTAACACCCGTTTTATCTCTTATATGCATTTAATTAACCCCCACCCACCCCACCACACGCGTTCACCCCACTATAAATAGGCAGTCCACGCCGTTTTAACCTACACTCACCCTAAACCCATGCTGTTTTACTGCCCGCCGTTGCACAAACCCCATGTTCGCAATCGTTGATCAATGGCTTCTAATTCTTTCCTCTGGACCGAGGTTGAAGACATTGCCTTATGCGAGACATATTTTGAAGCCGTGTGTGAACCACGCCGTCGAGGTCAGCGTAGCCTGTGGGTCCGTGTTCAGCGGTACTACTCGCAGCTTTGTGGCGTCGACAACAACAGAACCGTGGATGCCCTGTCTTCTATATTTCGGGTGATTCCCTTGGACTGTGTATAACATCCGTCGAAAAACGGGTTTTCAAAACCCGCTTCGTTTATTAATCGAATAGTCAGTTTCAAATTTTCGTTGCTTATTTAATGCTCATTTAAATTTTAAACAATACATAATTAATAAACATTTTAGAATATGGAAACTAAAATTGTTAAAAAGTAAAAATAAACTAAATAAAAAAGAAAATAGGCTGCCGGGTTTCGAAACCGGGTCAGCCGGAAGAAACAATCAACACACATCTTAACCACTCCGCCACTTGATTCTTTTGTGTAATCAATGAATCATATAAAACTTAAGTTCCACGCGAATTCATCTGTTTGCGCCAAAACTGAAACCGATCATCGGCTTTCAACCATCCAGAGACCTTTGAGTGATCGTGAGTTACTGAAAATAACCGATAAATCCATTACAACCCACGTTCTTAATCAATTCCGTCTTCAATGAACTCGATTCATATGATTTTCGAGTTTGATAACCGAAATCATTTACTTCCAATTTACACTGGTAATATCATCGCCTCATAACTCAGAAACACTCGCAGAACCTTCAATTTCATTTTCACTCTAACTTCTGTTCGTCGGAAACGTTATCTGCTATCGCCGGACTTTCGCCGGAAAACCGAAACTTACACAAAATCGGTAAATTCTCGACTCTTTCGTTTTCAATCTATTGTTAGACTTATACTAACTCAAATCTTTCAACCAGAATCGGTCCCAGACGACGTTGTCGGATAATTTACACTCGCCGGAAAATCTCTGGACATTTCCGAAAACACGCTGTGAATCGGTACGAACATCTAAACCCTCCGATAATCATTGTTTCGTAACTTAATTTCGCAACTAATTGATCAAAACTGTTAATTGATCCGATCAGACGGAATTCACAAAACAGAGCCGACTACCTTTGCCGGAGTTCTGAGAAACATCCTTTCCGGTACATTCATTTCCAAAACCTTCTTTATCCATTACATTTCAATCATTTATATGTCCGACGAATGATTTAAACAAGAACTGTCGAATATCGGTTGTCTGTGTCTTTGAACGAAGAAGATGAAGTCGAACATTAGGTATAAGTTTAATTAAAACAAGATATTAAACCGGGTTAGACACACAGTCCAGCGGTGGACTGTGTGCAAACACATAGCGCACGTCACGAGTTCGAATCTTACAAACGCACCGGCTTTCCGAATTAAAACCAATGTTTTTAAACTGAATCAGAGTAGGTCCCAGGATGTTTTTAAGATTATTATAAACTGTAAGTTTAACAGATAAGACACACAGCCCAACTGGTTGGGCTGTGCGCTTACAAACCAAAGGACCCGAGTTCGACCCGGTTTCCCTGCAGCCGGTTCAACCATTTAAATTCTTTTAATATAAAACCAAATGAATTAAACATTTAATTAGTATATATATATATAATTAAAACATAGAATATTTCAGGTTAGACACGTAGCTCAGTTGGTAGAGCTGCGTGCACGCGTACGAGAGGTCTCGGGTTCGAGCCTCACCCAGCGCACACATAAGTCACTGTCCGACCGGTCAACGGTCAACAAAAAGTCAACATTTTTTTATATTTTTATTTATTTATTTAATTTAAAAATCAATTAAAAATACTTAAAAATAATATTTTTGAAGTTAGAAAATGACCTTAAACTCACAAAAAATAAATCTAAAAATCCTATTAAAATTGTTAATAAAATCCACTTATTTACCGAACCATTTCGTTATTATTTTAGGTTAGTTATTTCTCGTCGATCAAATCTCCAAACTCGTGCGCATTCAACATCATCAAACGAACGCACCCAATGTGAGTGAATCTCTACAAATTCCCCGTTTTAATAACATTTTTGGGGTGTATCATGTGTCGCTTATTATTTATTACATTTAAACACTTGTGCATCCATCATATCCATGATCAAATGTGTATCCAATATGTATCAGTTATTTGTGTGGTTAATGTTTAGATTAAATTTATTATTTTCAGTACATACATTATCACAGGCTCGTCTATTCCCCATTACCTATGAGCGGAACTGTTCCCCATTACCTATGAGCGGAACGTGGCGTTGTCAACATATGATCGGCTCCGTTTGATTGAGCCTTGATCACACATACATCATCATAGGCCGTCCGTTCCCCATTACCTATGAGCGGAACGTGACGTTGCCAACATATACATTATCATTCATGTCATATACTCATGCAAGGTGGTTTGTTATTGTTTGATTATATACGTTTGCTCACCTATGATTATTGCACAATTTTTCCATATTAAATACAACAAGAAATCAATAACAAATGTTTTCTAACAAGGTTCACTCGCCAACTTTTGTTGACCCAAAAACCCCCATTTTTACACATGATACAGGTGATCCAGTTGCAGCAAGAAACACATAGGATGGCCTAGAAGAATAAATCAGTTTAGGCTTTGGATTGTTTATTTAGTTACTTTTTCCTTGTAATTGTATGGACTTGTTTGGAATATTGAAGTTGTAATTTGAATTTAATAAATATGAAACATTTTAGTAAACATCATGAGCTTTGGTGATAACCCAATTATGCCCCGACTCTTATTCCGCGGCGGGTCGGGGTGTGACAGATTGGTATCAAAGCCATGACTATAGGGATATAGGATAGGTTATTAGACCCTTAGAGCCTATACTATAGTTGATTAGAATTATTTAAATTGTTTATGTGTTATATACAAAATTCATGATGTTTATATGCTTTATGTTTATTGTTACATTCAATGTTATGCAAGCATGTTCATAAGTACATATTACTATACAATGCTCATCAGGAATCATATCCTCATAACATATCATATCCATGAGAGCACACACCACACAATTTCCATGATTTTTGCAACGATTTTTGTATTTTTTTTTCAAATCACATCAAAGTGAGTTCTCATGACGGGCATGTAGTAACTGGAAGGGTACAAGTACCGGTAGTCGGAACGTCCTGTCTAGGCTTGGCATTCGTATAAATCCAAAATAAAGGACCAGTTTGCCTACCTAGGGACTAACGATGAGAGTACGAAGGACCTATTAGGCCAAAGCATGCTATACCAAACGTCGTGTGAGCTAACCCCACTTTGAGTTGTCATTGTGTCTACACCTGGACACCCTCCTACCATACATCTCGCAAACATATTTCATGGTTTTCATTCGGGTGATGCGAGTGTTAAACCGCCAACACCAATGTGAATCCTACTAAGCCAATAGTCATGGGGGCCCACATGAGCAAACCCAAGACATCCTATGGATGTAGTTGCATTATTTATGATTATGTTATTTTGTTACTTTTAACGACACATGACACCTAAAAAGACTCCTTAAACTCACAATCTTCTTATGTATGTTCCTGTAGATGTCGGCTAGGCAGCAACGTGGGGGTAGAAAGTCAGGAAGGTCAAACGAACGCTTGGCCACCCAAATCGCAAAACAAATGGCCGCGGTGCTTCCTGACATCGTAATTCAAGTCCAACAAGCTCTCGCCGCAAATCCTATCAACCCACCCAATCAAGACGACCAGAACGTCGACAACCCTCCCTCCAAAAAGTGCTCTTACAAACACTTCAAGTCTTACGATCCCCCGAAATTTGAAGGGACCGAAGGTGTCACTGCTCTCCTCCACTGGTTTGAGGAAATGGAAAACACCTTCCTCAATTGCGCTTTTCCCGAGGATCGCAAGGTACGTTACGCAACCGGAGACAGTAGCTCTTACCTGGTGGAATACAGAAAAAGGTAAGAGAGGAATCGAAGATGCAATGGCCTTAACATGGGAGGAGTTAAGGGAAATCATGACGAGACGCTTCTGTCCAAGAAGCGAGATCAAAAAGTTAGAGGATGAATTCCACTCGTTAAAGCAAAAGGAAGGAGATCATACTTCCTACAACAAAAGGTTTCTAGAGTTGAACCAAATGATCCCCAACTTGTTCACCCCAGTATACCGCTTAGTCGAACACTATATTCGAGGCCTCCCCTCGAAAATTCAACACTCAGTTCTAAGCACTTCGCCTGCAACACTTGAAGCTGCTATGGAACTAGCTACCGAGCTTACCGAGAATCGCATCCGAAACGGCAAATTTAAGGATGAGAAAAAGAAAGCCCCCATTGAGGGCCAAACTTCAAACCATTCCACCTCCTCCTCAAAGTTTGCTAGTAAGAGGAAACGAAACGGCAGAAACTTTGCTGTCATACAAACAAACTTCCCTATCCCCGCTGCACCCATCACCCAAGTTGCTCCCTCAGCTGCACCATATAAAAAGCCATACTCCGGCCCATACCCAAAATGCAACCGTTGCCAATACCATCACTTTCTTGATCATCCCTGCCAACTTTGCACCGGCTGTGGCCGTGCAGGTCACACCATCCAAACCTGTCGCGCACTTCAGCGAACGAACCGCAATCAGCCCTCAACCCAAACCCACCATCAGATAGTGGGTCAAGCCCAACAACCTTTACTCCTACCACTTGCTCAACATGTAGCCCAATCCTACTACCAACCCAACTATCCCATGATACAACCTAGGCGGGCTTGTTACAACTGTGGAGACCCGAACCACTTCAGGAACACCTGTCCACGCTTGGTGAACATCATCCATGTCCAAGCTCAATCAAATCCAGTAAACCAGGCTAACCAAGCTCCTCCACCTGCTAGGGGAAGAGCTTTCAACATCAACGCCAATCAAGCTAGGGCTGACAACAACGTGGTTAACGGTACGTTTCTCATTAATGGTAGTTATGCATCCATGTTATTTGATACTGGCGCGGATAAGAGTTTTGTGTCCTTAGAATTTGAACCCATCCTCAACCAAACTCGTGATAAACTCATGGAATCCATAACGGTAGAAGTTGCTGACGGAAAACCAGTCTCATTAAACTCTATTATACGCAATTGTACTCTCACCCTAAACGATCACGATTTTCCAGTTGACCTCATTCCTATGAAGTTGGGAAGTTTCGACATTATAATTGGTATGGACTGGCTCAGCCAACATCATGCTGAAGTTGTATGCCGCGAAAAGTTTATTCGCATTTCTCTTACAAACGGTCAGACTCTACGAATCTTTGGAGAAACCCCTTCGAAAGGACTCAAATTTATGTCCTGTCTTCAAGCCCGAAAATATCTCCGCAAGAATTATGTCGCATTCCTGACTCATGTCGTCAAAAAGGGAACCAAGGAGAAGAAACTCGAAGACATCCCAGTAGTAAAAGATTTTCCGCTAGTTTTTCCTGACGACATTTAGGACTTCCTCCCGTGAGAGAAGTCGAATTCCGCATTGATCTTATACCTGGAGCTACACCAGTTGCAAAATCTCCATATAGGTTAGCCCCATCCGAAATGCAAGAGCTGACTGACAAAGGATTCATACGTCCTAGCTCATCGCCTTGGGGTGCACCTGTCCTTTTTGTGAAGAAGAAAGATGGAACGTTTCGCATGTGTATCTACTACAAAGAACTCAACAAGTTAACGGTCAAGAACCGCTACCCATTACCTCGCATCGATGATCTTCTAGACCAACTTCAAGGCGCCACCTGTTTTTCAAAAATCGACCTTCGTTCTGGATATCATCAACTCAGAGTACATGAAGAAGACGTTCCAAAGACCGCCTTCCGAACTCGATATGGTCATTACGAATTCATGGTCATGCCATTTGGTTTAACCAACGGTCCAGCAGTATTTATGGATTTAATGAATAGGGTATGCAAACCCTACCTCGACCGCTTTGTCATAGTCTTCATCGACGACATCCTCATCTACTCAAAGTCTAAGTCTGATCATGAACGACACCTTCGACTCATCCTTATACTCTTAAGAACAGAAAAGCTGTACGCTAAGTTCTCGAAATGTGAATTCTGGTTAAGGGAAGTACAATTCCTTGGACACGTCGTCAATGACAAGGGAATTCATGTTGATCCCTCAAAAATCAAGGCAGTACAAGAATGGCAAGCGCCACGTACACCTACCGAAGTAAGATCATTTCTTGGTTTGGCTGGTTATTATCGCCGTTTCATTGCAAATTTCTCCCGTATTGCTGTACCACTCACGACTTTGACTCATAAAGGAAAGCCTTTCATATGGGGTCCCAAACAAGAAGAAGCCTTCCAAACTCTAAAGCAAAAACTCTGTGACGCACCTATCCTCACACTTCCTGAGGGTTGTGATGACTTCGTGGTTTATTGCGACGCGTCAGGGCAGGGACTAGGCTGTGTATTGATGCAAAGAGGAAAAGTGATAGCTTATGCTTCTAGACAACTCAAAATTCATGAGAAGAATTACACCACCCACGACCTGGAACTTGGAGCCGTTGTGTTCGCTCTTAAGATATGGAGACATTACCTCTACGGTACTAAGTGTGAAATATACACTGATCACAAGAGCCTCCAACATATCTTTAACCAAAAGGAGTTGAACATGAGGCAACGAAGATGGGTCGAACTTCTTAATGACTACGACTGTGAAATTCGGTATCATCCTGGCAAGGCAAACATGGTGGCTGATGCGCTCAGTCGAAAGGGTTATGCGAACTCCATTTGTCTTCTATGTTCGCAAATCATAACCGACATCAAAGATCAAATCCGAGAAGCCCAACATGTTTCAGTAACGGAAAACGACGTACGCAAGGAGCTGTCTTGTGGAGCTGAACTTAAAATCGAAACTAAATCCGACGGTATTCTGTACTATCTAGATCGCATATGGATTCCCGATTACAATAACCTTCGTGATTTCCTTATGAATGAGGCGCACAAAACACGATACTCTATACACCCAGGAGCCGACAAGATGTATCAAGACCTTCGATACACCTACTGGTGGCCTGGAATGAAAAAGGATATTGCTGTTTTTGTTTCCAAGTGCCTTACATGTTCCAAAGTAAAAGCTGAACATCAAAGACCCTCAGGACTTCTAGTCCAACCCGAAATACCTGTATGGAAGTGGGAAAACATAACTATGGATTTCATTACCGGGTTACCTCGCACCTCCAGTGGGTATGACACTATATGGGTAATCATTGATCGTCTTACAAAATCAGCTCACTTCATTCCGATTCGCGAGGACTTCAAGAACGAGAAGTTAGCTCGTATCTACATCAGCGAGATCGTAAGCCGTCATGGTGTACCTTTAAGCATTATTTCAGACCGTGATGGGCGTTTCACTTCACGAACATGGCAAGCCGTACAAGCCGCTTTGGGTACACGATTAGACCTCAGTACCGCTTATCATCCTCAAACTGGTGGACAATCTGAACGCACCATCCAAACTCTTGAAGATATGCTTCGAGCATGTGTCATAGACTTCAAAGGGAATTGGGACGCTCATCTACCATTAGTTGAATTTTCGTACAACAATAGTTACCACTCAAGTATCGGCATGGCTCCTTTCGAAGCGTTATATGGCCGTAAGTGCCGATCTCCAGTATGTTGGCACGAAATTGGGGAAGCTCAAATCACCGGTCCGGAATTAATTCAATAAACAACAGACAAGATCCATCAGATTCGAAACAATCTTCTAGCGGCACAAAATCGTCAAAAGAGTTATGCAGACAAACGACGAAAGCCCTTGGAGTTTAACATTGGTGATCAAGTACTTTTAAAAGTATCACCGTGGAAGGGAGTAGCTCGTTTTGGCCAGAAGGGCAAGCTAGCACCACGCTACGCAGGACCTTTCAAGACTCGAAAGAGTAGGACCTGTAGCATACAAGCTTGACTTACCAGAAGAACTCAACAGATTTCACCCCACGTTCCACGTATCAAACTTAAAGAAGTGTCTCGCCGATGAAAACCTCCATATTCCCCTAGAAGATATTCAGATCGATGAATCTATGCACTTCATTGAAAGACGAGTAGAGATCATGGACTTCGGAGAAAAACGTTTAAGACGGAGTCGTATTCCAATTGTTAGGGTACGCTGGGAGTCGAAACGAGGACCTGAGTTTACATGGGAACGTGAAGACTCAATGCGCGAAAGATACCCGCATCTTTTTCCTGTTACCACTACTACTTAAATTTCGGGACGAAATTTCTAAAAGTAAAGGATACTGTAACATCCGTCGAAAAACGGGTTTTCAAAACCCGCTTCGTTTATTAATCCAATAGTCAGTTTCAAATTTTCGTTGCTTATTTAATGCTCATTTTAATTTTAAACAATACATAATTAATAAACATTTTAGAATATGGAAACTAAAATTGTTAAAAAGTAAAAATAAACTAAATAAAAAAGAAAATAGGCTGCCGGGTTTCGAAACCGGGTCAGCCGGAAGAAACAATCAACACACATCTTAACCACTCCGCCACTTGATTCTTTTGTGTAATCAATGAATCATATAAAACTTAAGTTCCACGCGAATTCATCTGTTTGCGCCAAAACTGAAACCGATCATCGGCTTTCAACCATCCAGAGACGTTTGAGTGATCGTGAGTTACTGAAAATAACCGATAAATCCATTACAACCCACGTTCTTAATCAATTCCGTCTTCAATGAACTCGATTCATATGATTTTCGAGTTTGATAACCGAAATCATTTACTTCCAATTTACACTGGTAATATCATCGCCTCATAACTCAGAAACACTCGCAGAACCTTCAATTTCATTTTCACTCTAACTTCTGTTCGTCGGAAACGTTATCTGCTATCGCCGGACTTTCGCCGGAAAACCGAAACTTACACAAAATCGGTAAATTCTCGACTCTTTCGTTTTCAATCTATTGTTAGACTTATACTAACTCAAATCCTTCAACCAGAATCGGTCCCAGACGACGTTGTCGGATAATTTACACTCGCCGGAAAATCTCTGGACATTTCCGAAAACACGCTGTGAATCGGTACGAACATCTAAACCCTCCGATAATCATTGTTTCGTAACTTAATTTCGCAACTAATTGATCAAAACTGTTAATTGATCCGATCAGACGGAATTCACAAAACAGAGCCGACTACCTTTGCCGGAGTTCTGAGAAACATCCTTTCCGGTACATTCATTTCCAAAACCTTCTTTATCCATTACATTTCAATCATTTATATGTCCGACGAATGATTTAAACAAGAACTGTCGAATATCGGTTGTCTGTGTCTTTGAACGAAGAAGATGAAGTCGAACATTAGGTATAAGTTTAATTAAAACAAAATATTAAACCGGGTTAGACACACAGTCCAGCGGTGGACTGTGTGCAAACACATAGCGCACGTCACGAGTTCGAATCTTACAAACGCACCGGCTTTCCGAATTAAAACCAATGTTTTTAAACTGAATCAGAGTAGGTCCCAGGATGTTTTTAAGATTATTATAAACTGTAAGTTTAACAGATAAGACACACAGCCCAACTGGTTGGGCTGTGCGCTTACAAACCAAAGGACCCGAGTTCGACCCGGTTTCCCTGCAGCCGGTTCAACCATTTAAATTCTTTTAATATAAAACCAAATGAATTAAACATTTAATTAGTATATATATATAATTAAAACATAGAATATTTCAGGTTAGACACGTAGCTCAGTTGGTAGAGCTGCGTGCACGCGTACGAGAGGTCTCGGGTTCGAGCCTCACCCAGCGCACACATAAGTCACTGTCCGACCGGTCAACGGTCAACGGTCAACAAAAAGTCAACATTTTTTTATATTTTTATTTATTTATTTAATTTAAAAATCAATTAAAAATACTTAAAAATAATATTTTTAAAGTTAGAAAATGACCTTAAACTCACAAAAATAAATCTAAAAATCCTATTAAAATTGTTAATAAAAGCCACTTATTTACCGAACCATTTCGTTATTATTTTAGGTTAGTTATTTCTCGTCGATCAAATCTCCAAACTCGTGCGCATTCAACATCATCAAACGAACGCACCCAATGTGAGTGAATCTCTACAAATTCCCCGTTTTAATCACATTTTTGGGGTGTATCATGTGTCGCTTATTATTTATTACATTTAAACACTTGTGCATCCATCATATCCATGATCAAATGTGTATCCAATATGTATAAGTTATTTGTGTGGTTAATGTTTAGATTAAATTTATTATTTTCAGTACATACATTATCACAGGCTCGTCTATTCCCCATTAACTATGAGCGGAACTGTTCCCCATTACCTATGAGCGGAACGTGGCGTTGTCAACATATGATCGGCTTCGTTTGATTGAGCCTTGATCACACATACATCATCATAGGCCGTCCGTTCCCCATTACCTATGAGCGGAACGTGACGTTGCCAACATATACATTATCATTCATGTCATATACTCATGCAAGGTGGTTTGTTATTGTTTGATTATATACGTTTGCTCACATATGATTAGTGCACAATTTTTCCATATTAGATACAACAAGAAATCAATAACAAATGTTTTCTAACAAGGTTCACTCGCCAACTTTTGTTGACCCCAAAACCCCCATTTTTACACATGATACAGGTGATCTAGTTGCAGCAATAAACACATAGGACGGCCTAGAAGAATAAATCAGTTTAGGCTTTGGATTGTTTATTTAGTTACTTTTCCTTGTAATTGTATGGACTTGTTTGGATAATTGAAGTTGTAATTTGAATTTAATAAATATGAAACATTTTAGTAAACATCATGAGCTTTGGTGATAACCCAATTATGCCCCGACTCTCATTCCGCTGCGGGTCGGGGTGTGACACTGTGAAAGGTTTGAGCGAATGTACCACGCCGTTGAGCTACTTGGGGGGGGGGGACCTTGGCGAGGATGACGTTAAGGAAGTCGCCCTCATCAACTACCTCCACGAATATGGGCGTGATTTCGCACACGTGACGGAGTGGGACACCATTAGGCTTTTTTAGATGCGTAGTTTTTTTCTGTTTATTTTTTGTTTTTATGTAACTTTTTATATATTAATATAAATTATGTGTTATGTTTTTATCTTATAAATCTATTAACAAAGACGACACAAGCATCCTGTCATTTAACACGAAAGATTTAATATAAAATAATTAAAGTGTGGTTATGAAACGGGTTAGACACAAGGGCTGAGTGCACACAAACTATTGCACGCGAGTTCGAATCCCGGGCAGGGCCTTTCTTGGACCCGTTTTTAGAGTTTGAAGATGAAACTCCTTTTTAAAGAATAATAGTAAGACTTATATAAAACAATTAAGATGTGGTTATGCAACGGGTTAGACACGCAGCCCAGCGGTAGAGCTGCGCGCACACAAACTATTGCACGCGAGTTCGAATCCTGAGCAGGGCCTTTCTTGGACCCGTTTTTAGAGTTTGAAGATGAAACTCTTTTTTTTAAGAATAATAGTAAGACTTATATAAAACAATTAAGATGTGGTTATGAAACGGGTTAGACACGCAGCCCAGCGGTAAGGCTGCGTGCACACAACTATTGTACGCGAGTTCGAATTCCAGGCAGGGCCTTTCTTGGACCCGTTTTTAGAGTTTTAAGATTAAACTCTTTTTTTAAAGAATAATAGTAAGACTTATATAAAACAATTAATATGTGGTTATGAAACGTTTAGACACGCAGCCCAGCAGTAGGGCTGCGTGCGCACAAACTATTACACGCGAGTTTGAATCCAGGGTAGGGCCTTTCTTGGACCCGTTTTTAGTGTTTGAAGATGAAACTCTTTTTTTAAAGAATAATAGTAGGACTTAATATAAAATAATTAAAATATTTGGAATTCCACACAACTTATAAACATTACTTAAAAGACCAATGTACGAAAGAGTGGTTTCAATTTCTAAACCACGTCTACTTGCATCGGCATCAGCAACATACTCTAAGTTTCCATTAACAATCTGTCACTTTCCATCGCTGTATTAACAAAACAAAGCTTCATGTTGTAAAATTCTGATTTTATTTTAAACGTAAAACGCCTTAAACTAATTGTAAATAAAATAAAATAACCTATGCAAGAAAGTAACAATCTATATCAATGAAACGGCTTGAACAGTGACTTAAAACGGCTCTGAGCCGCCTAAATAGAGGTTTTAAGCCGCGTCAACATGTAAGGAAACGGCTCTGAGCCGTGTCAACCAAGCTCGGCTCGTTGAAGGTACTCGGCTAAAGGACGAGCCAGGTCCTTAACCGGCTTGGATGCTAGAGCGCCACGTGAAACGGCTCGGCTGAGAGCTTTCCTTACCTAACACGTCTCAGAGCCGTTTCGTGTGTTGTCAGACACGTGTCAGCTTTCCATTGGTTCTCAGGTTAGACTGGTCTTGAGCCGCTTCTGTTAATGGAAACGTCTCGTTAAGCCATGTCAGTGAACTATTTTGACAAAGACGGCGTGACATGGGCTTCTTTCGTGATTATCCCTTAATTAATTCAATCCACACCTACCACTCTTCAATGGAACCTTACTTGTGCTCACGTCACTCCCTTTTCTCCATTTATTACTCTGATACTTTCTACAGTACCCCCGTACATTGTCAATATTCGTTCTCGATAACTACACACCCATATTAACTGCTGGATAACGTAAGCATTACGCCTCTTTGCCAATCCATATACATTAGTTGGATGCTGTTGTGAGTGAAGTGAAGTGAACACCTATGGGGAATTGCCAAGCGGCCGAGGCGGACGCAGTGGTCATCATGCTTCCAGGTAACAAGATTGAGAGGATTTACCGCTCAGTTACTGTTCGTCATGTCATGAATTCACACCTTGGCCATTACGTTGCCGTTGTTGTGACATCAGATGGAG
Source organism: Scalesia atractyloides (assembly GCA_947069175.1). Taxonomy (NCBI): domain Eukaryota; kingdom Viridiplantae; phylum Streptophyta; class Magnoliopsida; order Asterales; family Asteraceae; genus Scalesia; species Scalesia atractyloides. Next base: position 69,691,807 of record CAMTDV010000116.1, read on the forward strand.
CCAGGTATGAAAACGGATTGCCTGTGAAGCGGTTGAAGCTTCTTCGGCCAGACGATTTGCTGCTCGTTGGTAAAGTTTACCGGCTCATCCGCTTCCAAGGTACTTTTTGTTAAAAACAGTTTTTTACACTTTACTATCTACTTTGCATAGATTTGAACCCATAACCGCTATAAATGAATTCCGAGGTTTTTTTTTTACTTTGTTATTTAAAAAAAGTATCACGAGTTGGACTTTGACATCTTAGTAATAACAAGTGGAGTATAGAATCTTACAATGACCCATGACTGATAAGTTTTGATTCCGCTACTGTATGTTCTGTTCAATTTATTTTCAGATTTACTGAAAGAGTTTGCAGCGAAGAAGTGCGTAAAACTAGAGAAATTGTTGAAGGAAAGAAGAGTGCTGGTGTTGGAGACGAAAGGCCTCACCAGTGCTCCGACGAAGGAACCGAATGCATCGTCCCTGAAGGTAAGCTAGCTAGTTTTCAATCGTCAGTGGCGTTTCTAGGGGGTTCCTGGTCCCAGGAACCCTCTCGGTTTGAAAAAAAATCTTGGATCCCACTGTTAATCGTCCACCTAACTATAATACCATAACGATCAACATTTGCACAAAACATATTTCAAGTACTTTTCCTCTTGAACAACTTCATCACAACATGTACACTTTAGGATTTGAACTCGTGATCTTTTGATTGTAGAGCACATGAGAATCTGCTATCACGGAAAAAATTTAAGTAATTAATTCACATTTTTTTATTTTGCTATTTTATGTATAAAATATTAGGGTTTTCTAAGGTAAAATGGTATGCTATGATCACACTAATCAGTTTTTGAAAACTCAACATTCTTTGTTGATGTTCTTCGGGGGAGGTAAGGGGTAGTTTAGTAAATTCAAATGGAAATTGTGATTTTGTACCAAGTTGTAATTTATTTCAACATTCGTATTTGTGGTTGATTGAACAAAGAATCTTTTTGCCTTTTTCCAAATTTATGAAAGCTTTTTCTTGTACTAAAAGATATATATTTACCTTTGTACGTGACTGTTGATGCATCAAAAGCTGTACAATATTAATATTATTGCTGCATTTTCGGTACGCATAATCTTTTATTCTAGCTAATGCTTTAGATTTTAGAAATTCACCCTTCCATAAGTTCATGGACAAAATTTACAACTTTCATGATAACTAATAAACATGAAACATGATCATATGCTCAAAAGATTAGATTTTTATACTTTTTTTGTGAAATGCATAGAGCCAGAAAGGCGGAAACAACAGGAGCGGGGTGGAGGGTCGGAACAGGAAGCATCATGTCCATCAACATCAATGGAAACCGGCCTTGAAGAGTATTTCAGAAAGCGAAAGTTGAATAAAGTTTCATCTTCCTATTGTCATAAACTTGAAGTTTGTAGTTAATAGCGTGATGAAGGTGGAGATCTAGTTATGCTTAGCTAGTGATGTTATGCATGAGTGAATCTTGATGTCTAAAGACTTAAAATCATGAGTATTGATGAAATGATCCTCTGACGGGTCAAAGAACCATGAATGGGGTGAAATGGGATGTAAACTTAACTATGATGATAATATGATTTGTAAAGAAGCCTAACATTTTGAATGAACATGTTAAAGGAGGTTATAAGTGTATTAAATCTAAATTAATCCATATATGGTGATATATCAATGACTTGTTAAATTAAATATATATGATACTAGGTTATCACCCTTGTAATACACGGCTATGCAATCTAAATTATGTATATTATAAGACTATAAATAATCGAAATAAAAATTTAAGTACCCAAACTCGTTATATAAAAATTTATTAGTACACAAACTAATGGTATTATAAGTTAACCCGTTTTGAACAACACACCAATTTAAATCAAACAAACAAAACAATCTGAGTGACAATCCAATTCAATTACCTTGTAACATATAACACATTTAAATTTCATTTCAATAACCTTAAGTAATAAACAAACAATTTGATTATTAGAAGATATATTTAGACAACATATGATTAAAGATAACGGGCCTTTGACTTTGACGCCTAACCAACTCTTGTTTTATATACCAACAATGCTCTAGCCCTTTTCTCTACAAAATAATTAAAAACAATAAAAAAATATGTAAGTTCATTTAACGGCACATAACTTGTGTTTTAGGGAAAAAACACTTATAGAAAACAAAACCATCATTTCCATTGCCAACATCCACAATTATAATAAATCCTTCCAATTGCTTTATCTAGTAATTTGAAGGTAAGAAAATTAAAATTGCATTGCTACTAAATGTCTTAAGCAGTTAAAGTGACAAAATTGATCGGGTTTGTATATAAATGGCTACTTATATGTGCAAAAAGAAACATGTTAGGTGAGACTGATACCACAAACAAATGTTTAAAGTTTGTAAAGAGTAAAAAACTAAACTTGAAAAATGTGATTGTTAAAATTTTGTACAGAAATACGCACAAATCATCTACGTATATCACTATATCCTAATAGATTTGTATGCAAAAGACACCACTTACAACAATATTGTTACTAACATATATGATTATATACTTTATGTTAATAACTTATAAGTATATAAAGCAAGTGTTCGAAATATATTGTAAACATAAGCAACCCAATTAAAAGTTGTTATCGTTTTTCGAAACCCTGCTTGCCACCAGTTTAACTTATAATTTTCATCAAAAGTCGCACAAAACCATTTGTCAAAATAAAATTTGTTTTCAAAACCATGCATTTCTTGTGCCCATGTGCCTAAAAACTGATAGCAAAAGCGCTCACCGAAGACACCACCTACCTCCTCCTGTCGCATAACAGTGATTCAAATAGAGGACCTGCACAAAACCAAAACCAAAACCAAAACCAAAACCAAAACCAAAACCAAAGGCGTCTAAGTTGTATTTGTATGAAAGTAAATTCTGTATGAAAACGGGTCAGTATGAATAGTATTTTCTTCACTAACATGTCAAACAGTTTAAGAAGAGAAATCTACTATGGATGGAACCAGTCAAACGGGTCGACAATCGCGTAACATGTCTTCTCATATTTGTAGAATTCTAAACTATATGTTTTAGAAAATTTATAATAATAACATAGTTTCCACAATCATATATTAATAACATAAACACCACCGCTACAAGCCTACAACCAAGTAATATTGACCCCAGGTTCTGCATAAAAGAGATTAAGATCCAAAACAATAATAGTATCATAAAGGTATATGTTAAAGTTACAAGAACAATACGGTCATTGTCATGGCTTTTCAAACCCACATTCAGTGGCCCTCTAATTCACTTGATTATGCTCAAGTGTAGAATTTTAATTCAAAAACTTATGTTATAAATCACAACAAAATCATTTTAAACATTATCTACAGCTCATAAGAGATATCTTTATAAGACATCATAAAATATTAGTATACACAGTTACAACTCCATAATAAATGTCTTATTAGTGTAATTTTATAAACTCAACTGAGTTTGCTAAAAGAAAAATCTTATAAAAATTCAAACTTGTTACCAAAAGTACCAAAATGCACCTTAGATGAGACAGATTCCTAGTGTTACTCTTCAAGGATGTTGATAGGATTCTAAATTATGAGTGTAAATACCATAGCATATGCAGAACTTCAATATAAAATAGAACAATAAAATAGTAATCCTTGAAAATCATGCCATATAACACGCATAATAGATTAACATGTCATGAGAAACAACATATTTGACGTTGATACCTGCTGTATTTGTAGCAATTGTGTAAAAATAGGTTTAAAAACCCACACCGTTTATCAATCATGTGCTGTTTAAATATTCCTCGCATATTTATTTTTGTCAATTATTATTTGTTGCAAATAAGTAATATTGTTAAAATACAAAACCATAATAAATAAAACCTTATGTATAAATAAAACTTAAAAAAAACATTAGGAAAGTTAAATTAAACCTTAAAATAAACCAAAAAATTATATAAAAAGAAAAGGAGGAACCGGAATCGAACCCGGTTCTCCCGGGTAAACACACACATCAAGCACCCCCGCGGCACACACACACTCTTTGTTAGGGTTTTGAAATCAACTAGTAATTATATGTAAATCCCGCGTGTTGTCTGCAAGTTCAAATAAAAAAAAAAACGCTGATTTCGTTCCATTATGCAAATTGTTAAAAATAGCTGTCAGTCCGTGTGAATTTCCCAAATCAAGATCAATCAAACCATTTTGGCAAGTAATCAATCCCAATTTCGGTTTCAAGAAATCGAAATCAAAGCATCCTTTTTCAATCTATAAATACAGATCATATTCCACTAACAAACTCACTCAATCCTTTCACAAATAACCTCAAACTTACTCTGCTCAAACCCCCTGTTTCACCAGAACCCCCAGCTGTTTTCATCAGATTTTAATCGTCGAAAAAGAAAACCGAAGATCCGACTATACCAGTGGTATGAATCTTTAAGTTTATCTTCCCTTTATATTCATGTTATACTAATTGTATTCGTAATAATCGGTTGGGAGTATATATACATAAGTCGGGTTCAGATCTTGATCATTCTAGGCGAAGAAGATGAACGATTTTTGCTAATGGATTAGTATAATTAAATGTGGGTTTTAAATCGGGATAGACACACAGTCCAGTGGTGGACTGTGTGCAATTTCAAAACAAAGGTCATGTGTACGATTCGTGCAAACTAACCGGTTTTCTGTTATAACAATTTTTAAAAAAAGGTTGTACAGACACATTGTCTACAGTTCATAAGATTTATAAAAACACAAACACCAACGGGTTAGACACCCAGCCCAACTGGTCGGGCTGGGGGTGCAAATCATTGCCAAGGACACGAGTTCGAGACATGTCTGGGGTAACGGTTCGGTCATTGTTCAAACCTTTTTGATTAAATAAATCTGTGATTGAAGTCAGTAAGTGTATAAGAGTAATTAAATTCAGAATACTTTCGGGTTAGACACGTAGCTCAGTTGGAAGAGATGTGTACACGCAACTGAGAGGTCACGGGTTCGAGTCTCATCACACGCATCCAAAAATCATAATAGAACCAGTCAGCTTGCTGACAGGCCTGACAAGGCCCAAATTTTTTATTTTTATTTTTATTCTTATTCTTTTTTAATGTTTTTATAAATATCTTATTTATTAATTACTTCAATTATTTTAATAACTCTCACTTATAACAAGATTAAAAATCCATTTAATGCCACAAAATTAATCTAGAAATCAAAACAAAATGTATTAAAACAAAATATTAATTTGTTTATATTTATCGAATTATCGTATTATTATTTAAGGGTAGCTTTCGTTTGTCGTCCAAACCCTCAATTCGTGCGCATCTTTCGCCAATCAAGAAACGCACCCACTATGCGTGAATCCTTACAAATTCCCCTTTATATTCGTGTTTTGGGGTGTATCATGTGGCGTACTTATTTTTAATCAAACACTTGTGCTAATATCATTACGTGATCAATGTGTATATTTGTTTGCGTGGTTTTGTGTGGTTATATTTTAACATTTCAGTGAAATCATTCATTAGGCCCATAAGTTCCTCGTGGGATACGAGTTGAGCATCAAGAGCCTCATTAGATCGGCTCCGTTTGATTGAGCCTTGATCTCAATTTCATCATTCATTATGTCATGTTTTCATTGTGGATATTATGTGGTTTGTGACTGGTTATATATATACATATGCTCACTTATGTCACACCCCGACCCGCAGTGGAAAAGGTGATCGGGGCATGATTGGGTTATCATCAAAGCTCATGACATTTATTAAGCGTTTCATATTCATTAATACAAATTAAATGGAAATTTACAATAAATGTTACATCATGATATAACTAACAATCTAAACTTCTTTGTTCTCTTCTAAGGCATATCCTATGTTTTCCTTGCTTCAACCTGTTCACCTGTATCATGTGTAAAAAGGTTTTTGGATCAACATAATGTTGGCGAGTGAATCCTATGGAAAACATTTGAACAAATTTATTTAAATTGATTATGAAATATGTGCACAACCAAACATGAGTAAAAATAGATGTAACTTAATCAACAATCATAAGATATTGAATGATACACTCATGAATAATAATGGAGCAATTAGAGGCACGCGATGCTCAACTCGTCTCTCACGAGGAACTGAGGGGCCTGATGATTGAATTGCATAAACATGATAATATGAATGACACAACTACAAACAATATAAACTCTAAGGATACACACATGAACAATAATGAATTTTATTTGAAGCACGCGATGTTCTACTCGTCTCCCACGAGGAACTGATGGGCTTAATGTATGAATTTCATATAATTTGACAAAAGGAAATAAATAAGTCAAAAATACTAACAATCTAAGTTTAGGTCATGATGTGGTATGGCACAAGTTTAAATAAATAAATTAGTTATTTTCATAACACATGACACACCCCAAAACGTGTAATTTAAAAGGGGGAGTTGTAAGATTCACTCACATTGGGTGCGTTCGGTTGATGACGTTGAATGCACGCGAAGTGGTTTTAACCACGAGTGAGTTTAACCTAGATAAATCGCATTATGGTTTGGTAAGTAAACGGATTTTATTAAACTATTTTAGTAGGATTGTTGGGTGTATTTTTGTGAGTTTGAGGCTATTTTCTAACCTTAAAAATGTTATTTTTAAGTATTTTTAATTGATTTTTAATTAAAATAATTAAATAAATAAATAAAAAATAATAAATAAAAAAATTGATTTTTTTCTGACCGTTGACCGTTTGACTGACCGTTGACCGGTTAATTCGGAATACAAGTGCGCTGAGTGAGGCTCGAACCCGAGACCTCCCGTACGCGTGCACGCAGCTCTACCAACTGAGCTACGTGTCTAACCCGTTATAAATCTGATTTTAATTATATATATATATTAATTAGTTTAAACCGAAAATCATTTTATTTCAAAAATAGTTTTAAGTCAATTCGGCGGTGCGCTCCACAGGTCTCGAACCCGGGACCTGTGGTTTAATCTAACACATAGTCCACCGCTGGACTGTGTGTTAAACATGTTATATAATTCGATTTTCATTATACTTAAATACAATTTAGTTATTACCTTTTCTGCCTTATTTAAAAAGAAGAGATAATTGTCCGAGTCGATGCAGAAGACCGGACTCGAACTCGTGACCAGTGTTATAAACAAACACACAGTCCACCGCTGGACTGTGTGTCTAACTTGGTTATTATTCCGATTATTAATATACTTAACATATAACTGTGACGACTCCGGTTCAGTTTAACAAAAATGATTTTTATTAAGGCATTGTGTGTGGGACGGGATTCGAACTCGAGACCTTTGCTTTATATGTGCACACAGTCCACCGCTGGACTGTGTGTCTAACCCGATTAATATCCAGATTTATATTATACTTATAACATACGAAAATATATCGTCTTCTTCACTGAATATAACCAGAGTTCGGAAAATCGACTGGTTCAAAGTTTTATCGGTTTATTAGTGTTTTTCAGTTCGTTACGGTGAGATAAATGTGAAAAGGAAAAGAAATTGGGCGGAGAAGTATACCGACTGGACTCTCTGTTTTCCGGCAGAAACTCCGGCGACAGAATTCAACTCCGGCGTCAGGTGTCTTGCAGCAGCAAGTCTCCGGAAAGCTTGGAAAGAGTATGGGTATCTCCGATATAAGCTTCAGAGGCTCAGCAAGGCTCGGCAATGGGGAAGTCGGTTTTCCGGCGACGAACAGAAAAGTTCCGGCGAGTGGAATTACGCCGAGGAAAAGTGTGGTTTTGAGCGAAAAGGTTTGTCGTCGGTTGTGGGTCAATTTATAAGGCAAAACGTTGAAGAATCTGGTCTGATTTCCGACTGTGTTCGTATATCATAAAAACTCCGGCGGTTATGGTTTGGTCACGGACTTCAAACATCGGTTATAACCGATGTCTGGTTAATGGTTTACGTTATAACGTAAATTGTAGTTAAGACTCGCGATATTTCCGGGATTCCGACGACTGAACTGTTTGGGCGCCGGTTTTGAATTCGTAACGTTACTTTATGATTTAAATGATTTCATTATATAACAAACAAAGTCCGCGGCGCAGTGGTTTGTGTGTGTGAGTTAAGTTGGTTTGCTGATTCGGTACAGACCCGGGTTCGAAACCCGGCAGAGGTATAATATTTTTATTTTGCGATTTTTGACAGTTTTTCAAAAACTAATTATATATTCTTGTATAATAATTGATTACGGATCGTTTAAAAATATTTTGGGCATTTAATTCGCAACGAAATTTTTGACTAACTGTTCGGTTGATAAACGGAGCGGGTTTGGTAATTCCGTTTTTGACGGATGTTACAGTATCCCCTGCTTTTTAGAAATTTCGTCCCGAAATTTAAATTGTGATATATTTGACTAAAAGAATGATGATGTTTTGTTTGACAGTTGTATGCTTAACAAAATAAGGGCTTAAGTTTTTGTTCGAGGCGGTAACGTTCCTTGTAAGGGTCAAGTACCCTATTCAGGAATCGCTTTTTGTTGCCTACTGTATAAGTATTGATAAGCAGAAATGATTTGCTAAAAATGATATCATGCATAGAGTTTAGATACGTTTGGGAAAGTATGGTTATATCCTAAGGCAAAACTTCTAACACTACAACCTATATGGAACATAAATAAAAACACAACAGCTGATATTTGAACATAGGTAAACACAACAGCTCATATTTCGAACATGAATAAACACATCAGCAAATATTTGAACATGAATAAACACAACAGCAAATATTTGAATTCACATTCTGATAGCATATATGTTTGAATGGTGGAAGTTCCTCTCTCGTTTGTTATGATGGAGGGGTTAGTTTATGTAGAAATGGAACACAATCCAATCTCTTTAAATAACATGATGATATCAATGTAACACAAATTCCAACCAAGGCAATACTAAATCCTACATGGAACTTCTCATAACCACCTGATAATGCCTCTGATCCTTTGGCAAGAATACTTATATATAGGAAGTACCAGCGGCGTATCCACCATATTCTTGCCAAATTTTCATCAGTTTTATCCACAAGTTATGATTGGTTACCAAGAAACTAATAAATCCTACATAGAACTTCTCATAACCGTCCGATAATGCCTCTGATCCTTTGACAAGAATACTTTATATAGGAAGTACCAGCGGCGTATCCACCATATTCTTGTCAAATTTTCATTGGTTTTATCAGTAAATTATGATTAGTCCTATAACTCTACAACCAATACAACAAACATAAAATACTGAAATGAAATATATCTGTGCGATCAAGGCTCAATCGAACGGAGCCGATCGTATTGCATGTACTGAAAATGAAATGGATGTGCGCTCAAGGCTCAATCAAACGGAGCCGAACGTATTGAATGTACTGAAACTGAAATTGTGTGCTCAAGGCTCAATCGGGTGGAGCCGAGCGTATTGCATGTACTGAAAATGAATAACTTAACCACACAAACAGCCTATGCATGGAACCTCTCATAACCGCCTGATAATGCCTCCGATCATTTGACAAGAATACTTATATATAGGAAGTACCAGCGGCGTATCCACCATATCCTTGTCAAATTTTCATTGACTTTATCCGCAAGTTATGGTTAGTTCGATGCGACTCTACTATAAACACCACAACCACAAGATACTGATAATGAAATTGTCTGTGCGCTCAAGGCTCAATCAAACGGAGCCGAACGTATTGAATGGAATTGTATGTGCGCTCAAGGCTCAATCAAACGGAGTCGAACGTATTGAATGTACTGAAATTGAACAACTTAATCTAAACAACCATCACACAATCAGCCTATGCATGGAACCTCTCATAACCGCCTGATAATGCCTCCGATCATTTGACAAGAATACTTATATATAGGAAGTACCATCGGCGTATCCACCATATCCTTGTCAAATTTTCATTGACTTTATCCGCAAGTTATGGTTAGTTCGATGCGACTCTACTACAAACACCACAACCACAAGATACTGATAATGAAATTGTCTGTGCGCTCAAGGCTCAATCAAACGGAGCCGAACGTATTGCATGAACTGGAAATGTAAATTGAAATGTGCGCTCAAGGCTCAATCAAACGGAGCCGAACGTATTGCATGTATTGAAATGTAAAATGAAATAACCGATCAAGGCTCAAACAAACGGAGCCGATCGTGCGGGCACGCCAAGATCAACCACATAATAAAATGGGGATCCAACTCAACCTCGATGGATGGGGAGCTACGGCCTCGGCAAAAGCATATACTGAAAACAATATATAATATATAATATCCAATAATTTCTCTAACAGTCTACACATGTGATAAAGAAAAACATCAAACTAAACGATAGGAGTTGAATCTGGATCTTCGGCGAAGAGGACTAGCTGAGTATCTTCGTTTGGGCCGTCATTATCTTCGACAGGATTGGCGTTGATATTGAAGACTCTTCCTCTTGCTGGTGGCATAGGGGTTGGGTTTCCTTGGTTAACTGGGTTTGATTGGGCTTGAGTGTTGATAACGTTAACCAATTGAGGGCATGTGTTTCTAAAGTGGGTAGGATCGCCACAATTGAAACAGGCTCGCACATATGGGAACATGGGGTATTGGGGTTGGTGATAAGTTTGGGCCATGTTTTGAGTAGGGGAAAAGGTTTGGTTTTGAAAGGTGCGACAAACATTGCTCAAATGGCCATAGCGTCCACAAGTTGTACATAGTTGACAAGGTAAGGTAAGGGGATGATGATAAAAACAGTTGTTGCATCGAGGGTGAGGTCCAAGATATGGTTTCTTATTTGGGTAAGCTGAGTTGGGTGCCACTTGGGTGATTGGGATAGCTCGGATGGGTATGGCGTGTAAAACTGGTTGATTTCGTTGGGTAGCAGCGAAAAGTCGCCCGACTCTTCTTCTCTTAGGATCGGGTTGAGAAGGGGATTCGGTTTGAGTGGAGTCGGAGGTTTCAGTCGATTCTTTACCCTTCTCCTTCTCCTCCTTGAAGTCTTTGTTTCGGATTCGGTTCTCGGTGAGCTCTGTTGCTAGCTCCATTGCTGCTTCCAAAGTTGCAGGCTTGGTACTAATTACAGGGTCTTGAATCTTTGACGGAAGACCACGAATGTAGTGCTCTATCAAACGGTAGAGGGGAGTGAACATGTTGGGAACCATTTGATGTAACTCGAGGAATCTTTTGTTGTAGGTGATGTGGTCTCCTTCCACTTGCTTCAATGAGTAGAATTCATCCTCTAACTTCTTGATTTCGCTCCTTGGGCAAAATCGTCTGGTCATGATTTCCTTCAATTCGTTCCAAGTTAAGGTCATAGCATCTTCCACACCTCGTTTGGCCTTCTCTGTGTTCCACCAAGTAAGTGCTATCCCATATAATCGACCGGTAGCATAACGCACTTTGCGATCATCAGGGCAAACGCAATTTAGAAAAGTGTTCTCCATTTCTTCAAACCAATGGTGAAGAGTAGTGACGCCTTCAGTCCCTTTGTATTTCGGAGGGTCGCATGATTTGAAGTGCTTATAGGTGCATTTAGTGGTATTTGGGGGAGAGTTGAAAATGTTTTGGTTTGCTTGATTGACAGGATTAACGGTAAGTGCTTGCTGAACTTGGATTACAATGTTGGGTATTACGGCTGCCATTTGTTGAGCGATTAAGGCAGCCATGCGTTCGCGGGCTTTTCTTGCTCTCGTCTTCCTACGGGCGAGGTTAGAAGACATCTACAAGGAATACATGACAAGAGTATGAGTTGGATGCTTTTGGGTTCATGGGTCGCATTAGGAATGAACATTCATAAAATAATTATAGATAAATAAATTACTACATCCATTGGATGTCTTGGGCTTTGCTCGCTGTTAGGCCCTTCATGCCGCCATACTTTACTTGTGTAATCATGTGGGCCCCCATGAATACCGGTTTTTAATATGGTTCGCACGGTTTCTGCCAGGTGCGTACACAAAAACCCGGAGAAAATCGAGAAATATGTATACAACGTGTGATATTCGGAATGTGTCCAGGTGTAGACACGGTGACACCTCAAAGTAGGTTTAGTTCGAACGACGTTTAGTGTGGCATGCTTTGGCCTAATAGGTCCTTCGTACTCTCATCGTTGGTCCCCAGGTAGGCAAACTGGTCCGTTATATTGGATTTATACGAATGCCAGCCTAGACAGGACGTTCCGACTACCGGTACTTGTACCCTTCCAGTTACTACATGCCCGTCGCAGAACTTACTTTGATGAGATTTGAAAATTGCACAAAATCTTTGGATAATGAGAATATGAAAATAAATTGAATACATGAACATCGATATATGTATAATGAATATGTATATATGTATGATGAATATGTATATAAGCATGTATGTTTGACTGAAATGTAAACAAATATGAAACAAATAAATATCACAAGTTTGCATGTAACCACCACCCCGACCCGCAGCGGAAAAGGTGATCGGGGCATGATTGGGTTATCATCAAAGCTCATGACATTTATTAAGCGTTTCATATTCATTAATACAAATTAAATGGAAATTTACAATAAATGTTACATCATGATCTAACTAACAATCTAAACTTCTTTGTTCTCTTCTAAGGCATATCCTATGTTTTCCTTGCTTCAACCTGTTCACCTGTATCATGTGTAAAAAGATTTTTGGATCAACATAATGTTGGCGAGTGAATCCTATGGAAAACATTTGAACAAATTTATTTAAATTGATTATGAAATATGTGCACAACCAAACATGAGTAAAAATAGATGTAACTTAATCAACAATCATAAGATATTGAATGATACACTCATGAATAATAATGGAGCAATTAGAGGCACGCGATGCTCAACTCGTCTCTCACGAGGAACTGAGGGGCCTGATGATTGAATTGCATAAACATGATAATATGAATGACACAACTACAAACAATATAAACTCAAGGATACACACATGAACAATAATGAATTTTATTTGAAGCACGCGATGTTCTACTCGTCTCCCACGAGGAACTGATGGGCTTAATGTATGAGTTTCATATAATTTGACAAAAGGAAATAAATAAGTCACAACAATACTAACAATCTAAGTTTAGGTCATGATGTGGTATGGCACAAGTTTAAATAAATCGCGAAGTGGTTTTAACCACGAGTGAGTTTAACCTAGATAAATCGCATTATGGTTTGGTAAGTAAACGAATTTTATTAAACTATTTTAGTAGGATTGTTGGGTGTATTTTGTGAGTTTGAGGCTATTTTCTAACCTTAAAAATGTTATTTTTAAGTATTTTTAATTGATTTTTAATTAAAATAATTAAATAAATAAATAAAAAAAATAAATAAAAAAAATTGATTTTTTTCTGACCGTTGACCGTTTGACTGACCGTTGACCTGACCGTTGACCGGTTAATTCGGAATACAAGTGCGCTGAGTGAGGCTCGAACCCGAGACCTCCCGTACGCGTGCACGCAGCTCTACCAACTGAGCTACGTGTCTAACCCATTATAAATCTGATTTTAATTATATATATATATTAATTAGTTTAAACCGAAAATCATTTTATTTCAAAAATAGTTTTAAGTCAATTCGGCGGTGCGCTCCACAGGTCTCGAACCCGGGACCTGTGGTTTAATCTAACACATAGTCCACCGCTGGACTGTGTGTTAAACATGTTATATAATTCGATTTTCATTATACTTAAATACAATTTAGTTATTACCTTTTCTGCCTTATTTAAAAAGAAGAGATAATTGTCCGAGTCGATGCAGAAGACCGGACTCGAACTCGTGACCAGTGTTATAAACAAACACACAGTCCACCGCTGGACTGTGTGTCTAACTTGGTTATTATTCCGATTATTAATATACTTAACATATAACTGTGACGACTCCGGTTCAGTTTAACAAAAATGATTTTTATTTAGGCATTGTGTGTGGGACGGGATTCGAACTCGAGACCTTTGCTTTATATGTGCACACAGTCCACCGCTGGACTGTGTGTCTAACCCGATTAATATCCAGATTTATATTATACTTATAACATACGGAAATATATCGTCTTCTTCACTGAATATAACCAGAGTTCGGAAAATCGACTGGTTCAAAGTTTTATCGGTTTATTAGTGTTTTTCAGTTCGTTACGGTGAGATAAATGTGAAAAGGAAAAGAAATTGGGCGGAGAAGTATACCGACTGGACTCTCTGTTTTCCGGCAGAAACTCCGGCGACAGAATTCAACTCCGGCGTCAGGTGTCTTGCAGCAGCAAGTCTCCGGAAAGCTTGGAAAGAGTATGGGTATCTCCGATACAAGCTTCAGAGGCTCAGCAAGGCTCGGCAATGGGGAAGTCGGTTTTCCGGCGACGAACAGAAAAGTTCCGGCGAGTGGAATTACGCCGAGGAAAAGTGTGGTTTTGAGCGAAAAGGTTTGTCGTTGGTTGTGGGTCAATTTATAAGGCAAAACGTTGAAGAATCTGGTCTGATTTCCGACTGTGTTCGTATATCATAAAAACTCCGGCGGTTATGGTTTGGTCGCGGACTTCAAACATCGGTTATAACCGATGTCTGGTTAATGGTTTACGTTATAACGTAAATTGTAGTTAAGACTCGCGATATTTCCGGGATTCCGACGACTGAACTGTTTGGGCGCCAGTTTTGAATTCGTAACGTTACTTTATGATTTAAATGATTTCATTATATAACAAACAAGGTCCGCGGCGCAGTGGTTTGTGTGTGTGAGTTAAGTTGGTTTGCTGATTCGGTACAGACCCGGGTTCGAAACCCGGCAGAGGTATAATATTTTTATTTTGCGATTTTTGACAGTTTTTCAAAAACTAATCATATATTCTTGTATAATAATTGATTACGGATCGTTTAAAAATATTTTGGGCATTTAATTCGCAACGAAATTTTTGACTAACTGTTCGGTTGATAAACGGAGCGGGTTTGGTAATTCCGTTTTTTACGGATGTTACAACTTATGATTCCTGCACAATTTTTATTTAAACAACAAATATAATACCACTGTTTAAATGTTTTACTAAGATTCACTCGCCAACTTTTGTTGACCTAAATCTTTTGTTTTACGCATGATACAGGTGAACAAGCTGAAGAAAGAAACACATAGGAATTGCCTTAGAAGATTAAACAAAATTATTATGTTCTGAACAATGTTTTGGTGTTATTTGTGCTTGTATGACTCATTGTGTTTGAATATTTGAAGTTTTAATTTCAATTAAATAAATATGAAACTTATTAGTAAATGTCATGAGCTTTGGTGATAACCCAATTATGCCCCGACTTTTATTTCCGCTGCGGGTCGGGGTGTGATAGATTGGTATCAGAGCTTGGGACTATAGGGATATAGGATAGGTTATTAGACCCTTAGAGCCTATACTATAGTTGATTAGATTTTAATTGTTTATGTGTTACATGCAAATTCATGATATTTACATGTTTCATGTTTATTTCACACACAAATACATGCAAGCACTTTCACTAAATACATGTTAATGTGTGATGTTCATTATAATACATATCTCGATAACATATCATGCCTACGCAAGCACACACCTCACGATTTCACAATTTTTATGATTTCTTTTCAAAGATTTTGTAATGTTTTCATATTTTTTTTTAAATCACATCAAAGTAAGTTTTCACGACGGGCATGTAGTAACTGGAAGGGTACGAGTACCGGTAGCCGGAACGTCCTGTCTAGGCTTGGCGGACCAGTTTGCCTACCTGGGGACTAACGAAGAGAGTACAAAGGACCTATTTGGCCAAAGCATGCCACACCAAACGTCGTGTGAACTAACCCCACTTTGAGTTGTCATTGTGTCTACACCTGGACACCCTCCGACCTTACATCTCGCAATCATGTTTTACGATTTTCATTCGGGTGATGCGAGTGTTATCAAGCCGATACCAATGTGAACACTACTAAGCCCAAAAGTCATGGGGGCCCACATGACTACATAGGCTATGGTATGGGAGACATTGGGAGACCCAAACATGAGTAAGCCCAAGACATCCTATGGATGTAGTTAAGATATTGTTTCACTTATTCGTGAATGTTGTTTTCATTCTTTTTACGATGCATGACGCGTAGAACTATCAAACTCACAATCTCCTTACGTATATTCCTGTAGATGTCTGCTAGACACTCTCGAGGTGGTAGAAGGTCAGGAATATCTAGCGAACGCATGGCCACTCAAATCGCTCAATAGATGGCTGCTGTACAACCTGATATCGTTTTACAAGTTCAACAAGCTCTCGCCGCCAATCCCATCAACACCACTAATCAAGAAGGCCAAAATGTCGCTAACCCTCCACCCAAACCCACTAAGTGCACCTACAAGCATTTCAAGTTCTGTGATCCCCCAAAATACGAAGGGACTGAAGGTGTCACCGCTCTCCTGCATTGGTTTGAGGAGATTGAAAACACTTTTCTAAATTGCGATTGTCCTGATGATCGTAAGGTGCAATATACTACTGGTCATTTGTTTGGAGTAGCACTTACCTGGTGGAACACAGAAAAGGGTAAGCGAGGTGTTGAAGATGCTATGGCCTTAACGTGGGAAGAGTTGAGGGAAATCATGACAAGACGTTTCTGTCCAAGAAGCGAAATCAAAAAGTTAGAAGATGAATTTTACGCTTTGAAGCAAAAGGAAGGAGACCACACTACATACAACAAGAGATTTCTCGAGTTGAATCAGATGGTCCCCAACCTGTTCACCCCGCCATACCGATTAATCGAGCATTACATTCGAGGACTCCCTTCGAAAATTCAAGATTCGGTTTTAAGTACTTCTCCCGCAACGCACGAAGCTGCCATGGAATTGGCTACTGAACTTACTGAAAATCGCATCCGAAATGCCGATTTTAAAGATGAGAAGAAAAAGACACCCGTTGAAACTCCAGCCTCAACCCAATCAGGTTCGTCTTCTAAGTTCACTGGTAAGAGAAAACGTAATGGGAAAAAATTCACCGTTACCCAAACCAATCCTCCCATCACTGCTGCCCCAATCACTCAAGTCGTCCCTCAAGCCGCCCCATTCAAGAAACCATACACTGGTCCTCGTCGAAATGCAACCGATGCCAATATCACCATCCCCCTGAGAACCCTTGCCAATACTGCACAAGTTGTGGCCGTGCAGGTCACATGATTCAAACTTGCCGCATTCTCCAAAAACCAAACCGCAATCAGCCTCAAGCCAAAACCAATAATCAAATGGTGGGCCAAGCCCAAAACCAACAACCCTTACTTTTACCACCTGCCCAACCCATGGTCCAACCCTACCACCAACCCAATTACCCTATGATGCAACCCATTAGAGCATGTTTCAACTGTGGTGACCCAAACCATTTTTGAAATACGTGTCCCCGCTTGGTGAACATCATAAACGCCCAAGCTCAAGCCAACCCGGTGAACCAAGCCAATCAAGCTAATCCACCTGCTAGAGGAAGGGCTTTCTACATCAACGCCAACCAAGCAAGGGCTGATAACAATGTGGCAACGGTACGTTTCTTGTTAACGGTAATTATGCATCCATACTATTTGATACTGGCGCGGATAAGAGTTTTGTGTGTTTAGAATTCGAGTACATTCTTGATCTACCTCGTGTTAATCTCGCTGAATCATTCACGGTAGAAGTTGCTGAAGGTGAACCCATTGCCTTAGACTCGATTATTTGTGATTGTACTCTTACCCTTAATGATCATGATTTCTCGATTTATGTTATTCCTATGAAATTGGGTAGTTTCGACGTTATCATCGGTATGGACTGGCTCAGTCAGCATCACGCCGAAGTTGTTTGCTACGAGAAGTTTATTCGAATTCCCCTCACAAACGGTCAGATTCTACGTATTTTTGGAGAAACATCTTCTAAAGGGCTCAAATTGATGTCGTGCCTTCAAGCTCGAAGATACCTTCGCAAAAACTATATCGCATTCCTAGCTCATATCGTCAAGAAGGAAGGCAAGGAAAGAAGGTTCGAAGACATTCCTATTGTTAAAGAATTTCCTCAAGTTTTTCCCGACGACGTTTCAGGACTTCCTCCTGTTCGAGAAGTCGAATTCTGAACCGATCTTGTACCTGGTGCTACACCAGTCGCAAAATCTCCCTACCGGTTAGCCCCATCTGAGATACAAGAATTGGCTAGTCAGCTGCAAGAGTTGACTGACAAAGGATTCATACGTCCTAGCGCGTCACCTTGGGGTGCACCTGTTCTTTTCGTAAAGAAGAAAGATGGAACTTTTCACATGTGTCGATTATAGAGAGCTCAACAAGTTGACCATCAAGAATCGCTACCCTTTACCTCGTATTGATGATCTTTTAGATCAACTTCAAGGTGCCACATGCTTTTCAAAAATCGACCTTCGTTATGGTCATCACCAACTTAGAGTGCGTGAAGAAGATATCCCAAAAACTGCTTTTCAAACTCGATATGGTCACTTGCCTTTCGGTTTGACCAATGCTCCTGCTGTCTTCATGGATTTGATGAATAGGGTGTGAAAACCCTATCTCGACCGTTTTGTCATAGTTTTTATTGATGATATTCTTATGTACTCCAAGACCAAATCGATCATGAGCGACACCTTTGACTTATTCTAACACTTTTGAGGACTGAAAAGCTTTATGCTAAGTTCTCAAAATGTGAGTTTTGGTTAAAAGAGGTACAATTTCTTGGTCATGTCGTTAATGACAAAGGGATTCATGTCGACCATTCAAAGATCAAAGCAGTACAAGAATGGCAAGCGCCACGTACTCATGCACAATTTTTATTTAAACAACAAATATAATACCACTGTTTAAATGTTTTACTAAGATTAACTCGCCAACTTTTGTTGACCCAAATCTTTTGTTTTACGCATGATACAGGTGAACAAGATGAAGAAAGAAACACATAGGAATGGCCTTAGAAGATTGAACAAAGTTATTATGTTCTGAACAATGTTTTGGTGTTATTTGTTCTTGTATGACTCATTGTGTTTGAATATTTGAAGTTTTAATTTCTATTAAATAAATATGAAACTTATTAGTAAATGTCATGAGCTTTGGTGATAACCCAATTATGCCCCGACTTTTATTTCCGCTGCGGGTCGGGGTGTGATAGTATTGCTATTTTTGCTTCTCTATTAAAATGTTCCTAGTCTCGTACAGATCTCTCTAGTCTTTTTCTTCAATAAGGAACAATAAATTCCTAGTGTTATTCTTCAAGGATGTTCATAGGATTCTAAATTTAAAATTATCAATGTAAACAACATACAATATGCTAAACTTTTTTATAAATAGAACTATGGAAGAGTAATCATTGAAAATCATGTCCTAAAACACATGTAATAGACTAACATGTTATCAAAAACCACAAATTGCACAATCAATTCATGTTGTGTCACTATTTATTGCTTCTTCACAAAAAAATCATAATCCGGTAAATTAGCCCTAACAACTTCAGCAAACATTCAAATTCAAGCATTACATTTAAGTAAAAGGTGAAATTTACGAAGCTAATGTCTTGAAACAACAGCAAACCTTCCTTCAATAACTAACACCTTGTACATACACTTCACTAATTCAGCTATTAAACTATAGAAAATTAAAACCTCTCTATATAAACTATAAAATAAATCCACTTATTAGAAAATACAACCAGATCGACAACAGAGAGAGAAAATGATATGGTACGCCTTTATAAACTTCACCCGAGACTTAATGTACAGAAGAGGAAGCCAAATTCAATGAGCAAACCGTGTGAATGCTTCTGTATACCGTTAGATTAGTTTAAAAATCAAGCACCACTGTAGGATGTGTGTTTCTTGAATAAGATTTGGAGTTTTATGCAAAGATGGAACTGTATGGTATGTATTTCAGAGAGAAAGTAAGATACAGAAGGGTTATTTCGGGTTGTTTGAACCATAGCTCGAAATGGAATAGAAAATAGAAGATACATAGGGAACAAAGAAGTAGAGGAAGAGGAAAGGGAAATATGGGTTAGGGGGTGTCACACCTTGACCCGCAGCGGATATGGTAGTTGGGGCATGATTGGGTTTTCATCAAAGCTCATGACATTTACTATTATAAGAGTTTCATAATTATTACTTCAAATTGAAAACATAACATTTCAATCAATACATAATTCATACAATCACAAAATATTCAAACAAAGCTTGCTAGTAACGTTTTATTTTCTTCTAAGGCCCAAGTCCTAAGTGATCCATGCTTCACACCTGTTCACCTGTATCATGTGTAAAAATAAAGTTTTGGGTCAACATGTTGGCGAGTGAATCCCGTTTAATCATTAGGAAAAATGCTATGTTTATTATTTTGATAAAATGTGCATTATCTATATATGAGCAACGTGTATGTAATTTAAAACACAAACCACACAATCATCTAAAAATAAATATGTGAGCACGATAAGCGATGTGCTGTGAGATTAAGGCTCAATCAAAAGGAGCCGATCTAATAGGCAACACGACGCTCTACCCGTATGTAACAGGGAACAAATGGGCCTAATGTGAGAGCTTGAATGAAATGAGAAAATATAACCACGAATAACAATAAACAAAAATATCACATAGCACGTTAGATCATATAATGGTAATAGCACGAGATTTGAACAAGTGATATTGTCATACACTGACCCGCAGCGGAAATAGAAGTCGGGGCATAATTGGGTTATCATCAAAACTCATGACATTTACTAAAATTAAGTTTCATATTTATTAATTTGAAATTTAAGATCAAATATCCAAACACAAAGAAACATACAAGCACAAGAAAAACATTGTTCTAAACAAGCTATATTTTATTCATCTTCTAAGGCCAATCCTATGTGTTCCTCTCCTCAGTCTGTCCACCTGTATCATGTGTAAACAAGAGTTTGGGTCAAAAGTTGGCGAGTGAATCTAAATTTAACAATTAAACAGTTTATTATATTGGTTGTTTCAATAAAAATGTGCATGGACCATATATGGACTTATGTATATGTAATTAAATCACAAACCACATAATATCAACAATGAAGATATGAACATGATGCATGATGTACTTGAGATCAAAGCTCAATCAAACGGAGCTGATCTAATGAGGCACCTGATGCTCAACTCGTATCCCACGAGGAACTGATGGGCCTTAAATGAATGATTTCACTGAAATGATAAAAATGTAATCATATATAACCACAACAATTAAACATACATATTAGATCACATAATGGTAGTAGCACACGTATTTGTATAATAAAATAAATAACGACACATGATACACCCTAAAACGTGAATAAAGTGGGTTTTGTAAGGATTCACTCATAGTGGGTGCGTTTCCTTGGATTGATGATAAATGCGCACGAGTTTTAGGATTTAACCGACGAGGAAAAACTAACCTAAAATAATAACGCGATAATTTGATAAGTAAATAAAATCTAGTAAAATTAATATTTTTAGTTAATGCTTTTTATTAGATTTTTAGGTTATTTTTGGGGTAATTAATACAAATTTTAAAAGCTCAAAACCTTATTTTTATGTATTTTTAACAATTTTTTAAAGAATTAAAAAGGCTTTTAATGTAAAAAATCACCCTTTTTCTCAGGGTTGACTGGTCAACGGCCGGTTCAACTGCTTAAATTATTGGCAGCGTGTGAGGTTCGAACTCGTGACCTCCCATGTCACACCCTGACCCGCAACGGAAATAAAAGTCGGGTTATAATTGGGTTATTACCAAAGCTCATGACATTTACTAAAAAGTTTCATATTTATTATATTGGAATTAAAACCCCACATATCCAAAACAAGAAAACATACAAGCACAATTAAACATTGTTCTAAACAGAATATGTTTTATTAATCTTCTAAGTCCTTACCTATGTGTTTCCCTCTTCAGCCTGTCCACCTGTATCATGCGTAAAACAAAGGTTTGGGTCAACAAAAGTTGGCGAGTGAATCTAAGTAAACCCAATTTAAACATTTGGTATATCAGTTATTTGAATAAGATTGTGCATGAATAATACTTGAGCATATGCATATATATAAACAATCACAAACCACATAATGTTCACAATGAACACATGACATGATGAATGATGAACTTGAGATCAAGACTCAATCAAACGGAGCCGATCTAATGAGGCACCTGATGCTCAACTCGTATCCAACGAGAAACTGATGGGCCTTAAGTGAATGATTGCACTGAAATGATGAAATGTAACCAAAAATAATCACACCAACCAAAATACACATTTGATCACATAATGATATTAGCACAAGTGTTTAAATAAACAAATAAATAAATAACATATGTACGACATATGATACACCCCAAACGTGATTTAAAGGTGGAGTTTGTAAGGATTTACTCACAGTGGGTGCGTTCCTTGCTTGATAATGATTGCGCACGAGTTGAGAATTTAACCGACGAAGGAGACTACCCTAAAAATAATAAATTGATAAATATATATAACATTAATATTTTGATTTAATACTGTTGTGAGATTTTTAGATTATTATTGCGATAATTATTGAGATTTTTAAACCTATAATTTGGTGTTTATATGTATTTTTAGTTAATTTTTCTTTGTTAAGTATATATATAAAATAATATAGAATAAGATAAAATGGTAATAAAAATAATAAAAAATATATTCTTGTCAGACCTGACAATAGGCCCTGACCGGGTCGATTAAGATTATTGGCGTCGTGGGTGGGATTCGAACTTGAGACCTCTCGCTTACGTGCACGCAGCTCTACCAACTGAGCTATGTGTCTAACCCGAAAGTAATCTGATTTTTATTACTCGTATATACTTACTAAATCGTTCAGAAATCATTTTAATTAAAAAGGTTTTAAACCAATTGGACCGGTGTTAACACATGATTCGAACCCAAGACCCATCCGCTTCCTTGCACCCAACCCAACCAACCGGGCTGGGTGTCTAACCCATTCATATAGCGATTTTTATTAAATTTAAATACTACTGGTAAGCATTCTGATTAACTTTTAAAAAATGAGTTTTATTATAAGAAACCGGTTGCAAGCATGGATCGAACCCAGACCTTGTATGCTACAATGGCACACAGTCCACCACTAGACTGTGTGTCTAACCCAGTTATAACCCGGATTCTTTTTATACATAAACCCTTGGTAACAACTCATCTTCTTCAATAATTTCAACATAGAACAATAACCCAAATCAAAATTTTTCATGGTGGAAACAACTATTCTTTTCTGGTATGAATTAGCACATGAATATATGATGTATAAAGTAAGGGATTAAAGAATGTTACCCACACGATTGCTTTCGGTTTTCTGGTGGAAAATTTTCCGGCGACGAGATACACGGAGTTCTTTATTTGCCAAGAACTAAACGTTTCAAGGATTTCGAGAAGATAAAGTGTATGATTGGAATGATTTTCAGTCGGTTTTTATAGTCACGGTAGTATTAATGTTTCGGTTTCAAAATAAATGATTGAAATCGGTTTTGATTTATGGATTTAAACATCAACGGTTATATTATCGGTTATAAATGTTTTTATTCGCAAGCATACAGATATCGATTCCAAAATCTTAGCTTCGCCGGCGGTTTCAAAAGTGCAGTTTGACTTGCAGGTTTTGATATTCCACTTTATAGAAGTTATTTGTTTTGGTTTTAAGACACTAAAGTGGGTGTGGAGTAGTGGTGTTATGAGTGTGTGTTTATGCGGGAGATTGTAACACCCCAAAGTTGTATATGTCCTATTATGATATTATATATATATATATAATATTATAATAGGTAGATGGTGATTTAGACTAATTATGTTAGTAAGCTTGAATATTTAGAATGAATAAAAAACTAATCAAGAGAAGAGTAACCTAGATAATAATTAGGTATTTAAATGACATGTTCTAAGAATATTGAGGGCTGAAAGTGTAACATTTGAAATCAAGTGTTATAACTAAAACATGAAGGCAGGATGTGGGAAAGGTGTTGTGGTCGACCAAGGAGAGAAGAGAGGAGAAAAATCCCTCATGAATGTTCAACCAAAATGCAGCCAAATTGATAAGAGAAAGCTGATCAAAATCCTTGCATGTTCATGAATTCTTGATCATCTAGTACACTAAAGCATAAGGTAAGTAGAAACTTATGTTTTTATACCCTTGAATGAAATGGGTCTCAAGCAATCCACGCAATTATGTGAAATTGGTGTGATTAAGAGTTAGAGACACTACATAGAATGTGAATTATGTTTGAATTTTGCTGAATTGGTGATTGAAAGTAAAAACCCACTTGAAATAGGGCTATGGTGAAATGTAATGATAAATTATGTACAAATTAGTGTAGCGATTATGTAATAAGTTGCTGATAATGAGTATTTGTTAGATGATATTGGTTATGAATGAATGTTATATATGTGATTTGTTTAACTTTAGTGATTTTGATATGAACTAGTAAATTATGCATAAGATACTTGTACATTATGTTTTGTTAATGGTACGCACACCATGTGTTTGATGAAATGCTCGAGTGTTGTTTCCTTAAGTGATATAATGATAAATGATTGGGATTGTTAAAATGATGAACAGATAGCTCCATATGTTAATGTAAATGTGTGTTAAGAGCATTAGATTGAAAGAATGTTGAATGTGAAATTTTAGGAGTGAAGGAATAAAGTACGTGTAACATCCGTCAAAAACGGATTTTACCAAACCCGCTCCGTTTATTAACAGAACAATCAGTTAAAATTTTCGTTGCGAATTAAATGCCCAAAATAATTTTAAACGATACATAATCAATTATTATACGGGAATATATAATTAGTTTTTGAAAAACTGTCAAAAATAAGAAAATAAAAATACTTTGGTTCTGCCGGGTTTCGAACCCGGGTCACTACCGGTCAGCAAAGCCTTAACACTCAACACACAAACCACTGCGCCACTGATGTTCCTTGTTAAATGTTAGGATCATTTAATTCATATCATGACTTTCTGAATTCAAAACAGGCGCCCAAAGTTCAGTCGTCGGAAATCCCGGCAATCTCGCGAAACTTAACGATTCTTTCCGTTATAACGTAAACTTTAACTACATATCGGTTATAACCGACGTCTGAGTCCGCGACACCAAGTTATAACCGCCGGAGAAATTCAAACCAACGAATCAAGTCGGAAATCAGACCAGATCCATCGAAGACTTGCCATATAAATACCCCTTCGAACCTCTGCAAACCTTTTCGCTCAAAAACGCACCTTTTCACGGTGAAAACTCACTCGTCGGAAATATTCTGTTCGTCGCCGGAAAACCGGGTTCTTCATTTCTGAGCCTTACTAAACCCTCTGAACAGAGGAAAAACAGAGGAAGCCAGTCGGTATATTTCACGCCCAATTTCCTTTCTTTTTATTTATACCTCATCTGTAATTAATCATAAAACGCTAAAGAAACCAATTAAAACTTTGAACCAGTCGGATTTTCCGATTCTGGTTAAAATCTGACGAAGAAGACGATGTACCTGTAACATATAAATATAATTAAAACCAAGTTATAACTCGGGTTAGACACACAGTCCAGCGGTGGACTGTGTGCACATTAAACATACTAACGTCTCGAGTTCGAATCCTGTTCCACACACGCTGCCTTAATAAAAATGATTTTTTTGTTAACCGAACCGGAGTCACACTGTTATATGTTAAGTATATTAATAATCGGAATAATAACCAAGTTAGACACACAGTCCAGTGGTGGATTGTGTGTATGTTTAATCAAAGCGCACGAGTTCGAGTCCGGTCTTCTGCATCGACCCGGACAATTATTTACCTTTTTAAATAAGTCAGAAATAAAAATGATTAGTTTGTGTTTAAGTATAATAAAAATTGGATTATATAACATGTTAAACACACAGTCCAGCGGTGGACTGTGTGTTAGCGCAACCCACAGGTCCCGGGTTCGAGACTTGTGGAGCGCACCGGTCCGAATCAATTAAATCGTTTTTAAAAATAAAATGATTTTCGGTTTAATCTAATTAATATATAAATATAATTAAAAACATAAATATTTCGGGTTAGACACGTAGCTCAGTTGGTAGAGCTGCGTGCACGCGTACGGGAGGTCTCGGGTTCGAGCCTCACTTAGCGCACAATTATACTAACGAACCGGTCAAAGTCAACAGTCGACGGTCAAGGTCAACGGTCAACTGTAGCAAAAAAAAATCAAAATTTTTTTATTATTTTTATTTATTTATTTTAATTAAAAATCAATTAAAAATACTTAAAAATAACATTTTTAAGGTTAGAAAATAGCTTTAAACTCACAAAAATACACCCAACAATTCTACTAAAATGGATTAATAAAATCCGTTTACTTACCAAACCATAATGCGATTTATCTAGGTTAATCTCACTCGTGGTTAAAACCACTTCATGTGCATTCAACATCATCAACCGAACGCACCCACTGTGAGTGAATCTTACAACTCCCCTTTTTAATTACACGTTTTGGGGTGTGTCATGTGTCTCAAATAATTAACTCGTTTATTTAAATTTGTGCCATACCATATCGTGACCTAAACTTAGATTGTTTATATTGTTGTGATTACTTATTTCATTTTATCAAATTCTATGAAATTCATTCATTAAGCCCATCAGTTCCTCGTGGGAGACGAGTGAGCAACGCGTGCCTAAAAACCAATTCATATTGTTCATGTGTGTATCATTGAGTTTATATTGTTTGTAGTTGTGTCATTCATATGCAATTCATTCATTAGGCCCATCAGTTCCTCATGAGAGACGAGTAGAGCAACGCGTGCCTCTAAATGTTCTATTATTGTTCATGTGTGCTTTATTTAATATCTAATGATTGTTGAATAAGTTTACATCTATTTTTACTCATGTTTGGTCGTGCACATATTTCATAATCAAATAAATAAACTTGTTCAAATGTTTTCCATAGGATTCACTCGCCAACTTTATGTTGATCCAAAAAACCTTTTCACACATGATACAGGTGAACAGGTTGAAGCAAGGAAAACATAGGAAATGTCTTAGAAGAGAATAAAGAAGCTTAGATTGATAGTTAGAACATGTTGTAATATTTATTGTAAATTTCCATTAAATTGTATTAAATGAATATGAAACGCATAATAAATGTCATGAGCTTTGATGATAACCCAATCATGCCCCGATCACCTTTTCCGCTGCGGGTGGGGGTGTGACAGATTGGTATCAGAGCCATGACTATAGGGATATAGGATAGGTTATTAGACCCTTAGAGCCTATACTATAGTCTGCCTAAATTTTAATTGATTAGGTGGTTACATACAAACTTGTGATATTTATTTGTTTCATATTTGTTTATACTTACAGTCAAACATACATACTTATATACATATTCATTATACATATATCGATGTTCATGTATTCAATTTATTTTCATACTCTCATTATTCAAAGATTTTGTGGCAATTTTAAAATCTCATCAAAGTAAGTTCTGCGACGGGCATGTAGTAACTGGAAGGGTACAAGTACCGGTAGTCGGAACGTCCTGTCTAGGTTGGCATTCGTATAAATCCAATATAACGGACCAGTTTGCCTACCTGGGGACCAACGATGAGAGTACGAAGGATCTATTAGGCCAAAGCATGCCACACCAAACGTCGTTCGAACTAACCTACTTTGAGGTGTCACCGTGTCTACACCTGGACACATTCCGAATATCACACGTTGTATACATATTTCTCGATTTTCTCCGGGTTTTAGTGTACGCAACCTGGCAAACCCGTGCGAACCATATGAAAAACCGGTATTCATAGGGGCCCACATGATTACAAAGGTAAAGTATGGCGGCATGTAGGGCCTAATGGCGAGCAAAGCCCAAGACATCCTATGGATGTAGTAGATTTATTTTTCTATAATTATTTTATGAATGTTCATTCCTAATGCGACCCATGATCCCAAATCGCTCAACAAATGACTGCCGTAATACCCAACATTGTAATCCAAGTACAACAAGCACTCACCGCTAATCCTGTCAATCAAGAAAACCAAAACATTATCAACTCTCCCTCAAATACCACTAAATGCACCTACAAGCTTTTCAAATCATGCGACCCTCCAAAATACAAAGGGACTGAAGGCGTCACTGCTCTCCTCCATTGGTTTGAAGAAACGGAGAACACTTTTCTAAATTGCGATTGCCCTGACGATCGCAAAGTGCGATATGCTACCGGTCGATTATATGGGATAGCACTTACTTGGTGGAATACAGAGAAGGCCAAACGAGGTGTTGAAGATGCTATGACCTTAACTTGGAACGAATTGAAGGAAATCATGACCAGACGATTTTGCCCAAGGAGCGAAATCAAGAAATTAGAAGATGAATTTTACTCATTGAAGCAAAAGGAAGGAGACCACACCACATACAACAAAAGATTCCTCGAATTACATCAAATGGTTCCCAACATGTTCACTCCCCTCTACCGTTTGATCGAGCACTACATTCGTGGTCTTCCGTCAAAGATTCAAGACCCTGTAATAAGTACCTCGCCTGCAACTTTGGAAGCAGCAATGGAGTTAGCAACAGAGCTCACCGAGAACCGAATCCGGAACAAAGACTTCAAGGAGGAGAAGAAGAAGGATAAAGAATCGACTGAAACCTCCGACTCCACCCAAATCGAATCCCCTTCTCAACCCTATTCTAAGAGAAAAAGAGACGGGCAACTTTTCGCTGCTATCCAACGAAATCAACCAATTTCACACGCCATACCCATCCAAGCTATCCCAATCACCCAAGTGGCACCCAACTCAACTTACCCAAATAAGAAACCATATCTTGGACCTCACCCTCAATGCAACAACTGTTTTTATCACCATCCCCTTACCTTACCTTGTCGACTGTGTACAGCTTGTGGACGCTATGGTCATTTGAGCAAGGTTTGTCGCACCTTTCAAAACCAAACCTTTTCCCCTACTCAAAACATGGCCCAAACCTATCAACAACCCCAATACCCCGTGTTTCCATATGTTCAAGCTTGTTTCAATTGTGGAGACCCTACCCACTTTAGAAACACATGCCCTCAATTGGTTAACGTCATCAACACTCAAGCCCAATCAAACCCAGTTTTCCAAGTAAACCAAGGAAACCCAACCGCTAGGCCACCAGCAAGAGGAAGAGTTTTCAACATCAACGCCAATCTTGTCGAAGATAATGACGGCCCAAATGAAGATACCCAACTAGTCCTCTTCACCGAAGATCCAGATTCAACTCCTATCGTTTAGTTTTTTGTTTTTCTTTATCACATAGAACCAAACATAACTTAAGGATAAAGCCAATGAAACTTTGACGAGAATACGATGGATACGCCGCTGGTACTTCCTATATATAAGTATTCTTGTCAAAGGATCAGAAGCATTATCTGGCGGTTATGAGAGGTTCCATGTGTAGACTGTTAGAGTAATTATTGTTTATTATTTTCAGTATATGCAATTGCCGAGGCCGCCGCTCCCCATTTATGAGGTTTGAGCTTGTTCCCCATTTTATTATGCTGTTGAACCTGGCGTGCCCACATACGATCGGCTCCGTTTGATTGAGCCTTGATCGCACAGTTCATTTTACATTTTCATTACATGCAATACGCTCGGCTCCGTTTGATTGAGCCTTGAGCGCACAGACATTTTCATTTTCAGTACATGCAATACGATCGGCTCCGTTTGATTGAGCCTTGATCGCACAGACATTTTCATTATCAGTATCTTGTGGTTGTGGTGTTTGTTGTAGAGTCGCGTAGAACTAATCATAACTTGCGGATAAAGTCAATGAGAATTTGACAAGAATATGGTGGATACGCCGCTGGTACTTCCTACATATAAGTATTCTTGTCAAAGGATCAGAGGCAT
This sequence comes from Scalesia atractyloides, assembly GCA_947069175.1. NCBI lineage: Eukaryota > Viridiplantae > Streptophyta > Magnoliopsida > Asterales > Asteraceae > Scalesia > Scalesia atractyloides. Next base: position 69,721,655 of record CAMTDV010000116.1, read on the forward strand.
TATCAGGCGGTTATGAGAGGTTCCATGCATAGGCTGTTTGTGTGATTGTTGTTTAGATTAAGTTATTCATTTTCAGTACATGCAATACGTTCGGCTCCGTTTGATTGAGCCTTGAGCGCACAGACATATTCATTTTCATTTTCAGTACATGCAATACGATCGGCTCCGTTTGATTGAGCCTTGATCGCACAGACATTTCATTATCAGTATTTTGTGGTTGTTGTGTCTGTAGTAGAGTCACATAGAACTAATCATAACTTATGGATAAAGTCAATGAAAATTTGACAAGAATATGGTGGATACGCCGCTGGTACTTCCTATATATAAGTATTCTTGTCAAATGATCGGAGGCATTATCAGGCGGTTATGAGAGGTTCCATGTATAGGCTGTTTATAGATTAAGTTTATTATTTTCAGTACATGCAATATGATCGGCTCCGTTTGATTGAGCCTTGATCGCACAGACAATTTCATTTTCAGTACATGCAATACGATCGGCTCCGTTTGATTGAGCCTTGATCGCACAAACATTTTCATTTCAGTATTTTATGTTTGTTGTATTGGTTGTAGAGTCATATAGGACTAATCATAATTTACTGATAAAACCAATGAAAATTTGACAAGAATATGGTGGATACGCCGCTGGTACTTCCTATATATAAGTATTCTTGTCAAAGGATCAGAGGCATTGTCAGACGGTTATGAGAAGTTCTATGTAGGATTTAGTAGTTCCTTGGTAACTAATCATAACTTGTAGATAAAACCAATGAAAATTTGGCAAGAATATGGTGGATACGCCGCTGGTACTTCCTGTATATAAGTATTCTTGCCAAAGGATCAGAGGCATTATCAGGCGGTTATGAGAAGTTCCATATAGGATTTAGTATTGCCTTGGTTGAATTTTGTGTTACATTTATATCGTCTTGCTATTTAAGGAGATTTGATTGTGTTCCATTTCTACATAAACTAACCTCTCCATCATAACAAACGAGAGAGGAACTGTCACCATCCAAACATATATGCTATCAGAATGTGGATTCAAATATTAGCTGTTGTGTTTTATTTATGTTCCATGTAGGTTATAGTATTAGAAGTTTTGCCTTAGGATATAACCATACCCTTCCAAACATATCCAAACTCTTATGCATGATATCTTAGTTAGCGAATCAATTCTGCTTATCAATTCGTTTACAGTAGGCAACAAAAAGCGATTCCTGTAATAGGGTACTTAACCCTTACAAGGAACGTTACCGCCTCGAATAAAAACTAAAACCCTTACTTTTCTAAGCATGTAACTGTCAACACCATCATTCTTTTAGTCAAATATATCTCTATTTAAATTTCGGGACGAAATTTCTAAAAAGCAGGGGATACTGTAACATCCGTCAAAAACGGATTTTACCAAACCCGCTCCGTTTATTAACCGAACAATCAGTTAAAATTTTCGTTGCGAATTAAATGCCCAAAATAATTTTAAACGATACATAATCAATTATTATACGGGAATATATAATTAGTTTTTGAAAAACTGTCAAAAATAAGAAAATAAAAATACTTTGGTTCTGCCGGGTTTCGAACCCGGGTCAGTACCGGTCAGCAAAGCCTTAACACTCAACACACAAACCACTACGCCACTGATGTTCCTTGTTAAATGTTAGGATCATTTAATTCATATCATGACTTTCCGAATTCAAAACCGGCGCCCAAAGTTCAGTCGTCGGAAATCCCGGCAATCTCGCGAAACTTAACGATTCTTTCCGTTATAACGTAAACTTTAACTACATATCGGTTATAACCGACGTCTGAGTCCGCGACACCAAGTTATAACGGCCGGAGAAATTCAAACCAATGAATCAAGTCGGAAATCAGACCAGATCCATCGACGACTTGCCATATAAATACCCCCTCGAACTCTGCAAACCTTTTCGCTCAAAACCGCACCTTTTCAAGGCGAAAACTCACTCGCCGGAAATATTCTGTTCGTCGCTGAAAAACCGGGTTCTTCATTTCTAAGCCTTACTAAACCCTCTGAACTTATACCGAAGTCACCCACATACTTTGTAAGCTTTCTGGAGACTTGCTGCTGCAAGACACCCGACGCCGGAGCCTGTTGCTGTCGCCGGAGTTTTGCCGGAAAAACAGAGGAAGCCAGTCGGTATATTTCACGCCCAATTTCCTTTCTTTTTATTTATGCCTCATCTGTAATTAATCATAAAACGCTAAAGAAACCGATTAAAACTTTGAACCAGTCGGATTTTCCGATTCTGGTTAAAATATGACGAAGAAGACGATGTACCTGTAACATATAAATATAATTAAAACCAAGTTATAACTCGGGTTAGACACACAGTCCAGCGGTGGACTGTGTGCACATTAAACATACTAACGTTTCGAGTTCGAATCTTGTTCCACACACGCTGCCTTAATAAAAATGATTTTTTTGTTAACCGAATCGGAGTCACACTGTTATATGTTAAGCATATTAATAATCGGAATAATAACCAAGTTAGACACACAGTCCAGTGGTGGACTGTGTGTATGTTTAATCAAAGCGCACGAGTTCGAGTCCGGTCTTCTGCATCGACCCGGACAATTATTTACCTTTTTAAATAAGTCAAAAATAAAAATGATTAGTTTGTGTTTAAGTATAATAAAAATTGGATTATATAACATGTTAAACACACAGTCCAGCGGTGGACTGTGTGTTAGCGCAACCCACAGGTCCTGGGTTCGAGACCTGTGGAGCGCACCGGTCCGAATCAATTAAATCGTTTTTAAAAATAAAATGATTTTCGGTTTAATCTAATTAATATATAAATATAATTAAAAACAGAAATATTTCGGGTTAGACACGTAGCTCAGTTGGTAGAGCTGCGTGCACGCGTACGGGAGGTCTCGGGTTCGAGCCTCACTCAGCGCACAATTATACTAACGAACCGGTCAAAGTCAACAGTCGACGGTCAAGGTCAACGGTCAACTGTAGCAAAAAAAATCAAAATTTTTTTATTATTTTTATTTATTTATTTTAATTAAAAATCAATTAAAAATACTTAAAAATAACATTTTTAAGGTTAGAAAATAGCCTTAAACTCACAAAAATACACCCAACAATTCTACTAAAATGGATTAATAAAATCCGTTTACTTACCAAACCATAATGCGATTTATCTAGGTTAATCTCACTCGTGGTTAAAACCACTTCGCGTGCATTCAACATCATCAACCGAACGCACCCACTGTGAGTGAATCTTACAACTCCCCTTTTTAATTACACGTTTTGGGGTGTGTCATGTGTCTCAAATAATTAACTCGTTTATTTAAATTTGTGCCATACCATATCGTGACCTAAACTTAGATTGTTTATATTGTTGTGATTACTTATTTCATTTTACAAATTCTATGAAATTCATTCATTAAGCCCATCAGTTCCTCGTGAGAGACGAGTGAGCAACGCGTGCCTCAAAACCAATTCATTATTGTTCATGTGTGTATCATTGAGTTTATATTGTTTGTAGTTGTGTCATTCATATTATCATGTTTATGCAATTCATTCATTAGGCCCATCAGTTCCTCGTGAGAGACGAGTAGAGCAACGCGTGCCTCTAAATGTTCCATTATTGTTCATGTGTGCTTTATTTAATATCTAATGATTGTTGAATAAGTTTACATCTATTTTTACTCATGTTTGGTCGTGCACATATTTCATAATCAAATAAATAAACTTGTTCAAATGTTTTCCATAGGATTCACTCGCCAACTTTATGTTGATCCAAAAAACCTTTTCACACATGATACAGGTGAACAGGTTGAAGCAAGGAAAACGTAGGAAATGCCTTAGAAGAGAATAAAGAAGCTTAGATTGATAGTTAGAACATGTTGTAATATTTATTGTAAATTTCCATTAAATTGTATTAAATGAATATGAAACTCATAATAAATGTCATGAGCTTTGATGATAACCCAATCATGCCCCGATCACCTTTTCTGCTGCGGGTCGGGGTGTGACAGTACGAGCCAATCCGGGTCGCAATCGACGCAAGGTAAAGGTAAGTTCATCCGAACTTCATTTTACATTATTAGTAGTTGTAAACTATAATTAAGTGTGGCAAGGTGAGATGATGAACATAGATAAATTTGTTAAATAATGGTAAAAAGTATGTGCATTGATTCATTGAAATGGGTCAAAATGGATGGTTTGTAAGATGAGAAAATCACGAATGTAATGGCCCATTGTAAACATGTCAATAAGAATGAAATGTTGGTTATATAAATCCGTTACGATCGGATTGTACGAAATTGTGTGAATGTTATAAGAATGAAGTTTACGATTTCATTGTACATGAAATTGTAACAAGGAAGGTATGCGGTAGAAAGAACGTTACAATATCATACCTATGTTTACGGGTCAATCAAGAGGGTGAAGGATAGGATGATAACTTTATGTAAATTAAGTGTGCTTAATGTTGATACATTATGTTGTTGTGAATGATAGGAATTGAAATCGTATGAGGCGGCCTTGGCAAACACACGCTTAATGCGTTACGTTCAAGTTTATGTTAGTTGTGGTCAAAACAAAATCTTTTGGGTTTTTATGTCGTGTATAATACTTATGTTGTCCGTGTAAAATTTAAGATTGTGTTTAAGTAATGTTCTAAAGTTAATGTCTATTACAGCTTTCGATTAATGTTCGTTGTGTCAAGAGGAGGCATTTGGTTAAAGAGTTATTTCGTTATAAGGTTTAAATAGTTATGTTTAGCTCGAAGAATTGGTGTTTCAACGTGGTTCGACTAGGTTGAGGATTCGAATGGTTAAAGTCTTCGGATTCAAACAAAAGGTAACAGGAATGTGTGTTCGTAAGACGAAGAAAGGTAAATTCACGGGAATCTTTATACGATTATATCGAAGTAGCTAGGAATGAAGAATCAAAAGTTTAAAAGCAACATTGCCTGTAACTTACGGGTATATCTAACCGTAAGTCTACGTGTTAGAGTAAGACCCTGTTTAATTGTCATCTACGTAAGCTACGGTAGGAACACGTAGCTTACGGCGAGGAATGGTGTGTCAAATGAAGAGTGTCGTAGGCTATGGTATGTGACCGTAACCTACGGCCAGCGATTTCTGATGAGTCTAGTTAAGGATCACCGTAAGCTACGGTGAGAAAACCGTAGCTTACGGCGAGAATGATGAAACAAGTAAATATTTTTAAATTTTGACAAAAGGTTATGCATAGAGACCTCATATTCCTTATGACTTGTGTAGACACTCCAATAAAAATCCTGAGAGGTTACTATTGTCTTTAAGGGTGTTGGAGAAACACAAATACGACTCATGAATTCATTTTGGGAATGTTTAAGTGTAAATGCAAATAATAACCTTTGGGAATTATAATCACTACGCTCAAATGTATGTAATGTATAGTCCATCGCGATCAATGATAATGGTTATAAATAACAATCCAAAATTTATAGAATGCAATAGCGATGGCATGAGTTAAAGTATGATGAAGTGAAGTATGTAAATTAACAAGTATGATAAATGTTATTGTAGATGGCAGATGAAATAAATGTGAATGATAATGAAGCGGCACTACAAGAAGCAATGAGCGACACAATTTCGAAAGAAGTAGAGAAAGCCATTCAAGCCAATCTTCCTCGAATGGCTCAAGAAGTAGAAAGCCGTGTTTTAGAAGCGGTTGAAGCCATGATGGTGAGTAAAATGGAAGAATTGAAAGAAATGATAAATGAATCCCAAAGTAAGAAAGGGACTCGAAGGTGCACGTATAACGAGTTCATGGATTCTAACCTCTCACCATACAAAGGGGAAATTGATCCTATAACATGCCAAAGGTGGATCTCGAGCATGGAAGCGGTGTTTGTAAGAAGTCGATGTGAAAAAGATCAGGTGATGTTTGCAACGGGCCTACTCCAATTCCAAGCTAAGGATTGATGGGATGCCTATTGTAAAGAGGCGGGAGAAGATAAGATCCAAGCTTTAACGTGACAAGAATTTAAGGAACCTTTCTTAAAATATCATTGCCCGCAGTCTGCTATTGACAGAATCCAGGAGGATTTTCTGCGTCTTCGCCAGAAAGATGAAACAATCGACGAGATCACCAACATTTTCCTCGACAAACTGAAGTTTTGTCAAGATATAGTGGGAACATAAAGAATGAAGATAATTCGTTTTCATGACACGTTGAAGGCTAAGTATCAAGAGTTTATAACTCCCTCCAAATGTGAAACCCTGAACAGACTCATTAATTGGGCTCGGGATAGAGAAATTGAACTGAAACGACAAGTGGAAAGGGGTGAGAAAAGATCTTCTGAGAAGTTCACCAGTTTAAGTCCATCAAAGAAGCAGAAGTTCCGATCCTGGTAAGAAGGATAAAATGAGGGGAGGTGTTCCCAAATGCAAGACTTGCGGGAAGCTTCATACAGGGGAATGTTTAATGGGTAAGAAGGGATGTTATAACTGTGGTCAAGAAGGGCACCCGTACTACGAGTGTCCTAATCCATCGAGAACTTGCTTCAACTGTTTTCAACTGGGTCATATCAAGGCTGAATGTCCAAAGCTTCAACATAAACTAGGCAAGGAAGGAAGGAAGGAAGAAGTCCCAAAGGCTCGGGGCAGAATGTTTCAGATGTCATCCGAAGAAGCCTAGGCTCTTCCGAATGTCGTATCAGGTATATTTCTACTAAATTCAATGCCCATGTACGTATTATTTGATACTGGGGCTAGTAAGTCATTTGTGTCGAGTGCTATTATCTGCCACCCCTCATTCAGAATAGAAAAGATGCCGATACCTTTAGAAGTAGAAGTAGTTGAGAGCAAAAGATATCTATTACATGAAATATGTAGAGGTTGTAAAATAACACTTGAAGACGAAGAATTCGATATTGACCTCGTTCCCATGATTTTGGGAGAATTCAAAGTAGTGGTTGGTATGGATTGGTTGTCTCGACATCATGCTGAAATCCAATGTGAAAGCAAAACCATACACGTGACGACGCCCAGTGGCAAACATATAATTATACATGGGGAAAGAAAAGTCAAACCGACGTTGTGCAACCTCATCCAAGCGGTCAAATACGTCCGATACGGGAGTAAAGCATACTTGGCCTACGTGGTAGATACCCACCAACAGTCCCCAAGATTTGAAGAGGTAAGAATTGTGAATGAATATCCTGACGTGTTTCCGGACGATTTACCGGGGCTTCCACCCGAACGAGAAGTAGAATTTCGGGTTGAGTTGAATCCAGGTGCAAAGCCAGTGGCTAAAGCACCCTATCGATTAGCTCCTACCGAGATGCGGGAATTGATGACTCAATTATAAGAATTACTTGACAAGGGTTTCATACGCCCAAGTGTATCGCCATGGGGTGCACCAGTACTATTCGTGAAAAAGAAAGATGGCGCAATGCGAATGCGCATCGATTACCGAGAATTAAAAAATTAATGGTTAAGAACTGTTATCCTTTGCCTAGAATTGATGACTTATTTGACAAGTTGCAAGAAGCGAGTTGGTTCTCAAAAATCAATTTACGATCGAGGTATCATCAACTTCGGGTACGTTAGGAAGATATAGCCAAAACTGCGTTTAGGACCCGTTATGGTAATGTCCTTCGGATTGACTAATGCACCTCATGGATTTAATGAATCGAGTATGTCGGAATATGTTAGATAAGTCTGTGATAGTCTTCATAGATGATATGTTGGTATACTCCCGAATTGAATCCGACCATGCCTGCCATTTGCGTGAAGTGTTAGAAACGCTTCGTAAAGAAAAGTTATATGCTAAATTTTCCAAGTGTGCATTTTGGTTAAGAGAAGTGCAATTTCTCGGCCATGTGATAAATGAAGAAGGTGTTCAAGTAGACTCTTCTAAGGTAGAGGCTATAATGAAATGGGTTCCTCCAAAGAACCCAAGTGAGGTAAAAAGTTTATCAGGCTTAGCCGGTTATTATAGAAGGTTCATTCAGGATTTTTCTAAGATAGCCTTACCCATGACTAAGCTAACAAAGAAGAATGAAAAGTTTAATTGGGTTCGGATCAAGAGAAGGCTTTTCAGACGTTGAAAGAAAAACTTTCGAATTCGCCGGTGCTGGTATTACCCGATGGTACGGAAGATTTGGTTGTGTACACGGATGCTTCGCATCAAGGTTTGGGATGCGTCCTGATGCAAAGGGGCAAGGTCATCGCCTATGCCTCTAGACAACTAAAACAACATGAATGTAATTACCCGACTCACGATCTGGAGTTGGCAGCGGTAGTGTTCGCCCTGAAGATCTGGAGACATTACTTGTATAGAACGAAGTGCGCGATATACTCTGATCATAAAAGCCTTAAGTACTTCTTCGAGCAAAAAGATCTTAATATGAGGCAACGGAGATGGCTAGAGCTTATCAAAGATTACGATTGTGAGATCCACTATCATCCCGGTAAGGGTAACGTCGTGGCAGACGCTCTAAGTAGAAAGGAGTACCCGCCCCCAATTCGGGTAAAATCGATGAGAATGATAGTTACACCTAAACTCCTTGAAAGTATACGGGAGACTCAAATCAAGTCGTTAAATGCGGATGATCCGAGGAAGGAAAGAATTAAAGGATTTGCACCAAGTTAGAAGAGGATGCGAAGGGGATTAAGACAAGGTATGGCCGAATCTGGGTACCTTGGCGTTGTGACGTAAAGGAGTTACTCTTTGAGGAAGCTCATAAGTCATGATACTCGGTTTACCCAGGAGCCACGAAAATGTATCGAGATTTAAGAAAGAATTATTGGTGGCCAGGAATGAAGCGTGATATTGTTAAGTACGTTGTGAAATGTTTGACATTCTCTCAAGTAAAAATAGAACATCAGAAACCGTACGGAAAGTTACAACCCTTGGAAGTCCCGGTGTGGAAGTGGGAGAATGTGACCATGGACCTCGTAACTAAGCTTCCGAAAACGAGGAAGTGGCACGATGCCATATGGGTCATTGTTGACTATCTCACTAAAAGTGCTCATTTCCTACATGTACGAGAATCATATTCCTCATAAAGGATGGCGGAAATATTTGTAAATGAAATCATATCCCGTCATGGCGTACCCATATCCATTGTGTCAGACCAGGATACGCGATTTACTTCCCATTATTGGCAAAAGTTTCATGAAAGTATGGGTACTAAATTACACTTAAGTACCGCTTATCGTCCCCAAACGGATGGTCAGTCAGAAAGAACCATCCAAACGCTGGTGGATATGTTAAGGGCATGTGTCATAGATTTTGGGGGAAATTGGGATGAACATCTACCTTTAGTGGAGTTCTCGTACAACAACAGCTATCACCAGAGCATCCAAATGGCACTGTATGAGATGTTGTACGGACGAAAATGTAGGATTCCTGTGTGTTGGGGAGAAGTTGGGCAAAGAGAGCTTGCATCAAAGGATGTGGTAACTAGAATGAATGAAAAGATTGACCTTGTATGGGCACGTTTAAAGGCGGCACAAGACCGGCATAAATCGTACGCGTACAATAGAAGGCATCCTATTGAATTTCAAGTGGGAGACCGTGTATTCCTGAAAGTCTCCCCTTGGAAGGGTATAATTCGTTTTCGCAAATGGGGAAAGTTAGGACCACGTTATATAGGACCTTTTAAGGTCCTGGCACGGGTCGGAAGAGTGGCCTACCGGATTGAATTGCCTCCATCGTTAGATGGAATACACGACACGTTTCATGTGTCCCAATTAAGAAAGTGTATTACAGGCGAAATGACTCAGGTACTTTTAGATGACATTGAAGTAGATGAACGAATGAATTATATTGAAAAGCAGATAGCCATTAAAGACTCCAAGGTGAAGGACCTACGTAACAAGGCTATTAAGCAAGTGTTAGTCCAATGGCAACATAGAAAGGGATCCGACCTTACATGGGAATTAGAGGAAGAAATGCGAAGGCATTACCCGTCATTATTCGATACATGTTCAGGTTTCAAGGACGAAACCTTCTTTAAGGGGGATAGACTTGTAACACCGCAAAATTTTATATGTCCTATTATGATATTATATATATATTATTATAATAGGTAGATGGTGATTTAGACTAATTATGTTAGTAAGCTTGAATATTTAGAATGAATAAAAGACTAATCAAGAGAAGAGTAACATAGATAATAATTAGGTATTTAAATGACATGTTCTAAGAACATTGAGGGCTGAAAGTGTAACATTTGAAATCAAGTGTTATAACTAAAACATGAAGGCAGGATGTGGGAAAGGTGTTGTGGTCGACCAAGGAGAGAAGAGAGGAGAAAAATCCCTCATGAATGTTCAACCAAAATGCAACCAAATTGATAAGAGAAAGCTGATTAAAATCCTTGCATGTTCAAGAATTCTTGATCATCTAGTACACTAAAGCATAAGGTAAGTAGAAACTTATGTTTTTATAACCTTGAATGAAATGGGTCTCAAGCAATCCACGAAATTATGTGAAATTGGTGTGATTAAGGGTTAGAGACACTACATAGAACGTGAATTATGTTTGAATTTTGCTGAATTGGTGATTGAAAGTAAAAAGCCACTTGAAATAGGGCTATGGTGAAATGTAATGATAAATTATGTACAAATTAGTGTAGCGATTATGTATTAAGTTGCTTATAATGAGTATTTGTTAGATGATATTGGTTATGAATGAATGTTATATATGAGATTTGTTTAACTTTGGTGATTTTGATATGAACTAGTAAATTATGCATAAGATACTTGTACATTATGTTCTGTTAATGGTACGCACACCGTGTGTTTGATGAAATGCTCGAGTGTTGTTTCCTTAAGTGATATAATGATAAATGATTGGGATTGTTAAAATGATGAACGGATAGCTCCATATGTTAACGTAAATGTGTGTTAAGAGCATGAGATTGAAAGAATGTTGAATGTGAAATTGTAGGAGTGAAGGAAGAAAGTACGAGCCAATCCGGGTCGCAATCAACGCAAGGTAAAGGTAAGTTCATCCGAACTTCATTTTACATTATTACTAGTTGTAAACTATAATTAAGTGTGGCAAGGCGAGATGATGAACATAGATAAATTTGTTAAATAATGGTAAAAAGTATGTGCATTGATTCATTGAAATGGGTCAAAATGGATGGTTTGTAAGATGATAAAATCACGAATATAATGGCCCGTTGTAAACGTGTCAATAAGAATGAAATGTTGGTTACATAAATCCGTACGATCGGATTGTACAAAATTGTGTGTGAATGTTATAAGAATGAAGTTTACGATTTCGTTGTAGGCGAAATTGTAGCAAGGAAGGTATGCGCGTAGAAAGAACGTTACAATATCATACCTATGTTTACGGGTCAATCAAGAGGGTGAAGGAAGGATGATAACTTTATGTAAATAAGTCGTGCTAACGAATACATTTGTGTTGTGAATGATAGGAAAATTGCAATCATGATGACGGCGCACTTGGAACGAACACACTGCTTAACCATGCGCTTCCGGTTCAAGTTTAGTGTTAATGGGTCAAACCAATATCTTTTGGGTTGTTTATGTCGTTTATACTACTTATGTTGTCCGTGTGTAAAAATTTAAGACTTTTGTTTTAGTATGTTCATACAAGTTAATGTCTTATTATAGTTCTTTTGATTAATGTTCGGTTGTGTCAAAATGAGGGGGCATTTGGTTAAAAGAGTACGTTATTAAGGTTTAACTACGTTATTTTTTGACCTTTCGATGAATTGGGTGTTTCAGAGACCCGGGTTCGAACCCGGTTTTCTCCTGTTTATTTTTATTCATTATTATTATATATTTTTTTTTTGGCTTGTTAATTGAGAGTTTATTTTAATTACTATAATTATCACTTATAAATTTCTAATCTTACCATTTTTATTAATTAAAATAATTGACGCTAGAAATACGTAATGAACAATAATAAACAAATACTTGATTAATAAATGGTGCGGGTTCTTGGATCCCGTTTTACGCAAATGTTACAACATCCCCTACTTTTAGAAATTTCGTCCCGAAATTTAAGTAGTAGTCGTAACAGGAAAAAGATGCGGGTATTTCTCGTGCATTGAGTCTTCACGTTCCCAAGTAAACTCAGGTCCTCATTTTGACTCCAACGCACCCTGACTATTGGAATACGACTTCGCCTCAAACGCTTTTCACCGAAGTCCATGATTTCTACTGGTCTTTCAACGAAGTGCATTGATTCATCAATTTGGATATCTTCCAACGGAATATGGAGATTTTCGTCGGCGAGACACTTCTTTAAGTTTGATACGTGAAATGTGGGATGAATTCGGTTGAGTTCTTCTGATAGGTCAAGCTTGTTTGCTACAGAACCTAATCTTTCGAGTATCTTGAATGGTCTCACATAACGTGGTGCTAGCTTGCCCTTTTAACCAAAACGAACCACTCCCTTCCACAGTGATACTTTCAAAAGTACTAGATCACCAACACAAAACTCCAATGGCTTGCGTCGTTTGTCAGCGTAAATCTTTTGACGACTACGAGCTTCTAGAAGATTACCTCGAATTTGGAGGATTTTGTCAGTCGTTTCTTGAACCAGTTCAGGTCCAGTGATTTGTGCTTCACCAATTTCGTTCCAACATACAGGAGATCGGCACTTCCGACCATATAAGGCTTCAAAAGGAGGCATACCGATGCTTGAATGATAGCTATTGTTGGACGAAAATTCCACTAACGGTAGATGAGTGTCCCAATTTCCCTTGAAGTCTATGACACATGCTCGCAGCATGTCTTCAAGGGTTTGTATGGTGCGCTCAGATTGACCATCAGTTTGAGGGTGAATGGCAATGTTGAGATCTAGACGTGTACCCAAAGCGGATTGTAAGGCTTGCCATGTTCGTGAAGCGAAACGACCGTCTCGATCAGAGATGATACTTAAAGGTACGCCATGACGGCTTACAATTTCATTAATATAGATACGAGCTAGCTTCTCATTCTTGAAATCTTCACGGATGGGAATGAAATGAGCTGATTTAGTGAGACGATCAATAATAAATGAAATGGTGTCATACCCACTGGAGGTGTGAGGTAACCCGGTAATGAAGTCCATGGTTATATTTTCCCACTTCCATACAGGCATTTCGGGTTGGACAAGAAGTCCTGAAGGTCTTTGATGCTCAGCTTTCACTTTGGAACATGTAAGGCACTTGGAAACAAATATAGCGATATCTTTCTTCATGCGAGGCCACCAATAAGAGTATCGTAGATCTTGGTACATTTTATCGGCTTCTGGATGTATAGAGTATCGAGTTTTGTGTGCCTCATTCATGAGAAAAGCACGAAGATCATCACGATCAGGTACCCTAATACGATTCAAGTAATAGAGAATACCATCCGACTTGGATTCTAGTTTGGTTTCAGCCCCACAAGACAGTTCATCTCGCACATCATATTCCATGACGGAAATATGTTGAGCTGCTCTAATTCGGTTTTGAAGATCGGTCATAATTGGGGAACACAAAAGACGGATTGACTTTGCAACTCCTTTCGACTGAGGGCGTCAGCCACAACACTAGCCTTGCCAGGATGACATCGAATTTCACAATCATAGTCATTTAGGAGTTCGACCCATCAACGTTGCCTCATGTTCAATTCCTTTTAATTGAAGATATGCTGGAGACTCTTGTGGTCAGTGTAGATTTCACATTTGGTACCATAGAGGTAATGTCTCCATATCTTAAGGGTGAACACGACTGCTCCAAGTTCTTGGTCATGAGTGGTATAATTCTTCTCATGCACTTTGAGTTGCCTTGAGGCGTAGGCTATCACCTTTCCTCTTTGCATTAGAACGCAACCTAACCCTTGCCCTGACGCGTCGCAATACACCACAAAGTCTTCACAACCATCAGGAAGTGTAAGGATAGGTACATCACAAAGCTTTTGCTTCAAAGTTTGGAAAGCCTCTTCTTGTTTAGGTCCCCAAATAAAGGGTTTGCCCTTGTGAGTGAAGGCTGTGAGTGGAACAGCGATACGAGAGAGATTTACAATGAAACGTCGATAATAACCAGCCAGACCAGGGAATAACCTAACTTTAGTAGGAGTACGTGGCGCTTGCCATTCTTGTACCGCTTTGATCTTCGGAGGGTCAACATGAATCCCTTTGTCATTCACGACATGACAAGAAATTGTACTTCTTGTAACCAAAACTCGCATTTCGAGAACTTATCATAAAGCTTTTCGGTTCTCAAAAGTGTTAGAATAAGTCGAAGATGTCGCTCATGATCGGATTTGGTCTTGGAGTATATGAGAATATCATCAATGAAAACTATGACAAAATGATCGAGATAAGGTTTACACACCCTATTCATCAAATCCATGAAAACAGCAGGAGCATTGGTCAAACCAAAAGGCATAACCATGAATTCATAGTGTCCATAACGAGTTCGAAAAGCAGTTTTGGGAATATCTTCTTCACGCACTCTAAGTTGATGATACCCAGAACGAAGGTCGATCTTTGAAAAACTGGAGGCACCTTGAAGTTGATCTAGGAGGTCATGAATATAAGGTAGTGGGTAGCAGTTTTTGATGGTCAGCTTGTTGAGCTCTCTATAATCAATACACATGCGAAAAGTTCCATCTTTCTTATTTACAAAAAGAACAGGTGCACCCCATGGCGACGAGCTAGGACGTATGAATCCTTTGTCAGTCAACTCTTGCTAACTAGCCAATTCTTGCATCTCAGATGGGGATAACATATAGGGAGATTTTGCGATTGGTGTAGCACCAGGTACAAGATCGATTCGGAACTCGACTTCTCGCACAGGAGGAAGTCCTGAAACGTCGTCGGGAAAAAATTGAGGAAATTCTTTAACGATGGGAATATCTTGGAGCTTCCTTTCCTTGCCTTCCTTCTTAACGATATGAGCTAGAAACGCGATATAGTCTATACGAAGATATCTACGAGCTTGGAGGCATGACATTAATTTGAGCCCTTTAGAAGAAGTTTCTACAAAAATACGCAGAGTCTGACCGCCAGTAAGGGAAATTCGAGTAAACTTTTCATAGCAAACTACTTCGGCATGATGCTGACTAAGCCAGTCCATACCGATGATAATGTCGAAACTACCCAATTTCATAGGAATAAGATCAATCGAGAAATCGTGATCATTAGGGTAAGAGTACAATCACATATAATCGAGTCTAATGTAATAGGTTCACCATCAGCAACTTCTACCGTGAATGATTCAGCAAGACTAACGTGAGGTAGATCAGAATGGATTCGAATTCTAAAGACACGAAACTCTTATCCTCACTAGTATCAAACAATATGGATGCATAACTACCGTTAATAAGAAACGTACCGTTAACCACATTATTATCAGCCCTAGCTTGGTTGGCGTTGATGTTGAAAGCCCTGCCTCTTGCAGGTGGATTAGCTTGGTTGGCTTGGTTCACCAGATTGGCTTGAGCTTGGGCATTTATGGTGTTCACTAAGCGGGGGCAAGTGTTTCGAAAATGGTTTGGATCGCCACAATTGAAACACGCTCTAATGGGTTGCATCATTGGGTAATTTGGTTGGTAGTAGGGTTGAGCCATGGGTTGGTGTCACACCCCAACCAATGGCGGAAACATCGGAGTGAGACTAAATAGATTGTTCATTGCATCATAACATTATTTGCGACAATATTTAAATCAACCCAATTTCATTTCATAACACAATTGTCAAGTACAACACAAAACTTTGAATACAACAATAACAACATAATCTTAACATTCTAGGTGTCTATCTATGCATCCCCTAGTAAGATTCATCATGGCCAACATCTTTAACCTACAACATGTTAAAAGTATAGTTCAATACGACAAGTATTGGCGAGTACACAAGTTTGATATATCATAAATACAAAAAGGTTTAAACGAATCCACATGTTAAGCTAGCATACAAGATTCATGTAAACATGGCATGCAATCTATAAGTCAACCCTCGCGTGTACCGCAAAAATAGAATAAAACTTAACATGACCTTTAGAATGTGGGCGGTGCGTTACTCCTATAGCGCTATACATGTTAAGGTGGAGGCTTTAGCCAAAGTTAATGACGAATAGTATCACATAAGAATGTTCCAAGTATACGAATCATGTATCAAGTAACTATAGCATGTATGATGGATTGTTTGTGTGATTGCATGTATTTTGATAGGTTAACATATTGCACCCAAAAGTGTAAAGCGTAAAAAGGGTGTTCGAGTGTACTCACGGTTTTGCTAAGTCTTCAAACTTGACAAGCCCGTGAAGGTGGTTGATGGATGGGATGAATGCCGAGTTATCCTACAAGAGGAAAACGTAGGTTGGTAAGTATTCGAATGATAACAAAGGATTTATAAATAAAATACAATTAAGTAGTTTATACGGAAAAATAATCATCCAGACTTAATACTCGTTTCTGACACTATAATACCCATTCGGGTTGATGTGTTTTCATGGGTTAGGATACCCATTAGAATCGTAAAGAGAGATTAAGTACGTAGGTGATGTAACCTAGTACCATGATGGACAATCATTTGATTACCATCAAGAGTTCGGTTAGCGAATATATACATATATTGTATAGCATACGTAATAAGTAAATCATAAACATCATGTAATTTCATAGAAGTCATGCATGGAGGTAGGAGGATAACCTTCCTTTTAAAACCTCTCTTGTATAGTTTACCAATGCACAAGTCGTCACAAGGACAACAAGGATGGTCATGAGTAAGTTAATACATAAAAGTAAAAGGCAAAAGTAAATGAAAACATCAAGTGAGGTGGTGGATCGAAGGTAGGATAGCCAAGGCTTCCAAGTGATCACACTCTACCAACTCAAGTCTTGTTTCGAGAACAAGATTGGAGGGATACAACACTTGTGGGTAAAACCCTATTAAAACAAGAGAGTTCTTACACTTGGGACCTTAAGGTTGGGTGATATTCCTAGTTGGTTTTCCATGGAAAACCTATGGAAGTATCCCCAAAGGTGTTTCGAGTGTGAAGAAGAAGGAAAGAGAGAGGTGAGTTAGAACTCACTTTTTGAAGCCTTGATCTTTTAGAGAAGAAGAGCTCTTAGAGCTTTTGAGAGAGAAGGGAAGATGTGATTTGAGGTGTGAAATGAGAGTGGGAGGAGGTGGGTATTTATAATTGAGGTTTGGGGGTTGAGTTAGGTGATTATTAAATGCAAGAAACACAACCCAACAAACACAAAATGGACCAATCCATGGGTAGAAACCACCTTCTCCGGATTATGCTATTTTTAGTCCTTGAACTTAGTTTATCTCACATTTCATGGTAAAACTTGATATTTTCGCATGTTTTCAAGTGTATAATGTATATGCAAGTATATTTTAGGTATCAAGTACGAATGTATGAGTATTTTCATGTATAATAAGTATCAGTTTGTATGTAAACACGTATTTAACAATTAAATGCATGTAAGACAAGTATGTATCAGATATGAATTTTATTACGATCAAAGTCTCAGATTATTAAAATTAGGCAGTGAAATACGAATGCGATACGAATACTAGCTTCCATAAATAGAAATACAATTACACTTTCTAATCAAGAAAAGTACGAAAAAGCGCGGCGTTACAGTCTCCCCTCCTTTAGGAAATTTCGTCCCGAAATTTATTCAAGAGGAAGACTTTGGAAAAGATATCATTTTGGTGAAATTGTTTGGCCAAAAATCAAGATTTTGAAGTTTAAAGTTTTTGCGGAGTTCATGTATAAGTGTGTCAATATGTATCGAAATCTTGAAGGATAAAAAATGGTAGGTTCGCGAAAGTAATTTGTTTAACTAAGGTGATTTGAGACAACAATCGTAAATGTGTATAAGAATAAGTAAAAACGTGTATATGTGTGTGGAAGCAAGTGAGTTTGATTGGGTCTGGACAACTCATTGTAAGGAATATTTAAAAGAGTGTGACCTAAGAGGAAGGTTTTAGTATGACTAGGTATGTGTTTTGATTAAAATGAGCGGTGCGCACCGAAAGCTGTAAGAAAAGTTTTGTTAGTTCTAATGCGTATTAGTAAAATCACTTGTTGTAGAAAAACAATGTTTATTGGAGAGAGCTAGGATGGTTAATATTTATGGTTTTAAAAGGTTTTGGCGGTTATAGACCGACTTGTTGAAGTTTGCGCGTAGATAAGAGTGAAAGATAGTTTTAAAAGAAAAAGGAACATTTTGACCAAATTGAGCCGGTGGAGACGTTTATAAAAATAGATTGAACATTTTAGGTTGATTTGCTGTAAATAAAGTTTGGATGAAAGGTTAAGGGAAGAATTGGGAAAATCGTGGTATGATAGTGAATGATTCGGTAGGT
This sequence comes from Scalesia atractyloides, assembly GCA_947069175.1. Taxonomy (NCBI): domain Eukaryota; kingdom Viridiplantae; phylum Streptophyta; class Magnoliopsida; order Asterales; family Asteraceae; genus Scalesia; species Scalesia atractyloides. The sequence goes on from CAMTDV010000116.1 coordinate 69,739,965, forward strand.
GTATGCGAGGGGTAAAAAATGGTATGAATATCGAATAAAATGAAAAATGGAATGTTGAGAGATGCTAGTGATAGTTGTGGCGGTTAAAGCTAACGATTTTGAGAATGAAGCTTTGTCATGGGTAATCGAGTACTAATCATTTCGAAGTGGGGAAAGTTTGTTATGAATGAAATGTATTTAACAAGGTCTGGGAAAACATCGAATTTCTCATGGCACGTTTTACGAAAGTTTGGTAACATGGTAGGGACACTTATATATAGGAAGTACCAGCGGCGTATCCACCATGTTCACACCATGTTACGTCGTTTCGCTATTTGGTGTCATGTTACGTTCCGTGTTGCGATACACAGTAGAACCCACTATGGTTTTCATGCGCCTACCAATATAATCCCGTGTGCACCCGCGATTATTTTGGTTTGTGCATGATCCGTATAGTTTTTACTAGTAGTGTACGGGTCAGGTTACATCTAGTAAGCAAAGGGTATGTAAGATAGCGTATAACTATTAAGTATGTAAGGATGATTGTATGTATGTATGAGTGTGTCGAACGTAGGCGAAACCACTTGGGTTATGCCTACTTATAGATTTCAAGTATGACTACCAAGTAGTGCAAATGCATAAATTTTGAGTATGATTGAAGACAAATACGTATAACATTAGCATGCAGTATCGAGCGTATAGGTGGAATAAAATGGGATTTAGCATATATAAGTTACTATGAAGTTGCGAGTGTGTAAAATACGAAGTGTAATGGTGATATGTGTAAAATTGTCATGTAATATTAACTGTATAAATTGAAACGTATAAGGCGGTATGCATGTGTGTGGTTGCTTGAGTTAAAACATTGAGTTGGTTAAAATAAGTAGGGTTTGTCAGGAATGAAGGACCAAAATTGTGAATGTCGGGTGAATATTGAGAAAAGTATTAATTTTTTATGTAAAATGTGGTTTGTAAAAAGAAATGCTACTTTTGTTTTAAAATTTGTATTCTCATATGGAATTTTCTTGCCCATGTGTTTAGATTTAGATTTGTGTATTTGAAAAGGTTGTAAAATAGTGAGCTTGCTTTATTTTATTCTATTTTATTTTATTGATGCAAGAAAAGTCATGTTTTGAAAATTTTCATGTAAAACTTAAATTTTTGAAAAGTATTTTAGCAAAGTACTTATACGTATGTGAGAGAAAGTTTTCGTTGGTTTCTTGTTGGAAATAAAATGTCTTTAGAATGGTAGTATAAAGTGAGTGTGCTTTGGACGAGTTGTGAAAATCGATGGCAAGAGGTTCGTTTGATCGACTAAGTTGATTGGTAGCATTTCATAAAGTTTTTGAAAAATTGTGAAAGAAACGTTTAAAGTGTCATTAGGGGGTTCGTGTATGTAATTTACGTAAATATGTTGTAAGGTGAGAAATTATTTGGATAAAATAGTAAGGTTCGAGGTTTATGCATAAATGAGAAAAATTGAAACAATGATAAAAGGTTTAGGTGTAAGTTTTGATATAGTGATTGTTATGAAAATAGTCGAGTTGGAGTTGGACTTCGACTCATTTCTCCAACTTGAGTTTTGCGAAAAAAGACATCTAGGTGATCGACAATAAAAATCACATTTGAGCATGTAAGTATTGTATAACATGTATGAGTTCACATAGGTGACATAAGTATAACAAGTATTCAATAGTATAAACACGTATGATTGTGTAAGGAGTGTGAATTTAATTGGGTTGCGAGAATTATTATTGTTTTTTATTGCGAAAGATATGCGAATTGTGCATGGGGTTCGAAATGAACGAGGTAATAAGTATTAAAACACATAGAAATTGAGATAGCATAAAAGATAGGCTTAGTAAAATATTGGAGTGCTTTGGGTTGAGAAGCGTCGACTATTCCAAAGTGAATCGAAGATTTCTTTCAAATTAGAGAAACGTGCTTTGGCCTATAAGTAAAATGCTCTCGTCGAGAAGCGATTAACGGCATTTTACCCTTCCTCTTACTACACGTCTCTAATTGATCGAAAAATCGAAACCTTGGCGAGATCCACAAATCGAGTAGTGGGACTAGTTGACAAGGTGCGGGTTTCACCCCTAACTTGACTACATCGTACCCTAAGTGTGGTTGGTACTTACCAAACGAGGAGCGAATTCCGACTCGTTGGCAAGGGTCCACTAGAGTATGAAATGGACATTTTCCACCAAGGTATGGATATTACTCCTAACTTGATGGCGAAATTTCGTGAAAAATCGTATACGCGGATTGAGTGTGATCACCAAAGTGCGGGTTTCACCCCTATTTTGGTGAGATCGTCTCATTAGTATGAGTGTCTTCAAGTCTTCATGTGTGTATATTGTGTAAATGTCTTAGGAAAGACATATGGTATATATTAAGACCAAGGGAGAATTAGCATTTTAAACATGAATCAAGAATGGTCAAAATTGGACACTTAAACTATAGACTAGGTCGAACATGGCAATTCTACCTAATTCCCTATAGTTATGGCTCTGATACCAATATGTCACACCCCAACCGATGGCGGAAACATCGGAGTGAGACGAAATAGATTGCTCATTGCATCATAACATTATTTGCGACACTATTTAAATCAACCCAATTTCATTTCATAACACAATTTTCAAGTACATAACAAATCTTTGAATACAATAATAACAACATAATCTTAACATTCTAGGTGTGTAACTATGCCATCCCTAGTAAGATTCATCATGGTCAACATCTTTAACATGCAACATGTTAAAAGTATAGTTCAATACGACAAGTTTTGGCGAGTACACAATTTTGATATATCATAAATACAAAAAGGTTTAAACGAATCCACATGTTAAGCTAGCATACAAGATTCATGTAAACATGGCATGCAATCTATAAGTCAACCCTCGCGTGTACCGCAAAAATAGAATAAAACTTAACATGACTTTTAGAATGCGGGCGGTGCGTTACTCCTATAGCGCTATACATGTTAAGGTGGAGGCTTTAGCCAAAGTTAATGAAGAATAGTATCACATAAGAATGTTCCAAGTATACGAATCATGTATCAAGTAACTATAGCATGTATGATGGATTGTTTGTGTGATTGCATAAAAGTATAAGTGTGATTGCGTGTATTTTGATAGGTTAACATATTGCACCCAAAAGTGTAAAGCGTAAAAAGGGTGTTCGAGTGTACTCACGGTTTTGCTAAGTCTTCAAACTTGACAAGCCCATGAAGGTGGTTGATGGATGGGATGAATGCCGAGTTATCCTACAAGAGGAAAACGTAGGTTGGTAAATTCGAATGATAACAAAGGATTTAGAAATAAAATACATTAAGTAGTTTATACAATCATCTAGACTTAATACTCGTTTCTGACACTATAATACCCATTCGGGTTGATGTGTTTTCATGGGTTAGGATACCCATTAGAATCGTAACGAGAGATTAAGTACGTAGGTGATGTAACCTAGTACCATGATGGACAATCATTTGATTACCATCAAGAGTTCGGTTAGCGAATATATACATATATTGTATAGCATACGTAATAAGTAAATCATAAACATCATGTAATTTCATAGAAGTCATGCATGGAGGTAGGAGGATAACCTTCCTTTTAAAACCTCTCTTGTATAGTTTACCAATGCACAAGTCGTCACAAGGACAACAAGGATGGTCATGAGTAAGTTAATACATAAAAGCAAAAAGGCAAAAGTAAATGAAAACATCAAGTGAGGTGGTGGATCGAAGGTAGGATAGCCAAGGCTTCCAAGTGATCACACTCTACCAACTCAAGTCTTGTTTCGAGAACAAGATTGGAGGGATACAACACTTGTGGGTAAAACCCTATTAAAACAAGAGAGTTCTTACACTTGGGACCTTAAGGTTGGGTGATATTGCTAGTTAGTTTTCCATGGTAAACCTATGGAAGTATCCCCAAAGGTGTTTCGAGTGTGAAGAAGAAGGAAAGATCAAAAGGAGAGAGGTGAGTTAGAACTCACTTTTTGAAGCCTTGATCTTTTAGAGAAGAAGAGCTCTTAGAGCTTTTGAGAGAGAAGAGAAGAGGTGCTTTGAGGTGTGAAATGAGAGTGGGAGGAGGTGGGTATTTATAATTGAGGTTTGGGGGTTGAGTTAGGTGAGTATTAAATGCAAGAAACACAATCCAACAAATACAAAATGGACCAATCCATGGGAAGAAACCACTTTCTCTTGATTATGCTATTTTTAGTCCTTGAACTTAGTTTATCTAACATTTCATGGTAAAACTTGATATTTGCTCATGTTTTCAAGTGTATAATGTATATGTAAGTATATTTTAGGTATCAAGTATGAATGTATAAGTATTTGCACGTATAATAAGTATCGGTTTGTATGTAAAGAAGTATTTAACAATTAAATGCATGTAAGACAAGTACGTATCAGATATGAATTTTATTACGATTAAAGTCTCGGAGTATAAAATTAGGAAGTGAAATACGAATGCGATAGGAATACTAGCTTCCATAAATAGAAATACGATTACACTTTCTAATTAAGGAAAGTACGAAAAAGCGAGGTGTTACAGTTGGGCAGGTGGTAAAAGTAAGGGTTGTTGGTTTTGGGCTTGGCCCACCACTTGATTATTGGTTTGGGCTTAAGGCTGATTGCGGTTTGGTTTTTGGAGGATGCGGCAAGTTTGAATTGTGTGACCTGCACGGCCACAACTTGTGCAGTACTGGCAAGGGTTCTCCGGGGGATGGTGATATTGACATTGGTTGCATTTTGGATGAGGACCAGTGTATGGTTTCTTGAATGGGGCGGCTTGAGAGGCGACTTGTGTGATTTGGGCAGCAGTGATGGGGAATTGGTTTGGGTAACGGTGAAACTTTTGCGCTTCCTCTTACCAACAAACTTAGAGAACGAACCTGTTTGGGTTGAGGTTGGAGTTTCAACAGGTGTCTTTTTCTTCTCATCTTTAAAATCGTCATTTCGGATGCGATTTTCCGTGAGTTCAGTAGCCAATTCCATGGCAGCTTCGAGCGTTGCGGGTGAATTACTTAGCACAAAATCTTTAATTTTCGAGGGAAGACCTCGAATGTAATGCTCGATTAATCGATAAAGCGGAGTAAACAGGTTGGGGACCATCTGATTCAACTTGAGAAATCTCTTGTTGTAGGTGGTGTGGTCTCCCTCTTTTTGCTTTAACGAGTAAAACTCATCTTCCAGTTTCTTGATTTCGCTTCTTGGACAGAAGCGTCTCGTCATGATCTCCCTCAACTCATCCCAAGTCAAAGCCATAGCAGCTTCAGCACCTCGCTTACCCTTTTTGGTGTTCCACCAAGTGAGTGCTACTCCAAACAACCGACCTGTAGCATAACGCACCTTGCGATCTTCGGGACAATCGTAATTGAGGAATGTGCTTTCCATCTCCTCAAACCAACTGATGAGAGCAGTGACACCTTCAGTCCCTTCGTACTTTGGGGATCGCAGGATTTGAAGTGCTTGTAGGTACATTTGGTGGTGTTGGGAGGAGGATTAGCGATATTTTGCCCTTTTTGATTGGTGGGGTTGATGGGATTGGCGGCAAGTGCTTGTTGTACTTGCACAACGATATCAAGAAGTACGGTAGCCATCTGCTGAGCGATTTGAGTGGCCATACGCTCGCTAGATCTTCCTGACCTTCTACCGCCTCGAGAGTGTCTAGCAGACATCTACAGGAAATACGTAGCGAGATTATGAGTTGAACGTTTTTAGGTGTCATGTGTCATAAAAAGTGAAAACATCATTCAAAATAAATGAAACAAGAAATTAACTACATCCATAAGATGTCTTAGCTTGCTTGAGATTGGGCCTCCCAATGTCTCCCATACTTTGGCCTAGGTAGTCATGTGGGCCCCCATGACTACTGGGCTTGGTAGGTTCACATTAGTGTTGGCCTGTTATTGCTTGCACCACCCGAATGAAATTTCTAAAACATAATTGCAAGATATAAGGTCAGAGTGTGTCCAGGTATAGACACAATGACAACTCAAAGTGGGGTTAGTTCACACGACGTTTGGTGTGGCATGCTTTGGCCTAATAGGTCCTTTGTACTCTCATCGTTAGTACCCAGGTAGGAAAACTGGTCCATTAGTTTTGGATTTATACGAATACCAAGCCTAGACAGGACGTTCCGACTACCGGTACTCGTACCCTTCCAGTTACTAGATGCCCGTTGTAGAACTCACTTTCATGCGATTAAAAAAACATGAAAACATTGCAAAATATTTGAGAAGAAATCATGAAAATTGCGAAATCTTGATGTGTATGCTTGCGTAGGCATGATATGTTAACAACATATAAACTATAATGATCATCACATATTAGCATGTAGTAGTGAAAGTGCTTGCATATATTTGTGTGTGAAAAATAAACATGAAACATATAAACATCATGAGGTTTGCATATAACACATAATCAATCAATCAACTATAGTATAGGCTCTAAATCTAATAACCTATCCTATATCCCTATAGTCACAAGCTCTGATACCAATCTGTCACACCCTGACCCGCAGCGGAAATAAAAGTCGGGGCATAATTGGGTTATTACCAAAGTTCATGACATTTACTAAAAAGTTTCATATTTATTAAATTGGAACTAAAACCCCACATATCCAAAACAAGAAAACATACAAGCACAATTAACAATTGTTCTAAACAGAATATGTTTTATTAATCTTCTAAGGCCTTTCCTATGTGTTTCCCTCTTCAGGCTGTCCACCTGTATCATGCGTAAAACAAAGGTTTGGGTCAACAAAAGTTGGCAAGTGAATCTAAGTAAACCCAATTTAAACATTTGGTATATCAGTTATTTGAATAAGAAAATTTGTGCATGAATCATACGTGAGCATATGCATATATATAAACAATCACATACCACATAATGTTCACAATGAACACATGATATGATGAATGATGAACTTGAGATCAAGGCTAAATCAAACGGAGCTGATCTAATGAGGTACCTGATGCTCAACTCGTATCCCACGAGGAACTGATGGGCCCTAAATGAATGACTGTACTGAAATGATGAAATGTAACCACAAATAATCACACCAACCAAAATACACATTTGATCACATAATGATATTAGCACAAGTGTTTAAATAAATAAATAAAAAAACATGCACGACACATGATACAGCCCAAACGTGATTTAAAGGGGGAATTTGTAAGGATTTACTCACAGTGGGTGCGTTCCTTGCTTGAAAATGATTGCGCACGAGTTGACAATTTAACCGACGAAGGAGACTACCCTAAAAATAATAAATTGATAAATATATATAACATTAATATTTTGATTTAATACTGTTGTGAGATTTTTAGATTATTATTGCGATAATTATTGAGATTTTTAAGCCTATAATTTGGTGTTTAAATGTATTTTTAGTTAATTTTCTTTTTTAAGTATATATAAAAAAAATATAGAATAAGATAAAATGGTAATAAAAATAATAAAAAAATATATTCTTGTCAGACCTGACAAGAGGCCCTGACCGGGTCGATTAAGATTATTGGTGTCGTGGGTGGGATTCGAACTTGAGACCTTTTGCTTACATGCACGCAGCTCTACCAACTGAGCTACGTGTCTAATCCGAAAGTAATCTGATTTGTATTACTCTTATATACTTACTAAATCGTTTCATAAATCATTTTAATTAAAAAGGTTTTAAACCAATTGGGCCGGTGTTAACACATGATTCGAACCCAAGACCCATTCACTGCCTTGCACCCAGCCCAACCAACCGGGCTGGGTGTCTAACCCATTCATATAGCGATTTTTATTAAATTTAAATACTACTGGTAAGTATTCTAATTAACTTTTAAAAAAATAAGTTTTATTATAAGAAACCGGTTGCAAGCATGGGTCAAACCCAGACCTTGAATGCTACAATTGCACACAGTCCACCACTGGACTGTGTGTCTAACCCTGTTATAACCGGATTCTTTTTATACATAAACCCTTGGTAACGACTCATCTTCTTCAACAATTTCAACACAGAACAATAACCCAAATCAAAATTTTTCATGGTGGAAACAACTATTCTTTTCTGGTATGAATTAGCACATGAATATATGATGTATAAAGTAAGTAATTAAAGAATGTTACCCACACGACTGCTTTCGGTTTTCCGGTGGAAAATTTTTCGGCGTCGGGATAAACGGAGTTCTTTATTTTCCATGAACTAAAAGTTTCTAGGATTTCGAGAAGATAAAGTGTATGATTGGAATGATATTCAGTCGGTTTATATAGTAATGGTAGTATTAATGTTTCGGTTTCAAAATAAATGATTGAAATCGGTTTTGATTTATAGATTTAAACATCAACGGTTATATTATCAGTTATAAACGTTTTTATTCGCAAGAATACAGAGATTGATTCCAAAATCTTAGCTTTGCCGGCGGTTTCAAAAGTGCAGTTTGACTTGCAGGTTTTGATATTCCACTTTATAGATGTTATTTGTTTTGGTTTTAAGACACTAAAGTGGCTGTGGAGCAGTGGTGTTATGAGTGTGTTTATGCGGGAGACCCGGGTTCAAACCCGGTTTTCTCCTGTAATTTTTATTCATTATTATTATATTTTTTTTCCCTTGTTAATTGAAAGTTTAGTTTAATTATTATTATTATCACTTATAAATTTCTAATCTTAGATTTTTATTAATTAAAATAATTAACACTAGAAATACGTAATGAACAATAATAAACAAATTCTTGATTAATAAATGGTGCGGGTTCTTGAAACCCGTTTTACGCAAATGTTACATCCCGTATACGTGCACGCAGCTCTACCAACTGAGCTACGTGTCTAACCCGAAAGATATCCGATTTTAATTATTCTTATATACCAACTACAATATTTCTGAATTTATTTATATTAAAAAGGATTTAAAATCCTTTGAACCGACGTGTATACCCGCCTCGAACCCGTAACCTCCGCGATGTTTTGCACCTAGCCCAACCGACTGGGCTGGGTGTCTAACCCGTTTAATATAGAATTTATAATATACTTAACAACTTATTGAGAGTTAGTGTATTTGCTTAAAAAGAAAACCGGTTTTTATTTCAACAAATCGGATATGATCAAGAATCGAACTTGGAACCTTTACTTTATATTTGCACACAGTCCACCACTGGACTGTGCGTCTAACCCGGTTATAAACCCGGTTTTTATTATATTAAAACACTTAGTAGCTTCATCTTCTTCATTTTGAAACCCACTGTTACAAGATCAATCCTTCGCATCTTGAAAATTTGATTTTTTTTGTTACCGTATTAAAACACAAGGATAGAGAGGATGGTTATGTACCGAACTATGACTGTTGATTCTCTGATGACACCTCTGGTAATTATACCTGAATTCCGGCGTCTTGCGGTGAACTCCGGTGAAGTAGAAAATTGGGAACAGAGAACGCGTGTTATGCTTGGGAGTTTAGACAAATGAATGAGCGAGGTTTACAAAGCCTATGGCTCACTATTTATAGATGCAGAAGTGTTTGACAGTTTCAAAAATCGATTTTTAAAGTTTTCGGTTAAGGTTTGATTACCTCTATCATTTGTAACCGAATTTAAGTCAAAGCATGATTGGAAATCGGTTTTCTTTAGATTAAATAGCAACTGAATGCGATTTCGGAAGTTACGGACGTTGAAATTTGGGCGGTTGAATCTTTAACAGATTTAAGGGATTGATCTAGTATAAGATTTATTTGTTTTGGGTTTATAAACATATGGTGTGTGTATCTCAACGGTGTTTTGGTGTGTGCGGGTTTGTGGGGACCTGGGTTCGACGTCACCCCTTTTGTTTAATTCTTTTTATTTTATTACTTTTAGCTAAATTATATATATATATGCATTTTTTGTAGATTTTAATTAATTAATTATTTATTTAACTATAAATATCAAATTAAATAACCCAACTAAATGCACAACGAATCATCAAATAAATACTTGCTTATTAAACGAAGCCTGTTTTGAAACCCGTTTTACATGAATGTTACAATATCCACTACTTTTAGAAATTTCGTCTCGAAATTTAAGTAGAAGTAGTAACTGGGAAAAGATGCGGGTATTTTTCACGCATTGAGTCTTCGCGTTCCCAAGTAAACTCAGGTCCTTGTTTTGACTCCCAACGCACCCTGACTATTGGAATACGACTTCGTCTTAAACGCTTTTCACCGAAGTCCATGATTTCTACAGGTCTTTCAACGAAGTGCATTGATTCAATGATTTGAATATCTTCTAAAGGAATATGGAGGTTTTCGTCGGCGAGACACTTTTTCAAGTTTGATACATGGAATGTGGGATGGATTCTGTTGACTTCTTCTAGTAGGTCAAGCTTGTATGCTACAGGACCAACTCTTCCGAGTATCTTGAATGGTCCCACATAGCGTGGTGCTAACTTGCCTTTTTGACCAAAATGAAGCACTCCCTTCCACGGTGATACTTTCAAAAGTACTTGATCACCAACGCAAAATTCTAGTGGCTTTCATCGTTTATCAGCATAACACTTTTGACGAATTTGAGCCGCTAAAAGATTATTGCGAATCTGAAGAATTTTATCAGTCGTTTCTTGAATCAACTCAGGTCCAGTGATTTGCGCTTCTCCAATTTCGTGCCAACATACAGGAGATCGGCATTTACGACCATATAAAGCTTCAAAAGGAGCCATACTGATGCTTGAATCATAGTTATTGTTGTACGAAAATTCAACTAACGGCAAGTGAGTGTCCCAATTGCCCTTGAAGTCTATGACACATGCTCGCAACATGTCTTTAAGGGTTTGTATGGTATGCTCAGATTGACCATCAGTTTGAGGGTGAAAGGCAGTGCTGAGATCCAATCATGTACCCAAAGCTGATTGTACGGCTCGCCATGTTTGTGAAGTAAAACGACCGTCACGATCTGAAATGACACTTAAAGGCACACCATGACGACTTACAATTTCATCAATATAGATACGAGCTAACTTCTCGTTCTTATAGTCCTCATGGATTGGAATGAAATGAGCTGATTTAGTGAGACGATCAATGATAACCCAAATGGTGTCATAACCACTGGAGGTGCGAGGTAACCCGGTAATGAAGTCCATGGTTATGTTTTCCCACTTCCAAACAGGTATTTCAGGTTGGACGAGTAACCCTGAAGGTCTTTGATGTTCAGCTTTTACCTTAGAACATGTAAGGCACTTGGAGACAAATATAGCAATATTTTTCTTCATACCAGGCCACCAATATGAGTATCGAAGGTCTTGATACATCTTATCAGCACCTGGATGTATGGAGTATCGTGTTTTGTGAGCCTCATTCATAAGAAAAATACGAAGATTGTCGCGATCGGGTATCCAAATACGGTTTAGATAGTAAAGAATACCATCGGACTTGGTTTCCATTTTGAGTTCAGCTCCTCAAGACAGTTCATCTCACACATCATTTTCCGTGACATAATTATGTTGAGCTGCTCAAATTTGGTTTTGAAGGTCGGTCATGTTTTGAGAACACAACAGACGGATGGAGTTTGCATACTCTTTTCGACTGAGGGTGTCAGCCACAACATTAGCCTTGCCAGAATGATATCGAATTTCACAATCATAATCGTTTAGAAGTTCGACCCATCGTCGTTGCCTCATGTTCAGCTCTTTTTGATTGAAGATATGTTGAAGGCTCTTTGGTCGGTGTAAATTTCAAACTTGGTACCATAGAGATAATGTCTCCATATCTTTAGAGCGAACACGACTGCTCCAAGTTCTAGGTCGTGAGTGGTGTAGTTCTTTTCATGCACTTTGAGTTGCCTCAAGGCATAGGCTATCACCTTTCCTCTTTGCATTAGAACGCAACCTAAACCTTGCCCTGATGCGTCACAATAAACCACAAAGTCTTCGCAGCCATCAGGAAGTGTAAGGATAGGTGCATCACAGAGCTTTTTCTTCAATGATTGGAAAGCCTCTTCTTGCTTGGGCCCCAAATAAAGGGTTTGCCCTTGTGAGTCAAGGCTGTGAGTCGAACGGCGATACGAGAGAAATTTGCGATGAAACGTTGATAATAACCAGCTAGACCAAGAAATGACCTAACTTCGATAGGAGTGCGTGGCGCTTGCCATTCTTGTACCGCTTTGATCTTTGCAGGGTCGACATGAATCTCTTTGTCGTTAACAACATGACCAAGAAATTGTACCTTTTTTAACCAAAACTCGCACTTCAAGAACTTAGCATAAAGACTTTCGGTCCTCAAAAGTGTTAGGATAAGTCAAAGATGTCGCTCATGATCGGATTTGGTCTTAGAATATATAAGAATATCATCAATGAAGACTATGACAAAACAATCAAGGTAGGGTTTACACACCCTATTCATCAAATCTATGAAAACAGCAGGAGCATTGGTCAAACCAAAAGGCATAACCATGAATTCATAGTGGCCATAACGAGTTCGAAAAGCAGTCTTTGGAATATCTTCTTCACGCACTCTAAGTTGATGATAACCAGAACGAAGGTTGATTTTTGGAAAATAGGTGGCACCTTGAAGTTGATCTAATAGATCATCGATACGAGGTAAAAGATAACGATTCTTGATGGTCAGCTAGTTGAGCTCTCTATAGTCAATACACATAAGGAAAGTTCCATATTTCTTCTTTACGAAAAGAACCGGTGCACCCCAAGGTGATGAGCTAGGGCGTATAAATCCCTTGTCATTCAACTCTTGCAGCTGACTAGCTAACTCTTGCATCTCAAATTAGGCTAACCGATATGGTGATTTGCGACTGGGGTAGCACCAGGTACAAGATTGATTCGGAATTCTACTTCTCGCACAGGAGGAAGTCCTTACACGTCTTCGGGAAATACTTGAGGAAATTCTTTAACGATTGGAATGTCTTCGAGCTTCCTCTCCTTGCCTTCGTTCTTGACGATGTGAGCTAAAAACGCGATGTAATTTTTGCGAAGGTATCTTCGAGTTTGGAGGCATGACATCAGTTTGAGCCCTTTGGAAGGAGTTTCACCAAAGATACGTAAAGTTTGACCGTCAGTGAGAGGAATTCGAATAAACTTCTCGTAGCAAACAACTTCAGCGTTATGCTGACTAAGCCAGTCCATACCGATGAAACGTAGAAACTACCCAATTTCATAGGGATAAGATCAATTGAGAAATCGTGATCATTAAGGGTAAGAGTACAATCACGAATAATCGAGTCTAACGTAATAGGTTCACCATCAGCAACTTCCACCGTGAATGATTCAGGACTAACGCGAGGTGGATCAAGAATAGATTCGAACTCTAAGGACACGAAACTCTTATCCGCCCCAGTATCAAATAGTATGGATGCATAACTACCGTTAATGAGAAACGTAACGTTAACCACATTGTTATCAGCCCTAGCTTGATTAGCATTGATGTTGAAAGCTCTTCCACTTACGGGCGGATTAACTTGGTTGGCTTGATTCACTGGATTGGCTTGAGCTTGGGCATTTATGATGTTCACCAGACGTGGGCATGTGTTTCGAAAATGGTTGGATCGCCACAGTTAAAACATGCTCTAACTGGTTGCATCATCGGGTAATTGGGTTGATAGTAGGGTTGTGCCATGGGTTGAGCAGGTGGTAAGAGTAAAGGTTGTTGGTGTTGGGCGTGGCCCTCCACTTGATTGTTGGTTTGAGCTTGCGACTGATTGCGGTTTGGCTTTTGGAGGATGCGACAGGTTTGAATTGTGTGACCTGCACGACCACAACTTGTGCAATATTGACATGGGTTCTCGGGAAGGTGGTGATATTGGCATCGATTGCATTTTGGATGGGGTCCAGTGTATGGTTTCTTGAATGGAGCAGCAGGAGGTGCGACTTGTGTGATTGGGGCAGCAGTGATAGGGGAATTGGTTTGGGTAATGGCGAAATTCTTCCCATTGCGTTTTGTTTTACCAGCAAACTTAGAAAACCAACATGTTTGAGTCGGGGTTGAGGTTTCAGCAGATGTTTTGTCTTTCTTCTTTTCATCTTTAAAATCACCATTTAGGATGCGATTTTCTGTGAGCTCAGTGGCTAGCTCCATTGCAGCTTCGAGGGTTGCAGGTGTAGTACTTAACACAGAATCTTGAATTTTCGAGGGAAGGCCTCGAATATAATGCTCAATAGACGATAAAGCTGAGTAAACAAGTTGGGGACCATCTGATTCAGTTCAAGGAATCTCTTATTGTATGTGGTGTGGTCTCCCTCCTTTTGTTTCAAAGAGTAGAACTCATCCTCCAATTTCTTGATTTCGCTTCTTGGACAGAAGCGTCTTGTCATGATTTCCCTCAACTATTCCCAAGTCAAGGCCATAGCAGCTTCAGCACCTCGCTTGCCCTTCTCTGTGTTCCACCATGTAAGTGCTACCCCGTACAAACAACCGGTAGCATATCGCACCTTGCGATCATCGGGACAATCGCAATTGAGGAATGTGCTTTCCATCTCCTCAAACCAACGGAGGAGAGCGGTAACACCTTCAGTCCCTTCGTACTTTGGGGGATCACAGGATTTGAAGTGCTTGTAGGTACATTTGGTGGTGTTGGGAGGAGGATTGGCGACATTATGCCCTTCTTGATTGGTGGGGTTGATGGGATTGGCGGCAAGTGCTTGTTGTACTTGCACAACGATATCAGGATGTACGACAACCAACTGTTGAGCAATTTGAATGGCCATGCGCTCGCTAGATCTTCCTGACCTTCTACCACCTCGAGAGTGTCTAGCAGACATCTACAGGAAATACGTAGTGAGATTATGAATTGAACGTTTTTAGGTGTCATGTGTCGTAAAAAGTGAAAACATCATTCAAAATAAATGAAACAAGAAATTAACTACATCTATAGGATGTCTTGGGCTTGCTTGAGATTGGGCCTCCTAATGTCTCCCATACTTTGGCCTAGGTAGTCATGTGGGCCCCCATGACTACTGGGCTTGGTAGGGTTCACATTAGTGTTGGCCTGTTATCGCTTGCACCACCCGAATGAAATTCATAAAACATAATTGCAAGATATAAGGTCAGAGTATGTCTAGGTATAGACACAATGACAACTCAAAGTGGGGTTAGTTCACACGACGTTTGGTGTGGCATGCTTTGGCCTAATAGGTCCTTTGTACTCTCATCGTTAGTACCCAGGTAGGCAAACTGGTCCACTAGTTTTGGATTTATACGAATGCCAAGCCTAGACAGGACGTTCCGACTACCGGTACTCGTAACCTTCCAGTTACTACATGCCCGTCGTAGAACTCACTTTCATATGATTGAAAAACATGAGAAACATTAATAAACCTTTGAGAAAAAAAATCATGATAATTGTGAAATTGTGATGTGTGCGCTTGTGTAGGCATGATATGTTAATATATAGACCATAATGAACATCACACATTAACATGTAATAGTGAAAGTGCTTGCATGTATTTGTATGTGAAATAAACATGAAACAAATAAACATCATGAGTTTTGCATGTAACACATAAACAATTAATATCTAAACAACTATAGTATAGGCTCTAAGGGTTTAATATCCTATCCTATATCCCAATAGTCAAGAGCTCTGATACCAATCTGTCACACCCTAACCCGCAGCAGAAATAGAAGTCGGGGCATAATTGGGTTATCATCAAAGCTCATGACATTTACTAAAATTAAGTTTCATATTTATTGATTTGAAATTTAAGATCAAATATCCAAACACAAAGAAACATACAAGTACAAGAAAAACATTGTTCTAAAGAAGCTATATTTTATGCATCTTCTAAGGCCAATCCTATGTGTTCCTCTCCTCAGCCTGTCCACCTGTATCATGTGTAAAACAAGAGTTTGGGTCAACAAAAGTTGGCGAGTGAATCTAAATTTAACAATTAAACAGTTTATTATATTGATTGTTTCAATAAAAATGTGCATGGACCATATATGGACTTATGTATATGTAATTAAATCACAAACCACATAATATCAACAATGAACATATGAACATGATGCATGATGTACTTGAGATCAAAGCTCAATCAAACGGAGCCGATCTAATGAGGCACCTGATGCTCAACTCGTATCCCACGAGGAAATGATGGGCCTTAAATGAATGATTTCACTGAATGATAAAAATGTAATCACACATAACCACAACAATTAAACATACAGATTAGATCACATAATGGTAGTAGCACACGTATTTGTATAAATAAAATAAATAACGACACATGATACACCCCAAAACATGAATAAAAGGGGTTTTTGTAAGGATTCACTCACAGTGGGTGTGTTTCCTTGGATTGATGATGAATACGCACGAGTTTTAGGATTTAATCGACGAGGAAAAACTAACCTAAAATAATAACGCGATAATTCGATAAATAAATAAAATCTAGTAAAAATAATATTTTTAGTTAATACTTTTTATTAGATTTTTAGGTTATTTTTGGGGTAATTAATACAAATTTTAAAAGCTTAAAACCTTATTTTTAGGTACTTTTAACAAATTTTTAAAGAAATAAAAAGGTTTTTAATTTAAAAAAAATTACCCTTTTTCTCAAGGTTGACTGGTCAAGGCCGGTTCAACTGATTTAATTATTGGCAGCGTGTGAGGTTCGAACTCGTGACCTCCCGTATACGTGCACGCAGCTCTACCAACTGAGCTACGTGTCTAACCCGAAAGATATCCGATTTTAGTTATTCTTATATACTAACTACAATATTTCAGAATTTATTTATATTAAAAAGGATTTAAAATCCTTTGAACCGGTGTGTATACCCGCCTTGAACCTGTAACCTCCGCGATGTTTTGCACTCAGCCCAACCAACTGGGCTGGGTGTCTAACCCGTTTAATATAGAATTATAATGTACTTAACAACTTATTGAGAGTTAGTGTATTTGCTTAAAAAGAAAACCGGTTTTTATTTCAACATGAATTAATATGATCAAGAATCGAACTCGAAACCTTTACTTTATATTTGCACACAGTCCACCACTGGACTGTGTGTCTAACCTGGTTATAAACCCGGTTTTTATTATATTAAAACACTTATTAGCTTCATCTTCTTCATTTTGAAACCCTCTGTTACAAGATCAATCCTTTGAATCTTGATAATTCGATTTTTTTTGTTACTGCATTAAAACACAAGGATAGAGAGGATGGTTATGTACCGGACGATGACTGTGGATTCTCCGGTGACACCTTCGGTAATTACACCAGAATTCAGGCGTCTTGCTGCGAACTCCGACGAAGTAGAAAATTGGGAACAGAGAACGCGTGTTGTGCTTGGGAGTTTAGACAAACGAATGAGCGAGGTTTACAAAGCCTATGGCTCACTATTTATAGATGCAGAAGTGTTTGACAATTTCAAAAATCGATTTTTAAAGTTTTCGGTTAAGGTTTGATTACCTCTATGTTTTGTAACCGAATTTAAGTCAAAGCATGATTGGAAATCGGTTTTCTTTAGATTAGACAGCAACTGAATGCGATTTCAGAAGTTACGGACGTTGAAATTTGGGCGGTTGAATCTTGAATATATTTAAGGGATTCATCTAGTATAAGATTTATTTGTTTTGGGTTAATAAACATATGGTGTGTGTCTCTCAGCGGTGTTTTGGTGTGTGCGGGTTTGTGGGGACCCGGGTGAGACTCCCGGCCACCCCTTTTTCATTAATTCTTTTTATTTTATTACTTTTAGCTAAATTATATATATATATATATATATATATATATATGCATTTTTTGTAGATTTTAATTAATTATTTATTTATTTAACTATAAATATCAAATTAAATAACAAAACTAAATGCACAACGAATCATCAAATAAATATTTGCTTATTAAACGAAGCGGGTTTTGAAACCCGTTTTACATGAATGTTACAGATATAAACAAAACGACACATAATACACCCCAAAAACATGAATAAAAGGGGAAGTTGTAGGAATTCACTCACAGTGGGTGCGTTTTTTATTTGATGAAGAGTGCGCACGATTTAGCGTTAGAGATATCAACCGACGAGAAAGGTTGCCTAAATATTCACGTATAATTCGGTAAATATAAATATATCTTTTAGTTAAGCTTATAATTTCTACCTTTATTAAACATTTTAGATGATTTTTATTGTGTTTATTACTATTTTTAGGTGCTAAAAAAATATTATTTGATTTTTATTTTTATTATAGTTTTTGGAGAAATAAACAAAAGTTTAATTAAAAAAATATGTTTTTATTCGCTTTGAACCGTTCGGACTTAGGCTGCGTGTGAGGATCAAACTTGAAACCTCTCGTTTACGTGCACGCAGCTCTTCCAACTGAGCTACGTGTCTAATCCAGAATATATCCGATTTTAATTATACATATACACATACTGGATCAACCATATACTGCTTAAATTAAAAAGGTTTGGTAAATTTCAGGGGCGGTGTAACCAACCGGATTCGAACTCGAGACCTTGGCTTCGTGTTGCACACAGCCCGATCAATTGGGTTGTGTGTCTAACCCGAAGGATATAAGATTTTAATTAATCTTATATACTAACTGTGTTGTTTTATATATAGGTTATAAAAAGGTTTGTATATTTTGATGAACCGGAAACGTATATGGACTCGAACCTGCGACCTCATGCTTCATGTTGCACACAGTCCACCACTAGAGTGTGTGTCTAACCTGGTTTAGATATTGATTTTAAATCCATTTAAGCACAGATTCTACTTCATCTTTCTCAATTCAAATATCCAGTTTGTTAACCCGTTTAGAACTTATTTATTTAATAACTACACTACTAATGATGAACATAATTTAGAAGGAAAGAGAGAGATTTAAGCGAGGTTATACCAAACAGAGATGACCTTCGATTTCTCCGGTAAAGTTCCGGCGACAAGCACTTGTTTCCAGCGGTGATCAGAAGCTTAAAAAGAGTTTAGGGAGAGTGTGCGAGAGTGTGTGTTCTAATGATTTCGGAATTCTCTATTTATAGAGAAGACAGCAACTTGATTACATTTTCGGTTTCGGTCAATGATTTTAATGCCGCGATGATTGTGCGACAGTTTTGAAGGTTGATGATCCACTGATTGAATCGTATATATGATTAGGAACAGTTACAAAGGTCTAATTTTGAAAAGAAAAATGGAATTTGATGACTTGATGGATTCAGCCATTTCTGGGCGGTTTCCTTTTGAATCCGGATCAAAGGGATGAATGCATAAAGGATTATTGGGTTCGGCTTTATTCAATGTTGTGCGTGTGATACAGCGGTGTGTAGTGTGTGTGAGTTGAGTGGAGACCCAATTGATCCGTGGTCCACTCTTTATTTTGTTTTTAATTTAATATGGTTTTATTTTGTGTATTTTAATTATTATTATTTATCTTTACTATTAATTATTTTATTAACATCACGATATGAAAAGATTAACATGAATTTGAAACAACCGTTTGCAACATATATAAAATTACACGACGGTGCGGGTTTCAGAACCCGTTTTACGACAAATGTTACAGGGGGCGTGTAGGGTTTTTGACATTTTGTATGAACTGCAGGAAGAGAAAGAGATGTTACAGAGAGATGTAGGGAACGATTTTGACTCTATGGTTTTTTAAGAATTAACTTTGGGCTTTAATTAAAAAAGTTCTATGAAAATTACACCTAGGATTATATTAACATGGGGGCTTGAGATTGTGACACATAGGATTTGATAACTTTGCTTTATTATAAAGGAAGATGGTTCGCCTTCATGAAGTTAATGAGCTGGTATAGGATTCTAAGGGCAAAGATGAGTGATCAGAACACGCAGTCAATCGCAGACTTGGAATTTTTTTACGGCGTGATCAAATACAACCATGCTTCCAATGAAATATGCATCGGTTAGCCATAGGGGTCCATAAATTTTTTATGTGGGTGGAAACTTTTAGGAGTTGTTTGCCTATCGCTATAAAATAACTTTTTTATCCAGTTCTAGTTAAGTCGTATAAAAAAAGATAATCAAAATTGCATAATGGAAATCCAATATATCTAAAGTTGTGCTCTAAGTGTTTTTATTTTTTGAAATCTAGCCATAAACAATGTTTTTAAAATCGGACCGGACAGTGAACCGGATGCGTTATTGGTCAACTGAAAAGGAAATATTTGGAGGGATTTAAAAAAATCGCGTTCCAGAGTTTTGTAAAATAAGAAAATAGAGAGAGAAATTGAAAGAAAACTTATGTCTTGTTTCCTTCATATTAAATCCTTTCAAATTGGAGAGATTTGGAAGAAAAATTTTATACATAAAATCCTTACTTTTCTTTTCATTTCCTTCGAATTCGGGAACACATTAATTAATTAAAGTTTTCCTTTCTACTCATTTTATTTTATCTCCTTAATTTATTTTCTCTTTATTTCTTTCATTTATTAAACTTGGGAACACAACATTAGTGTGATATCAAACTATATCACATTGTAAGATCAATGTTTTCAAAACCAGATCAAATATCAAACCAGACACGTTACTTGTTCATTGGTCAAAATGGTTGACCGAATTTAAGAATCTAATAATGTTTTATCTAAATTAATGATAAAAATTTTGAAAAAAAAATGTTACACTTTTGTCACATCCCGGATTTCCAACCCAAATTCATACACCGGTGGGCCCGAGTGAGAAGTATCGTGACGTCAGTTGATAACATCACAGTCAATTAAACATGGCTCATCGGAACTCTCTGTAGTAAAATTACTATTACAAACTATATGTTCGAAATAAAAAATAATATACAGGCTCGTAATAGAAGATTCTCAGGCGGATCATAAAATGTACAAAGAAAGAATATAAAACAGACTTTAGGGCAGATATAAGGATTTGCAAGATCCTATTATTTCACTACCGAGCAGCTTCTAGCCTATTTCGTATTGTACTTGCAGCTTAGTCTTTTGAAAATATATCAGCTTTCGCTGGTAAATACACCCGACTAACTCATTTTGAAAGCGTTTTAGAAATTAGATTTAAGTGCATAGGGCACAAATCTTTTGTAACTTGGGACAGTTACTTTGTAACATTGTTAACAGATTCACATGTTTGTCCATACATACAGGGCCCAGTATAGAGACTGAGACATGATTAAATACACACTAGAACTCACGGAGGAGTTATCCCCAACGTCTTGGGTAATTTGCATTTGAGCGTCTGTCAGGTGTATTCCTACACCCCGCGCTAAGGTCGTGGCCATTATCTAACTAGTTCTATACCCGTCCGGTGGACGGGCATATTAATGGTATAATAAAATTAGTATTTTATTGTTTGTATTATAAAATAAATTATTTGTTTAAAACAAAAAAATGTATAATTTTTAATCGAAAGTGTTTTGTATGTTATGCCTTAAAAAACATAGCAAAGCAAGGTTATTAACAATTTCAATATGCATTAAGTTTTTAAATTAACCACTGAGTACTAAAGCATTAAAAAATAGACAGGAAAGTGAATAGACAATGTTAGTAACAATCATGTAAGCTAAATAACAACCATTTGTTAAAGTATCATGAAACACACATGTACTGTACAAATTAATATTTTTTGGCTTTCGAAGTGATTTCCTAGGCCTTAGTCTCTCATGGGAGTCAGCTGCAACACGTTCATTAGTCGATGAGGTGGGAATGCTGCCATTATCAGTATTCACCTCGCGTGTAGAGGTAGCAGAATTTAGTTCATCGTCAGTAGACACAATAGGCTACATTTATCAAAAAAAACATTAGAATGAAAAAAAAAATCAGTAATAGAGTCGTTGCCGAAACTTAACAAAATATACCGATGACATCGTCGTAATAGATGAGACTAATGAAACTCGTGGTCCCCATAACGCTTCCTCTGTCATTTCCCACTCATCAGTTGTGATCCTTGCTATAAACGCAACATCGTCAGCTTCAATATCTTCAGTAGTCTCTTTTGTATGATGTGTACTTGTACCAACAGTAAATGTAATAGTATCTTCGGTTACCAATGTCAAATTCCTATGAATGTATTTTGACACTGTAAAGCGTTGAGAACAGTGAGGTGCCGCATTATATCTATCGACCTTAATCCTAAAAATGACACTTCTAGCACATAAAGTGTCAAGCAAATAATACTGAGCCCAAAAAGGATCATCAACACCCTATACAAAACACATAAATATTAGTATATTAGTATTAATATTAATATGCAGAAACACGCACATGAGCAAATAAAAATAGAGACATACAAGAAAGCGCACACACACACACAACACATAACACACAGACACACATATATATAATATACACACACATACAGGTATACTTAGGTATACATATATGCATATATAATCAAATGTTTGAATTAAATCTTAATAGATAACCTCTGATAAACTCCTAACAACCAACTCTTCTGCAGTTATGTCAAGAAGAGCAACAACAACATCGTCGAACAAAACACATGTCATCTCAGCACCATTATCAAGCACACGAACAACCAATTTGTAACTGTGCAAACATCATTGTCAGAATCTTAGCAATATAAAAAATAAGGAGAGTAACGTATAAAAACTTACGCCTGGTGTGGGTTGGCAACATCTTTTTTACATGTTGGACAATAATAAGCAGCATCAACGAATTGGGTCTTCTTACGACACGTAGAGCATCTAATATACTTCCAGTCGTCCATAAAATCAATACCAATTATTGTTGCAGCGATAGTATACATTGTGCCCTACGATTAAAAAATAAAAAAACTCCAAGAAATGAAATATAATAACAATTAGTTGAATATATAGTTACAAAAAGAATACCTCGGGAACCGCCTGTTCACATAAATAGCGATAAACATCAGAAACACTATTGACATGAAAGACTTGTTTCATTTGTACGTTTGATTTGAACAAAATAGGCACCGGCAACCCAAAAAGGCATCATGTAAGTTTGGTCACAGCATAATTAGTTTTTCACTCATAAATGAGCATTAAGGTAATGAAGATTGTACATATTCTTGAATACGTCACGAATTGGAAGTGGCAGGTTAATATATAAATGAGAAGAGATTGTTGACGTCAAGCATGGAAAATCTAGTAGAATAACAAACATACTACATGAAGTATACATATAAGAAAAAAACTATATACGCGTATTTTATTTTGTTAGATAAACATACCTTCAAACAATCTAACTTTACAAGAGGTCAAAACGATGACAACTGTATTAGCGGCATGACGCCTCATGTCCTCATCACTATACTTAAGTACGAGTTTGCCCCATAGAGATACAGGGAGATCCTTGCCACTATATATTATTAAAACATAACCATGGAGAAAATGAGAAACCATACATCAGTGGTACATACATAAATAAATGTGTAAAGAACTTACAATTCATCACATAGAACGATTTGTCGTACTTCCCGGTAACATGATTGCACTTCTTCCAACCCATTGTGAACATAACCCCACTCGCGGAGAACACCGATCACATCTGCTTATAAAGTATATTTAGATAGAACTATGTGAAGTGAAGAAAAAATAAAGGTAAATTACCTGTTAGATATGTGTCGTTGTAAGCACGTGATCTAAGGACATTGAATGGAGTTAGCTCAAAAATATAACGTCTAAACGAACACGGTTGCACCATGGAAGGACTAATGGATGTATTTCTTGTAAACTCAACATGGCAATCCCGTCGCAATGGCCGATACCCCTTAGTATAACCTTTAACAACAAATCGATGCAACCGATATACACAACCCTCATCTAAACGGTTACTAAAAAGATGCATCAGATGATAAGGAATTCTCGCATGAATTTTGCAATCCTGAAAGAAAAAAGCTTGCATTATCTAAATTGCTGTGAAGTATTTACATGACAATGAAAATGTTCACTTACACGCTCATCTGAAAGAATGAGATCAAATGACAAAATGCGATTTGTTTTAGGATTGTACGATGTCCAAGAACGTGAAACCATTACAGTGACTTGCCACCTGTCAGTAACATCAGGGATCAACTCTGAAATATAACGATACCGCATTTGTAGACGATGTGAACCTAAAACATGTGAGAACAACAAATGACTTTGATAAGTTTATAATTATAACAACTAAGTGCATGTAACAAAAGATAAACAATTTTTTTAAACATATAAATTTAGCACACAACAGAATATTTTACAACATTTGGAATAGCAAATTATGCAAAGCATTAAATAATAGATGTTCACAAAAAAAGGAATGTAATTTGATACCTTTTTCGAAATGTGAGTCTTAGGAATTTCGTGTTTTCAATGAAGATCAATATTCAAAAAAATTACTCACACTGACTCATTTCTTGACATGAGAGGTAAGTTGTAAAATACTTCTTGATACACGACATTTCTTATTAGATTGTTAGCGCACTTGCCATCATTGTCAATATAAAAGCGCAGTCCATCACGACATGTAACTCGGGAGGCAGCAACATAAAGTTGGCCATGCGTAAATACGGGTTTTACCAAGTAAGCACAAACATGATTGAATGTTTGCCCTTGACTTTTATTGATAGTCATGGCAAAGCAAAGTTTGAAAGGAAACTGCCTTCTCCTAAGATGAAAGGGCCAACATGTTCCTGTTGGAGTCATATCAATTCTTCTAATAAAAGCTTTTTCTCCAACATGCGTACCCGTAATAATAATTGCCTCAATAACACGACGACTTACTTGACTAACCACCAACCGAGTACCGTTACACAATCCTTTTTCAAATTCAAGTTACGTAGTAAGATGATTGGTGCACCAACCTTTAACTTTAGTACATGATTCGGAATACCGGAAAATTGCAAAGTGTTAAGAAACTCGACCGGATACATAGCCTGAATTTCCTCAAAGTTATTCGTACTTGGACAAATGGCATCAGCACTTAACAACTCGTGAATCTCGCCTGGCAACTTATCAAGAACATGTAGATTGATCTTATCCACCTCATCGTTAGTAGAAGACAAAATACAACGCTCTTGTAGGTAGTCAATATCATTAAATTTTTACGATATGTTAGGGAAAGTATTAGATACTACTACTTCCATCGGATTATTTGAAATGGGGATCAAAAGATCACGAGGGATACGAATCCAAGTGCTCTCATCTTCCCCGTCAACAAAAACTGTACAAAGATGACCGGCCCCCATATCTAAAATCCATTTATTGAATTGTTGTTGTTGTTGTATTAGAGCATCACTACTAACACTTGGATGTCGCAAGCGCATATTAATTGTTAGACAAAACACCTTACACGCACCCCATATAATTGACGGCTTATTTACAGATGAAGCGACAATCTCACTACGTGGAGCATGCAGAATTACCGGAAGAATTTGTCGAAAATCACCTCCGAGAACCACACATTTACCGCCAAAAACTCGATGGTCTGCATCATGGGTGTGATGCCAAATATCTCTAAAAGTGCGGTCAACAGCTTCAAACGCATACCGAAGTTGTAACGGTGCCTCATCCCATATGATAAGTGCAGCGTCATTAATAAGCTTGGCTAAATCCGACTCAACATCTATCAAGCAGCAAGAATCCTTATCAATATCTAAAGGAATTTTAAATCGAGAGTGCTCGGTACGACCACCAGGTAGTAAAAGAGAAGCAATCCCAGATGAGGCAATAGACAAAACGATCTCGCGACATGCACGGATGCAGGAAATGAGTGTCTTCCATAAATATGTTTTCCCTGTCCCTCCACTTCCAAAAACAAAGACAACGCCACCTGTCCCACTATTGACAGAATCAACTACGTAATCAAATATCTCATTCTGTTGTGCATTCAATCCATGAAGTAGATCAGAGAAAATTGTTTCTTCTTCTTGAATGGCGTATGTAAGCTCAGCTGCCATCAATTGACTAACAACTCTATTTGTTAAACGAACTTGAGGTAAATTAGGAAAGTCAGCTAGACATTTACCATGACCAACTAAAATTTTGTCAATCTCAATTAAAGTGTTGTTGCAAATTTCCGCGTCCGTGAATACTGTATTATCATTACCTAGTACTGTACGACGCTTGTAAGGAATATCTTCTGATAAGTAAGGTAAGCAATCAAAAAAAATTGTCGTTGATCGCTAACAATACAAAACAACATAATTGAGACGAACAAATCAGGAAGTTGATCCCCGTACTGCCACTGGTAAGCTTCACGTATTGAATCAAGCCACTCAACATCATCTCCTATTACCCTAACGCCTTGCAAGCAGACATATAAGTCGGATGCTCAACACCATCAACGATACGGATTTCTTTAAAGCTTAATGGTCCATGCACAACATTTAATAACATACGTAGGTAATATTTTTCACCCATAGAAGGACTCACATAATAAATGCGACCAATACACTTCCCCCTATGTCGTGGCATCCATTTCTTGTCCTTTTCATGCCATGTAAAATGTGTTGGAAACTCCACGTATGTGAGTGAACGACCCCATGGGTACTTCTCATTTGCACACATCCATTCAGTAAACTTTGACATGGCAGCCGTAGGACGTTGTGCAACATCCTCAAGCTGGTCATTATCACTAAAATAGACTCTTTGACATCCTTCTTTATGAAAAGGTAACCGTTCAACAGGAATGTCGCGGTACCTCATATCAAACTGAAAGAGCTTCCAACACGCTTCAGAGGAGGAAATATATTGACAATTTAGGTATTCCTCGATCTCATTTTCATTATGTAATAAGGATTCAAATGATGTTTCTACTTTGAGCACCTTCCAAAACCACAGTTACACGATCAGGGCCTTTATTTATGTAACCAAAATGGTATTTGACTAACATACCTTGATTACACCACTCAACGTTAATGTGGCAACCATATTTTACCAACAGGTCACGGTTATAAGGGACCACAAACCGATTATCAAGCTTAATATCTTGAGATCCAACTTTAAACACTCTTGAATTGTTAGGCCTTTTATAACATGGCCATCCATCATTTCGGATGAATGTTTGGTCACAATAATTCTTTGGGTACCCCTTATCACATATACCATTATGCATACAAGAACTTTAAGGATTAAGCGCACCACATGGTCCGTGCATCATTTGCTTACGAACAACATCAAAGGCCACTGGGTCATCCGATTCTGAGGGAAGCTCAGCTGAAATATATTTATCAATATGTTGTACTATATTAATCTTATCTTCGGGTTGTAGGAAAAGCAAAATGTGACAATGCGAAAGTCCTCGTTTCTGAAACTCAATTTGGTATATAACTACAAAAAAACACACACAAAAACAATCTTACATTCAGGAAAGGAATATTGACTAAATTTAACATATATAAAATTCAAATGGCAGTAACGAACCTGCTTTTGCTCGACCGAAAATATTCCCTTTCTTTATGTCCCCAATAAGTTCATCGAGTTCTATTTTAAAAACACGTGAAACAATGTCAGGTCGATCGGATGGTGACATGCCAGGTGTTGTTGCATTAATGTGTCGCGTAATTTCTGGCCACGTTGGATTGCATGTCATGGTGATGAATAGATCTAGAGCCTCGGCCCAACAACAAACTGCCATAGCATCTTGATATTGTTGGATCATGTATCTAGGCCCACCAGTGAATGTCGCTGGTAGGATAACACGTCGCCCAATTGACTCACAAGTTGATTCACCTTCAGCAACACGATCACATATACCGCTATACAAATCCGAATGGATGGTATTTTGGTTTCTTCTATACCAATTTAAATCATTTTCAAGAACTTGAGCATAAGCATCCACTACATATGTCAGAAACAAACGACCACTTTTGTGCAATGTTTTAGCCTCATACCTCCTAACATGTAAACGGTAACCATAAAATTCTCTTGACGAAACAGTTTTTCGCCTACTTGTCTCCATAGTATTGCTTAGAGGAATATTGAGATGGAAACCATCTTCTCCATATGGAAATAGCAAAGGATACTGCAGTGGCATAAAACTTGGGTGCAGTTCGGATATACGCTTTGCAGTGCAGCCTTCACGTTGTTCGACAATAATATCACGTGAGTCTGTAGGATTTTCATCACTTGGGATCAATGCAGCTACTTCGCAAGCAGTAGGCAAGCCATATTGTCTTTGTCCTCTGTTTCGTGTGCTAATCAGGCGAAGTCTTAGAGGTTGCATTAATGCATCATTAAACATTTCCCTCGCCATCCTAAACGCTTGTACTAATGCATTACTCTCATCAAGCATCTTCAATAGGTCGCTCACTAAGGTACGAAGTACTGCTTGGTCAGAATTTGCCAAAATATAATTTCGTAAAGCAAAAAAAATGATTGTCAATCTCATTTTCCGTGTCATAAATATACAATTGTGCGAATCTAGGACGAGAATCAGGATGTGTAGGTAACAAAGTCCCAATTCTATGGTGGTTGTGTCCATTTAAATGATAGGTATAAGGCCCACGTCCATCATTTAATTTCGTAGATATTTTCCCACCAGTAGAGGTAAAGATAAAATTGAATTTAGAAGCTTGATATTTTCTCTAAACACCCTAGACCGTGGCTCGCCGTTGTAATTAAGAAGGCTACGCAAAGGTTCAGGAGGATGTCGCATGAGTGGTAATTTGACATTTCCTTCTCCACAACATAACGAAAAACATGGAATTGGTGGAGATAGAGATTTAATAGTTTGTTCCTCATACCAAACCATAGCTCCACAATGCATACATATTTGGTCTGCATTACTGCAATCCCAGTATGATCGAATTTGTCCTATAAAAAAATCAAGAGTAAGTAAACAATCTCGATATCATGTTACGTTTCATATATAAAATATGGTGTGCAATGACATGATACGTACGGGGTCTATTCTCATCTTGATGGTCGTATGATCGAGAAGTCACATTTTGTTGAGGAGGACGTATTCGTGTAGATGGCTGCAAAACCGTAGAAGTGCCGGAAGATTGTACAAGTTCATTTGTGGTACTAAAATAATGTACATCATTTCTGTTGGTATTATCATCTGCACATGAATCAAATGTAACTTGAGGGGGATTTCAATGGAAAAGGGCTACATGTTCGTTATTATCATGCAAATCCCAATTACTATAAAATGAAGGTCAGAAGTAAAGCCCACCGTATCGACATTGTTTTGTAGCTGTAACCACAGGCGTCGGATTGGGAGGTCGTCCACGTAATCTAGGAAGACCCCTACAACGCCTACTTGTATTGGCTTCTCCATGAGCAAATGAAGTTGTGACGTGAGAAGGTGTTGGTGAGACTATATCAGAACCACTAGACATAGGATGATCTCCATCAACACCGTCCATTACAAAATTCTAGTTTGGAGAAATAATCACAAGAATTAGTTATAATATGACTTGGTTTCTTCTATGTTTCCTATAATTTAGGGTTTTGCATTTGTATAACGGTGTCTTCTATGTTTCCTATAACTTAGTGTTTTTCACATCATAATAAATGATTTTTATAGAATGGTAAGGAGTATTAATTATACTTGTATTATTAGTATTTTTTTGGTGGACAATTACATTTTGTTACACGGCTGGTGCCTTTACAAATGTTTTATGGGGAACATAAGAATATATCAATTTTTTCCAAGATTATAAATTCCAAGGTGGACTGGTGTTTGGAAGCCACTTATCAACAAAACCTCAATTAAGAATTTCTAAATCTTGATTGCATAAATCTTTACTAAAAAACAACATTTACATGAATATACGTATTATTATATATAAAATATGGACGACAAATTAAAAATGTTTTTTATACGATACTTATTAATTTAATACCGCCATAGATATGTGTGTATAATTATAATAATAGAATATTGTTTGAGATATTTATATAATTATGTTTGGTAATTTATATAATTATGTTTGGTAAATATAAAATTGTTTATGCAATTTTGGTAAAAAACAATTAAGGCAAATTTTTATTTCGTTGTAAATTATCAAATATGGTATGTTTAAATAAATAAATAAAAAAGCAATCTAAATACAAATAGTAAGTTATAATGGAAATTTATAAAGTAATGGTTGATAATGGAAATGCGTAAAGCAATGGGTATGGAAATGGATCTAAAAAAGAAAGGGTTCTCATATAATTATGTGACAAGAATGTGAAATAACTGAAAGTATAAGGGGTAAAAATGTATAATCAGAAGCGGTGCAATTAGTTTGTGGGATTCTTGTGGACTGGAGTGTAAAATTGTTGTGACTGCATATAAAACACCTCATCAGTCATTTAGGGTTTCATCCTCTCTTTCACTTGCACACCTACCTCTCTGGATTCGTTCGATGGAGATCCGTTCTGGATCTCGTTTAGTTGTTGATCCGGTGGTGGATCAGTATTGTTATTGATCTGGTAAATCTCTATATTTGTTGTTCTTCAGTCTCATTGGGCTGGTTGTTCTTGATCCAGTGTTGGATCTTGTAGTTTGATGTTTTTCTTTCTATGATCAACTGATATTTTCTATAATCAGAAGGGTTGCAATCAGTTTGTGGGATTCTTGTGGACTGGAGTGTAAACTTGTTGTGACTGCATATAAAACACCTCATCAGTCACTTAGGGTTTCATTCTCTCATTCACTGCACGCCTACCTCTAAGTATCTCTCTGGATTCGTTCAAAGGTGTTACGACCTGATGGAGATCCGTTGTGGATCTTGTTTAGTTGTTGAGCCGGGTGTGGATCAGTATTGTTATTGGTCTGGTAGTTCTTTATATACTTGTTGTTCTGCAGTCTCATTGGGCTGTACTTTGATATTTTATCTGTTGTTCCTGTATTTTTAATTTGTGTTGATTTAGGTCTTACATAAGTAAGATCTAGTGTTTGGGGAGTGTTTTCTGGTTTGGGAAATAAATAAAAAATGTGTCAGCGTTTTGTTGCTTCTCTGTTGTTCTGCGTTGTTTCTTTAAGTTGTTTGTTGTTCGTCTTGATTCTTCATACCATTTGACTTGAGTTCAGAGCTGGGGAGTGCATTCGAGCAGGTGTTTGTGTGTTGCTTATGAGACGCTGAGGGCTTCACAAGAGGGAGTTTCAATAGCTATTTTGAAGTTGTTGCGAAAG
Organism: Scalesia atractyloides; assembly: GCA_947069175.1. NCBI lineage: Eukaryota > Viridiplantae > Streptophyta > Magnoliopsida > Asterales > Asteraceae > Scalesia > Scalesia atractyloides. The sequence continues at coordinate 69,770,929 of CAMTDV010000116.1, forward strand.
AAGCAGACGAGAAAGAGACTGAGAATGGAAACCCAAAGTTACCGGTGTCGAAATCGGAGGAAGATGGAGTGGCTGAGACGTCTGGTGAGAAGAGAAGACGAAATGTTAGTCATTGTTAAACAAAGTTTCTCTTGAATTCAGATTGTTTCTTTTGGTGTATGTTGATTTGGTTACTTGATTTAGTAACTCGATATCATATATTAGCTACAACAATACCACCTAAAAATGTCGAGGTTCCTTCAATGGCTATAGCAAGAAAAGTAGATGCCTTCAAGAGTGGACGTCCCCTCCATTTCTTTGAACTTGTATAGCTGTGGAGTCTTTGTCAATTTTGGAAAAGATGCATTCAAGATGATTTGTTAGGTGGTGAAGAGAGCAGGGGTTGTGGTGGATAGTGGTTTTGTTGGTTTGGTTCCGGCTGCTGGAATTAAACGATCGGTTAGAGATAGGTTAGGAAGCAATGTGGATGAGCAAGTGCCCGACTCGATGAGAAGCATAGGCATAGCGTTATATTCGAGCGTGCTTGGTGTTGCGAATTTTTATAGCAGTTTTTTGATCGTTGTTGTTGGGCGTGTTACGGGGAAGTTTGGGTCGAGTTGGTTCGGGAAGGATCTGAATAGCAGTCGGCTAGATAGTTTATTTTTACACATAAGAAGTGACATTTGGGATTTTTGGTGAAACAGTACTCTCGATGGCAGTTACGGAGTGCCTAAAGTTCACTATAAAGGAAAGCAAGGAGACTACTACGTCATGGTATGATAAAAAGTTTTTATTTTTTCATTTAGAAAAATAACTTTTTTACACAGTATTAATCATTTTATTTTTGTTTTTCTTACATTTCAGGTCATGGACACGTTAGGGCCTAGTTTGTGGGATGTTTGGAATTCTTCTGGGCAATCATGAGTTCCTAAACTTATTTTATTTATTTATTTTTTTTTTTTTTGCATTTTGAGTTGTTTCATGGCAACTATAAACCATGTAATTGATAAACGATGTGTTCATTCATGTGAGTTGACTTGTTGACTTTGTGCGTGTTTGTTAGAATGTCATCTGAAATGGTAGCTTTTATAGCTGTGGAGTCTTTGTCAATTTTGGAAAAGATGCATTCAAGATGATTTTTTAGGTGGTGAAGAGAGCAGGGGCTGTGGTGGATAGTGGTTTTGTTGGTTCGGTTCCGGCTGCTAGGATTAAACGATCGGTTAGAGATAGGTTAGGAAGCAATGTGGATGCTGTACATCGCGATAACAAACGGTTTGTTTTTCTGGCTCGTGTTCTATATTTTATAGAAACAACAAAGGCTGCAGTCATGGTCTTCCTTATGAATGGCAAGCTTACAAGTATGTACAATTTCTTTCAAACATATCTACATATTTTGTTTACACATAAGAAGTGACATTTGGGCTTTTTGGTGAAACAGTACTCTCGGTGGCAGTCACGGAGTGCCTAAAGTTCACTATAAAGGAAAGCAAGGAGACTACCACGTCATGGTATGATAAAATGTTTTTATTTTTTTTCATTTAGAAAAATAACTGTTTTACATAGTATTAATCATTTTATTTTTGTTTTTCTTACATTTCAGGTCATGGACATGTTGGGGCCTAGTTTGTGGGATGTTTGGAATTCTTCTGGGCAATCGTGAGTTCCTAAACTTATTTTATTTATTTATTTATTTTTTGCATTTTGAGTTGTTTCATAGCAACTGTAAACCATGCAATTGATAAACGATGTGTTCATTCATGTGAGTTTACTTGCTGACTTTGTGCGTGTTTGTCAGAATGTCATCAGAAATGGTAGTTGTATAGCTTTGGAGTCTTTGTCAATTTTGGAAAAGATGCATTCAAGATGATTTGTTCGGTGGTGAAGAGAGTAGGGGCTATGGTGGATAGTGGTTTTGTTGGTTCGGTTCCGGCTGCTGGGATTAAACGATCGGTTAGAGATAGGTTAGGAAGCAATGTGGATGTTGTACATCTCGATAACAAACGGTTTGTTTTTCTTGCTCGTGTTCTATATTTTATAGAAACAGCAAAGGCTGCAGTTATGGTCCTCCTTACGAGTGGCAAGCTTACAAGTATGTACAATTTCTTTCAAACATATCTACATATTTTTTTACACATAAGAAGTGACATTTGGGCTTTTTGGTGAAACAGTACTCTCGGTGGCAGTCACAGAGTGCCTAAAGTTCACTATAAAGGAAAGCAAGGAGACTACTACGTCATGGTATGATAAAAAGTTGTTATTTTTTTCATTTAGAAAAATAACTGTTTTACATAGTATTAATCATTTTATTTTTGTTTTTCTTACATTTCAGGTAATGGACATGTTGGGGCCTAGTTTGTGGGATGTTTGGAATTCTTCTGGGCAATCGTGAGTTCCTAAACTTATTTTATTTAGTTATTTTTTTTTTTTTTTTGCATTTTGAGTTGTTTCATAGCAACTGTAAACCATGTAATTGATAAACGATGTGTTCATTCATGTGAGTTGACTTACTGACTTTGTGCGTGTTTGTCAGAATGTCATCAGAAATGGTAGCTTGTATAGCCTTGGAGTGTTTGTCAATTTTGGAAAAGATGCATTCAAGATGATTTGTTAGGTGGTGAAGAGAGCAGGGGTTGTGGTGGATAGTGGTTTTGTTGGTTTGGTTCTGGCTGCTGGGATTAAACGATCGGTTAGAGATAGGTTAGGAAGCAATGTGGATGTTGTACATCGCGATAATAAACGGTTTGTTTTTCTTGCTTGTGTTCTATATTTTATAGAAACAGCAAAGGCTGCAGTTATGGTCCTCCTTACGAGTGGCAAGCTTACAAGTATGTACAATTTCTTTCAAACATATCTACATAGTTTATTTTTACACGTAAGAAGTGACATTTGGGCTTTTTGGTGAAACAGTACTATCGGTGGCAGTCACGGAGTGCCTAAAGTTCACTATAAAGGAAAGCAAGGAGACTACCACGTCATGGTATGATAAAATGTTTTTATTTTTTTTTTCATTTAGAAAAATAACTGTTTTACATAGTATTAATCATTTTATTTTTGTTTTTCTTACATTTCAGGTCATGGACATGTTGGGGCCTAGTTTGTGGGATGTTTAGAATTCTTCTGGGCAATCGTGAGTTCCTAAACTTATTTTATTTATTTATTTATTTATTTGCATTTTGAGTTGTTTCATACCAACTGTAAACCATGTAATTGATAAACGATGTGTTCATTCATGTGAGTTGACTTGCCGACTTTGTGCGTGTTTGTCAGAATGTCCTCAGAAATGGTAGCTTGTATAGTTGTGGAGTCTTTGTCAATTTTGGAAAAGATGCATTCAAGATGATTTTTAGGTGGTGAAGAGAGCAGGGGCTGTGGTGGATAGTGGTTATGTTGGTTCGGTTCCGGCTGCTGGGATTAAACGATCGGTTAGAGATAGGTTAGGAAGCAATGTGGATGTTGTACATCACGATAACAAACGGTTTGTTTTTCTTGCTTGTGTTCTATATTTTATAGAAACATCAAAGGCTGCAGTTATGGTCCTCCTTACGAGTGGCAAGCTTACGAGTATGTACAATTTCTTTCAAACATATCTACATAGTTTATTTTTACACATAAGAAGTGACATTTGGGCTTTTTGGTGAAACAGTACTCTCGGTGGCAGTCACGGAGTGCCTAAAGTTCACTATAAAGGAAAGCAAGGAGACTACTACGTCATGGTATGATAAAAAGTTTTTATTTTTTTCATTTAGAAAAATAACTGTTTACCATAGTATTAATCATTTTATTTTTGTTTTTCTTACATTTCAGGTCATGGACATGTTGGGGCCTAGTTTGTGGGATGTTTGGAATTCTTCTGGGCAATCGTGAGTTCCTAAACTTATTTTATTTTTTATTTTTTTTTGCATTTTGAGTTGTTTCATACCAACTGTAAACCATGTAATTGATAAATGATGTGTTCGTTCATGTGAGTTGACTTGCTGACTTTTTGCATGTTTGTCAGAATGTCATCAAAAATGGTAGCTTGTATAGTTGTGGAGTCTTTGTCAATTTTGGAAAAGATGCATTCAAAAGGGTATGTGATTCTGTATATTTTGATTCACTGTAACATGTTCAACTTGAAAAGTTTTTATTTTCTCTCTTATTTGTTGCTAGGTTTATGCCTAACATATATTTTTTAATTTGTGATTGTCTTGAACAATTAATATTCAAATCAGGTATGTGCATGGAGACGTAAAACCGGAAAACTTTCTGCTCGGTTAACCGTCAACACCTCAAGAAAAGAAACTATTTCTTGTTGACTTAGGGCTAGGTAAAGATCTCATGATCAGAATTTAATTCTTTCTTATATTTTATTAGTAATTAATAAGTTTGTATATGAAATGCAGCAACAAAGTGGCGAGAGAGTGCCAGTGGTCAACATGTTGATTATGATCAGAGGCCTTACATGTTTAGGTAATATTCAATTTTAACAAATAACTGAAGATAACTCTTCATTTAGTATAATATTCGTTTGATCTACAGAGGAACAGTTAGATACGCGAGTGTGCACGCACATCTGGGTAGGACAGCGAGTAGAAGAGAGGATCTAGAATCTCTTGCATATACACTCGTTTTTCTTCACCGTGGTAGACTTCCTTGGCAAGGGTATCAGGTATAGCTTGTTTGTCAAGTTACAGTTTGTGGTTTAATCTATATCTATACTAAATAAAAAAAACCAATGGGGGACACATGTTATTCATTGGAGTCATATATTTTTTGGTGTCTATCTCCTACTTAATTATGGATACTTATACTTATTTTTTAATTAAAAATAGTTATTATATCATTAACGAAATCAATTTAATACTCAATCAATTATTAATTTTCTGTATAAGGTTATATTTTTTACTTAAAAGCTTCACCAAGTTCAAAATTATGTTGGTTAAAATTTTAAAAACGAAGAATAATGATGATACTCGTTTTTATAAGTGAATTCTAAAAATTTTCAATTATTTAATGTGGTTGGATGGTAATAACGGTAAAAATACAAATGTTAAATAATAAGAAAAGGGGTATCAAAAAATCAAAGTTAATACCCAATTAGTAGTATAATGTTTAGAAAAATTAACCTAACAAAATTTACAACTGTCACGTCAATGTTCATTTTTTAAAATACATATCTAAACGACTTTGTATGTTAACAAATTACATTATATTTTATTCTATTAGTATAATACACGGATTTTTTTAACCGTGCGATGCATGTTTTCTTTAAAACATAAATTTTTTATTAATAATTATATAACATTACATCTACCAACCCGTGTAATAAATATGATTGTAACCTAGTTAAATTTAATAGTAAAATCTGTGTTATTTGTTGATAGGGTGACAATAAATCATTTCTAGTTTAGTTAATATGTGGCTTTTGTTGTTGACTTGGCACACACTTGGCGTAGATTATATTTTTCTTACTATTTATCTTTTATATCACAATAGTTACCTAACTAAACAAAGTAATAATATATTAATTACTAATTTAGGTTCCATTCACAAATTTGCTATTTATTTTGAAACCAATGGCCTCTCACCATTCAATTATTATTTTTTCTGTTGTATATATTCACAAATCACAACTCTATATTTGTTTCCTAATTTATATTTGTTTTCTCATTAGACTTTTATGGTATAGTATTATTTAACAAAGTAAGATTTTTCATAAACATGTTTAATGATTAGGGATTATTTAAGATAACTATTGAGCTTTCAAGAAGTATGATTTTTTATAATCATATAGAAATAAGTATTAACATACCTAATGACAGGTTGCTAGAATAATTAATGTTAATGTCTATGAAGGTTAAAACAAAAATAATTAAAAAAGGAATAGTACCTTAAAACTTGAAAGAGAATAGGCTGAGAATCCTACATAGCTTCAAATCCGTGTAATTCTTCTAACATATCTAAGAAAACATTAAAACTTGAAAGAGAATAGACTAAGAATCCTACAGGTTTTGATAGCAGAAAGGAGTGGCCTTATTTGGGTTGTCCGAGACAGAAGGTAAATTTTTTAACCTCTATTAAGCTTTATATATACATGTTTACATGCAGCAAAATGCTGCCCCACTTTGAAAAACTGCTTATGACAGCTTCCAATTTTTTTTGGAGATTTTATAACTTGTCGGGAGGGAAAACATTGAATAACTACTTATGACAGTCTCCATTTTTTTGGAGATTTTTTAATTGGTGGGGAGGGAATTTAAAAAGGTGTCTTTGGAGAAATTATTATTCACGTTAAATAACTACCTGTGAAAGCTTCCATTTTTTTTGGAGATTTTTTAACTGCTCGGGATGGAAATTAAAATTTTTACAATGACGTCATTACGGAAATTATTATTTGTTATTTCTAATAGCTAAATGCACTTACATTTCCTTTTTTATATAAAATGGTAGTCGTTAATTATACAACGTATCTCGAAAACTATAACTTAGATCAAAACCTTGATTATTTTTTTATTAATATATTTCATACAACAATATTATTACATTTTAAAAATAATTATGTATGTATTACAAAAGTCTTGTTTTAGTTGTAAACCGAAGCATTATGATTAATTATTTTTATAAATATGCTATTTTATAAAACTTATTATTTAAGAAATGATTTTAACCCTTTGATTTCTTTACATAAACCGAGTGCATTTTCTTTTATTATTAAAGTATTCCTCACTTGCATGCCATCTGTATTTAGTTACTTTCAACACATCAAATATTAAATTAACTTTTTTGACATGTGTTTTTGACATGTGTTCTGCCAATCAGACAACATGAATTGCACTAAACCTTTATAAATGTTTATATATCTTGAGGTATTATTTTTTCTGTAATTAAGTAAGTATCTATTAATATCAATATCGTACAAATATCATTAATAATATATTAGTATTACTATTATACTAAGGCAACTTATATAAAGGAAAGATGTAAAATAAAGTTTAACTCATCTGGATAGATTAAAAACTAACTAAACATGGTTCAAAGTAAAGCTAAAAAAAACCATAGCAAATACTTGTCAAAACTAAAGCTTTAAACGGACTCCACTTGAACAACTCGTTCACGGGAACGTACTTCAATTAGTGGAATTTATATTTCTTCCAAAAACTCTCCATTGAATCTGCAGTATCAACCACCTGATCGTCGGCTGTTGATCATCTTCGGAAGCTCCATGATCACTGTTGCTGACGTTAATAACCTCTTCCCATTTCCAGGTAGCAAGAGACTCCAACCTTTTGTTTAGCTTGTCGCACTTCCGTTTCTAAGAAAACAACAATTTAAAAAGTTAATGTGGATAGAAGAAATAAAATATATAACACCAATGTAGTTCAGATTTACCTGCTCACTTATTTCACGAAGAATTTCGGAAGCGCATGGAGTTGATCTCCATCACATTGCATTATCTCAACACTTTTTAAAGGTTTATACAAAATCAATGTGCATCATTAGGTACCACTTTTACAGGTTTCTACAAAATAAACATAAATTTTAAGTATGTTTAATTACAGGTGATTCAAGGTGTTGCTGCTCTTTGTCTTCTTCGGTTTTGCAATCATACTTTTCAACTCGGTAAGTTCGCTCCGACTTAAAATAGAAAAGATAAAAACATTATGAAGTATAATGGTAGGCAAATGTATAGACCACAAAGAATTTACGTTTAAATAAATTTACTTACAGGTAATTCAAGGTGTTTTTGCTCATTTTCTTCTTCGGTTTTGGGATCATATTAGTCAACTCGGTAAGTCGGCTCCACCATAAAATACAAAAGATGAAACTATTGTAAGGTATAATGGGTAGTAGCTAATGTGCAGAACTGAAAACACTTTTACAGGTTTCTACAAAATAAACATAAATTTTAAGTATGTTTACTTACAGGTGATTCAAGGTGTTGCTGCTCTTTGTCTTCTTCGGTTTTACGATCATACTTCTCAACTCTGTAAGTTGGCTCCGACTTAAAATAGAAAAGATAAAAACATTATGAAGTATAATGGTAGGCAAATGTGTAGAGCACAAAGAATTTACGTTTAAATATATTTACTTACAGGTAATTCAAGATCTGCTTCATTCGTCTTTCGCTGCTCCATTTGCTTAAACTTTGATAACCTGTTTTGTTCTAGAAAAAGTAATTGTGGTGCTTCTTATATATAGGCTGCGATTGGCAGTTTCAACATACCTTACTTGCCCACTACATGATAGTTTCTTCGTCTATCAACTGAAAACTGGTGAGAATTAAATCAAGACGTGGTAAAAATATCTAATATTTCACTAACTGCATATTATTTTTTTAAACTTTTATAATATGATCACATGGTCAACAATGCAGGTACAAAAGTGCAGATTCAAGTGTTAATATGTAAATGCCAGTTAACCAAATGAAATTATATATCATAGGTAAACTATCTAATTATACATTTATATTTTATAATGACTCTTTACAGTTAATTAATAATGCACATTGTTCTATTTACAAGTTTGAATTGATACAACCAAGTATATAATTTGATATTAACAAATATTTTTATTTTCTGTTTAGTATATAGGTTTGTTTTTTCACTTTTTTTACATACAACTGTACATACTATTATAGTTGAATTTTTTTATTACATCTATGTTTTACAAAGCTCTTTTTAGCTTAGTAACAATGGTTAATTTTTCTAGTGTGATTTTTTGTGCAGGTTGCATTTAATGAAGTTGTATTTTTGTTTTAACTGTTGTTTTTGTAAGTTAGAACGTGGAGGGAAGTTTCTTTTGTAATTGTTGGTTTCACAATCTAATCGTGCCCAGTAATGTTCCCATTAAAATCGGCTTAGCAGGTGAAAGAAAATCTAGGAGGATAACTATCAAATAACTGCTGCTTCTAGAAGGAATTTTATATTTTAAATGGCTGAGATTTCATCTCAGCTTGATCCAATGGCCTAGATTTCTTTTTGTTCCCATTGACTTTAATGGGAACATAAAAATATATAATGTAATGAGCCGAGGATATCCAGGATATGGTAATTTAACCCCTGATGTTTAAGTTATCAAACAAAACTGATTAAAACAGAATATGCGGATTTACTAGCCACAATCCGGCATTCGATTGATCCCATTTCTGACCAAGCGGTAATAATTTACCGTATCCCAAGCCAGGGAAAATAAGTCAAGAGTATTTACCTGAGTTAGTCTTGATTTAAAAATGCAAGATTTAATATCTCAACCGTATCCAAAATGATCTAAGTGCAGATAGCATTTACCGGAGGGCTCTAGTCTGGATTATGGCATAAGCTAACCAATTAAATACTAACGGTCTTATTTAAGCCATAGACTTAGACCGAGTAGTGTACAGGATCAAGACGTATAGCGCTTGATTAAACGATGACCGGATAGAATGTAGTTTAAACCCGACAAGTACTTTGACTTGCATTATATGGGTAAACTATAAACATTCTGGATTTTGAAACTCAAATGACAAGGTTAAACCCGTAAACTAGTTACATATACTTAACCGTACACTTATTAGCGATATCGGGTAACCGGATAAGTCATGGACAAGTTCTATATGCCATTATATTTCAAATAAGTTATAATATCAGTAGGATATCAACTTTTATGCCCGTTATGGTTTTAAGATGAAACTTATGCCTCATAAGGGCGTTTCGGTAATTTCATATCGTATAAAAGGAACTTGAATATAGTTTAATGTTATAACTATAAGTATTCTGGAAAAATAACTTACTTATGATATAATATCAGTAGGATGTTAATTATATGTGTAATTTATCTTTTATAACCAAACTATGCACCGAAGGGGCATTTTGGTCAGTTTACACATAGTTTATAAATTATTTTGGGATTCTGGGTTTATATGATGTACCTACTGTAAATATATTTAAAGTAAGTTTTAAAATCAGTAGGTAACGAGTCTTGGTCAATTAATATGGTTTAAAACCATACTATGCGCCGAAACGACGCTTATGTCGTAAAATGACGTTTTATGCGATGTTTAATGAAAACTGATGTTAATGTCAGATTAAAAAGTCTTAGATATGTTATTTAATATAACATATCAATAGGTAAAAGATTTAACTTGAAAAGATTTGATTAAAACCATTTTATGAGCCACAAGGGCTAAATCATCATTTATCGACATAATTCAAGTACCTGCTTGTAAACCCAGTTTATAATCTGGTTTGACATCCCAAATAATCCTACTTATAATATTATATCAATAGGAAACTTATTTTCAAGTTCATTATCATTAAAACCTTGATTTATGCAAAAAGGGCATTTTGGTCAAAGATGGTATATTTACGGAACTTGCGCATAAACTTAGACTCTGATTATGATCATGTAATATAACCTCAGAGGTTTATGCTACATTATATTATGATCATAATGCAACTTTAGATTAGTAGGTAACTAATCTAAATTGGGTCAGAATCGAAAATCAAAGCAGAAGTCAAACTTCGCGACTTTCGGTTGCGAACCGACCCTAGAACTGAAAATTGACGAGCCGAACATGTTCTTACATGTTCTAATAATTATTACTAACTTGTTTAAGTGTCAAAACAGGTTTCATAACATATATAAGACCATTTCATGATTTTTCTGAAAAATGACCTGTTTGACTTTTTAATATCATAACTTTGACCAGTCAATTGGTCTAGCAAACGTGATCTTCAGGAGCTGCCCTTTATAGGGACTAACACCTACCTTATTACAATCACTTAGCCATGTTCTTTACTAACAATGGCTTGACCATAATGGTCTCAACCGAAAGTCAAAGCGTTTTCCTTAAAACGCATGACTTTTGGCTATAAAAGCCTATAAACGAAAATGCAAGAGCAAGGAACACTTACTAGAGGTTCCTAGAATGCAAGAGAACTTAGTTGGATGCTCCTTTCAGTTAGGAACTTTCAGAGGAGGGAGAAGAGTTGAAAAAATGAGAAAGGTGCAAGTTCAAAGGTTGAACCTTTGCACCTATTTATAGTTGGAGAGCTTGAAGGAGGTGATGCCAGGTGCTAAGGGGTGTAAGAGGGAGCTTACAAGTGTCCTAAAACGTGGCATAGCTGTTTGGGAAGCCATGGTTTCGAGTAAATGGTTTTTGGCACCTTTGTGTGGTAGCCAAGGAATTTTTCTGCAGATACAGGTCTCTGGCGGGCCGCGAGAGGCACAGGCCCTGCCTTCGCGCCAGACGAGCGCCCTTAAGCCAGTTTCAAAGTTTGACACTTTTAGCCCCTAAACTTATAAAACCTCTTTAAACCTCCTAAAACACCTTTTTAGCACTTTTAGCCCTCCGTAGCCAATATTTGGCGTACACGGGATTATGCCCGGACATTGTCGAGCTCTTGGTTCGTTAAAAGGTCACTCAGAGGTATAAATTAATATGTTGACACTTTTAGTCCCTCCAACGTCTAACTTTTATATGATTACGGATTCAATACCTCTCGTCCAACACATGGGACATATGAGAGTTAGGACTTCGTAAACGATCACTCAGAGGCTCATTATAAGCATGTTGACTCCGATGTCACTCAGAGGCTGGGCATGTTGACACAACGGTCACTCAGAGGCCAAGTTTTAAGCATGTTGACACCAATGGTCACTCAGAGGCTCGGTTTATGCATGTTGACATTAGAAGATCACTCGGAGACTTAGTTTGAGCATGTTGATGCTTTTAGTCCCTATTAGTCTTTAATAGACTTAAAATAAAAATACGATACGTGTCACTATATTATTGGACACGATTTTACAGGGTGTTACATCATCACCCCCTTAAAAGAAATCTTGACCTCGAGATTTTATTCAAAAAGATGGGGGTACTTTTGTCGTATAGTGGACTCAACCTCCCCATGTAAAGGAGTCCCATTTAACCTTTACTATAGGTATCATTTTTCTTCAGAGCTTCTTAACCTGTCGATCCTCGATCGAAATAGGTTTCTCAACGAACCTCAGGTTTTCATCTATTTGCACATCTTTACGTGACATTGTTAGCGATTCATCAGCTAGACATTTCTTGAGATTACTGATGTGGAACACATCATGAATTCCACTAAGCTCCTCTGGTAACCTGAGCTTATAAGCTACAGTGCCGACACATTCAACTATCTCGAATGGTCCGATATATCTTGGGCTTAATTTGCCCTTCTTTCCAAAGCGCATCACACCTTTCCAAGGTGACATTTTTAACATGACTTTGTCCCCTACTTGGAACTTAAGAGGTTTACGCCTCTTGTCAGCATAGTTCTTCTGCCTGTTCCTGGCAGCTTTGAGACTATCACGGATTTGCACAATCTTTTCCGCTGTCTCCAGGACAATCTTTGGTCCTGATAGTTGGGCTTCCCCAACTTCTGCCCAGCACACGGGCGTTCGACACTTTCTCCCATACAAGGCCTCAAATGGAGCAGCTTTGATGCTCGTATGATAACTATTATTGTAGGAGAATTCTATTAGGGGTAGGTGGTCATCTCAACTTCCACCTAAATCAATCACACATGCCCTAAGCATGTCTTCCAATGTCCGGATAGTACGCTCACTTTGACCATCAGTCTGCGGATGGTAAGCCATACTAAAATTTAATCTTGTACCTAACGATTGTTGGAAAACTCTTCCAAAAGTGAGATGTGTATCTAGTATCTCTATCAGTTACAATAGATACCGGCACACCGTGTAGGGACACAATCTTGTCCACATACAACTTAGCCAATTTGTCGGAGTTATACGTTTCTTTAATTGGCAAGAAGTGTGCTGACTTAGTCGGCCTATCCACTATGACCCAAATCATGTCATTACCACGTTTGATTTTTGGTAACTTGGTAATTAAATTCATAGTTATCATTTCCCATTTCCAGGTGGGAATTTCCAATTGTTGTAGAAGTCCTGACGGCTTCTGATGTTCGGCCTTAACTTGCGAACACGTCAGACACTTAGCTACATAAGTGGCTATGGATTTCTTCAAACCCATCCACCAATAATTCTTCTTTAAATCTTGGTACATCTTGTCACCACCGGGGTGAACTGAGTATCTTGAATTGTGCGCTTCTTGGAGGATTAGATCTCTAAGTCCTCCAAAGACTGGAACCCATATCCTATCATTTAATCTAAGGATTCCATCCTTTCCAGGCGCTAACTGATCTACAGTTCCGCCTAAATCCCTCGTTGGGGATATTAGCCTCTAATAAGGCTTGCTTTTGTGCATCTAATAGCTTCTCTCTTAAGCTATTTTGAGCTCAATGCTCTTGGCGTTAATCCTTATAGGTTTAACCCGTTCCTTGCGACTTAAAGCATCAGCAACTACATTTGCTTTGCCCGGATGGTAGCGAATTTCGCAATCGTAATGATTAAGCGTTTCCATCCATCGGCGTTGTCGCATGTTCAATTCCTTCTGATTGAACAAATGCTGGAGAGTTTTATGGTCTGTATATAATACACTTTGTGCCATATAAGTAATGTCTCCATAACTTTAGTGCGAATACAACGGCACCCAGTTCTAAATCATGGGTGGTGTAGTTCCTCTCATGCACCTTTAATTGTCGTGATGCATAGGCAATCACTTTGCCTTTTTGCATTAGCACACAGCCCATGCCGTGTGCGATGGATCAAAATAGACTACAAATTCTTCAATACCCTCAGGTAGAGATAACATAGGAGCATTGCTCAACTTGTGTTTAAAAATCTCAAAGGATTCTTGTTGTTTCGGGCCCCAATTAAATTTAATATTCTTACGGGTTAAAGTAGTCAAAAGAGTGGCTATCCTCGAAAAGTTCTCAATGAACCTCCTATAATAGCCTGCCAATCCTAAGAAGCTACGAATCTCCGATGGGGTTTTGGGTACTTCCCAATTCATTATGGCCTCAATTTTGGCAGGATCCACTTAGATACCACGCTCACTCACCATATGTCCAAGAAATTGGACTTCTCTAAGCCAAAACTCACACTCAGAGAACTTAGCATAAAGCTTCTCTTGCCTTAGTAGATCTAAGATGCACCGAAGATGTTTCTTGTGACCAGCTTGATCACGAGAGTAGATAAGTATGTCATCTATGAAGACAATGACAAACTTATCAAAATATGGTTTGCAGACTCTATTCATGAGATCCATGAATGCTGCAGGTGCATTTGTGAGCCCAAAAGGCATCACCAAGAATTCAAAATGACCATATCTGGTCTTGAAGGCGGTTTTAAGAACATCTTCACTTCTAACCTTCAGCTGATGATATCCAGATCTTAAATCAATCTTGAAGAAATAACTCGCCCCTTGAAGTTGGTCGAATAAATCGTCGATCCTGGGCAATGGATAATGGTTCTTGATTAGTATCTTGTTCACGGTAGTCAATGCACATCCGCATTGAACCGTCTTTCTTCTAAACGAAGAGGATAGGAGCTCCCAAGGTGAGGAACCAGGCTGTATAAAGCCTTTCTCTAAGAGTTCATCTAATTGTGTCCTCAACTCCTTCATTTCCGTCGGTGCTAGCCTATATGGAGTTCTGGAAACAGGTGCTGATCCTGGCAGGATATCGATTCTAAATTCTACTTGCCTGTCTGGAGGTAGGCCTGGTAGTTCTTCGGGAAAGACGTCGGTATACTCCGAAATACTTGGGAGGTCTTCAATGTTCGGCTTAGGCTCGTTGATAGTGACTTGTGCCATGTAAATGACACAACCTCTCCCTAAATACTTGGATGCCTTAAATAACGACATGTTGTCTGGTAATCCATATTGTGAATCCCCAAGGATGGTGATCATTTCACCGGATGGGGTTTTTATCTAGATAAGTTTCTTATCGCAGGCAATACGGGCTTGGTTATGAGATAACCAATCCATGCCTAAAACTACATCGAACCCCGCCAATTTCATTGGCAAAAGAGAGATAGGAACAGAATAATTCTTAATAGATATAGAACATCCATCAAGAATGGAAGATGTTGATTCTAATATTCCATCAGCAAGTTCTATCTCATAAGTTTTGTCTAGAGTTCTTATGGGTAAGTTTAATAGTTTACTAAACTTATGATCAACAAAAGATTTATCTGCACCCAAATCGAAAAGAACTCTAGCATATACATCATTGATGAGGAAAGTACCTGTTATGACGTTATTGTCACTAACGGCTTCCCTAGCATTCATCTAGAAGGCACGAGCATTCCCTTTCTTGGCCTCTCCAGGCTTTGCATCATTACTTTTGGGGTTCTTGGTGCAGTTGAATTTAATATGCCCTCTTTCATTACAGTTGTAGCAGACGGCATTCTTAAGATCCTACATTCTTAGGTTTTATGCCCTCTTTTCTTATAGATACCACATGGTCTAGTTTGTGGATCAATACTACATTACATGTCGGCGTTACACCTGACTTATCTTGGTTCCTTTTGAACCCAAATTTTCCCTTCTTTTTAAATCTTTGGGAATTATCCTCCTCCCGTTTTCTTTTCCCGTCAGTCTCATTCATGACTGACTTTTGTCTCACTAAATCTAAGGTGAGGGAGAGGGATAGGTCAACAGTGGACCTATAGGTACTTGGCTAAGCAGCCTTTACCATGCCCTTTATCTCGGGCGCTAGCCCATTGATGAAATGCGTGATGCTTTTGGGTTCAGGGGTAATCAGATAGAAAACTAACCTAGATAGGGAGTTGAAATCGGAAACATACTTCCGACAATCTAGGTTTTTCATTGTGAGAGTCAGAAAGTCCGACTCTATCTTTTCCACCTCGTGGGGTGGACAGTAAGTTTCCTTAACAAGGTCCACAAACTTGGACCATCCCAAATTATACAGGTGTATTTTACCTGTAGACTGGATCATGACTTTCCACCAGATTAGAGCATCGCCCTTAAAGGACTGTGATACATACCTAACCACATCCTTATCAGCACAGCTGCTAATATCCACTATTGTCTCCATTTCATCAAGCCACTTCAAAGCTTCTACAGCTCCTTTCTCCCCATTAAAGTTTTGGGGCTTACAGGAGATAAAGTATTTGTAGGTACATCCGTCTTTAAGAGAACGGGTACTATCAGCAAATTCCAGTTTCTTTGGTTCACTCTTCGCATTTGAAGAGTGAACTGGCTCTCCTTATGAGCTGAAGATGGTGGAATAGATGAGGGTCTGGATCGAGTAGCACTCGACTCCCTAAGTTTTTCTGTGGCCTTTTCCATGGCCTTTCCCACAGCTGCATCTATGCGAGCTTGGAAATCATCATTGTTAATGACCATATTTTCAGCCTTATTAGAGCTAATCTCTCGGTGGCTACTTTTTGCTTCATCTGAGTTTTCCATTTTGAAGCTTTTGCTCTAAATATTAAAAAAATTCCTGTTAGCCATGGTATAACAACCATATTGGCTTTAAACAATTTGGATATAACAATCCATCGCCTAATCAAACTAGTGTGAATATCATCACAACTCTTAGGCTTATCATATCTATATTTGGCCTAGGTCTTAATAGTACCATCATAGGCAAATTACAATTTGGACGTAGTCCATATATTATTAGACAGTGGATCGTAATATCACAACTTTCATCGTCATTCAGACAATTATATAGATCATAAGCTTGTCACTAATGGACATAATAATTGGGCACATTGGCCGGTCACATTGGACATAATATATATGGCATATCAGCCTACATCATAACAGATGTAATTCATGGCACGTTAGCCTACAATTGTCATCACATTGATGACTTTAGTCGGGATCATATTGATCACAAAGGCTATTTAATAGGTCTTAGGACGTAGTCCTTTTACCTAGACGGCTAGTGTGGTTCCTCAAGGCACACCACCAGGATTATGTACATTCCTTAATGTTAACATAAGAGTACCTTAATGATTGATAAATGGTCCCGGTCTCGTTAGACCTTAACGACCTTGGAGGCTTAAACCTAGTTCACCACCTCTGGATATAAGGATAACTTCCCTTAAAAATCCCGATAGAAGGCCCTTTGTCCTTAACTATCAATTCTTGGCCAATGTGTGGTCTGTGCCACTTGGCATAATCAATTCCATTAAGGTCTTTTGGAATTATATAGCAGAGCATAAATTTCGAATAAAATCGAGATGCTCGTTTTGAAGAGGATGAATACATATATATATAATTCCAAAAATACTTCATTAAATTCCAAATAGAAATTACAATACTAGAATCATTGAAATAAATTGTCCATGCAAGGACTATTGAAACAAAATGTCTACGCATGGACTAAAGAAATAACAATGTCCTCACAGGGACTAACATATATTAGAAGAGACTTCACTCGTCCTTCTTTCCCTTAACCAGCTTGGAGAGTTTCTTAAAGAACTTGTTCATCTTCTTCTCCGTTTTCTCCGCTTGTTATTGCATTTCTTTCATTCGTTCCAAGGCCTCATTAATGGCCTCGAGTGGCAGCGGAGGTTGTGGTTGTGGTATACTAGGGTACTGATACCCATAACTTGGATTCCGGTAGGTGGATAAGCAGGTGGCAAAGGAGACGGGTAAAGTGCATTATGCATAACCGCTTGCATTAAGGGTCATGCGACCATGCTTGGTAATTGATTGGTGTATACGGGTTAAAAGGATCATATCCAGACGTGTCTGGATATGTGGGGATTGGGTTATTATAACCCGATGGTGGTGGTTGAACTGTAGGTGTTGGTTCCACCACAGACGAGGTGTTAGAGGGTCCACCCATTTGTGGGTCCTCTCGAATGGTGGGGTAGGGCTTAGGCAAAGGTGGTAGCGAACCCGACCGTTAGCCCGCACGTACCGACATACGTGCTCCTCTTTTCCTCCTTGGCGGTTTTGGTGGCGATTGGGGTTGTTCCACCGGTTCCATGTGCACATCTTCTTGCACGGGAGGTGGTTGGGAGTGATGGGAAGGAGTATTGGCGAAGGTAAATTGGTTACAATATTGGTCCCACTCATTAGGACCTTGGTAAGGCGATCCGGCATAAGAGTTCGAATCGCTTGAGATTTCTATGGGATGCGAATGCGATCCCGACGGTGGCATCTCCGGGTCGGAGTCCTCGTCCATTGGATTTTGCTGATCCAACTGATTCTGATCAGCTGGGGGTGTATTTAAAGATTGGTTTGGATTAAACTCATCATGGTAAGAATGATGAGAGTGATGGGAATGGCGAAAGTGGTGCGAATGGTATGAGTGGTAAGAACTTTAAGTGAGGCCAGGCGAATGTTTGGCAAATGGCCATGAATCTCCCGAGTCCTCATAGGGGTTCGGGTGATGTGGATGTAGGGGAATATGTCCTGAAGGTCCTCCCCTCATTGGTCCTTTTCCTCTTCCTCATACACGTGGCGGCATTTTCCTGTTAAAATTAATTCAAAAACAATACTACTAACTTAATAATGAAATGAGTAATCCTAGGTCAATGCCTAGACTCGGATCGTGTAATGTCACACCCCTGGATTTCCAATTCAAATCCATACACCGGTGGGCCCGGGTGGGGAGTATCGTGACGGCAGTTGATAATCATCATAGTCAATTAAACACGGCACAGCGGAAGTCTTGGAGTAAAATTACTACTACAAACCGAATGTTCGAAAATACAAAATAATATACAGGCTCGTAATAGAAGATCCACGGGCGGATCATAAATTGTACATGGAAAGAATATAAAACTGACTTTGGGCAGATTTAGGATTTGCAAGATCCTCTATCACTACCGAGCACCTCCGGCCTATTTTCGTATTGTACCTGCAGTTTAGTCTTTTGAAAATACGTCAGCTTTCGCTGGTAAATACACCCAACTGACTCATTTTGAAAACATTTCAAAAATGTTTTAAGTGCGTATCAGCACAAAATCTTTTTATAACTTGGGTTAATTGACCGTCCAACCTTGTTAACAGATTTACATGTTTGTCCATACATACGGGGCCCGGTACGGAGACCGAGACACAATTAACATACACACCACTTTGGACTCATGAAGGAGTCAATTCCTCCCAACCTTGTGGGAATGCATAATTGAGCGTCTATCGGGTGTATGCCTACACCCGCACTAAGGTCATGGCCATTTCTATCGTAATGAGCCGAGGATATCCAGGACACGGTAGTTAACCCCCGATGTTTAAGTTTTCAAACAAAATTGATTAAAACAGAATATGCTGATTTACTAGCAATGAATCGGCGTTCGATTGATCCCATTTCCGACCAAGCGGTAATAATTTACCGTAACCCAAGCCCGTATGGGGGAAATAAGTCGAGAGTATTTACCCGAGCTAGTCTTCTTTAATTTTAATAACTCAGCCGTACACAAAAGTACTAAGTGCAGATAGCATTTACCGGCAAGTCTCTAGTCTGGATTATGGCATAAACTAACCAATTAAATACTAACGGTCTTATTTAAGTCGTAGACCTAGACCGACTAGCGTACTTGATCAAAACGTATGATGCTAGATTAAACGACGATTGGATAGAATGTAGTTTAATCCCAACAAGTACCTTGACTTGTATAATATGGGTAAACTATTAACATTCTGGATTTTGAGATTTAAAATGATAAGGTTATACCCGTTTCGGTTAATTTCCGTAAACTAGTTACGTATACTTAACCATACGCATATCTGCGATATCGGGTAAACGGATAAGTCATGGACAAGTTCTATATGCCATTATATTTTAAATAAGTTGTATTATCAGTAGGATATCAACTTTTATGCCCGTTGAGGTTTTAAAACGAAACTATGCCTCATAAGGGCGTTGTGGTAATTTCATACCGTATAAAAGGAACTTGAATATATATTTTAAGTTTATAACCATAAGTATTCTGGAAAAATATTTTATTTATGATATAATATCAGTAGGATATCATTCATATGTGTACTTTACCTTTTATGACCAAATTATGCACCGAAGGGGCATTTTGGTCATTTTACACATAGTTTATAAATTATTTGGGATTCTGAGTTTATAACATGTACCTACTATAATTATGTTTAAATACATTTTAAAATCAGTAGGTATCAAGTCTTGGTCAATAATATGGTTAAAACCATACTATGCGCCGAAACGGCGCTTATATCGTAAAATGACGTCTTTATGCGATGTTTATGAAACTGATGTTAAGGTCAGATTAAAATGTCTTAAATATGTTATTTAATATAACATATCAGTAGGTAAATGATTTACCTTGATAATATTCGATTAAAACCATTTTATAAGCCACAATGTCTAAAATCGTCATTTATCGACATAGTTTAAGGACCTGTTTGAAAACTCAGTTTATAACTTGGTTTAACATCCCAAATAATCCTACTTATAATATAACATTAGTAGAAAAACTCATTTTCAAGTTCATTACCATTTAAAACATTGTTTTATGCGAAAAGGGCATTTTGGTCAAAGATGGCATATTTATGGAACTTGCGCATAAACTTGGATTCTTATTATGATCATGTAATATAACCTCAGAGGGTTATGCTACATTATAATACGATCATAATGCAACTTTAGATCAGTAGGTAACTAACTAAATCGGGTCAGAATCAAAAGTTAAAGCAGAAGTCAAACTTCGTGACTTTCGGTTGCGAACCGCCCTAGAACTGAAAATTAACTAGCCGAACATGTTCTTACATGTTCTAATAATTATTACCAACTTGTTTAGGTGTCAAAACAGGTTTCATAACATATATAAAACCATTTCATGATTTTTCCGAAAAATTGCATGTTTGACTTTTTAAAATCATAACTTTGACCCGTCAATTGGTCTAGCAAACATGATCTTCAGAAGTTGCCCTTTATCGGGACTAACACCTACCTTATTATGATCACTTAGCCATGTTCATTTCGAACAATGGCTGGACCGTAATGGTCTTAACCGAAAGTCAAAGCGTTTTCCGTAAAACGCTTCACTTTTGGCTATAAAAGCCTATAAACGAAAATGCACAAGGAAGGAACACTTACCAGTGATTCCTAGGGTGCACAAGAACTATGTTGGATGCTCCTTTTAGCTAGGAACTTTCCAGAGGAGGGAGAAGAGTATGAATAAGAAAGGTGCAAGTTCAAATGGTGAACTTGATCACCTATTTATAGTTGGAGAATTCAAATGAGGTGAAGCCGGGTGTAAGAGGGAGCTTACAAGTGTCCCAAAACGTGGCATAGCTGATTACAAGTCTATAGTTTCGAATCAATGGTTTTGGAGCTTTGTTTGGGGATCCAAGCCAAAACTTTCTGCTGTAGACCCTTTCTCGCGCCCCGCGAGAGACCCAGGCCAGGTCTCTCGCGGCCCGCGACCGCCCCTTAACCAGTTTCAAAGTTTGACACTTTAGCCCCATAACTTTAAAAAGCTTCTAAAACCTCTTTTAAACACATTTTTGGCACTTTTAGCCCTCCGTATCCAATTCTTGGCATACCCGGGATTATGCCCGGACATTGTCGAGCTCTCGGTTCGTTAAAAGGTCACTCAGAGGTAAGAATTAACATGTTGGCACTTTTAATCCCTCCATCATCCAACTTTCACATATTTACAAAATTGAACCCTCTCGTCCAACAAATGGCACGTATGAGAGTTAGGAATTCGCAAAGGATCACTCAGAGGCTTATTATAAGCATGTTGACTCCGATGTCACTCCGAGGCTGGGCATGTTGACATATCAGTCACTCAGAGGCTAAATTTCAAGCACGTTGACATATCAGTCACTCAGAGGCTAATAATTTAAGCATGTTGACATATCAGTAACTCAGAGGCTGTTATTTATGCATGTTGACATCGGATCGTCACTCAGAGGCTCGGTTTGAGCATGTTGACGCCTGTAGTCCTTATTGGTCTTTAACATACTATATTTAAATACAACACGTGTCACTATACTATTAGACACGATTTTAACAGGGTGTTACATCCTCACCCCCTTAAGAGAAATCTCGACATCGAGATTTTATTCAAAAAGATGGGGGTACTTTTATCACATAGATACTGGCACACCGTGTAGGGACACGATCTTGTCCACATACAACTTAGCCAATCTATCTGAATTATATGTTTTCTTTATTGGCAAGAAATGTGCTGACTTGGTCAGCCTGTCCACAATGAACCAAATAGTGCCGTTACCACTTTTGGTCTTTGGTAACTTGGTAATCAAATCCATAGTTACCATTCCCATTTCCACATGGGAATTTCCAATTGTTGTAGAAGTCCTGACGGCTTTTGATGTTCAGCCTTAACTTGAGAACACGTCACACACTTAGCTACATAGGTGGCTATGGATTTCTTCAATCCCATCCACCAATAATTCTTCTTCAAATCTTGATACATCTTGTCACCTCCCGAGTGAACTGAGTATCTTGAATTGTGCGCTTCTTGGAGGATTAGATCTCTAAGTCCTCCAAAGACTGGAACCCATATCCTATCATTTAATCTAAGGATTCCATCCTTTCCAGGCGCTAACTGATCTACAGTTCCGCCTAATCCCTCGTTGGGGATATTAGCCTCTAATAAGGCTTGCTTTTATGCATCTAATAGCTTCTCTCTTAAGCTATTTTGAGCTCAATGCTCTTGGCGTTAATCCTTATAGGTTTAACCCGTTCCTTGCGACTTAAAGCATCAGCAACTACATTTGCTTTGCCTGGATGGTAGCAAATCTCGCAATCATAGTCATTAAGTGTTTCCATCCATCGACGTTGTCGCAAGTTCAATTCCTTCTGATTGAACAGATGCTGGAGACTTTTATGGTCTGTGTATATAATACACTTTGTGTCATACAAGTAATGTCTCCACAGTTTTAGTGCAAATACAAGGGCCCCCAATTCCAAATCGTGGGTGGTGTAATTCCTTTCGTGCACCTTTAACTGTCGTGATGCATAGGCAATCACTTTGCTTTTTTGCATTAGCACACAGCCCATGCCAGTGTGCGATGCATCACAGTAGACTACAAATTCTTCAATACCCTCAGGTAGAGATAACACAGGAGCATTGCTCAACTTATGTTTAAGAACCTCAAAAGATTCTTGTTGTTTTGGACCCCAATTGTACTTAACATTCTTACGGGTTAAGGTAGTTAAAGGAGTGGCTATTCTTGAAAAGTTCTCAATGAACCTTCTGTAGTAACCTGCTAATCCTAAGAAACTACGAATCTCCGATGGGGTCTTGGGCACTTCCCAATTCATTATGGCCTCAATTTTGGCAGGATCCACTTGGATACCACGCTCACTTACCATATGTCCAAGAAACTGGACCTCTAAGCCAAAACTCACACTTAGAGAATTTAGCATATAGCTTATCTTGCCTTAGCAGTTCTAAGATGCACCTAAGATGTTTCTTGTGAT
The DNA here is from genome assembly GCA_947069175.1 of Scalesia atractyloides. NCBI lineage: Eukaryota > Viridiplantae > Streptophyta > Magnoliopsida > Asterales > Asteraceae > Scalesia > Scalesia atractyloides. The sequence continues at coordinate 69,794,166 of CAMTDV010000116.1, forward strand.
CAGCTTGATTACAAGAATAAATAAGTATGTCGTCTTTGAAGACAATGACAAACTTATCCAAATATGGTTTGTAGACTCTATTCATGAGATCCATGAATGCTGCAGGTGCATTTGTGAGCCCAAAAGGCATCACTAAGAATTCAAAGTGACCATATCGGGTCCTGAAGGCACTTTTAGGAACATCTTCACTTCTAACCTTCAGCTTGTGATATCCAGATCTCAGATCGATCTTGGAGAAGTAACTAGACCCTTGAAGTTGGTCGAATAAATCATCGATCCTGGGCAGAGGATATCTATTCTTGATTGTTAACTTGTTTAGTTCTCGGTAGTCAATGCACATTCGCATTGAACCGTCTTTCTTTTTAACGAAAAGGATAGGAGCTCCCCAAGGTGAGGAACTAGGCTGTATAAAGCCTTTCTCCAAGAGTTCGTCTAGCTGCGTCCTCAATTCCTTCATCTCCGTTGGTGCTAGTCTATATGGAGCTCTAGCTACGGGTGCTGACCCTAGCAGAATATCAATCTTGAACTCCACTTGTCTGTCTAGGGGTAGGCCTGGTAGTTCTTCTGGGAATACATCGGGATATTATGAGATGACTGGTAGGTCCTCTATGTTTAGCTTAGGCTCATTTATGGTAACTTGTGCCATGTAAATGACACATCCTCTTCTCAAACATTTGGATGCCTTAAATAACGACACCTTGTCTGGCAATCCATAGTGTGAGTCTCCGGGGATGGTGATTATTTCACCAGATGGGGTCTTAATCTCGATGAGCTTCTTATCGCAGGCAATTCGGGCTTGGTTATTAGATAACCAATCCATGCCTAAGACAACATCGGACCCTGCTAATTTCATTGGCAGAAGAGAGATAGGGATGGAATGATTCTTAATAGATATAGAGCATCCATCAAGAACGGAAGATGATGTTTCTATCGTTCCATCAGCAAGTTCTATCTTATAAGTTTTATCTAGGGTTCTTATGGGTGAGTTTAATAGTTTACTAAACTTATGGTTAACAAATGATTTATCCACACCCGAAAAGAACTCTAGCGTAAATATTGTTAATGAGGAATGTACCTGTTATGACGTTGTTGTCATTAACGGCCTCCCTGGCATTCATTTGAAAGGCACGGGCATTCCCTTTCTTGGCCTCTCCAGGCTTTGCATCATTGCTTTTAGGTTTTTTGGGGAATAGTATGTTATATGCCCTTTTCCATTGCAGTTATAGCAAACTGCATCCTTAAGATATTTGCAATCTAAGGTCTTATGCCCTTTTCTTTTGCAGATACCACAGGGTTTGGTTTGTGGATTTATGCCACACTGTCCCCAATGCCTATATTTACAGTTCTTGCACAAAGGCTTGTCATTAGACGCGTGCAGGTTCTTCTTGAACCCGAAATTTCCTTTCTTTTTAAATCCTTGGGAGTTATTATCCCCCCTTTTCCTCTTTCCATCAGTTTTAGTCCTAACTGACCTTGTCTTACCAAATCAAGGGTGAGGGAAAGAGATAGGTCTACAGTGGACCTATAGGTACTAGGCTGAGCAGCCTTTACCATGCCCTTTATTTTGGGCACCAACCCATTTATAAAACGTGCAATGCATATGGATTCGGGGGTGATTAAATAAGAAACTAACAGAAACGTACTTCCGACAATCTAGGTTTTTCATTGAAAGAGACAAAACGTTTATCTCTAATTTCTCCACCTCATGGGGTTGGCAGTAAGTTTCCTTGACAAGGTCCACAAATTTGGACCATCCTAAATTATACAGGTGTACCTTACCTGTAGACTGGATCATGGCCTTAAACTATATTAGGGCATCGCCCTTGAAGGATTGTGATACGTACTTGACCACATCCTTATCAGTACAGTTGCTGAAATCTACAATTGTTTCTATCTCATCTAGCCACTTTAGAGCTTCTACCGCTCCTTTCTCCCCGTTAAAGTCTCGGGGCTTGCATGAGACGAAATGCTTATAGGTACATCCGTCTTTAGCAGAATGGGACCTTTCAGTAAAATGTATTTTCTTTGGTTCACTCTTCGCATTGGAAGAGTGAACGAAGCTCTCCTTACGAGCTGAAGAGGGGGTAACCGATAATGGCCTAAAGCGAGTGGCACTTGACTCTCTTAGCCTTTCTATGGCCTTTCCCATGGCCTTTTTGACAGCCGCATCGATGCGAGCTTGAAAATTATCATCATTAATATCTTTGTTTTCAGCTTTGTTAGATTCTACATTCCTATTGCTACTTTGTGCTTCATTTGAGTTAGCCATCTTTAAGTCTTGGGTTTCTATATACAACTTGGACGTAGTCCATATATTATTGAACAGTGGATCGCAATGTCATAACTGTCATTGTCATTATTGACTATTATATAGCTCATAGGCTTGTCCCTAATGGACATAATAATTGGGCACATTGACCTACATCATATCAGATGTATTTGGCTTATCAGCCTGTCCCACTGGACAATAATTGGGCACATTGGCCTACATCATATCAGATGTATATGGCATATCAGTCTGTCCCACTGGACAATAATTGGGCACATTGGCCTACATCATATCAGATGTATATGGCATATCAGCCTGTCCCGCTGGACAATAATTGGGCACATTGGCCTACATCATATCAGATGTATTTGGCATATCAGCTTGTCCCACTGGACAATAATTGGGCACATTGGCCTACAACATATCAGATATATATGGTATATCAGCCTGTCCCGTTGGACAATAATTGGGCACATTGGCCTACATCATATCAGATGTATATGGCATATCAGCCTGTCACGTTGGACATAAATTGGGCACATTGGCCTACATCATATCAGATGTATATGGCATATCAGCCTGTCCCGTTGGACATAAATTGGGCACATTGGCCTACATCATATCAGATGTATATGGCATATCAGCCTGTCCTGTTGGACATAAATTGGGCACATTGGCCTACATCATCTCAGATGTATATGGCATATCAGCATGTCCCATGGGACGGTTAGTGTGGTTCCTCAAGTCACACTACCAAGAGTATGAACATTCTTTAATGTTACATAAAAGTACCTTAATGATTGATTAATGATCTCGGTCACCTTCGACCTTAACGACCTTGGAGGCTTGGACCTAGTACCTTACCTCTGGATAGAAGGATAACTTCCCTTAACTATCCTGATAGAAGACCCCTTCATACTTAACTATCATTTCTAGGCCAATATGTGGTCTATGGCACTTGGCATAATCAAATCTATTAAGGTCTTTTGGAATTATATAGCAGAACATAAATTTGAGTAAAATCGAGATGCTCGTTTTCAAGTGGATGGATAAATATATATATATATATATATATATAATTCCAAAAGTACTTCATTAAATTCCAAATTAAAAATTACAATACTAGAAAACAAAATGAATTGTCCATGCAAGGACTTTTAAGAAATAAAAATGTCCACGCAAGGACTAAAGAAATAACAATGCCCTCGCAGGGACTACATATTATTAGAAGAGACTTCACTCGTCCTTCTTTCCCTTGACCAATTTGGAGAGTTTCTTGAAGAACTTGTTTGTCTTCTTCTCCGTCTTCTCCGCTTGCTGCTGCATCTCTTTCATTCTATCTAAGGCCTCATTAATGGCCTCAAGTGGTGGCGGAGGTTGTGGTTGAGGTTGCGGCATAACCGGATACTGGTTCATAAGTTGGATATCTAGTAGGTGGGAAAGGAGACGAGTAAAGTGCGTTGTGCATAACCGCCTGCATGTAGGGGTCTTGCGACCATGCTTGATAGTCTACCGGTGTAGATGGGTTAAAAGGATCATATCCAGACGTGTCTGGATATGTGGGGATTGGGTTAGTATAACCCGATGGTGGTGGTTGAACTGTAGGTGTGGGTGTTGGTGTTGGTTCCACCACACGTGAGGTGTTAAAAGGTCCACCCATTTGTGGGTCCTCTTGAATTGTGGGGTAGGAGTTGGGCAAAGGTGGTAGCGATCCCGACCTTTGTCCGGCACGTACCGACATACGTGCACCATGCTTCCTTCTGGGTGGTTCAGGTAGTGGTGAGGTTGGTCCACCGGTTCCATGTGGACATCATCTTGTATTGGGGGTGGTTGAGAGTGATGAGAAGGAGTGTGGGTGAAGGTAAATTGGTTCCAATATTGGTCCCACTCATTAGGACCTTGGTAGGGCGATCCAGCATAAGAATTCGAATCGCTTGAAATTTAAACGGGATACGTATTCGATCCCAACGGCGGCATCTCCGGGTCGGAGTCCTCGTCCATAGGGTTTGGCTGGTCCAACTGATTTTGATTGGCTGGAGGCGTGTTAAAGTAGTGGGGTTAGGGTTAAATTCTTCATGGTAAGAGTGTGAATGGGAATGGTGAGTATGGTGTGAATGATAGGAGTGGTGAGAGTGGTAAGAATTTTGGGAATGTGGGGGCGAGTGTCTATGAGAGACAGAGCGTCTTGCTGGTTGCCAAGGAGATGAATCTCCTGATTCTTGGTAAGCATCTGAGTTGTGATGTTGAGGAGGGATGCGTCCGGATGGTCCTCCCCTCATTGGACCTTTTCCTCTTTCACTTTGTCTTCGTACACGTGGCGGCATTTTCCTATCAAAAATCAATTCAAAAACAATACTAATAACTTAATAATGAATTGAGTAATCCTAGGTCAATGCCTAGACTCGGAAGTCTAAGGAATGTGCTCGTCAAAGTTTGAGATTAAACACAAAAGGCTACTGTTTAATTCTCTCAAACGTTGGCTCTGATACCAACCTGTCACACCCACGGATTTCCAATTCAAATCCATACACCGGTGGGCCCGGGTGGGGAGTATCGTGACGTCAGTTGATAATCATCATAGTCAATTAAACACGGCACAGCGGAAGTCTTGGAGTAAGATTACTATTACAAACCGAATGTTCGAAAATACAAAATAATATACAGGCTCGTAATAGAAGATCCATAGGCGGATCATAAATTGTACATGGAAAGAATATAAAACAGAGTTTGGGCAGATTTAGGATTTGCAAGATCCTCTATCACTACCGAACACCTCCGGCCTATTTTCGTATTGTACCTGCAGTTTAGTCTTTTGAAAATACGTCAGCTTTCGCTGGTAAATACGCCCAACTGACTCATTTTGAAAACATTTCAAAAATGTTTTTAGTGTGTATCGGCATAAAATCTTTTTATAATTTGGGTTAACTGACCGTCCAACCTTGTTAACAGATTTACATGTTTGTCCATACATACGGGGCCCGGTACGAAGACCGAGACACAATTAACGTACACACCACTTTGGACTCACGAAGGAGTCAATTCATCCCAACCTTGTGGGAATGCATAATTGAACGTCTATCGGGTGTATTCCTACACCCGCGCTAAGGTCGTGGCCATTTCTATTATAATGAGCCGAGGATATCCAGGACACGGTAGTTAACCCCGATGTTTAAGTTTACAAACAAAACTGATTCAAACAGAATATGCGGATTTACTAGCCCCGAACCGGCGTTCGATTGATCCCATTTCCGACCAAGCGGTAATAATTTACTGTAACCCAAGCCCGTATAGGGGGAATAAGTCGAGAGTATTTACCTGAGCTAGTCTTCTTTAATTTTAATAAGTCAGCCGTACACAAAAGTACTAAGTACAGATAGCATTTACCGGCAAGTCTCTAGTCTGGATTATGGCATAAACTAACCAATTAAATACTAACGGTCTTATTTAAGTCGTAGACCTAGACCGACTAGCGTACTTGATCAAAACGTATGATGCTAGATTAAACGACGATTGGATAGAATGTAGTTTAATCCCAACAAGTACCTTGACTTGTATAATATGGGTAAACTATTAACATTCTGGATTTTGAGATTTAAAATAATAAGGTTATACCCGTTTTGGCTAATTTCCATAAACAAGTTACGTATACTTAACCATATGCATATCTGCGATATCGGGTAAACGGATAAGTCATGGATAAGTTCTATACGCCCGTTAAGGTTTTAAAACGAAACTATGCCTCATAAGGGCGTTGTGGTAATTTCATACCGTATAAAAGGAACTTGAATATATATTTTAAGTTTATAACCATAAGTATTCTGGAAAAATATTTTATTTATGATATAATATCAGTAGGATGTCATTCATATGCGTACTTTACCTTTTATGACCAAATTATGCACCGAAGGGGCATTTTGGCCATTTTACACATAGTTTATAAATTATTTGGGATTATGAGTTTATGACATGTACCTACTATAATTATGTTTAAATAAGTTTTAAAATCAGTAGGTATCAAGTCTTGGTCAATAATATGGTTTAAAACCATACTATGCGCCCAAACGGCGCTTATGTCGTAAAATGACGTCTTTATGCGATGTTTATGAAATCTAATGTTAAGGTCAGATTAAAATGTCTTGAATATGTTATTTAATATAACATATCAGTAGGTAAATGATTTACCTTGAAAAGATTCGATTAAAACCATTTTATAAGCCACAATGTCTAAAATCGTCATTTATCGACACAGTTTAAGGACCTGTTTGAAAACTCAGTTTATAACTTGCTTTAACATCCCAAATAATCCTACTTATAATATTACATCAGTAGAAAAACTCATTTTCAAGTTCATTACCATTTAAATCCTTGTTTTATGCGAAAAGGACATTTTGGTCAAAGATGGCATAATTATGGAACTTGCGCATAAACTTGGATTCTGATTATGATCATGTAATATAACCTCAGAGGGTTATGATACATTATATTACGACATAATGCAACTTTAGATCAGTAGGTAATTAACTATCAGAATCGAAAGTCAAAGCTGAAGTCAAACTTCGCGACTTTCGGTTGCGAACCGACCCTAGAACTGAAAATTAACGAGCCGAACATGTTCTTACATGTTCTAATAATAATTACCAACTTGTTTAAGTGTCAAAACAGGTTTCATAACATATATAAGACCATTTCATGATTTTTCCGAAAAATGGCATGTTTGACTTTTTAAAATCATAACTTTGACCCGTCAATTGGTCTAGCAAACGTGATCTTCAGGAGGTGCCCTTTATAGGGACTAACACCTACCTTATTACAATCACTTAGCCATGTTCATTTCGAACAATGGCTGGACCATATTGGTCTTAACCGAAAGTCAAAGCGTTTTCCGTAAAACGCTTGACTTTTGGCTATAAAAGCCTATAAACGAAAATGCACAAGGAAGGAACACTTACCAGTGATTCCTAGGGTGCACAAGAACTATGTTGGATGCTCCTTTTAGCTAGGAACTTTCCAGAGGAGGGAGAAGAGTATGAATAAGAAAGGTGCAAGTTCAAATGGTGAACTTGATCACCTATTCATAGTTGGAGAACTCAAAGGAGGTGAAGCTAGGTGTTTAGGGGTGTAAGAGGGAGCTTACAAGTGTCCCAAAACGTGGTATAGCTGATTACAAGTCCATAATTTCGAATCAATGGTTTTGGAGCTTTGTTTGGGGGCCAAGCCAAAACTTTTTGATGCAGACCCTTTCTCGCGCCCCGCGAGAGACCCAGGCCAGGTCACTCGTGGCCCGCGACCGCCCCTTAGCCAGTTTCAAAGTTTGACACTTTAGCCCCTTAACTTTAAAAAGCTTCTAAAACATCTTTTAAACACATTTTTGGCACTTTTAGCCCTCCGTAGCCAATTCTTGGCATACCCAGGATTATGCCCGAACATTGTCGAGCTCTCGATTCGTTAAAAGGTCACTCAGAGGTAAGAATTAACATGTTGACACTTTTAATCCCTCCATCATCCAACTTTCACATATTTACAAAATTGAACCCTCTCGTCTAACAAATGGCACGTATGAGAGTTAGGAATTCGCAAAGGATCACCCAGAGGCTTATTATAAGCATGTTGACTCCGATGTCACTCAAAGGCTGGGCATGTTGACATCTCAGTCACTCAGAGGCTAAATTTCAAGAACGTTGACATATCAGTCACTCAGAGGCTAATGATTTAAGCATGTTGACATATCAGTCACTCAGAGGTTGTTATTTATGCATGTTGACATCGGATCGTCACTCAGAGGTTCAGTTTGATCATGTTGACGCCTTTAGTCCTTATTGGCCTTTAACAGACTATATTTAAATACAACAAGTGTCACTATACTAGTGGACACGATTTTAACAAGGTGTTACATCCTCACCCCCTTAAGAGAAATCTCAACATCGAGATTTAAATCAAAAAGATGGGGGTACTTTTTTCGCATAATGGACTCAACCTCCCATGTATACTCAGGACCTCTAAAAGCGTCCCATTTAACCTTTACTATAGGTATCATTTTTCTTCGGAGCTTCTTAACCTGTCGATCCTAGATCGAAATCGGTTTATCAACAAACCTCAGGTTTTCATCTATCTGCACATCTTTGTGAGACATTGCTAGCGACTCATCGGCGAGACATTTCTTAAGGTTAGATATGTGGAATACATCATGAATTCCACTAAGCTCCTCTGGCAACCTGAGCTTATAAGCTACCATGCCGACGCATTCGACTATTTCAAATGGTCCAATATATCTTGGGCTCAACTTGCCCTTCTTTCCAAAGCGCATCACACCTTTCCAAGGTGATACCTTTAGCATGACCTTGACCCTGTTTGGTTTAAGAGGTTTACGCCTCTTGTCAGCATAGCTCTTCTGCTTGTCCCTGGCAGCTTTGAGACGATCACGGATTTGCACAATCTTTTTCGTGGTCTCCAGGACAATCTCTGGTCCTGATAGTTGGGCTTCCCCAACTTCTACCCAACACATGGGCATTCTACATTTTCTCCGATACAAGGCCTCAAAAGGAGCAGCCTTGATACTAATATGATAGCTGTTATTGTAGGAGAATTCTATTAGGGGTAAGTGGTCATCCCAACTTCCACTTAAATCAATCACACATGCCCTAAGCATGTCTTCCAGTGTCTGGATAGTACGCTCACTTTGACCATCAGTCTGCGATGGTAAGCCATACTAAAGTTCAATCTTGTGCCTAATGACTGTTGGAAACTTTTCCAAAAGTGAGATGTGTATCTAGTATCTCTGTCAAATAGAATAGATACCGGCACACTGTGTAGGGACACGATCTTGTCCACATACAACTTAGCCAATCTATCTGAATTATATGTTTTCTTTATTGGCAAGAAATGTGCTGACTTGGTCAGCCTGTCCACAATGAACCAAATAGTGTCGTTACCACTTTTGGTCTTTGGTAACTTGGTAATCAAATCCATAGTTACCATTCCCATTTCCACATGGGAATTTCCAATTGTTGTAGAAGTCCTGACGGCTTTTGATGTTCAGCCTTAACTTGAGAACACGTCACACACTTAGCTACATAGGTGGCTATGGATTTCTTCAATCCCATCCACCAATAATTCTTCTTCAAATCTTGATACATCTTGTCACCTCCCGAGTGAACTGAGTATCTTGAATTGTGCGCTTCTTGGAGGATTAGATCTCTAAGTCCTCCAAAGACTGGAACCCATATCCTATCATTTAATCTAAGGATTCCATCGTTTCCAGGCGCTAACTGATCTACAGTTCCGCCTAATCCCTCGTTGGGGATATTAGCCTCTAATAAGGCTTGCTTTTATGCATCTAATAGCTTCTCTCTTAAGCTATTTTGAGCTCAATGCTCTTGGCGTTAATCCTTATAGGTTTAACCCGTTCCTTGCGGCTTAAAGCATCAGCAACTACATTTGCTTTGCCTGGATGGTAGCAAATCTCGCAATCATAGTCATTAAGTGTTTCCATCCATCGACGTTGTCGCAAGTTCAATTCCTTCTGATTGAACAGATGCTGGAGACTTTTATGGTCTGTGTATATAATACACTTTGTGTCATACAAGTAATGTCTCCACAGTTTTAGTGCAAATACAAGGGCCCCCAATTCCAAATCGTGGGTGGTGTAATTCCTTTCGTGCACCTTTAACTGTCGTGATGCATAGGCAATCACTTTGCTTTTTTGCATTAGCACACAGCCCATGCCAGTGTGCGATGCATCACAGTAGACTACAAATTCTTCAATACCCTCAGGTAGAGATAACACAGGAGCATTGCTCAACTTATGTTTAAGAACCTCAAAAGATTCTTGTTGTTTTGGACCCCAATTGTACTTAACATTCTTACGGGTTAAGGTAGTTAAAGGAGTGGCTATTCTTGAAAAGTTCTCAATGAACCTTCTGTAGTAACCTGCTAATCCTAAGAAACTACGAATCTCCGATGGGGTCTTGGGCACTTCCCAATTCATTATGGCCTTTTGGCGGGATCCACTTGGATACCACGCTCACTTACCATATGTCCAAGAAACTGGACCTCTCTAAGTCAAAACTGACACTTAGAGAATTTAGCATATAGCTTCTCTTGCCTTAGCAGTTCTAAGATGCACCTAAGATGTTTCTCGTGATCAGCTTGATTACGAGAATAAATAAGTATGTCGTCTATGAAGACAATGACAAACTTATCCAAATATGGTTTGCAGACTCTATTCATGAGATCCCTGAATGTTGCAGGTGCATTTGTGAGCCCGAAAGGCATCACTAAGAATTTAAAGTGACCATATCGGGTCCTGAAGGCAGTTTTAGGAACATTCTCACTTCTAACCTTCAGCTGGTGATATCCAGATCTCAGATCGATCTAGGAAAAGTAACTAGCCACTTGAAGTTGGTCGAATAAATCATCGATACTGGGCAGAGGATATCTATTCTTGATTGTTAACTTGTTTAGTTCTCGGTAGTCAATGCACATCCGCATTGAACCGTCTTTCTTTTTAACGAAAAGGATAGGAGCTCCCCAAGGTGAGGAACTAGGTTCTATAAAGCCTTTCTCCAAGAGTTCGTCTAGCTGCGTCCTCAATTCCTTCATCTCCGTTGGTGCTAGTATATATGGAGCTCTAGCTACGGGTGCTGACCCTGGCAGAATATCAATCTTGAACTCCACTGGTCTGTCTGGGGGTAGGCCTGGTAGTTCTTCTGGGAATACATCGGGATATTCTGAGATGACTGGTAGGTCCTCTATGTTTAGCTTAGGCTCATTTATGGTAACTTGTTCCATGTAAATGACACATCCTCTTCTCAAACATTTAGATGCCTTAAATAACGACACCTTGTCTGGCAATCCATAGTGTGAGTCTCCGGGGATGGTGATTATTTCAGCAGATGGGATCTTAATCTTGATGAACTTCTTATCGCAGGCAATTCGGGCTTGGTTATTAGATAACCAATCCATGCCTAAGACAACATCGAACCCTGCTAATTTCATTGGCAGAAGAGAGATAGGGATGGAATGATTCTTAATGGATATAGAGCATCCATCAAGAACGGAAGATGTTGTTTCTATCATTCCATCAGCAAGTTCTATCTCATAAGTTTTATCTAGGGTTCTTATGGGTGAGTTTAATAGTTTACTAAACTTATGGTCAACAAATGATTTATCCGCACCCGAATCGAAAAGAACTCTAGCGTAAATATTGTTAGTAAGGAATGTACCTGTTATGACGTTGTCATTAACGGCCTCCCTGGCATTCATTTGAAAGGCACAGGCGTTCCCTTTCTTGGCCTCTCCAGGCTTTGCATCATTGCTCTAGGCTTTTTGGGGAAATTGTACATTATATGCCCTTTTTCATTGTAGTTATAGCAAACTGCATCCTTAAGATCTTTGCAATCTAAGGTCTTATGCCCTTTTCTTTTGAAGATACCACAGGGTTTGGTTTGTGGATTTATGCCACACTGTCCCCAATGCCTATATTTACAGTTCTTGCACAAAGGCTTGTCATTAGACGCGTGCAGGTTCTTCTTGAACCCGAAATTTCCTTTCTTTTTAAATCCTTGGGAGTTATTATCCCCCCTTTTTCCTCTTTCCATCAGTTTCAGTCCTAACTGACCTTTGTCTTACCAAATCAAGAGTGAGGGAAAGAGATAGGTCTACAGCGGACCTATAGGAACTAGGCTGAGCAGCCTTTACCATGCCCTTTATTTCGAGCGCCAACCTATTTATAAAACGCGCAATGCGTTTGGATTCGGGGGTGATTAAATAAGAAACTAACCTAGATAGGGAGTTAACTCAGAAACGTACTTCCGACAATCTAGGTTTTTCATTGAAAGAGACAAAAAGTCTGTCTCTAATTTCTCCACCTCATGGGGTGGGCAGTAAGTTTCCTTGACAAGGTCAACAAATTTGGACCATCCTAAATTATACAGGTGTACCTTACCTGTAGACTGGATCATGGCCTTCAACCATATTAGGGCATCGCCCTTAAAGGATTGTGATACGTACTTGACAGATTTACGTGTTTGTCTATACATACGGGGCCCGGTACGGAGACCGAGACATGATTAACATACACACCACTTTGGACTCACGAAGGAGTCAATTCCTCCCAACCATGTGGGAATGCATAATTGAGCGTCTATCGGGTGTATTCCTATACCCGCGCTAAGGTCGTGGCCATTTCTATCGTAATGAGCCGAGGATATCCAGGACACGGTAGTTAACCCCCGATGTTTAAGTTTACAAACAAAACTGATTAAAATAGAATATGCGGATTTACTAGCAATGAATCGGCATTCGATTGATCCCATTTCCGACCAAGCGGTAATAATTTACCGTAACCCAAGCCCGTATGGGGAAAATAAGTCGAGAGTATTTACCTGAGCTAGTTTTTAATTTTAATAAGTCATCCGTATACAAAAGTACTAAGTGCAGATAGCATTTACCGGCAAGTCTCTAGTCTGGATTATGGCATAAACTAACCAATTTAATACTAACGGTCTTATTTAAGTCATAGACTTAGACCGACTAGCGTACTTGATCAAAACGTATGACGCTAGATTAAACGATGATTGGATAGAATGTAGTTTAATACCAACAAAAACCTTGACTTGTATAATATGGGTAAACTATTAACATTCTGAATTTCGAGATCTAAAATGATAAGGTTATACCCGTTTCGGTTAATTTCCGTAAATTAGTTACGTATACTTAACCATACGCATATCAGCGATATCGGGTAACCGGATAAGTCATGGACAAGTTCTATATGCTATTATATTTTTAATAAGTTGTATTATCAGTAGGATATCAACTTTTATGCCCGTTAAGGTTATAAAACGAAACTATGCCTCATAAGGGCGTTTTGGTAATTTCATACCGTATAAAAGGAACTTGAATATATTTGAAGTTTATAACCATAATTATTCTGGAAAAATATTTTATTTATGATATAATATCAGTAGGATATCATTCATATGTGTACTTTACCTTTTATGACCAACTTATGCACTGAATGGGCATTTTGGTCATTTTACACATAGTTTATAAATTATTTGGGATTATGAGTTTATAACATGTACCTACTATAATTATGTTTAAGTAAGTTTTAAAATCAGTAGGTATCAAGTCTTGGTCAATAATATTGTTTAAAACCATACTATGCGCCGAAACGACGCTTATGTCGAAAAATGACGTCTTTATGCGATGTTTATGAAAACTGATGTTAAGGTCAGATTAAAATATCTTAACTATGTTATTTAATATAACATATAAGTAGGTAAATGATTTACCTTGAAAAGATTCGATTAAAACCATTTTATAAGCCACAATGTCTAAACTCGTCATTTATCGACATAGTTTAAGGACCTGTTTGAAAACTCAGTTTATAACTTGGTTTAACATCCCAAATAATCCTACTTATAATATTATATCAGTAGAAAAACTCATTTTCAAGTTCATTGCCATTTAACCCTTGTTTTATGCGAAAAGGACATTTTGGTCAAAGATGGCATAATTATGGAACTTGCGCATAAACTTGGATTCTGATTATGATCATGTAATATAACCTCAGAGGGTTATGCTACATTATATTACGATCATAATGCAACTTTAGATCAGTAGGTAACTCATCTAAATTGGGTCAGAATCGAAAGTCAAAGCAGAAGTCAAACTTCGTGACTTTCGGTTGCGAACCGACCCTAGAACTGAAAATTAACGAGCCGAACATGTTCTTACATGTTCTAATAATTATTACCAACTTGTTTAAGTGTCAAAACAGGTTTCATAACATATATAAGACCATTTCATGATTTTTATCGAAAAATGGCATGTTTGACTTTTTAAAATCATAACTTTGACCCGTCAATTGGTCTAGCAAACGTGATCTTCAGGAGGTGCCCTTTATAGGGACTAACACCTACCTTATTACAATGGTTGGACCGTAATGGTCTTAACCGAAAGTCAAAGCGTTTTCCGTAAAACGCTTGACTTTTGGCTATAAGGGCCTATAAACGAAAATGCACAAGGAATGAACACTTACCAGTGATTCCTAGGGTGTAAAAGAACTATGTTGGATGCTCCTTTTAGCTAGGAACTTTCCAGAGGAGGGAGAAGAGTATGAATAAGAAAGGTGCAAGTTCAAATTGTGAACTTGATCACCTATTTATAGTTGGAGAACTCAAAGGAAGTGAAACCAGGTGTTTAGGGGTGTAAGAGGGAGCTTACAAGTGTCCCAAAATGCGGCATAGCTGATTACAAGTCCATAGTTTCAAATCAATGGTTTTGGAGTTTTGTTTGGGGGCCAAGCTAAAACTTTCTGTTGGAGACTCTTTCTCGCGCCCCACGAGAGACCCAGGCCAGGTCTCTCGCGGCTCGCGACCGCCCCTTAGCCAGTTTCAAAGTTTGACACTTTAGCCCCTTAACTTTAAAAAGCTTCTAAAACCTCTTTTAAACACATTTTTAGCACTTTTAGCCCTCCGTAGCCAATATTTGGAGTACCCGGGATTATGCCCGGACATTGTCGAGCTCTCGGTTCGTTAAAAGGTCACTCAGAGGTATAAATTAACATGTTGACACTTTTAATCCCTCCATTATCCAACTTTCTCATATATACAAAATTGAACCTCGTCCAACAAATGGCACGTACGAGAGTTAGGACTTCGTAATGGATCACTCAGAGGCTTATTATAAGCATGTTGACTCCGATGTCACTCAGAGGCTGGGCATGTTGACATATCAGTTACTCAGGGGCCAAATTTAAAGCATGTTGACATATCAGTCACTCAGAGGCTGTTATTTATGCATGTTGACATTGGATCGTCAATCAGAGGCTCAGTTTGAGCGTGTTGACGCCTTCAGTCCTTATTGGTCTTTAACAGACTATATTTAAATACAACACGTGTCACTATACTATTGGACACGATTTTAATAGTGTGTGACATGTAAGTTTGAGATTAAACACAAGAAGGATAGTGTTTAATTCCCTCAAATGTTGGCTCTGATACCAACCTATCACACCCCGGATTTCCAACCCAAATTTATACACCGGTGGGCCCGGGTGGGGGGAAAAATTAAACACGGCACAGCGGAAGTCTTGGAGAAAAATTACTATTACAAACCGAATGTTCGAAATACAAAATAATATACAGGCTCGTAATAGAAGATCCACAGGCGGATCATAAAATGTACAAAGAAAGAATATAAAACAAACTTTAGGGCAGATCTAAGGATTTGCAAGATCCTCTTATTTCACTACCGAGCAGCTTCCAGCCTATTTCGTATTGTACCTGCAGCTTAGTATTTTGAAAATACGTCAGCTTTGCTCGTAAATACACCCGACTGACTCATTTTGAAAATGTTTTAGAAATTAGATTTAAGTGCACAGGGCATAAATCTTTTATAACTTGGGAAAGTTACTTTGTAACCTTGTTAACAGATTCACATGTTTGTCCATACATACAGGGCCCAGTACAGAGACCGAGACATGATTAAATACCCACCACTTAGAACTCACGGAGGAGTTATCCAGGACACGGTAAGTTAACCCCTGATGTTTAAGTTATCAAATAAAACTGATTAAAACGGAATATGCGGATTTACTAGCCACAATCCGGTATTCGATTGATCCCATTTCCGACCAAGCGGTAATAATTTACCATATCCCAAGCCCGTATAGGGAAAATAAGTCAAGAGTATTTACCTGAGTTAGTCTTGATTTAAAAATGCAAGATTTGATATCTTAGTCGTATCCAAAATGATCTAAGTACAGATAGCATTTGCCGTAAGGCTCTAGTCTGGATTATGGCATAAGCTAACCAATTAAATACTAACGGTCTTATTTAAGTCATAGACTTAGACTGAGTAGTGTACAGGATCAAGACGTATAGCGCTTGATTAAACGATGACCGGATAGAATGTATTTTAAACCCGACAAGTACTTTGACTTGCATAATATGGGTAAACTATAAACATTCTTGATTTTGAAACTCAAATGACAAGGTTAACCCCGTTTCGGTTAATTTCCGTAAACTAGTTACATATACTTAACCGTACGCTTATTAGCGATATCGGGTAACCGGAAAAGTCATAGACAAGTTCTATATGCAATTATATTTCAAATAATTTATAATATCAGTAATATATCAACTTTTATGCCCGTTAAGGTTCTAAAATGAAACTATGCCTCATAAGGGCGTTTCAGTAATTTCATATCGTATAAAAGGAACTTGAATATAACTTAATGTTATAACTATAAGTATTCTGGAAAAATAACTTATTCGTGATATAATATCAGTAGGATGTTAATTATATGTGTAATTTATCTTTTATGACCAAACTATGCACCAAAGGGGCATTTTGGTCATTTTACACATAGTTTATAAACCATTTTGGGATTCTGGGTTTATATGGTGTACCTACATATTTAAAGTAAGTTTTAAAATCAGTAGGTAACGAGTCTTGGTCAATTAATATGGTTTAAAACCATACTATGCGCCGAAACGGCGCTTATGTCGTAAAATGACGTTTTATGCGATGTTTAATGAAAACTGATGTTAAGGTCAGATTAAAATGTCTTAGATATGTTATTTAATATAACATATCAGTAGGTAAAAGATTTACCTTTAAAAGATTTGATTAAAACCATTTTATGAGCCACAAGGGCTAAATCGTCATTTATCGACATAATTGAAGGACCTGCTTGTAAACTCAGTTTATAATCTGGTTTGACGTCCCAAATAATCCTACTTATAATATTATATTAATAGGAAACTTATTTTCAAGTTCATTATCATCAAAACCTTGATTTATGTAAAAAGGGCATTTTAGTCAAAAATGGCATAATTACGGAACTTGCGCATAAACTCAGATTCTGATTATGATCATGTAATATAACCTCAGAGGGTCATGATACATTATATTGCGATCATAATTCAACTTTAGATCAGTAGCTAACTAATCTAAATCGGGTCAGAATCGAAAGTCAAAGCAGAAGTCAAACTTCGCGACTTTCGGTTGCAAGCCGGCCCTAGAACTGAAATTGACAAGCCTAAATGTTCTTACATGTTCTAATAATTATTTCCAACTTGTTTAAGTGTCAAAACAAATTTCATAACATATATAAGATCAATTTATGATTTTTCCAAAAAATGGCCTGTTTGACTTTTTAATAACTTAACTTTGAACCGTCAATTGGTCTAGCAAACCCGATCTTCAAGAGATGCCCGTTATAGGGACTAACACCTACCTTATTACGATCACTTATCCATGTTCGTTATGAACAATGGCTGGACCATAATGGTTTCAACCGAAAGTCAAAGCGTTTTCCGTAAAACGCTTGACTTTTGGCTTAAAAGGCTATAAACGAAAATGCAAGAGCAAGGAACACTTAAAAGAGGTTCCTAGAATGCAAGAGAACTTAGTTGGATGCTCCTTTCAGTTAGGAACTTTCCAGAGGAGGGAGAAGAGTTGAAAAAATGAGAAAGGTGCAAGTTCAAAGGTTGAACCTTTGCACCTATTCATAGTTGGAGAGCTTGAAGGAGGTGATGCCAGGTGCTAAGTGGTGTAAGAGGGAGCTTACAAGTGTCATAAAACGTGGCATAGCTGTTTGGTAAGCCATGGTTTAGAGTAAATGGTTTTTAGCACCTTTGTGTGGTGGCCAAGGACTTTCTGCAGATACAGGTCTTTGGCGGGCCGCGAGAGGCACAGGCCCTGCCTCTCGCGCCCCGCGAGCGCCCTAAGCCACTTTCAAAGTTTGACACTTTTAGCCCCTAAACTTATAAAACCTCTTTAAACCTCCTAAAACACCTTTTTAGCACTTTTAGCCCTCCGTAGCCAATATTTGGAGTACCCGGGATTATGCCCGGACATTGTCGAGCTCTCGGTTCGTTAAAAGGTCACTTAGAGGTATAAATTAACATGTTGACATTTTTAATCCCTCCAACGTCCAACTTTTATATAATTACGGATTCAGCCCCTCTCATCCAACAAATGGGACATATGAGAGTTAGGTTTTCGTAAACGATCACTCACAGGCTCATTATAAGCATGTTGACTCCGATGTCACTAAGAGGTTGTGCATGTTGACACAACGGTCACTCATAGGGCAAGTTTTAAGCATGTTGACACTAATGGTCACTCAGAGGCTCGGTTTATGCATGTTGGCATTAGAAGATCACTCAGAGACTTAGTTTGAGCATGTTGATGCTTTTAGTCCCTATTAGTCTTTAATACACTAAAGATAAAAATATGATACGTGTCATTATATTGTTGGACACGATTTTACAGGGTGTTACAAATTTAATTAAAAATAGAAAAATAAACAAAAAATAAACTAAACAATTAAATATAAAACTTGTGTGTTCACATGAAAAGAAAATCATAATAAATCATTATTACTAAGATGTTTTTTTAAATCTCTGTGTAGGCTGTTATGTCTGCGTTGCGTAGACCACGCGCAGATATTGCCACGCACAAACTGTTTGTTTTTCCGAAGGCGTTTCATTAAAACGTCGCATCGCAGGAGTTTTGTTCTCCCGCTTCACAATCCTCAACAAGCATTCTTTATTTCGCAATCTCCAACCAACTCCTCGTTTTCGTTGTTGTCTCCTTAAGGGGACTGTTGCAATCATAATTGGGGGGATGGGGTCTCGAGATTTTCATGTACCTATTACACTCGTATTTTTAAGGAAGGTGACCCCCCCCCCCCACAACAACGTACCTATACATTCTTTATAGGGTTTGTTTGTCTGTCGCTATATAATAATTTTTTTTGGTCCTATTAGAGTCAGCTAAAATAATAATAAAACTAAATTTTATATAATCAACAAACATACGTCAAACATTATAAAAATACACAATAGAAATCTAATATGTCTAAATTTGTTCTCTATGGGATTTCATTTTTTGAAATCTAGTCATAACCGATATTTTTAAAACGGGGCCGAACATTGAATCGGACGCGTTACTTATCAACTGATCGAACCTGTTTCAAATTGTTTCATAGTATCCTTGGTTTAGTGCAGTATCAAGCTATATCATTGATAAATGTTTTAAGAACCGGACAACTTACTTGTTCACTAGTCTAAACGATCAGACTGAATTTCAGAATCCGATATCGTCGTAACTAATTTATCAATTAACAGAATATGAAAAACAATGTTACAATTTAATTAAGAGCTAGCAATAAGACCAGCGCGAGTTGCGGTGCGGCTACATCATAAACATCGAATTGATTCGTCCAAACGTAAAATATGAAAACAAGTGTTTCGACGTATCCAGTTGAACTCAATTTAACCTATATAAGCACTGCGATCAGATCAAAACGTAAAGTAAATCAATTTTATAATGTACAATCATAACGTATTGTACGTGACCCGACTCGTACATAGAAAACGTAACGGGGATAAAAGAAAAAACTAACACGTGTATCTGACCCGACTCATACATAGAAAACGTAACGGGTATAAAAGAAAAAATTGAACGTGTAAACAAAAGGGATTAATTAAAGATTTTGAAAAAAAGAAAAAAAAGAAAATCATAATTTGACTCCACTCGGTTCGAAACAAAATTTTGTAACATCCATAAAATAAGCACGAAAACATATTATATTTGACCTGACTCGTTTCCCAAAAAAAATTACGTCGAATCGTAGACTAACTCTAATTCATACCAAAACATACATAAAAATATGCACGTAAAAATGTTTTTTTAAAAGAAAATATATTATATTTGAGCTGACTCATTTCCAAAAAAAGTTTACATCAAAACGTAGAGCAAATCAGATTTATACCGACACGTAAATAAAAATATGCACGTAAATGATTTTTTTAAGTAAAGGAAGTATGGGGAAAACTCGAAACAAATTATTAGTAAAAACATAATATGTTAAAACGTTCGTAAAACTATGCCAAATAGAACCAATACCACACCACTGCCAACGACCACCAACATCAGAAAAGCTCGTAAAAATAAAGTAAATAACAATGAAAAATAACACCGAAGGAAAAGGAGACATAAAAACATTGAACCACGCACGCTCGTTGCGGCGTGTTAATGCGAAGAAATTAGACCGAAACGTAAAACGTATAAAAAATTACTAAGTCGATCTACGTCCCGCACGTTGCTATGAATATCCATCCGAGGAAAAATCGACGCGTTGCGACAGGCCTGTCAAACGGGAAAAGAGACGGAAAAAACGTTGAACCCACTCGCAAAATTTAAAAGGAAACGTAAAAAGAAAAAATTGCGAAAGATGAAAAGTATGGTGACCAAAGTTAAAAATAAAAAAGTGTTAAGATTAATTGAAAAAAATAAAAAGCTATGGGTCAAAAGTAAAAAAAATCAAAGGGGTTAAAATACAAAAGATGAAAACCTTTGGATTTGAAGTGAAAATCAAAATTTTTTTGAAAAACCCCTATGCATAAGTTATAACACTATAAAACATTATAACTTTACTAATTTATAGCACGGTAATAGAATAGAATAAAAAATAAACAACACAAATAAATAAATATAAACTTGTTTATACACGTGAAAAAATAATCACGATAAATAAATATTACTAAGATTAATATTCTATTTTGTTTATTACAATCTTAACCATTAAAAAGTTAATATTAATACAATAGTAAAATAAATAAACTGATTGTGATGAAGTGTTGGAAGTGAACAAAATCAATAAATAGGTCTAAGTTCACGGAAATGAAAATAATCAGAGAATTCAAAATACCTTTCTCTCAAACCTCTTCTCTTTCTCTTCCTTCTTCCATTTGCTTCAATATCACCAATTAAACCCAACATTCCCGTGGTGACTCTCGAGTGATCAAATGTGCGGTCGTAGTGCTTGATTTTACAACATGGCATCACCCGAGTTCTGTTCTTCTGCTTCACAATCCTCAACAATCATTCTTTATACTTCTTCGCATTATCCATCAGTTCTCTGGTTTCGTCAGCGTCTCCTTAAGGGGACGATTGTAATTTTTTATAGGGGACACTCAGGATTTTCGCATACCGTATCGAACTAGACACCATACTTGTTCAGTGGTCAAAACAGTCGGACCGAATTTAAAAAACCCATAACGTTGTAACTAATTTAATAATTGAAAAAAATATGAAAAACATTGTTACAATTTAATTAAGACATATATAAAATTTGTGTGTACACATGAAAAAATAATTACAATAAATAATTATTACTAAGATTAATATTTGATTTGGTTTTATACAATATTCGCCGTTAAAAAACTAAGATTAATAAACCAGTCAAAATAAATAAATTGATTGTGATAAGATGTTGGAAGTGAACAAAATCAACAAGTACGTCTAAGTTCATAGAAATGAAAATAAACAAAGAATTTAGAAATAAAAATAAACAAAGACTTCTCCAATATCTCTTTGCTCTTTTCCCTTTGCTTCAATATCACCGATAACACCTAACATTCTCGTCAGTGACTCCCGAGTCATTAAATGTGTGGCTTCAAAGCTCGATTTTACAACTTGGCATCGGCGCAATTCCGTTCTTCTAGTTCACAATCCTCATCAAACATTCTTTATACTTCTTCACATTCTCCAATAAGTTATCATTTGCTTAAAGGAACGATTGCATTTTCAGGGGGGGGAGGCCTTGGGATTTTCAAGTACCTATTACACTAATTTTTGTAAGGAAGGCGATTAACCCCCACCCCCACGTACCTATTACATTTTTTATACTTCTTCGCACTCTTTATACAACCATGTTTTCAATAAAATATATATCAGTTAAAAGTGGCGAACCCAACAATTTTTTCATGTGGCGGAAAATTTTAAGGATCTTTTGCCTATCGCTATATAATAATTTTTTTAGGTCTGGTTTAGGTCAACTCGTATAAAACAAGATAATCAGACTAAATTTTGTATAATCAACAAAAATACGTTAAACATCATAAAATTGCATAATGGAATTCTAATATATCTAAAGTTATTCTCTTCATTTTTAAAACTAGCCTAACCAATGTTTTTAAGACCGGACCAGATGTATTACTGGTCCACTGGCCGGACCGGTCAGGCCTGTTTCAAAGTGTTTCATGCTGTACTTCGTTTAATGTCGTATCAAACTATATCAAATGGTTAAGATCAATGTTTCTATAACTGGATTAGACATCGAACCTGACACCTTACTTGTTCACTGGTCAAACGCTCGAACTGAATTTAAGAATCCGATAACTTTATAACTTATTTAATAATTAAAAAATATTAATAGCAATGTTACAATTTAATTAAGACAAAGAGTAGAAAAATAAACTAAACCTATAAATATAAAATAAATATACTTATCGTGATAAGGTGTTGGAAGTGAACAAAATCGACAAACATGTCGAAGTTCATGGAAATGAAAATAAACATAAAATTCAAAATAAAGATTTGGTAGGCTTTTCACATATTTTATAAATCTCTTCTGTCTCTTTTCTTTGCGACAGTATCGTCGATAACACCCAACACTCCCAGCAAGACTCCAGAGTCATCTAATGTGTGGCTGTAGCGCTCAATTTTACAACATGGTATCATCGGAATTCCGTTCTTTTGCTTCACAATCTTTAACAAACATTCCTTTTACTTCTTCGCATCATCTAACAACTCTCCGATTGCGTTATTGTTGGTAAATCAGAACTCAAACGCAGCACTCAACACACATGAGATTTGTGAGAACAACTTACGACTCTTTTAATATTAATCAAACAAAAAACCGAACCAAGAATTACAATATCTCTACACCTATATTTATACTAAAACTATTCTTGCTAAACAAGTTATCCCAATTAAACTCAAACTCTAAAACTAATTATATTAAACTAATACTAACTCTAATACCTAATAAAATAACTAGATAACTATTTAAATTCAAACTAATAATTATCTTTAACTATTTAAATAATCTTTCATATATCAAGATTAATTCTTCAGTTATCGTCTTCTTAAGGGGACGATTGTGATTTTTTATGGGAGGCGGTCAGTATTTTTGTGTACCAATTACACTCAATATTTTTTTTAGGAGGGTGCCCCCCTCCCATAAAAGAAAAGGGTTTATAAAAACCTACCTTAATTCTAGATCCGTTCCTATCATTTTGATTTTGCTGATAAAACTCCTAAGAAAAAACAAAAGTTTTTCCGACCTTAATTGAATTTTATTTCACTCAAATCACAAAATAAAGATGGATGAGCCTTTCTATAGATGTGAATTATTTACTTCACTAGAAACCATCAAAACAGTCAAAATGTCAATTATCTCATCTCATTTACAGTTCAAAACTTTGTTCAAGATTTCTCTGACCGCAAATTATAAAGTTAACTTACGCTCCACTTTACAATTCAAAACTTTGATGCACTGTAAGAGTAAAAGAGTAAAACTTTGAGGAAACTTAACTGAAGAAAATAACGTGGTTAGCTGTAAAGGATTGAACTCGCAACAAAAATAAACTTAAAGGCTGTTTTTAGCAACTTTTAAACATTAAGGCTGGAACCTGCAAGTTTGAGGAAACATAAAGGATGTTTTGTGCAATTTACTCAGAGTAAAATGCTAAATTCGTTCCGAGGTTTAATCATTTTTGTTTGTTCCATCCAAAATGATTTTTTTGTGTATTTGAGTCCTTTAGGTTTGACATCTTTGAGTTTGGCAGTATATTGTAACTTTCGTCCATCGAAATTTGCCCATCATGGATGAAAATGATAAGATTTCAAACTTATTAAATGAAAATTGCACCTAAGGAACGAAAGTCGCAAAAATGATCAAATCTCAGAGACAAAATAAAGCAGCATCATTTATGGAATTGTTTAATCACTAACCAAACAATGATTAAACCGACATGAATAAACTTGAATACCGAAGATGGATTACCAACTAAACACATCATATTTGGGTCTGTATTCAGATAGGAATTTCATTTTCTAAAATTGATTAACCTGACATGTGCAGGGGCGGACCCACAAAGAGTGAGTTGAAGTCTCCGGACTCTAATGTTTTTTTAAAATAATAGATCTTGCATATTAAATTTTTCAAGGACCCTATAAGAATAATTAGTTGCACGACAGAAAAAAAAGAAAGCTGGTGTATGGTAATTCATCCTTTTTATAAACAGTTACCAGGTTTGTGAATAGTAACTTTGATCACTTTGACGTTCTTATTTTAACTTTTTTTTATCTTTGACTTTCCACTTTTTTTAAATCTTTTACTTTTTTTTTATTTTTCCCTTTTTCTCTATCTGACCAGTAAATTTGACTAATTTTGACTTTTTCTTTGTTAATTTTCTATCCGACCAGTAAATTTGACTAACTTTGACTTTTTCTTTTTTAATTATACATATACAATTACTAAATTTGTGAATACTAACTCTGACCACATTTGAAGTCATGGTTCAATTCTTTTACAACCCCTTTTTTGTGTGTTGCTTATTTTTGAACATCAGAAAAACAAACAGAAGCAATACAGAAAACAGCCATGCACACACCACCAACTCACAACCCTTGTATGTTATGAATTTGAACTTTAAAAATATTTTTTTTTCGATTCAAATTACAGTATTTTTTTATTGTGTGTTTTCTAATGAGTAATAATAATATTTTTGTTACATGTTTCTCGCCCTGACCTGAACGACAGCCAACCCAAAAATTTTAACGTTACGTTGTGAAAATTTTAAACATCGAAAAGATGGTGAAGAAACACTGGCTGAACCGAGAAGTATCCATAGATATCTTAGTTACAGCTCAACGTCTCTACATAAAAGGTTATCTCTCATTTGCTCTTCAGGGTGATCTCACTTCAAGCTCTCTGCAAAACTAGAAACGTCGTTAGTCTCGTCACAAGAGAAAGGGGGATGGTTTTCTCCGTGACCACACTCCGACGTGAGAATAAGTATATGGGATTGCAAGTTAATAAGCAAATCGCAAGTAATTAGTGAGTGAGCTAGAAAACATGTGTGTTACCTTGTTGTGTGATCCTTATTCTATAGCCGAAGAGAGGTGTGTAGGAGATGGGCTAATGGGCCTTGAACCTGGACCCGACGACCAAGAATATCCATTCTGTCTCCTCTGCATCGACCATTAATGGTCTTTGGCAGAAGGTGCGCTTGGCGCATGGTGAATGGAGCCACGTGTCATGGCAGTTGTCCTTGGTGTCAGATCTGTCATCAGCCGATAGTGGAGATCGTGTGACAGTCGCTGGCGTGAGTTTGGTTGGTGTCATGTGTACGTCCTTGCATACAGTTTGCCCTCTGCATGACTGTTCATCACGCGACGCAGTCTGCCACAACCTGCCGAGCGGTTATTGGGTCACAACTCTGCTACTTGTACCCTTGTATTTGGTCAACACCTATTTGGGCTTCTCCCTTCCGCGTGGCTTTATTAGTGCTTTCTGACCAGCGAAGAGTTGTAGGGATTAAGTCTTTTTCTAAAGACTATGAGTTGCTCTCATGTTGGTCTTGTGCAAGGTTTAGGACTTCGCGGCTAGAGGATTGTTTGATCCGTGCAGGGTCAAGGTCCTGCGCTTCCAGGTTTAACTCGCCGTTACGCAGTGTGTGTAAGGTTTGTTGTGCAACCTGCTAGTATCAAGGTTGCAATACCGTTGCGCGCAAGGTTTGTTAGGCAACCTGCTGGTTTCAAGAATGGCTCACCGTTGCGCATTGCGCGCAAGGTTATTCTTGTGGTATGTTGTCATTATGAGGGTATGGTTCCTTGCGCAGACGTAGAATTTTAAGACCATACACCTCCAAATAGACCCTATTAGAAAAAAAAAAATATGAGTTCACCACTAAATATAAGAAACCCAAAAGACAATCAAAACCACAATATGAACATTACCATACAATATTGTTAACTTATAATAATAAGCAGAAACTACAAAATGGTGTCCTTTTAGTTTTGGGAGTGGGAACTGTCAAAATGAAAGGTTGATGGGTTATGTTTTATGGAAAAAAACTCCCATTTAATTTAATTTTTAAACATAGTTCTTTTGTTTATTACCTACTTTTAACCCTCAAGCTCATAAAACAAATATATTTTTTATAACATTTTAACCCTTAATCTCATAAATGTATTTTTTTATAACACATTGATAGTACTATTAAGCTACAAGATACTTTTGATATGAAGCTATATATAATATATCTCTTAGTAAAAATAAACAAGAATAATATACCATGAAATCCAGTATCGTTTTTACAAGGACCATTGAGATGCTAGTAATATCCCATGGTATCATTGTAAAGACTATAGTATCATTCCAAACCGTGATATAAATCTAGTACTTTTTTAGAGAAATTATTAGAATGGTCCATGTGGATTGATTATATTGCGGATTTGGTAGTTAACTTTTAAAAATTACATATTTTTATCAATAATTTGTAAAAGCATAAACATATTTGATCCCCGAAATGTATAGACGTTAACTTTTCTTTTAAAACTTTTAAGAAACAACCAAAATACCCTTATACTAAACAAATATTATAAAAACATAATTATAAATGGGAATCACTTCATATTAAAACAATACATATTATATTAATAAAAAGCCCAACCCTAGCTCGTTCGGACGATCATTCATCGAACATCTCTCTATCTATGTCTTTTTTTTCATTAGACCCATGATTTCAAAATATTTTCTCTCCCTCCTATCTTAACAGCCGGCTTCCAGTAAGTGAAGATAGCTTAGGTTGATTGTTGTGTCAAAACACCACGGTGAAAGGAGAGCGCCAAAGAAAAGAACATCATCATTAACGAGCGTGAAAGGAAAAAGATGTTGGTGGGTACATGTATTGAGAAAGAAAGAGTCATTGAAGCTTTTATAAAAAAATAATTATGGGTTAGTTAAACTATAACGCACCTGTTAATGGATGAGTTAATTAAAGTCTCACTATCTATGTGGAAGTGATGTGACATTTTAACTAACACTTTTAGTTAAATAGCAACACATAATCTTACAAGTGACAGTTTCACTTTAAGAAGATTTTTTTAGTTATGATTTTAATATTAAGGTTATTTTTGTATAATTTCATATCCATTAATAACAAAAGTTAACGTCCATCTATACCAATGAATTTTTTTTACGTTTCGACAAATTATTAGTTTAAATATGTAAGAGCACTCCCAATTAAATCTCTTACTTCATCTCTATAATTACATTAAAAACACTACTATTTCTCTCTTCTTTTCAATTAAATAATATATTTTTATATTTTTATCATTACCTTTTTTTTCTCTTTTTCACTCACAACCACTTTAAAAAATATTAAAAAAATTGTAGAGGTGAATAGTATCTCCTTCAAATTTACTGATAAACAGTAACTTTTTCTTCTTTTTCTCTCTTCTCCACTCACAACAATTTACAACCACTTTAAAAAATATAGAGATTACACTCACACCAAAAGAGGATCCATTGTGAATGCTCTAAGAGCATTTATATTGGATCATTCATCTCTATCTATGTAATAACACTAAAAACATACCTTTCTCTAAAAAAATTATTTTTCGAAAACCTCCTACATCCAACTCTCTAATTTTATCTCTATCCTACTCACAAGCACTTATTTTATTAGTTTTTTTCTTTTTTCTATACACTCACATTAAACAAATAGCAGGTTAAATGTGAGACTCTAAATATAAAGTTGTACTTTAGTTTCTATATATTTTTCTCTATTTTAGAGATTTGAATATAGTGGTGTTTTTGTTGTTTTCTTTTCCCCCTCTATATCATATATAATGGATCTATATAAAGGCTTCAATATAAATACTCTAATGAATAAAACTTTGGGACCAAAATCGTAAAATATACATACCACAGGGACATCCTTGTTTTCTTTTAACCTTTAAATAATTTCAGCAAACAATTATATTCTTTCAAATTATTTTTTTAATTCAATAATGCTTTTAGCTTTTACAATAATTACATTGCTAATCACTTGTTATAAAAGATTACAAGGCACATCAACCTTCGATCATTTCAAATTACTTCGTTCCTGCCACAATGAGAACACGAGTCTAATTTTGTGGTAGTACATCGCTATTGATTTGAAGGGTACGTACCCCACTGTCCAAATACAAAATAATAAACACTAATTGTCTCTTTTATTAACGGGTAATTCTATTGACACACCAGCCCATCTATCTGCACGTATGATACACGACACGTATAGGTCGTGTATGTGAAGACATTGTCAACCTTTGACTGACCTTGGGATTTGATTTTTGTATAATACGGGTCGTATAAGCTTATACGACCCGTATTGGTGGTTCGATCTAGGGATTTCAAGTGTGCCAATAATACGAACCTTAATAAAACCACAAACGCTTCGCTGCATTTTCCACATGAAAACAAACACCTTATAATATTAATATGCATATAAAATGGCTCTTTGATTCCGGTTCATTATCATGGCTATAATAAAACAACCTACCCCCAACTTTCAAGTGCACCAAAATGAGTGGAAAACATCTGTTTGTTCCACATACTTTGAGATCAAGAAGGTTCAGTCTAGTCTTGTAGTGAGATGTAATGGAAGAAGTAGTTACTGTAGCAAAAGTAGATCTGGTCATGATCACCGTGGCGGTGGCGGTGGAAGAGGAGGACACATATGGAGTAACGTGTTTGTGGACATGATGAGAGAAAGTCGACCGTATTTCCGGGCACATCGTGGTGGCATATTTGTGGTTTTGTTGAGTGCGGAAGTGATTGAAGGACCTAACTTGGAGGCCATTTTAGAGGTAATGGTTTAGTTAAATCATCTTTCAACTTAATTAACCGGTGATACACTTGTGATGTCCTTCTATATGTTTGAACACATCTTGTCGTTTATATGGTTGGGTTAGTGGGAGTTGATGGTTAATTTAAACAATGATGATAAAATAATATTAAACCATATTTCGTTAAAAATATAAAATGCTAAAGTACATTTTCGTTATTAACTTTTATGACACAAATTTCACAAACGTTCAAGAAAACCGTCACGAATGGTAAGTTTACATAATTAAACAAAATGTTAACATAAAAACAATGAACATGGTAAAAGAAAATTGAGGATAAATAGAATAAAACAAATATTAACATAAATTGACATTGACAAACTAGTTAACAGAATAACAAACAAACAATTAGATATAATTTCAAAACCGGAATACACGTGACGCTCTAACATTATTTTGAATCCCGGGTCGGTCAGTCCTCCATTCATCTGACCATAGGTGTGGATAACGAGGTCATCTTCACAACCTTCTCCCTTCTGTCCTTATGTTATAGTAAGGTAGGGCAGTTCGTTTGAGTTGCTCAACCGTCCCTTAGCCTGGTGCTCACGACGCGCTATGGAACCTCCACCATGCCAAGGGACCAAGCAGGGCATAGCTAGTGGCATAGGAGCCGCACATCCATATACATAGCCAGACACAAAGGTGTACAATCTGGTCAAAATCTGCGGCGTTTGTTGTAGGTTCTCTTAAGGGAAAACACAGTGGTTCGTGAACATGGTGAAGTGATTGTCTCAGCTAGAGCCGTTGGAAGCACTCAGCTTCTCTCATTAGGTGAATGATTTAGAAATGAATATCAGAAAAAGAATTGATTTTTTTTTTCTGTAAAAAAAGGCATCATGCTACGGATACTAGCCCTCTTTCTTGATTTCACACATAGAACCCTCGTTTTTTTTATATTTTTTTTCTCATACAACCTTTAAAACATGACCTTTTATAAAATTTAGGATTTATCGTCTACCTTTTATATTTTTAATGTTTTAACATAATTTTTTGGGCAAAGTGAATACTACGAATGTACAAATAAAGAAACAGTGAAAACAAACAATGAAAAAGTATCAATCATCTTCTCTTTTTATGTCCCGCTAGAAAGACTTTCGAGTCCTTCATGTCTATCACATCGGGCAAAATGTTATAAAAAATGTTTGTTTTCTTTGAAGAATTTTGCGTCCTGTATGGCCTGTATCCGGCCCTAAATCGAGAAAATGCGGGATATGTCCAAACAATTCATTCACGAGCATGAGACAAAAAGTTAAAAAACTTTAGTCAGTATGTAACGGAGGACCATATGGTACTAAGTAATACCCAAACGGATCACCCAAAACATACATCTCCGTTTACCCTCATTTTTTGTTTATGTATATCTACTTTTCTTGGATAGTAAAACTATATAAGAACTATACTAAAAAAATATTTTTAAAATCTTAGCAGTTATATTTTAACAAACTAATTCGTATATCTGATACCTATATGTATACTTGATGTACAACAATATCCAGTGAGTATAAAACACAATTTTACAATCAGATATAAAACTCGGACTAGAGGTGTTTATTATTCGGTTATAACCGAATTAACCAAACAGCAAACCGAATTCGAAACCAAAAAAACTGAACCGAATAAAAATTTGGTTATTTGGTTCGGTTTGTAATCGTAACTAAATTCAAATTCGATTATTTGGTTCAGTTTTTGGTTAAACATTTTTTAAATTCGGATAATTTGGTTAAACTGAAATAAATAACCGATTTTAATTTCTAATTGTTCATATATATTAATTTTTAACATTTGAATTAATAGTGCCTAAATTGTCTTTATGTGTATTTTGTTTTCCTTTTGTTATAAAGATACTAAACTTTAGGGTTTTTGAATTTTGAAACAAACTTTTGGTTTTTTATAATTTAAGCCAAGCCATAAGAGTTAAATGGGTTTAATTTTTTTACGGTTTAAGGTTTAAATATTGATTATTGGAACCGGTATCATTATTGTTTTCATAGTTTTCGATTAGCTGCACCGATAAACCTCCAGGGATACTGTTACGGTTTTACGTCCTGCTCGGCAACACGGATAGTTTACACTAGTTTTTACAAAATTATATATATGGATCCATGTTAAGTGTTAGTTTTAGCCCATGTCCAGATCTAAGCCCAATTCCATCCTTATCCATTTAGCCCACTCATCATCCAAGGGATCAAAACAATAAAAGAAACCATAAATCCTAATCATAACATGTGTCGATTTGGTTAATTGTGTTTTTAATCGAAACCGTAAAAGAATTCATATTCTCCAGTTTGGTTACGACAAGAAAAAAATATATATCGAATTAACCAAACCAGATTACTCGAATTAACCATGAATCAAACCGTTAAACACCTCTAACCTGGACCATCAATACCCGTTTATATTCTTATTCTACACTATCTTATACTACATTTGCTATGTGCTATTTTCTTTTTAGCCCTTCTACTTGTTAACATATTCTAAACTTTTATACATAGACACATCTTCCCTTAAGTTTATAACTTTTCACTTTTACTTGTCGTCATAAATTCAAAGCGAGCAGCTGATATGTCACAACTTTATACATTTCGTTTAACCGTACCATGTCTTTATATGCTTCTTTCGTGCGTGTGCTTAAACACGTTAATGCCACTGTGCCAGCGCGATTAACAAATGCTGACGTGCCTTAAACAAGTAGTATAAAAGGTGTCCTGCCACAACGCGCGAGCACCTTATATTCATTCTCTAATTTAAAAAAATTATTTACTCACGTGCTTATTTTCATGGACGTATCGGTATAAATTCACGTTTCGATGTAAACAATATAAATTTATGTTTCAGCGTTCGACGTAAACGTTTTTACGGAAATGAGTCATTTATTTGCTGGTTCATTCTTAAAAGTAAACCGCCATTTATATACAAGAAAACTAGAAATAATTTGGACTTATAGCCATAATTGACCAAGATAAAAGACTAATCAGCCAAATTTGGACCCGTCTCGTTCTTGTGGACCGTCTAATTCTTACCCTACGAGCCGACGCAGCAGCGTCCTCCATGTGTCCCACATAAACAGATATCGCCCCTTTCTTTCTTTTCTTTTCATTTTAATTTTGAACGGCAGTAGTTGGGGTCTCCTTTCTCTCTCATACCACCTCCACCAACCGTATCGCCACCTCCACTGCAGCCATTCAACTCTCCTATGGCCGCTCTTCTTCAAATTATTCCATCTCTCTCCAAACCCTACGCCGTCACACCGCCCATTCTAACACGCCGCCAAATGCTTCTCGAAGCTTCAGTCAACCGGTACGAATGCCGGTCTTCCGTTCAGATGTTAATTTTTTAAAAAAGAAGGTTTCATTTACCACGTGCAATGTTTTGGCCGAGTATGAGAGCGAAGGAGGTGATGATGAATCCAGCATGAATAATAATCATATTAAGGACGATGTTTTCGTAACGTTTTTTCGAGAAGCGTGGCCGTATTTCACTGCTCATCGAGGCAGTACATTTGTTGTTCTTCTTTCTGCTGAAGTTCTTGATAGCTCGCTTTTGGATCCCATTTTAATGGCAAGTTGTTGATGTGTGATATGTGATTTGTGCAATTATGTATTTTGATTTTAATATGTTCACACTTAACCTGAATCATAATATATGAAAAACTAAAGCGATTGACTTGTTATATGCAGGATATCTCTCTTCTTCATGGTCTGGGAATCCAATTTGTTCTTGTTCCAGCGACACATGTACAGATTGATAAGCTTTTAGCTGAAAAGGGTTAGTTAAACTTACGTCTTTCATAAAAAGATTGTTTTTTTTTTCTGAATTGATGAGCAATTTGAAGTGTAGTTTAATAAATGTTGGTTTAGTTTTGTTGAATATATGGTTAATTTGGTAACCAATTCAGGACGTGAACCGAAATACGTTGGAAGATACAGAATTACCGACCCTGATTCGCTCAAGGCCGCGATGGATTCAGCTGGAAGAATCCGGTTGATGATCGAGGCAAAGCTGTCACCCGGGCCGTCTTTATGCGACATCCGTAGACACGGAGAGAATAGGCGGTTGCATTCCAATGTCAGTGTTGCAAGTGGTAATTTTCTTGCTGCCAAGGTAATCAATCCTCTTTCTGTTTCTTGCAAACTTGCAATAAACGAAACATAGTTGTCGCTCAAATTGTAGTTTGTTTGACAGAAAAGAGGAGTTGTCGAAGGCATTGATTACGAAGCGACCGGTGAAGTAAAGAAAGTGGATGTTCATTGCATACGTGAGAGGCTGGATAACGATTCTATTGTGATCTTAAGCAACCTTGGATATTCTAGCTCTGGAGGTGTACTGAATTGCAAGTATGCTATGTAGTTATTAATAGGTATTTTTTGTTACTGTTTGCCATGATCTAAACGAATATAAAATAACAAGGTTATAGTCGCTCTATCCTAAGTTTGTTGACCCAAATAATCAAAATAGGTTTTGGGTGACCCACGATTATGCTGAAGACATAGTTTTGACCCATATGGCTTGCATTCTACTTACTCTGGTATCCTATTGAAGAATAATATATATGCTCTTAGTAAGAAAATACATGTTTAACTGTAACTATCTTGCAAATGTTTTAATTATTAGTTGTTTTTTGTGGTAAATAATGCAGCACGTATGAAGTTGCTACTGCTTGTGCGTTGGCGCTTGGAGCAGAGAAGCTTATCTGCATTATAGATGGTCCAGTTTTGGATGAATGGGGTCGGTTAATTAGATTTTTGACTCTTGAAGATGCTGACATGCTAATACGTAGACGAGCAAAGCAAAGCGAGATTGCTGCTAATGACGTAAAAGCCATTGGCGAGGAGGAAACTAGTGCCATTCTTCCAAAGATCGGAATGACATCTAATGATAGGTATACTGCAACATTTCAAAACGGTGTCGATTTTGATAATGGAAACGGGTTGTGGTCGAGTGAACAAGGGTTTGCCATTGGAGGACAAGAAAGGTTGAGTAGATCGAACGGGTATTTATCGGAGTTGGCTGCTGCCGCTTTTGTCTGCAGGGTAAATACTTAAAGAAATATATTTGTATTTACAATTGCAATTTAATTGATTTAACTAATTGTGTTTTGCTATATGTATATCATTAGGGAGGTGTCCAGAGAGTTCATCTGGTAGATGGGAATGTAGCTGGAGTGCTATTGAAGGAACTGTTTCAAAGAGACGGAGTAGGGACTATGGTCGCTAGGTATGCGTAATTATAATTAAATGAAGAGTAAAATGCCGTTTTTGTCCCTGAGGTTTGGCCACTTTTGTCCAAAGGTTTTGTTTTCCGCATCCGGATCCAAAAGGTTTCTAATCTTGCCATGTTCATCCGGTTCGTTAACTCTATCCAATATTCTCCATTAAGGGTATTTCTGTCTTTTTTGTTAACTTAAAGGTCAATTCAGTGTTTTTGTATTTGGTCTTTTATATAAAGTGAAAAAGACCAAATTGCCTTTTTAGGTAACAAAAAAGACGGAAATACCCTGACATAACGGAGAAAAAAGGATGGAGTTAACGAGCCGGATGAAAATGGAAGGATTTCAAACCTTTTGGATTCTGATGCGGAAAACAAACCAAAGACGTTAGTCTCAAAACTGGCCAAACCTCAGGGACGAAATTAGCAATTTAGTCTTAAATGAATTTCAAGCGATGTGGAATTTAACTAAATGTTTATTCTGTACTTTGCAGTGATCTATATGAAGGTACAAGAATGGCAAAGATGGATGACCTTCCTGGAATAAGACAAATTTTTAAACCGTTAGAAGATTCTGGAACTTTGGTCAGGCGAACTGATGAGGAGGTTTGTACTAAATGTTAAATTTTTAATCTTTCTGATAATATTAGTTTATCTTTGAATAACTTAATTGTACACTGTGTTGTGTTTTTAGCTGCTTAATGCGTTGGATTCTTTCATTGTTGTGGAGAGAGAGGGGCAAGTTATAGCATGTGCTGCTTTGTTTCCGTTTTATGAATACAAATGCAGGGAGGTTGCTGCTATTGCTGTTTCTCCTGATTGTCGAGGACAAGGACAAGGAGACAAATTACTCGGTATAATTACTCACTTCTTTTTGCATACACGTCAAGTTGGGTTAATCCAATTCCAATTCTTTGTTCAAAAACGTAAAATAATGTGCTATACATACGAGTGGTCTCAGCTTTTACCTCAGAATTTGAGTGTTGCAAATTGGTATTGATCCTGGCTGCAAACTTGCAGATTATATCGAGAAAAAAGCATCTTCTATAGGACTGCAAAGCCTTTTTTTGCTGACAACTCGCACAGACTGGTATGTTTCTACTTTCGTGTGTCGTTTGACACAGATGGGGGATAATCTAATCGAAAGTTTTAAAATAGCGTTGAATTACGGAAAATGATATAAAGTTAACTAGAAATGTTGGCATTTTGACAGGTTTGTAAGGCATGGGTTTACAGAGTGCTCGATTGAAGATATACCAGTGGAAAGGCGAAAAAGGATAAACCTGTCTCGTGGATCTAAGTATTATATGAAGCAACTGCTACCAGATACGAGTGGTATTCGTGTTGACAGCATGTTTGCTTAAGACCATCAGAGTGTAGCCACGTATGGGTTTGAGTGGTGAGAGATACTTTCGTTAGTTAGAGAATGTTTGTATGTGTTAATCTGGAGTCATGTCTCTTAGCCTCAAAACCAAACTGGACATCTTGAATAAGCCTTAAAAGGGAAGAAGCTTTGGGGCCAAATGTAGTGTTAATCTTGGAGCCATGTTGTTTGGTATATCCAATCTGAATGTATATTTGAGGCATGTGATTAATAAATAATCCCAACTTTGGTATTTTAAAGTCAGGCCAAATGCATTGTTCTCGTTCTTGAATTGCTTGCTATTTTTGTTGTGGTGGCTTATGTTCCATTAAAATTTATTCATTTGAGGTAAGCACGCGAATAATAATAATTCATGTTCACTTTGAATTTTACTTTCTTTCTTAATGTAATGTAATTACTAGTAGTAAAACCCTTGTGCAAACATGGGTGGTGTTTAGAAAACCATACATACCATATTTTATTAAACAACGAATGATTATACATTTTTTAAGGTTTAATTAAAACATTTCGTGCACGATTAATCGTTGTTCAACATGTATCCTGGTTTTAAGCTAAGCAACAAAGATAGCGGTTTGGTTAGAAATAGTTGGTTCTAACATTCAAGAATTTTGTGATTCTACTTGGGTAAGTGAGGCTAAACCCGTACCTTACCTTCTATATGTTTAAAGCACCCGTATGAGAAAAAGCAAAGAGATGATATGATTGACTTATTAGGGGTGATGAAGTACATTCTGTAAACACCTTATGAAAGATTGTTGTTTAACACAACTCATTAGTCTTATCTCATCCATACTACGTTTAGGTCGTAATGAAAAGATGTGGTGTGGTGTGATTGAGTGGTTCCCTATAGGGAAATAGGTTCTTCAAACTATTGCCAAGTGTCCTTTGGATGCTCAAATCATATATATATAAAAGTAGATTTAGACAAATTAGGTAAACTTGACGTAGTTGCACTCATGTTTTGAGTTTTTTTTTTGTTAAACCCATTTAAGTGACTAATTTGAAGTCACAGTGTTCTAGTCGTGTTGTACCTGTGCATGATGTCGTAAACAAGTCAATAATAAAATGAGAGAACTATGAAACTCGTCACTTTTAGATTTACAATACCTATATAGTGATGTTAGAAATAAATTATTGTTATAGCGAGATGTTGCATGCTCACATGTATGTTATGTATCAACTTTACTTCATGTAGCATCCTTACTCATTGAAATGCTTGTTTTAAGTTTCACCGTACGCAAAACCACCCTCGCGCATCATCAACAAAACAATGTTTTCCAGATGAATTCAATGCGTATTCCCCTTGACTTTCATGTATCTAGTTAATGCATAAACTTTGAACGATGAGAACCAATACCCATCTAAACAAAACGGGGAGACATCAATATGAATCCAGGGGTGGACCTACCTTAATAGAAGGGGTAGCCTCCGGTATCCCTTGGCGCTCTGGCGGTAGTGTAAATTTTGGAAAAATTTGACCTTTTTTCGATTTCGTTACCCCTTTTTATAAAATGTTACCCCTACGAAAATTTTCTAAATCCGCCATTGTATGAATCATTGGTATTTTTATTAATGATATTGATCCGAACACATTGGAACCATGTACAATCACATGATCAATTAGGAGAGTGGTGCTGCACGACACTAATCAAATGTTAAAGAGGACGACCAACACTTCTACATTTCTGCAGGCGTCATGACAACCGAAGGAGTATACAGTGGGGCATATATATATAGTTTGTTGATTGTTTGAAAATGGTTGATTCTTCTTGGTAGCTAGACCATGATACAATAGTATCAGAACAACCAAACCTAATGTTTTCTGGAAAAGCCTACAATACATAAATGTGATACAATGTTAGAGAGAGATGGAACTATTAGGCATCACATAGCATATACTTTTCATCATAAAATAAGTTTGTTGTAATTACACTTCAGACTTTAACTTTCTATGTAGATATGAGAGTAGATTCATTTCAGGTGATTTCTTTCTAACATGAATACTAACTTCATGATTTTCAAAAAAAGAAATCCATCCTCGATTGCTTCTATTGATTTGTTAAAATGCAGTGTTTCTAAGTTCTTAAGGCATACACCCTCTTCGAGCTTCAGAATCAATCAAGCAAACAAACAGCAACATAAAAACATTCTATTTTTTCAAAATTATTATTAATCTAGTATTAGCGTACCAGAAATCAAACTCATTCCAACGACACGGTAGCACCTAAATCCTTAAGCTTCGCCAGAATCGCTTCCGCTTCATCTTTCGTAATCCCTTTCTTCACAACAATCGGCACTTTCTCCACCAAATCTTTCGCTTCTTTCAACCCCAAATCCGTAAACCCTCTCACCTCTTTAATAATCTTAATCTTCGTCGCCGCATCAAACTTCTCTAACTTCACATCAAATATCACCTTCTCCGCCGCCTTCGTTTCCGCCGCCGCTC
The DNA here is from genome assembly GCA_947069175.1 of Scalesia atractyloides. NCBI lineage: Eukaryota > Viridiplantae > Streptophyta > Magnoliopsida > Asterales > Asteraceae > Scalesia > Scalesia atractyloides. The sequence goes on from CAMTDV010000116.1 coordinate 69,832,236, forward strand.
CACTACCACCGGCGCCGGCGCCAGGCACCGAGCCCAGACCAGCTACAGATGGGCCGTAGTTGTTGAACCCCATTTTGTAGCGCATGAGGATTGCATAGTCGTTTCTTTCGAGTTTTGTGAGGCTGAGAATCTCGTCGGCGATTCTTTCTAGCTTTTGGGATCGGGATTCGGTGAGTGTGCAGAAATTGGAAGAAAGGGATGTTGAGATTGAAAGAGAGCGGAGTATAGGTAGGGATTTGGGGGCGATTCTTGCCATCATTTTTGGTGGTGAACGCTGGGGCGGTTTAGGGTTCTAGATCTCAACAAGATGGTGGCTTAGTTATGGTGTAGGTGCTTACCGGACCTTATGCTTTTGTGGAGGCCACTTTCGGCCCTCGTTTTTGAGTTAAGATGCAAATTTGGGTGTATACTTTACCCCAACTTCATTTAATAAACACAACTTAAACTACAATTTACGTTCATGTGATTATACTACGTGATCACTGTTCATCTCTCACTTTAATCATGTGGTTTATCATTTTTTTTCTTTATATCCCTACCACTAAAACCATCACATTTTATTTTGAGTAAAGTGTAATTTGTGTGACGAGATCAACATGAAACCCCATATACTTAATTTTTCGCTACTTGAGTCCTTGTGCTTTAAAAATATAACATTATCCATCCCTCTCGTCATCGAGCTATTAACTCACTCTCTCAAATTACATAATTACTCTCAAGTCATATAGAAAATTACTACTCCCCCCCCCCCTCTCCCTCTCCTATACTCTCTCTAAAAAGCCACTAGCCACCACCACATCACACCAATCAACCAAGAATTCATTAAAAGAAAACCTGATAGACCAATGTAGTAAATGAAGACTGCATCATAAGTAATATAAATCATCAATTTTATCACATTTGATAGGTGGGAGGGGCTTTTGGCGGTAGATTCCTCAGGCGGTGTTGTCCAGATTTGACATTCAACCTAATTTAACAAACCAGAATCAAGCATTATACGGGTAACATGCTTCAATTTCAAAGCAGATATGTATCAAATTAGTTATCATAACAAATCTGAAGCTGAAATACACCTTAAAGTAAACAAATCTGATTAACATGATGTGTTAAAGTAAAACATTTTCGATTGAACTTCTGAAAGTAACGGAATTAGAACGATGGGAGGTATCTATGAACTTACCTGAACTTGATTTGGACCCAAAAGTAAAAGGGTGTCGAGTATACTCACGGTTTTGCAAAGCTTTTTGATTACCCGTGAGTCGTTAAGTTTGGAGGATGAAACACCGAAGTTACCCTACATGGGGAAACGAAGGTGGGTGAGTATTCGGATTGGTAGGGAGTTTGGATTCGGAATTAAAAACGTATTAAAGTATGTATATGAAAAGTAATTATCTAGTTTTAAACACTCGTTTTGACACTATAATTTCGTGTAGTTTCACGGGTCGACTTTGCCCATTAGAATCGCAACGAGAGGTTTAAAACTTAGATAATATAACCTATTTCCATGGCATGTAATCATAATCCAGTTAACATCAAAGGTTCGGCTATGTATATATATGTATATTATATAGTATAGTTCATATGCCCATCATAGATCATCATAGAATTCATATAAGTAATGCATAGAGGTAGGATGATAAACATCCATTAAACCTAATTGTATGACTCACCAACGCACAAATCACCACAAGGATGATTAGGATGGTCATGAAGAAAAGAAAGATACAACTAGCTACTAAGTCAACTAAAACTATGACGACCAAGTAAGCAAGCTAGGTGTGTGCATCCCGAACATCGTATCGTTTGGGGATGTGTTGTAGCCTTGTTACTCTAGTGAAAGTTGAACAAGTTTTAGTGACATAAACATAGAAATTATCAAGTGAGGTAGTGGAATGAGTTTGGATAGCTAAGGCTTCTATGTTTCACACTTTTACCAAAACACAAATCTTGCCATAAGAACTATGGTGAACTTGTTGTGGGTTGTCTAAACCCTAACAAAACAGAAAGTTTAGAGGGTGTTTGCACCTCTAAACTCATAAGCATCAACTCCTAAACAAGTCTCATAACCTTAGATAGGTTCAATAACAAGTAGGCACAAGATTTAAATAAGAAAAACATAGTTTTATAAAAGTTAACAAAGTAATCTTCCAAAACAGAAAGTTTGGACCTCGAATTGATAATGTTCCACCTTGGTTTACCAGGGTAAACCTGTGGAAACACTCCTAGAGGTGTTCCAAGCTTTGCAGAGGAAGAAGAAGTGAAGAAAAGTTGAAGATATGTGAGTTTGGAGTCACGTTTAGCACTTGGAGTAATCTGCCAAGAACTTGTATTTGCAGCAGATTAGAGAGTAATTTGAGAGTGTAAATGAGTTGGGAAAGTAAAAATGAGAGGTAGGAAGCTTGTTTATATAGTGGGTTAGTAGGGTTTGGAGTTTAATGAGGTTTAAAGAAGATTGGAGGGTAAAAGGGTGGGGAAAAAGTGACCAACCCGTGCTCTAGAAACAACCTCCTACGGATCGATGGCCCTCACCGGCCGCAATGGAAAAGAGTTAGGGCGTCGGTTCCCGCCGCGCTACCTTGAATCCCAGTAAGTTCGTTTTATTACCTTTTGGCCCCTGAACTTTGGTTTTTCCTCATTTTAAGCTAAAATTTGGTGTTTTGGCATGTTTTGAAGTATAGAACGCGTATGAAGTGTAATACAAGTATTTTGAATGTAAGTGTGGATAATTGTACGTATAACAAGTGTTGATTTGCGTATGAGCACGTATTTAAACGATCGGTTGTGCGAATAGCAAGTATGTATAAAATATGAATTTCATTATGATCAAAGTCTCGAATTACCAAACTGGAAATAGAATACGAACAAGATATGAATACAAGTTTTTATAAATAGAAATACGATTATACTTTCTAAATAAGAAAAGTACAAACATGCGAAGCTTTACAATGGTGGTTGATGGTGTTGTGTTGGTGATGAGTTTTTGAATGAGGATTCAGTGGTGATGTAGTGTCTTGATGATGGTCGAGGTGGGTGGTGGTAGCAGGTGATGGTGGTGATGGGTGTATATATATATATTGAGGAGTAATAGAGTCATTTCATCACACATTTAATAGTAAATTAACGTATAGGTGACGGCAGGGTCCAAAGAGTTAGATTTATGAACCACAAGGACTCATGCAGCGAAAAATAAGTATGGGGGTTTCATGTTGATCCCACCACCAAACCACAAGGACGTAAATTGCAATGAATCCAACTAGCCATGTATCTAAACAATTTGATTACCTACCCATGGCTTGATTTCCAATACACATCAAACATAGAATCGACCATGAAACCAACATAGAGCCAATCATTTCCACCAACATAGGACCCGACATTAGAGCAAAACCATTAGACACAACATTATAACCATATAACCTAAACCAACCAAACCATTTGACCCAATATTAGAACCCAATACAACCAAACTTCTAATGATAATCCAAACCATTTACATTTTCAAAATAATGATCTACAAATAAACTTAGATGAACAAAAATATTGTGATCAAATATTAGCTTTAGCATAATTAGGCACTGGATCATACAAAATTACCTACCTTACTTGATCTTATTTTCCTTGCCTTGTTCATAGTGGAATTCGAAGTTCATATTGTTTAAAAACTTCACAACCACCTTCAAGGCCAATACGCGATGAGTTAGGGTATTGTTGACCCTAATATCAGCTATATATGTTCAAAATAAACTTGTCTCATGTTCAATCTCAAGTAACCTACAATAATTAAGATCAAGTAAAGTGATTGCTTGTCTATCCATGACCGCCTCCATAGAATAATCCATGATCGGGGTCGTCAATGGTGATCGGAGGTGGGTGGGTGTTGGAGGTGGTGTCGGGTTGGAGTACAGGTGAAGTGTTAAGTGAAGCAAGTGTCGAGTTGTAGGACAAGTGTGGCGTTGGGTTAAAGTATGGACGGGGTGGCCGGTGGTAGAGGTTGGTGGGTGGCATCGGTCGACGATTGGAAGGGAAGGGGAGGAAAGGTTAGAGGGGAAATGATAGGGACTCAATGTGTTGATTCTTTTATATATGAGGGGGTAAGGGTTTTTAATGGTTTGAAAAAACCAAAATGGCCCCACGTTGTTATGTTGGTTATGGAAAATGATGACGGGGTTAGAGGTAAGGGCTCATAGTGTAAAAAAGTAAACTACAAGAACTCAGATTGCAAAAAATAAAAATGATGACGGGGTTAGAGGGAAGGGCTCATATGGACGCAAATTGCAGTTTACACAAATTTAAATGACGTCGGTAAAACTGCGCCGTTTTGACTTTTGAGTAATGGTAACCCACAATAAGGTTCTTTTTAGGAGTTTCTGGAAGTTGTACAAAACTTAAGATATGTATTATTATGGGTAAAAGAGTCGAGTTGCTCGTGAATGCCTCGACTTGCCAAAACTTGAATCGAGCTGAGCTTAAACGAGTGCAGACTTAAAATAAAGCTTGTTTAATAAACGAGTTAACCTGAGGTTGAAAATTACTCAAGGGGAAATATGAGATTAGGACGTAAAGCTCAAAATATGTTAAGATCCAGCCTAAGCTTAAGTTAATCCAATCAATGTTTAACTTAGGCAAGTTCAAACTCGACTCGGCTGGGCTGGACTTGTTTACATTCCTAGCGTCTACAAGGATCATGATTGATAATTTGGTTCATTGATATAAGTAAATCTATTTGTCTTTTAGAAAAACGGAAGTTTGTCCTGAACATTAGATTCATACGACAAGACACATGACCAAGTCTGGACCTTGTTTATTACAATTAACTTATCATAGTGTTTATCATGTTTCGTTTGTACCAAGTGCAACCAAACAATATCATATTTGACTCTCTTTTCCATAAAGAGTTCAGTTACCTTTTTGTTGGATTTTTTTTCTAAATCTTCGATTGGGGTTGTTTCGAACTTGTATGTTCTTTTAGGGTTAAGTTGCTTCGTTTTCAACAAAATTAAGTTCCTGTATATCAAAATCTGTACTTATTGATTTTTTATATGAAAATTGTTGGGATTGGGGCTTTTTATTGTGGAGGTAACTTTTCGAGTGGTGGTGGAATCGGTTGCGAGGCGGTAATAGAAGATGGTTTGATGATGACTATATAAATAGTATATTTGGTTTGTTTAAAGGGTAAATAATAATTTTATACTAATTTATCCATTTTTATTAATATAAATGTGAGTTAAAAGTTAAAATTCAAATATGTTACAATAAAAACAACAAATCTCAAATAGTGAACCAAACACATAAACAATCTTTGTAATTAACTTTTAAGTATAATAAAAAAATTTCAAACTATATTTTCTTACGCTAAGTAGCCACTTGCCCAGTGGGCCACTTGTAACGGAATCTATAACAAAGAGGCCCATTGGGTCACCTTATACTTCAGAACTCAGAAGTGACGTTTAAAGGCACCATAAGTGGGCCCATATGATTGTTTTCATGTTCATGGATGTTGGAGAGTGGAGTTGAGATACTAAATTGGTTGATATAACTTATTTATATCTGGGCTAGTTGTAAAGAAAACAAACTGAATCCAAACTTGAACCCGATAAAAAAAACCCGGAATCGGGTTCTATTATACTCAGGGTACGCATAGTTTATGTATGTCAATACAAAATACCTGTACCCGGAACTGGACCCAATCCATACCTGAAACCGAATTTCCAATACCCGATAGATTATTTTCAATACCCGATCCAATACCCAAAAAAAGGATTCAAAAAAAAATTGTGCATCCCCTTAAAAACCGGATCTAACCCGATCAAATACCCAAAAATAGGGTTTTTTTTTATATCCCTATAATAGGGTATTAAAATACCCGAGTATAGAGTAGTCGGTTTCATAGCCTACCCAGAACCAGTGACAGTAGGTATGATTTTTTAAGTCAATACCCGATTTCTCCAAACCCGGTCATACTCATACTTGGGTCCACTTCCGGAACTAAGTATTGAAAAAACACGGTTTTGTGCACCGGGCTATTTAAATAACTTAGACAATTGCATTTGTGAATTAAAAATGAGTATGTACACATTGCGAAAGAATAACTTAATTCATCTTTCAAAAAAAGAAGCCTGCCACAAAAATTTTAACTGATGACATTACAAAAGATAAAAAGGAAAAATATTACCATTTGCTAAAACAAGATTAAATAAACAAATCAAAGCCTTAACTTCATCTCATAATCCCATGCACGTGCCACTTATTCATTCCCATTCCCCTTTTCAGTTTTCTTCAAGTGGAAGTCACAATCACAACACAATAATCATACAGGCTTCCATGCACTAGCCCACACCACCGGCGTCTCCTTCCTCATCAAGAATATTCCGGCACCCCTTTCCGGCTGCCACACCGACCACCCTTCCTTATACCTCCTCAACAACTCCCTCACATCATCACACCCTTCTTCACTAATCACAACCCCATCAAACCCACTTCCCCTCATCCTCCTCCACCACCTCTCCGCCGTCTCCCGCCTCTCTACCGAACATTCCGGCCGCCGTCCCACTACATCCATCACCGCCCGCCCCGCCTCCCGCTCCAACGTCAACCGTTCATTACTCGTTTTCGGAAAACTTTCGTCCAAAACCTCAAAATAAACCCTAAACCATCTCAAACACTCTTCAAACCCTTTCAAAAATTGAACTCCGTCGGTTCCTACATCCATGTCAGCTTCTTCTTCAACGATTGTTAGAACTTTAGGGTTCATGTTCCGAAACATGGATAACAAATAATCCCTACGGTCGTAACTAGCTGACCGTAACGTGCCATTGAAGTTAATAGCTATACACTCATCGGTTTTAATATCGAGTTGGTTTAAATTAATATATGATAGATCACCAGAATGGTGAACTACGCGGAACTTAAATGGGACACCCATTAATCTTGCGAATTTCTCCATCCGGTTTCCGATTTCTTGCATAACTGTTTCTGTTCCGTTGCTTCCATTAGTTATTACGACGGTTAAACGGAGGTGAGGTGTGTCGTCTGTGCGGGTGGCGATGGCTTCTAGCAAAGTTGGCCATTGGGTGCAGTATGTGTTGCTGAAATCAACTATGTGTAGTTTTGTCTCTCCGTTGAATGCATCCATGATGGCTGAGTTGGACGCCACATGTCCGAAAGTCGTCCACGGGCTGACTTCTTGAAACTTGAGAAGCAAGTTTCTAGTGGACTCGAATGTGCACCTTTTCGCAGAAGCCGATGCCGATGCCGATGATAGAGTCCGGTAGGTTGAGTTACCGGACTCTGTCACGCGAGTGAAAAGCGCTTGGAGAAAATAAAAAGAAAGTTTAGAGTCTATGTCTTCGTATGGAGAGCTTAGCTCGTTGAGCATCCACATCAGCTGCTGGAGCCGCGAGCTGTTGTTGTCAACTAGTGCACGCGCTGCTTCAGATAAAAGCTCACGGCTCCAGCAGTTGGAAGACAGAGAGTCTGAGAACCCCCTGACTACATCTTGCGAAAACCCGTGAGATTTTGATGGTTGGGGAGGGGAAGTAGAAATTAAGTGGTGGTGGAAATTATTATTATCATGTGGTGGAAATTGGTTAGGTGAGTAGTAGGGTTGTATAGATGAAGAAGAAGAGAGATTGTCTTCTTCCATGAAGAAGCATTGTTGTGGTGGATGGTGGTGGGTGGTGTGGTGTTCGGTGGAGGATCTAGAACTACTGCCGGAAGTTGTTATGGTGGAGTTGAATGATTGATGATGGCATTGATTAAGGGTGAACATAGTATCCATGATACAAGGAAAGATGTGTTGTCATACGAGGTACTAATGTATGGTTTTGTAGGTGGAATGAGATTGGGATGTAGGTTTTTAAGTGAACATTTTCTGAAAGGGTGTTTATGTTTTTTTGGGTAATTAAGCAGAGGAAGTGGAACTTTGAAGGGTGTGTTTGTGCTTTTGGGGTAAACGAGGGGGGAACTCAAAAAAAGAAACTTTATGGTATTTTTAGCAATACATAAAATATATTATATATAATATTAAACATTAAACATTAAATTAAATTAAATTAAACATTAAACAAGACAAGTTCTACAAACTTTTTTTAAAATATTTTTAAAATATTTTTTTATAGTTCATTTTTTAAATTAGTGCTGTTTGGCTTTTTTTAATATTCTTTTCTTTCTAAATTACAATCTATTATTTTAATATTATAATTAATTTACTTTTATTTTAATCCTTTAATATACGTTCTTTTTTAAAATTCCGAGTATCTCCTCAAGATGTGTCTATTTTTATCTACGTCTTGATATAAACCTCTTTTGAAATCGACTTTTTAACCTTTTATTTACCTTTCATCCTATAACGATACCGTAACAAACCAAAAAAATTACAATCGAATTTTCTATGTGTAACGAACTGACACGATACCGAGCGTTTTGCTATCGCATTGCACGAAGAGTACGAAAATATTGATGCCCACCGCGAAGAGCGGGCTTCTTACGACCCTAGTTTGTATTTAAATAGACTCTTTTATATATTTTGTTATAACGAATTTGCTACCTTTGTTATTTACTTATTTATTTATTTGGGATTAAGAAGCATGATTTTTCTGTAAAATATAATAAAAATACAATTGGAACATGTTGTATTTACAGAATGTACAAAGTATTATATATTGGTTTTGACACTTTTTTATAAATTTGTGTTAATAATTATAAAATATGTAAGTGTCGCCGGAGAAAAAGCTGCCGGAGTGATGATAAGACCCATCTTTTAACGAACCATGCCTCCTAATTCCTCTCTTATTTTTCTTTTTCATTTTCCCATACGACCAATGCTCATGCTTCTTCCTTTACTCCCAAAGTCCCATAACTAAACTATTCTATATTCAAGAAAAATATATAAACTATGTAGAGTTGATATGCATTCTTTGACGGATTTGGGCCTAATAATCCTTCAATGTATTATATTAATGATAGGTTTTAGGGCATAACTAAGAGTATTTTACAAACAATCATTCAAAATCTTTGAGTCTAGATTGGTTCAAGTGGTTACATTTTGATGTATAATCGTTGTTGTTTTGTGTTGCTTGTGGTTGTTGACTTGGTTCCATCTTTGCTAGCGACTTGTTAACAAGCTTGTTCTAATAAAAGTCGACATTATAAAAAAATAAAAAATAAAACCTAAAAGTATTTTATCAACAAGATATATACAATTTGGGATTATTCTTTACTTTGAATAAAGTTCTATTTTTGCTACCTGTGATTTGGTCTATATATCTACTTTGCTACAATAGTTTCAATTTAATTTTTTTACTCTTTATGGTTACTTAATTGATTTCATCTATTCCCTAGCTTACACTCACACCCTTAAAAATTATTTTTTTACAAGGGCAAACAAGTCTTTTTGCGTAGGTTGTATGGTATAGGTTTAAATTACTTAATTATATTAGTTAATTTTTTTAACTCTAATTACATATGCAATTTGTATACGTAAAAACGGGATATACCCTTTTGCACTTATTTAATTTCCTATTAAAATAAGTAAATTTAAATATGTAAATCTTTTATATGAATCTTTACAGCAAAATGTCCTATAAAATAGATTTTTATGGCAAATGAGTACACATTTGTATTTATCTAATTTTCTTTTAACATGTGCAAATTTAAATAAGCAAATCTTTTTATATAGTAAATATTACTATGAGAGCGTGTAGTTGGTACTTCGTACTAGTTGAAAGGTGATGTGTATTTAAAAAGTTGATTTTTCACATTATAAAACTTAATAACAAATAATGGTTACTATTATACATTAACATACAATAACTAATGTGTTTTTTGGTGTATATGATTTTATTTATTCATATATGAAGCTATGGCTAAAACAATGAGTTTGAAATCTCCATATCGTATATAAAATCAAAGCATATGTACGATTTTAACAACTTTGAATGTATATAAGTTGAAACACGATCAAGCTAACTACGATATGGATTGAGAAAGAACACCGAAAAAATCAAATGAGAAGAACACAGAAAGAATCTAAACATGTTGTAGTAAATCAGAAATAATTGTCTGACCAAGCTTTAATTATATTTATACTTCAATTTGCAGGAATCTCATAAATGTTAAAAATTTATACTTCAATTATCAAGAACCTAAAAATTTCCATAGTGTGAAAGTCACCATATATGGAATTTAAAGGGTTTTTGGGGTTTATGAACTTGAAACGAAAAATACAAAACTGTCCCTACGTAAAAAAGTCTTGCTTGTCCTTGATAAAAAAAAGTCAATTTGGAGAGTGTGGGTGTAAGGGAAAAGATTGAACTAATTAGGTAACCATAAGGAGCAAAAAAGTCAAATTAAAACTATTGAAGCAAAATTGATATTTTGATCAAAACACAGGCAGCAAAATGAAACTTTACTCCTTTTCTTTTAAATGTTCTAAAACATTTTCAAATAAAGATTACAGAAACTAAATTTTCCATATAACAATCGTGAGAGGTTTGAATATTGTGTTTATGATTGGGTGTTCTAGTTTGTTTATTTGGTTCATAAATGTGTTACTATTTTGGGTTACGATTTGAGTTATGATTTGATCTTAAGGTTTGGGTTAACACACAAAACTACAAACACGATGCCAAGTTATCTCGAATGAAATTTTGATAATCAAATATTATCTGAACTGAAAGGCTACACATATAATGTTTTCCAAATTTCTAATTTTCTTGATTTTTATTTATACGATATAAGAACGCAGGTTTAAAAAAATACATCCATACTAAACAATTTTTAAGAAGTTGTTGGCAAACATTCCTCAAAGGAAATTGTTAAAATAGAAACAATTATTTAGCAACACTACTTTTAAATTGAAGTATAATATGAACCTTCCAAATGATAAGAAGTCAATAAAAGGAACTTATTTTGTTTTTAAATGATATGAAGTCAATAAAAGGAACTTATTTTTCTGAACTGCATGTCAAAAATAATTATTATGCATTGGGTCACTTTTGGATATCTTTGTGTCCAATGGTAATTCAACCGTGGAATATTTAAAGTTTATTTTCTAATATTACTGAGTTATATTGATACAATTTTGGCTGAGGTACATGATTTGGGTATTCACTATTAACTTTCGCTTCCATTAGTTTAATTGTATACCTTTTTTTGGTTGAAGTATATGATTATAATAGACGTGTGTATCACTTGTCGATTTGTTAGGTAGCTAGTTTATATCTAAGATTATGATGATTCGAAAGTGACTTGAGATCGCCATTAACATCTTAATAATCATGTTTCCATACTTTCTTACGATTATGATCTTAATCATCTTTAGTAAAATATATGTTTTTTTTAACTGAAAAGGTGGTCCACAATTACAAAAGGATAATAATAAAGAAATACAATTAAAATAAACACCACACATTTTGTTTGGTTTTGTTAGCCTACATAATGAATAAACCACACATATGTTTTTAAGTTATATATATGCATAATCCTAGTTTATATGAATTCTATTTTCTAATTAGGAATCCATCCCCTTGATTTCACATGTTTAATTGTTATATTGATTAAGAGCGTTCATAATTTGTCCTCCATCTCTATCTCTATAATTATACTAAAAATTACTATGCTTTTTTCTTCTTATTTTCAATTAAATAATATTTCTTTATACTTTTATCATTATCTTTTCTCTATCTTTCACTAACAACTGCTTCAAAAATATTAAAAATTTATAGAGGATGAAGAATGTTTTCTCCAAATTTACTGAGAAACAGTAATATTTTTTCTCTTATCCACTCACAATTACTCTCTCCACTCATATAATTATATAATTATAGATGATCAAATAAATGTGAATTGCTCTAACATGTTTTATTCAAAGTGGGACAACGATCACTTTATCCAATTACAGGGCTGTGGATGCACTACAGAAACACTCGTCAATAATACAGTGATAAGTTTATTTAAGAATCCTGATGGTTAACTTTAAAAAAACAACTCTATACCGGCTAACCAGGACATTCGAGGGATAATCACCAAACACATACCCGGCGAGTATTGGAGAGTATGAGACAAGTTTTTTTAATCAGGTGTCTAATTCTCGAAATCAGAGTTGTATCCAATTAAATTGTTCGGAAGAACCACCAAAATAATTTGATCTAAGAGTGAATACATACCTCTCTGATCATCCGGTTTTCTGAAAATTCCCCAACATTTGTTACATTCCCATATTTATCTAGTATAAGCAACTTCACACCGACTCTGCTTTTGACTCTTGATAATGCAACATAGAGTTGACCATGTGAGAAAAGTGGATATTTCAGATACAATCCAACCCTAAAATTTTTATAAAGTTTAAAGATATAAGTAATTGAGGTTACATATTAGTGTAAATAGGTTATGGACCTGTGTAATACACAAGTTAAAGAAAGAAAAAAAATGTAAATCATAACCTTTAATGTTACTGCATTTCATCAGTAATTCTTTTAGCCTTTTACTCATTGTTTTCGGTTTGTTTGAATCCAAATCTCTTTGAGAGGCCAAGCTCTTTGCATTTCAGAAGACGTTCAGGAGTCTCCATCCTTAATAAACAAACATACAACAATTATAAAAGTAATAAGTTGTCAACTATGAAAGTACACATAGTTGAAAACAATATATAAATTAAAATGGAGTGTGTAGGTTGCAAGTTTATGCATCAAACATGAGGTGGTGTGTTTGCATTCACAAAATCTAATATGAAACATGAGTTCATGTACCCAAGTCAATTATGAAAGTCCGCCTTGCAAGTATTATTGTCTTAAAATCTAATATTAAAATTGATTCATACATCTTTTAAATACATATAACATCATGAATGTAATTCTCGAGATGTGGGTTACCTCTTCGAATTTAGTGGTGGCTACATATTACATTATATGATTATAGATGTATACTATGTGTAGATGAAAGAATGAATATAATATTCACAAAAACAGAAAATAGTAACAATTACTAAAAAAACCATCTCCGAAGTGGGGCTATATATGGTGCCAGGGTAGGGCATGGCGCCCCGTAGCGCCTGGCTATACCGTTACGGTCGGCGCTATGGGATACGTTTTTGGCCTCCTCAAGATGTATATCACGCCGTTACCCTTCCTTCCCCACTCACACACATATATATATATACATATATATAAAGCCTCATGCATATATAACCCCACCACACACTTGAGTTATATAAAGCTCCATAACCCCATTTTTTACACCGTTGTCACTTGTCACACAACCCTCCACTATAGGACTCCATAGGGCTCTACCACTATACATAACCTTATAGTATTAGCAAGAACTCACTATATACAGTGGTCAACGGGCCACTAATAATAGATCAAAAGGTTGCTGTTGGCAAATAGTAAATATTCAAAAAGGATATTGAGCAAACCTACCTTAATCAAGATCAGAACGTATACGTAAGACTACCTATTCAAAATTCCAATATACAAATTAAATATAAACATAGACAATAACCATTTTAAACCTGAGCCTATGCAATCTTTAATTAAAAAACCTAAAATGCAAACATTATAGCAAGAAAATAATATATACCTTATCTTCAGCAAGAAAGGCAGATGAAGAATAATTTCAAGAGGCTCAACATTAGTTGCCATCACTAAAAATTCAGATATAACTATGTTACGGGTCTATGTAGCTGTAAATCAAGATATTAAAACAAAATATTCGAGTATACAACATACACTAAAAGATAATAGTCCAACTCTGACCAAGAGACTTGAAATACATTACAAACCTTTAAATATATTAAACTAAGAGTCTGGTACTAATAGAATTTATCTCTGGATTCAGGAGATGTTTGTTGTTTTGATCCTTGTAGCATATCATAAATCATATAAGTTTCAACGGTTAGAATCAAACAAGATAATAAACCCATCAGATGTTCAATAAGAGAGAACTGTAGTATGTATATATTGTTTGGTCAACCCACCTCACCGCCCGTTTTGACCCATTACCTGCCCGACACGTTTTGCCACCTCTAAACTTAGATTAATGCCAATGTACTAATAGCCACATACATATCCAAATTTCCTCGCACAATTATAGCATACTTCTTGGTAAGTAATATTCTGATTATAAAAATAACGATGTATGTATTTGCCAAATAAAGTGTATTTTTGACAACTAAGCTATGTTCAGATGCATTGCTCATCACACGCTATTTTTTAATCACTAATCTCAAACCTGAAGCTGCTATTGAAAAGAATTTATAGGCGAATGGAACAATGTATGAAGGGTATCTGAAGGCTCTAAATGCACTTTTTGGTAATTTCCCACGTTTGAGAGTCACCGAACCTGCAACCTTAAGCATCACAGACCTAGTGACCGCCCTTAAATCTGGCTCAGAACCAACTCAAAAGGCTGCATTAGATGCACTCTTTCTTCTCAGGCAAGCTTGGTCTGCTTGCCCGCCTGATGCAATACGATAGGAACAACAATAGCCTTATATACATATATACAAACTGCATCAACGAACAAAATAACAAAGCTTTACCCATCTAAAAATCATTGATTAGCAATAGAGGAATCATAATATGCTTTGTCTAAAAAGTTTTGCATCCTTGTAATGTTAAAAAAACTAAATAAACAATCCTAATCTAAATAAAATAAGAATCAAAACAAACCCTAATTAAATTGATAATTGAATTACATGTTATCACTTACATCAAGATGAAACCCTATCCTAATTTTAACAAATCTGAACAAAAAACAAACCCTAATACGAACAAAACGATGTAGCTGTAATACTAACATCAAATCGTTGTGTGAGAAAGGAAGTTTAATGAATTAAAACAACTAGAACACACCAAATCCTCCACGCATATCTGAAATCAGTGGGTGGCTACTTAGGCGGTAGAAAGTAATATGTAAATTAGGGTTTTCGATTAGGAATCAAAATTAGAATAAAATCAATTGCATACAATTAGAAAAGTCGATAATCAAATCAAATTAATACTGGAGGGTATGGTCCCAAAAACCCTGCGCCTGCGCAAGGTACCATACCCTCAACATCATACTACAGGGATAACCTTGCGCGCAATGTGCAATAGTGCGCCTTCCTTAGAATCATTAGGTCATACAATGAACCTTGCGCACTCAGCGCAACGGTAAATTAGACCAACACCAATAGGTCGTACAATGAACCTTGCGTACTCAGCGCAACGGTAAATTAGACCAACACAGGTAGGTCACACAGCGAGCTTTGCGCACTCAGCGCAACGGCAAGTTAGACCAAATAATATAAGTCACACAACGAACCTTGTGTACTTGGCACAACGGCAAGTTAGACTTAGACGTGTAGGCTACTTGACCCTGCGCGGAACAAACAATCCTTTAGCCACGGATCCTAAAACTTTGCAAGGCCAAGACAAACATGAGAGCACCTCATAGTCTTGTGGACAAAAGGATTTATCCCTGCCACTTCGCGCTGGCCGGAAAGCACTAACAACTTCGCAGAAGGGATAAGCGCTAAGAGGTGTTGACTATATTCAAGGGTACGGAGTGGCAGAGTTGTGACCATTGGTTGCTCGGCAGGTTGCGTCCGACAGCGTCGCATGAACAGTAATGCAGACGTCAGACTGTGCACCAACCGTAACTACGCCAGTGACTGTCACACCTTCTCCACTTTCGGCTGATAGCAGGTCTGACGCCAGTGACGACTGCCTTTACACGTGGCACCATTCAACATCCGACAAAGCACACCTCCTGACAACAGACATTAATTCTCTTGCAAGGAACATTTAATGTTTGACGCTGAGGGACAGAACGGATGTATCTGGTCGTCTGGGCCGGGCCCAAGGCCCATCAGCCCATCTCACCTAAGCTCACCTACTTTCGGTTATAAAATAAGTATCGGATCACCAGGTAAAGGAATCCAAAAATATTCGAACTTACTGCATGCTACTTTAAGCTTACTTGCTTACTACTTGTAATCACAAAATACTTATTCTCACACCGGAGGGCGGTCACGGAGAAAACCCATCCTTTTCCCCGTGACGAGACTAACGCGGCTGCTAGTTTTGCAGATCAGTCCGAGTGAGATCACTCTGAAGAACAAGCGAAGAGACAACCCTTTATGCAGAAATCCCACGGTTGTAACTAATATATCCCCAGATATCCCTAGGTTCAACCGGTGTTTCTTCATTGGCGCCATCCGCTCTTTACTCTCTCTTTCTCATCAGTTCCTTCGTTTCGTTTTTTCATAAACCTCACGTCCAAATGGCTGATTTTCCATCTAACACTTAAAGAGGTCCTCGAGCTGAAGGCAAGAACCCAGTTCATGCCTCTCGACTTGACAGGCTAGTCGAAGAAGCTTCTTCCAGGAATGCCGGAACTCACCACGACTCTGGTCGTATGAATATCCCGGTTACCCCCGGAGCTCAAATGGAGACTCCTTCCGTACCAATCACATCGGTCTTACCCCCGGTGAGACCCCGATGTCTTGGTACATCAGGTCTCAGATGGCTCTCAACGCCGTTTACGCACAACTCTGCACAAACACTTATGCTGCCCAAGTGCAGCCTACTGCTGAGATGCATGCTTCGCCTGCACCAAGAATACTTAGCTACCACTCGCCAGCTGGGGCGAGCGTACCATCTGAACTCCGTACCCAAGAGACAGAGTACACTCAATCACCGCCTAAACCTGAGTCTCATACTCAGAGACGAGCGTCCATCCACTCGCGGTTGGGCCGCGTCCCCTCGGGGAGCGGTACACCCAACGCGAGGAGGACAAGACATATGGCGAGGGTGATAGCGCCAGTGTGTTTCACCGGCTGCCGAAAGATCATGCTGCTTACAGATCTGCGCCACGGGCTGGTTACAACCCAGAGGCGGAGTATAACTATAATTTGATCTACAGGCCGGCTGAAGCAGCCGAACACTCCAAATTCATCAAAGAGATCGCACTCACCGTAGATTAATCGATCATCAAATCGTAGATTAAAACCGTAACTAACATTAGATCATTAACGAAATCAGACGAATGAAACAACAAAAAAGAATAATCGAACCACAAATTAGACATTACCTTCAATTTAGAGTCGTCAAATCCGATGATTGTTGATCGAAACTCTTGGATGGATCTTCGTCGCCGTGTTCGCCAGAGAGAGAGAGGGAATTAGGGTAAGAATGAAGAGTATGGTGTAAGATTATGTATTTTAAGCAACTGATTATTGATAATTTCGGACTATCCATTTACAATCGGACTATCCATATAAGTGTTTGGTTTAGGCGGGAAAAACTATCTGAGATGAAACCAGAGAGTGACATGTGTCCCCTAGTGGTTTCTTTTATATAATATATAGATTCGGTTAATTAAATTTGGTAAGACTAGTTATACTAAATGTTGATTTGGTGTTGATGCTAATGCTACTGGATCATCCGTTCTTTCTATGTTACATTGTGTGTTGTATTCAAAATGTAATGAAGATATGTACATCAAATTAAGGTGATATCCCCAAGCATACATTACCATATTTTTTTTCATTCATAGTTTGCAAAAAATATCGACGTTCTTACTCAAAAAAGTTTGTTCAAGTAAGGATCTGAGAAATACACACATATGCTGCAAGGAGTGAAGAAAACCTTAATATTCTTCCACAATCAGACGAGGTGTTAGTTTCTTGTGTCAAATACAAAAGAAACTCTTAAGGCCACTAGCATTCACTACTAGAAAATACACCTGTCTTAATATGCGAACAATGACAATCTCATTTTATGACATTCGAAAGCGTGTGTCAAAGAAAAAATGTATGGTTTACAAAATTCAATAAATTTATGACACTTTTTTTTCTGTGTCATATTTTTTAGTGTCATAAAATTAAACAAGATTTATCTTGACACACGAACGACAGACACATATTTTATGACATTCAAAAACACGCGTAAAGAAAAAAATGTCACGATTTACAAAATTCAATAAACTTATAACACACTTGGGTGTCATCTTTTTAGCGTTATAAAAAACTTCAAAATGTCTATATCAGGTATTATAACACTCTTTTTGTGTGATCTCACTACAAAAAAATGCCATATAATTAGTGGTAAATACATTCAATGATATTTAGGTTTTGTGAAATTTAGACGAACCCGACATAATCCTGATCCGAACCTAAAAATCGTATCATACATACATGTGAACATGAAGACTACCCGAATGTTTACCAAAAATAAGTACATTTAATGGATTTTGATATTCAAACTTATTTCAGTTTAACTAAAAAAATTTATTTTGTATTCCATAAACACCATCAAACTATGTAAACAAATTCCAAGGTAATTCAAACCAATTCTACCTTTAACATTCTATATTTTTCTTTACTATTTACATGTTTCTCTTTCGATTATTTTTTGTGCTTCTCATTATTTGTTTTAGTTATACCTCAAAATATTTAATTTTGTTATCATATGTTACCGATTTCGTTTGTCTTTTCCAACAATTTTAATATTGTAATTAAACGTAAACATGCCTGACCGCTGCACCGTTGATGCATTCTTTTCCCTCAAAGAAGATAGCATATGGTATAATATTATCTTTGAGACGATTAACTTTCTTTGGTATGAGATAGACAATAGATATTAGTGGTTGTTTTTCTTGATAAAAAGTAAGTGCATTCTTAAAATTTCTTATATACCTTTTCTATGTCACCTTTTAGAAAAAAAAAATCACATCAATCATCTTATATCATTTGATTCAGTTATACGAGATTACTAGTAATATGCTTTAAACTATACATGTTTTTATAAATATTTTCTTACACTTTTAATTAGCTTTTAGGTTGATTTTATTCATTATTACTCCTATTTCGCTCTAACTGGTGCATTGAAGGCATACTCCATAATATGTCAATTATGTTATAAATGCATTGATAATATTAAAAAAATATAATTTCTTGATGTGGTTTTATTATCATACGGGTTAAGATGAAATGAACTAAAATAAGTAAGTTAGAGATAATAACAAATATTAATAATCAGTAACCAAGATTAAAGCTACATCATGTTATCTTAGAAGGTATTTATTTTTTTTATTATATGTAGCAAGTATTATATTATATTATATTAGTCATATATAGTTTTTAAAATTTTTATTTAAAATATTATAATAGTTTATTATTATATTTACTTTTAACAACATGTTTTATTTATTTCTCTTTTTTAAAATCATATATTTCCTTTACCTTTTTTTAATAATAATTTTTTCTTTTTTTTTAAATATATTAATTTATTGGTTAACTTTGATACTTCTTTAATAAATTACGTTTATAACTTTTTTTAAAAACTTAAGTACGTAGTTGTGCTTGATTTTTCCCTGACATTCCGTTATAAGTTTTGTTAAAAACGAAGTTTACTCTAAATAATATATTGTTGACGAAGGCTGATGAATGATAACTTTATTATATCATAATATATAGTTTTTTAATTTTTTATTTAATATATTATAATAGTTTTTGTTATATTTACTTTTTAATAACATATTTTATTTCTTTTCTGTTTTAAAACCATATATTTCCTTTACCATTTTTGATAATTCTTTTTCCTTTTTTTAAACATATATTAATCTATCGATTAACTTTAATACTTCTTTAATAAATTACATTTATAACTTTTTTCTAAAAGTTTAAGTATGTAGTTGTGCTTATTTTTTCTCTGACATTCTGTTATAAGTTTTGTTAAAAACGAAGTTGTACTCTAAATAAAGTATTTATTTGGTATCATAAAATGCTATATATTAATTTATCGATTAACTTGATACTTTTTTTAATAATTTACGTTTATAAAATTTTTCTAAAAACTTAAGTACGTAGTTGTGCTTGATTTTTTCCCTGACATTCCGTTATGAGTTTTGTTAAAAACGAAGTTGTACTCAAAATAAAGTATTTATTTGATTTCATGAAACGATATGATAATAAACTAAACCGTTGTAATGGTTTGGCTTTCTAAACAACATGCATTCTTTTCAAATTACGTTTGTTTTACGTTATCATTTGCACGGTTTTGCCGTAACGCGCGACGGAAAAAACTAGTTAAGTAAATTAAATCATATGGTTATGGTGATTTATGTTGGAATTAAAAAAAAATTTGCAGGTTAACTCGAGAAATCACATGATGGCATGTAATTTCAAATTAGAGATTGGCATAAAAACCGGTTCCGAACCCGAACCGGTAGAACCGAACTGGAACCGGTTCCAGTTCCTACCCGGCATTAAGTAGAACGGTTCCGGGTTCAAAATACCCGTTGGTTCCAACCCGGTTCCACAATTTTACCATTTGAATCGGGTCGTACCCGGTTCCTACCCGTACCCGGTTCCTACCAGTACCCAGAAATTCAGTTCTAGAAGGAACCGGTTATACCCGTTAAAATGTTACCGTTGGAACCGGTTATACCCGTTATAATGTTACCGTTGGAACCGGTTATAGCCGTTAAAATGTTACCGTTGGAACCGGTTCCTGACCGCAGGAACCGGTTCTGAACAGTAAAAGTCAGGTTTTGACTGTCAGGAACCGGTTCTGAACAGTAAAAGTCAGGTTTTGACTGTCAGGAACCGGTTCCCAACACTATCAGAACCGGTTCCGCACCATACCCGGTTCCATAATACCCGTACCCGGTTCTACACGGTTCCATATTCTTGGGTGTGAACCCGGGTAGGAACTGGACCCGGTTCCACACCATACCCGGTTCCAATAACATCCAAGCAGAACCGGGTCCGGGTTAAAACCGGTTCCGGGTAATAATAAAACCCGATTATGCCCATCTCTATTTCAAATACAGCTTTGAGATTGTGAAGACAAAATATGAAAGTTGACAACATCCAGTGAAAGAAGACTCATGGGCTTATCAATTTATTGGTTGACTAATTTAAATACATATGGGCTCGAGTTATTTGTAAAGTGAAAGTATTGGGTTGAATTGAATTCGAATGTGCACTTTATTAGATCTTGGAACCAAAAATAAAACGAAGGCCCACAATTCACAAACAAATGTCGGTGGAACATTTTTGGGAAATATATGAGTTGACGACAAGAAGGTTATGACGGCAAAATTCGGAACGGAGGTAGACACAATTTGGTGATGACTGCTCGAGACGCAACAAAGAGAACACACTAGTATTGAAGCTTTGTAGTGAAATCTGTTGGTTCGGGATCATTGGGTTTGAGCTCTTTGATTTGTTTTTATTTCAGTTTCTTGCCGTAAATTCAATTGATATTGTTTCCGTTTTTATTCGCATGATTCTTAGCTAAACTTTTATATCACTCGGGTATAAACAAATCATGACATGCGTTAGACTTTTATTGGTTCGACTTTTGGTTTGAATCTGTGTTGATTTTAATTAAAATTAGGTTTTTAATATCTATTGATGATTATTCATGCTTGTTATAATCCATTTTAATCTGTGATTTGTGCGGTTGGTTGGTTTTAGTTTGTCAAATAAAATCTTAGAGCAATTTTTATCATTCTTAGGTTAATTTGTCTAACTAATTAAGTTAGGGCAATTTCATGACATATGTTAACTGATAAATTAAAGACTAAAATCTAATTTGTAAGTGTGTTTTTTCACAAACAATAAGCTTTCTAAATCATCGTGTGTTAGAAGTCGGTGATTCATTGGGTGGTGAATTGTTGTCTTGTATATCAGGGATCTGTTCACTTATTCGTGAGTTAGTATCTTCTAAGTCAATAGATGTAAAAATTGAGTTTGCTTCATAGTTAGAGAATTATTACTGTTGTCTATGACACTAGTATTTTGATAGTTGTGAGATTTAAAAAGCCTCGTATAGGTATTTGAATCCATGTAGCACTTCAACACTTGCACTCTTTGCACTTCACTATCTGGATATTAAGTTCTAAGAGATGTGACACATCCCTAGCATTGTTAGTTTCCATGGGAATAGAGATCTATAACAGAAGTCTTTTCAGCATTCGTTTCAGTGTTGCCTTATCTTAGCTAGTTGCATGAGGAGGAGTTGATACCCGAGTGATTTTTTATTCTCATTGATGTAAGCCAAACCTGTTTCAATTTGCTATCTCTAGTTCTGTTTCCTTAGTTCAAAGTTAATTTAGTTTTCGTATTCTTTTTAGTTAATTTAGCTCTAATTTTAAATCCAATTAAATAGACTAGAAGTCGATAGATGTTCATTATCGAGAGCAGCCTATAGTCCACGAATTCGATATCCGGTCTTGCCTATACTTTGCTACATTGCGATCGATACACTTGCCGTAGTGTGTGATCAAGTTTGGTGATTCTGTTTCTTTTAAAAACTTGGTAGATTTAAATATCTATAAAATCACACATCAACCAGTTATACCATGATATATAAATTGTCTTTTTGTAAGTTCTTTGAAACATTTCAAAACTTGAATTTCAATTACAATGACTACCCAAAACATGAAAACTAATTTCAATTACAATGACTACCCAAAACATGAAAACTGCATCGTAATTTATACACATAAAAAGACGGTAATTAACGAACAACCCAAGCCGTCTCCATTATGATTGATTATAGTCATCAAAACCCTGTATTAAAAGATTGATGCAAGATAGAAGGCATCACAAATTTATTATTGGTACCTTTTAATATTTGTCACTGTATAATTTGACCAAATGAATTACGCATATTTATAGATGTTGTCGGAAGAATAATAGGGTAGTGAACGGGAACTAATAAATATTTTTTGGACTGTACTTATAGATTTACACATTATATTTATATCTTTTATGATACAATCTTTTTTATTACTTTTCATTACTTACTTCTACTGTATGAAATGAAAAATATTGGCAATATATGTACTCGATTAAATATAAAGCGGAACTCTATTATATATGCAACTTGTGTAAAGTTAGTTCGTTGGGGCTCAAACATGTTCTTCTTAATATACGTATTTATGAAACGCTGAACCTTTACAGATATCCATTATTTGTAATCAATCAAATTTATTATGCTTAATATTATTTGATTAGTCTTATAAATTCATATCTTATATAATGGTAATTAGTAGAGGCATATGCCTGAAAAAGATTTAAACTTAGACAATGAGAGTATTTTAGTATAACTAGGGTTAATCCCCCACGCGCGTTGCACGGGGATCGATGGGTTAAACCGAGGCTAAGACACGTTTTCATCATCATAGCCGTAAACATTCCAAAGTAATGATGGATTATTGAAAATAATAAGACATGTATTTAGATATTTCTCTTGAACTTCCCAATATTTTTGATTTGGCATCAGTAGTTGAAGAAAATTTTTCTTAAATAGTAACTTCATCTAATTGGTCTATTAATTAAATATTATTTTTAAGAATGACAATTTCAAATATAAAAGAATATAAAGGATGGAGTTTTCATTATTCAATCACATGTCCTATAGATATCCCCTCAATTTTTTTTGAACGGCATATAGATATCCCCAATTGATAAATGGATAACTAAAAGAAACTGGGGCAATGTTTTTGGAGGTAATAATTCACTTCTATTTTTGTTTTTAGGGTATTTTAGGAATTTGAATGTAAATTACATATAGTTGCCTCTCAAAGAGTTAGTATTGCACAGAGAGTTATATCATGAATATTCATGCCTTACGTGTACTTTGTTACATCAAAACCTTGTAAACTAAGAGGTCCAATCTCAAACCACCGCCTACTTCTATGTTCATTTCCCTTTGCTTATTAAAATATAGTAAAGTAAAATTCTACTTTCCCTACTTCTACTGTTCATTTCCCTTTGCTTGTTAATATATAGTAAAGTAAAAGTGTAATTTCTTACATCAAAACCACCTTGAAAATTAAGAGATCCTATCCCATACCACCACCTACTTCTACTATTCATTTCCCTTACTAATATATATATCGATAACTAGAAAAATTCTCCCGTGCTTTGCACGAGGATTTTGTCGGTATCAGCCTATTTTATAATGGTATTGCCATGGTATCGACACTTGGTTTAGCAACCAAATGAGAGCAACTAAAAAGAAAATGTTGTGATACACCTAAAAGGATGTCTACATATATTTAACACATCATCGATCAAAATCTGTAAAACAAATATAGGTAGTGTTATAAATATATTACAACAAAGATACTATTTATTATTTTACATTGATCGAAAACTATATAAAGGACTATCGTTAACTTTATAATATAATATAAATATTTCGTATAAATAAACAAAAAAAAGGTCTTTCAATGTGTTATGAGTAGAAGGACCAAGTTAAAACTTTCTTATACTCTTTTAAGTTATTAGCTTATTAAAAAAAATATTTTGTTAGAATTGCTTGAGAATATTTTCAAGCAGCAACGGACCATATAAAGAATGTTAGTAACGTAAATAACATTCAAAGTTTGGACAATCGTTATACTGTTTATAAGACTCGACCCAATTTGTTAATAATAATAATAATAATAATAATAATAATATAGTAATTGGTATAAGTACGACTAGGAGTACCATTTTTCTTTTAAAAAACAAACAGCAACAATAATAATAATAATGGGTAAAAATGTCATTCATTATACATCATTGTATTATTATCAAACATTATACATCATATCACTTTATTTACCTACCCTTAATTTAATTTTGTTGATGTAATGATAAAACATTATTAAATCTAATAATTATTTATAATAATAATTAACATATTAACGAAAATGTAACATTCTTTTGTTTTTTTACTAAATTGTGTATATATAAGTTGTCACACACCCCGACTCGCAGCGGAATAAAAGTCAGGGCATGATTGGGTTATCACCAAAGCTCATTGTATTTACTAAGAAGTTTCATATTTATTAAATTCAAATTAAAATTTCAAATATCCAACAAAATTTCATACAAACACAAATAATAATCTAAATGCTTGTTCCAACGAAATAGCTTGATTATTCTTCTAGGTCATCCTAAGTGTTTCTTTCCTCAACTTGATCACCTATAGCATTCGTAAAACAGAGGAAATTTTGGGTCAACAAAAGTTGGCGAGTGAACCTTGATATAACATTTAAATAATTGATTTTTTTTATGTTTATTTAAATAAAATTGTGCATAAATCACATGTGAGCAAATGTATATATGTAACCAATCACAAACCACATTGAATGAATGTATGACATGAATGATGATGTATCTGAGATCAAGGCTCAATCAAACGGAGCCAATCTAATGAGGCACCTGATGCTCAACCCATATCCCACGAGGAACTGATGGGCCTAATGAAATGAGTGCACTGAAATGATAAAATGTATCCACATATAAACCACACTACAAGCAATACACATTTGATCACGAAATGATATAGGCACAAGTGTTAAATAAAATAAAGAAATGATACGACACATGATACACCCCAATACGTGATTAAACGGGGAATTTGTAGAGATTCACTCACATTGGGTGCGTATTCTTGGTTGAAGATGCGAGCGCAGGAGTTGTGAATTTGACAGACGGAAGGGTACTAACCTAGAAATAATAACGCGCCAAACCGATAAATAACTAATTTAATACTTAGGATAAAAAAAAACTTTTGTTTATAGTTTTAGATTATTTTTGGTAGGTTTTATTTAAAATCCCTATTTCTTTCCTTTTAACTGATTTTCTTCTTGATTAAAAATAAACTATAAAATAAGATATATGTAAACTAAATAAAATAATAAATAAATAAATAAATAAATTTAATAATAAAAAAAATGTTGTCTGTCTGACAAGGGCGCTTGTCAGACCGGTTTAATTGAATTTCAGGCGTGCGTGTGGTGAGGCTCGAACCCGTGACCTCTCGGTTCCGTGCACGCAGCTCTTCCAACTGAGCTACGTGTCTAACCCGAAAGAATCTGAATTTTAATTATATTTATACACTTTTTACGTTATTTCTAATTTAATTAATTTTACAAAAAGATTTTAACAATCCGACCGGTGCGTGCCAGAGAACTCGAACCCGCGACCTTGGCGGTGTGATGCACCCAGCCCAACCAACTGGGTTGGGTGTCTAACCCGATAGAACTAGGTTTTTAATTACATTTATCTACATACTGCCAACTGTTATATTTCAGTCAAAACAAAAACGGTTATGCGGTCATGAGCCGGATTCGAACCAGGGACGTGAAGGCCGTGTTTGCACACAGTCCACCGCTGGACTGTGTGTCTAACCCGGTTAAAACTTAAATTTTTATTACATAAAACACATAACCCACTTCATCTTCTTCATTTAGAAATTAACCCGGATTTATACCCGCCTGAATTATTTCGATTTACTTTTATAAATCGTCGGAACATTACGTTAATTAAACAAAACTCAAACGAAGAGAACAAAGGTTCTACCGTATCACGGAAATGGGTGGTGGCACAATTCCGGCGAGTGGATTCCGACAGTGCCGGCGGTTCTCCGTGGAACAGGGGTGGAGCGTTTAGCACAGAGGGAGCTTGAAATGTTGAGCGAGTTTGAGAGTTGGATTGATATCGGTATTTATAGATTCCATAAAGTGCTCGATTTTCGGTTTTTTAAAAGCCGAGTGAGGTGATTGATTTCGGTTTTTAGAAACCAAATTGTGATTGATTTCGGTTTTGGAAACCGAATTTGTTCATTACGCGGATTAGACAGCTGGTAATTACCAGAAGCAGGGACGAGATTATCGGGTTTGTTGATTGGAAATTGCAGGCAATCAGGCAGTTCGTTGATTTGAAGTTGCAGGAAATAAGCGGTTCGTACATATGTTTAACTGGTTTCCAAATTCTAGCAAATAGTGGGTGTGGCTCAGCGGTGTTTGTGGTGTGTGTGCATTCGGGGAACCCGGGTTCGATCCCGGTTCACCCCTTTTCTTGAATTTTTATTTATTTTGACTATTTTATACTAATTTATATATTAGATATAATTATTAAACCAATATTACATTATTTCATTTAATTTTTAGTTATCATTTATTATTTTTAAACGTTGATTTTTTTATTATTACCTATATATGGAATATTGGAATATTGAAATAAATAAATAACCAAACGACGTAAAAATGAATACACTTAGATTGATAAAATGGGGCGGGTTTTCGAAACCCGATTTATACAAATGTTACAGTATCCCCTACTTTTAGAAATTTCGTCCCGAAATTTAAGTAGTAGTTGTAACCAGAAAGAGATGCGGGTACTTCTCGCGTATTGAGTCTTCACGTTCCCAAGTAAACTCGGGCCCTCGTTTTGACTCACAACGCACCCTGACGATTGGAATACGACTTCACCTCAAGCGCTTCTCACCGAAATCCATGACTTCTACTAGTCTTTCAACGAAGTGCATTGATTCATCAACTTGAATGTCTTCTAGAGGGATATGGAGATTTTCATCGGCGAGGCACTTTTTCAAGTTTGATACGTGGAATGTGGGATGAATTTTGTTGAGTTCTTCTGGTAGGTCAAGCTTGTATGCTACATGACCTACTCTTTCGAGTATCTTGAATGGTCCCACATAGCGTGGTGCTAGCTTGCCCTTTTGACCAAAACGAACCACTCCTTTCCACGGTGACACTTTCAAAAGTACTTGATCACCAACACAAAACTCCAAGGGCTTTCGTCGTTTGTCAGCATAACTCTTTTGACGACTTTGAGCCGCTAGAAGATTTTTGTCGGTTGTTTCTTGAATCAATTCAGGTCCGTGATTTCCGCTTCGCCAATCTCATGCCAACATACTTGAGATAGGCACTTACGACCATATAAAGCTTCGAAAGGAGCCATGCCAATACTTGAATGATAGCTATTGTTGTACGAAAACTCGACTAACGGTAGATAAGCGTCCCAGTTCCCTTTGAAGTCTATGACACATGCTCGAAGCATGTCTTCAAGGGTTTGGATGGTGCGTTCAGACTGACCATCAGTTTGAGGGTGAAAGGCGGTGCTAAGGTCTAACCGTGTACCCAAAGCGGTTTGTACGGTTTGCCATGTTCGTGAAGTGAAACGACCATCACGATCTGAAATGATGCTTAACGGTACACCATGACGGCTTACGATCTCGTTGATGTAGACCCGAGCTAACTTCTCGTTCTTCAAGTCCTCGCGAATCGGAAAGAAGTGAGCTGATTTTGTAAGACGATCAATGATTACCCATATGGTGTCATACCCACTGGAGGTGCGAGGTAACCCGGTAATGAAGTCCATGGTTATGTTTTCCCACTTCCATACCGGTATTTCGGGTTGGACTACAAGTCCTGAAGGTCTTTGATGTTCAGCTTTCACTTTGGAACATGTAAGGCACTTGGAAACAAAACAACGATATCCTTTTTCATGCCAGGCCACCAGTAGGTGTATCGTAGGTCTTGATACATCTTATCGGCTCCTGGGTGTACAGAGTATCATGTTTGTGTGCCTCATTCATGAGGAAATCATGAAGGTTGTCGCGATCGGGAATCCATATGCGGTTTAAATAGTATAGAATACCATCGGATTTGGTTTCGATTTTTAGTTCAGCTCCACATGACAGCTCATGGCGTACGTCATTTTCCGTCACAGAGGTATGTTGAGCTGCCCGTATTCGATCTTTGATATCGGTTACAATTTGCGAACATAGAAGATGAATAGAGTTTGCATAACCCTTACGACTGAGCGCATCAGCCACCACGTTTGCCTTGCCAGGATGATACCGAATCTCGCAGTCGTAATCGTTGAGCAGTTCGACCCATCTTCGTTGCCTCATATTCAACTCGTTTTGATTGAAGATATGCTGGAGACTCTTGTGGTCAGTGTATATTTCACACTTGGTACCGTAAAGATAATGTATCCATATCTTGAGAGCGAACGCAACGGCTCCAAGTTCCAGGTCGTGGGTGGTGTAATTTTTCTCATGGACTTTGAGTTGCCTAGAGGCATAGGCTATCACCTTTCCTCTTTGCATCAATACACAGCCTAGACCTTGCCCTGATGCGTCGCAATAAACCACAAAGTCATCGCAACCCTCAGGGAGTGTAAGGATAGGTGCGTCGCAAAGCCTTTGCTTTAAAGTTTGGAAGGCCTCCTCTTGCTTAGGTCCCCAAATGAAGAGTTTTCCCTTGTGAGTCAAGGCCGTGAGCGGAACGGCGATACGGGAAAAATCGGCAATGAAGCGTCGGTAGTAACCAGCCAAGCCAAGAAATGACCTAACTTCGGTAGGGGTACGTGGCGCTTGCCATTCTTGTACTGCCTTGATTTTCGAAGGATCGACATGAATCCCTTTGTCATTGACGACATGACCAAGGAATTGTACCTCTCTTAACCAGAATTCGCATTTTGAGAACTTAGCATAAAGCTTTTCAGTCCTTAAGAGTGTAAGAATTAGTCGAAGGTGTCGCTCATGATCAGATTTTGACTTGGAGTAGATAAGAATGTCGTCGATGAAGACTATGACGAAACGGTCGAGATAGGGTTTGCATACCCTATTCATCAAATCCATGAATATAACGGGGGCGTTGGTTAAACCGAAGGGCATAACCATGAACTCATAATGACCATAACGAGTTCGGAAGGCAGTTTTTGGAATATCTTCTTCGCGCACTCTAAGCTGATGATAACCAGAACGAAGGTCGATTTTGGAAAAACAGGTGGCGCCTTGAAGTTGGTCTAGAAGGTCATCAATACGAGGCAGTGGATAGCGATTCTTAACCGTCAACTTGTTGAGTTCTCTATAATCAATGCACATGCGAAACGTTCCATCTTTCTTCCTCGCGAAAAGAACGGGCGCACCCCAATGCGATGAGCTAGGACGTATGAATCCTTTGTCAGTCAGCTCTTGCAGTTGACTGGTCAACTCTTGCATCTTGGATGGGGCTAACCTATAGGGAGATTTCGCGACTGGTGTAGCACCAGGCACAAGATCTATTCGAAATTCGACTTCTCGCGCAGGAGGAAGTCCTGAAATGTCGTCGGAAAAAACTTGCGGGAAGTCTTTCACAATTGGAATATCTTCGAGCTTCCTTTCCTTGCCTTCCTTCTTGACGAAGTGAGCTAGAAATGCGACGTAATTTTTTGCGAAGATAACTTCGGGCTTGAAGGCAGGACATCAATTTGAGCCCTTTCGAAGAAGTTTCTCCAAAGATGCGTAGTGTCTGACCGTCGGCGAGAGGAATACGAATGAACTTTTCATGGCATACCACTTCAGCGTGATGCTGGCTGAGCCAGTCCATGCCGATGATAACATCGAAACTTCCCAATTTCATAGGAATGAGATCAATTGAAAAATCATGATCATTTAGGGTGAGAGTACAATCGCGTATAATAGAATTTAATGAAGTGGGTTTTCCGTCAGCAACTTCCACCGTCAGAGATTCAACGAGATTATCACGAGGTTGGTCGAGAATAGATTCGAATTCTAAAGACACAAAGCTCCTATCCGCACCAGTATCGAATAATATGGATGCATAACTACCATTTACGAGAAACGTACCGTTAACCACATTGTTGTCAGCCCTGGCTTGGTTAGCGTTGATATTGAAAGCTCTTCCACTAGCAGTTGGAGGAGCTTGGTTAGCTTGGTTTACCGGGTTTGCTTGAGCTTGGGCATGGATTATGTTCACCAGATGTGGGCAAGTATTCCTGAAGTGGTTTGGGTCCACACAATTGAAACAGGCTCGCATGGATTGCATCATGGGGTAGTTGGGTTGGTAGTAAGGTTGGACTGCGAGTTGTGTAGGTGGTAGAAGTAAGGGTTGTTGGGCTTGGCCCACCATTTGATTTTGGGTTTGGGTTGGAGGTTGACTGTGGTTCGATCGCTGAAGGGTACGGCAGGTTTGGATAGTGTGACCCGCACGGCCACAACTTGTGCAATGTTGGCAAGGGTTTTCAGGAGGGTGATGGTATTGGCAACTGTTACACTTTGGGTGTGGGCCAGTGTATGGCCTTTTGAATGGTGCCGCTGGAGGGGCGACTTGCGTGATTGGAGCAGCAGTGATGGGAGGGTTGGTTTGGGTGACAGCAAAGTTCTTGCCATTTCGCTTCCTCTTACCAGCAAACTTCGAGGATGAACCTGAGTGGTTTGGAATTGGGGTCTCAATGGGTGTTTTCTTCTTCTCATCTTTAAATTTGCCATTTCGAATGCGATTTTCAGTGAGTTCCGTAGCTAACTCCATTGCGGCTTCGAGTGTTGCAGGCGAAGTGCTTAAAACTGAATCTTGGATATTCGAGGGGAGGCCTCGAATGTAGTGTTCAATTAGGCGGTATAATGGGGTGAACAGATTGGGAACCATTTGGTTCAACTCAAGAAACCTCTTGTTGTAAGAGGTGTGATCTCCTTGAGAGAATGGAATTCATCTTCAAGCTTCTTGATCTCGCTTCTAGGGCAGAAGCGTCTTGTCATGATCTCTCTTAATTCCTCCCATGATAAGGCCATGGCATCGTCTACACCTCGCTTACCTTTTTCCGTGTTCCACCAGGTAAGGGCTACCCCAAACAATCTTCCAGTCGCGTAACGTACCTTACGGTCCTCGATACAGTCGCAATTGAGAAAGGTGTTTTCCATCTCCTCAAACTAGTGGAGGAGAGCGGTGACACCTTCAGTCCCTTCATATTTTGGGGGATCGCAAGACTTGAAGTGTTTGTAAGTGCATTTAGGGGTTTTGGGAGGAGGGTTGGCGACGCTTTGGTCTTCTTGGTTGGGAGGGTTAATGGGATTATAGGTGAGAGCTTGATGAACTTGTAGCACGATGTCAGGAAGCACTGCGGCCATTTGTTTAGCAATTCGCGTGGCCAAGCGTTCGTTTGACTTTCCTGACCTTCTACCTCCACGTAATTGCCTAGCAGACATCTACAGGAATATATGTAGGGAGATTGTGAGTTCAAGAATTTCCTAGGTGTCATGTGTCGTAAAAAGAATGAAAACAACATAACTGAAAATTAGTTGACTACATCCATAGGATGTCTTGGGTTTGCTCATGTTTGGGCCTCCAAATGTCCCCCATACCATTGCCTGTATAGTCATGTGGGCCCCCATGACTATTGGGCCTGATAGGATTCACATTGGTGTCGGCGGGTTAACACTCGCACCACCCGAATGAAAATCGTAAAACATGATTGCGAGATGTATGGTTGGAGGGTGTCCAGGTGTGGACACAATGACAACTCAAAGTGGGGTTAGTTCACACGACGTTTGGTGTAGCATGCTTTGGCATAATAGGTCCTTCGTACTCTCATCGTTAGTCCCCAGGTAGGCAAACTGGTCCTTTATTTTGGATTTATACGGATGCCAAGCCTAGACAGGACGTTCCGACTATCGGTACTCGTACCCTTCCAGTTACTACATGCCCGTCGTGAAAACTCACTTTGATTGTGATTTGAAAAATGTTGTCTGTCTGACAAGGGCGCTTGTCAGACCGGTTTAATTGAATTTCAGGCGTGCGTGTGGTGAGGCTCAAACCCGTGACCTCTCGGTTGCGTGCACGCAGCTCTTCCAACTGAGCTACGTGTCTAACCCGAAAGAATCTGAATTTTAATTATATTTATACACTTTTTAGGTTATTTCTAATTTACTTAATTTTACAAAAAGATTTTAACAATTCGACCGGTGCATGCCAGAGAACTCGAACCCGCGACCTTGGCGGTGTGATGCACCCAACCCAACCAACTGGGCTGGGTGTCTAACCCGATAGAACTAGGTTTTTAATTACATTTATCTACATACTGCCAACTGTTATATTTCAGTCAAAACAAAAACGGTTATTGTCACACCCCGACCCGCAGCGGAAAAGGTGATCGGGGCATGATTGGGTTTTCATCAAAGCTCATTACATTTATTATAATGTTTCATATTTATTATTATAATTTAAAGTAAATCATACAATCATATCATACAACTTGTTCTATACATCTTTCTAGGCTTCATTAATTTCTTCTAAGGCATTTTCCTATGTGTTCCTTGCTTCATCCTGTCCACCTGTATCATGTGTAAAAATGGTTTTTGGATCAACAAAAAGTTGGCGAGTGAATCCTATTTAAAACATTTAAACGTGTTTATTGAATTGATTATAAAATAAAGTGCATAACCACATATGAGTAAATGTAGATGTAAATTTATTCGCTAAACACTTAATATTAAATAATGCACACACATACAATAATAGATTGTTTTGAGGCACACGTTGTTCAACTCGTCTCCCACGAGGAACTGATGGGCCTAATGAATGAGTTTTGAGGCACGCGTTGTTCTACGAACTGATGGGCCTAATGAATGAGTTTTAAGGCACGCGTTGTTTAACTCGTCTCCCACGAGGAACTGATGGGCCTAACAAATAATTTGCATACAACTTGACAATATGTAATACATAACAACAAACAATATTTACATTCTAAGTTTAGATCATAATATGGTATAGCACGAGTTTGAATAAACGAATTAGTTTAAGCGACACATGATACACCCCAAAACATGAATAAAAAGGGGAATTTGTAAGAATTCACTCACAGTGGGTGCGTTCGGTTGATGATGTTGAATGCGCACGAGTTTAGAGGATTGATCGACGAGGAAAAACTAACCTAATTAATAACGAAAAAGTAAGGTAAATAATGGATTTTATTAACAATTTTAATAGGATTATTGGATATATTTTTGTGAGTTTTAGACTATTTTCTAACTTTAGAAATGTTATTTTTAAGTATTTTTAATTGATTTTTAATTTAAATAAATAAATAAAAATAATAAAAAAATGTTGACTTTTGACCGTTGACCATAAGCGTTGATTGTTTGACCATAAGCGTTGACTGTTTGACCGGTTTTATTGTGTGTATGTATGCGCCGGGCAGGACTCGAACCCGAGACCTCCCGTACGCGTGCACGCAGCTCTACCAACTGAGCTACGTGTCTAACCCGAAATATTTCTGTTTTTAATTATATTTATATACTAATTAAGTTAATCCGAAAATCACTTATTTTAAAAACGATTTAATTGTATCACTCGGTGCTCGCCACAGGTCTCGAACTCGGGACCTGTGGTTTAGTTTGGCACACACCGCTGGACTGTGTGTCTAACTTGGTAAATATTCTGGTTTTTATTATACTTAACATCTTACCGAGTTAACCCGATTCGGTTTCTAAAAAAAAAAACATTTTTATTACAGAGGTTAAGGTTGTGATAGGAATCGAACTCGCGTCGTGTATGTAATTGTTTGCACACAGTCCACCGCTGGACTATGTGTCTAACCCGTTCAATATACTAATTTTAATTAATTTTATAATATATCTGAACTTCGTCTTCTTCGCTTAAGATTACAGATAATGATAATTCAACTGATTTATGCCTGATTCGATTAACAAGCTTTATAAGTAATTGAAAGGTAATGAACGGAGAGAGTTTGGGGGAAGGATGTACCGATCAGCGTCTTTCACAGAACTCCGGCAAAGATTCGTCGGTTCTGTTTGTGAAATTCGGCTGTTAGAATCAATTAACAGTTCTGTTCGATTAGTTATGAAATTGAGGTACTTAAACAAGGATTAACAGAAGTTGGATGATTATACCGATTCCCAGCGTAAGATCAGAAATTTCAGAGGTTTTCCGGCGAGAGCTGAATATTCCGGCTACGTCGTCTGGGATTGATTCTGATGGTTGGATTGAAGTTAGTAACAGTCTAACAACGGATTGAAACGGAAAGAGTCGAGGTATTTACCGTTTTGAGGTGAGTCTCGATTTTCCGGCGAAAGTCCGGTGATGGCAGGTTATTTCCGGCGAGTGAAATTTCTTCGAGAAAAGGTGCGATTTTGAGCGAAAAGGCTACCAGAGACTTGTGGGTGTATTTATAGGGAAGAACATCGATGAATTGGGTCCGATTACCGTCTTGATTCGTCGGTCAATAATTTTTCCGGCGGTTATGACTGATGTCGCGGACTGGACATCGGTTATAACCGATGTAATAGTTATTATACGCGTTAAGACACAAGAAACCGACAGTGAAAGGCGAAATCGTCGGGATTTCCGACGACTGCAAATTGGGCGCGTCAGTTGACTGATTTGAAATCGAGATTTTGATATTTGAATTAATTGTTTTGATGTATTACTAAAGAACACAAGTGGCGGAGCGGTTGGAAGGATGTGAGTTAAAACTTTGCATGATTCTCGGCTGACCCGGGTTCGAAACCCGGCTTCAGCATTTTATATTTAAATCACTATTTTTAGTACATTTTCAAATATAAATTTTATATTCTAATATACGTATTAATTATGTATCGTTTAAAATTAATTTGAGCATTAAATACGCAATGAAATTTTTAACTGGTTGTTCGGTTAATAAACGAAGCGGGTTTGGTAAATCCGGTTTTTGACGGATGTTACCGTTATGCGGTCATGAGCCGGATTCGAACCAGGACCTGAAGGCCGTGTTTGCACACAGTCCACTGCTGGACTGTGTGTCTAACCAGGTTAAAACTTAGATTTTTATTACATAAAACACATAACCCACTTCATCTTCTTCATTTATAAATTAACCCGGATTTATACCCGCATAAATTCTTTCGATTTACTTTTATAAATCGTCTGAACATTACGTTAATTAAACAAAACTCAAACGAAAAGAACAACGGTTCTACCGTATCACGGAAATGGGTGGTGGCGCAATTCCGGCGAGTGGATTCCGACAGTGGCGGCGGTTCTCAGGTGGAACAGGGGTGGAGGGTCTAGCACAGAGGGAGCTTGAAATGTTGAGCAAGTTTGAGAGTGGGATTGATATCGGTATTTATAGATTCCATAAAGTGCTCGATTTTCGGTTTTTTTAAAAGCCGAGTGAGGTGATTGATTTCGGTTTTTAGAAACCAATTTGTGATTGATTTCGGTTTTGGAAACCGAATTTGTTCATTACGCGGATTAGATAGCTGGTAATTACCAGGAGCAGGGACGAGATTATCGGGTTTGTTGATTTGAAATTGCAGGCAATCAGGTGGTTCGTTGATTTGAAGTTGCAGGAAATAAGCGGTTCGTACATATGTATAAATGGTTTTCAAATTCTACCAAATGGTGTGAGTAGCTCAGCTGTGTTTGTGGTGTGTGTGCATTCGGGGAACCCGGGTTCGATCCCGGTTCACCCCTTTTCTTGAATTTTTATTTATTTTGACTATTTTATACTAATTTATATATTAGATATAATTATTAAACCAATTATTACATTATTTCATTTAATTTTTAGTTATCATTATTATTTTTAAACGTTGATTTTTTATTATTACGTATATATGGAATATTGGAATATTGAAATAAATAAATAACCGAACGACGTAAAAATGAATACACTTAGATTGATAAAATGGGGCGGGTTTTCGAAACCCGATTTATACAAATGTTACATAAGTCCATATAGCAACTAATAGTTTATTTAAAGTAGAGTTTATACAACAAAAATATAATACTGATGATTTATTTATTAGTAATCTTAAGATAAAACTATGAAAAAAATATTTTAAAAAGATAATATTGTATTTTATATTTTTAGCCTAAAATAAACAATGATAATGTAAATTTTATATCCTTACATTTACAAAAGTGTTTTACAACTTGCTTGTGTTTTTTTTTCCTTTTTGTGTGTCTCTCTTTTGTCTTTTTTGTTTTGCTTTTTTTTTCTTTTATCTTTTTTGTTTTTGTATACTTATCTTTCAGTTTTATATCCTTACATTTACAAAAGTATTGTATAGTAACTTGCTTGTGTTTTTTTTCCTTTTGTGTGTCTCTCTTTTGTCTTTTTTGTTTTGCTTTTTTTTTTCTTTTATCTTTTTTATTTTTGTATACTTATCTTTCAGTTTTCAACGTTACTACTTACAAATTGTTAACATCTTAAGAACTTTGTAATCAAGTTTTACGTGTTTATTTATGTGTGTTGATATAAATTCAAAATAATTTACGTTTAGACGTAAATCCATCAGAAATGAGTAATGTCAAATATATTATGTTTTTAAACCTATTATTATATACGTTTTCAGTTAGTCTATGTTTTAATGCAATTTTTTTTCTTCTGAAAATGAGTCGGGTCAACTATAATACATTTTCTTGCTTATTTTTATGTATGTTTTCAGTTGTTCTACATTTTGATGTAAAATTTTTTGGAAACGGGTTGAGTCAAATATAATACGTTCTCATTAGACGATATAAATTCGAGTCACTTTACGTTCCTACACCGCTGCAACGCGTCGTAAATGTTTTCTTATGTGCTATTTTTATGCATTTTTAGTATAAATTCAAGTTGGTCTACGTTTTGACGTAAATTACAATTAGCAAGTTGTGTGAATAGTGCTTTCATCCTATTTGCTTTTTTGTTTCTTTCTTGATTTTTTTTCAACTTTATTATTTTTATTTTTTTACTTTTCTTTATATTTAGTGTTTTAGTTTAAGGTTCCTTTTTCATTATAGTTATATTTAAAACAAAGTTTACATTTCCATTGACAATTAATTTAAATAAGTCTGTCTCGCTGTCCAATTTAGATTTATTTTTATGGTTTTCGGTTGATGTAAAAATGAGCATATTTCTTTCGATTTCTATACGGAACCAAAATAGATATCGACAAAACCCCGCTGCGTAGCGCGGGCCATCTTAGGAGTTTTTTATAAAACTAAAATTTAAATAAATATAGTGGATTTGAATAAATTGAATATGGTTATGAAAAAAAGATTTGACTATAAATTAATATTTTCAACTCAAAATAAGGTATGCCACTTAAAAACTTTTCAAATCAATCAAATAATATTTAAAAAAAAAAACCTTACCTGCTAATCATTCTATCAAGAAAGGAAATAAATTTTTCATGAATAATCATGTTTATAAAGTCATTATTTAATCATTACATAATCCATTTACAAATTACGACCACCATTATGAGAAAAATATTGTCTTAAATTCCGACAGTACGAATAGCATCATTATGATAGATAAAGTAATTGGGTAATCCATTTCATTGTGATGTGCATGATTCGGTCAGTTCGGTTATTATCCTCAACTGAAGCCGAAGAGAAGACATGAGAGGCCGGTTTTGACAATCATCGGGGTCATACGCTTTATGCTGACATCTTTGAAAAATACTACTCGAGTTTGTTTATTCTTCAATTCTTTATAACTGATTCAGTGTCACACTTCGTGTTCATGAACAAATGTAGTTTAATTGAGAAATAAACACAATTAGTCAAATGCAATAAATAATTATGATTAATCACTTGACAATTACTAGCGAGGGTTGGTTTGTACTTGAAAGAACCGATTTTCAGTCATAAATAGTTGTATGTTGCACTATTAAGAGTAAAAAGCAGAGACGGCGTCAAATTACAAATATTAAACAAATATGAAAAACTTACAACAAAAACAACAAATATAGTGTATAATTAAATCTTTATAGACTTATGATTTTGCTTATTTGTTTGTGAATTAATTGTAATTTAAAATTTTAGAGTATATACTTCACATTATATGGGCACTTAATTACAGATTTAATATTTTCATTTCAAAAACTTGTTTATAAATTTATAGAGTATATATTTCACATTATATGGGCACTTAAACTAGTGTCTTCTATGAAAGGAAGATATGTTCTCATTATTTCCAATCCAATTATAATCCTTTTTCACATATTGTTTTTAAACAATAAAAGTTATATAAATATTTTTTTATTGAAAGCTAGACACCCACGTTTATATTTATTATTAATAGACTGATTAATCTGCTACAAGTCCCTTTCAAGTTTTAACCAATAAAACAAAAAGTTCTCTTGTTTTGAGGTGGCTTAAAAATATATATAACATTTTTAATAGATTTATATGTCAATTTATCTATACAACTAGTGCGATTTCTGTATGATGTGGTGAGAATTTCATTTAAGACAGTGTTAAGTCACTTCATTACAATATCCACACTCAGTATGAAAGGAGAAAAAATAGATAAATGAAGTCGTGGACCTACCCTCGTCTTCAAAGTCCAAAGGTGAAAAACCGATCGTGCATAGACTTGTATCTGTGTGTAAGCAAAATTAGATAAATCAGGTTATCTAATAATATATGGTGTGATTTGTGGGCAAAGATTTTTGTGAAGACGTAAAAGTGTGAAACTAGTTATGAGGAAATGTATTTACTTCTAAAGCAAGCAACGGATTATTTTATATATCTTAGATTGGGTGTTGCGGGGACGTCACCTACAGATGAACATTTTAGCTATTTTTAGAAATCAAAACTGGTTTGGTTTTTTTTCTTGTGGGTTCTTGCGCGCACTTTTATATTAATATTTTAATGACAAAAAAAATTCAAATTTTATTATTTTTTTTTGTTTTCGAAACAAGAAAATAGCAAATGAAATACATGAAAAAACATAAACTGAAAAATTACAATTATTATTTTGGTGCTTATTCTTCGTCCGAACTAATATTTGCACGCTACGATGCATCGTAGGTGATTTCTTCTTCAGATAGGGGATCACTTAGTCCCTCTTGCACCTCTTCATTATGTATTTTTTTCTTCAATCTCCGTTATGTCTTCGAGAGTACTTTGGTGTTGTACACGATCCACCGTGTCCAAGTGATCTTTTAAACATATGCAGATCTCTAACTCGGGGTGTTACCCCTTTGTTTTTTTGTCGTTTGGTTTCTCATGGTGTTAATTAAATTAAGTTTACGGTTACCCCGGATTGAGTTTACCTAGACTTGAACCCGATTCCATTGATCTCATGTGTGTATGTTGGGACCATATCTCTCTAAATAAGTATCACACAATGCTTGAAATTATTTGTCGAAAATATTTTTGTAGTGATTTCGCAATTTGGTTTAGTTTCGTAAAAATGTAAACTCATATCATACAATGCTTGAAATTATTTGTCGAAAGCATTTTTTGTAGTGGTTTCCCAATTTGGTTTAGTTTCGTGAAAATGTAAACTCATATGTATTTTGATATACACTAAATTATACATGTTTTAGTCCCTTATTTTACTTCTGTCTTACGCGTTTTTGACTACAAATTCGATGTTTAGGTTCTTAATCGGTTACTTTTGGGTTTTCAGGTCTAAAACGACGTTTCACGGGCAAATTTGGAGAAAACGAGGAGTTTCCGTGCATTTTGGATGAAAACTGCACAATCTGCGGAAGACACAGGTCATGCATGGATGCTTAGTATTTTGTCTAGTATGTCACCTTTTACAGGAAAATGAGGACACACACCGAGCATGCACCCGGGATCGTGGGGACGGCCAAGTCAAGTCCATGGATCTTCTCCAGTTTTCTTCAATATCCAATGAAGTGTTATTCTCTTTTTTCACACTATAGTTTAGCTATTCAAGTCTGCTTAACTATTTTTTGTTTCACATTTAGGACAATGTGAAGTTCAAGTATGGGGAAGGGTATTAACGTTGTTAACTTTGTTTGTCCTTAAAGTTTTTTTTTTTTTTTGCAAAAACTCCTATTTTAATGTTTATGGCATTTATATGTTGCAAAAAAAACTAAGCGTTTAGTTCTTTTTAGAAAGCATCAGATACGATCAAAACTGATAAGTCACATTAATTTTGAAAAAGATAACTATAAGCGTGACAAACAAAAGAATGACTCGCATGTTAATTTTTACACTTGCACCCATTTCTTCTGTTTACGTGAGCATATTTTTGAGCCTTTTACTGCTTTCTTGATATGCTTGTTGTTTTTTTGCGGAATATGAGTGAGCCAGATGTTTTGTGCAATTTAGAATTTGTCATTAGCATACTTTTCAAGATCATAAATTTGTGAAATTGCATGAATATGATAGAGGAACATAGGATACCCTTTTGTGTTAGCATTTTTCTTTTATTTGTTTCCCGCACCCAACATTATCCATTAGTTAACCTTGTTGAACCTATTTCTCATGTTTTTCCAATTTTATCAAACCAATTAACCTACTTAGCCAAATATAGCCTTTTTTATTTTTTAAACCTTTGTGTTAAAACTTGGTTAAAGTTATCGTTTGACTTGTGTTCTTTGTACTTAGTTCCTTTTGTGTAAAAGCATTAAAGTTCCTGTTTATAATTTATATATCTGTTCTCAAAAAAAAAAGAAAAAAAATCCTGAAAATAGATCACCCTAAAATAGGGTGAAGATGACAAATTAGAACAATTTTAAGTGCTAAATGGTTATAATCTTGTTGTTAGCTCAAGTAGGAGAAAGTCGTCATTGGCGTTAGTTATGTGTAGCTCTTGTTTATTTACACTTAAACATAACCGCCGAGTTTTAACCATTTAGCCACTTTTAAATGTCCATTCCACACCTTTAACCATTGCCTATCATTACATACCTTAAAGACCTCTTGATTTGTGCCTTTTTGCATGTTAGTTGATGGAGATTCGATCTTTTGACAAGCTTATGACATTGCATGATTCATTGCCTTGGCGTCGAATGTTTTACACATACACATTATATGTATGATTCACAAATAAAGTTGAGTGTGTGTGAGCATTGTGAGTTGTGTGAAGATTTGCATGCTTAGTCAATTGAAAGTGGAATCATTGCTTTTTGGTTATCTTTACGTATATTATCATGTGCTTGATTGGTTTGAAAACATTGATGTTGTCTTTTGGAAACCGATTAACCCTTGCATATATATATATTAGCAATTTAGTCTGCTAAATAATTGATGCCATTGGGAGCTTTCCTTTATTTAGTTTACTTGAGTTTGCTTGAGAACAAGCAAAGTTCAAGTGTGGGGAGGTTTGATGTACACTAAATTATACATTTTTAGTCCCTCATTTTACTCCTGTTTTACGCGTTTTTTACTACAAATTCGATGTTGAGGTTCTTAATCGTGTAGTTTTGGGTTTTCAGGTCTAAAATGACGTTTCACGTGCAAATTTGGAGAAAACAGGAGTTTCCAGGCATTTTGAATGAAAACTGCACAATATGCTAAAGATACAGGTCATGCACGGCCGTGCGTTCCATGTGCACGACCGTGCAGACTCGCAACCAGGGCAGTCTAACGGATTTCTTGGAAATGCATGGTCGTGCGTCTCGGTTGAACCCCCGCGCGCCCTTTGATCCTCGAAAGCACACCCCGTGCGACCAACCATGCATCCATTTTCTCGGGCATGCACTACCGTGCACCTCATGTGCACGGCCGTGCGCGCACTTTGCTGCCAAATCAGCCACTTGCTTAACCCATACCCTGCGGCTGACGTCATGATTAGACTTGTACAGTGCACGGGCGTGCACTTTAAGCGCACGACCGTGCACTTTTGAAATGTTGTATAAAACAGAGCAGACGCTTTCTGATCAATGATTGGATATTTTTGCAAGCTTTTGGGCGATTTTGGGGCTCTGGAAATAGCCTGCTTGGGTCGGATTCAAGCCTCCTAGTTGCAAAGAAGCCTATTTATCATCCAATCCATCAATCCTTGCTTGCTTATGGTTTGAATCCTTGTTCTTTCCATGATTTTGGTTGTATTTCAAGCATTGATTCATGTATTCTATATTATTGTAGCCTTAGGGCAAAAACACTAGTTTACTTGTTTTATGAACAAACATTAGTATGTTAATCTTCTTTGTATGAAACTTTGGTACTTTTCATGTTTAAGTCTTGATGATCATATGGCAAACATGTTTCATTGATGTTGGATTATTGATTATATTTGGTTATCTTGGATGATTAATGAATGCTTAGTTGATATGTTGAAAAACCCTTGATTAAGCACTTGTAGTAAACTATTAACTTGTTAATATGTTTACACCATGAAACTAGAAATGGGTATTGGTTTATTAAAGGTAAATCAAATGTTAATCAAGAGTACTTTCTTGCACGTAAGGACCCTAACAGGTTAGATGGTGTTGTTACAAGTTCTTGACACAGTTTATGATCTTTGTTTAGTGGTTTTGGTTGAAATTACTATCTTGGTAGATTTGTGTTCAAGGTTTGTAAAATGGAATAGTTTGTGATATGATCTACTTTATGCTTGTCCCGGTGGTTGTATTGTGTTATCGGTATTACTTTCCTTGATTAAGTGAGGTTAGAAAACTCTTAACGGATGACTAACTTATCTTTAGAAAATGCCAAGGAACGATTTTAGGTGGCTAAAGTGTGTCTATCGCGTTAACTTTCCGAAGGATTGTCATGTTAGGATTCTCGAAAGGGATACTAATTATCTATATAATTGGAAGATTGATCAAGTGCCCTTGTGACATTTCTGACTTAGTTAACATGCTTAGGTTATTTGTAAAACAAGATAACATATATTTTTGTATTTGGAGTCTTTTAGGTTTTAAATATAGTTTTAGATTAGTTTAGTTAAAAACTTCATTTACCTATCTTTATACCGGTAAACCAGTGATAACAGTTTAGTACTCATGCATCCGCCCTCGTCCATGGATCGACATCTGGTTCTTACCTATACTTTACTATATATATGATAGGGTACACTTGTCCTTTTGTGTGTGTTTTAATGTTATGGTATAAATCATTTTTATAAATATTAAAACCGAATTCGTGTGTAAAGTTCATTGTAAAATTATGTATATATACGCACACGCCATATTTCATCGATTATAGTATCAAACCCGAAAGTATTTAAGCAACTGTTTAAAGTGAGGGCACACATTAACATGTGTGGTATTTCTTCAAAATATTTTTGAAATCTTTATTTCATAGAGGGTATCATTTTCTCAAACGAATCATTTTTTCCTCAAACTTGTATATTGTTTGAACCAGTAAATATAATGCTTGCATCACTTCTGAACTTGTGAGATAATAAACCCCCAATAAATTTTTAGTTGGGTTTACAAAAACCTTAAGAAAATCAGAAAGATTTTCAATACAAGCCCAACCCTCTTCAGGAAACGGTTGAACCCCACCATGCGAAGCCATTTGATTATGAAAAGGTTGTAAAGTTGATTATTGTTTTAAAGTGCTTTCTAACATTTTACATGTCGAAAACAAGTAAAGAGGACAAGAAAAAACAAGTGTCTACGAGTGCGGTTTTTGTGTTTTTTTGGTTCGTTTTTTTCATTTTCAAGGGTGGTGATCAGCCCAAAACATCACATACATATTTATACTAACTTAGTGGGGGGAAATGATGAATTAAGGGTGGAAATCGGTCAAAAACAGCTCCCAACGGCCTCAGGACCATTATTAAACGGTCAGATTCACCCGAACGTTCCGAACAGGTTCAGAATCAATTTTATTCCTAATCGGTTTGGGAATTAATTTCTGGCCCAAATCGGTTCAGGTCAGCTTTTGTAGTCAAGGTGTGGAACCGTCAGTTTGGATATCGAACTAAACTAGTTCGGAAATTTTTGGTTCCAAAACCGGTTTTGGTTCAGGTTAGGTTTGAAGATCCGGTTAAGTTAACCAGTTTGGTGTTCATCTCTAGGGCCACCCATTAACGCCGCACCTCCACATCAGATATAGCTCCCGCCAATCCACAACATCACCGCCACCAAAGGGCGTTAGCCCCAAAATCATTATCCCTTAATGAGTTGCACACAAATATCAGTTAAGCCACAACTTGATAGTTAAAGAATGAGTTAGTTAAAGGCCAACTGCCTATGTGGTTGTGACGTAACGCTTTAAACCCCCCACCCCCATGTAAAACCACACCACGTAGTTTTATTATAATATCATTATAAGTAGACCGATATTTTCTTTTAATCATATTATTAGAGCTTAATTAATACTAATATTCCTCTAATAATATAAAACTCTTAAAACATGAATCACGACTTAAACTAGAAGCATGTAAGACATTGAAAATGTATATTTATTGAAACAAGTGGTTTTCCCACCTACGCGTTATGGTAGCGATCCAAGATGTGCAAAACTCATGATGACAGTGACAAACATATACAAACTATCAAAATGTGGATATGTCAAGCATTGTTTTGTGGTATCTGG
This sequence comes from Scalesia atractyloides, assembly GCA_947069175.1. NCBI lineage: Eukaryota > Viridiplantae > Streptophyta > Magnoliopsida > Asterales > Asteraceae > Scalesia > Scalesia atractyloides. The sequence continues at coordinate 69,877,056 of CAMTDV010000116.1, forward strand.
AGGCTCAGAAACGGTAGATCATTGTGGCTGCAAATAAATCCAACATTTAAAAAGAAGCCAAGAAAAGCTTTCAAAGGAAAAGATACCATGTGGGATAAAAGATGTGCACATGTGTACACGGAGCACTGTAGCTCAAGCAACCAACAACCAAGATTAACAAAAACATAGCTCAAGCAACCAATGACCAAGATTAACAAAACACTATTCAGATCCGTAACAAATTAATAGCTTTCAAAGGAAAACATACCATGTGGGATAAAAAGATGTGCACATGTGTACATTGAGTATGCACCGTAGCTCAAGCAACCAACAACCAAGATTAACAAAAACATAGCTCAAGCAACCAATGACCAAGATTAACAAAAACACTATTCAAATCCATTGCATATTATTAGATATTAATATTAATAGATATGGTAATTTGCATGCAAAAACAACAAACCCATCAATTTTTTTTGTATCATCATCGCCTCGGTGCTAAAATGCGTTCAAAATCCATCAATATAAGTTCATAGGGTAAAGTTTACACCAATAAGGATATGCTAAGAAATTCAAGTACCTCTCACATGAATATCACGCCATCAACATCATCAAGTAAACAATAGGGACCAATTTCTAGGAAATTATAAACAAATTATAGTCTTAAAGCCTCATAAAATTAAGTATTACACCCATCAGGATCTAGCAGCAATTCGAACAAACTCTCAGATGAAACTAAAGTCACCATCTAGTTTACACCATGTAGCATTTGGTAATAGATTCAAACAACCCTAAGTTGAAAACCAATGTTATCGTCATTGAGTAAACAACATACACCAAATAGATTTAGTTATCTAAGCTCAGATGAAGAAGACTTCATAATCACAGCCACAAACAACCAAAAAGTCAACTTGCAAACATAAAATATGGAAACCCCAAACTTTTGGTAAAAATATGAAAACCCGAAACCTATTACAACATTCTTCTTTGAAATCGGAGACAACGATCACCCCGAACCACTGACATTGACGTCGGAATTAGTGGCGGGGTGGTGTGCTGTCAATGCCACCATCCAAAGTTGATATTGGAAGTAGAGCTGCCATGGTCCACCGTTGACTGGGAACCCTAAAGGGCAAATACCAAAATGGAACGACAAGAGGGAGGCGGTAGCGGATCTGGAAGATGAACATCACCATCGTCCACATTGAACAATCGACAAACGTAGCACGACAGAGGTGACAAAGTCATTTGCAGTGTTGGCAAATCAAGCCCTTATATAAACACACAAACACGAGACTGAACGAACTGTTCGACTCTTTTATTAATTATCAATCAAAGCACGTAAATTACAATAGACCTAATCATCTATTTATATCAGATTCATTCTAATCCTAACTCAACTCAAAATCCATTTAGATTAATAAATTAACCAACTAAATACACATATTTAATAGACCTACAATTATCCCAAAATTAAATGTATAAGACCTAGGTAATAAATCGTTAAGAAAGCAAGAATTATCCATAATCGTACCATTACTTAATATTAAAATGGATTAAACCTTCCTTTGATCTTTGTTTTACCACCATGTCACACACTTCATTGTATGCCCAAGATAATATCAACCACCAACAAAGACAAAAACCACCGGTTGATTCGTCCCTCGATCGCCAAACGAATCCCTGTAAGACCCGTCTCACATATGACGTCAAAATTATAAATTCTAGCATTTATAATTGTATATATAAATGCATATTCGTTCCCAAAACCGAATTAATTAGAACTTCATTCGTACCAAAGTGTATTCGTAAAAATAACAATTTACTTTAATATTTATAGTCCAAAAATCTAAATGCAGAAGCGTTGGTTTTTTGTTTGTGTTCGGTTCTTCTTTATGCTTGATCGTCATCCGGTGATCCATATCCAATACTTATATTTCATAACCATGAAATCGTTAGTTATAGGAGTTTATAACTTAACAAATTGAACCCGAATATCAAAAACAACACAAAATAACAATTTTGTCAAACACCCGCCGTAGGCTATGGCTCTGTGCCGTAGCTTACGGCATGTAGGTTCTATTTCTAACAGCAACCACCTGTCGTAAGCTATGGCAGGGCCACCGTATCTTACGGTGGGCTGTTGCAGATTTTTCCAACTTGCCGTTTCGTATACGAAAACCTCCGTATCTTCTTGAATACTTATCCGTTTCACTTGAAACTTGTTCCGAAATGTCCGTAAAACATTTTTCTACATAAATAACCCAAAATCCTTAACCCGGATTCTTTACTTTTATTAAACACACCACCATTACCCGGTTTATATGCAAAATCATTCGACCGGTTCAAGATTTGAGCACGAGCTCAGATCTCACCCATTCTCTCCATACCTCCTATTTATACACTAGGATTCCTATTTATCTTCCACCATAACTACTTTTACGGTGGATAGTTATAGTAAAATCAATATATCCCAATTCTACAATTCAGTTTGGCACTTTACGAAAATGACCCGTTAGGAGGCACTAAGCCAAAGAGGCTTGTGCCTTTCACTTTTACACTTCCAAAAAGGGTCTACCCAATTATAAAACTCATTTTTAAACTACCCTTATGGGTCGTTTGCCCGGTTTGTCATTCGAGGACATTTTGGTCATTTTAGTCCCTTTTAACCACGAAAGTCATTTAAAGGCTTGTTTTGATCAAGATGGCACTTTTTACATATGTTCCATTTAAAATCATTGTGTTCCTAAGAACATGATATCTCCACTTTATGACTCGTTTAACCCTCTCTAGACCTTAAGTCCTCATTGAGAGTTTGACCCATTACACATACCTGGCTCGGGTCATGACCTTGACCCGTTTTAATACCTTGCATTATTAATTGCTAAGCTATACACTATTCTTCCTGTGAGCACAAAACTCGACAAGCAACTATTAGTCCTTATTGTCAAATGGTGATAACATCACCATTTGACCCGTTTGGCCTAAATGACCATTTTACCCACCACTTGGTTTACCCTTATTACTTAGGATGACCAAACATTATGTATTGCGAGAAGGTATTTATTTACCATCTCACCCATTAGCCCATTACGGTTTACACCATATGGTCATATTTCTTAAAAGTCGTTTCCTTACTAGTTTGACCCATTATGGCTTACGCCATTGATGTACTTTCAATTCTTATTATTTATCCGTCAACGTGACCAATTTACCATTTTACCCATTATGGCTTACATATAAGATAACTTTTCAAAATTTATTGTTTATTCGTCAACACGTGACTTAATTACCATTTTACCCATTTTTTACCATCAAATATAGTTTCATACCATTTCCACTTGTTTTGACCCGTGTCAATTTGCGTCGAAACGTCATTTTCAAAGACTTATTTCAAATACTAAATCACTTTGTTCTTAATTAAATACATAAATAGATGTTCTACTTAGAAAATGTAAGCTTTACTTATTTTGCAATCCGATAATGTTTTCCACGCGTATTCGATCCGTTTGACCCGCTTCTTCCCAAGCTTCCACCTAGCTTGTCAAGCGTCAAACTATCATTTATCATTCGAAGATGGTTAGATTAGTCATCATTTATCAAGACTATCTCACCTTACGGACTTTATATCAAAATTACCATTTAATCCTATTATAGGCTAGTTTGACTTTTTTAAAAGTCAACTGCCTATTAACAGATGCAAATGCACAATTAAGTTCAACGAACTCATTTAGGCATTTCATCAATTACCTAGTAGGCGATATTTTTAGGCCACGATTTTAACTACATTCCTCAACCAAGTTCATGCAATTGCCAATATCAATTTAACATAGTTTTAATCGTTGTATGCTAATCTATCAATCATTATACGCAAACTTGGCATTGTTTCATCACCATGAAATAACCCATTGCATCATATGTATGAAAACTATCCAAACATCAAACTTAGCCAAAGACTTTGAACATTCATATACACATGATGATTTCAAGCATCCATTAATATGAATATATCTTCAATTCATCCTATCATACAAAACCCATTTCATGGTAAGTATGAACATGTACTCAAACTCATAATTTGTTCAAGTTTCTTGCTACTACTATCATGCATGATGATTCTAAACACAAGTATATCATCAACTTCATCATATAATCAAACCCACTTCATAATCTACTTGTTAATCACTTACAAGTAATCTTAAATCATATATTTCACAATTTGATTATGTCTAACGAAATTAAGCATACATATACACTTAATTTCATCTTTGGATCATACTCCAACAATCTTATTGCAAGTATTCTACTTCTCTCAAGTTATGACTTTCACCGATCTAGGTTTTTAGACATACCTTATGATCACTAAGGCTAGATGATCACTATTTCATCATATGCAAGCATTTCTTGAAGGAATTGGCCTTTAATTTGATGGAATTGAATGAACTAGGGTTCTTCCCCCTTTTCTTCTCCTGAGCATCGATCAGAACACACATAATGCGTGTTCATTTTTTTGCCCCTTTTTAATCTCCATACTTTCAATTGTCCAACTTTAGCTTTTAGGTTTAGTTAGATATTTAGTTTGGTTTAAACTTCCATATAACACTACCAGTAATAACCCATTCTCATAACTAGGTTTAAATGTTCCAAGTCAAATTGCTATGTATGGGAGTGTTACAACCCGATTTAACTTAAGTCCCGTTCACTCGGGCTTTTAATATACTGTTTTTTATAAAGCACTTATTTACTTTTTGTTTAACATTAGATTTGTTTATTTAAATCTCAATGCTTACGGGTTAACTTTTACCACTAACGGTACTTTACCCGCTCATCCCCAATTAACTTGGTTTAATTTCCAAGTTCGCTTTTGGGGTGTTACAATCCCTAAGCCCCAAAATCTTTCGTTTCTCCGCGACACGACTGTTGGTTTTTTTGCCACTAAAAAATTGAACTCCCTGCTGCGATTTTCCTCCTTGGCTAGAAAGAGTCTCCGACACAATAAAACATGATCAAACTTGGGTAAAATTTCCCCATCAAATAAAACTCAATTGCCACGAACCGAACTAAACTGATCACCGGTCACCACCATCTTCCCAACATTACTCCCCATGACACTCGCTGACCCGAGCCACCATTCGCTGCCATTTTCTCTTGTGAACAACAGAAAAGAAAGGAACCTTGATCGGATTTTTTTTACACAAACAACTTCTCTGATTGATATGCACCTGTTGCTATCAACCGCCAACACGACAAACCATCGCTATTGTGTCTTTTTTGGTTGCTAAACGAACCTCTTTCAGCACATATTGATCTCGTTTCTGATGCACCTAAATACGTTGGTTTTTTACCTGCCATATAAAAAAGAACACTCGCCATTTTTTCCTACACGGCTAAAAAGCTTTTGAAACCCGACCTCTTTTGAACCACTTTTGTTGAATCGCCTCCTTCAAATTTTGAACTTGAAGATTACTTTAATTTGACCTCTGCATGTAGGGGCAGACCCACATAGAGTGGGTCGGGGTCCCCGGACCCCAATGTTTATTAAAAAAATAGTAGATTCGGTATATTAAATTGTATAAGGACCTATAAATACAATTTGGTGGACACGATAGAAAGAAAAAGAAAGCTAGTGTAGTGGTAAATCCCCCTCTTTACAAACAAGTGGTCATGGGTTCAATCCTTGTACAACCCTTTTTTCCTGTTTTTTTTACATCGAGTTCAAACGTCGCTATGACCCACTCGAACGAGGACCGACCCGAAAATTTTAATGTTTTGTTATAAAAATTTTGAACACCGAAAAAATAGACCCTATTAAAAATAAATCATAGGTCCAACACTGTCTCCATGTGTACCAACACACTATGCCAGCCCCATGTAAGCCATCATAACCCTCATCCAAACCCCAACACTACTTATGAAAAGTAACTCCAAACAAACAGGTTTGAATCATTTTTTTTTAAATCATGAATTAACTTGATTCATGATCACATTGTAATAAGAACGTCTAAACAACCACAAATTCTTTTTGTAATCACGAACCCTAGGACCAATAAAAGGTACCAATAAAAAAATAATCTGATTATACCTTTTAAATATATAAGACTTAATTAATAATTCACGAAGAATTAACCATAACTCGTCTTAATTTTTATTTCCTTAATTCAAGATTAACATCTTCACGCTGTCATCTGATCTTGCACCGTATGCGCCTCAACGAAGGCCTGTAAAAGGCCATAGACGAGATACAAGCCATAGAGAGATATGTAGCATACAAATGATACCACGATCGTTGCCAGGGAGGCCACCGCCCCATCTCTCTTTTCTCTCGTCTCTTTCGCTCTCTTTTGCCTATTTATACAAATGAATTTCAAAAGGAGGCAACAAAGCCTTTGAAGGGAAAAGATAATGAATGGGGTAAAAAGATGTGGACGCGTGGACAATGAGCATGCAACGTAGATCAAGCAACTAACAATTAAGATCCAGAAAAGCACTATTCAAATCCTTTACATATAATAGGCTTTAAAATGAATATGGGATTCAAAATGAATACAAGTATCCGAGAGAATAGTCTAGTGGTAAAGTAGTGACTTTTCCAACTAAGTGGTTGTGGATTTAAATTCTATAAAGGGCAGGTGTAGTGTTATTTTAGTTGTTTAAAAGATGAATATGGTAATCTTGAATTATTATAAAGATAAACGAGATTTAGTGGCTTTAAAGCCCTCCACCCTTAACAAGCAAGGTATGAAATAAAGCCCCTTTAAAGAAAAGAAAAAAAATTCAGATTTGTTTATGCACATGGGCCTACTAAAGTCTCCCTCTAAAGCCCGTTAAGGGCTTGGCGAGGCATTCGATGACGCCCCTTTTTGGCGGAGCCAGGTGTTGTGGAGGGCGCTACCCAGTAGGTGGTTGGGGGAATTACCTCACATCGAGACGTTTATATTTATTGTTACAATAATTGTTACAATAATTTGCTACAAGTCGTTTACAGTTTAAAACTTATAATATATATATTTGTTTTGTTATGTATTCTAAGACAAAAAAATATGTATTAATTGTATGAGAAAGTATATAACATTTAAATAGATTTATTTGTCAAATATGAATCTTACTATAGGTAATTATAATAGAACTAGTATTAAGCCTCTCCGTTGCAGCAGTTGTCGTAAAACTTTATCAAGTAATACCAATGTTATACCATGGTCAACGACAACCAACAGTGGAAAAGCTCGTAAAAACAAAATAAATAAAAACGAAAAAAATAATGTCGAGCGAAAAGCAGACGTAAAATCTTTGAATCACGAACGCTCGTTGCAGAGCAATTAAACCGAAACGTAAAACATAGAAAAAAAATAACTAAGTCAATCCAGTATCCGCCCGTTGGACGAACTTGTTAAACGGAGAAATATAGATGTGTTGCGACGGGGCATTCAAACGGAAAAAAATATACGTAAAAAATGTTGAACCCCACACGCACGTTGCGGTGCGTTAACTCACAAAATTTAGAACGAAACGATAAAACTTGGGAAAGATGAAAAGTATGGTATACCAAAATTGAAAATAAAAAAGAGTTTGGAATAAATTGCAAAAGATAAAAAAAACTTTGAGTTAAAGTAAAAAACCAAAGGGTCTAAATTACAAAACTGAAGTTACTTTTTAGTCTTAGATAAAAATAAGAATATCTATATATTAGTTATTTATATTAATATTAAAAGAAATTTATTAAATAACTATGAATAAAATTTATGAGGTTGAAAGAGAGAATGCCATGTGTCACTTTTTAGAGTCTTTTATTATAAGTTAGATATTATCAGTCATTTAGTAGGTAGATCTGGGGCAAACGTTCATTCATGATCCTATCTTATCAGCGTTATTAGGTTATGTTCGACAGGTTGTGGAGGTCCGACCTTTAAGAATTTCTTTGATAGTTTAATCTGCAACACTAAACAATACTGTTAGGCTCGTCACGAAAAGAAGAGGTTTGGTTCTTCTTGTAACCAGTCTCCAGCCTTAGAATAAGTAATCGCTATTGGTGAGTATAAGTGAGAGTAAAGAGTGTAGAATCCTTTCGCATGAATGAGTGTGTGGGATGGTGAGAAGTTATTGACGAGACGTCACTATCGGAATATCCCTTTGGTCCCCCTCTCTGCCGATCGTTAGTGGTGGCAGAGGAGGGTGTATATCCGCGGCGTGCTATTGGCTAGACGTCGCCATCGGGATGTCCTTGTGGTCTATTCTACGATAACCGTTAATAGAGGTTAAGAGGAGTAGGAATACGTAGAACGTGATTGGCTGGAATTTGCTATCAACTCTCCTTTTTGTCTCTCTTGCGATAACTGCTTGTGGAGATCAAGTATGCAGTGATATTCAAAACGTCATTGGCCATACGTCGCTTTCATGATGTCCTTTTCATCTCCGTCCTCTATCCTGATGTATCCGACGTGGCGGGTAAGCCCCCGCGGGTCATTTTGTCCGGGTTGTGGGTCTAATTTGGGCTTTTCGCCGACCCGCGGGCGTCGAGACCCTTTCTCTTCATCCATGTTTGGTGTTCAAAATGAATTTTGGTCTTGTTGAACAAAATATGACTAATTCACACTAAATACAAAAACGATTCTTAAATAATATACCTTTCTTTCACAATTTAACAATAGAGCACCATTCATACATGTAACATTACATATTCTACATCAATCCCTGATAAATGGTACTGTATTTTTATTACCATTATTCCATATACAGCTAATACACACAACAATCGTACACAATCAACACATTTGTTGATTGACATACTTTTTGCGTTGACGACTTGAAACCGAACTAGGAAATGAGTAATTTCCTAAAATTTATCTTTGCAGCATCTTATAGCGCGATACAATAACCCTACGAGTGTAAATACCCTTTGGCTTCCAAATACGAAATCACTGTCTCAGCCATAGCCTCAGGTGGGGGGCAGACCTCTACTTGTTGTATAACAATCTGCACAAACAAAAGTCCTTGGACATTAACAAAATAAAATATAATGCCTCCTGGTTCATTTAATTTCTTCAATTTTTCAAAAAACTATACATGCAGGACTTTCAAAATTTGGACCAAAAGTTGAATGTACAAGGCAGCATGCCATATATTTAGGCCGACCCGTTTTAATCAAAGCTGTCACAGCTTTGCTTCATCGATCAATGGGTATTTAGGCATATGATTATTGGTCTAGAACCATACCTCGGAATTTAATGGCGCCTCATACGGGTCATCAATTCCAGTAAAACCTGTGAATATGATAGTTCAAAGTCTAAACCATGGATAAAGTCAATAACAAGAAAAAGAATACAAGATATTCTTGTATGAAAGAACATCATAATGTAGGAATAGTAAGCCAAATTTTGGATCTACCTTTAATCTTTCCGGCCCGTGCAAGCTTGTATAAGCCTTTTGGATCACGGGCTTCACATACACATAAAGGGATGTCCATGAATACTTCAATGAAATCTCCATCCGGAAGTATACATCGACAGGCATCACGATCTTTTCTGTAGGGAGATATAACACTTGCTATGCAAATAACTCCAGCATCAGCAAATAGCTTAGCAACCTCTCCTAAAGTAAAAGCCCAATTAAGAATCAAAAACCAATACAATTTACCAAATTAAAGAAAAAAATATTGAAAACGAAATCCCACCTATTCTTCTGATATTCTCAGCGCGATCTTCTGCTTTGAAAGTAAGATCACAGTTAAGACCATGCCTAACGTTATCCCCATCGAGGATGTATGTCAGCTTTCCTTGAGCGTGGAGGGCGCGAGTTAACGCACATGCTACGGTGCTCTTTCCTGCAAAGATTAATTTATCAAATTTGAACATACATGACTATATGAAAAAGCTCGAAAGAAATTGATGGAACTAACCTGAGCCACTGAGGCCAGTAATCCAAATAACGCAACCTTTTTGTTTAAGTAATTCCTGCCTCTCATTTTTCTCTCACTGAACATTTATGCCAAACAACATTCGTGTGAAGATTCGAGCCTGCATGATTCCGATTCATAAAAAAACTAAATTAACCATTATAACCGGTACCAGTAGTATCAAGGCGTGTAAAATGGTGTCCCTGATATAGAGGTTCTGAGTCTCGCGATTCAAATGATGTAGCATTAGAAGTAGATATAACAACTTTTTTTATTTTTTATTTTTTACCTTTAGTAAATGCATGTCCGTCTGGTTTGATTGTGGCATCAACCGTATGTGACAGCGTTCTCGAAACGTCCGTTGATTCGACTGGTGCTAAAGCTAGAGTCGTCTTCCGGAGACATTTTGCAAACCGTAGCTTTGTTGGTGGGGCGTGAACACTTGGCGAAGAAGTGAAAATCAATGAGATTTTGGCAGCTATAGCCATGGGGGCGTGAAAAAAAATGTAAATTAATTTAAGCAAGCAAGCTATTTCTATTTTTATGACAAAGACTTGAATGCGAATCTAAGATTGGATTTGGATAAATCAATTATACAGGGTCTACATATTCATACACCCATTTGTCTATTTAGATACTCTTTAGACGGGTCGTCTAGATCTAAACGGGGCGTCTAGGGTTATTTTTTCTCCGACCACATTCCTGCACCGTACAACGTCAAATCAGTTACATCAGACAGGGCGTCTAGCAGTAGACGGAATACAAGACGACCAGGCCAAGACGGGGCGTGTAAGCTAGACGACCCGTCTTGAATGTTGTGCTCTGCATGCTTGTCAGCCAAGTTGCAAAGTGATACGCCCCGTCTAGGCCTAGACGGGGCGTCTATATCGTTCTTAAATAGAGCCATGCAGAGCATTTGTGTCGCAGAAATTTTTCGATTCGTCGTCGGAATTCTCCCCGACTTCTTCTTTGGCTTATATTACTTCCTCTGATATCATTCAATGCATGTCGGTAACGTAGTAAAGTGATACACCCCGCGTAGGCGTTAGATGGGGCGTCTATTTGTTTGTTAAATAGACCCATGCAGAGCATTTGATGTCGCATAAAACTTTCAATTCGTCGTTGTAATTCTGTTTGTCGTGACCTTTGGCTTGTATTACTTCATCTGATATCATCCAAAGGTGGTGAAATGTCATTAAACTGGAACGGGTCATCGGTGCCTGAAGTCAATACGGTAACACTTATTAGGTTAAACTAGTTGTTGTTTTAATTATTTACTAACGGTGATATCATTGTTAGGGGGAGAGCGGTGTTCCCAATTCTAACGACCAAGAGGAGGTTGTGTCTAGTGTATAAGACATTATTCATGATGGTGGAGGATATGGTGGTGAGGCACCCCCATACGCTGGCACTCCGTATCTCGCGAAGATCGTTTGAAAAACGGCTGAGGTTTACAGTGAGTATAATACATATTTACCCGATGGAGATCAGCCTTATATATTTTGGAAAAAAGTATTGGAGGGACGGTTTCCAGTGTGCAAATTTGTATCTCAATCAACTACACATCAAAGAATGTCTTGTGCTGAATCGAAGACTGTAACCGAAGAGAAACTCGAGGAGTAAATACAGGTAAATGAGAAACACTGTCATTTTTTAAATATATATGGTTTTTATTTGCGTAATAGAGTGTGTTGTGGTTTAACATAGTGATATGTTATTGAACTTATTTCAGGTGTTTCTACAGCACCTAACGAGTCTCAATCATCGTCTGATGATTAGTCCTGGTTAACCACGGTCAAGAAAGCAAGAACAATGGCTCAATCTTTTTATGTTAATACGATTTATTTGTATAAATAATATAAATATTTTTTTAGTACAATAAAAAAACTTTTGGTATAACTAATAGGATTTTATTTACTTAATTTGAAATTTGATATAAGCCGACATTCTTCAGTACACCCAAGGCACAGCCATTAAACCATACAAAGCTTTGCATCTAAAAACAACAAACTCCGGGTATTGACAAACAAAGGGTAATTATACTCTCCGAACTCTCACGTCCAACCGTCGGCACCGGCAGATGACGAAATGTCAATACTGCCCGTGGCGACGGTTGGGCATGAGAGCTCGGATACTATGATTACCGGCTGTTTGTCAACACCCGAGTTTGTTGGTTTTTAGATACAAAGCACATCTAAAAACTAACAAACTCTGGGTATTGAAAAACAACAGCAATTATACTCTCCGAGCTCTCAGGTCCAACCGTCGGCACCGGCAGACGACGAAATGTCGATATTGCCGGTGGCAACGGTGGGACGTGAGAGCTCGGAGAGTATAATTGTTGGTCAATACCCAGAGTTTGTTGTTTTTAGATAAGCTTTGTACGGTTTAAAAAAAACCATACAAAGCCCATCTAAAAACCAACAAACTCTGGGTATTGATAAACAACAGCAATTATAGTCTTCGAGCTCTCACGTCCCACCGTCGGCACTGGCAGACGATGAACTGTCGGTACTGCCGGTGGCGACGGTGGGACGTGCGAGCTCGGAGACTATAATTGCCGTCTGTTTCTCAATACCCGGAGTTTGTTGGTTTTTAGATAGACTTTGTATGGTTTATTTGTTGTGCCTTTGGTGTACTGGTAGAATGTCGGCTTATATCAAAGTTCAAATTACGTAAATAAAATACTATTAGTTATACCAAAAAAATTTAAATGTATATATACGGGTCGTCTAGACCTAGACGCCTCGTCTAGACCTAGCCAGAAGACCATTCTACCCCCGGTTTCTTGGCCATCTAGGCCAAAACCAGGGGCAAAACGGTCATAATGTCAGGGCCTAAACGGGTCATCTAGGTCTAGACGCCACGTACAGTGCAGGCGGGATCTTTGTCCTTGAAAATTTTTGAATTTTAAATTGGAAATGTAAATTACCATTTTACCCCTGAGCTGCCGCCCGTCTAGGCCTAATTCAGGGGTAAAATGGTAATTACGCGTTTATCCTATACGGGGCGTCTAGGCCTAGACGACCCGTCTAGGCCTCGTATATGTCTGACCGCCTAGACGATCAGAGATAGACGACACAAACACAAACACACTCAACCCCACACACACATACGTATCCCGTCGTATTCTACCGTATTCGGGCCGTATTTTTGCGAAATCAAGCTTCTCCGGTGAGTATTTTCAACTATACTTCATTACATTTTAATGTGTTATGTATTTAGAATGTAGGTTGGTTGTGAATTTGAAAGATTTTGGGTTTTGCGCTGTTAGGTTTTCTGTTTGGGAGTTCCGATGAACACGACGGGGCGTCTAGACCTAGACGACCCCGGTAGACGACCTTGATTTTTTTTTATAATTTATTGTTTTATTCGTGTTAAATTGTATTATACAATCGCAGATTAGTTATGGACGAGATTGGAGATCCGATTCACGGGGACCCACATCGGCATGGTCCGCGAAGAGCCCCGGCAGCGCCGGTGGATCCGCTCCACGGCCACCCATACCTTGAGTTCCCGCCCGACACCGAGGCCGCCCGATTCTGCAGCAAGCTACACCGGATGCAGGTCGGATCGCACTCGGCGGTCGACTGGGACGCGATCGAGGTGATCGGGGAGACGCCCAGACTTCGATTCTTCATTCCCGTTGATTCCCCGTGGCACCGACTGTTTGACCTGGCCGGCACGTCGACTTACAGGGAGCTGCTCGTCGAGTTTCTATCCACCTTCACGTTCCACCCTCCATGGGTCAACCAGCCGCCTCCCCAACCAGGGTCAACCCCCTCCGCCGGAGGTTTCATTTAGGCTGGCCGGTGTGTGGTGTTCGATGACGCTTGCAGAGTTTGTCGTTCATAGCGGCATATACCTGCAGGAGGAGATTGCCACCGATGTATATACGGAGGGGCTTGTGGTAGTGGATAAAGCCACTCTTTTGGGCTTTTGGGAGGTGGTCGCAGGCCCTGACACTTGGGAGCATGTCAGGGCGAAGGGGAGGATTTCTCACGTTGCCGACCCGCTGTACAGGTACGTACGTTTATTATGTTAATTGTTTGATTATTGTTGCTATGAATTAATTTCTGTTTTTCGCTAACATAATGTGCAGGTATCTACATCGGATGCTCGCTACGTCAATTACCGCTCGCGAACAAAGCTGTGAGTGGTGTAAGAGCACCGACTTGTTTTTTTTCTATTGCCTTTTGTACAGGAGGCCGTGCGCAAGTACTTCGCCTCCGCCCACCACCGGTAGGAGCGCGGCTTTTTGTACGGCGGGGCGTACGTCACCGTCATCGCCCGGTCGTTGGGTCTTGTGCCGGAGTCGGACCCGCACTTGCAGCCGGCCATACCGTCCACGCGGATGGGTATTCTGACCTTGCGGGGATGAGGCTGGTGAAGAGGTTCGGCATGCTAGGCAAGCGGTTTAAAACCCGCGAAGGTGAGCCATGGATTCCGGAGCCGCTGCCCGATCACTTCGCTCCAGTCCATCCGCTGGCAGATGAGGCAGCGGTAGTCCAGGACCCTCCGGTTGATGTTGACGGACCGGCACCGCCACCGCCACCACCACCTCACGGGGCACCTCAGTTTCCGCAGCACGTCCTTCCAGGTCATGCCCCGGGGGTTGCGGCGTACCCGCGCTTACGAGCCGACGTCGACAGGCTTTTGGATCTCATGGGCTGGGTGGTCTGGGAGATGCATGATAGACGTGAGAGAGACGGGTTACCTCCCATACCGCTCCCACCACCTCGAGTACCACATCAGCAGAAGCAGCCGCAGATGCGAGATCCCGATCCCGACTCCGATGCCGACTCGTATGCATAGACATTTTGTATTTACTTTTCAGCTGTACAGATAAATATTGTTTTGGTTGTACAAATTTATGTTATATATGTTATATTTAACTTTGTTTTCAGTTGTTCGATTACTTGATGATTGTTTGTGTTAAATCGACATTGAAATGTAATACGAAAACCACATACACTTGTTGCATTCATCTTAAAATGTTGAAAACAATATTAAATTTTAGTATTGTATTTTTAAAAAAAATATAATATAAAAACAATAAATATATAAACGATTGAAAAACATAACTCACTTTTCATACAACAAACAAAACTTTTTAAAAACCTAAAATTACACCTAAAAAATCAACCTCCAACAACAACCAATTTACCTCACCAAAACACTATTCTTTCAATCTCCCCACCAAAACCCCATTTTCCAACAAAAAAAAACACAACATCCTAGACGGGTCGTCTAGGTCTAGACGGCCCGTCTAAACACCAAAATAGTGACCAAAACAGCCCTTTTCCAACTAAAAAAAAACACATCCTAGACGGGTCGTCTAGGTCCAGACGGCCCGTCTAAACACTAAAATCTATGGGCTCTGCCCGGTACTTGTTGACTCCTCAAAATCAGTGCTATACAGGGCGTCTAGACCTAGACGACCCGTCTAGCACCCAGGGGTGTCCAAATAGACAGCAAAGATGTGTGAATAGATTGAGCCTTATATAGTGGCAGGACTGATTGGTGTAATTATAGTTGGTTAAATTTAAAACTATATTTTTTTTTACCTAAAACGAAAAGACGCTTAATAAACGTTTAAATGTGTCATTCAAAAAATAATAAAAAAGAAATAAACGTTTAACATGGTTATTTATATTTTATTTTATTTTATATTATGACTAAACACAATTGCAAGTTGCTAGATCTTACATATATCAACAATGCTAGATCTCACATAGACTAAAAGGTGTGGGGTTATGGTTGGAAATGATTCTCGTCACATAGGAAGATGAATGAAAAACTACATCAGCTCCTTGTTTGATTTACCATGGTTTGCATGGATTAAACCATGGCAACCATGGTCCTCCTTTCTATTTTTCAAGAAATCCTTTCTTTTATCTTTAGTCAAAGATAAATTAAAATAATAAAGTGGATAGTGGTTTGGGTCATGATCACAGTACCCTTAGGGTAGTGGTTTTAGATGGTGAATTTGAGGCGGGTGACATGGTGCTGACATGGAGGGTCATGAAGGTCAAGATCACACCCAACCGCATATGTTTATAATTCAACAAACCGTTTAAACCAAATTAAATCGGTTGGTTCGGCTGGGTAGGAGCGATACAATTCAATTTACGGTTTGGACCGGTCTGCTAGGTAAACAAAACCAGTGGAGATGTTTATATATATATATATATATATATTTTAATTAATCTATATAAGTTTAATAACAAGTAAAAATAAAGTATTTCGTGCATGTATACGAATCTTACAATTATAACATGTATAAACTTTTTTATGCAACTGAATTTGTGTTATGCTTTTTTTTTGCCTTCATCTTTTTGTTAAACCTCTTTGATACTTATGGTAAAACGATTGTTCTCCTTATTAAATGCTAACATTAAGTTGAATTTTAGAGATTTTTTTAAAACATGGAAATGGTATGACTTCGTGATATTAAAAAAAACAAATTGTTTTAATCCACCCCGCCGACCCAATCAACCCAGTCAATTTGGTTACTCCAGATTTTTTTTGTACGATAATGAATTCATAGATAAAGGTTGGAGATTTAAGTTCGTTTTGGGTGGTTAATGCCTAATTAATCATTCAAATTCTTTTTGCATTAAATCAACAAATCATCTATGCATGTTTTGTATTCTTGGTGTGTTTTTTAGTAAAGAGTGGGTCAAAGTTCAGAGTGAATAAACAAATTTGGTTGTGATATGTGTTTGGGTCTAGCAAATTTACATGTGTAAGCGTTGACTATATGGGAACTGGTGTCAACATCAAGGCGAGAATACTCTTGCATCCAAAGGACAGCCTACCCAGGGTAAGTGGTGCATTACTTCTCTTTAAAGCATGCATATAGAAAGTATATGTGTGTCAAGTGAATCTCATTATCTTTGAAATTTGAGAATGATCATATAACATGAGTATTCCATATTTACTTATGTCATTGTTAAGTGTAAAAGAGTAAAGCTTCATAAAACCATGAGTTAGGGAGTCTGTAACAATTATTACTCGACACGTGGGAGAGCCCTTGGTTGAGGGAGAATTTGGATTTCACCATGAGATGGTGGTCCGGAGGAAGATTCATACATGAGCGATGAGTAGTATGAACTTGCGGGTCACATTCTCCCGATCTTGAGAATTTGAGAAGTATAATCAAATAGAAATCATATCAACACATAGAGATTGCTAGAAATATATTGTTATTATTTTGCTTAAATTGTGTGTACACCGTGTTATTTATCCATGCGAGTGCATGTACAAGTTGAGTTGCAGGTTTAAAACTTGCCAATTGAGTTCCTGAGCTGTAAGTGGAATATATACATTGGTCTATGATCGCATACGCCCACAGGGACTGACCTACGTTGCCGAACCAAAAGGGAGGGGCGTATAATACGCCAAATTGGGTGTTCTATACGTCGGGGTTGTTTTCACGGCAGCAGGTTATTCTTGGGTCTTGAGTTTTTTTTGATAGGGTATTGTGTGTATTAGCTCACTTAGTGTGTTGCTAACATTGTGTGTGTATACTCTCGGGTAAATCACAAATGGTCGGTTAATCAAGGATCAAGTCTAGGGTGGGTTCAAAAACAATGTTATTTTGGGAACTTGTCTTTTTTTAGCGACTAACTCCCACCCCCGCTAATCCTAAATCTACACACCTTGATACTGCTAGGCTACAAACCTTCAACCACATAGAGAGGAATCCATTATCTACATACCTTGATACTATTAGGCTATAAACCCTTTAATACTTATCTTTTGTACACTTGTCATTGTACATTCTTCAAATATACTTTTAACTATAATTTTTGGAATATGTTCTAGAAAAGATGAGACCTATATCCACAATTATAGTTCTATAAGTTAATTGCGTTCATAGGTTTTGGGTGATATATTATCAGTCGCCGTCACCACCACCACCATCACTACAGCCTCCGTTTGTTGTCATCAGATTCATACTTACGACAACAAGACAGGGGCAAATGGGCTAGAAAGAGAAAGCAGCATGACTTGAGCTACGTCTGAATTTACAAGGTCCACAAGTAATTAATGAAAATGTCTTGACGAGCCAAATCATGTGGCAATGGTTTGTCTCAACCGTCGGACTTTAATTCCATTATTTGAAGCCTCGAATTTTAGACTCAACGGGTGTCCTTGTTTATGTAAAAAACGTGTGAGTATTTGATTTGAATAATTTACGTGTTTATATAGAAATTCAATTTAACATCTACACATATAATTTAGTTTTCTAAAATGTGGGTAATAGTTTAGACATGAATATCATATCAACTCTCAGAACATTGTCCTCTTTGTTTCCGTTTTGGCATCACGTTAATATCCATAATCTATTAAGAGCAAATTAAATATTCATTATATAGCTGCTAATCATTTTTTAGTCCAAAGTTAATACATAAATCTTGAGTTAAGCTATGTGAATACTTGGATTGAGGTTGTCTAAAGTTTATCATGTTTGTGAAAGAAGGAACCGGTGTTGAATTTGAGGTTTGATGGATGAACAGTTGATCGTGTGGGTTTTGAAAGGGAGGAAAGAGATGGAGACTTATTTGGAAGAGAATCCCGGGGAGTGAAACCGAAGCATTCGTCTGTCTGGAGAGATGTTGAAGAAACGGAGGACTAAGCGCGAATAGACTGCTGCCATTTGCTGATCCAGACCCCTCGACTTAACTAGCTTTCTATGCATTTACGCAAACACATGGTAATTAGTACCAAAGAACAGAGCTGATGTGGACAAAGAGTTACACACTAGTGGCTTATCAATCATACATTGACTGATCACAGGATAAGTTGAGGTAGCGGTTTTGGTTTGCATTTTAATTTTTTTAGCAAGGAGAGTTTTGGTACTGAATTTATTTATGTGTTGTGTCTGTATGTATCACATGATGTTTCTCCTTATTGGGCCTATATCATGCTAAAACTAGTACAGGGGCCCAACCAGAATCAGTTGACTATATGTTGTCTGGAACGAAGGTCCAAGATAGTTCATGCAACTTGTTGGTTACAACAGTTGACCCAACGGGGAAACTTAATGGCAACTCTTAGTGAAGGTGAAGATGATGAAACCCCATTACAGTGTTGCAACTTGCAACAGTTATTGGAAAGCTCTCGTCTTTTTCTTTTCGCCATGGACATTTGGTAATGTGCAGTATGATTCTATTCATGTCAAGTATTGATATATATTCAGATAATCAATTTGACCAAACAACTCCGGAAAGGATAATCAAAGTTGACTATCTGATATTGGTAATACATACACACCCTAAAGTGAAGTTAGCATTCTTATCTAAAAACTGTGATCAAGAACTTGGAGAAAGAAGACATTGTAGATGAAATGGTAACCATGAATATGCCCCAACAGGAGTCATGAGATCAACCCAAACTAGAAATTTCAAGATTTGATGTCACTTGTTACTTGGAGCAAAATGCAAGTATTAATATTGTTTTCATTGTTTGTTACATCACATAAAAAGGACCCACTAAACAATGCACCAATGACCAAACAGTAAAAAGAGGGGCATTCCACTTACCATAAAGAGAGGCAGAAAATCACAAACAGATCAAAGCCCATTTCACCTTTCATGCTTTCATTATTTCATTATTCTTGGCCACCCAACAAATGCATCTATTCATATCATATCAAATAATAACTCTACATTTCCCCAAATCTCCCCTAATGGCTTCCAGCCTTTTAAAAGTCAGCATTCCAAACCTCTAAAAGAGACATATGTAAATTAATAAAAATATCACTCAAACCTTTTTCTAAGTCTACTACATAAACCATTAAAGGGCTTCTAGCTTTATCAAGGTGTGTAAAGCGGTGTCTTACTGCCCTATGAGGTTGAGAGTTCGAGTTCCATAATGAACGTGGTGTAGAATTAGTAATAGGATTAGACAATGTGAATTAGTAGTAGGATTAGAGGGTGTATGTTAGACTGTTTTGGTGTACTAAAAAAACCATTAAGTTTTAATATTATTCCATTGTGAAAAAATATTAAAAATGTTAAAAACCAAATGATGTAACTGAAAACAAATATGAAACTTGGTTACTATTTAACAATAATTATTATTTTCATTGAATAATAACCAAGTTGCATAATTGTTTCATTTTTAACAGGGTCTTGCGGGTCATGAATAGTAATCTTTCGACCCTTAAGAGCTGCTTCATCTTTAGCAGGATTTGTATTGCAATTCAAAAGGGGGTTGCGGCGCAGCACGTTACCCGTTTACCTACAATTTGTTTGTAATTTGTTATTTTGTCTTTATTTTAAACATATTTTTCTTTAAAAAAAATTATGTTCAGTTTAAACTGATTTTATGCTAGAAAAATAAAAAGGAGATAAAGAAACTTCAAGGGTTTCTTCTCAATGACATACCCATAACATGGTACAATCTTTTTTCTGAACTAAAGCTTAGAAGGGTATTGAAAAAGACAATTGAATTCATGAAACGTAAAAAATAAACTCCACATTTTAACAATCTTTAAATCAGACATTTCACTGTATGTTAAACTTCACCATCCACCTTCCCAGTAATGTACCCCACACCCTCTTCACTAGCTGCAAAACTTTTTCATTGTCATTCAATATTGAAATCACTTATGGTACCCTTTAAATCATACCATATGTTGGTAGATTAATATTCCCAAAACTCAAATCTTATTCGGTCAAGATCAGGCGATCAAATCCAATCAACGAATTCATGTATCATCTAAACAAGACGTTGCTACAATCGCCTACTAGTCTTCTGCAACGGGCATTTTTGTTCAATGGCGTTGTATGTAAGCTTCCGCTTGATGCCAGTGTTAGACGAAGTGTTCCGATGATTTCTCAACAAATTGTAAGAATTCAAATCAGGGGTGTGATTCTTTTTAATCACAAGTTCCTTCAAAAGATTGTAGCAATGATATATACACTCCTGCTTGTAAAAGATGAATGAAATGTCAAATTAAACCAAGAGCGAATAATGCCGAAAAATAAAAACGTTAAAAAAAAATAAAAACACTTGCTTTATCATCAAGAGAGTGAAGTGATGACACAACACCAATCTTGCACTCCAATGTGCTTCTTGTTAATTGATCATCACAAGCTAACAACACTGCTGCTAATGCAACAACAGATGGCCTATGATCCATCAAATTAACCTCTGTATAAACGAAAACAACTCAAGCTTAAAGAGTAGATCAAATCAACCTCAAAGATTCAAACTTTAATCTACCTTTGGAGAAATCAAGAACAAATGCAATAGCTTTGGACACAAGTAACTCATTACGGTCACATTCGTCGCAAATCTTGGAAACAAAGTAATGAAGATAAGCAAATGGAGTAATGGTACACATTTTCCATTCCAATGTTGTCAAAACTAGCAATTCCATTCTTTGAATCACATTGCTTTCAAAGGTGTAACCTTGTGCTTTAAAGTAAGACAATGATGGTACACTTTGTTCCTCCATTTTTGCAGCCAATGATAAACATGCAATGCCCAACAATTGTATAGCCCATTCTTTCCCACTCTATAAACATAATTCATCCAAAATGTTATTGATAAATACTCTGTTTTTTCAAGCCAAATAAACAACTTTAAAATAACTACAATTAATTTAACCTTTCGGAACAAATACAAATAGATTTTAACGCGAGAAACGTAGGAAGTAAAGTGTTGATATGCAAATAACAAAGTGTGGATATGTAACAAACAGTGCTAACATATAACAACACATGATATTGTGATGTTATAACATGTGTTGTTTTATATCAGCACTTTGTTATTTGCATATCTACACTTTGTAACGATATCAACACTTTGCTTCCTACGTTTCTCATGTTAAAATTATTATGTACCGGATCCACTTTTTTTACCATGTAAATCATGTTCTAACCATAGAAATACACAACACTTACAATAATAACTCGCCTCGAATTAAATCGGTCAAAGTAAGTCAACGAGAGATAAACTGTACGAAAATTAAACCCCAAAATTTCCCTAATCTGCATCAAACATAAAAAAGATAAAATATAAAATTGAGGGCCGAAAGCTAAAACCCACAAAAGCATTAAAAACAGAGCAATTTAAACATTCATACACTGAAAATCCAATTAACAGTATCTAATCGAGCACATTTGAGCCAATTTCTACTATTCTCATCAACGCAAACACACCCATAATCGTTGGATTTAGTTTCTCTTTCGATTAACGAGCGTATGTACCGATCGTCGTCCGATCTGGCTTGCGAAATCTTGATTTTGACTTGGGTTGACGATGAATCGTCTTCTTCACACATAAGATTTGGTAGAGAAAATGTAGTGTCGGGATCCATTGATGTGAAGCAGAGGCAGAATCAGTGGAGGATTTGTTGATAATATTGTTGGATTGATGAAATCTAGAGGGAGAAAAGGCGCGAAATGGGGGGAGCTGGTGAGGAGTAGTGATTCCTGTGCCGCCAAATTTTGGCCATGAGTTGGGGGACTTATGGGAAGATTCAAGGTTCTATCTTTTTTTATAAGTGTTTTGGTTTTATTTTTTCAAAGGTAAAACGTATTATATATATATATATATATATTCATATAGAATGTTAGATTAAATACGAATAGGTTTTATAGTACCAAATGTGTGTGATTTTATTTTAACTAGGGTAATGGATACTTACATGTAGCGTTCTGAACTAGAGTAATAATAAATACTTTAGTTTAAATAAAAAAATACTTTAGTTATTCACATATTTAATAGGTTAATTTATTTGTATAGGGTTTCATCCCGATATTATATTGTTGCTAACCATTAGTTATCTCGGTGGTAAGTATATTAAAAAAAATATAGAATTGAGATACAAGTTTCAACCTATTAAATGTGAGAACACGTCAACTCAATTGTGTTTTAGAATAGGTTAAGACATTTTAAATTAATAAGATCTTAAAATATTAAGGTGTATATAATAGGTTAATAGTTGTGTTTTTAGAAAATCATGGTTATCTATTATCGTGATCAATATAAAGTAAAAATATTAGAACTTCTAAGAGATTACACAATTGTATTTGTGATTCTATTACCGGGACTAGGATTTGGTATGTTGTCGTTTATTGAGTTACCACGCATATGTGATTCTACCACTGGGACTAGGATTTGATATGTTGGTTGTTGTGTTACCGCCATTTTGTTATGCCATGTGTGACAAGTAAAACGGGATCGTAAATAGATATATGTATTACATTTTTTTAAAAATGGATCGTTAAAATAGATACAATAGGCTTGTGAATTATATATGTGTGTGTGAAACGAAAGGGAAAAAATTAGAGCCCTTCAAATTTTAGGTCATGTGCGATCACACCTCTTGAGCATAGTCAAACCCGTCCCCATCCCTGGTTAGGAGTATAAAAGGTTGTTGATGTAGGTTTCAAAATCTTGAGTTTATGGTTTCACGTTTTAATCTTGTGTTTAAACTTTTTTTAGCATTATAAATGTTTAGGTGGACACACATTTATTAGTGTTTGTGTTGAAATTTATTTTTTAATTCTTTGAATGTTAAATGTATAAATTTTATTTATATTTACTATGACGCTTAAACTTCATGTTTTTCATTGCAGTAAAATTAGTGTTTAAATTAAATTATAAAACCTATAAAATGAGACTATTGTATATACTAACAATTTCAAGAGGATGACGTCATGCTGATGCATGGCAGCTAGCCATTGATTTATTCTTTAAGTTTTTTTTTCTTTTTTAGGTAAGTTTGTTTATTTTATTATTTATTTTTTAATATTTTGTATTTTCATTTGCAACCCTTTAACTTTTTAAAAGATTTATAAATTTTTTTGTCTTCTTATAAGTTTTATTTATTTAGTTTTTACTCTTTAATATTTAGTATTGATACTTACAACCCTTCAAATATCTAAAAAGATTATAATCATATTTTACATGCTTATATATGTAAGTGTTGATATAAATTTAAGTTGATTATGTTTCTTTGAAAATGAGTACGCTTAGATATAATATGTTTTTTTGTTTGATTTTTTTTTCGTTTTGAGTTGTTCTATTTTCTGAAATAAATTTTGTTTGACAACAAATCGGGTCAAATATAACATGTTTCATTAGACTTTATAAATTCGACTTACTTTACGTTTCGGCGTCATTGCAACGCGTGGTACAATTTTTTACTTAAAAAACATAAACTTTTTACTTATTTTTATGTACGTGTCGGTATAAGTTCAGGTTGGTGTTCGACTTAAATTTCTTTCGCAAACATGTTGGGCATATATAATACATTATCGTGTTTATTTTATGTTCATCTTTAGTTTATCTACGTACTAACGTAACTTTTGTTCAGAAATAATTCAGATCTTACTGTACAAATTCGAGTTACTTTACATTTAGATATACCACATCACCGGGGAAATTTAGTAGTTGACATATATTACGGAGATTTATCAACTCCGAATATTGTATCAATGATGACTTTGTTTTTGTTATAAAATGCAATGTTATTGTATTTGATCAAAAAAAAAAAAAAAGTTAAACATACGAATTTAGGCGTTCGTCTACTAGTAATTATTACAACATATCTGTAAGAGATTTTTAATGTAATTAATTCTTTTGTTAGTTTATAAATCCAGGGTTCTATTAAATTATGTAGGTGCTTTCATTATTAAATATTTGTATAGTTTAAAATGGCAGTATTATTAAAGTTTTTTTATTTAAACAAACGAAGGTGACAACTTTTCCGGTATCTTAATATATTTTTCTCTACCTCAATTAATATAGTAACTAACGTGTTTTATACTTTTTTAGGATACTAACTAGTATAAAAACTATTGGTTATACATATATGATTATATACTATATATTATACGTATTTTAAATTGGTTATTGAAGATTCCTATAAACAAAATATATTTAATAATAGACTATGGTACTCATGATTCATGGGCTCATCACTCATGGCGATTTATTTATAATATCGTTGTGACCGAATATATAAAATTATAAGTATATAGATTTTTGTTTTCCTCCTCTCTTTCTTTTCTTTCTATTGAAATATTTATATACCGATCTTCCAGCTAGACTGTTTTATGTGGATATGATCATGTAAAGTTGGCATAGTAATTCATTATTAAAGTTTACAAAGTACAATATGAGGTTGGTTTAAGAGGAATGCGGGAAGCAACGTATCCACAATGCTACAAACCTATAAACCGTCATTTCAGTTGTCATATCAAATTTTAAACATTCTTCAAAAACAGTTCTCCCATAACACTGTAAAATTTCAAACACCCATTAAATATTTTAAAGTTATATATATATACACGCACATATGTGTGCATGTATATATGCATACATATGTGTTAAGAGTGGTGTCCTACTCCTTCGTCCGCATGTGGTTTACGTTCACATCTCCACTCATCCGCTTTTGTCCCCTTTGGAATTACTGGGCAAAGGTTTGTAGTGATGTAGATGCTTTTAGCGTTATGGGGCATGATATTACGGAATAGTTGAGACTCAGAGATGATTGTGGTATTTTTGGAACAACAATGTTAAATTAATATACTAGTAGCTTATGTAAAACAAAAGGTACAAAGTCTATGTGGTTATTGTTAGAATTTGTATGCTTGTTTTAAAATCATTCTAGCAACTAGAGATGAACATACAACAATACGTGATAAAACCTATCACAGATTTCCCATCAGGGTCCAAATGCAAGTAATCAAGAAACCATAAAACAAACCATAGCTAGGGTGCTCAAGATATTACCCATAGAAATTACACATTCAATGACAAAAAAACATCTAACCATATCCACACACAAGATCACTTGAGTCAAGTAGGTGTTGGCCAACAATATAACTTGTCCACGTTGTCATGGTCAAAGCGTGAAGTGATTGTATCCTACGTGGAACAAATTTGAACACTAACAATGAGATTATACGATAATACATAATTACACATTCAATGACAAGGAAGGAATATAATATAATCTCGAGAATATAACCACATAAACACAAAGAAAAAAAAATGTGTTTGTAGATGATTTGTATAAACTCATATAGGTTTTATATGAGAAGTTTTATGAAAAAAAAATGTCTTTTTTATCAAGCAAAACAAGGGAAATCTTACTTAAGGGAAACTCTCAAACTTAAACCAAGTCAAACTAGTTTGTGCCTATCTTTATTTGGCACAAAGATTGATTGTGTGCACATGATTGTTAGTGATATTATGACTTCGGTCGTTGATTTTGATTTAATAAGCGACTAAACAAATATCGTTTTGTTGTTTTCACAAAAGGTGTTATTTACAGTGGGGGATGAGATGGGCTACAAGTTCATGTGTTTCTCTAATGACAGATATAGTCCAATATATATGAGATTTTGTGATGATTGTGAAGAGTCATGACCCTGTTTGTAAATACTCAACCTAAGAATAAATACTAGTTCCGTGATTTTGAAACTTTTTATAGCATACTAAAGTTTTTCTTTAGTAACATGAAACAATAAATTTATGTCCAGCTTATATCTTTTATGAGTGCTTGTTTTTAAAAATATCGATTGTAAAAATGCTATAGTAAAATTGACGAAAGGATGCTACATTAACAAAAAAAAAAAAAAAAATACTTGTTGGTACAAAAAGAAACATGACAAGAAGGGTGGGGGAGAATGTATTTGTCATGGGATTAAAGACATGACATAATTATGTTCATCGGTTGCAAATATCCAACACATTTATATCCGAGGCCAGCCCCCCTCTAGTATTTCGTTATCAATTTCTTTTAACGTCATAGATTGTTTATGCTCCTGAATAGATACTAATTGCATTCATTGCCAAAATTTGAACCCTGGTTTTTTCTTTAAAACTACTTGTTATGGAAGCCGCTAGCGGGTGGTGCTAGCCACGTGGCTCGCGATCACCACAACATGATCAAGCTATCGCCGGCGTGAGCGAGCGAAGTGAGTGTGGTAGCCTGGGCTAGTGGGCTTGTTTAGGGGTGTTTTGGGGGGGGGGGGTTTAGGCGCTATTGGTGAAGTTATCACAACAGTCTCGAGTGAGGAGGCACGAGTAGACAAGGTGATGAATAGGCGTCTAGTCAACGCATTGTGTCACAATATTAGAGAATGAATCCGCGTGTTCACCTAAACCACAACGGGTAGTCTAAGAGACGAGCATATACCACTCAACCAAAGCTGAAATGACAAAAATCATCAACTATTTGGTTTTTTTTTTTCCTTTTATTTTTTAAAATTAATTATTTGTAACGTATGTTTACAAGTGATGTTAAATAAAAAGTTACAATCCGAATTATCCGAAATTCCAAATCCGAGATATCCAAAATTTCTGAATTTAGATTACTTATAAAATCAGTTTTAAGAAGAAAAAGAAAAACATAAGTCTAACCATCTGGTTGTAATTCGGTGAGAAGAAATTCTCGAAATGCTGAACTTTTTTTTTCCCTTCTGTTAATCTTTTTTGAGTAGATCGATAAGAATAAGGTTTACTATGTCTTTATATCGAGAGTGAAACTATTTAGGTCCATTCAGTATTTGTAACCTGTGAACGTGGGTACTCACAAGTGAAGTGACCGGTAGTCGAGCAGATACAAAAGTTTTAACTCAGTGACGGATAAGTAACGGGTGAAGGAAAATCAATGAATAAAAATAAAATAATAAGAGAATGAGTAAATGATTTTTTATGAAGCACGTCAGCAAGATATAAACAGGATCTAAATGATGAAGATGATTAGTTGGGAGCGTTTTCACGTGTTAATATGGGGTACACTGGTACACCACCCTCCGCTCCCCCTTTGTTTTTTTTTTTTTTAATTTACTTTCACTATTATTTTCTATTTGAATAATTCTTTAATTGATGGCTACTCTAAAGTCTACTTTGTTTTTATATTTAACCAGACATAAATATGCTTTCAGACTAAATTATAATTTTTTTGACAAATAGTTAGTATATACGTTTTGTTATTTTTTGGATTAAGGACTATTATAAATAAACGTGGGAACGTTATTAGATCAGTTTAACAGGGATACAGCTTTTATTTATTTTATACCTTTCTAAAACAATATGGGTTTTCAATATAACTTATACTAAATGGATTATATCCGGTATTTCTCTCCGAAATATATGTATATCATAAAAATATGTATTATGAACAAACATTGTAATCTGTCAATATCGTACTACGTCATTAACATAGGTCAATAAACTTCGAAGGTTATGACAATTTAAAAACATTCTTAACTTATAAAAACAGGAGGGCGTATGAACACCAACAAATATTCAACATTATGTTTAAAAGGTACAACCGTCATGATTGAGATAAAGAAATGGAGGGGTGATTGTGGTTTCTTATGATGTTGTTTTAAACAAAATATTATAGTTGTTCAACAAAAGATTAGTAGGACTTTTAATACCATTTAGTCTTACTAAACGTGTTATAAATGAGTGAATGATAGTATATATATAATATTTGAAAGGTTAACATAAAAACTTTAATATGACTTACACATGTACTTAACTCTAAATAACTCTTTAAAAGCATCATAGTTCAATACATACAATGTATGGCTTTTTTTAATGGCAAATATTAATTCTACTCTACTTTTCATCAATAATCATAAAGTATTTCATCCGGTTCAAGTTTGAATATGAGATATCACTTCTAAAAAGTAAGTGTTTTTATCAAGTGGGCTAACCCCATATTGGTTAATGTCATATAGTTAGTGGTGATGACCCGTTTGACAATGTTAGACCCAAACATGAGGAACAACAGCCAACATGTGTTTTGAATGGACTAAGAAATGTAAGTAATCGTTTCCCGGACATACAAGTAGACACGATATGTGATAAGACTTCGAATACAAATTTGTCGATATATAATTGATTTAGTTTACATGTGTTATTTTATATTTTGCTGGATGTCTTGTAGATAAAAAGAAATTGTCATTAATTTTTTTTCTTAGATTACAAACAATATGGAGATAAAACAATTCATTGCATTAGGTATAATGTAAAATTTTCTTTAAAAAACTCTGTTTAATTATCTGTCGGTGTGAATGATAAGTCAAGATATCTTATTAACCAAACAACGACAAGTAACAAGTTTGCATATATTTATCAAAAAATGATACGTCTATTCAATCACGCTAAACAACATGTGACATATCTATAAATAAAATCTGTTCTTAACATACAAAATGTAGAAATGATTTTGCACCCTCAATCTAAGAAAATCTAAGGGTTAAGAATTTAGGGATGACAATTGGTCGGGTTCGGGCTGGATATTGATAATCTCAGTTTCATACCGAATTATATTTAAATCATGTTCAATATCTGCCTGTTGTTGGTGAGTAATCATCCGTCGGGCATCATGAATGCCCATGGGTATTAGCTATACCATTAGTTTTTTTTTTTAAAATAGGGTTTCCAATTACATTCATTTTTTACTATCATAATTATTGTATAATTTTCATGTATATACTATCACATATTTAAAACCGATGCGAGAACTATTCTTATTGCGAGAACCATGAAAACTAATGTGAACACAACAAGATAAACCCACCCCACCACCACCCAAAAACCTAAACACCCACCCCAACCCAAAAACCTAAACCCTCATCCCACCCCACTCAAACTAAATGCTAAAAACTAAATCCTACAACTAAATGCTAAAAAGTTTATTTTAGTTAACTCGCGACTATAGAAAAAAATTATTATAAATAAATGATGTGATTTTTCACGAAAAAAATTGTGTGTTTTTAAGCTTTTTTAAGTAGTTTTGGTTGTGTTGACGTTGTTTTTCGCAATAAAGGGTGATTCCTAACGAATCATTTACGTTACATACATATAAGTTTATCATAAAAAACAATTTCATTATAAAATATTATATATTTATATGTAATTATTTCACAACAAACAAAATATAAATAACATTATTAAATACATCTTCCAAAAACAATCACACAATGAGTCTACTAAATAATGCACTAATAGACAAGGGTTAAGGAAAAATATAGTTTAAAAAAGTTGGCTATTTAGTTCGGTTCACAAGTATGTGGTTTTGGATAATTAGGCGGGTATCACGTAATCTCATACCCAATTTTTTTTTAAAACTAATCTTGTACCAGGTCTTATATCCATCAGGCTTCAAACATACCTGTTTTGGATTTTTTGAATTTTGGGTACACCAATCGGGCTCGAGGTTTTTTTTTGATCATCCTTATTAATGATGGAGGGTGTCACATAAGCAATAATTCACCCACGGAAAGGGTCCGGAAGTTTAAATCTGGAATAGGCTAATGCATATTGTTGTTTTCTCTCGTTTTGTTTGATTGCATATGATTGTTTTATACATTATTTTTCTAGAAAAAAATACACTATAACTAAACGATATTTTTTACTTGTGTAATTATATACGTAGATTGTGTCATGGTCATATATGTAGCATAGTTATTTATATAAGTTGTGTAATATTTTACGTAATTATTCATTTATATTACGTATTTATTGTGTGTAATTAGTTGTATATGTTAAATAATTTCTGTATGATTATTAACTTGAAGCATAATTACGGAACAGACAAACTTACCCCTCGTCTAAAAACACGTGTTATGTTAAGTCACCTTCATAGAAAGAGGTTCAAATATAAACTGTGTGTTTGCTTTAAAATATTGGAATTATTCTGACTAAATGATCAAACTATGTTAATGGCAAAGATGGATTTGAAAGTTATTTAATAACTATGAAGGTAAAACAAAGATTTTTCTCATGTTTATCATTTTTTTAAACTAACTTCACCGATTATTTTAAACTTAAATAATTTTTATATATTTTATAATTTTATGAAAAAAAGATATAAACACATGTTAATTTAGAGGTGGGTTTAGACGTATTATTGTAATGGTTTAAATGCAGAATTATAATCATAGAGTTTAATCATGTGTTATACTTAGATAACAGGACCCAACATTGTACATTATACAAAATGTTGTAATTGGTTTTCAGGTATTGTTATACTTGATAAACATAGATGGTGTTTGTTTTTCTAAAAAAGATCTCCCACAGCCTCTTCTGTCTGCGCCACGCAGATCATGCGAAGACATTGCCATTTACAGATTATTTGTTTTTTCCGAAAACGTTTCATTAAAAAACGTCTGCGCGAGCTCTTCTTGGTGCAGACTTGGCCCAGCCACTTCTAAGATCTTCTAAGGTCTGGAGAGGGTTAAGCACCACCACCGTCCATCACCACCACCACCGTCCACCACCCACTACCGTCCATCACCACTACCACCACCGTCCACGCCCACCACCACTTTCTACAACAATCACCGTCCACCACCACCATCCACCGTCCACGTCCACCACCCACCACCACCACCATCACCAGCACCACCACCATCACCAGCACCACCACCACCACCACCCACTTTTACCATCCGTATACGACCAAAATTTATTTTACAAGTCTACATATGTTAAAAAACAAACCACCTTCTTCTTGCAAACTACAGAGGTTTGGTCCACCTCTTCTTCTACAGATGTTTGCAGATATGATCCGTAAAGTATAGACATTTTACCTCTTAAAAAACAACAGCACCATAGTTTTTAAATTCATAAAGGTCATGCATACGCATCGGCAAAACATCAAATAATCCAACAACTCAAGTCATTAAAGGTTAAAACATAACATTTAAAAATAAAAAGTCATCTAATGTTGATAAGATGCCAGTCTTTAGGGTATGGTAGTCTTCATTCCATGCCACGTGACTTCCCATCAAGCAGCCATACCTGTTTAACCTGACATGTATGCTAAAAGTCAATTATGCTAAGTAAGTCCCATTCTAAACTAAAAATGTCAAGTTATCTTCAGGAAGTCGTAATAAACCGTTCTAGACATCAATCATGCATGTTAACATCAATCATCAATTTAAACACATAGTTGTGAAGCAAGTTTCACTATCAATTGCTTGTCACATAGCCAATCAGGCTTATACGGACGTAAAACTCCATTAATACCTAATGCCTCACGGCGCTCACATATTCCATCAATAACACTAACAACAAATGCTAGCAATCACTCGTTTACTGCCATTCAACAATAATTTAACATTTAACTTTAATTGTATAATATTGACCATATAACATCAATAAAAAATACGTCATAGCTAACAATCGTTAGAGAGTATACACATTTAAAGTAACATGGATATCAACCCATAATAGTACAAATGAGGGCATCTATAACTCAACTGGGAGTTGCTTTTTACTGTTAGCAATGTACAATCCAGACCTTAATACTTAGTCAAACTGGTCAGAGATTCATGTACGCAAACCATGTCAACTTTCGTTCCTAAGACTCGGTGAGATGTAAGGACTTTTCGTGGGTGAACATGTCAGCAAAATGTTACTTTTCATTCGGACAACATTTCGTTATACTTCATTTCGCTTATTATAACTTTTCGCTTTACAGAACATTTCATTGTTCATACTTTTTATTACATACACTATTCGTTCATAACAAGCTTTTGTTCATAATGACTTTCCGTTCAACATATCATTTTGTTTAGGGGGGTCAATGAAATGTACTTGAAAAATCTATGGCGGCTGAAATTAGATTCACGCTTGTTTGACTTCAAAATCCTTACTTATTCATCGGAAATGCATTATAATCAACCCATAACATCATTAAAAGCTTCAAACATCAATCACATGTAAAATTTAATGTGATTGTCACCTTCTTTTTGAGAAAACTCTAACCCAAGCTTGTGCACTTTGAAACTAGCTAGAAAACACAATGGATCAGGTCATTTTGGATCTCAGATTGAGAAACCGGCTTTAGAATGTGAATCCTCGAGGTTAAACACACAACTTGTAAAGTTTTGGGTTCGATCCAAGGTTTCTCTCTCTAGCCCTCTCTAGCTTGGTGGAAAGTTTGTTGCACATGAGGAGGTTGATAGAAGCCTCATTTCCATAATAGGGTTCCTCAAATTCAATTTGCCATTTTGCCCTCATGGCCCATGCAACTTTCTTTTCCATTAGACATTTGCTTGGGCTTTTATTTCATTCTTATCTTTTAAGCCCATGTCACATTTAGCATTTTAAAAAAACTGAGTGTCACACTTAAATACCTTATATGCATCATTGTAACTAGTTTAGACGCACTGTTATTATCAACAATATATTGTAAAAAAGAAAAAAAGAATAATAAAGTATATAAGAGTGATATGTGTGTTAAAGAAATAAAACTATAAATATTAAAGGTGAGAGACTAATCCGTTTTTTGTTATTTCAACCATTTGTAATTTTCTGTTATTACAATATTTCCATCGATTTAATATTAACCATAACTAGTAAGTTCCACTACCTAAATCACGTTAGTGATCCGAAATATTTCTAGAGACACACTACATAACCACTTATTCAATCACTATGTGACTAATGTCTTATTACATTCTATCAAACAAAAAGATACGATACATGTTGAAACCATTTGTCATATATCGCTTAATTATTTGAATCAGTAGGTCACATGGTTATTATCCCATATAATCAAAATGAGGCAGCTTTTTCGTGTTTTTCCTTTATACTATCTCCCAATCTTAATATGTTAACGCTACAAAATTGCTACAAAACAATACATGGATGTGATTTACGGGGTTGTTATTTCTTGAGTTTTGTATAGTCAAACTATAAAAATTGGAACTTGTAAATTTGGTTTGATATTTGTGAGGGGGATCGGCTCCTCCGATGAGCAACCGGACTGACCTAACTCAGCTAGCAGAGGCGGAATTCATTGCTAGTGAGGATGACAAACGAACAAGTGAGATCTACTGTTTATATGCTCTGAGTGTATTGATTGACGTGCAAAATACAAGGCGAGTAAACAAATCAGCAGGGCTTCGCCGTACCAACTGAACTAATATCTAACTAGCTCTGACACAACACTCCTCTATTTATAGGTCGACATGACTCGCACTGGAGTGTGTGAAACAGAGACTGACTCGTGCGAGGGGCTGCCTCGTACGAGTGACAAAGTGTCACTCGTACGAGTCAAGTAACTCACTCGTACGAGTCTATTACAACACATATAAAATAAACAATAATATTTATACATTTGACATTTAAGCCCTATATACAATAGCGACATATCCTAGACGTAGGCAATAGAAATGATGCACCAACAATATTGTTTCACATAATTTAAGAATCGAGTACATATGAGTAAATGTAATATTCAAGTAATGTAAATAAACGAAAAGAATAATAAACCAAACATGAGGACCAAGCCGATCTTTAGTAATCCAAATCTAAAACCCAAACGGAGACCAAATAGGTTTAGATAGTGCTAAAAGGAACCCGACAATTGTAGTGAACAGGAGGAACTCGTTGTAGAATTCATTTCTTTGTTTTCGGAAGTATATTCAGATGGATGGATGACAATTAAAAAAGAACTAGAATTTCCCACCATGTCTTGTGGTGGGATGAACCTTCGTACAAACCAAATAGTAACCAGTATAAAGCTTGCAAAATATAAAGGTGTAAAACAATAAAAAAAAAACAAAATAAAATATAACAAATAGAAATAAAATGGTGGCGTGCCACTTATAACATGGTGTAGTGAGTAGAACGAACGAACGGAAAAATGGTTGTGGTGACGTGGTATTAGGGTTGTTTAAAAAGCTCGCGACTCGTCACTCGCTCGTAGCTTGCTCGAATAAGCTCGGCTTGAAATCAGTTTGGTTGTAAACAAGCTGGCTCGGCTCGGCCGAGATAGGCATGGCTCGACTTGTGAGCCCGTGAGCTGGCTTGAATTATATATATATATATATATATATATATACACATTACTTTAATTTTAAATGTATTAATATTAGAAATACGTGAAAGGGGGTTAAAGTGGTAACATTTTAAGTTTAACTAATTAAATAACATATAAAAATATTAAACAAAACAAATAAACAAAAATAATACATATAATATCTTTAATATTTTGTCTTTATAAGTAGAGAAATGAGCCATTTTGCTTATAAGTCTTTAAAGGTAGCAACATGAGTTGGCTCGAACTTTGTACGTCTTATCATGCACCTTTTTGCCTCTATAGTGTCTGGTAATGACGTGAGCACTTCTCCTGTAGTTTTAGGCAACAATATGGTCATCCAGATAATGTGTGTGTTTACTACGTGTTATCATGCACCTTTTTTTACCTTTTTGCCTATGTAGTGTTAGAACGAGTTGAATGTCTGTTATGATTATGTCTTGATTTCAAGCTTGAGTTATAATGTCTTTTACTAATTCATGTGTGATTTTTCATAGCTCTAACCACCATTGATCCATACGGGAGTTTAATTTTATATGTTTGTTTGGCATGTCTATTGTTGTAGCCGTAATCAAACACCAAAATCAAGAGTCGATGAACGGATGAGAAAGAGTTAGAAAAACATCCCTAGCGAACAACAGTAAACAACATACATGTCTCCAAACGACGACTTATTTTCCATAATTGTGTGTGTTATATAATGCGAACTTTAGCCATCTAGAAATTTTGAGGATATGATTTGGTACACTATTCCTACTATTCATCCCCAAGAACAAGGGCGGAGCTTCGTAGGACAGTCTCGAGCTACAAACAACAAAGTTAACCATTAGAAGGGATCTTGTGGCTGAAGGCTCGAAGATCACTGTCACACGCAATGAAGTCATTCTACATGAACAGACATCAAATATAAACACGTGGATATATAATATGTATGTATATAAGGAAATACGTATCAAGAGAGAATGGAAAAAAGAGAGCGCTTCTAGTCTTTTAGATATGGGTTGCTTTTTTCTTTATATTAAGAGTGGGGTAAATCTGATGAGCCACACCGGGCTAGGTTGAAGCCCGTTAGATTGGGCCACATTGGACATAGCTTAACCTGTTAGGTGATCTATAAATTATAATAGAATCCTTTACAAAAAAAATATAGGAAAATGAATGTGATAACAGTCATTATTTCGTCGGATGCTAACTTGATATCGAAGCATATTTTGTTATAATTGTCACTAAGTTTGTACGTCGTTTAAGTCCACCAAAAATGTTACTTAGAAGATTGAATGTTCGATGTGATACATGTTAATCAGCGTCAGGTAGAGGTGTACACAAAAAAACCAGTTTTAGAACCAAAACCGGAAAAAAAAAACCGAACCGAACCTTATACTGGTTAGTATACTTGATCTTTGAAACCAGTTTTAAGAAACCGTTTTTTGGCCAAATCGGTTTTTAACCGAACTGAATCGATTTGTATTAGTTCGGTATCCCACTATGTAAAACTAAAAACCGGTTTTTTTCCCAAAAAAAACCTGGTTCAGTTAAATACCAAACCGGTTTAAAAAAAAGATTTGTACACCTCTAGTGTTAGGGCTGGCCCTGTGGAGGGGAAAGTGGGTGATCGCCTAGGGCCCACTCTCCCCAGAGGACTAATCTTTTAATTTTTTTAAATAAATATATTTTTTATATATAAACTTTTTTTTAGATAAAAGTCTATAAATTAGTTTTAAAAACTCAATTTGTTTGTTAATTGTACTAGTTTATACTCCCATGTATTACACATGTTGGATGATAAGATTTTTTGTATTCAAAGAACAAAATAATTACAAAATTTGAATTAGTCTTGATATTGCACATATTAAATATAAATTTTGATATAAACACATATTACCCTAATATGAACTATCCATACCAAGTTAAAGATTATATAACTTTACTAGCTACAAATGACTCGTTGAAGCAAATAATTTATACTTATTTGTTACTTTAGTAATAATTATTAGATATACATAATAAATTTATTACTTTACGTAAAGAATGTGAAGTAAATTATTAAATCTCATTCTTATCTTAGGGAATGAGACGAAGTAGAAAAAACTAATGAACACATAAAGATTTCTATAAAAATTTGGGATGATAATGAGAAGGCTCTTGAATTTTAATTGAGATGGAGTTCATGATTGGAAATGGTGACGATGGAGATGGATTGTGGTGGGTAATTATAAGGGTGTAAGGGGTGCATGCCTAATGATATTAGGCAAACTTTCCCCTCACCCAATCATATTGTGCCATATCATTTCCCCCCTTATTATTCCCTCTTGCCCAAAAAACATAAGGGATGCAGACCTAAAATGAGATTATGCAAACTAATTTAAAAACAAAAACAAAAAACAAAACATCATTGGTTGAATACAAGTAAGCCCCACCAACATTCATCGCCTTTTCCCTTCTCGCATGTGGCAACCATTCCCCGAATCCAGACCTCCCCGCGCGGCC
The DNA here is from genome assembly GCA_947069175.1 of Scalesia atractyloides. Classification (NCBI taxonomy): domain Eukaryota; kingdom Viridiplantae; phylum Streptophyta; class Magnoliopsida; order Asterales; family Asteraceae; genus Scalesia; species Scalesia atractyloides. Next base: position 69,914,237 of record CAMTDV010000116.1, read on the forward strand.
TCACTTTCAATTCATTAATAATTTTATTAATTAATAATTAATTAATTTTTGTTTGAATTAATAGATTTAATAGATAAATTCACCCATTTAGTTGAAACAATCACTTCACTTCACTATTTCTAATATATAAACTCAAATCCGAGTGTTAGTATTTTACATATTTTTGTGGTGTTGAAATGAAATAAATATGCATATAATTAAAATTAACATTTTTAATAATGTAACACCATGTTTCTTAGATAATAACAATTAGTTTTTTTTTTCAAATGTATTTTTAATAATGTAACACCATGTTTCTTAGATAATATATCCTTTAATTATATTTATACTTGATTTGCGCAAAACGGATAAAGTAAATCAAACCATATGCTTATCCATTTTAAGAAGTAATAAAATCATAGGTTTTAAAATTATAAACAATTTCTATATTATTTGATCATAAATCAGAATTAGATATTGATTAGTTAATAATATCTAAATCAAACCATATACTTATCCATTTTAAGAACTAATAGAATCATAGGTTTTAAAAATATATATATATATATATATATATATATATATTGAACGGAAAAGATTACTTTATATATTATTTAATCATAATTCAGAATTAGATATTAATTAATTAATAATATCATTAATGAATTGAAAAATAGAATGTCATATGACATTATTTTGAGTCTTTTATTAGAATTAGATTTATATATTATTTAATCAAAACTTAAAGTTAAATATTAATTAGTTAATAATATCATTAATGAATTTAAGGAGAGAATGTCATATGACATTACTTAAAGTCTTTTATTAGAATTAGATAACTTTTGATCTAGTTTAGACCCGTTAAACAGTTAACCCGAAAAGACCTTGATCCGTGTCACAGGGCACATAAAGCAATTGCTAAATTGAAATAGTTTTATTTTCGACCATTGTTTAAATCTACCAAAAAAAAGTCACCTCATAATAATCTAAGAGCTATTTTTGCAAAGAGTAAATATTTAAGTCCCCGAGTTTTGTTTTAAATTGCCATTTTAGTTCAAATAGTTTTTTTTCCTTTGGATCCTTGAGTTTTTCATTTTTTTTGCCATTTGATTACATTGTCTAACTCAGTCTAAACCTGCAACCGCCAACAACCAACCACCGTCATCTCCGACCACACACTCCGTTATCCACCATTGTCACCATAACCACTCCACTGTCTGACACTCTATCGCTACACTACCATCCACCACCTAGCCTGTGACACACCACCATCACACCTATCAACATCGATTCATTGCGGCCGTCGCCTCCACTCTGAACGGCCGACGGACCTTGCTCAACGATCACCCACAACAGAAAACCCTCGAACTTTGGTCGAAGATTCACTATTAGACCACCATTAAACCCTCGAATCTTCAACATATATACATCTACAAATGAGGGGGTAATGGGGGTATCCCCTTTCCCGAAAAATTCTTCAAATTTCTTGATGCAGCCTGCCAATCAACGTGCTCTCCACCATCTCTGACCTCCACCACCATTCCAATCGCCGGATCTATTGCAAACATATACCACCTCGGTCGGCCATAAACCTCGTGTCGTCGACATCGTTGCCGGAGAACCCTAGCCGCCTATGTTTCACTGATCTAGAAGCATGGTTGTAAAACAAGGTCTCAAAGGCCGAGTACTCCCCGAGTAGTCGCTACAAGGTAGGCTGCCGAGACAACTTTCTTCAACTCCGCCTAATTACTCGGAATCGATCAAATACGGTCAACATCGGCCAAAATTGGATCTAGTAGGTCAACGAAGGCCGAGTTTGACTTAAAATAAGATAAAACATAATTTATATGCGTATCGTATTAAAGAATGAATATCAATTTCACGTATTTTGTTATAAATATTAGTAAATTTATGTTATTGGACACATATTTAATTTCCGAAAACTAATTTGTTTATAATTTGACATGTCCGAGTAATCCCGTGTACTCTCCGCCTAGGCCGAGTACTGTCAACTCCCCGGTTGACCGACTAGGGAACGCCTAACGACTTTTGTAACCATGTCCAGAAGTATTAAAGCCAATAGAAGGTGGAGGCAGGTAGTGGTGTGTGGCGGAGTGACGGGATGGTGATAGTGGTGTGTGGCAGAGTGACGGGGTGGTGGTGGTGTGTGGTAGAGTGACGAGGTAGTAGTAGTGTAACCCGTGGTGCAACTGGGTGTCGGAGGTGGTCGTAACCAGCAGTGGTTGTGGGTGGTGACTGGTGGTTGCAGAGAGAAGAATAAGATGGTGTGGTGTGATGAAGGTGATGGAGTTGGTGGTGATGTTGGGTTGAGAGAGAAAGGAGGAGATAAGTTTTATAATCTGAGAAAATATTGAGTATATGTATAAATTTATAATATAATTTTAAATGGTTAATATATATTATAATTATTATATAAATATCCATATAAATGAATTAAAAAAATTTAAAAACCGGTTTTGAATGAAAATGGTAATTTGAAAACTCTTTTTTGTTAATGCTAAAAATGCCTCTGGTTATAACTAAGTTTTTAGATTTAGTTAGACATGTGATTAAAATAACAAAAAAAGAAAAAAATAGAAAACTAAAGGACAAAGAATAAAATGGGTATTTACTCTTTTGCAAATTATGAATTTGTTCCTCTAAACTGTTTTAAATATTTTTGTGTCGTTCCATCTTTTTCTTCTCCTCAGTCCTCGCTAGGAATCCACCACCAATCTACCCCTCATTACAGGTTAACGACGGTGATTGGTGGCGGAGAACAACGGCTGCATTGGTGGTGCCGGCGTGAATATATATTGAGACATTCAATCCAATTTCGTTCCTACCATATGTGCATTCTTAAAACTTAAAACACACGAATACATTATTGTTGCCTTAGGCTTCAGCGGATTCGATATACGCAAATAAAGTCATCTTCATCGATCAATTTATCAGGTAAGTTTCGCGTTTATTAGATTCATTTGCATGATCTGTGTTCAATTTGGGCATACATTTCATTTCATTGTCATATTTTTGTTTATTCATTAGTTAACATAGGTTAACATGGAAGTCATAACAATTTAAATCAACGTAAAATACGTTTTGATTCATTTCCACGTGATTGTGAACGTAGAATTAATGATTGCGATTGCATTTATCGTTAATAATTGATCATTTGATAGGGGAACAGTTAAAACCACAGGTATGGAAAATATTCACGAAGAAGCTCCGTTGGTTGCCAACAAAACTGAACCGGTACCTCCTCCTGGTCCATCTACGGCAATTTTTAAACGTCGGAAATGTTGCAGCCTGAACAAAAACAGGTCAACATTTATGGGAAGAAATTGTTCTATCTCACAAGCTAGGGAATCATGGGACCGGCTTTTTGATGAAGGTTACAGGGCGGATGTTGAGATTCATACGGATGGTGATACCATCATCTATGCACATGCTAGTATTCTTGTATGTCAAATTGATTTATAAATTATAAAGTTTGACATCACCTTGATTTATTCGATTGTTTTACGCAATAGGGTATCGCCTCGCCTGTTTTCAAAAGCATGTTTAAAAAATCTAGACGCAGGCATCACATTACAATTAATGGGGTCCCTTCAGAGGCTGTTCGCATATTCACTCGGTTCTTATACTCTTCATGGTATATATATACTAGTTAGCAACTCTTTCAAGTGTCTATTACAACTTATATTTGTTCATTATGTATGACTTATGTTTATGGGTTATGTAACTTATGATTCTTTCATTATTTTGGTGTAGCTATGAAGAAGCGGAAATGGAGGAACATATACTATCCCTTTTGGTGCTTTCTCATGCATTTGCAGTACCTCAACTGAAACAAGAGTGCGAGTATCAACTCGAACACAGACTACTGAACATGGAAAATGTAGTTGATGTATTTCAGCTCGCAGTACTATGTGATGCTCCTCGACTTAGTATCATCTGCCAACGGTTTGTTCTAGGGTGCTTCAAAGCAGCATCTTCATCCGCAGGATGGAAGGCGATGAGAGCAAGTCATCCGCATATTGAAAAGAAGCTTCTTGAATCCTTAAAGTTTGAAGATCATGTAAGCATATACTTTTATACATCCATATTGTCATATGCTTGATTGATTTTCAGATGTTTTGTTTTGATTGTTTTTTTTTTAAATTTTGGCTATTTAGAGACAAAAAAAGATGATGAGAAAGGTGAATGAGAGGAAAGTTTATCTAGAACTATATGAGGCAATGGAAGCACTTGTTCGTATATGCAGAGATGGTCGTAGGCCAAGCGGGGAACACGATCAAGAGCATTGCAAGTATGAGGCTAACAAAGGGCTTGAATCCCTTCTTCAACATTTTTGTGGATGCAAGTTGAGAGTAGCTGGTGGCTGCTCTCATTGCAAAAGAATGAAGCAGCTTTTGGAGTTACATTCGCGAATCTGTGCTGATTCTGATGTTTGCAGGGTTCCTTTATGCAAGTGCGTGTTAAAAAGTGTCTATTGAATTACAATACCGTAGTTTTTTATAAATAAGTGTTTACTTATTTATAAAATTGTTTGAAAACAGGAAGCTTAAGCAAAGGATGATGAAAGAAAACAAGAAGAAGAAAAAGAACAAGGATAAGGACGAGATGAAGTGGAAAATATTGGTGAGGAAAATCATGAGAACGAAGAGCATCACCGGAGCTCCATATTTCACGTTGGCATTGTCATGAGGACGAGGGTGAGCAACCACCATAGCGCCCATATAGTAATAGAATAAATTCACAAGTGTCGTCGTTTGTATCCATAATCACACACAAGAACAAAAGTATAGCTTATTTTGTGTTCTTGCTCTGATTGTACGTTAAAATCTTTCATGAATCAAGACGGGCGAAGAAACATTGAGGAAGTTGAACACTTTTAACCTATGCAACCCAAAAATGAGTACATTTAATATTTATTTGAGGTTTGGCAGTTTTTAATAAAAAAAAATGTATGCAAGTAGTGGGCTAAAAAAGACAAGGGCCTAAGAGGACCAAAAATTCAGGCTTAGAACATCTACAAAGGTGCCATCATGGTATAGTCCGTTGCATCCGGACAAGTTTATGTTGAACGGCGCTGATGTGTAGGTTGCCCGATTAGTGGAGGTCCGGGGTTTGAAACCCTCCTGGTCGACTCAATTCATGATTCTTGACACGTGTCATCACCCCATTGATGGACGCTGGAAGGTGACACACAAACGCTTCCCATGGTTTAGACGCCACTCTATGGACGCTTGACATTTTGATAATGTTATTTGGTCAACTGACATTTTTCTAATCCCCCCCCCCCCCCTTTTTTTTATCTCTCAAAACCTTTTGTTGTCAATTGTTGATCATTTAATTCAATACTCCTTTTTCTTTATAATCAGTTAATTCCATATATATAAATATTTTTCTATGGGGAACTCTTACAAGGATTTCAAAGTTGCAACGCATAATTTAAACTACTGGAATTGGGCTGTTGATGATCTAACAAGTTCTGATTCATAATTTTCATCTAGTAATGTGTATGGTTTGAGCGTTTTTTATGGGCTCTACCGGATAACGAATCAAGCTGACAAACCATCGCCAGAACATATTGTTCGAGTAACATCTTGACGTTGAAATGAATTCGTAGGTGGACATGAAAATTCATTTCAAGGTTTAGGTTGCAAGTTTTATAAATCTGATCACTTGAAACTCTTTTATAAAAAAAAACTCCATTTTGACCCAAACCTACATTGGTTAAAACCCATTTTGGCCCGTTGAAATTGAATCTTTTTATTTGCCTGTTTTGATGACCCGTCACCTGCTTGACTCTTTTTTATTTGCCCGTTTAGATGACCCGTCACCCGCCTATTTTGCCAGGCTTATCCTATTTACATAACACTTCACGCTATCTTTAAAAGTCTACATTCAGAGTTATCAAAATATAGCCCGAACTTTGATGTCATGATTTTGTTATTGGTGAAAGTTTTAATTGATCTTTAGAGATATTCAACGGACAAAATTCAGAAACAGTGTTAGTACAGCGACTCTGAAGAGATTTAGAATTAGTATATGAAGTTAATAATTCCATGTGGAGAAACTAAACTACGAATACCCTTAATAAACATTTATTTTCTTTCATGAATGTATACAAGGAAATATGATTACTTCTTCAATTATCAGTATGTATTCTATACCACGTTAGAAGACCCATGAAATGCCAAATTCCACCACCTTCTTCTGGTCCTTAATAAATCCATCATTACTGTCATCATTTTCTCCATCTTGTTGACCATTTGGACTCTAGTATCATAACCTTCTCTTTGTTTTGTTCTATGCTCGAAATAGCAAGATACACCTACATTTGTACAAAATGCATTTGTAACAAAGTTGAGTCCTATCATGGAGATGAATATGTGCTTTCATCATCTGAACTCATAGTATGATGCACCTTATATCGGTCCAAAACTGGTAAAGATGCAGTCGGTGCAATCCTGAATGATCTTGCGGAACCCATCATGGTTCTATCCTGCATTTGACCGACCTCCTTGCAAACACGGTCCAATATGGCTAGAAAATCCCGTACGATCATAAATATTCTGAACGGCTGCGCCCCTTCTCGTGCAGTGTCACCATGGAAATACTCCGTCACGTCTCTCACAGACGCTAACGCCTTTCTTTCGTCAATCTTGATTTTCGCAATTTCGATTTCTGCTTCTTTTAAAAATATTTTCATCGACTCGAAGAAGTTTCCTTGCATATCGGGCTTCTCGTGACCCGATATTCTAATCTTCTGCAGCCCCATTTCAAGCTTTGTTACATACCCACTTAAAACATCTGAATCCATTCCTGCTGCCTTTTTAACGTTACTTAATTCTCTACTCAGCCCGCCAACAACTTGCAACCCTTGATTCTTAAAACTGTTGTTTTTAGCAACGTGATCTGAGCCTTCTGATCTTATAATCTCTTGAACTACGAAGTGAAGTAATGTCGTTTTTCCATCTGTCCCCTTTATATCCACTAGTTTTAAAAGAGTGTCGAGTTTAAAAGCTGTAGCTTCACCGCGATTAGTACCAACATTCATTCGATTACCCGTTCGTAAGACAGCTTCTAGAAGTTTAAGGAACAGACGACTGTTCTTCAACTCCTCACTCGCTTCCTGATAGAGATTTGTATATAATGAATGAACAACATAACTAAAAGTATCTGATTATGGAACGTGTTAGGAAATATGAAATACCTCTAGTGTTAAAAAGGAAGTCCTGAGGTATTTGACTTCCGTTTCAAAGTTTGCTCTGTAAAGCATGGCTTCAACTCGTTTGAATGCAAATGGTATATCAAGTATTGCCTTTAGAAACCTCTCTGCAGACCCTAATTTCGACACATCACCTTTATAATCTCTAAGTTTGATCTCTTCTTCTTTGGTTGGTGCCATCTTTACCAGTGTTTCTAAAAGCTCAGCACCCAACCCTTCTGGATTTCCTGTAATATAGTATATATACCCACTAAACTAATAAACTGAACATCAAAATTTATAAAAGTTACAAAATTTGTGAACATGTACCATCTAGAAGTGCATCAGAGACTTCATCCCTGGTTACATTCAGTGCTCTTAGTAAAATGGCTATGTTTTGTGACTTTTTTGGATCCAAGACTCTGTTTTCCTTTACAACTGGAGGTAGAACCGATCTACGGGTCTCTTCCTTTTTCACCGGACCACCCGAGTTGCATCCGAAAAGGGATTCCATCATGTCCTCATTTAATCTACACAGCAAAGTGATAATCATACACATTATACATTAATCCTTTAACTAAATGATGTGCTTCTAGTGTATGTATGTGTGTATACTTACTGAAAAGAGCTCGATTTTAACTGATCCCACACGGTTGCTCTATCGGAAGTTGCTCGTACTTTGTCCCAATGTAGAGGCTTCAGCTTCGATTTCGACCCATCTGCATCATCAGCATCAACACCATTGCTGTTCACTTCCTTCAATGGCCCTTCTTTCACAATTCCATGGATCACTTTAGGACTAATACTCCTTGATTCCATGAATACCACTTGCTGAGCACTAGCCGGTTTCACTGGCGAAATTCCCATCTTCTGCTGTGCTGGAACCGACGGCGGGGGTGGTGGTGGTGGGGGCGGCGGTGGCGGTGGCGGTGGTGGAGGAGCTACTTTAGCCCTCTTTGGAGACTGATTACTAACTGTATGCAAACGTGTCATATCCGGTGCAGGTGGTGCTGCAAATTGGGTCCTTCTAGGCCCATATGTTATTGCTAACGGCTGCGTGTACTCCGTAGACGGCGGAGACATCGGCGGCCGTGGCGGCAGCTGCAGCTGAGCATTCCGTTTCGTCTCCGGTGAAGAAGAAACCGAAAGTCTGGACCTCGGTGAAGTTTTTTTCGAATGCGGTTCAATTCTTTGTTGGATCACCGATCGACAACTATTACTATTCCCATTCCCATTACCGGAATTAACCCGTTTCGATTTATTCGAATTGGCATCCTCAGTGCTAGCATTTGATCCATGAGGGGTATAATAATCATTACCTTCATCATCTGAAGACGACGACATTGCCGGCGGCGAAGTGATGGGTGGCGGCGGCTGTGGTTTGTTCAACGGCGGAAGTGGTTGAAGATCAGGGCTGGGCCTGTACCTCTCCGATGCTTTAACCGAGCTCAGTTTATGATACGGTGAAGTTATCGGTGGCCCATTGGGCTCACTGACGGATCTCGGTGGCTCAACGGTGCCAATGTAGAGAAAGGTAGACGGTGGAACATTATCTTCATGATTATGATTATTATTCCGGTTACGTCCACCCACAAGCTTTTGCGTGTCATTTGAATGTTTAGACTTGTGCTTATAAACATAGAATGCTAATGCTGACAGCATTCCTAAAGTTACAAGCCCAACTGAAATTGCAACCGCTATTTTTTTCCCGGGTTTGGTGGGTGGTTGTGGGGCAATAGGGTGTGACGGTACGTTGTTGTTGGTGGTGGTGGTGTCGGAACCGACCAGTGGTGGGCCAGGGGTGGTGGTGGTGTCGGTGGTGGTTGTAATTGGGCCTGATCTGGGGTCGGCCCATTTGGATTTTCGTTGAAGAAAGGCTGGTCTGGTGTGGTGGCAGGCGGTGGTAAGGATGGTGGGAGTTGGGTGTCCGGTGGTGGTTCTGAGCTGACCGGAAATAGTGGCTGGTGGAGAATTCTTCTAGTGGGTTGGGCGGTGAGTAAGGTTATAAAAGATAAGATAAAAAGGAGTCTCATAGTGTTTGCTAATGAGGATTGTGTGTTTTGGTCACACGGTTCATGTTTGTTTTCTTCTCTGGTGTCATTAAGATTAGCAACTGTGTGTTTTGGTGTGAGTGTGTGAGAGTAAGAAAGAAAAGAAGAATTTGAAGCTTCTTTGATCTGCAAGATCTGGATGCTATATCACCGTTGGGGGGAGAAGGTTATGGTGACGTCAGCAAGAATAGCACTTTTTTTTTCTTTTCTATTTATAGAAAAACGGAAAAATCTAGTGTGTTGTGGACTTGTAGGTAGGTAGGCAGGTACAAGTGGTAGCTGCCGTTGGTCTGGAATGAGGGGAAATTAATGGTTGGACTTTCTTGGATTGTTTTAATAAGTTGTTGATGGTAATGGAGAACCTAACTTATTATTATTATAACTCTTTTTGGGGTAAACACAACAACAAAGATAATATCAGATGCTAATGGTAATTAACTTAAATTTGTTTGTTATGCATTTAGGCTTTCTAAAACACATTCTATCAATTGATGAGTTATATTTTATGTATCTAGTGTAATGTTGGATCAGAGTTTTCTTTAAAAACAATTTTTCTAGTTCTTTTAGAATAGATATAAGATTTGTCTATACGTTATCTTTCACAGATTCAATCAATAGTTTTGTAATTTACGAGAATTACTCGCTATGGCCATGGTTGTATCTAATTTAGATAATAATTTGTTTGTGTGTTTTGTTACGTTAAATAAATTACATGATGTATGTTGATGTTAATAAAAAGTTGTAATTAAAGGGTAAATTGAATGATGATATTGATGTGAAAGTGTCACGTGGAATGCAATAGGCACCGACTATATCTTACCTTTGCCAGCCCCTCAGTGTTTTGCTTTTTCCAATTCCTTACCCTCGGGATACACAACCTAAAACACCTGCTCATGATTTTGCTCTTTAATTAAATAATAATAAAATTAATTAAAGTTTGTAAACTATTACTAAATATATAAACACTATATTACACAAATGATACATATTTTGGATCTCCTTTTCAACTTTAACTATGATGCAGATTTAGTCTCCTCCTTTAATATGTTTGGTATACAGGACTGGCATACGTTAAATGTGATTGTATATTGATGTAGAATTACAATTTTATCATAAGAAAATATATATAATAAAAAGGTAACTATTAATACCAGGTAAAGTGATAGTAGAGTATATTTTTGTTTTAGTTAAACTCGGTGTATAAGTTTAACTAAAAAGTGAAAGTTTTTATTATGTCATTCTCAGTGATATTAGAGGTGCAAACGAGTCTAGCTTAAGTTCGATAAGCTCGAGCTCAATTAATTTATGAGAGCTCGGCTTGTTTATAGTTTCTCAAGTTTGAGCTCAACTCATTAGTTATCTATTTATTAATATATTAAATAAAAATAATATAAATAGTAGACTCGTTTAGGCTTGCGAACTAGATAAGTGAAGCTCGGGCTTGGGCTCGTTTACTAGACAAGCTTATTTTTATGTTTGGGCTCGGCTCGTAAACAAGTTTAAATAAGCTCGGGTCGGCTCAGCTCGTTTAAAAGAAAATTTTAAATAAGAAGTAAATGTTATTAAATATTAATAAAAACTAATATTGCACTAAGGCTCGACGAGCATGATGAGCTTCATATGCAAGGCTCGAGCTCGGGTGAGATAATAATAATGTTTATAAAGAAATCCTGAAACAATATAGAAATAGGACAATGAATAAGATATTCCAATTTCACCATCAGAAGTAAGGCACATACTTTGCTTGAGCATATAATGGATGACGCACAACACCATATGAGCGTAAAAAACATTCGAAGTATAGTAATTATTATTATTATTACTTTCATACAATAAACAAAAAATAAATAGTAACTAAAAAATTAAAATCTTGTAAGTGGGCCCTTTTCTAAAAATTAAAAAGGTTCAAATATAATAAATAAGTATTAGACATAAATGAAAACAGGAAAAAAAAATTGTCTTATTTGGTGTGTAAGTTGTAAATGGGCCCTTTTTTAAAATTTGATTGCATGACTTGAATACATGATTAAAACTTTGGATTCCCTTTGAAAACCAACAAGGACGCAATGGACAATAATAGAATGGTCAACATCATAAGTATATCCTCCGCATATTAAATTTAGGTTTCTTTTATTTCACACCCTTATTTGTTATTTCACATTCTGAGTGTATATGGATTATATAAGCTTATATGACCCGTATACAATGTTGTTGTTCAGAAATGTATGCAGGAGAATGTTTTTTTTACATGTTTACGAGTCGTATAACATTAAACGACTCATATTCAAATTGTATACGAGCAATATAATGTTATATGACCAAATGGGTTTATTTTGTGAGGTTTTATTAGTTTTTTTTGGGTTTTTAACAAATGTATACGGGTCGTATAATGTTATACGACCTGTATATAATTTTTTTTTTGTGAAACCAAACAACCGTTTCATAAGTTTTAGTAATTGTTCAGATAATTGTTTAGATGTGCAAGCTCGTGGAAGGTTTTCAGTATCCGGAGTTTGTTGGGTGGTGACGATGGTGGGTTCTGAGATTTTTGAGAGTATGATTGCTGAAAGTTTTCAGTATCGGGAGTTTGTTGGGTTGTCTGCAGCTAGCGTTCAGAATGCTTGAAGTTTTATTATAAAGTTTTTGGTGAAACTTATCATCTTTTGGGTCAAGTGAAGCAATGAATGGTGAAAGCTCCTAAAGAAGGACCAGTTGAACCTAGGTATATTCGGTGATATATAAGTTACAACCAGGGTGTCTCTGCATAAAGGGTTGTCCTTTCACTTCACTTTTCGGGTGTGAGTTCACCTAAGCTAATCTGCAAAACTAGCAGCGCCGTCAATCTCGTCATGGGGAAAAGGGTGGTTTTCTCCGTGACCACACTCCGGCGTGAGAACAAGTATTTGAGGGTGGTTATTAAGTAATTGAGTGAGTATGAATGCCTTTAAGATTGTTCGCCTCTTTTTTACCTGGAGATCCAATACTTATTTATAGCCGAAAAGGTATGTTCAGGAGATAGGCTGGTGGGCCTTGGGCCCGGCCCATACAACCAGATACATCCGTTTTGTCTCTCTGCGTCAGACATTAAATGCTCCCTGCAGGAGAATTAATGTCCTCTGTCAGGAGGTGTGCTTGGTTGGATGTTGAGAGGTGCCACGTGTAAAAGCAGCCGTCTCTAGTGTCAGGCTTGCTGCCAGCCGAAAATGGAGAAGGTGGAACAATCACTGGCAGAGATGTGGTTGGTGTATGGTCTGACGTCTGCATCACTGGTTATGGACACTGTCACACGCAACCTGTCGAGTAACCCTTGGTCACAGTTCTGCCACTTTGTACCCTTGAGTATGGTCAACACCTCTTAGTGCTTACCCCTTCTGCGAGGCTGTCAGGGTTTTTCCCGTCAGCGCAGGGTGTCAGGGGTATATCCTTTTGTTACAAGACTATGAGGCGCTTCTCATGTGTGCCTTGTCCTTGCAAGGTTTTGGGATTCTCAGCTCAGAGGAATGTTGTTCTGCGCAGAGTCTAGTATCCTGCGCACGTGAGTCTAACTTGCCGTTGTGCAAAGTACACAAGGCTCGTTGTGTGACTTGTATTGTTTAGTCTAACTTGTCGTTGCGTTGAGTGCGCAATACTCGTTGTGTGACTTGTGTTGTTTAGTCTAACTTGTCGTTGCGCTGAATGCGCAAAGCTCATTGCATGACCTATTGGTGTTGGTCTAATTTACCGTTGCGCTGAGTGCGCAAGGCTCATTGTATGACCTGATGTTGCTTGGAAAACGCACCGTTGCATGTTCCATGCGAGGTTATCCTTGTGAAATGTAGTCAAGGGTATGGTCATTTGGGACCATATCTCCTCAGCTCCTACATTCAGCTCTACAGGCGCCAGCTTGTCAAACCGACTCCCCTAAAACGACACCGTGCTAAACCGAAATCGAATAAGAGTTCTTACAAAGGAGTTGGTTCGTTTGGGGAGAATATTCTGGAAATTGAAGGAAAAAGAAGGTTGTAACTTTTCAAGATTAACTATAAACTTTGCAGTCGGTGTGTGTTCAGAGCGAATATGTCCATACATGCATTTAATTCACTCACATCATTACAAAGTGTTAGAACATGGAACAAGACCGATGATGAGGAATGTAAGGAGAAGCGTTGGGATTCAAGGATTTAGACGCCATGGTTTGGGTAGCTATGGAAACGGTGGTCTCACACATTTCCAACCTAAATCCATACACTCGTAGGCCCGGGTGAGGAGTATCGTGACGTCAGTTGATAATCATCATAGTCAATTAAACACGACACAACGGAAGTCTTGGAGTAAAATTACTATTACAAACCGAATGTTCGAAAATACAAAATAATATACAGGCTCGTAATAGAAGATCCACAGGCGGATCATAAATTGTACATGGAAAGAATATAAAACAAACTTTGGGCAGATTTAGGATTTGCAAGATCCTCTATCACTACCGAGCACTCCCAGCCTATTTTCGTATTGTATCTGCAGTTTAGTCTTTTGAAAATACGTCAGCTTTAGCTGGTAAATAGGCCCAACTGACTCATTTTGAAAACATTTTAAAAATCTTTTAAGTGCGTATCAGCACAAAATCTTTTTATAACTTGGGAAAGTTGACCGTCCAACCTTGTTAACAGATTTACATGTTTGTCCATACATACAGGGCCCGGTACGGAGACCGAGACATGATTAACATACACACCACTTTGGACTCACGAAGGAGTTAATTCCTCCCAACCTTGTGGGAATGCATAATTGAGCGTCTATCGGGTGTATGCCTACACCCGCGCTAAGGTCGTGACCATTTCTATTGTAATAAGCCGAGGATATCCAGGACACGGTAGTTAACCCCCGATGTTTAAGTTATCAAACAAACTGATTAAAACAGAATATGCGGATTTACTAGCCACAATCCGGCATTCGATTGATCCCATTTCCGACCAAGCGGTAATAATTTACCATAACCCAAGCTCGTATAGGGGAAATAAGTCGAGAGTATTTACCTGAGCTAGTCTTCTTTAATTTTAATAACTCAGCCGTACACAAAAATACTAAGTGCAGATAGCATTTACCGGCAAGTCTCTAGTCTGGATTATGGCATAAACTAACCAATTAAATACTAATGGTCTTATTTAAGTCATAGACTTAGACCGACTAGCGTGCTTGATCAAAACGTATGACGCTAGATTAAACGATGATTGGATAGAATGTAGTTTAATCCCAAAAAGTACCTTGACTTGTATAATATGGGTAAACTATTAACATTCTGGATTTTGACATTAAAATGATAAGGTTAACCCGTTTCGGTTGAATTTCCTAAACTAGCCACGTATAATCAACTGTATGCTTATAAGCGATAATGGGTAACCGGATAAGTCATGGACAAGTTCTATATACCGTTGTATTTTAAATAAGTTAAAATATCAGTAGGATATTAACTTATATGCCCGTTAAGGTTTTCAAGTAAAACTATGCCTTATAAGGGCATTTCGGTAATTTTATACCGTATAAAAGGAACTTGAATATAATTTAATGTCATATTTATAATTATTCTGTAAAAATACTTTATTTATGATATAATGTCAATAGGATACCAATTATTTGTGTAATTTATCTTTTATGACCAAACTATGCACCGAAGGGGCATTTTGGTCATTTTACACATAGTTTATAAATTATTTGGGATTCTGAGCTTATAACATGTACCTACTGTAAATATATTTAAAATAAGTTTTAAAATCAGTAGGTAACAAGTCTTGGTCGATTAATATGGTTTAAAACCATACTATGCGCCGAAATGGCGCTTATATCGTAATATGACGTCTTTATGCGATGTTTATGAAAACTAATGTTAAGGTCAGATTAAAATGTTTTAAATATGGTATTTAATATAACATATCAGTAGTAAATGATTTATCTTGAAAAGATTTGATTAAAACTATTTTATAAGCCACAAGGGCAAAAACGCCATTTATCGACACAGTTTAAGAACCTGTTTGAAAACTCAGTTTATAACTTGGTTTAACATCACAAATCATCCTACTTATAATATTACATCAGTAGAAAACTCATTTTCAAGTTCATTATCATTTAAAACTTTGTTTTATGCGAAAAGGGCATTTTGGTCAAAGATGGCATAATTATGGAACTTGCCCATAAACTTGGATTCTGATTATGATCATGTAACATAACCTTAGAGGGTTATGCTACTTTCTATTAAGATGATAATGCAACTTTAAATCAGTAGGTAACTAATCTAAATCGGGTCAGAATCGAAAGTCAAAGCAGAAGTCAAACTTCGCGACTTTCGGTTGCGAACTGACCCTAGAACTGAAATTGACGGGCCGAACATGTTCTTACATGTTCTAATAATTATTACCAACTTGTTTAAGTGTCAAAACAAGTTTCATAACATATATGAGATCAATTTATGATTTTTCCGAAAAATGGCTTGTTTAACTTTTTAATAACTTAACTTTGACCCGTCAATTGGTTTTGCAAACGTAAATCTTCAGAAGGTGCTCTTTATAGGGACTAACACCTACCTTATAATAATCACTTAGCCATGTTCATTCCGAACAATGGCTGGACCATAATGGTCTTAACCGAAAATCAAAGCGTTTTCCGTAAAACGGTTGACTTTTGGCTATAAAAGCCTATAAACGAAAATGCACAAGGAAGGAACACTTACCAGTGGTTCCTAGGGTGCAAAACAACTATGTTGGATGCTCCTTTTAGCTAGGAACTTCCAGAGGAGGGAGAAGAGTGAATGAATGAGAAAGGTGCAAGTTGGAATGTGAACTTAAGCACCTATTTATAGTTGGAGAACTCAAAGGAGGTGATGCCAGGTGTTTAGGGGTGTAAGAGAGAGCTTACAAGTGTCCCAAAACGTGGCATAGCTGATTACAAGTCCATAGTTTTGAATACATGGTTTCTGGAGTTTTGTTTGAAGACCAAGCAAAACTTTCTGAAACAGAGGGCTTCTCGCGCCCCTCAAGAGAGACCCAGGCTAGGTCTCTCGCGGCCCGCGACCGCCCCTTGGCCAGTTTCAAAGTTTGACACTTTAACCCCCTTAACTTTATAAAGCTTTTAAAACCTTTTAAAACACCTTTTGGCACTTTTAGCCCTCCGTATCCAATATTTGGCATACCCGAGATTAAGCCCGGACATTGTCGAGCTCTCGGTTCGTTAAAAGGTCATTCAGAGGTATAAATTAACATGTTGACACTTTTAATCCCTCCATCATCCAACTTTAACTTATATACAAAATTGAACCCTCTCGTCCAACAAATGGCACGTTTGAGAGTTAGGACTTCACAAAGGATCACTCAGAGGCTTATTATAAGCATGTTGACTCCGATGTCACTCAGAGGCTGGACATGTTGACATATTAGTCACTCAGAGGCCAAGTTTTAAGCATGTTGACATATCAGTCACTCAGAGGCTAATGATTTAAGCATGTTGACATATCAGTTGCTCAAAGGCTTGTTATTTATGCATGTTGACATCGGGCCATCACTCAGAGGCTCAGTTTGAGCATGTTGACGCCTTTAGTCCTTATTGGACACGTGTCACTATACTATTGGACACGATTTTACAGGGTGTTACGTCCTCACCCCCTTAAAAGAAATCTCGACCTCGAGATTTTATTCAAAAAGATGGGGGTACTTTTGTCGCATAGTGGACTTAACCTCTCATGTATACTCGGGACCTCTAAAAGCGTCTCACTTAACCTTTACTATAGGTATCATTTTCCTTCGGAGCTTCTTAACCTGTCGATCCTCGATCGAAATCGGTTTCTCAACGAACCTCAGGTTTTCATCTATTTGCGCAGCTTTGTGCGATATTGCTAGCGACTCATCGGCTAGACATTTCTTAAGGTTAGATATGTGGAATACATCATGGATTCCACTAAGCTCCTCTGGCAATCTGAGCTTATAAGCCACAGTGCCGACACATTCGACTATCTCAAATGGTCCAATATATCTTGGGCTCAACTTGCCTTTCTTTCCAAACGCATCACACCTTTCCAGGGTGATACTTTCAGGAGGACCTTGTCCCCTTCTTGGAACTTAAGAGGTTTACGCCTCTTGTCAACATAGCTCTTCTGCCTATTTCTGGCAACTTTGAGACGATCACGGATTTGCACAATCTTTTCCGTGGTCTCCAGGACAATCTCTGGTCCTGATAGTTGGGCTTTCCCAACTTCTGCCCAACATACGGCGTTCTACATTTTCTCCCATACAAGGCCTCAAAAGGAGCAGCCTTGATGCTAGTATGATAGCTGTTATTGTAGGAGAACTCTATTAGGGGTAAGTGGTCATCCCAATTTCCACCTAAATCAATCACACATGCCCGGAGCATGTCTTCCAGCGTTTGAATAGTACGTTCACTTTGACCATCAGTCTGTGGATAGTAAGCCGTACTAAAGTTTAATCTGTGCCTAAAGATTGTTGGAACTTTTCCAAAAGTGAGATGTGTATCTAGTATCTCTGTCAGATACAATAGATAACGGCACACCGTGTAGGGACACAATCTTGTCCACATACAATTTAGCCAATTTATCTGAATTATACGTTTCCTTTATTGGCAAGAAATGTGTTGACTTGGTCAGCCTATCCACAATTACCCAAATAGTGTCATTTCCACTTTTGGTCTTGGGTAACTTGGTAATCAAGTCCATAGTTACCATTTCCCATTTCCCTGTGGGAATTTCCAATTGTTGTAGAAGTCCTGACGGCTTCTGATGTTCGGCTTTAACCTGCGAACACGTCAGACACTTAGCTACATAAGTGGCTATGGATTTCTTCAAATCCATCCACCAATAATTCTTCTTTAGATCTTGATACATCTTGTCACCTTCCGGGTGAACTGAGTATTCGAACTATGCGCTTCTTGGAGGATTAGATCTCTAAGTCCTCCAAAGACTAGAACCCAGATCCTATCATAAAATCGAAGGATACCATCTTTTCCAGGCGCTAACTGATCCACAGTTTCGCTTAATCCCTCATTAGGGATATTAGCCTCTAATAGAGCTTGCTTATGCGCATCTAGTAGCTTCTCACTTAAGCTATTTCTGAGCTCAATGCTCTTAGCGTTAATCCTTATAGGTTTAACTCGTTCTTTGCGACTTAAGGCATCAGCAACTACATTTTCTTTGCCTGGATGGTAGCGAATCTCGCAATCATAGTCTTTAAGTGTTTCCATCCATCGGCGTTGTCGCATGTTCAATTCTTTCTTATTGAACAGATGCTGGAGACTTTTATGGTCTGTATATATAATACACTTTGTGCCATACAAGTAATGTCTCCACAGTTTTAGTGCAAATACAGTGGCACCCAATTCCAAATCATGGGTGGTGTAATTCCTTTCATGCACCTTTAACTGTCGTGATGCATAGGCAATCACTTTGCCTTTTTGTATTAGTACACAGCCCATGCCAGTGTGCGATGCATCACAGTAGACTACAAAATCATCAACACCCTCTGGCAGGATAACACAGGAGCATTGCTCAGCTTGTGTTTAAGAACCTCAAAAAATTCTTGCTGCTTTGGACCCCAATTATACTTAACATTCTTACGGGTTAAGGTAGTTAAAGGAGTGGTTATTCTTGAAAAGTTCTCAATGAACCTCCTGTAGTAACCAGCCAATCCTAGAAAACTACGAATCTCCGATGGGGTTTTGGGTACTTCCCAATTCATGATGGCTTCAATTTTGGCAGGATCCACTTGGATACCCCGCTTACTTACCATGTGTCCAAGAAATTGGACCTCTCTAAGCCAAAATTCACGCTTAGAGAATTTAGCATACAACTTCTCTTGCCTTAGCAGATCTAAAATACACTGAAGATGTTTCTCGTGATCGGTTTAATTACGAGAGTAGATAAGTATGTCGTCTATAAAGACAATGACAAACTTATCCAGATATGGCTTGCAGACTCTATTCATGAGATCCATGAATGCTGCAGGTGCATTTGTGATTCCAAAAGGCATCACTAAGAATTCAAAGCAACCATATCGGGTCCTAAAGGCAGTTTTAGGAACATCTTCACTTCTAACCTTCAGCTGGTGATATCCAGATCTCAGATCAATCTTAGAGAAGTAACTAGCCCCTTGAAGTTGGTCGAATAAATCGTTGATCCTGGGCAGAGGATATCTATTCTTGATTGTTAACTTGTTCAACTCTCGGTAGTCAATGCACATCCGCATTGAACCGTCTTTCTTTTTAACAAAAAGGATAGGAGCTCCCCAAGGTGAGGAACTAGGCTGTATAAAGCCTTTCTCCAAGAGTTCGTCTAGCTGCATCCTCAATTCCTTCATCTCTATTGGTGCTAGCCTATATGGAGCTCTGGCTACGGGTGCTGACCCTGGAAAGATATCAATCTTGAACTCCACTTGTCTGTCTGGAGGTAGGCCTGGTAATTCTTCTGGGAATACATCGGGATATTCTGAGATGACTAGTAGGTCCTCCATGTTTGGCTTAGGCTCATTTATGGTAACTTGTGCCATGTAAATGACACATCCTCTTCTCAAACACTTGGATGCCCACCTTATCCGGCAATCCATAGTGTGAGTCTCTAGAGATGGTGATTATTTCTCCAGATGAGGTTTTGATTTCGATGAGTTTCTTATCGCAGGCAATGTGGGCTTGGTTATGAGATAACCAATCCATGCCTAAAACTACATCGAATCCCGCTAATTTCTTTGGCAGAAGAGAGATAGGGATGGAATGATTCTTAATGGATATAGAGCATCGATCCAGAATGGAAGATGCTGTTTCTATCGTTCCATCAGCAAGTTCTATCTCATAAGTTTTATCTAGAGTTCTTATGGGTAAGTTTAATAGTTTACTAAACTTATGGTCAACAAATTATTTATCCGCACCTGAATCGAAAAGAACTCTAGCGTAAATATTGTTAATGAGGAATGTACCTGTTATGACGTTGTTGTCATTAACGGCCTACCTGACATTCATTTAAAAGGCACGGGCATTCCCCTTCTTGGCCTCTCCAGGCTTTGCATCATTACTTTTGGGTTTCTTGGGGCAATTGTACGTTATATGCCCTTTTTCATTGCAGTTATAGCAAACTGCATCCTTAAGATCCTTGCAATCTAAGGTTTTATGCCCTTTTCTTTTGTAGATACCACAGGGTCTGGTTTGTGGATTCATGCTACACTGTCCCCAATGCCTATATTTACAGTTCTTGCATAGAGGTTTGTCATTAGACGCGTGTTGTTTTTCTTGAACCCGAAATTTCCTTTCTTTTTAAATCTTTGGGAGTTATTATCCTCCCGTTTCCTCTTTCCGTCAGTTTCAGTCCTAACTGACCTTTGTCTTACCAAATCAAGGGTGAGGGAAAGAGATAGGTCCACAGCGGACCTATAGGTATTAGGCTGTGCAGCCTTTACCATGCCCTTTATCTCGGGCGCCAACCCATTTATAAAACGCGCAATACATCTGGATTCGGGGGTGATCAAATAGAAAACTAACCTAGATAGGGAGTTAAAGTCAGAAACGTACTTCCGAAAATCTAGGTTTTTCATTGAAAGAGATAAAAAGTATGTCTCTAATTTCTCCACCTCATGGGGTGGTCAGTAAGTTTCCTTAACAAGGTCCACAAATTTGGACCATCCCAAGTTATACAGGTGTACCTTACATGTAGACTGGATCATGGCTTTCCACCATAGTAGGGCATCGCCCTTGAAGGATTGTGATACGTACTTGACCACATTCTTATCAGCACAGTTGCTGATATCTACAGTCGGTTCCATATCGTCTAGCCACTTTAGGGCTTCCGCAGCTCCTTTTTCCCCATTAAAGTCTCGGGGCTTGCATGAGACGAAATACTTATAGGTACATCCGTCTTTAGCAGAATGGGACCTTTCAGCAAAATCTATTTTTTTTGTTCACTCTTCGCATTTGAAGAGTGAACGGAGCTCTCCTTATGAGCTGAAGATGGTGGAATAGATAAGGGTCTAGAGCGAGTGGCACTCGACTCTCTTAACCTTTCTATGGCCTTTCCCATGGCCTTTTCGACAGCCGCATCAATGCGAGCTTGAAAATTATCATCATCAATATCTTTTTTTTCGGCTTTATTAGAATTAACATTCTGGTGGCTACTTTGTGCTTCATTTAAGTTAGCCATCTTTAAGTCTTGGGTTCTATATACCAATAAAACTTCATTTAGCCATGGTGTATCAACCATATCAGCTTTCAATATTGGATATAACAATCCATTGCCTATACTAGTGTGAATAACATCACAACTCTTAGGCTCAACATAACTATATTTTTCCTAGGTCTTAATAGGACCATCATAGGCAAATTATAATTTGGACGTAGTCCAAATATTATTGGACAGTGGACCGCAATGTCACAACTGTCATTGTCATCATTGACAATTACATAGCTCATAGGCTTGTCCCTAATGGACATAATAATTGGGCAC
The DNA here is from genome assembly GCA_947069175.1 of Scalesia atractyloides. NCBI lineage: Eukaryota > Viridiplantae > Streptophyta > Magnoliopsida > Asterales > Asteraceae > Scalesia > Scalesia atractyloides. The sequence goes on from CAMTDV010000116.1 coordinate 69,935,943, forward strand.
ATTGGCCGGTCACATTGGACCTAATATATATATGGCACATCAGCCTGTCACTTAGGACATAATACATATGGCATATCAGCCTGTCACATTGGACATAAATTGGGCATCTTGGCCTACATCATAACAGATGTATATGGCATATCAGCCTGTCCCATTGGACACAAATTGGGTACATTAGCCTACATCATAACAGGTGTATATGGCATATCAGCCTGTCCTATTGGACATAAATTGGGCACATTGGCCTACATCATAACAGATGTATATGGCATATCAGCCTGTCACATTGGACAAAAGTTGGGCACCTTGGCCTACATCATAACAGATGTATATGGCATATCAGCATGTCACATTGGACATAAGTTGGGCACCTTGGCCTACATCATAACAGATGTATATGGCATATCAGACTGTCCCATTATACATAAATTGGGCACCTTGGCCTACATTATAACAGATGTATATGGCATATCAGCCTGTCCCATTAGACATAAATTGGGCACATTGGGCTACATCATAACATATGTATATGGCATATCAGCCTGGACATAAATTGGGCACATTGGCCTACATCATTACAGATGTATATGGCATATCAGCGTGTCACATTGATGGCTAGTGTGGTTCCTCAAGTCACACTACCAGGAGTATGAACATTTCTTAATGTTAACATAAGAGTACCTTAATGATTGATTAATGGTCCCGGTCACCTTCGACCTTAACGACCTTGGAGGTTTGGACCTAGTCCCTTACCTCTGGATAGAAGGATAACTTCCCTTAACTATCCTGATAGAAGACCCCTTCGTACTTAACTATCATTTCTTGGCCAATATGTGGTTTACGCCACTTGGCATAATCAATTTATTAAGGTCTTTTGGAGTTATATAGCATAGCATAAATTTTGAATAAAATCAAGATGCTCGTTTTGAAGAGGATTAATAAATATATATAAAATTCCAAAATACTTCATTAAATTCCAAATTAGAAATTACAATACTAGAAAATGAATAAACTGTCCATGTATGGACTTCAAAGAAATAAAAATGTCCACACAGGGACTAAAGAAACAACAACGTCCTCGCAGGGACTACATATAATTAGAAGAGACTTCACTCGTCCTTCTTTCCCTTGACCAACTTGGAGAGTTTCTTGAAGAATTTGTTTGTTTTCTTTTCCGTTTTCTCCGTTGGCTGCTGCATTTCTTTCATTCTTTCTAAGGCCTCATTAATGGCCTCAAGTGGAGGTGGAGGTTATGGTTGAGGTTGTGGCATAACCGGATACTGGTACCCATAAGTTGGATATCGAGTCGGTGGATAAGTATGTGGGAAAGGAGACGGGTAAAGTGCGTTGTGCATAACCGCCTGCATGTAGGGGTCTTGCGACCATGCTTGATAGTCTACTGGTGTAGACGGGTTAAAAGGATCATATCCAGACATGTCTGGATATGTGGGGATTGGGTTAGTATAACCCGATGGTGGTGGTTGAACAGCAGGTGTTGGTTCCACTATAGGTGAAACATTAGAGGGTCCACCCATTTGTGGGTCCTCTTGAATTGTGGGATAGGAGTTGAGCAAAGGTGGCAGCGATCCCGGTCTTTGTCCGGCACGTACCAACATACGTGCTCCACGCTTCCTTCTTGGTGGTTCAGGTTGTCACACCCCGGATTTCCAATCCAAATCCATACACCGGTGGGCCCGGGTGGGGAGTACCGTGACGTTAGTTGATAATCATCATAGTCAATTAAACACAGCACAGCGGAAGTCTTGGAGTAAAATTACTATTACAAACCGAATGTTCGAAAATACAAAATAATATACAGGCTCGTAATAGAAGATCCACAGACGGATCATAAATTTTACATGGAAAGAATATAAAACAGACTTTGGGCATATTTAGGATTTGCAAGATCCTCTATCACTACCGAGCACTTCTAGCCTATTTTCGTATTGTACCTGCAGTTTAATCTTGTCAAAATACGTCAGCTTTCGCTGGTAAATACACCCAACCGACTCATTTTGAAAACATTTCAATAAATGTTTAAGTGCGTATCAGCACAAACTATTTTTATAACTTGGGTTAATTGACCATTCAACCTTGTTAACAGATTTACATGTTTGTCCATACATACGAGGCCCGGTACAGAGACCGAGACACAATTAACGTACACACCACTTTGGACTCACGAAGGAGTCAATTCCTCCCAACCTTAGTAGTTCTAAGATGCACCGAAGATGTTTCTCGTGATCGGCTTGATCACGAGAGTAGATAAGTATGTCATCTATAAAGACAATGACAAACTTATCCAGATATGGCTTGTAGACTCTATTCATGAGATCCATGAATACTGCAGGTGCATTTGTGAGCCCAAAAGGCATCACTAAGAATTCAAAGTGACCATATCGGGTCCCGAAGGAAGTTGTAGGAACATCTTCACTTCTAACCTTCAGCTGGTGATATCCAGATCTCAGATCAATCTTAGAGAAGTAACTAGCTCCTTGAAGTTGGTCGAATAAATCATCGATCCTGGGCAGAGGATATCTATTCTTGATTGTTAACTTGTTCAGCTCTCGGTAGTCAATGCACATCCGCATTGAACCGTCTTTCTTTTTAACAAAAAGGATATGAGCTCCCCAAGGTGAGGAACTAGGCTGTATAAATCCCTTCTCCAAGAGTTCGTCTAGCTGCGTCCTCAATTCCTTCATCTCCGTTGGTGCTAGCCTATATGGAGCTCTAGCTACGGGTGCTGACCCTTGCAGGATATCAATCTTGAACTCCACTTGTTTGTCTGGAGGTAGGCCTGGTAATTCTTCTGGAAATACATCGGGATATTCTGAGATGACTGGTAGGTCCTCCATGTTTGGCTTATGCTCATTTATGGTAACTTGTGCCATCTAGATGACACAACCTTTCCTCAAACACTTGGAAGCCTTAAATAACGACACGTTGTCTGGCAATCCGTAGTGTGAGTCTCCGAGGATGGTGGGCATTTCCCCAGATGGGGTTTTGATTTCGATGAGTTTCTTATCGCAAGCTACGCGGGCTTGGTTATGAAATAACCAATCCATGCCTAAGACAACATCGAATCCCGCCAATTTCATTGGCAGAAGAGAGATAGGGATGGAATGATTCTTATATAGAGCATCTATCAAGAATGGAAGATGCTGTTTCTATCGTTCCATCAGCAAATTCTATCTCATAAGTTTTATCGAGGGTTCTTATGGGTGAGTTTAATAGTTTACTAAACTTATGGTCAACAAATGATTTATCCGCACCCGAATCGAAAAGAACTCTAGCGTAAATATTGTTAGTGAGGGATGTACCTGTTATGACATTGTTGTCATTAACGGCCTCCCTAGCATTCATTTGAAAGGCACGGGCATTCCCCTTCTTGGCCTCTCCAGGCTTTGCATCATTGCTTTTAGGTTTCTTGGGGTAATTGTACGTTATATGCCCTTTTTCATTGCAGTTATAGCAAACTGCATCCTTAAGATCCTTGCAATCTAAGGTTTTTATGCCCTTTTCTTTTGCAGATACCACAGGGTCTGGTTTGTGGATTCATGCTACATTGTCCCCAATGCCTATATTTACAGTTCTTACACAGGGGTTTGTCATTAGATGCGTGCTGGTTCTTCTTTGACCCAAAATTTCCTTTCTTTTTAAATCTTTGGGAGTTATTATCCTCCCGTTTCCTCTTTCCGTCAGTTTCAGTCCTAACTGACCTTTGTCTTACCAAATCAAGGGTGAGGGAAAGAGATAGGTCTACAGCGGACCTATAGGTATTAGGCTGTGCAGCCTTTACCATGCCCTTTATCTCGGGCGCCAACCCATTTATAAAACGCGCAATGCGTTTGGATTCAGGGGTGATTAAATAAGAAACTAACCAAGATAGGGAATTGAAATCGGAGACGTACTTCCGACAGTCTAGGTTTTTCATTGGAAGAGACAAAAAGTCTGTCTCTAATTTCTCCATCTCATGGGGTGGACAGTAAGTTTCCTTAACAAGGTCCACAAATTTGGACCATCCCAAATTATACAGGTGTACCTTACCTGTAGACTGGATCATGGCTTTCCACCATATTAGGGCGTCGCCCTTGAAGGATTGTGATATATACTTGACTACATCCTTATCAGCACAATTGCTGATATCTACAATCGTTTCCATCTCGTCTAGCCACTTTAGGGCTTCTACAGCTCCTTTCTCCTCGTTAAAGTATTGGGGCTTACAGGAGACAAAGTACTTATAGGTACATCAGTGTTTAACAGAACGGTATTTTCAGCAAAATCTATTTTCTTTGGTTCACTCTTCGCATTGGAAGAGTGAACGGAGCTCTCCTTACGAGCTGAAGATCGGGTAACCGATAATGGCCTAGAGCGAGTGGCACTCGACTCTCTTAGCCTTTCTATGGCCTTTCCCATGGCTTTTTCGACAGCCGCATCAATGCGAGCTTGAAAATTTTCATCATAAATATTTTTGTTTTCAGCTTTGTTAGATTCAACATTCCTGTGGCTACTTTGTGCTTCATTCGAGTTAGCCATCTTTAAGTCTTGGGTTCTATATACCAATAAAACTTTATTTAGCCATGGTATATCAACCATATCGGCTTTCAACATTGGATATAACAATCCATTGGCTATACTAGTGTGAATGACATTACAACTCTTAGGCTTAACATATCTGTATATGGCCTAGGTCTTAATAGGACCATCATAGGCAAATTACAATTTGGACGTAGTCCATATATTATTGGACAGTGGATCGCAATGTCACAACTGTCATTGTCATCATTGATAGGTTATATGGCTCATAGGCTTGTCCCTAACGGACATAATAATTGGGCACATTGGCCGGTCACATTGGACATGATATATATATATGGCATATCAGCCTGTCCCTTTGGACATAAATTGGGCACCTTGGCCTACATCATAATAGATGTTTATGGCATATCAGCCTGTCCCATCGGACATAAATTGGGCACATTGGCCTACATCATAACAGATGTATATGGCATATCAGCCTGTCCCATCGGACATAAATTGGGCACATTGGCCTACATCATAATAGATGTATATTCATGGCATATCAGCCTGGCACATTGGCCTGACGGCTAGTGTGGTTCCTCAAGCCACATACCAGGAGTACGTACATTCTTTGATGTTATATAAGAGTACCTTAATGATTGATTAATGGTCACCTTCGACCTTAACGACCTTGGAGGCTTGGACCTAGTCCCTTACCTCTGGATAGAAGGATAACTTCCCTTTACTATCCTGATAGAAGACCCCTTCGTGCTTAACTATCATTTCTTGGCCAATATGCGGTCTACGCCACTTGGCATAATCAAATCTATTAAGGTCTTTTGGATTTATATAGCAGAGCATAAATTTCGAGTAAAATCGAGATGCTCGTTTTCAAGAGGATGAATAAATATATATATAATTCCAAAAGTACTTCATTAAATTTTAAATTAGAAATTACAATACTAGAAAATGAAATAAACTGTCCATGCAAGGACTTTTTTAAGAAATAAAAAAATGTCCACGCAGGGACTAAAGAAATAACAATGTCCTCGCAGGGACTACATATTATAGAAGATACTTCACTCGTCCTTCTTTTCCTTGACCAATTTGGAAAGTTTCTTGAAGAACCTGTTTGTCTTCTTCTCCGTTTTCTCCGCTTGCTGCTGCATCTCTTTCATTCTTTCTAAGGCCTCATTAATGGCCTCAAGTGGTGGCGGAGGTTGTGGTTGAGGTTGTGGCATAACCGGATACTGGTACCCATAAGTTGGATATCCAGTCGGTGGATAAGTAGGTGGAAAAGGAGATGTGTAAAGTGCGTTGTGCATAACCGCCTGCATGTAGGGGTCTTGTGACTATGCTTGATAGTCTACCGGTGTAGACGGGTTAAAAGGATCATATCCAGACGTGTCTGGATATGTGGGGATTGGGTTAGTATAACCCGATGGTGGTGGTTGAACTGTAGGTGTTGGTGTTGGTTCCACTATAGGTGAAACATTAGAGGGTCCACCCATTTGTGGGTCCTCTTGAATTGTAGGGTAGGAATTGGGCAAAGGTGGCAGCGATCCCGACCTTTGTCCGGCATGTACCGACATACGTGCTCCACGCTTCCTTCTTGGTGGTTCAGGTGATGGTTGAGGTTGGTCCACCAGTTCCATGTGGACATCTTCTTGAACAGGGGGTGGTTGAGAGTGATGAGAAGGAGTGTGGGCGAAGGTGAATTGGTTCCAATATTGGTCCCACTCATTGGGACCTTGGTAGGGCGATCCGGCATAAAAATTCGAATCGCTTGAAATTTCAATGGGATGCGTATTCGATCCCGACCGGGCATCTCCGGGTCGGAGTCCTCGTCCATAGGGTTTGGCTGGTCCAACTGATTTTGATCGGCTGGAGGCGTGTTAAAGTAGTGGTTAGGGTTAAATTCTTCATGGTAAGAATGTGAATGGGAATGGTGAGAATGGTGAGTATGGTGTGAATGATAAGAGTGGTGAGAGTGGTAAGAATTTTGGTAATGTGGGGGCGAGTATCTATGAGAGACAGAACGTCTCACTGGTTGCCATGGAGATGAATCTCCTGATTCTTGGTAAGCATCTGAGTTGTGAGGTTGAGGGGGAATGCGCCCCGATGGTCCTCCCCTCATTGGACCTTTTCCTCTCCCACTTTGTCCTCGTACACGTGGCGGCATTTTCCTGTCAAAAATTAATTCAAAACAATACTAATAACTTAATAATGAAATGAGTAATCCTAGGTCAATGCCTAGACTCGGAAGTCTAAGGAATATGCACGTGTAAGTTTGAGATTAAACAAAAGAAGGATATTGTTTAATTCTCTCAAACGTTGGCTCTCATACCAACCTGCCACACCCCGGATTTCCAATCCAAATCCATACACCGGTGGGTCCCGGGTGGGGAGTATCGTGACGTCAGTTAATAATCATCATAGTCAATTAAACACGGCACAGCGGAAGTCTTGGAGTAAAATAACTATTACAAACCGAATGTTTGAAAATACAAAATAATATAAAGGCTCGTAATAGAAGATCCACAGGCGGATCATAAATTTTACATGGGAAGAATATAAAACAGACTTTGGGCAGATTTAGGATTTGTAAGATCCTCTATCACTACCGAGTACTTCCAGCCTATTTTCGTATTGTACCTGCACTTTAGTCCTTATTGGTATTTAACAGACTATATTTAAAATACAATATGTGTCACAATACTATTGGACACGATTTTACTGAGTGTTACACAGGTGGTTGAGGTTGTCCACTGGTTCCATGTGGACATCTTCTTGAACAGGAGGTGGTTGAGAGTGATGGGAAGGAGTGTGGGCGAAGGTGAATTGATTCCAATATTGGTCCCACTCATTAGGACCCTGGTGAGAATGGTGAGTATGGTGGGAATGATAGGAGTGGTGAGAGGGGTAAGAATTTTCAGAATGTGGGGGCGAGTGTCTATGAGAGACAGAGCGTCTCACTGGTTGCCAAGGAGATGAATCTCCTGATTCTTGGTAAGCATTTGAGTTGTGAGGTTGAGGGGAGTGCGCCCCGATGGTCCCCCCCCCTCATTGACCTTTTCCTCTCCCACTTTGTCCTTGTACACGTGGTGGCATATCCTGTTGAAAATTAATTCAAAAACAATATTAATAACTTAATAATGAAATGAGTAAATCCTAGGTCAATGCCTAGACTTGGAAGTCTAAGGAATGTGCTCGTGTAAGTTTGAGATTAAACACAAAGGCTAGTGTTTAATTCTCTCAAACGTTGGCTCTGATACCAACCTATCACACCCCGGATTTCCAACCCAAATCCATACACCGGTGGGCCCGGGTTGGGAGTATCGTGACGTCAGTTGATAATCATCATAGTCAATTAAACACGGCACAGCGGAAGTCTTGGAGTAAAATTACTATTACAAACCGAATGTTCGAAAATACAAAATAATATACAGGCTCGTAATAGAAGATCCACAGGCGGATCATAAATTATACATGGAAAGAATATAAAACAGACTTTGGGTAGATTTAGGATTTGCAAGATCCTCTATCACTACCGAGCACTCCCAGCCTATTTTCTTATTATACCTGCAGTTTAGTCTTTTGAAAATATGTCAGCTTTCGCTGGTAAATACGCCCAACTGACTCATGTTGAAAACTTTCAAAAATGTTTTAAGTGCGTATCAACACAAAATCTTTTTATAACTTGGGAAAGTTGACCATCCAACCTTGTTAACAGATTTACATGTTTGTCCATACATACGGGGCCCGGTACGGAGACCGAGACATGATTAACGTACACACCACTTTGGACTCACGAAGGAGTCAATTCCTCCCAACCTTGTGGGAATGCATAATTGAGCGTCTATCGGGTGTATGCCTACACCCGCGCTAAGGTCGTGGCCATTTCTATTGCAATGAGCCGAGGATATCCAGGACACGGTAGTTAACCCCCGATGTTTACGTTATCAAACAAAACTAATTAAAATAGAATATGCGGATTTACTAGCCGCACCCGGCATTTGATTGATCCCATTTCCGACCAAGCGGTAATAATTTACCGTAACCCAAGCCCGTATAGGGGAAATAAGTCAAGAGTATTTACCTGAGCTAGTCTTCTTTAATTTAAATAACTCAGCCGTACACAAAAGTACTACGTGCAGATAGCATTTACCGGCAAGTCTCTAATCTGGATTATGGCATAAACTAACCAGTTAACTACTAACGGTCTTATTTAAGTCATTGACTTAGATTGACTAGCGTGCTTGATCAAAACACATGACGCTAGATTAAACGATGATTGGATAGAATGTAGTTTAATCCCAACAAGTACCTTGACTTGTATAATTTGGGTAAACTATTAACATTCTGGATTTTGAGATTTAAAATGATAAGGTTAAACCCGTTTCGGTTAAATTCCGTAAACTAGTTACGTATAATCAACCGTATGCTTATAAGTGATAATGGGTAACCGAACAAGTCATGGACAAGTTTTAGATGCCATTATATTTTAAATAAGTTAAAATATCAGTAGGATGTCAACTTATATGTCCGTTAAGGTTTTAAAACGAAACTATGCCTCATAAGGGCATTTCGGTAATTATATACCATAAAAAAGGAACTTGAAAATATTTTAAGTTTATAATCATAAGTATTCTGGAAAAATAGTTTATTTATGATATAATATCAGTAGGATAATAATTATATGTGAAATTTATCTTTTATGACCAAACTACGCATCGAAGGGGCATTTTGGTCATTTCACACATAGTTATAAATTATTTTGGAATTCTGAGTTCATAACATATACCTACTGTAAATATATTTAAAATAAGTTTTAAAATCAGTAGGTAATAAGTCTTTGTCAATTAATATGGTTTAAAACCATACTATGCGCTGAAACGTCGCTTATGTCGTAAAATGGTGTTTTTATGCGATTTTTAATGAAAACTGACATTAAGGTCAGATTAAAGTGTTTAAATATGTTATTTAATATAACACATCAGCTGACAAATGATTTACCTTGAAAATTTTTTTATTAAAACCATTTTATTAGCCACAAGGGCTAAAATGGTCATTTATCGACATAGTTTAAGGACATGTTTGAAAACTCAGTTTATAACTTGGTTTAACATCCCAAATAATCCTACTTATAATATTACATCAGTAGGAAACTCATTTTCAAGTTCATTACTATTTAAAACCTTGTTTTATACAAAAAGGGCATTTTGGTCAAAGATGGCATGATTATGGAACTTGCGCATAAACTTAGATTCTGATTATGATAATGTAATATAACCTCAGAGGGTTATGCTACATTATATTACAATAATAATGCAACTTTAGATCAGTAGGTAACTAATCTAAATCGGGTCAGAATTGAAAGTTAAAGCAGAAGTCAAACTTCGCGACTTTCGATTGCGAACCGACCCTAGGACTGAAATTGACGAGCCGAACATGTTCTAATAATTATTACCAATATGTTTAAGTGTCAAAACAGGTTTCATAACATATATAAGATTAATTTATGATTTTTTCAAAAAATGGCCTGTTTGACTTTTTAATATCATAACTTTGACCCGTCAATTGGTCTAGCAAACGTGATCTTCAGGAGGTGCCCTTTATGGGGACTAACACCTACCTTATTACGATCACTTAGCCATGTTCATTTCGAACAATGGCTGGACCAATAATGGTCTTAACCGAAAGTCAAAGCGTTTTTTCGCTGAACGCTTGACTTTTGGCTATAAAAGCCTATAAACGAAAATGCAAGAGCAAGGAACACTTACAAGAGGTTCCTAGAATGCAAGAGAACTAAGTTGGATGCTCCTTTCAGCTAAGAACTTCCAGAGGAGGGATAAGTGTGAATAAATAAGAAGGTGCAAGTTGGAATGGTGAACTTAAGCACCTATTTATAGTTGGAGAGCTCAAAAGAGGTGAAGCCAGGTGTTTAGGGGTGTAAGAGGAAGCTTACAAGTGTCCCAAAACGTGGCATAACAGTTTACAAGTCCATAGTTTTGATTTAATGGTTTTTGGAGCTTCGTTTGGAGGCCAAGACAAACTTTCTGCAACAGAGCTTCTCTCACGCCCTGATAGAGCCCCAGGCCAGGTCTCTCGCGGCCCGCGACCGCCCCTTGGCCAGTTTCAAAGTTTGACACTTTAGTCCCTTAACTTTAAAAGCTTCTAAAAACCTTTTAAACACCTTTTTGGCACTTTTAGCCCTCCGTAGCCAATACTTAGCATACCCGGGATTATGCCCGGACATTGTCGAGCTCTCGGTTCGTTTAAAAGGTCACCCAGAGGTATAAATTAACATGTTGACTCTTTTAATCCCTCCATCAACCAACTTTCTTATTTTTACAAAATTGAACCCTCTCATCTAACAAATGGCACATATGAGAGTTAAGTCTTCGTAAAGGATCACTCAGAGGCTTTATTATAAGCATGTTGACTCTGATGTCACTCAGAGGCTGGGCATGTTGATATATCAGTCACTCAGAGGCCAAATTTCAAGCATATTGACATATCATTCACTCAGAGGCTGTTATTTATGCATGTTGAGATCGGACCGTCACTCAGAGGCTCAGATTGAGCATGTTGACGCATTTAGTCCTTATTGGTATTTAACATACTATATTTAAAATACAACATGTGTCACAATACTATTGGACACGATTTTACTGAGTGTTACACGGGTGGTGGTTGAGGTTGTCCACTGGTTCCATGTGGACATCTTCTTGAACAGGAGGTGGTTGAGAGTGATGGGAAGGAGTGTGGGTGAAGGTGAATTGATTCCAATATTGGTCCCACTCATTAGGACCTTGGTAGGGAGATCCGGCATAAGAGTTTGAATCGCTTGAAATTTCAATGGGATGCGTATTCGATCCCGACGGTGGCATCTCCGGGTCGGAGTCCTCGTCCATAGGGTTTGGCTGGTCCAACTGATTTTGGTCGGCTGGAGGCGTGTTAAAGTAGTGGTTAGAGTTAAATTCTTCATGGTAAGAGTGTGAATGTGTATGGTGAGAAGGGTGAGTATGGTGGGAATGATAGGAGTGGTGAGAGGGGTAAGAATTTTGGGAATGTAGGGGCGAGTGTCTATGAGAGACAGAGCGTCTCACTGGTTGCCAAGGAGATGAATCTCCTGATTCTTGGTAAGCATTTGAGTTGTGAGGTTGAGGGGAATGCGCCCTGATGGCCCCCCCTCATTGACCTTTTCATCTCCCACTTTGTCCTCGTACACGTGGTGGCATATCCGGTTGAAAATTAATTCAAAAACAATATTAATAACTTAATAATGAAATGAGTAAATCCTAGGTCAATGCCTAGACTTGGAAGTCTAAGGAATGTGCTCGTGTAAGTTTGAGATTAAACACAAAGGCTAGTGTTTAATTCTCTCAAACGTTGGCTCTGATACCAACCTGTCACACCCCGGATTTCCAACTCAAATCCATAAACCGGTGGGCCCGGGTGGGGAGTATCGTGACGTCAGTTGATAATCATCATAGTCAATTAAACACGGCACAGCGGAAGTCTTGGAGTAAAATTACTATTACAAACCGAATGTTCGAAAATACAAAATAATATACAGGCTCGTAATAGAAGATCCACAGGCGGATCATAAATTATACATGGAAAGAATATAAAACAGACTTTGGGTAGATTTAGGATTTGCAAGATCCTCTATCACTACCGAGCACTCCCAGCCTATTTTCGTATTATACCTGCAGTTTAGTCTTTTGAAAATATGTCAGCTTTCGCTGGTAAATACGCCCAACTGACTCATGTTGAAAACTTTCAAAAATGTTTTAAGTGCGTATCAACACAAAATCTTTTTATAACTTGGGAAAGTTGACCATCCAACCTTGTTAACAGATTTACATGTTTGTCCATACATACGGGGCCCGGTACGGAGACCGAGACATGATTAACGTACACACCACTTTGGACTCACGAAGGAGTCAATTCCTCCCAACCTTGTGGGAATGCATAATTGAGCGTCTATCGGGTGTATGCCTACACCCGCGCTAAGGTAGTGGCCATTTCTATTGCAATGAGCCGAGGATATCCAGGACACGGTAGTTAACCCCCGATGTTTACGTTATCAAACAAAACTAATTAAAATAGAATATGCGGATTTACTAGCCGCACCCGGCATTTGATTGATCCCATTTCCGACCAAGCGGTAATAATTTACCGTAACCCAAGCCCGTATAGGGGAAATAAGTCAAGAGTATTTACCTGAGCTAGTCTTCTTTAATTTAAAGAACTCAGCCGTACACAAAAGTAGTAGGTGCAGATAGCATTTACCGGCAAGTCTCTAGTCTGGATTATGGCATAAACTAAACAATTAACTACTAACGGGCTTATTTAAGTCATTGACTTAGATCGACTAGCGTGCTTGATCAAAACGTATGACACTAGATTAAATGATGATTGGATAGAATGTGGTTTAATCTCAAAAAGTACATTGACTTGTATAATATGGGTAAACTATTACATTCTGGATTTTGAGATTTAAAATGATAAAGTTAAACCTGTTTCGGTTAAATTCCGTAAACTAGTTACGTATAATCAACCGTATGCTTATAAGCGATAATGGGTAACCGGACAAGTCATGGACAAGTTCTATCTGCCATTATATTTTAAATAAGTTAAAATATCAGTAGGATGTCAACTTATATGCCCGTTAAGGTTTTAAAACGAAACTATGCCTCATAAGGGCATTTCGGTAATTATATACCACATAAAAGGAACTTGAACATATTTTAAATTTATAATCATAAGTATTCTGGAAAAATAGTTTATTTATGATATAATATCAGTAGGATATTAATTATATGTGAAATTTATCTTTTATGACCAAACTATGCATCGAAGGGGCATTTTGTTCATTTTACACATAGTTTATAAATTATTTGGGATTCTGAGTTTATAACATTTACCTACTGTAAATATGTTTAAAATAAGTTTTAAAATCAGTAGGTAACAAGTCTTGGTCATTAATATGGTTTAAAACCATACTATGCGCCGAAACGGCGCTTATGTCGTAATATGACGTCTTTATGCGATGTTTATGAAAACTGATGTTTGAAGACGTTAAGATAATCAAGCTACATCTGATCGAATCGGTTTCGGGCCGGTAGTTTACATGTGTTTTGTTTTAGTCGTTATTGGGTCAAACAGTTACTATTATATTTTATTTGTTTATGTCGAACCTTGGCCGAAGGCCATGTTTATTGTGTTGGGTCGAACAAGTGTCTAGCAAGTCCATTAGGTTTAGATATTGGGTCATGTGAAGTTGGGCCATAATATGCGAACAGGTGTGTGTGAAGAGATGTAACTGTACATTCGGTTATCAAGGGAAGAGACGTATCTCTCTGTGAAACACTGCGACGTTTCACTCACACCCGTTCGTTCGATATAAATACTTGGCAACAACTTCATTCTATGCACGCTGCAAATTTGTACTTGAAGTTTATATTTATGAAGTTCTGATTGATTCAAGTTCTGTTACAAATTGGTTAGTTTGATTATTTATTTCCTGCATTTACATTGATCATGAAGTGGTGTGAAATCTGTGGTGATATTACGAATGTTTGTAGCCATTGTTCTTCTCGAACCGAATGGTCCTGGGAACCCGTTGTCGATGATACCAACAGTGGTATCAGAGCCAAAGGTTCATCAGCGATCGAGAAGGTTGATGGCGGTCTTGGAGATTGTTGAGGGAGAAGGGTAAAACGGTTGGTGCCGGGTTTGGTGATGTTCGCATAAGCGGTGGAAAGAGCGGCCGGGGCTGCAACAAAAGGAAAAGTGTTGCACAGGGGAAGCCATCCACGCGCTCGTGGAAATCACCCGTGAAAAGTTTTCCCAAGAAGATGATTCCTAGAGGTTTTGCAAAGAAGTTCGGCAAGGGAAGAAGTGGATCGGTCGGGCGACCAAGGAAAGCCAGCATTCACTGTTTTATGTGCAAACAGTTCGGTCACATCGCTTCCATATGTCCGAATAAGTACATCAACTTGGTTCCTTTACCCGTTGAAAGCGATTATTTAGTTGAGGGTACTTGCGGAGGAAAGTTTGATTCAATTTGGGTAGTGGACCCAAATTTCAAAACACACATGACGGGGAACAAAAGTGTAACGACGAGAAAAAGGAATTCATGTTCGTGCATGGGATTGGAGAAGTGAAGATACCGGTGGACGGGAAGGACAAAACTATACCGTGTGTTAGTTGTGTCCCGAAACTCAACAAGAATGTGTTAAGCCTTTGAACAATTGTTGTTTCAAGGAATCGAAACAATTACTACTGGTGACAAGTGTGTTCTTAAGAAGATGTTCGGTGGTCAAGCAAAAGGCTTTGATGTGTTCGAAAACAAATCGGAAGTCGAATTGGAGAATGAATACTTAGACAAATTCTATGACGGTCTAGATATCGATAATGGACATCGAAAGGATAAAGAAAAATTGAAGGAATATGTTGAGGTGTTCTATGAGAAGGAGTTTGAGATCGAGAGAGAGAAAAACAAGAAGAAGTTGGATGGTGAAGGCACATCGGGAGTGAAGAAGGACGAGATTGTCTACTCGAAAAAACAAAAGGTTGGTTTCATGATTTACTACGAGGGCTTGAAAGACAATCCGTCACAATCGAAGCAAGAGTTAAGACAAAGGGCGGTGGCACTTTCCCAAGATGAAGAAGATGTCATTGAAAATGACATGATTATCGAAAGTTGTTTAGAGACGATTGACTTGATATTGCTACACGAAGAGTTGGCCGGTCGTAATCACTTTTATGAAGCAAGATTCAAAGAAATCATACTGTGGTTTATTCCATGTTTCCTTGGAATCTTCAAGGAAAACACCATGCCACCCGAGTTAATCGACGGAAGGGAAGTTAGTTTGATTTTACTACATCAAATTATGACCGTCAAGGGTGGATTCAAGAAAGTTTTCCAAGATGATATTTGGGATGAGGTTGCATTTGAGTATGGTTACCATCCGGACGATGCGCATGTATTAAAGGTTGCATACGTGTACTACATAGAGTTGATCGAATGTTATTTTGATTTGATGAAAAAGAAGGGTGACAAGAATCCGTTGGTTGCGGAAGAAGCAAGCAAGAAGGATGCCCAAACGGACGAGAGCGAAGATAAAGGCAATGGATGGATTGAAGATTCAAGTGACGATGAATTGGTGATCATTGTGGAGGTCACCAACAACGACAACAACAAGTGAAGATTGGACGTATCGGATGTTCCTCGATTAGGGAGGTGAATGAAGACGTTAAGATAATCAAGCAACATCCGATCGAATCGGTTTCGGGCTGGTAGTTTACATGTGTTTTATTTTAGTCGCTATTGGGTCAAATAGTTACTATTATATTTTATTTGTTTATGTCGAACCTGGGCCGAAGGCCATGTTTATTGTGTTGGGTCGAACAAGTGTCTAGCAAGTCCATTAGGTTTAGATATTGGGTCATGTGAAATTGGGCCATAATATGCGAATAGGTGTATGTGAAGAGATATAACCGTACATTCGGTTATCAAGGGAAGAGACGTATCTCTCAGTGAAACATTGCGACGTTTCACTCACACCCGTTCGTTCGATATAAATACTTGGCAACAACTTCATTCTATGCACGCTGCAAATTTGTACTTGAAGTTTATGTTTATGAAGTTCCGATTGATTCATGTTCTGTTACAAATCGGTTAGTTTGATTGTTTATTTCCTGCATTTACATTGATCATGAAGTGGTGTGAAATCTGTGGTGATATTACGAATGTTTGTAACCATTGTTCTTCTCGAACCGAATGGTCCTGGGAACCCGTTGTCGATGATACCAACAATGTTAAGGTTAGATTAAAATGTTTTAAATATGTTATTTAATATAACATATCAGTACGTAAATGATTTATCTTGAAAAGATTTGATTAAAACCATTTTATAAGCCACAAGGGCTAAAATCGTTATTTATCGACACAGTTTAAGGACCTGTTTGAAAACTCAGTTTATAACTTGGTTTAACATCCCAAATAATCCTACTTATAATATTACATCAGTAGAAAACTCATTTTCAAGTTCATTATCATTTAAAACTTTGTTTTATGCAAAAAGGACATTTTGGTCAAAGATGGCATAATTATGGAACTTGCGCATAAACTTAGATTCTAATTATAATCATGTAATATAACCTCAGAGGGTTATGCTACATTATATTACGATCATAATGCAACTTTAGATCAGTAGGTAACTAATCTAAATAGGGTCAGAATCGAAAGTCAAAGCATAAGTCAAACTTCGCGACTTTCGGTTGCGAACCGACCCTAGGACTGAAATTGACGAGCCGAACATGTTCTTACATGTTCTAATAATTATTACCAACTTGTTTAAGTGTCAAAACAGGTTTCATAACATATATAAGATCAATTTATGATTTTTCCGAAAAATGGCCTGTTTGACTTTTTAATATCATAACTTTGACCCGTTAATTGGTCTAGCAAACGTGATCTTCAGGAGGTACCCTTTATAGGGACTAACACCTACCATATTACGATCACTTAGCCATGTTCATTTCGAACAATGGCTGGACCATAATGGTCTTAACCGAAAGTCAAAAGCGTTTTTTCGCTGAACGCTTGACTTTTGGCTATAAAAGCCTATAAACGAAAATGCAAGAGCAAGGAACACTTACAAGAGGTTTCTAGAATGCAAGAGAACGAAGTTGGATGCTCCTTTTAGCTGGGAACTTCCAGATGAGGGAGAATAGTGAATGAATGAGAAAGGTGTAAGTTGGAATGTGAACTTAAGCACCTATTTATAGTTGGAGAACTCAAAGGAGGTGAAGCCAGGTTTAGGGGTGTAAGAGGGAGCTTACAAGTGTCCCAAAACCTGGCATATCTGATTACAAGTCCATACTTTCGAATACATGGTTTTTGGAGTTTTGTTTGGAGACCAAGCAAAATTTCTGCAGAAGAGGGCTTCTCGCGCCCCGCAAGAGAGACCCAGGCCAGGTCTCTCGCGGCCCTCGACCGCCCCTTGGCCAGTTTCAAAGTTTGACACTTTAACCCCCTTAACTTTATAAAGCTTCTAAAAACCTTTTAAAACACATTTTGGCACTTTTATCCCTCCGTATCCAGTATTTGGCATACCCGGGATTATGCCCGGACATTGTCGAGCTCTCGGTTCGTTAAAAGGTCATTCAGAGGTATAAATTAACATGTTGACACTTTTAATCCCTTCATCATCCAACTTTCACTTATATACAAAATTGAACCCTCTCGTCCAACAAATGGCACGTTTGACAGTTAGGACTTCACAAAGGATCACTCAAAGGCTTATTATAAGCATGTTGACTCCGATGTCACTCAGAGGCTGGGCATGTTGACATATCAGTCACTTAGAGTCCAAGTTTTAAGCATGTTGACATATCAGTCACTCAGAGGCTAATGATTTAAGCATGTTGACATATCAGTCACTCAGAGGCTTGTTATTTATGCATGTTGACATCGGACCGTCACTCAGAGGCTCAGTTTGAGCATGTTGACGCCTTTAGTCCTTATTGGTCTTTAATAGACTATATTTAAAATACAACACGTGTCACTATACTATTGGACACGATTTTACAGGGTGTTACAGGTGGCATTGCAGATGTGGTTTCTGTTGAAGATGCCATTGAGTTCATTAAGAACAATTTACTAAATTCGAGTTCATTAAGAAGTAATGACTGCTGACTAATTGCAAGATGTTTTGTCGGGCTTCCAATGCTCACACAGGGTGATAAACAACGTTGATCTGGAATTGGAGAACCATTGTGGGTGGTAGTTACCCGGTCCCCTGCCGCCTTGGTAGTTGTTACTATATCCATTATACCCTTGGTGGTTTCCATACCCATCCCCGTGTTGATAGTTTCTATAACCACCATTCCCATAGCCCCGTTTCCATATCCACCGTTTCCATAGACATTCCTTGGTGGTTTCTATACCCACCCCCGCGTTGATAGCTTCCGTAACCACTATTCCCATAGCCACCGTTTCCATAGCTACTTAAACCATGGCATCTAAACCCTTAAATCCCATGTGAAAATAAGCTTTTCCGTTGTCACGTTAAATTAATAACGAACTACTTTTATCTTGAGTCCATACATGCATTTAATTCCCCACATCATTACAAATTGTCAAAACATGAAACAAACGAACAGTTAATGAACATAAAGCAAAAGCAAAGTAAAAATGATCTTCTTTCATGTTCTAACAATTTGTAATGATGTGAGGGAATCAAATGCATGTATGGACATATTCGCTCTTAACACATACCGAATCCGTTAGGACTTAAACAAACGACCATTAAGACGCTTACGGTTACAAATCACATCCATTGTCACGTTAAATAAATAAGAACTACTTTATCTTGAGTCTACACAAGCATTTAATTCCTATCAACGCGAAGATGGGTACAGAAACCACCAAGGGGATAATGGATATGGTAACAACTACCAAGGCGGCAGGGGACCGGTGGTAATCCTCCTCGATGAGTGAACCCATACCACTGACTTCACTTGCTTCATTCATTACTTCACTTGACCCAAAAGATCATACATTTCACCAAAAAGTTTATAATAGAACTTCAAACATTTTGAACCCTAGCTACAAACAACCCAACAAACTCCGAATAAACCTCACATATTGCTCGTATACAATTGTATATGCTATATTCATGTTCTGACAACTTGTAAATGACATGAGTGAATTAAATGCATGTATCGACACATTCACTCTGAACACATACCGACTACAAAGTAAACTTGATCTTATTTCATGTCTTGACAATTTGTAATGATGAAAAGTTTGAGTTAAGGTGACTAGTAAACTAATGGTAGTGCCGACTGGTTGAAAAGGTAATGATAGACACAATATCAACCTCCGTTATTCCATCCATTGTTTCACAAATTACAAACTTAAGGCCCAAGCTATCTTGCTTTTGCTTTATGTTTATTAATTGGTCGTTTGTTTGAGTCATAACGAACTACTTTATCTTGAGTCCATACATGCATTTAATTCCCTCACATCATTACAAATTATCAAAACATGAACAAACGAACAGTTAATTAACATAGTGTCACACCCCAACCGATGGCAGAAACATCAGGGGCGGGACAAAAACAAGATTGCAAGAGACTTCATAACACTATTTGTGAAAATATTTTATAATTCAAAATTTCATTGATACTAAATGGTAATACATTGTTTTGGGAATAGAAGTACAACAATTTTCAAATAACATAACGACATGAAACAAAATACATAAGTTTAAATTTAGGTGTGTATCTAAATCCACCCTAAGTAACATTCTTCATCATCATCTACTAGATTCCTGCAACATGCATTAAATAGTGATCAACAAAAAGTTGGCGAGTATACAAGTTTTATTACATAGAATTATAGTGAAAAAATTGTCTCATATCCAACATGGTAATTTGCATATTATGTGACTATCATACTAACATGTGCTGACTATATATCAAAAAAAAGTCTAACGCAATCGTGCATACCATTGACATCGAAATGACAAGGTTGCAAAATAGTTACTTAACAATACCACAAGAAAATGGGCGGTGCGTTAATCCTATAGCGCTAAAATGTTAAGGAAGGCTAGCAAAGTTAATGAGCATATAGACACAAGTATACATAGCATGCGTTAACAAGAATAATATAAGTATCATGTTTTAAATGGATAAAGTGTGATTATAACAAGTTTAACGTGATTCGTATTTTTGTATAAGTGTACATGTTGCACCCAAATTGAATAAAACGAAAATGGGATCGAGTATACTTATGGTTTTGCAAAGCGTTCCTAGCAATCCGCGAGTCGTTAATTTTGGAGGATGGAACACCGAAGTTACCCTACATGGGGAAATGAAGGTGTGTGAGTATTCAATTCGGTAGAGAGTTCGGATTCGGAATTTTAAAGTATGTAAAATTAAGTATACGAAAAATAATTATGTAGTCTTAAACACTCGTTTCTGACACTATTAAATTTGCATGTGATTTCATGGGCCAAACTTGCCCATTAGAATCGTAACGAGAAGTTTAAAACTTAGATAATATAACTTATTTTCATGACATGTAAGTTTTAAACTTCTCGTTACGATATATATATATATATATATATAGAATACTTTATACATGTACATCATAGATTGTTATATAACTCATGGAAGTCAAGCATTGAGGTACAAATACCTCTTTATATGATTCACCAAAGCACAAAGTTTACCAACTTAGTTGGTAAACCCGGTTGGTCATGAATAACAAGAATGAAAAACTAAGCTAATCATAAAAACATCAAGTGAGGTAGTGGAAATATGTTAGGATAGCCAAGGCTTCCAAGATTCACAATTTTACTAAAACACAAGTCTTGCCATAAGTACTATGGTGAACTTGGACGGTTTCATCACTTGTGAGTTGTCTAAACCCTAACAAAACAGAAAGTTTAGAGGTGTTTGCACCTCTTAAACTCATAAGAATCAACTCCTAACAAGTCTCATAACCTTAGGTAGGTTCAAGAACATGTAGGCACAAGATTCAAGCAAGAAAAGTAAATAAAAACAAGTTTGTAAAAGTTTTAATCAATGCAGAATTTTTATCCAACTTTGAACCTCAAATATGGTGATGTACTACCTTTGTTTACCTTGGTAAATATAGGGTAATAATCCTAGAGGTTATCCAAGAAAGGTGCAACAAGAAAACAAGAAGAAAAGATGAAGAAGTGAGTTGAAAACTAACTTTGAGCAGGAACTTTTCTGCCCAAAAGTTACAAAGATTGGAGCCTTGAGAGAGTTTGAGAGTGAAGTGAGAGTGTGGAAAGTGTTTAGGAGGTGGTGGAGGCTTCTATTTATAAGTGGGTATTAGGGTTTGGTCATAAATGAAGTGGCTAGGAGATGGAAGAAGAGAAATTTCAAATTTTAAATCGAAACCCCGTTTTTTAAATTTTGTTGTTGCCACAGTCTTTGTCAGTTCATCTTATTCTATACGGGTCGTATAACATTATACGGCCTGTATACACCATGTGAAAATAAGCTTTTATCATGTATGATTATTAGGACCCTAAATATATTTTAGTAGAAAAAATGGAATATGAACATATTTCCTGGTGTATGCATATGAAGCCTTTATATTCACTTGGGAATAGTATTATGTATATATAAACTGAAGCTATAAAATCGTTTATCTATTAGTATATTTGAGGAAACGTTTAGAGTGTATTATACATAACCATGAATATGGATAATATTGTTCGAAAATGTAAGAACTTAAACCACCTAGTCAAGTAATTTACGTAGCAACCAAACTCTATTAGTTAATGGATTCAATCGTATAATCAAACTTATATTTCTTTTGAATTATATCTTCTTTGGATTAAACTCAGTTGCACCACTGAGTTATAATGTAACCAGATTTCATTCGCCCACGTATAGTAGTGTTTAATGATTACATAAAGTCGGCGACATACACCGTAATGTGGAGGTCATAGGTTCAACCTCAATGTCCAAAGATTTTGGTTTATGATTTACAACTAGGGGTTTAGATTTGTGTAAACGTGGGTAATCTCTCACACCCAATCATGGGAGGGAGCTTGTGTTTATATAAACAATATTCTAATTTGAATGGTGTATGTATGAAACCAATAAGAGAGACTTAGCTGTTTTCACGTGGAACAATAGGATTCCGCTACGGTGCTACATGAACCAACAAGACCAATGCAATGCACATCCTTTTTATACATGTAACGATATAGAGAAGATTAATATGTTTCACTGTAACACTCTAGCCAAACTTCACATTGGTCGTAGTCATGAGAGATTTTTCATTCATAAAACATACTTTGCCTTTAAAATTACCAACGTGTTTTGGGTGCATTGACAATGTAGCAAATGAAAACTCCACACTTAAGCATGCTAGGGCAGGATTAGTACCAGTATGAGTGAACTCCGAATAGGTCTCTACCAAAGCAACCAATGACAAATCCGTAAGTTCCTTATAAGCAACTTATCGAGGGCAAAATGACCAATATATGTGGTATGAAAGACCGGATGTTAGTATATGTCATGATATGATATAGGTGACTCAACCTATTTCAGGGCCTCATACGAAATTTTAGTTTCGTATATTTCTTATTAAAAAAGTTTAGGGTAAGAGCTTCCCAACAAGGGTGGGTGGGGCGTTCTCGGGTTCAAAGGGGAGAGCTGATGTGTGCAACGACAATTGGATGATGGGAGGGTATAGACTCGTTACACCCATTCACCCTAAGGGATGGTTTTATTGTTTCTATGATGTCAAGTTTGGCACCTGCCCAACCAATGACATCAGTTCTATTTTTTCCCACTCACACACCATAAAAACTAACTTTCTTCCCTCCATCCTCTCTTTTCCTCAACTCACACATTTTTGTATTGGAAGTTCTTCACCAAAAAATGACTTTCTATCTCTCCTTCATATCATCATATCACCCCTACTTACCAAAAAAACACCACAACCCAGCCTTATTGGAGAACCATCCCTTTTATTTAGCTATTCATCCCACAATAGTAAATAGAAAAATCATTTTGTGACTTTTCGTGAATTTTTAACAAGTTTGGAAACTTAAAGCCTAAAATAATGTCTCAAGTGTATAAAGAAATTTAATACTAAGAAGTATTTGACTGGAAAATACAATAACAACAACCTTTATGATAATTATAAATCTATTTGAAATCAAAAACTAATCAAAGGTCATTTAATTCTTTGTTCGTTAATGATCATTGACCAAGGTTTCTCCAAGCGTATGGGTTACGATGTTCATCCCCGCACCCTATAACTTCTGTTGTACCGGGACATGAGGAAAGCTTCGATATGAACCAAGCCCCTACACAAGTTACATCATGTAAGAATTTGTGGATTTCATTTTCTTTGCATTCGGTTTTTATGTAACAAGTTTGCCCCTTAGTTTTGGTCACTTTTCTGCTAAAATCTTGAACACGATATGACTATAACAATATAACTTAATTACATTTTTTTTTAAAAGGGCAAAATCAAGAAACTCCAAATAAACCTGAGCTTGCAAGAATTTGATGTCCTTGATAGCCACCTGAAACATTTTCGTCGTTTTCATCTTATAACCACTAGGAACTAGTTTTCCAAGGATTAACGTCTTCTTACAAATCTTCCCCAGCCTTACTCTCAACGGGCATTTTTCGTTGTTATCAATTTGTCATCTTATAACCATTAGGAACTAGTTTTTCAAGTATTAACGCTTTCTTACTTATCTTCCCTCGCCTTACCCTCAGCGGCAACCGCTAACCTCCCTATCCACCACCTTTATCATTCATTTGTTTCCTCTTGTCATATTATGTTTGTTTTTGTTCAGTTTCCATAGCTTTATGCAAATGGATTATTAATGGGGGTTTTATAAGGAGTTTTAAATTGGATTTGGCTAAGTGTTTCATGTGAAAACCTTTAAAACCTATATACAAACTCCCAACATAAAGAACATGAAATATCAAACGACAAAATGCAAGGTTTGTATACGTGATATATATATATATATATATATATGTATATATATATATATGGATGTTCATTTGAGAAAAAATTTTAATTGAGAAGAAAAAGAACAAAGGATACAAGTGTAAAACATTAAATAGTTTTTCTCCCATCTTATTTATTGTTTATTTGACTAATTAATTAGTCATAAAGACTATCATCATTCACACTAAAAACTTTTGCCTACACACATCAAAAGTTATCCTACACGTTCCGAAATTTATCTTACACATTCCAAAATTTATTCGATACAACTCGTCATTTGTTTTATACACCTCGTAATTTATCCTACACTCTAATTTTTTTTAAATAATATGTTAAAAAAATATATATTTTGAAAATAAGTTACAAATTTAATTTAGTTAGTTATTAAAGAGGAAGACTACAATTTAATAATCTATGAAAGTTTACCAATATACCCTTATAATGACATTAAATACAAAAATTTAATGAAGCAAATTGAAGTATTCCTATTGGCTGAAATTTCTTCTTTTATTCTTACAAAAAAATTCTTCTCATTTGAACTCTCCACTATATATGTATATATGATGAAGTATCACTTTGACAAAATTTTAAGAACTTTATACAAAATTTTATAAAACAAAGTGTTACAAATTGAATGAGGAAATAGGAGACATAAATAGTACAAATTACATAAAAGAATTTAATTCTTATAGAAACTGAAATGTTTATAAAACAAATCTAGTCTAGGACTTTGTATATTTATATAAAAAACAAGTTAAAGTTATTATAACAACCATTAAATCTTTTAAAAATAGATATATATACCAGTGTTTGTTTACATAGTAGAGCGGCTGTGTGTCAAGAGTTTTTACATGCATGTCAGGTATTTGAAAACTATTAAAGTGACTTTTATCTACATAATGATAAGTTTCACTGAATGCATGAATATAACTAACTTTATAGATATATAACTATTTGTACTGATTATAAATATAAATAAACATATGCATATTCATATTTTCAAGGGTACAACATAAATTTGGTTGCATCCTCTTGTCAAAAGTTCCAGAAATGTGTCTGGTGTATATTGCATCCACGTAAGCTAATGGGCCTTATTTGCTATATATCAATCTTGTAGGGCCTTGTCCCTCAGTTTTCTTGGGCCCTTTTGTTGATTTCCATCTAAATAGTATACTACAGTCTGACCCACTATATTTAGCTATGTTGGGCCTCAATTTTACATCAGGCCCATTTTATTACTGCAAGTCCAAGTCCAACCCAATTAATCAGCTATTGTGTTCTGCACATTCTATAACATTTTAAACTATATAATTATATTAAAGGTTATGAAAATGTATGGATAAAGGTACATAGTGTGCTTTGCGGTTCATTGAATGCGTTGGTCCCAACAAAAGGGTTAAGTGATTCATGAACGTGATGGCATCATGAGATTAAGATCTCGTGTTTGCAAATTTTACTTCATCATTGCACACACTTGATTTTCTATTTTGTTTAGATTTATTTTTCTTGTAATTCGAACTCGTTCCCTATTAATTCATTTTATTATGTACAACATTTTCTTTGTATATTAGTTTCATTTATACAAAATTGGACATAGACATTTATTATACGGTATAGTATTTCTATTTCTTAGGTCCGGTCTAACTACCTCATGTCCCCTGTCCCCCACCGATCAAGTCGATTATGGTCTGGTTAGAGTTCATCGTCACTCTCTTCAATAGATGAGAACATTCATACCCCTAGTGAAGAATCTTTCACCTATGGGGTTTTATTTGGGCTTTATGTGAAGGAAAAAAAATATTGCTATGTATAATCACTTTTTTTTTCACTTTTTCACACTACTAACATCATACAGCCATGAAGAATCAGCGTTATTCGATATGTGGACGTTACGTTAGTGTGCGGCAGAAAAGTGGCGTGGTAGAAAAAAGGAAGGGTGGGAAGGAGCGTGAAAGAGGGGCCGTTATTCGACACGTGACACATATTTTTATTATTAATTTTATTTAATAATTATATATTATCTAGTAATTCTTAAAAAATAGCATTATTACTAATATAAATAATAAAACACTAACAAAATTTAAATAATAAAAGATTACATTACTAAAAAAACCGATTACATAATTTAAACTTAAAAACAAAATATAAAAACATAATATAATATGTTCACATCGTTAAAACGTGGTTGGTTCGGTTGAGACCCTGGAGGCGGCGAAGCGGTGTTCGGCAGTTCGCCGAAACCATACGGGTTGTTCAGATCAAATTTGCGGTTGTGTGGATGCATTATTTTTATAAAAAGGTTGAGAGATTTTATAAAAATGACTGTTGAGTAGAAGAGAGTGATGTGAAAGTGGTGAAAATGGTGAGTTTTTTTTCATAAAGATGGGGTGATTGATTTTTAAAATAATGTTTTTTTTATTTTTTAAATTATATCGTTGGGGTCCAACGGCTACCTGCCACATCCAACCAATGCACGCTACGTCAACGAACTATAAACACAACGCCGGTGGAATCCTTCAAGGGCTTGAAAAAACGCCGTTAACGACGCGAGGGGACGGTGTGGTGTGTGCGACATGAAAGGGCATAAACGCCGCTCCTCCACGCCCACACCGTATGATCTAAGGTATGTTGTTGAAGATGCCTCAAAATGATTGGTTAATATTTAGCCAAAAAAAAACCCAAATGTCGCCCACTCCCGCGACCCCAACCAAGCTCCCTCTAGCGTCACTTTGATTGTGTTCGTCCCCAAGCCATGCTAAGGTGACACTAATAATAAAGCTCTATTTGGAGCCCATGACACAATAGACCAACTAGTAACTCTTCATACTCTATGGAAACACTTATATGTACATGGAGGTCTAATAGGTGAAAAACGACAAGACACACTACTATTAGTTTACACTTAAGTATACATATGATATTTCATTTATATAAATATATTTTATATGCTAGTAATTTGAGATAGGGATGTTTACGGTCTCGTTTGGCCGGTTTTAAAGGTACATATGGGTTGAATCGACACCTACAGTTTTGGATAGACATAAACCAAATCCGCGGGCTGTTTGCTGATTCGATCTTGACAATTTGAAAGTTTGGGCTGATTTATTAGGTTGTTATTATTTGAAACAAGTCACATGGGTAAGGATGAAAATGTGGAAAATAAAAAGACACCAAACATGAAAAAAGTCGTAGTTAAGGGTGAAATAAAACCATCTGATTTAACAGTTTCTGTTTTTCTTTTAATTTTTATGTTTAAACAAAACTAGGTAGATTTATCTGCGCAATGCGGCGGTATTTCAGCCGGTGTATTGATCTATTTTGTGACGGTACCGATACTCGTTATAGCAACCGAAAGCTAAAACAAAGAAGATTAAATTCGTGATGTGCCAAATGATATCAACCGATGTTTCACATCGATCAAAAAAAAGTGCATACCGATACAAACCTTATTTAGTCAGTATCAAATAGGTTCGTTTCATTATCGGTATGGTTTACGACAAAAAGAAATACATTATTCTGAACACAAGCCGTACGATTAATAATAATAATAATAATAATAATAATAATAATAATAATAATAATAATAATAATAATAATAATAATAATAATAATAATAATAATAATAATAAACTTGTTTACAAAAGTTTCATTACATAAAAGTTATCTTAAACCCAAAAAATTAAGTCATGTAACAAAAAAAAAATTAAAGTCGTGTAACGAAAAAAGTATTGTTGTTACATCTATAAAACTGAATATCGATATATTTTTCACTAATACCATACTGGCATGGTTGTTGTTCGGTCGGTATTGGTTTCGTTCATCTTGATACCTTTACTACACACGTCGTGAAAAACATCAAACACAACTGCATGTTTTTAAAAGAAAATCTAGCGAGTGTAGGTTATCGGAGAAAAATCAAATTAGTAAAAAGTTAAATGTGTTAAAAGCATATATTACATGTAGCATATGAGGTCTATATATATATATAATGAATCTATTATAAAGAGGATCAATCAATTGTGGGGAGGTTCGGCAAATCGAATTTCGAATATTCAATTTAAATGAATCATATTATTCAAATTTTGAATTTTTGTAGTTTGATTCAATTTCGATTAGTTACTGAATTCGAATCCAGCTTAAAATTTCTAATGATGGTTGATTTTGATTAACAATTCAATTTAATTATTGAATTCGATTCGAATTTTGATAAATTTAAATGAGCTCAAAATAAAAAAAAAATTACAATTAAATGAACTCGAAAATCTAATACATAACTCTAAGTTTACTTTTGTTCTTTAATGATGGTTGTCGACTAGAGTGGAACCGTGAGAGTGTAACACCCCAAAAGTAATGAATATAAAGATAAATGTGTGTGTATGTATGCTTGTATATCATGTGACACTAATAATGAACGGTAGCTAGGAACATTTGGACCTTGTTAAACACATATGAAATTATAACAAAAGAATAGGTTATAGTTCTAAAAAACAAATTTGAGAGACCTAAGTTGACCAAGATGAAACTAGATATTTTAAAACATCAAAAGTTGAAACAACACACCCATGTGTGTGTGTGTTTGTGTCGACTAGAGAAGAGAAAAAGGAGGGAAGCCTAAACCAACAAATTCTACAAATCGAAAGGCAAATCGGGGCTAAATCTCATGCATGAACTGAAAATATTGATCACCCAAACTAGGAGATCATAAGGTATGTTGAAATTTTGTGTTTGATGGAATAGTGAAACTGGACGAGCACCATGGTTTGCAATTCTTCAATGGATTGTGGAATTTATGGTGAAATTGATATATATGCATGCTTAAAGACTAACCCTTTTAAGAAATTATGAAATAAATGTTGTAATCAAGTGTTTGGATTTATAGTCATGTGTATGTAAGTAGGTTTTAGTGAAAGTATGAAATACATGAATCATGATGGTTAATTTATGCATTTGAAGTATGATAAACTGAACTCTAAATGTTAGTTTGATCATATTTAGCATATTGACTTTATAAGTTGAGAATATATGTTTTGATGATGTTTACTTGAATGAATAGAAGTAGCATAAAAATTCATGCCCACAAGGTGTTTGACAAAATGCTTGAGTGAAAATTTGATGTGAATAATGTATGGAAAATCTATGAAGAGAACCTTGTGATTGATTGTTGGAAGGTTTACATGCCATAGATATGAGTTATGATTTCTTAATGATAATTGGGTTGTACTCTTGAAGCAACACGAATGAAGCTTCGAGGGTCAAGCCGGGGCAGACAAGCAATCGAATGGAAAGCATTAAGGTACGTGGCTTTATGCTTCATTGTTTTCTTATTTGAGTTATTACGGTTGGTTTGATATGATGATTGTGAACAAGATACATATGAGTTTGGTTTGCTCATAAGTGATGGTATTCACAAGAACAAACCAAACGGGTCAAGGATTAAAGGAAAACGCAAACCAGGTAAAGGGAGCGTGAATAATTAAAGTAAAACGCTAACCGGGTAACGGGAGCGGGAATAAATAAAGTAAAATGCAAAGTGGGTAACGGGAGCATAAATAATGATTTCCGCATAAACCTGGGTAATGGGTTTAGTTCTAAGGGTGAATGTAAACCGGGTAACAGGAACACGAACTACGAAGTGATGAACCCCGGTGATGGGTCGTAGTCGAAAGAATGAGACTCCTTTAAATGAACTTGAAATAATTAAGTTCAATCACAAAAAGGTTGAACGGGTCAAACAAGTGTAAACGCCAACGGGTCAAACAATTGTAAATGCCAACGAGTGACGGAAGTGGCTTACGGCCTGAACATGTTTCCAAATTTCACTCCTTTGCTTTATTTTAAATTTTCTCATTGACGGTTTTAGTGTGTGCTTAAATTCTAATTGTTTTCATGGATAAAAATGTCAGGTAATTCCAGTTTAGGTGAGATGGAAAAACATCAAGCCAAACGAAGAACCAGACACTCTTCGAACGCTATCTTATTTTTTTTGTTAATATGTTATGATATGAATACAAGAACTTTTAAAACAAGTATTCAATTTTAAATCTTGTGACTTCTGGTTAAGTCTTGGATTATGTTAAATCCTTTTAGGTTATAAAATTTCAAATTTCATACATATTCGGAAGTTCTTACAGAGAGCGGCCCAAATGTTAGACGCTTAGCAATTTTAGAGTAATTGTGTATTTGATTGGATATTAAATGTTACTACTGGTTTCCACCCACATTTCGTAGAGGGGCAGAATCTAATGCCTCGTTTTTCACAGCTTTCTGTTTTTAGAAAGATTGTATCATATTTCTATTTTTGGAAACTCGTTTCCTTGTAACCGTATTTCGTTTTAAACCATTGTAAATACGAGACTTCGATCATAATGAAATGAATCTTTTATATGAAATGCACATCGTTTATACATTGTTTATTACAAGGACTGATAGAAAACACTGATAGCAACCACTTCTAAGCTAACCATTGCTATACAAGGACTGATAGAAAACACTGATGACAACCACTGCTAAGCTAACCACTGTTATACAAGGACTGATAGAAAACACTGATGACAACCACTGCTAAGCTAACCACTGCTATACAAGGACTGATAGAAAACACTGATGACAACCACTATTGGCCTTCAGCAGAGGTTTGCCTTGACAGACCTTTAGCTTTGATCTTCAGCAGAGGTTTGCCTTGGCAGACCTTGGACATTTAGACTTCAGCAGAGCTTTGTCTTCAACAGAGCTTAGCTATAACAGACCTTGGACATTTATTCCCCAGCAGAGCTTTACTTGTTTAATCCTTGCAATACTTCTTTTATTACAACACAAAACCTATGTTCACATACTTGTTTAACACATGTTTTCATGTTCTCTTTGCATCTTAGACCTCTTTAAATGTTGGTTTATTTATTAAATAACATATAACACCTGAATATACAACAAATATACACCTATATATATATATATATATATATATATATATATATATATATATAATATATATATACGGGTTGGGCAGATTCCGATCACAACCTTTGGGCCGGGTTTAGTTGTCTTGTTTCAGGGTTAATTATTCACTAATCATATTCAAAGCCTAATCCATCAAAACCCTAATCCATTCCCTATATAATGAGCACTTCTCCATCTTTATCCCACTTCTACAACTCTCTAACACCCTCAAAACACACTCAAACTCAGCTGAGTTTTTCAGCAACACCTCAGAATGTTCCAGCCATTAAAGTAAGTTTTAGCTCACTTCTCCTTCTAATTTCTTCTTGTTCTTTCTTCTGAAACACTTGGATAACCTGTAGGAAAGGTTTTCACAAGTTTGCTTGGGCAAACTAAGGTGAAATCTCACCATTTTTGAAGTCTAAAGTGCCTATAACTTTCTGCTTGTTTCATTTACTTTTTTATTTTCATGTTTTCTTCATTCTTTCTTCCTCTACAATGTTTGTAATGCCTCTAGGGATGTTACCATAGGTTTTCCATGGAAAATCAAGGTGGAACAATACCACTTTTAAGGCTAAAGCTTTCTGTTATGGAAGATGAATTTGTAAACTTTATTTAAACACACTTTTCTAGAAAAACTTGTGCTACTTGTGCCCCTAATCAAGTCCATTGTTAGGGAGCTAAGTCAAGGTTGTTTCATACAAATTAGGAGGTGTAAAATACATCTAAACTTTCTGATTTTGTAAGGGTTCTAACCCACAACTGTTGAGGCCATCCAAGCTTGACAAGGCTTGTGTTTTGGTGATGTGTGATTACTTGGAAGCCTTGGTTATCTTACTTTCAATCCTCCACCTCACGCCACTAAATTATGTTCAACCTTAAATTGAGTAACAAGGCTACGACACGTCCCCAAACGTTACCATGCTCGGGATGCACACACCTAGCTTGCTTACTTGGTTGATGCATAGTTTAGTGAAGTACTTCTTTCATTCATCCATGACCATCCGAATCGTCCATATGAAGGTTTGTGTATTGGTGAATCATATAACGAGGTTTAATGGATACTCATCATCCTACCTCCATGCATGACTTCTATGATTATCTATGAAATATATGATGAACTTAATATATATTATATAACATATACATAAGTAGACTTACATAACCACACTTTTGACAATGATCATATGGTTACTTGTCCTAACATTAGGTTATATTATCTAAGACCTGAACCTCT
Source organism: Scalesia atractyloides (assembly GCA_947069175.1). Classification (NCBI taxonomy): domain Eukaryota; kingdom Viridiplantae; phylum Streptophyta; class Magnoliopsida; order Asterales; family Asteraceae; genus Scalesia; species Scalesia atractyloides. The sequence continues at coordinate 69,968,186 of CAMTDV010000116.1, forward strand.
CGTTACGATTCTAATGGGCACTTAACCCATGAAATCAAACAACCCATACGGGATATATAGTGTCAAAAACGAGTGTTTAAGGCTAGATAATTACTTTCTTGAATACATACTTTTACATACTTTAATTCCGAATCTGAAACCTCCGTTATTATCCAAATACTTACACACCTACGTTTCCTCATATAGGATAACTCGGTGTTCCATCCTTCAAACTCTCCAACTCTTCACAGGATTACCAAATGAAACTTTGCAAAACCGTGAGTACACTCGAACACCCTTTCTGTTTTACACTTTTGGGTGCAATATGTTTAATCTATAAAAAATACACGCAATCACACCTATACTTTATGCAAACACAAACAATCCATCATACATGCTAAAGTACGTGATACATAATTTGTATTTTTGGAACATTCTTATGCGATTTGCTTGTCATTAACTTCGTACGAGCCTCTCCTTAACATGTATAGCGCTATAGGAGTAACGCACCGCCCGTAGTCGTGTGGTCATGTTAAGTCTTTAATTCTTGCGGTAAACAGAGGGTTGACTTGTAAAATTGCATGCCTTGATACATTAATCTAGTTAACTATTTTTGCCATGTGGATTCGTTTAAACCTTTTCATACATATGCTATATTAAACTTGTGTACTCGCCAATGCCTTGTGTATTGAACTATTCTTTTAAACATGTTGCAGGTTGCTGATGTTGACATTGATGAAACCTAGTAGGGACGACTTAGAAACGCATCTAGAATTACTAGATTTTATCACTGTATTATTATTACTTAGTTTTGGTTATACCTTGAGGTTTCTAATTGTTGTACTTTGAATTCTTGCGATGTACTTGACAATTTTATTTATGAATGAAATCGGTTTGAATTAAATATTGTCACCTTAGTGTTATGAAGTTTCGTGCAATCTATTTCATCTCACTCTGATGTCTCCGTCATCGGTTAAGGTGTGACACAGAATGATTTAATCAAGGTAATCAGCAACGAAAAGAGTGTACAAAACTTATACATTTGTTGGGATGCATGAAACCATCTTAAAAAATATCAATAAATGAAGCAAAAACCTGCACCCAAGTGAAACCGAGCTTTTTGTGGCTCAGAGATTCTAAAAATTGTGGTTGCAAGGCGAGTTACAGGTCGAAACCTACCATCCACCATCCTCATTAATTATCGAAAATAATATTGAACTCATCACAGCCAAGCAACAAAATGCCTAATCACAGCGAAGCAACAAAACACATAATCATGTTCGTGTGATGGTTCATAGGATAACATGAGGTGTACTAATGAACAAACATAACACGTAGACTGAAAACCGAAGGCCGACAAAATGGTGTATAACCAAGCCAACAATGAACCATCACATATCTCTGATGAACCAATCGTCATCGTCAACCAGTGCAATACACAATTTCAAGGGCATCATATCAAATTAAGGCTATGGTACATTGGAGGCATACTCTCGGATGAGATTAGTCTCGTCGGAGAGAAAAAAAGAAGCAAAAACCCCAAAGGTTCAAACATAACAAAAAAATGTAAACCTTGTTCCAAATATGGAATCCTAAAAGATTTAGATAACAGTGAACACATAAACCACCCAAACATGGAAATCTTCAACTAAGGTTTCTCGTATGCAAAACGACGGCTTAAGCTACGCGTATACAACCGCCTACGGAATCGTTAGAAACCGTTGATTGTATTGTCGGCCGGAAACATATACGATTACATCAACCCAAACAACAAAACTCACCTTTGGCCACCGACATCGACAAAAGAAACCAATGAGAGAGAGAGAGAGGTATGCAGTGGTAGAGAAAGAAGATATCAGCGGTGGAATAGTGTTTTAAAGAAAGCAATGGTGGAGTGGGGTTTAAAAACCTCAAAAAAACCTAACGTGTCCTAAGGTGTCACATAGCCGGCACAACCACCACCAACCATCAAAATCAAAGACCCAAACATAGACAGCACACCATATTACATTGTTCAAATTATTGGGCTTTTAATAGTATGTATATGAGACCCAAATGTTAGAACTTTTAACTATTATAAGTCATTTTCGTAAATATTGTGTGGGTACTCATATATATAAAATAATGTGAGGAAGTGTATGCCTATTTAAATGTGTGTGTATTCATAATTTGAATTCTAATCGTATTGAAAATCACAAATTTATATTGCATTCGAAATTTCAATTACTGAATTCAAACCAAATTCTAGTAGCCATAAATTAAATAGAACATAGAAATTAAATTTTGTATGAATCAAATTTAGAGTTTTTTAAGTCTGGTTGGAATAAACACCCTTAGATGAGAGTGTTGTTAACCATTTTGCAAGAATGCCACTCCATCTAAAAGGACATTTATATTATTAGAGAATGTATATATTAGAGATGAGCAAGTGGTACCGGGTACTGGTTCGAAACTGATACTAGTATCGAAATTCCCGAACTGGGTTGATTTTCGGCACCAATTCAGCACCAACATTTAGCGTTTTTTTGTACCGGTCCAGTATGGTACTGTTTCGGTACCGGTATTTACCGAATTTACACTCAGATATTGGTCCGTAACGTACCAGGTATTTTCGGTACCGATACCAATTTTTTGGGATTTTCGGTACCGGGTATTTTCGGTACCAGTTGATACTGAGCTCATCCCTAATATATATTAATATCTTGTCAGTCCAGTTTAGCTAAAAGAACCAGGGGTCGAATTTTCTAAAACGTGATTCACAAATCAAATCATTTTATTACTAAAGTGAACCAAAGTGAACCAAATCGGCCGATTTGACTTGGTTCAAGCGGCTTGGATGGTCTAACTGTTTTTCTAACATCTCTAACTTGAGAAACTCGTCTAAATTGAGTGTCGAAGTGTCCACTAGGTGTCAACCCCATATACCCTTGGTTGGCAATTAGCACCACCAACTATGCTCTTTAAGAAATACCACCGATCATGTTATTGAAGAGATATATAAATATCACAAGTTTTTTTTTACTTTACTATTCTCATATTGGGTTTATATAGTCCAATAGTTTTAATAAAGGTCAAATTCTTTTCACAATAATTTTTTAAACACTTTTGTAAATTTCTAATAGCTTAATAAAATATATTTTTATCTTTACACTACTAAGTTTGTTCTCTCACATATACACACAAAAGCAGTAAGTTCTATTTTTTTTACACATATCCCACTCATTCTAATAAATATTAGTCTATATATTTCGTGATGAATAAACTAACCTAAAAGCCTCAATAAATGTCTTTTAATTATTTTAAAATTTGGAATGTTAGCATGTGCATTTAAAGAATTATTATAATTATATTTTGGTTCTCCAAAAGCAAGACATAAATTGACTACTTAATATTCATGAATTTTATTAGGTATGCCAATTAAACTTTATCGGTTGTATAATTAGAATCTAACAACTATATCTATCATATGATTTATAATAAATTATTTCCCAATATTAGATAAAGTTAAACAAAACTTTGGAGTTAATGAATTGAGAGTTTTGTTTTTTACTAACCTATAAGAATATTTGTCATTTATAAGTTTTTGTGTTATGCGTTTTCATTAGGGGTGTTAATGATGACATATTGGTTGCAAGAGGGGTGATAAAGTGAGCAAATTAATCGCCATAACCTATAACCAAACCATATTAATCAAATCGCTACTAACTGACAACCTACATGACTGATGGTTATGTTACAAAACTTTGTTTAACCGACCAATCAGTTATGGTTATGGTTATGAAGCTTTGGTTAACCGATATAACAATAACCAAACCTCACTTGAATTGTTAAGTCTATACAAAGGATTTATGTTTTACGTTAGCTAAATTTAGGTTTTTTATTAAGCTAAATGTATGTTAGTAACAAAATGATCTTGATGTAGATGTCCTTTTTATCTTGATAAAGAATTGAGATGTTATGATTGTAATATTTCTTTTTGTTGAGAATTACCTTATTAAAAGGAATCCGACGTTGTTAGTTTAACTAAAAAGTGTAGTACTGATTATTATATAAAAAAGATCCAAGCTAAGTCCAAACCATGCACCCCCCTAATGCACACCATTATTTATTTCAAACCTTGATTGGTTAATTAACCGAAATTAATCAAAACCGAACCATAACCGACTTCATAATCGATTATCTGTAACCGCAGTTCGGTTATGATTATGAAATTCCATAATCGAAGCTAGCGGTTGTGGTTAATGGTAAAAACCGAACCAAACGGACCTATGCACATCCCTACCGAACACATAACATGAAGGCACCTTAACGAGCATGGAGTGGGGGCTTGGTGAGGATGACAGGAGTAGGGCATGGGGAGGGAACGTGATTAGTGGTTGGTTAAACAATGAATGTAAAGGGGAGGGGACACGAAGAGGGATGTTCACCATTACAAGGTTTGGAGATGAGAAATGTGATAGCCTTTGTGTCCTACATGAAGCTCACGTGGCATCACTTTTCATCTTATCAACCTAGTCAAGAAAATGAAATTAGACAAGCATATTTGCTTAGAGGTTCATGTCAACCTAAAGGGAAAATTTTTTTTTCACAAACATGTATTGGTAATGGTGATAAGTTAAGGCATTGTAAATGAGAACGTTTGGGATTGAATCCAGAAGTTGAAACCGGATGTGGAAATAATCTAGAACTGGAACTTGCAAGAGTCGAAGATACACGTTATAGCCCTCACGAAAAAATACTTCTTCATTTGCTTGCTTTATATCCTTGTGTTATTGACGTTCTTGAATATATAGAAACTTTGGCATGAGATGATACTCACAGAAGTCAAGCACATGGACTTCAAATATACATGAAAAGTTTTAAGTTTGTATTTTATTTACATTTGATAAGCATATATTGGGAGTTACTAACTCACTGTGTGCCGTTCTTCAAAGAAAGAATTAAGATTTATGAATGTAGTTGGGCTGGTTTGATCAACCAAAGAAAAATGACAAAGGTATGGACTTAAAGGCTTTGACTCACTTTTGAAAAAATGTTACATCCTTTTTGTGACATATATGATATTGAGATGATTAACATGGGAGACGAGTATGTTGACCCAAATATAGAAGAATAATGACCAACATCACTAATCGTCACCATATGTGGTTAATAATTTCAATACGGTTCTCGATATGCAAATTCAAGAGCTTGGAAACCGTTATAACGAGGTAAGCGTTGACTTGCTTTTGTGTATGAATTCTCTGAGCACATGTTATAATTTTATTGCCTTTAGTAAACTAAACTTACTAAGTTGGTCGAGATGTATCCGTATGATTTTACTTTTGATAAAAAGACAAGCTTATGTATGAAATCGGTCACTACATTTCTAATGTGAAAAAAGATAGTCGGTTTGACAACCTAAATGGGATAAGTGATCTTGCCAAAAGGATGGTGGAAACAAGAAACACATTGGTTATTAGTTGTTCTATCGTTTAATAAAGTTATCACTAATTTTACCGGTTGCAACGGCTAGTATTGAAAGAGGTTTTTCTTCAATGAAGCATATGAAGGGGGAATTGTGTAATAAGATGGGTCATGGATGCATGAACGATTCATTCATTTGTTACATTGAAATGAAGTTCTTACAACAAGTTTCGATCGACAACTAAAAAGATGAAAATTCGTAGAGAACACCTGTCGGTAATTCTTTTATTTGTAAAATGTTTTTTCTATTATTTTATTATGTGATGAACATTACCGATCTGAACCTTCGAACCGACCAAAATTTTATGTTAAGTCATATGAAATTAAAGATCTAAAATATTGAACCCTCGAAAAAAAATATGTATCGATCACTATATCACTATTTGTAACTATTATAAATTTGAGTGTTTGCTAGTTATGATTCAATACCGAATATAACGTGATTAATATGTGGTGTATATATATTGATTAATATGTGGTGTATCTATATTCTCACTATGTTGTAGAAAAAGATATATAAATCGTCTGTTTGGTGAAAACGATAGATGGCGTCCTTCTTTAGATATCTAAAATCATTTATAGGTAAACCAGCTACTTTCAAATTTTAATGTTTTCACTGTGTATTTAGACTTTTGCTCTTTTAAGTTTTAATGTTTTTCACTGTGTATTTACACTTGTGTTCTCTTGTACTTCACCACAAGTCCCACCCACTGGTTAACTTTACAGAAATGCCCATTTTTATCCTTTATAAATTTAAAATTTTATCATCTATATAATTTAAACGGAATTTTTGAACCTTAAGAATTGTTATATAACTCCAATACTATTTATTATATAAATTAACTAGAATGTAAATTTCAAAAATATTATAGAATTGTTTTATCCCTTATTAGAAGGGAAAGAAAGAAAATTCACTTGAGTCAAGAAAACACAGAAAAATCTTATATAACAAACTTTTTTTTCTAAAAAAAATTAGTGAACGTAAGTTACATATTATTGAACGTTTTGAGCAAAACAAAAAAGCGCCAAGTAGGTTTCTTTCTAAAAAAATTGAAATTCAGTTTTTATCGCATATATATATATATATACATATATATATATATAGGGTGAGGTTCAACTACAAGTTCATTTTTCTACAAAGTGTACAAAGTCATAAAACACCACAATTCAGCCATAAAACACACTCAAAAACCCACAAATAACTGAGTGGAGATCACTAAAACACAATATCCAAACCCTAAAAGTCCATAAGAACTTCAAACACATCATCGTAGAACTATGAATATATAACACAACATGATAATCAACATAAAACACACTAATATTAGTCATTCGATAATCAAAGACTTATTTTCCAAAACACAACACAAAACCCACAAATATGGCGTTTTAGTAATCTTCACTTTGTTATTTGTGAGTTTTGAGTGTGTTTTATGATTGACATTATGGTGTTTTATATAAAAAACCACTCGGCGCTTTTGTTTTGTTTTTGTTGCTCAAAACGTTCGATAAAATGTAACTTACATTCCCTATTTTTTTTAGAAAAAAAGTTTGTTACATAAGCTTTTATTAAATTTTCGTAACTCATGTGAGTTTTCTCTCAATAATTACCCTATCCCTTGTAATACTTATATAAATTTCGTTCAAAAATTACTTATATATATTATAATATAGTTATGTGAATCTTAATATGTTTTAAGTTTTATATCAATGGTGTAATGTGTAAATTCATAGACTCTTATACATTATATGTGTATACGCTCATTTTCATATATTTTAAAAACTAGTAAATTTCATCGCGTGTTACGGCGGGTTTGAATTGTAAAGCAACCCGAATTTGTACCGTCTAATAAAAACATATTATATTCGATCCGACTTGTTTTTAAACAAAACTTACGCCAAAACGTAGACAAACTAAAACACACGTAAAAATAAGCACAAAAACGTATTATATTTTATACAACTTTTTTGCAAAAGAAATTTACGTTGAAACGTTAACAAATTTTAACTTATACCAACATGTACATAAAAATAAGTACAGAAGAAAATTAAGTTTTTTATGTTGCAGAATGGTACGCCGCATTGTGACAACATCGAAACGTAAAGTAACTTGAAAACGTAATACATTTAACCCGACTTGTTTTAAAACATAATTTATATCAAAATGTAAACCAATTAAAAAGAAACGAAAAAAAGCACAAAATCGTATTATATAGCCTACCCATTTGAAGAAAAAAATTACAATAAAACGTAAATTAACCTGAATTTATATCAATATGTACATAAAAATAGGCAGATAAAAATTGAGTACAAAGTTTTTAGAAGATTGAGGAGTTATAAAATGTTAAATATTAAAGCGTAAAAGTAAAAAAGAAAGCTAAAAGCTAACTAACAGAAAAAATTGTAAAACATATGAAATCAAAAAATAAATGAAAATATTATAGTTACGCATATGTAAGTTCAATTTGTAGGTATATAGAATAGAATATCTAGCGGAGATAAAATGAAATCAAATAAAGTGTGGGGAAACAGAAAAATATGTTTTAACTTTATCGTTTTTATTGAAACGTTACGTGCAAGTGTATTTTACAATTATAAACATAATATTACACACCTTTTAAATTAGTCACTTCACTATGTATCTAAACTAGTTGATGACTCATTTGTGTTGCGGGATGATATGCCAAATAATTCTTAATCAATTAAAAAAGTACTGTTAAAGTTTTGCTAGAAAAAAAAACTAACTAAAATGATGACAAAACCGTAATTTTGAGCTCGGGGCAAAACTGTAATTTGTTAGGACAAATGATCAAGTGTTAGGCAGCTCATTGACACGAAAGAAAATTAAATCGAGTCAACCAATTAAAAGAAAACATTTCTATAGTTTTGCTAAAAAAAAACTAAAACGATGTCAATAATGTAATTTTTAACTGAGGGTAAAGTTGTAATTTTTGACTGGAGTAAAATCGTAATTTGCCAAAAGCTAAAGTGATGGCGATACTGTAAATCTGAACAAGGGGCAAAAATCACAATTTTTCACAATGGTAAATTCGTAATTTTGATTTTGGGCTAAAATAGTAATATACCCGGACCAATGGAGGAGTGTCTGACAACAGCGTGGATTTTGAACTAAGGGTAAAATCGAAATTTTAAGCTGAGGACAAAACCATAAGTTTTTATTGAACTGGGGGCAAAATCAAAATTTTGAACTGAGAGCAAAATCGTATTTTTGAGTTGGGGGCAAAAGCATTATTTTATTTTAAACTGGGGGCAAAAACGTAATTTTGAACTGAGGGCATAAACGGGGGCAAAATCATATTTTTGAATTGAGAGAAAAATCGCAATTTTTAAGCTGGCGCAAAACCATAATTTAATTTTGAACCGGAGGCGAAATTGTAATTTTTAGGTAAGGGCAAAAGTATAATTTTATTTTGAACTGAGGGCAAGAACGTAATTTTGAACTACGTAGAAAAATGTAATTTTTAACTGTGGATAAAATCGTAATTTTGAACATATCGTAAATTTTTTAGCTAGGGCTAAAAGCATAGTGTTATTTTAAACTAGGGACAAAAACGTAATTTAAATTGAGGATGAAACCATAATTTTAAACTGGAAATAAAATAGTAAATTGTTTGGTTCAATAGGTAAGTACCAGGTAAATTGCCTGACACTATTCTCTAATCTTCTAGTTGTATACGTAAGGAATACGAAAAAAAACTATTAACTAATTTTGTATTAATTATATTATTAATTATTAATAAAATATACAAAGATAACATTTGGATTAAAAATTGCTACAAATAAGTTAAGATCGTGAGGGGAGCGGGAATAGAATGATTTTTGTTCCCTTTTCTCTTTCATCTCTCAATATTTTCCCACCAAGATATTTTCCACAGTTAAAATGTGTGAAAAAAATGTGAGTCAAACCAATAAAATGATTACATTATTCATTTTATTATTCAATTTTAGTCTTAATCAAACTTTTATCTTATTTCATGTCCAAATAAATGTGTATTTTCATTTGTGAAAGATACCATACACAATATATCTAAATAAAGCTCACAAGAGAGATGATATGATAGTAGGGTGTCCTTTTTTTTTATTAATATGTGAATAGTTTAAATCTTTATACGTATAAAAGTAATTAGGAATATACCAGTTTGTAGTTAAAAAAATATTTATGTAAGTATCTGGATGATTTTCTCTAGAGAAGGTCATTGGTTGGAGTATCGTTCGTGACTAAATGTCATGCGTGAGCCAGAGGTTTTATTATAGTGGGTCTTCCGATGGTGGATTTCCTCTGGAATTGATGATAGGTTAGGTCATCAACGCTACTTGTGATCGCGAACGTAAATAACCTTTTACATATGGGTGTAGGCCTAGCTTTGCTAAATAAAAAAAGAAAAAAAGAAGTAAGAACACCTAACCGATATTTTTTAACCAAGGGAAAAAGGGGACATTCCGATAAAAAACATCGGCTTTTTTGGAGTACAGAGTGTTGCTTTAGTGGCTGGCAACCAACTCGTCTTTTTCATCTTTTCTTTTTCTTCCCTTTTAGCTAAGCTGACCCCCAATTCGTGCGATCCATTTTCACACTTTTTTTAACCCTCAAACCATTCAAGATTTTTCATCTCCTAAAAAGCCTGCACCTTTACTGTCCTCCTTTGATTCCCTTTGTTTGATTCTTCATGTTTCACTAATTCTTTAATTGGGTCTTGTCTTTTTCATATTTAATTCAATTCAGCAGTTGGGGTTTCAAGATAATTAAGGTAAGGTCTGCTGTTGTATTTGCTTAATCAATTGTAATGCTTGCTTGTTGACCATTATGTTATTATAAGTTCATTCAATCCTTGAAACAAAGTTATTGGTTTCTATGCAAGTCCACATTTAAATGTGTGCATAGTGGTATATTCTTGTATTATTATAATTAAAAAAGGTTTATGCTTGTTTGTTGCTTATTGATATAGTGGTCCATTTAAACTCTCACCAAGATCATTTTTGGCTCTTTTTACAGGTACCCATTTATTGGTAAAACAAAGATTTTGCGGATTTTGGGCTTAGATCTTGAAATTTGGTTCCAACCTGTTTATTTCAAGAAATCTTGCAAACCATCTCTTTGATTTCTGGCTGGCCCTAGAATTGTTGTTAATCTTAGAAATCAAAATTATCAAATACACCCATTTTGCACTAGATTTTGCTGTGATTTTGGGTACTTTAATCAGTTAATCTGATTAACAAAAACAGGGGATTTTAGCCTTTAGGTGTGAAATCTTTTGGGTGTTCACAATGAAGTTTATGAAACTTGGATCAAAGCCAGATTTGTTTCAATCTAGTGGCGAGAATACGCGGTGAGTTTCAATTCATTTTCTTGTAATTTAATCTTTAACTTTATGTATTGTAGCATATGATTGATATGTTCATCGTTAAACTTCAAATCCCAAATCTTAGTTGTATCAAAACTTTTGTTTTTTCTTTATGATTAGGTATGTAGCAGCCGAGCTCGCTACTGACATCGTTGTAAACGTTGGTAACATCAAGTTTTATCTGCACAAGGTATGCAAATTGCACAATAAGTTTTAGAATCATACTCATTAACAATTTAACATATGAAAACACTTTGGATGCAGTTTCCGCTTTTGTCAAAAAGTGCCCGTTTACAGAACATGTTAGCGATTTCAAGCGATGAAAACACCAACGAACTTGAACTCCACGATATACCAGGTGGGCCGGGCACATTTGAAATATGCGCAAAGTTTTGTTACGGTATGACAGTCACGCTAAACGCATACAACGTGGTCTCGGCTAGATGTGCTGCAGAGTATTTAGAAATGCACGAAAGTGTAGAAAAAGGAAATCTTGTTTACAAAACCGAAGTCTTTCTGGACTCGAGCATTTTCAAAACGTGGAAAGATTCGATTATTGTTTTTCAAACTACAAAATCGTTTCTTCCGTGGTCTGAAGAACTAAAAGTTGTTCATCGTTGTTTGGATACGATATCTTCAAAAGCTTCGATGGATCCTTCTAGAGTTGAATGGTCGTATACTTATAATAGAAAGAAAATATCGAATGAAAATGGCACCGAATCGCCACTTTATAACGGTGTTAGGAAACAGTTAACGATTCCGAAAGATTGGTGGGTTGAAGATTTGTGTGATCTTCATATGGATCTTTATAAAAGAGTCATAATAACGATTAAGGTGAAAGGAAGAGTAAGCCTTGATGTTGTTGGTGAATCTTTAAAAGCTTATTTGCACAGGAAGTTAAAGAAAGGGGATGATGTAAAAAACCGTTTGTTGATCGAAACGATTCTCTTTTTACTACCAACAGAAAAAAATAGTGTTTCGTGTGATCTTTTGATTCAGCTGTTGCAAGAATGTGTTCGATTAGATTGTGGGGAAACACAAAAGGATATATTGGTCAAACGGATTGGTCAACAGCTGCAGAATGCATCAGTTGCTGATCTTGTGAATGTTGATGTTGATTTGGTTCAAGAACTCGTGAAAACGTTCATGATGCAGGATCAGGTTGCTGATCACGGTGATGAACACGGCTTTCTAGAAGTCAAGTTTGTTGAGTCCGGAGCGAAACTCAAAGTCGCTAAGCTTATCGATTTGTACCTCGCTGAAATCGCTAGAAACCCCGATTTACCACTATCAAAGTTTACCGATCTTGCAGACATGGTGTCAACTCTATCCCGGCCTTCGCATGACGGAATTTATCGTGCAATCGACATGTTCCTTAAGGTAAATGACTAAATGCAAAAAAAAGTCTTATGTTACTTTTGACTTTTTACGATAATATAATCTTGAATTTTGTAGGAACACCCCGGGATCAGTAAAACCGAGAGAAAGAAACTATGCAGATTAATGGATTGTCGAAAATTATCGGCAGAGGCTTGCATGCACGCTATCCAAAACGAAAGACTCCCGTTACGTGTCGTGGTGCAGATCCTATTCTTCGAGCAGATGCGGGCCTGCGCGACCGGGAGCTCAAGATCCGCCACTACAAATACCGAAGAGGAGTGGGATTCGATGCCAACAAGTGAAGAACTGAAGACGTTAAAAGGGGAATTAGCGTGTTTAAAGATAAACGAAGGTGGGAACAGTAACCAGAAGTCGAAGGGTATGCATCTTAGGTCGTCAAGAATATTATCGAAACTGTTTTCTGGCAAAGATAAGGATAGTGATAATGAGAGTTCGGATACGTCAGAGAGTCCTTGTTCCACAAGTGCACGTGAAACGAAGACGAATACGCCTTCAAGGAGTAGGCGGCATTCGACGTCTTAATGGGTCCGTAGCATGATTGTATTAAGTTTGTAGAATTTTAGATTGTAGCCATGATGTTGTTCCTGTCAGACATATGTTCAAGTTTTACACGTATTATCAATTTCTAAGCAGTTACATCCTCTGATTTATATCAAAAAAAAAATGCATGCTAACAACTCATTAGCACCAACTGAATAGAAGCTGCTATAGTATGTTTCTTTACTATTAACATGTCTCTCAAGCTAAACATTGGTATAGACGTTTAACTTGATATATAATACGAAAAATCAAATCCGAAAATTGAACAATAAACACATTCTAACGGTTCCCAACTCCAAGAGTGATTGATATATTACAAATGATTGTTAAGGCTCAAGATATCTTCTAGAGCCCAATAACGTCTATTAGGCCCAGGGGTTTATAATATATATTATTCTTAGCCCAACAAAGGTTGCCAAGCCCAGATCCAGGTTTAGGCCTAGACCACTCCCCATTAGAAAGGCTATAAAGGCATCCAAACTAGTGAGTTCACAGACCCATCTCTCCTACCCACAACAAAAAATTGCCCACATGAACCCCCCCCCCTCCTTCAAGGATCCTCAAGTTTCACGTTGAATACCCGGGAATCCATCCCCCTCCTCCATATCACGTCAGTGGAGGCGCAAACGCTTCCATTGGAGATGTTATAACTGTTTGCGAAGGACCTAGTCTAGTCATCAATACACACGCGACCCCGCCACAACTCAAAAATTGCTAAAAACCATAGCCGCCACCATAGGCCCCACTCGCAAGAACCTTCTGACAGTGGTGGAACTAGAATGAAAAATCAGAGGGGGCCGGATTCTCAAATCCAAATCAGTGGGGGCCAAACTCTTAAAAATCCAATATTTTACACTACAAAATATTCAGAAATTTTCGATAAAAGTAACACTACGTTCAAAAAATAAGTGGGGGGGGGGGGGCAGCGCATCCCTGGGCCACTATTAACCTATGCCACTGCTTCCGACCCCTAGCAAAAAAAAATCTGCTCTCACCATGGTTAGTAGCAAAAACAATCTACTCTCTAAAACTCTAGCCTCCACCATAGGTTGCTTACAACAGTTGCTGAAAACCCTAGACGAAACAACCTACTCTCAATAGGGTTAGTAAAAGTAACAACCTCCCTTAGTCGTTGTTGAAACGTTAGCAGAAACAACATGCTCTCATCATGGTCTAGAACTTGCTCTCCTTGAGGTCTAGTAAAAGAAACAACCTCTGCTAGAGTGCTAGCCATCACCACATGTTACTTCTTAACGTCAGCCTTTTTGTCGATACAAACCGACCATAACAAGACTGCTCTAGCCAACACCCAATGTTGCCGTAGGATCTTGTAGAAAACATTAAATTAAATTCTCTTTACATTTTAAGAGACAAGACGTTCCTGTCCTTAGCTTGCAGGGGAATATTAGACATGCTATGTTATCATTATCATGGTCTAGATGGTATTTATGTGTAACATCTGAAGATATCTTTTTGTAATTTGTAATTTGTAATCTAACTTTATATATAGAGCCCCTATATAACCCTATTAGACACACAATCATTAATATACATTGTTCTTCATGGTTTTATCTAGTACCATAAAAGAAAATCCTAAACTAAACGCTCTAATGTAAACTAAGCAAATCTTTGAATAGTGATTTTAAAATTTGAAACTATTGTAATGTGAAACCACGGAGTGAGATGAACGAGATTGTTTAAAACATCAAAACGAGCTATTTGTGACAATTATTTAATCAACAAACTTTCATTTCATTTCACACTTAAAAGAGATACATTGTTTCATAAAGAGAAAGTACAACAACTTGGATCTAACATGAATAAACATAAAAGAAATACATAAAGTAAAGTTTGGGTGCGAGTCTAGTTCCACTCTAAGTAGATTTCTTAAGATTTCATCATCAATTTCCTACAACATGTATTAAAGTAATTTTCAACACATAATGGTCTGTGAGCATACAAGTTTGGTTTACATAGCATACGTATAAAAAGTCTCAAATCTAACATGACAATTTGTATACTAAGTTATATATCATACTAGCATGCATCAACTATAAATCAAAGCAAAGTGTCAGCTAGCGTAATCTTATCACTAAAGTGAACAAACCGTTGTGATAGAATACTTAACAATGACCCCAAAACAGGCGGTGTGCTACTCTTATAGCGTTATACATGTTAAGGTAGGCTTGAAAAGTTAATGACGAATAGTACGCATAAATGTATTCTAGCATGTATAAACATATAGTATGACAAGTAGCATGTTTAGTAGATTGAGTGTTTGTATAAGATTGATTGTGTGTATTTGTGAGTTAGTAATTTACACATGTTGCAACCCAAAGGGAATTAAAATTAAAAGGGTTCAAGTATACTCACGGTTTGCGTAGATAAATCCACAAAGAACGAGTGTGTTGATTTCGGGAGGATGGAACTTCATCAAATTATCCTAAAAGGATGAACAAAGTTGTGTAACTTCTTGGGAGTTCGATGATAGGCAGGCATGCATTTGGGAAGTTAAACACGAAAATACATAAAATATATCTTGTTAGATACTCATTTGGAAACCATTTTTGTTAGTGTTCTTCACGAGTGTTATACTCATTGGAAGCCCAAAATGAGGAGGCTAAAACTAAGATAAGTTCCACCTTACCACAACATTCAACGATTATTTTGGTTGGTATCATGGTTTCAGATGAGATAGTATGTAAAAATTGGATTGTCATGCATGGTGAGGATGATTCATTTAACCCTTAAGTTCACCAATGCACAAATCATCACATGGATGATTTAGTCGGTCATGAACATAAGTACAAGAATGTAAAAAACTTATCTAATTTGTCACACCCCAACCCGCAGCGGAATAAAAGTCGAGGCATGATTGGGTTATCACCAAAGCTCATGATATTTGCTAATAAGTTTCATACCTATTAAATTGAAATTAAATTCAAATATCCAACACAAAATTCATACAAACACAAACAATAAACCAAACGATTGTTCCAAACGAAATAAATTGTTTATTCTTCTAAGGTCATCCTATGTGTTTCTTTCCTCAGCTTGTTCACCTGTATCATGCGTAAAACAGAAAATTTGTGTCAACAAAAGTTGGCGAGTGAACCTTGATAAAACAATTAAATGATTGAATTATATTGTTGTTTAAATAAAAAGAGTGCATGAATCACACGTGAACAAATGTATATATAACCAATCACCAACCACATTGTATGAACACATGACATGATAAATGATGTATTTGAGATCAAGGCTCAATCAAACGGAGCCGATCTAATGAGGCACCTGATGCTCAACCCGTATCCCATGAGCAACTGATGGGCCTAATGAAATGATTGCACTGAAATGATAAAATGTATCCATGTAAACCGCATAACAAGAATACACATTTGATCACGAATGATATTAGCACAAGTGTTAAATAAAATTAAGGAAATTGTACGACACATGATACACCCCAAAGCATGATCAAAACGGGAAATTTGTAGAGATTCACTCACCGTGGGTGCGTATTCTTGAGTGGAAATGAGAGCGCACGAGTTGCGGATTTAACCGACGAGGAAATCTAACCTAAAAATAATAACGCGATAACTTGATAAATAAATAAACTAATATTTCGATTAAAACCCTTGTTTAGGTTTTTAAATTAATTTAGGGAGTTTTATTGATATATTAAACCCTTAGAATATGTATTTCTTTTAACAATTTACTTGATTTTTCAATTAATTAATAAGCCATAAAATAAATAAACTAAAAATAACATAATATATAAAAAATGTTGTCAGGCTGACAGGCAAGCGGTTCGATTGATTATAAGCATGCGTGTGGTGAGGCTCAAACTCGTGACCTCTCAGTTGCGTGCACGCAGCTCTTCCAACTGAGTTACGTGTCTAACCCGGAAGAATCATGATTTTAGTTATTCTTATACTCTTCTTAGGTTTATTCAAATTCATTTAAATTTAAAAAGAATAAACTGGATCGAACCGGACGCACACCAAGGGTTTCAAACCCAAGATCTCTGCTGTAACTTGCACCCAGCCCAACCAACTGGGCTGGGTGTCTAACCCGTTAATACTTGAAATTTAATTATATTTATATACTGAATATATTGATTCAGATAAGGTAGATTTAAAAAGGATTTTATAGTGGTCCGACCGGTAGACGCTTGGACTCGAACCAGGTGTCCTGGGTTTAGGTTGCACTGGGTGCTTAACCTGTTTGACATCTTAATCATAAAATATATATACAGACCCAGTACTTCATTTTCTTCGCTGAGTTTGAACCAACACATACCCGCCCAATTTAATCCTTGAACATTAAGCAAAAATAATTAAAACAAATCAAGATAAGGGAAACAAGGGTTCTACCGATTAAGTGGGCAGATGGGTGACTAAGTTCCGGCAACCGGATGTGTTTCGGCGAGAAGATTCCGGCGACCACTGATGAAACAAAGGGGGATACCCAGAGCGGCGATGTATTGCGTCTGGAGCGAAGAGAATTGGGCGAGTTACGGTATGGAAAAGTGCTAGGTATTTATAGGTTGATCGAGGTGGGTTGTGGTTTCGGTTTTTGGAAACCATCTCTGATGATTTCCAATCTATTGCGAAGGTGACAGCCTGCCTGATTGAAATTTGCCAAAAATAACCCAAGCCAGCTGTTCGAAGGATTCGAAAGAAAAGAAAGGAAAGGTGCGATGATGATGGATTCGGTTATACTTGCAGGTTCCAACTCAGTTTCAACATAAAAGTTTTAAGTTTCTAATGTTTGCACATCTAGTGTATGCAGCGTAGTGGTGTTTGTTGTGCGTGTGAAACCGGGGGAACCCGGGTTCGATCCCGGTTCACCCCTTGTTTTGAGGTTTTCAATTTATTTTGCCTATTTTAAATTAAATAACTTATTTAAATATAAATATTTAATATTTAACTGATTATTATATTATTTCATTAAACTTTAATTATTAATTAATTTTTAAACATTGAATTTCATCATTATAAATAGGTAGTATTGCAAACAATAACTAGATAACTAAACGACGTAAACAATTTATACTTTGATTGATAAAAAGAGGCGGGTTTTCGAAACCCGGTTTACACAAATGTTACATAATTCACCAAGCAACCAAGTGGGTTTAACTAGACGAGTGCTTCCAACATGATAATGGTTGGAAACTTGGTGTAGTTTTTCCACTTTGATTACTTAAAAGCTACTTAGTGACTTAGATTATTTGAAATGTGAACTTAGAAGCACAACATTACTATAACAATCTTCAATCCAAACCTATCCAACATAGCGATTTGCTGGCAACTTGAAGATGTCCCCAAAGTTTTAAAGAAAATGACCAAGTATATAAGTATCAATCAAAACAGAAAATAAACCTAGCTTTGGACCTCAAAATGGTGATGTACCAACTTGGTTTACCATGGTAAACTTGTGGTAACATTCCTAGAGGTTATCCAAGTAGGAAGAAATCAAGGAATAAGAAGAAGATGAGAGAAAAAGTGTTCAAAACTCACTGTTTTGAACATTGGTATAATCTGCCAACACTTCAACGTTTTGAAGATTTGGGAAGATTTGAGAGTGATTAGAGAGTGTGGAAAGTGTGGAGGAGAGATATTTATAAGTGGGTATTAGGGTTTAGTGTTCTAATGAGTTAGTTGAGAGTTAGAGTGGTTGGAAAGGTGAAAATCGGACTTAAATCCGAGCTGGTGGAAATTCTGCCTGCCCAGACATGCTTGCGGACTGTAAGGCATTCCAAAATTTAAAAAAATCCATTTTTGGCCGCTTAACTTGTTAATTTATGCAATGTCTTTAACATGTAATATGCTTTTAGGGCTTTTTAAGACATGTATAAGCATGTGTATGAATAATATTCTGAACATAAAGTAAACATAATGTATGTCTCGGGTTTGTATAAAAGGCGCATATTCGTGATTGATTATGTATTGTGCATGTATGAATAAAATGCAATTTCCATCATGATCAAAGTCTCAAGATTAAAAGGATTAAAATGAAATGAAATGTGTATATAAGCTTTCTAAAAATAGAAAATACGAAAATACGGAATGTTACAGTCTCCCATACTTTAGGAAATTTCATCCCGGAATTTATTCAAGCGGAAGACTCGAGGAAAAGGTGTGGGTACTTGGTCTTCATTTAATCTTTGTGTTCCTAAGTGAATTACGCACCACATTTTCCTTCCCAACGTACCTTGACTATAGGTGTACGACTACGTCGGAGTTACTTGACTTCGTGGTCCATGATTTCGACTGGTTTCCCGATGAATGCATAGACTTGTTGATGCGTATGTCGTCGAGTGGAATTTGAAGTCCTTCATCGGCTAAGCACTTCTTGAGGTTAGAGACATGGAACGTTGGATGAACGTTGTTGAACTCTTGAGGCAGTCGAGTTGATAGGCCACCTTGCGAATCCTCTCGAGAATCTTAAATGGACCTACAAAACGAGGAGCAAGTTTGTCTTTCTTACCAAAATGGATGATTCCCTTCCAAGGGGATACATTGCGGAGTACGAGATCACCAACATTGAATTCCAAAGGCTTGCGGCGTTTGTCGGCATAACTCTTTTAACGACGTACCTCTTTTGACGGCTTCTTGCTTTGTGTCGGTTATCATGAATTTGTAGGATCTTATCTGTCGTCTCTTGTATGAGCTTGAGACTGGGGATTTGTGCCTCGCCGATCTCGTGCCAACAAATAGGAGAACGACATTTATGACCATACAATGCTTCGAAACGTGTCATTTGAATACGAGAATTCGACCAAAGATAAATATGCGTCTCAATTGCCACCAAAATCAATAACGTAAAATCGAAGCATATCTTAGAGAGTTTGAATAGTACGTTCGGTTTGACCATCCGATTGAGGATGGAAAGCCGTACTAAGATTGAGTTGAGTACTTTCAGTTTTGTAACAATTACAAACACCTTTGTTAACCCCATCCGATTTACCGTTAAGTTTTTGATGAAAAGACTAAAATACCACATGTGGTTTGTTGAAAATAACTATTACAGTCCATTAGTTTAAATATTGGCAAAACAATACCAATACTATTTTGGCAATACCCCTTATTTGAAAAACAATATATAAACAACTCTCTCTCTCCCTCATGTTGCCACAACCGCAACCATAACACCACCACCATTCAACAAAGCCACAACCGCTTATTCCCTATGTGTCTAAATCTATCAAATCCCCAATCAGCCACCATCATGTTTCCACCACTTAACTTGGTCCAACATGTTATGAGTCAAGAAAACATAAAGATCTGTACCGAGTTCCTCCACCTCCCCACCCTACCCTTATCTCCCGAACACGTCACCGCTGCCCAAAACCTGATGGGGGACACTATCAGACTGAAATCAGCAACTCCTTGAGGAGTCAACCTCCAAGTAAACCCGGTTTACATCTGAGTCTGGTAAACCACAGCCCAACTCGTTCAACCTACACCTACACCCACATCCTCATGAGTTAGCACATAAATCAACAAATCACCCACCAAACTCGGTCTGTCTTTCATCAAAACCCCTCCTTCGGTAGGTTTTCGGCGTGACATAGCCCTAATGCGAGTAACACATCACCAGCACTGGTTCCAAATCTTATCAGTGTTGAATCCATGCCCGTTGCATCATTACACCGGCAGGCGTCGGCCTCGTGTGTGGTCGGAAAGCTTGCTGGATCGTGGTAGTGTTTTGGAAACTTTTAAACTAATGGACCGTAATTTTATTTTCAACAAATCATATGGACGGAAAACGTAATTAACTCATTTGTGTATATATTGTTTAAATGAGGGGTATTTTAGTCTTTTCATGAAAAACTTATTAGTAAAGATGGGGTTAACGAAGGTGTACTGTAATTGTTACAAAGTGAAAGTACTGGTATTGTTTTGACAATTTATAAATTAATGGACTGTAATGGTTATTTTCAACAAAACATAGAAACGAAAAAAGTAAGTAACTCTATAATCTATACTATATACTAAAAGAAACCATTTGCGGGACACGTGTCAATCAATGAGGCTATCAAAAATTTGGGTTTTCCCGTCTAAACAAAAAAAAATCTTAAATATTACTTGAGTGTGATAATATCTTTTGTTAAAGATAACTTAATCCTTAAAAGAATTTAATCCATTGAAATTTTCAATTTTCAAATCTTATCTAAAATGGGTGTTGGGTTTTGAATTATCTGCTATAAGGGTTTAATTGACACGTGGTGGAATGAATGCGATTACCTTGAACTATCTAAGTGATGTTACTAGAATATTTAATGAATAAGAAGTGATCTCTCCAGGATTGCCATTGTTATTTTCTTTTATTTTTGTTTCCTTCCCATTGTTTTTCTTATTTGTTTCCTTCACGATTAATATGCATGAGAGATCTGTTTTTTTATTGAATTTTAACTTTGTTTTATAGATGGAAGCTCATTTAAGGACTTCTTTTCAATCAATGTCGATAAGGATTGGATAACAATAGGAGCTAATTGAAGTTTGAACCAAGTTTCGGCATCCAAGGAAATTCTCAATTCTTTTCCGTCAAATTTCTAATTTTAATTTCCTTCCTTTTGTTTAATTCATTCTTTTTATAATAAAGACCACAAATGATGACGACTGGATTAACAATAGAAGCTCTTTGAGTTTTGAACCAAGTTTCATTATTGATGGAAATTCTCAATTTTTTTCTTTAAATTTCTAATTTTAATTTCCTTTCTTTTTGTTTAATTCATTCTTTTTTTATAATAAATTTTGCAATTTTAGCATTTAATATATATTTTATTTGTTTAACAAGTGTAATACACGGGATTATAACCTAGTGTAAAATAATATGATTTAAAAAATTGTGTTTGAAAAACAAGTTAGAGAAGTAATTTAAACAAGAGACGACTGATACAAACTTCTTTAAGTAATTTTTATAAAGTATGATCGGTAGTGTTTATATGTTTTTTCAGCTTTTCGTATATTATATCTTTTATGATATAAACTATGATCGGTAGTTTGTGTATGTTTTTTCAGCTTTTCGTATAATATTCTTCTAATGAAAATGATAACTGAAAAAGTGAAAACCACCGGGCCCGCACACCATGTTTATAGGCCCTTGAACTGTTTGGGCCCGATTGGACCTCTATATTATTGTATTCATAAATCATAATGTTATCCAGTTTGAGACCATTTGGGCCGTTAGTATATAATTTTATATCCCCAAATACCCACTAACCGAAGCTAATAATAAAAAGGGTAACGGATTAGTTTGTTTTATGTTTTATCGATCCGAAAGTCGCCAAGATTGCTGAAGTATCACTGCACCAAAAGGTTCTTTTTAAGTTTTGCAAAAAAAAATACTTCTGGAAACTAATTCAATATCTAATTATGTAACTTAATATAAATTATGGTGTCAAATTTGTAACTTAATATATATTTTCGTCATTAAGAAAACATGTATGATTTCAAAGATATTTATAATTAAGCCGACATTTTGGTCTTTGGATGATAGGGGGAAAACATGCATATGTGAATCTAACAGGGGTTTTCCTGTTTGTGGGCTTAGGGGATAGTGCTTTCACGGTGGGTTAAGCTGCTTTAAAGGCTGCTTCAGGCAGAGTGACCAAACACGAGAAAGCGTGACTTGACAACCAGCACGTGTTTATCCCATTTGCTTTTGATACCTTTGGTTTCCTGGCGCAGAGGCTGTGAACCTACTTAGTCGAGTTAAAAGGGTCATGCATAGTAATGTTATGACCCCCGAGATCTATGGACGTAGTTTTTAAAAGACTTAGTTTTGCTATTTGAAAAGGGGTAGCGGTGCAGTTTGTTGTCCGTTTATGATCTATCTCGATGTAAATTCGTTAGGAATTGAATCAAGTGAAGTGATGATAACAACAATTGTTTATTTTAACAATCTAGCCATCAAGAAATAATAGAAGCAAGACTCTTTTCGTAAAAATAATAAACAATTTTTTTAACATCAATCGCAAACCAAGCTTGAGCAGAGGTCGAGCATTGTTAAGTTAAATGTGTAATTCTCAAGCTTAGTCAAGCTTGGGGTATGACATGTGAGTCTGTGACATATTACGCTCACCCATATAAATGGGATATTGAAATGCATATTTGACACTTATTTTTAAGATCGTGTACGAGTATGGACTTATTGGTTATATTAATGTTTCTAACCTACTTTTCATGTGTAAATATGATTTTTTTAAAGTTGGGGTCCACTCTAGAAGCAGTCTCTTTACTTGCCAGGATATAGGTATATTACTAGCCATGGTTTTGTCAACATTACACCCTTCCCGGATTTTACAGGCCATGGTTACAGGTGTTGGTTATATTATTATCAATCAACAAATCCTATATATGTTGGTATGGTGGGTTAATTTCTTGTAATATCTATGTTAGCATGACCTCCATGTCACCTTTGGGATCCTTCTAATCTTTTGAAAGTCAACAAAATGGCCATATTTGGTTCTATCCTAAACTTTTAAGTTTAAAACACCAAAATCACACAATTGCATGAAATCATGAATAAAAGTGAAGCATAAAAAACATAAAGCATCACAACATATTCAAATGATTCAGTGAGCTTGAACCTTTGACTCCTGGATTCTAAAATGACCATGGACGTTGATTTTGACTTTGACTTGGCTAGTTGCAGTCAGTCAAAGTCCAAGTTTTATGGGTATTAATTGGTATCTTCTTGTGATTGTGAAAATATCAAAAATGTGCATGCAACTCATAGCAACATATACCAAGCGGGTCCCAGACGGTGAGTCCATTAACAACTCACTTTTGGAATGAATATGCTTTTATTCAATGATGTGTTTTATTCCTGTAATTTTATATGATATGAAGACATTATCATATATATTTAAGTTGATTTGATTCCACAGAAAAACAATATACATTTACAACTTACAGTTTCTTTGGTTAAAGTTGAGGAAGTAGATGGTGGGCAGGAAGGAACATTTGTTGGGTCATATCTATCGCATACGAATTGACACACCGGATGGCATCTAATCCTTAAGAAAAAGAAAAGGTTATACACACAAATAAAAGTTATATCGAATTCTAAAAAGATATAGTGACTGTACAGTTGACTCGACTTATGTCACAAGATGCACTTCAGTTTACAACTTCAAATGGTAAATGTTAATAACTAGTAAATTAGCGGCGAAAAGTAAAGTAACTCGAATTTATATTTTCTAATGAAAACGTATTATATTTGACTCGACTCATCTCCGAACAAAATTGAAGTTAAAACGTAGACCCACTGAAAACTTACATAAAAATAAGCATGAAAAATATATATTTGTCAATACTTATTTGCGAAAGAAAATTTACGTCAAAACGTAAACCAACTTGAATATATATATATCGTCAAATGTATTATAATGTTTTTTAAGTTAAAGATTTGTATGGCGTGTTGCGGCGGCGTGGAAACGTAAAGTAACTCGATTTTATACCGTCATATGATATCGTATTATATTTGAGCCGACTCGTTTTCGAACAATATTAACACGAAAACGTATTTATATTATACTCAAGTCATTTCTAGAAAACATTTATGCTGAAACGTAAATTAAATTGAATTTATACCGATAAATACATAAAAATAAGCATGTAAAACTCTATTGGAAGCCATTAGAAAGTTGTGGGTTTGTAAGTTAACATTTCAAGTTACTAAAGAAATAACTTGTATCTGTAGTTATATATAATTTATAATTATAGTTGTTCAACTCGCTTGTTAATAATCACAAAGAATGTACATTTTAATTTCTTTTGTATTCGTGGTTTTAGCTATAGTGTGATTATTTTTAAGTTTGTTCATGCAATTCAGAAGTGTTTATCTTCATTCTATATATAGATAAGACGTGTTACAATGATATACAACCTTCAATTGTTGGTTGTATTCATGTTTTGCTTATCCAACTCTTTCTTGTGATGTTAGCTACTTAGCTTCATGATCTTTCTACTGAAAGTAGACTTGTCTTCATTTTAATTATAGATAAGCTTACAAGCTTGCTTATCCAAAATTTTCGGTTAAGCGTTTCTATCACAAAGAACAATATTTGTATTGTCTTTGGGTTCTTGTATCGTTATGTTTTTTTCTTTGAGATATTATGTTCTTTTTTCTTAGAGTAAATTGCACAAAACGTCCTTTAAGTTTCACCAATCTTGCTGGTTTCAGCCTTAATCTTTAAAAGTTGCCAAAACCAGCCTTTAAGATTAATTTTGTTGCAGGTTTCATCCTTTATCACTAACCCAGTTACTAATCCATGTTAAATGGCCTCACATGCATAGCATGTGAGGGTTAAAACCGTCTTTTCCACGGATCCAGTGGAGATATATCATAGTTCCAGATCTCCATCTCCCCCGTTCTCCACTTCCTCATAAACCCTACAAACAAGACCCAAACCCCACCACCGTCTGCGGTCAGTGTGGCATAGACGAACCAAAACTCCTCCACAAATTTCATTCTTCCTTAACAAATCCCATCAAAAAATCTCATCTTTCACCCAAAATCCCTCCAAATTTCAATGCGACCCAAACTAATCCCACATCAAATCCCTCAAAACCCATCACAAATTTTCTAGGGTTTCTGAAAAATAATAAAAACAGAGTGAGGGACCAAAACAGGGGAGAATGTCGGGAAAAGAGGATATGCCGGAAGGGACGGTGCGAAATGTAATGGAACAGGAGAATTTGAAGTGGGTATTCGTTGGCGGAAAGGGGGGTGTTGGGAAAACTACGTGTAGTTCGATTCTTGCGATTCTTTTGGCGTCTGTTAGATCCTCTGTTCTCATTATTTCAACTGACCCTGCTCATAATCTTAGCGATGCGTTTCAACAGAGGTTCATCACCGTGCAAATCACAGATCTGACGTGATACTTTTTGAAGATCTGTTTAAACTTCAATCCAACGCCTTTGTCGTCGGTTGATGATGCGAGGTGGTGGTGGTTGTGGCAGATCTAGATGGAGGCGGAGGTGTTGTGTGACGATTCGGATGGAGGTGGTGGCGTGGCGGATCTGGATGGAGGCGATGTGTTGGTGTGGTGGATGTAGATGTGTTGTGTGACGATTCGGATGGAGGTGGTGGTGTGGCGGATCTGGATGGAGGCGGTGACGATTCGGATGGAGGTGGTGGTGTGGCGGATCTGGATGGAGGCGATGTGTTGGTGTGGTGGATGTAGATGGAGGCGGTGATGAGTGGTGGATTTGGATGGTTCTGTTGTTGCAGACAATTCATAGAGGGAGAGAGATTGAGAGAGATGGGGGCATGGATATATTAGAGTAAACTGAAATTTGAGTAAATTGCACAAAACGTCCTTTAAGTATGAAATAGACGGTTTTACCCTCACATGGCTTGCATGTGATGTCATTTAACATAATTTAATAACTGGGTTAGTGATAAATGATGAAACCTGCAACAAAATTAATCTTAAAGGCTGGTTTTGGCAACTTTTAAAGATTAAGGCTGAAACCAGCAAGATTGGTGAAACTTAAAGGACGTTTTATGCAATTTACTCTTTTTCTTATAGATATGAAAAATTTATAGTCATGCATGATTTAGATAAGATATGTTTACGGTGTTATACAAATCTTTCCTTTCTGGTTATATTCGTGTTTTGCTTATCCATATCTTTATTATGATGTTTATCTTCATGATCATTTATTGAAATGATTGTTTTAATTTGTTTGTGAAACACTTGTCTTTCTTAGGCTTACCTTTTAAAAAAAACATAACAACATTGGTAGCGGGTTCCTTAGACATATCCTTATAGTTATAATTACACTAAAAATCATTAATTTTTATTTTCCAATTAATTAATTATTATTTTTATACTTTCATCTTCTTTTCTCTTTCCTTTTCAATTAACTAATATTTTTTTTTACACTTTTATTATTACATTTTCTCTCTTATCCACTCACAACCACTATAAAAAATATTTAAAAATTATATGAACAAACAATGTTTCTAATATATTTACAGATGAATAATAACATTTCATCTCTTCATCACACACAATCACTCATAATCATTCCACATATCCCATAATATATGGAACACATTTACAAAAATATAAGGAACCTAATTTCATATAATAATCCCATAATATATGGAACACATTTACAAAAATATAAGTAACCTAATTTCACATATTATATGAAACACATTTACAAAAATATAAGGAACCCAATTTAAATGCTTCAAGTGTTCAAATCATGACATATACTTTTTTTTAGCATCACTTTGAAACAGTAACTCGCATCTTTAGTTTCTTGATAAAGATTAAGTACTAACAGAATAAAATTACAACGATTCACGTTTTTTAAGAGTTAGATATGCCATATATTAATGATTAAGGCTAATCTAATGTAACACCTTAAAAACAGGTTTGGTAATCAAACCATGTTAATATTAAAAAGCGGGTAAAGATCGTTAGTGGTAAAAGTGAATCCGTAAATAAAACAATTAGGAACAAATTAACCTAGTTAATAACATGTATATAAGTAACAAGAGAATGAGTTGTAGTCTCATTTATAATAAAAACTAAACTTGAGGGACCAAAGCTGGCAAAAAGGAAACTTGTTTTATTAAAACATAAAAATTAAGACACACTTAGTGTGTGCATATGTCATCAGAAGGTGCAACAAGGGCAAACCCTTGTTCAATCATGAACATCAAAATTGAAGGAGAGATTGGACTTCAAAGTCTTGCATGAACATAAATTATCGATCACCTTGATTAGGGGAACATAAGATATGTCAAAAACTTAGATTTGTGAAAGTTATAATTTGAGACAGGTAGAATACTTGCAATTAGGTTGTTGGATTATGATCCAAAGATGAAATTAAGTGTATGTGTATTCTTGATTTCGTTATAGACATAAAGAAATTATGCACTATTTTATGTAAGATTACTTGTAAGTGATTAACAAGTAGATTATGAAGTGGGTTTTTGATTATATGATGAAGTTGATGATATACTTGTGTTTAGAATTATCATACATGATAGTAATAAAAAGATATTTGAACAATTCATGAGTTTGAGTACATGTTATACATGAATTGAAAGGGTTTTGTAGATATGATGAAATTAATGTTATGTTAATGTTGATAGGTACTTGAAATCATGGTGTTTATTAGTTTGTATGTAGAACTTGATTATATTAGGTATTCGGATGAATGCCTAATAACATGACAAAATGGGTTTTACACATAGATGAAAACCCTTAATTCTAGCATAACGAATGGATAAATTAGCATTGATAATCGAAAGCCAAGTTAACTTGATGTTAATAATCGCTCGAACTTGTTTAAGTGAAAGAAATGAGATGAACTTGGTTGGGAATTTAGATAAGGGGATAGCCCAAAATATCGCATACCGGGTAACTGATAAATGCCTAAATGAGTTCGTTGAACTTAACTGTGCATTTGCAAATGTTAATAGGCAGTTGACTTTTAAAAGTCAAACTGACCTATAATATGATCAAATGGTAATTTTGATATAAAGTCCGTAAGGTGGAATAGTCTTGATAAATGATGACTAATCTAACCATCTTGCGAATGATAAAAAGTAGTTCGACGCTTGACAAGCTACGTGGAAGCTTGGGAGGAAGCGGGCCAAACGGGTCGAATGCGCGTGGAAAACATAATCGAATTTCAAGGTGAGTAAAACTAACATCTTTAAAATAGTACATCTACTTATGTATTTGACTAAAAATAAGCGATTTGGTATTTGAAATAAGATTTTGAGATACAATGTTCCGATGCGAATCGATACGGGTCGGAACAAGTGAAAATGGTAATAAACCATATTTGATGGTAAAAAGGGTAAAACAGTAATTTAGTCATGTAATGATGAATAAACATGAGTTATGAAAAGTTACCTTACGGGGAGGAGTTCTGAAAAGTTACCTTATGGGGTCAACTATAAGAAGTAAAAAGGGTAAATGGTAATTTAGTCACGAGATGACAAATAAATATTAAATTTTGAAAAAGACACCCTATGGCGCAAGCCATAATGGGTCGAACGACTTAAGAAACGAATTTAAGTAATATAATCATATGGTGTAAATTGAAACCGATTAAATGTTGAGATGGTAAATAAATACCATCTCATAATGATAAAATGGTCATTTGGGCCAAACGGGTCAAATGGTGATGTCATCACCATTTGACAATAATAACTAATAATCGTTTGTCGAGTTTTGTGCTCACAGGGAAATAGCTTATGGTTTGCGTTGCTATTAGTTGGTAATTAATAGTGCAAGGTATTCAAACGGGTCAATGCTACGATCCAAAACACCACTGAGCTACACGCACTATTGATTTAAAACTCAAAACAATAAACTTTTATATTCACTCAACGCTAAAACCTGCAATTTCAAATGATCAAAGCAGTAACCGTCGAAATCAAGGATTGAGCTGCAATTATATTTGATCGGAAACGTATAACCGTTGCCAATCACTTTCTACAACTGAAATTCAGAAATTAATTATCGAAACTGACTGAAATCATTGGGTTTTAACTTCAAGATTTAAGACCGAAATCATGGTCCTCGATTGCTTATAAATAGTGACCTCTAATCTGTGCTAACCCGCTCATACGGATTTTTAAACACACAAACACATTGCACACTCCTTGCACAAGTCCTCTGTCGCCGGAATTTCCCTACTCGTCGCCGGAATTCAACCGGAAATGAGCATAACTCGTCTCAGTTCGGTATACTCATTTCTACTCACTTTAATATCAGTTATTTAATAAATTAGGTTAATTAAACTGATTAATTTGTGTATTATCTCGGGATTGATGTTCTGGGTAAATCATGCGAAGAAGATGAAGTTTTTGTTAATGTATAAGTATAATTAGAAACGGGTATTTCATCGGGTTAGATACACAGTCCAGTGGTGGACTGTGTGCAATTATAACATTCAAGTCTCGAGTTCGATCCGTATACACAGCCGACTTTCTAAATTAAAATCCAATTTTTTTTCAATCTATTCAGAACACCCTTCAACTAGTTTATAAGATTAATAAAACTCGGTGGTTAAGTGGGTTAGACACACAGCCCAACTGGTTAGGCTGTGTGCACGGGAACTGAAGGTCACGAGTTCGAAACCTGCTAGGGTAACCGGTTTTAAGCATTTAAAAATCCTTTTTAAATAATAACAGAAAATGGTTTAACCTAACTAGTATATAAGAATAATTAACTTAGAGTTTATTTCGGGTTAGACACGTAGCTCAGTTGGTAGAGCTGCGTGCACGTACGGGAGTCTATTAGAGTTTATTAGAGTTTATTGTGCCAATAACACACGCAGTCAACCGGTCAACCCTGAAAAAGGGTGTAATTTTTTTAATAATCAATTTCTTTAATATTTTAATTAAAAATCAATTAAAAAATACTTATAAATAAGACTTTTTAAGTTAAAAATTGTAATAAATACTACAAAAATAAACCTAAAAATCTAATTAAAAGCATTAATTAAAAATATTAACTTTTATTTATTTATTTATAGAATTATTACGTTATTATTGAGGTTAGTTTCTCTCGTGATTAAATCCAAATTCGTGCGCGTTCGTCGTCAATCCAAGGAAATGCACACACCGTGAGTGAATCCTTACAAATTCCTCTTTTTACTCATGTTTTAGGGTGTATCATGTGTCGATTACATATTTTATATATTCAAACACTTGTGATAACACCATTATGTGATCTAATGTGTATATTTTGTTGTTGTTGTTGTTGTTGTTATATGTGGTTACATTATATCATTTCAGTGCAATCATTCACAAATGGCCCATCAGTTCATCGTTGGATACGAGTTGAGCATCGTGTACCTCATTAGATCGGCTCCGTTTGATTGAGCCTTAATCTCACAATTCATCATTTATCATGCTCATATGTACATTGTTGATATTATGTGGTTTGTGGCTTGATTATATATACATATGCTCATATATGGTCCATGCACATTATTATTAAATTAATCAATGTAACTAATCTGTTTAAATGTTTAATTTAGATTCACCGCCAATTTTTGTTGACCCAAACTTTTATTTTACACATGATACAGGTGGACAAGCTGAGGAGATGAACACTTAGGATTAACCTTAGAAGATGAATAAAATATGTCTTGTTTAAAACAATATTTCTTGTGTTTGTATATTTCTTTTTGTTTGGTTATTTTCCTTTAAATTTCAATTAATAAATATGAAATTTAATTATAGTAAATGTCATGAGCTTCGATGAAAACCCAATCATACCCCGACTTCTATTTCCGCTTTGGGTCAGGTGTGACAGATTGGTATATGAGCTCTTGACTATAGGGATATAGGATATGTTATTAGACCCTTAGAGCCTATACTATAGTTGATTAGATTTTAAATGCTTACGTGTTACATGCAAACTCATGATGTTTATTTTTTTCATATTTATTTCACACATAAAAGCATGCAAGCACTTTCACTACTACACGTTATTGTGTGATATTTATTGTGGCCTATATATTATTAACATATCATGTCTACACAAACACACACATCACAATTTCACAATTATCATGATTTCTCTCTCAAGGATTTTATAATGTTTTCATGTTTTTTTTCAATCTCATCAAAGTGAGTTCTACGACGGGTATGTAGTAACTAGAAAGGTATGAGTACCTGTAGTCGAACGTCCTGTCCAGGATTGGCATTCGTAAAATCCAATATAATGGACCAGTTTGCCTATGTGGGGACTAACGAAGAGAGTACGAATGACCTATTAGGCCAAAGCATGCCACACCAAACGTCGTGTGAACTAACCCCACTTTGAGTTGTCATTGTGTCTACACCTGGACACCCACCGACTTTACATCTCGCAATCATGTTTTATGATTTTCATTTGGGTGATGCGAGTGTTATCAGGCCGACACCAATGTGAACCCTACAAAGCCCAGTAGTCATGGGGGCCCACATGACTACCTAGGCCAAAGTATGGGATAGATATAGGGGCCCAAACATAAGCAAAGCCCAAGACATCTTATGGATGTAGTAAACTTACTTTCTCATTTATTTTGTGAATGTTGTTTTTCTTTTACGACACATGACACCTAAAACGTTCAACTCATACTCTCGCTACGTATTTCCTGTCGATGTCTGCTAGACACTCTCGAGGTGGTAGAAGGTCAGGAAGATCTAGCGAGCGCATGGCCGCTCAAATAGCCCAACAGATGGCTGCCATACTTCCCAACATCGTCGTACAAGTCCAACAACCATCAACTCCACCAATCAAGAAGGCCAAAATGTCGTCAATCCTCCCCCAACACCACCAAATGCACCTACAAGCACTTCAAATCATGCGATCCTCCAAAATACGAGGGGACTGAAGGTGTCACTGCCCTCCTTCGTTGGTTTGAGGAGATGGAAAGCACTTTTCTCAACTGCGACTGTCCCGATGATCGCAAGGTGCGATATGCTACCGGTCGTTTGTATTGGGTAGCACTTACGTGGTGGAACGGGAGAACGGAAGGCGAGGTGCTGAAGCCGTTGTGGCCTTAACTTGGGAAGAGTTGAGAGAGCTCATGACAAGACGCTTCTGTCCAAGAAGCGAAATCAAGAAATTGGAAGATGAATTCTACTCTTTGAAACAAAAGGAGGGAGACCACATAACATACAATAAGAGATTCCTCGAGTTGAATCAGATGGTCCCCAACTTGTTCACTCCACTCTATCGTTTAATTGAGCACTACATTCGAGGTCTGCCCTCGAAGATAACAAGATTCTGTGTTGAATACTACACCTACAACCTCGAGGCTGCAATGGAGCTGGCTACTAAGCTCACGGAAAATCGCATCTGAAATGACGATTTTAAAGATGAGAAGAAGAAAGACAAGACACCTGCTGAAACCCCAACCCCAACCCAAACAGGTCCGTCTTCTAAGTTTGCTGGTAAAAGGAAATGCAATGGAAAGAATTTCGCTGTTACTCAAACCAATTCCCCTATTTCTGTTGCCCCAATCACACAAGTTGCTCCTCCTGCCTCCCCATTCAAGAAACCCTACACAGGATCTCACCCAAAATGCAACCGATGTCAATATCACCACCCTCCTGAGAACCCATGTCTTTATTGCACAAGTTGTGGCCATGCAGGTCACACAAATCAAACTTGTCGCGTTCTTCTAAAGCCAAACCGCAATCAACCTCAAGCCCACCCAACAATCAAGTGGTAGGCCAAGCCCAATACCAACAACCTCTACTCTTACCACCTGCTCAACCTATGGCTCAACCCTACTATCAACCCAATTACCCTATGATGCAACCAGTTAGAGCATGTTTCAATTGTGGTGATCCAACCCATTTTCGAAACACTTGCCCACGTTTGGTAAACATCATAAATGCTCTAGCTCAAGCTAATCCGATGAATCAAGCCAATCCATCCGCAAGAGGAAGAGCTTTCAACATCAATGCCAATCAAGCTAGGGCTGATAATAATGTGGTTAACGGTACGTTTCTCATTAACGGTAGTTATGCATCTATTCTATTTGACACTGGTGCGGATAAGAGTTTCATGTCCTTAGAGTTTGAATCTATTCTTGATTTACCTTGCGCCAGTCTAGCTAAATCATTCATGGTGGAAGCTGCTGATGGTGAACGTATTACGTTAGACTTGATTATTCGTGATTGTACTCTTACACTCAATGATCATGACTTTCCAATTGATCTCATCCCTATGAAGTTGGGTAGTTTTGACGTCATCATTGGAATGGACTGGCTTAGCCAGCATCACGCTGAAGTTGTTTGTTATGAGAAGTTTATTCGAATTCCTCTCGCTGACGGTCAAACTTTGCGTATCTTCGATGAAACCCCCTCCAAAGGGCTCAAACTAATGTCATTCCTTCAAGCTCGAAGATACCTTCGCAAGGACTATATCGCATTTTTAGCTCACATCGTCAAGAAGGAAGGTAAGGAAAAGAAGCTCGAAGACATTCCAATCGTTAAAGAATTTCCTCAAGTGTTTCCCGACGACACATGATACACCCCAAAACATGAATTAAAAGGGGAATTTGTAAGGATTCACTCACAGTGGGTGCGTTCCTTGATGACGATGAATGCGCACGAATATTATGATTCAACCGACGAGGGAAAAACTAACATAAATAATAACGAAATGATTCGGTAAATAAATAAATTTTGTTTGAGATTAATATTTTTAATTAGTGCTCTTAATGGGATTGTTAGATTTATTTTTGTGAGTTTAAGGAAATTTTCTAACTTTAATAATCTTATTTTTAAGTATTTTTAAATACTTTTCCAATTAAATAAATAAATAAAAAGAAATAAAAAGTTGACTTTTTGACCGTTGACCGTTGACCGGTCGGACTGTGTTTTTATATGCGCTGAGTGAGGTTCGAACTCGGGACCTCTCGTATACGTGCACGCAACTCTACCAACTGAGCTACGTGTCTAACCCGAAATATTTCTGATTTTAATTATATTTATATACTATTTAGATTATTCAGAAATTATTCAATTTTTAAAAAGGATTTAAACTGTCGAACCGGTGTGAGAGCCTGGACTCGAACCCGCGTTTCAAGTGTTGTGTTGCACCCAGCCCAACCAACTGGGCTGGGTGTCTAACCCGATATATATTGTAATTTTATTATGCTTAACATCTTACAGCGAGTTAATATGGTTTCGGTTTTTAAAAAGAACATTTTTATTACAGTGGATAGGGTTGTGTCAAGGATCGAACTCGGTATCGATAGTATGAAATGCACACAGTCCACCGCTGGACTGTGTGTCTAACCCGTTTAAAATACCGATTCTAATTATATTCGTATACGACTCGATGTTCATCTTCTTCATTAATTCGGAATTGAAAACAGATTTGCTAAACATTTTGATTTTACTGATCTACTGTTTTAGATTAAACAAATGAACTGAATAAAACTGACGGAAAAGTTAAAGAATTCATACCGATGGAAGTTCCAGTTGGATTCCGGTAATGTGCAGAAACTCCGGCGACTGAAAGAAATTCCGGCGAAGTTTAACTTGCGACAGAGGCTCTACCAGAAGTTTGAGGTGAGTGCGGTGATTTCTGTCTGAGCTCTAGAAATCCTATTTATAGAGTAAGGCAATAATGAAATGGATTCTTCGGTTTTCCGGCGAGTAACTGAGAATTCCGGTGACTTGCATGGACATCGTTAGAGTGTTTTAGCGAGAGTTTAAGAGAGAGTTTGAGAGATTGAACGAATTCGTTTGTGGTGAAGTCGATTGGTATTATAGAGTAATCAGTAGCTTACCGATTTCGGTTTCAAGAATTTCGGTCAATATGTAATTGCCGAGATAATTGCATAACCGATTTGGGGATTGTTGACTCCCTGATTGAGTCTATTACGTGATCGGTTACATTCGATGATTGAGAGGGATCCGAGATATCTTGATGACAGCCGGTGACTTAGCGCGGCTGTTTCTTTGTTTGAATCCGGATCAAAGGAATCAGATTACAAATCTATAATTGTTTTGAGATGTAGCAGATGTGGGCAAGTGGTGTAGTGGTATGTTATGTATGTGTATATCCGGGAGACCCGGGTTCGAAACCCGGCTACCCCATTCTGTTTCATTATTTAATTTTTCATTAATTATTATTATTTATTAATTGTGGTCTTTAATATTTAAAATATTTATTAATTATGTATTATTTTAAATAACCGACACGTTAAATACGCAACGAACTTTTAACTGAATATTTGATTGATAAACGGTGCGGGTTTTTGAAACCGATTTTCACAAATGTTACAGTATCCCCTACTTTTAGAAATTTCGTCCCGAAATTTAAGTAGTGGTATGTTTGACTCGAAAGGTGGGTGGTTTTGACAATTACATACTTAGAAGGGGGTGAGAGTTTAAATTTTATTTGAGGCGGTAACGTTCCTAGTAAGGGTTGAATACCCTGCTACAGGAATCGCTTTTTGATGCCTAAGATAAGGAATATTGATAACAGAGTTGATTGACTAGGTATGATCTCATGCATAAGAGTTTTGAGAGAATTGATACGTTTGGAAAGATAAGGTTATATCATAAAACAAAACTTCAACCATGACGATACTAAAACCTACACGGAACTTCTCTTAATCTCCTGGTAATGCTTTGATCCTTTGCCAAGAATACTTATATATAGGAAGTACCAGCGGCGTATCCACCATATTCTTGTCAAATTTTCGTTGGCTTTATCAGTAAATTATGATTAGTTCTATGTGACTCTAAACATAAACAAACACAACAACCAAAGCTTGAGTATCAAATCTGAAAGGATACATGATCGAATGATGACAGTACCTCTCTCGTTTGTTATGATGAAGGGGTTAGTCTATGTAAAAGTGAGACACAACCCAACTTCTTGAAATGATGAGATCGAGGTACGTCGAGATGTATGATGATATGAGAGTTAAATCAATGTGTATAAAACAAAACTGTAATATCAATTAGCATTAAAGTTCTTGGATACATAAATTCCCAATTTATAAATGGGAGACGTAAAGATTGAGATACCATAAAGAAAACATTAAAACTAAACAGTTGGAGTTGAGTCTTGACTCTTGGTGAGGGAAAGCTATTTGGGTGATTCGTTTGGGCCGTTATTATCTGCAACAGGATTGGCGTTGATGTTGTAAGCTCTTCCACTTGCTGGTGGTGGAGCTGGGTTTGCTTGATTTGCTTGGTTAACTGTGTTTGCTTGAGCTTGGGCGTTTATGATGTTAACCAATCGAGGGCACGTGTTTCTAAAGTGGGTGGGGTCGCCACAATTAAAACAAGCTCGAACATATGGGGACATGGGGTATTGGGGTTGTTGTTATGTTTGGATCATGTTTTGAGTAGGGGGTGAGGCTTGGTTTTGAGGGGCACAACAAGTTTTGCTCCAATGACCATAACGCCCACAATTTGCACACAGTCGACAAGGTACGGTAGATGGATGGTGATAAAAACAGGTGTTGCATTGAGGGTGAGGTCCAATGTAAGGTTTCTTATTTGGGTAAGTAGAGTTGGGTGCTACTTGAGTGATTGGGATAGCTTGAAGGGGTACGGCTATGAAGCTGGTTGATTGCCTTGGGTGATAGCGAAATTTTACCCATCTCGTTTTCTCTTAGGAGTGGTTTGAGAAGAGGATTCGGTTTGGGTTGGGTTTGAGGTTTCGGTTGATGCTTTATCCTTCTTCTTCTTCTCCTCCTTGAAATCTTTATTCTGTATGCGGTTTTCGGTGAGCTCTGTAGCCAACTCCATTGCTGCTTCCAAAGTTGCAGGTGTGGTACTTATTACAGGGTCTTGAATTTTTGAAGGGAGAACTCGAATGTAGTGCTCGATCAAACGGTAGAGTGGAGTGAACAAGTTGGGGACCATCTGATTTAACTCAAGGAATCTTTTGTTGTATGTGGTGTGGTCGCCCTCCTTTTGTTTCAAGGAATAGAACTCATCTTCCAATTTCTTGATTTCGCTTCTTGGACAGAAACGTCTTGTCATGATTTCCTTCAACTCTTCCCAAGTCAAAGTCATAGCATCTTCAGCACCTCACTTGGACTTCTCTGTATTCCACCATGTAAGTGCTACTCCGAACAAACGACCGGTAGCATATCGCACCTTGCGATCATCGGGGCAGTCGCAATTGAGAAAAGTGTTTTCCATTTCTCAAACCAATGGAGGAGAGCGGTGACACCTTCAGTCCCTTCGTATTTTGGAGGATCGCAGGATTTGAAATGTTTGAAGGTGCATTTAGGGGCTTTTGGGGAAGGATTTACAATGTTTTGATCTTCTTGGTTGGTTGGGTTGACGGGATTAGCGGTAAGGGCCTGTTGTACTTGAATTACGATGTTGGGTATTACGGCAGCCATTTGTTGAGCGATTTGGGCAGCCATGCGTTCGCGGGATTTTCCTGATCTCATACTTCTACGAGATAGACTAGAAGACATCTACAAGGAATATGTATCGAGAGTATGAGTTTGACGTTGTAGGTGTCATGTTTCGTATTTAGAAATAAACATTCACAAAAAAAAAACAAATGAATAAAATAAACCTACTACACCCATAGGATGTCTTGGTCTTTGCTCATGTTTGGGCTTCCATGTGTCCCCTTACTTGGCCTTGGTAGTCATGTGGGCCCCCATGACTACTGGGCTCCGGTAGGATTCATATTGGTGTTGGCCTGTTAACACTTGCGCCACCCGAATGAAAATCGTAAAACATGACAGCAAAGTATAAGGTCGGAGGGTGTCCTGGTATGGACACAATGACAACTCAAAGTAGGGTTAGTTCGAACGACGTTTGGTGTGGCATGCTTTGGCCTAATAGGTCCTTCGTACTCTCATCGTTAGTCCCAAGGTAGGCAAACTGGTCCGTTATATTGGATTTATACGAATGCCAACCTAGACAGGACGTTCCGACTACTGGTACTTGTACCCTTATAGTTACTACATGCCCGTCGTAGAACTCACTTTGATGAGATTGAAAAACGAAAATTGCGACAAAATCTTGAATAAAGGAAATATGAGGATGATTTGAATATGTGGACATTGAAATATGCGTGATGAATGTATATGTAAGCATGTTATGTTTGACAATAAGTATAACTCATTAAGTATCACACAATATAACAGTGGAAGTGTTTACATGCATTTGTGTGTGTAATAAATACGAAACAAATAAACATCATGAGTTTGCATGTAACCACATAAACAATTAAAATCTAATCAACTATAGTATAGGCTCTAAGGGTCTAATAACTTATCCTATATCCCTATAGTCAAAAGCTCTGATACCAATCTGTCACACTCTGACCCGCAGCAGAAATGGTAGTCGGGGCATGATTGGGTTTTCATCAAAGCTCATGACATTTACTATAAAGTTTCATATTTATTATTTCTTTTTAAAGAAGAAGTTACAATAAACATACAAACGCAACATGTTCAAATACATTTTCATTCAAATTACAACTAGAGTACAATTACAAAGAAAAACAAAACTAAACGTTCATTCCAAGGCATTAACTTGTTTATTCTTCTAGGCCATCCTATGTGTTTCTTTTCTCAACCGGATCACCTGTATCATGTGTAAATTAGGGTTTTGGGTCAACAAAAGTTGGCGAGTGAGTCTTATTTAAATATTTGAAAGGATTAGTTATGTTGGTTATTTGAATAAAATTGTGCATAACCAAATATGAATAAACGTAAATGTAAATTTAATCACAAAACACATAATATCAATTAATGCACAAGCACACACACCAAATGATGAACAATGAGATCAAGGCTCAATCAAACGGAGCCGATCTAATGAGGCACCTGATGCTCAACTCGTCTCCCACGAGGAACTGATGGGCCTAATGAATGATTTGCCCACAACTTGACAAGAATGTAAACACGTATCACAACAAACAATATTTACATCATAAGTTTAGGTCATATAATGGTAATAGCACAAGTTTGAATAAACGAAATAATTAAAGCGACACATGATACACCCAAAACATGAATTAAAAGGGGAATTTGTAAGGATTCACTCACAGTGGGTGCGTTCCTTGATGACGATGAATGCGCACGAATATTATGATTCAACCGACGAGGGAAAAACTAACATAAATAATAACGAAATGATTCGGTAAATAAATAAATTTTGTTTGAGATTAATATTTTTAATTAGTGCTCTTAATGGGATTGCTAGATTTATTTTTGTGAGTTTAAGGAAATTTTCTAACTTTAATAATCTTATTTTTAAGTATTTTTAAATACTTTTCCAATTAAATAAATAAATAAAAAGTTGACTTTTTGACCGTTGACCGTTGACCGGTCGGACTGTGTTTTTATATGCGCTGAGTGAGGTTCGAACTCGGGACCTCTCGTATACGTGCACGCAACTCTACCAACTGAGCTACGTGTCTAACCCGAAATATTTCTGATTTTAATTATATTTATATACTATTTAGATTATTCAGAAATTATTCAATTTTTAAAAAGGATTTAAACTGTCGAACCGGTGTGAGAGCCTGGACTCGAACCCGCGTTTCAAGTGTTGTGTTGCACCCAGCCCAACCAACTGGGCTGGGTGTCTAACCCGATATATATTGTAATTTTATTATGCTTAACATCTTACAGCGAGTTAATATGGTTTCGGTTTTTAAAAAGAACATTTTTATTACAGTGGATAGGGTTGTGTCAAGGATCGAACTCGGTATCGATAGTATGAAATGCACACAGTCCACCGCTGGACTGTGTGTCTAACCCGTTTAAAATACCGATTCTAATTATATTCGTATACGACTCGATGTTCATCTTCTTCATTAATTCGGAATTGAAAACAGATTTGCTAAACATTTTGATTTTACTGATCTACTGTTTTAGATTAAACAAATGAACTGAATAAAACTGACAGAAAAGATTAAGAATTCATACCGATGGAAGTTCCGGTTGGATTCCGGTAATGTGCAGAAACTCTGGCGACTAAGAAATTCCGGCGAAGTTTAACTTGTGACAGAGGCTCTACCAGAAGTTTGAGGTGAGTGCGGTGATTTCTGTCTGAGCTCTAGAAATCCTATTTATAGAGTAAGGCAATAATGAAATGGATTCTTCGGTTTTCCGGCGAGTAACTGAGAATTCCGGTGACTTGCAGGGACAGCGTTAGAGTGTTTTAGCGAGAGTTTAAGAGAGAGTTTGAGAGATTGAATGAATTCGTTTGTGGTGAAGTCGATTGGTATTTATAGAGTAATCAGTAGCTTACCGATTTTGGTTTCCAGAATTTCGGTCAAGATGTAATTGCCGAGATAATTGCATAACCGATTTGGGGATTGTTGACTCCCTGATTGAGTCTATTACGTGATCGGTTACATTGGATGATTGAGAGGGATCCGAGATATCTTGATGACAGCCGGTGACTTAGCGCGGCTGTTTCTTTGTTTGAATCCGGATCAAAGGAATCAGATTACAAATCTATAATTGTTTTGAGATGTAGCAGATGTGGGCAAGTGGTGTAGTGGTATGTTGTGTATGTGTATATCCGGGAGACCCAGGTTCGAAACCCGCTACCCCATTCTGTTTCTTTATTTAATTTTTCATTAATTATTATTATTTATTAATTGTGGTCTTTAATCTTTAAAATATTTATTAATTATGTATTATTTTAAATAACCGACACGTTAAATACGCAACGAACTTTTAACTGAATATTTGATTGATAAACGGTGGGGATTTTTGAAACCCGATTTTCACGAATGTTACAGGTCGAACTCTTAAATGATTATGATTGTGAAATCCGTTATCATCCTGGCAAAGCCAATGTTGTAGCTGATGCTCTTAGTCGAAAAGAGTATGCGAACTCCATTCATCTTTTGTGTTCTTAAATTGTGACCGATCTTTAAACCGAATTCGAGCAGCTCAACATATTTCCGTCACGGAAAATGATGTACGAGATGAATTGTCTTGTGGAGCTGAAAGCAAATTAGAATCCAAGTCCGATGGTATCCTTTACTACTTAAATCGTATTTGGGTACCTGATCGTGATGATCTGCATGTTTTTCTTATGAATGAGGCTCACAAAACACAATACTCTATACATCCAGGTGCTGATAAGATGTATCAAGACCTACGATACTCATACTGGTGGCCTGGCATGAAGAAGGATATGGGCATTTTGTCTCCAAGTGCCTCACGTGTTCTAAGGTTAAAGCTGAGCATCAACGACCTTCAGGATTACTCGTCCAACCTGAAATACCTGTTTGGAAGTGGGGAAACATAACCATGGACTTTATTACCGGACTACCTCGCACCTCCAGTGGGTATGACACAATCTGGGTTATCATTGATCGTCTCACTAAATCAGCTCATTTTATTCCAATCCGCGAAGATTATAAGAATGAAAAGTTAGCTCGTATCTATATTGATGAAATTGTAAGCCGGTATGGTGTACCCTTAAGTATCATCTCAGATCGAGACGACCGTTTTACTTCACGAACATGGCAAGCAGTGCAATTAGCTTTGGGTACACAATTAGATCTCAGCACTGCCTTTCACCCTCAAACTGATGATCAATCTGAGCGCACCATACAAACCCTAGAAGACATGTTGCGAGCATGTGTCATAGACTTGAAGGGTAATTGGGATACTCATCTACCGTTAGTTGAATTTTCGTACAACAATAACTATCATTCAAGGATCGGCATGGCTCCTTTTGAAGCCTTATATGGTCGTAAGGCCGATCCCCTGTATATTGGCACGAAATCGGTGAAGCGCAAATCACTGGATCCGAATTGATTCAAGAAACGACTGACAAAATTCTTCAGATCCGCAATAATCTTCTAGCAGCTCGAAGTCGTCAAAAGAGTTACGCTGATAAACGACGAAAGCCACTGGAGTTTTGTGTGGGTGATCAAGTACTTTTGAAGGTATCACCGTGGAAGGGAGTGGTTCGTTTTGGTCAAAAAGGCAAGCTAGCACCACATTATGTGGGACCATTCAAGATACTCGAAAGAGTTGGTCCTGTATCATATAAGCTTGACCTACCATAAGAACTCAACAGAATTCATCCCACATTCCATGTATCAAACTTGAAAAAGTGTCTCGCAGACGAAAACCTCCATATACCATTAGAAGATATTCAAATCGATGAATTAATGCATTTTGTTGAAAGACCTATAGAAATCATGGACTTTGGTGAAAAGCGTTTAAGACGAAGTCGTATTCCAATAGTCAGGGTGTGTTGGAAGTCAAAACGAGGACCTGAATTTACTTGGGAACGTGAAAACTCAATGTGCAAAAAATACCCGCATCTTTTCCCAGTTACAACTTCTACCTAAATTTCGGGACGAAATTTCTAAAAGTAGGGGTTACCTTGTAACATTCATTTAAAAGGGCTTCTAAAACACGCTCCGTTTGAGAATCAAGTATTTATTAGAAATTCGTTGTGCATTTATTTAATTGTATTACTTAATTTTATTATTTATAGTTAATAAATAAATTACATAATTAAAATAATAACCAATAAAAGAATAAATAAAGTAATTAAAACTTAAATAATAAAAATTAAAATAAAAATAAACAAAAGGGGTAGCCGGGAGTCGAACCCGGGTCCCCAACAGATTTCACACAACAAAACACCACTGAGCTACACGCACTATTGATTTAAAACTCAAAACAATAAACTTTTATATTCACTCAACGCTAAAACCTGCAATTTCAAATGATCAAAGCAGTAATCGTCGAAATCAAGGATTG
Organism: Scalesia atractyloides; assembly: GCA_947069175.1. Lineage (NCBI taxonomy): Eukaryota > Viridiplantae > Streptophyta > Magnoliopsida > Asterales > Asteraceae > Scalesia > Scalesia atractyloides. Next base: position 70,011,183 of record CAMTDV010000116.1, read on the forward strand.
AGCTGCAGTTATCTTTGATTGGAGACGTATAACCGTTGCCAATCACTTTCTACAACTGATATTCAGAAATTAATTATCGAAACTGACCGAAATAATTGGGTTTTAACTTCAGGATTTAAGACCGAAATCATGGTCCTCGATAAATAGTGACCTCTAATCTGTGCTAACCCTCTCATACGAATTTTTAAACACACAAGCACATAGCACACTCCCTGCACAAGTCCTCTGTCTCTGGAATTTCCCTGCTCGTCGCCGGAATTCAACCGGAAAGGAGCATAACTCGTCTCAGTTCGGTATACTCATTTCTACTCACTTGAATATCAGTTATTTAATAAATTGAGGTTAATCAAACTGATTAATTTATGTATTATTTTGGGATTGATGTTCTGGGTAAATCACGCGAAGAAGTTGAAGTTTTTGTTAATGTATAAGTATAATTAGAAACGGGTATTTCATCGGGTTAGACACACAGTCCAGTGGTGGACTGTGTGCAATTATAACATTCAAGTCTCGAGTTCGATCCGTATACGCAGCCGACTTTCTAAATTAAAATCCAATTTTTTTTTCAATCTATTCAGAACACCCTTCAACTAGTTTATAAGATTAATAAAACTCGGTGTTTAAGTGGGTTAGACACACAACCCAACTGGTTAGGCTGTGTGCACGGGAACTGAAGGTCACGAGTTCGAAACCTGCTAGGGTAACCAGTTTTAAGCATTTAAAAATCCTTTTTAAATAATAACAGAAAATGGTTTAACCTAACTAGTATATAAGAATAATTAAATTAGAGTTTATTTCGGGTTAGACACGTACCTCAGTTGGTAGAGCTGCGTGCACGTATACGGGAAGTCACGAGTTCGAACCTCACACGCTGCCAATAAAACACCCGGTCAACCGGTCGAACCAGTCAACCCTGAAAAAGGGTATAATTTTTTTAATAATCAATTTCTTTAATATTTTAATTAAAAATCAATTTAAAATACTTATAAATAAGACTTTTTAAGTTAAAAATTGTAATAAATACCAAAAAAATAAACCTAAAAATCTAATATAAAGCATCAATTAAAAATATTAACTTTTATTTATTATTGATTTATTACTTATTATATGGGTTAGTTTCTCTCGTGATTAAATCCAAATTTGTGCGCGTTCTCGTCAATCCAAGGAAACGCACGCACTGTAAGTTAATCCTTACAAATTCCCCTTTTTACTCATGTTTTAGGGTGTATCATGTGTCGATTACATATTTTATTTATTCAAACACTTGTGCTAACACCATTATGTGATCTAATGTGTATATTTTGTTGTTGTTGTTGTTGTTATATGTGGTTACATTATATCATTTCAGTGCAATCATTCACATAAGGCCCATCAGTTCCTTGTTGGATACGACTTGAGCATCGTCTACCTCATTAGATCGGCTCCGTTTGATTGAGCCTTGATCTCGCAGGTCATCATTTATCATGCTCATATGTACATTGTTGATATTATTTGGTTTGTGGCTTGATTATATATACATATGCTCATATATGGTCCATGCACATTATTATTAAATTAATCAATGTAACTAATCTGTTTAAATGTTTAATTTAGATTCACTCGTCAACTTTTGTTGACCCAAACTTTTATTTTACACATGATACAGGTGGACAGGCTGAGGAGAGGAACACTTAGGATTGGCCTTAGAAAATGAATAAAATATGTCTTGTTTAAAACAATATTTCTTGTGTTTGTATGTTTCTTTGTGTTTGGATATTTTCCTTTAAATTTTAATTAATAAATATGAAACTTAATTATAGTAAATGTCATGAGCTTCGATGAAAACCCAATCATGCCCCGACTTCTATTTCCGCTGCGGGTCAGAGGGTGACATACCTAAAGTAAGGTAAATCTAATAATTTAAATTGTAGATATTATGTTCTTAGGAACATATTGATCTTAAATAGATTATGGTTAAAATGTGCACATTTGGTCAAAACATGCTATTGAAAGTCCTTCGTCGTAAAAGAAGGGGATGAAGTTGACCAAAACACCCTCGAATGATAAAACAAGTAAACGAATCTTAAGGGTAGTGAAAATGAGTTTTATAATTTAGTAGACCTCTTCGGTAGTGTATAAGTTAAAAGCATAACCCTTTATTGTTTAATGCCTTTCAACGGGTCTTTTTGTAAATTGTCAAAACGAAGGGTAGAATTAGGATTAAATGATTTTACGATAACAAATCCAACACAAATATAGTTGTGGTGGAAGATAAATAGAAGTCTTAGGGTGCAAATAGGAGATTAGGAAAGAAAGAGCGAGATTTAAGCTTAAGTGCTTAAATCCCTTAACGGGTCAAAGTGATTATGCGCATAAACCGGGTAATGGTTGCGTAATTCATAAAAGTTATGAATCCGGGTTAAGGATTTCTAGTTAAATATGTAGGGAAATGTTTTACGAAAGTGTCTCTGCAACTCCCTAGTCGTGTTTTAATGTACGTGACTCGAAACGGGTCGAACGGACAAACAATACAACACAACAGCAAAACTGGTGCAGTAAGTGGCGTTGCCGACGCCATGTTTGGCCGTCGCTGATGCAGCATGGTTGTCCGACACCCAATACTACTGCTTACGGCAGTTTTGTCCCTACGTAATAATATACACGGCGTAGCCGACATGGCTTAATGCCGTCGTCGACGCCACCTTAGAAATTGTTTTTTTTTTTAATTTCTGATTTGATTATTTATTTAATTAGTTATGCTTTACTTCCCCTTATTCATTCTGATCAAGCTCAACGAAGAACGAACACGATCATTGTTCAAGCTTCCGCAATTTATTTAGCCATCACGAAACTAAACAACGATAATATGTTGAAATGTTTTAAATTTTTAAGAAGTTTAAAGAAACTCGAAATATTGTATGGACGTGTAATCGTATATAAATTCCTTTATTTGCGAAATTTTTCATAAATTTTTTTATTTATATATTAAGGGTGCTACACTTAATGAAATACTTCTACGCTAGTTTTATATTTAGTCTTTAGAACCCCAATATCTTTTCACTAAATGTTATACACTAATAAACAAATGGTATCCCGAATCGTGTTCAATATAAACTATATTCTCATCATTACATCTATAGGGTTAGGTTCATTAGTGAATATCCTCTTGATTGTAACCACAAATGAACTAATCATAGCCCTTGATTATCAATACACAAGTGTAAATCAATAGCCAGGATTTGATGATAAAAATACACTAGTGTATTTTACGATTTGATGATGTAAATTAATGGTCAGGATTTGTTTACTCAGTTCACAAATACACTGGTGTTCACTCTGGAACCTCACCCTACATCTAAATGTGTATATTATAAATCAGGACAAACGCTTTTCTTATCATTTTCTAAAAGGTATTGCCAAAATACAAAGACAGGGCAATTAGGTACGAAACATAATATACGTGAATACACGCATTTATAGATAGGCTTAAATATAAGAGTACGTATAAACCTTGATTAGCCATGCCAAGTTAGGTTAAAAGTAAGAAAATCATATAAAAAAATAATCAAATGGATTAAAAGCAAAGGAAAATATAAATATGAAACATGTTGAAACTTCCCTTGATTAAAATCAAAGGAAAATATAAATATGAAACATGTTGAAACTTCCCTAAGAGTTAATCGTGATTATCTTTAAATTAACCTATCTATGTATATGTTTAGTGAACTCATACATTTACGTACACAAGTACAACATAATTTTTTCATTGAAATTACTAAACTGATCACTGTGTTGATGTGTAATTGTGTAATACCCTCTTACGTGGCTCCAAATCTTTCAAAAACAAGTCTTGTTTATCAAACATCGAGTAGCCTTAAACTCTTTTAGTCCTGTTAACATGAGGGGATCGACAAATCAAGACCAATGTTGGTCACAACACTTTGTGCACCTAGTAATTATATGTAAAACAATGTCATCTTTGGGCCACAAATTTCCAGAATTGACGATTAATAAGAATATATATAATTGCATATAGTTAATGTAAATATGTGTAGTATGTTCTAAGTGAATTTAAGAAATACGAATCTGACTTCTATGTTTTAGCTTTATAAGAAAAACATGATTATTTGTCAACTTCGTCTCGCTTGTCGACTTGATGCATCACTATGCATTTGCTCGTCCCTTTACAAGTTCATTCCTAATCATTCCTTTAGTTGATTCATCACTTAAACCTAATTATCCTTAGAGATTCCATATTTTAGAAAACATGTTTTAGATAAATGTGAATTCTCTTTATGGGATTTCGTTTATGTGTTTAAATCAAGAATATGCGTTCTAGAAATCCAATTTCTATTATATATTTTAGAGATGATTTCTAATACGTTAATTAGAGGATGTTTATATCATATATACAACTAGAATGCTTTTGTACCATAATGGATATATTCACAAGATGAAAAAGCAAATAATCAAATGCATAAACAAAAAATTGTCCAAAATCCATAAAGCATAAAAATGAAACAATGTTTTAAAACAACTAAAATATTGTTCATAAATTGACAACATAATAAACTATTTAAAGTGCTTCCACTCCAATCTCTCAGACTGCATCACTCTACCAACTAAATGTATTCCTCTTTTCGCAAATCATAAATGTGAAAAAACACATTTTAGCGTCAATACACTAAAGAATTGATGAGAAGGAAATAACCACAATAACATATATATATATATGTATATACACACATCAAATACTAGCCTTGAGAATCAGTCCTTTCTTGCTTGGCAATCTTCTTTCTGCAATTTCAGTGCCCTTTCTTGCCACAATAGTAACAAATGTCATCATTGTAGCTTAAGGCTCTTTTCTTGCCTTGGCTTGAGGTTTCTAATCTTGATTCATGCTTGGGCTTCAACTTTTCTTCAGCAGATACCAACATATCTCGCAGCTCAGCTATAGCCCCTCCATAAACATGTTTATTGTGTCACACCCCGACCCGCAGCGGAAAAAGGTGATCGGGGCATGATTGGGTTTTCATCAAAGCTCATGACATTTATTATGATGTTTCATATTTAATATTACAATTTTAAAGAAGATCATACAATCGAATCATACAAGTACAACATGTTCTATACATCTTTCTAGACTTCATTATTTTTCTTCTAAGGCACTTTTCTACGTGTTCCTTGCTTCATCCTGTCCACTTGTATCATGTGTAAAAATGGTTTTTGGATCAACAAAAAGTTGGCGAGGGAATCCTATGAAAACATTTAAACGTATTTATTGAATTGATTATAAAATAAAGTGCATAACCACATATGAGTAAATGTAGATGTAAATTTATTCACAAAACACATAATATTAAATATTGCACACACATACAACAATTGATTGTTTTGAGGCACGCGTTGTTCAACTCGTCTCCCACGAGGAACTGATGGGCCTAATGAATGAGTTTTTGAGGCACGCGTTGTTCTACGAACTGATGGGCCTAATGAATGAGTTTTAAGGCACGCGTTGTTCAACTCGTCTCCCACGAGAAACTGATGGGCCTAACAAATAATTTGCATACAACTTGACAATATGTAATACATAACAACAACAATATTTGCATTCTAAGTTTAGATCATAATATGGTATAGCACGAGTTTGAATAAGCGAATTAGTTTAAGCGACACATGATACACCCCAAAACATGAATAAAAAATGGAATTTATAAGAATTCACTCACAGTGGGTGCGTTTCTTGGATTGATGATGAATGCGCACGAATTCGGATTTAATCGGCAAGGGAACTAACCTAAATAATAACATAATAGTTCGATAAATAAATAAACTCTTATTTGAGATTAGTATTTTTAATTAGTGTTCTTAATGGGATTGTTCGATTTATTTTTGTGAGTTCAAGGAAATTTTCTAACTTTAAAAAATATTATTTTTAAGTATTTTTAATTGATTTTTAAATAAAATAAATAAATAAAAGAAAATAGAAATTTTGACTTTTTGACCATTTGACCGTTGACCAGTTGATCGTTGACCGTTTGACTGTTGACCGGTTCGGTCGTGTATATGTTTGCACTGAGTGAGGTTCGAAATTGTGACCTCCCGTACGCGTGCACGCAGCTCTACCAACTGAGCTACGTGTCTAACCCGAAATATTTCTGTTTTTAATTATACTTATATACTTGTTAGGTTATACCGGAAATTAAAAGGATTTAAATTAACGAACTGGTGAGTACTTCATGAATCGAACTCGCGGTCTTAGTGTCATTGTGCACCCAGCCCAACCAACTGGGCTGGGTGTCTAACATGGATATCTATGGATTTTTATTAACTTTAAATACTATCCGCTCTGTTTTATATTTAAGTGCAAAAATGTTTGATTTAAATCAGGAACTCATTGCCACGACTGAGACTCGAACCGGGTGTTTGTGCAGTGTGTTTGCACACAGTTCACCACTGGACTATGTGTCTAACTTGGTTATTATTCCGGTTTTTATTATACTTATACACTGATTACATGTTTCAGGATTTGGCTTTTATAAAAAGGCATATTATTTCAGTGAATCGGAACACAACAGAACTCGAACCCGGGACGTATGCTTTAAAATCGCACACAGTCCACCGCTGGACTGTGTGTCTAACCCGAGATATAACCCGATTTATATTAAATATATATACAACCGAAGCTTCATCTTCTTCGTTAAACTTTACCCAGAAACCAATCCCGACTGTTTCGATACATTCATCAATTTCTTTAGTAAATTGTAATTAATTACATATGAGATTAATAAAAATGAGAGAGATTAGGTGTAAGATATACCGAACAGAGATCCCCTGTTTCTCCGGCGAGATTCCGATGATAGCAGGTTATTCCGGCGACGTGTATCTTGCGGCAGAGGATCTTCAGAAAGTTTGAGGCGAGTGTGAGTGACTTCGGTATGAGCTCTAGATGTTCTGTTTATAAAGTAAGGCAACAGAGATGAAAGGGGTTCGGTTTTCCTGCGACTTGCAGAGAATTCCGGCGAGTTGTTTTTTGCTGAATCGGGACTTGTTAAGAGATTTACGAGTGTGTTGAGAGTTGATTCGAGTGAATAAGCGAGTTGGGTTTTCCTGACTGAAGGTATTTTTTAAGTATATGTGATTTCAAGTTTTCGATTATGAAACTCACGGTTCTTGAATGAAATTGAATTGAGATTTCGGTTATAACCGACGTTTATCATCAATTACCTTTACGTGATTTCGGTGTCAAACGTCGGATTCAAAGATTGAGTCAGTTTCGGCGGTTACAGAATTTGTTCAAACCGGTGACTCTGTGAGTTTTCGTATAAGAGTTTTTTTGTTTCAGAATTCATATAACTAGTGTGCATGGCGGAGTGGTGTTAAGTGTGTTTGGTCTCGAGAGTGACCCGGGTTCGAAACCCGGCGTCCGCAATTAATTTTTATTTCATTATTTATTATAAATTTTCAACTATAAATTTTAAATTCTAATATATTTATTAATTATGTATCGTATAAAATTAATTTGAGTATTAAATACGCAACGAAAATTTTAACTTGATGTTCGGTTAATAAACGAAGCGGGTTTGGTTAACCCGATTTTTGACGGATGTTACATATTGTAGCCTTTAACGAACTCCTCGTACTCAGGTGACAAAGACAACAAGATCATATCTATAGCCATGTCTATGTGCATCGGGTATCCAAGTTTCTCAAGCCTGTTGATATACCTCTCCATCATGTCAACATGTTCTTTAACATCATGCTTAAATTTCATTGGATGCTTAACTTGAAATAAAACGTAACTATTACAAAGGGTTTCAAATAACCTGAAAAATACAAATATTGAATATAACAAAAATCAACAAACAAACCAAACAACCACAAGTTTCTAGGGCTCGATTCATGACAATCACAATCACATCTAAAACTATAAAGACTTGATCTTTTTGTCAAATAAATGTATTGGAAAAATAAAACTAAAGATCAATTTGAACAATAATATATGAATAACTGTGCAAGAGGCTCTGATGTCACTTTTGGGAATCCTGGGTATCCGTTTTAATGTATAAAATCCAATTTTGTATTAAAATAATAATAATACTTTAATATTAATTGGAGGTGGAAGCGTTAAAAAACACAAATACGGATAAACTTATCCCACCTGTAGTCCAGTTACGATCTATTTAACGAATTATATAAACACAGTCATAGTGGGTTTAGGGTTATACCTTGATGAAAATCGAAGACTCGCACGATGGATACAACTAACGAATCAACTAGTAAGCATGATCACAATATCTAAAACAGCACGAGATTCAACACGCAAAATGGGCCGAATCCGAATCACCAAGACGCGAGATGATGAGCAGCACTGTGGCGAAGGAGGCCAACGAAGTGGCGGAGGCCGACGGCGGCAGAGATAGGGCGAAGGGTGGCCGGTGACACACAGAGAGATGGGAAGGGGCTAGGGTTTTTGCCTGATCTCTCTTATTTTGTGTCTTTTGTGATGTGTTGCAATTAGGGTTTGAAGTTGAGATTCTATTTAAAGAACCTCTAATTACACTCTAACCTATGAACCTTTAACTTTCCCTGCATGTAATTGATCCTTGACTAATTACTTATTAATGGTCAATTCTGTAACTTAGTTTTATTATGAAATAATAAAAACATTTTTTTAATTATTATCTAATATTAACTAATCCTCGGATTTGTAGAATTACTATTATTCACAGCTAAATTAAACAACTAGTCAAACACTTCGACTTTATTTTTTAAAAAATAACCTCTTAATTAATTATCTAAATAATAAATTATTTTTCGTTTAACTCTTTAAACGACACCAATTATTTCCACCAAATTAATTGGTTCATAAAATATTAATATCTCTATAGTATTTCACCAAATATCTGTTCCCCATAACCAATCCGTTTTTTGTTATTTATAATATTTTTTAATTAAATATTATTATTTGTTCATCGTCCAAAATGTAACTCTTTGGATCGTACCTTAATAGAAACGTTAAATAATCGATAATTGGACACCCAAATCCAACATGGTGGTGTGCGGTTGGGGAGATGGTCTGCGCTGGTGTTCGGTTGGGGAGATGGTGTGCAGTGGTGTTTAGTTGTAAATCGGGAGGTCCGGTGATGGTTGGGTAGATAGTGTGCGATGGTGTTTGGTTGGGGGAAATGGTGTGCGGCTATAGTGGTAGTGACGAGATGGTGGTGATGTGTAGCTGTAGTGGTTTTGATGTGCAGGTGATGTACATGTATGCAGGTTTTGGGTGAAAAGACGATATTACCCCTCCTGCTAACGGTCAACATTGACCAATAAACGAAATATACCCACTGACTTTAACGGAAGAACAAAAAATGCAAGAAAGTGTAAACTACAGAGACTCAGAAGAGTAAAAAAAGTTAGGGAGTCAATATGTTGAATAGAGTAAACTATATGAACTCAAGTTGTAATTTAGTTAATATTAGGATATGTGACATAGTTGTAAAATTCTTCCTTAAAAGTAAAGAAAAGAAGGTTTAAAATGACTTTTTTAAACGGATAAATCAAAGTATTTAGAAACATAATGTTAATGGGTTAATACAAAATTTGAAGGTTAAAACAATAGGTATATATGAAATTTTAAAGTTAATAAAATCGGTAATTTTGAAATTTTAGTTAGTTTCTAAAACATGTATGTGATATTTAAGTTTTAATTATATATAATATTTTATAAATTTATAGAGGTACACATAAAATTCTCCCCACATCTTATTAGAATTATCGTTAATGAAATCAATGAAACATCAAAAAGGGTTTTATTAAATAACATAAGTAATTAAGGCTTAAACAAAGCACAAAGTAATTGGAGCATCATATCCAATTTATTCTTATGTATCTCTAGTGAATAAAACACAAAAGGACCACAAGATTCCCATTTAAACTCCCCCATTACCATCAATATTTATTGTAGTTATAACTTTGATTATTATTTAATTAAAATGAATTTGTAAGTTTAGGGTTCAACGAGACCAATAAAAAGTTGTTTTAAGTCATAAATTATCTTTTAGTATTTCAACGGTTACAATATTCCATAAGGGCATCTGTAATAATAATGTGAGGAAGCCTTTATAATATACACATTTTAACAAAGTTAATTATTTTATCATTTCGCTATTAATTACAGAGGTGAACAAGTAAATATGTTATACGGTCGAGTTTTGCTTGAAGCAAAAATGTTGTGGGTTGAGCCAAAAGTTTTACCATAGTAGACCTTCGAGCGATGAGTTTCCTCTGGAGTGGTGGTGTATCGAGTCATCAGCATCGTCTGCGTTCTTGAGTGTGAGTGACCTTTTGTTTTTGAGTTTACCTGAATAATCGAGCTTTTTTGATTGTTAAAATAAATTCTAAACGTATAGTTAATTAGCAAATTTAAGTTTGTGATAGTTTGTAAACTTGAAAATCTATACATATGTTAGGAAACACTTTGACACGTGACGAAGTACGATGATTCCATAACAAAGGTATGACAGAAAAGAAATCTAGACAAAATCTTTGCAATGTTTGGGTGAAAAAGCATCACATTTTATTTACATTTTACAATAAAAGATAAAAGAAAATACATACTGGGTCCCATTTGGGATATATACCCCTTCCAATTCACATTTTTCTTCCATTCCCATCCATCCATTACATACTAAACAAATCACTAAAAGTCTAAAACTTTGCTACTTCCATTCCCATCCATCCATTACATACTAAACAAATCACTAAAAGTCTAAAACTTTGCTACAAAGTTCCAACTTTTCAAAATTCTCTAGGATCAAGGAAAAAGGATATATCGGGTTGTGACTTTCTCCAATCCCCAATATACCCTTCGCTATAGTCCTCGTCAAGCCTCTTAATACACCACAAATCAGTGAACGACAACACTTTCCAATGTGGGATCGCCGACTTAAACGGATCCTCGCTTGACACCTCGGTCGCCACCACACCGCACTTGCGCTTCTTGGCTAAGTTGTGAGCGTAACCGAACAAGGCCCTAGCCAACTTCAAGTAAGCCGGGCCGACCCCACCTAGCCCGTATAACAGATGGAGCCCAAACGGGTTAAAAATCTGGGGCAATGAAGGCAAATTCAAAAAAGGGAATACCTGATCCAAAACCCGAGTTGTTTTCACAAACCCCTTTTTCAACCACGACGCCCCTTTAACTTCTAACTTAAACACATCGTTACAATTCCACACACTCATGATAGCCCACGAGTCGGGTGGGTACGAAAGGAACCATTTTGACCCGACCCATGAAACGGCATGTGTGCAATCTTTTGGTATTGCTAGGAACGTGCCAAGGTTAAGGTTGTTTTTTAGTACCGAGTCAATGTCACGTGGGAAGAACTCAGTGGTCGAAAATGTGTGACGGTAGATGACCTCGGCATCGGTACATGACAGTTTAATGATGGTCACTTGTTGGTTGATGTGTAGCCGGTGTGCAAACACCGGGTGCACGAGCACAGATGGATTGCGGAACTTTGAGTATCTGCATTTTCCAGTGAATAGATTAACGGACGGTTTGTTGGTTGCGTCAGTTGCTATGTACGAATATTCAGCACCGTTGTCTCTAAACCAATCTTCCATTCTACAAACGAGTTTTAATCCTATTTTCATCCTCCTGTAAAAATGATTTAAAATCAAAAATGTATTTTTTTAACAATGCCAAAAATGTATTTCTGTTTTTAGTAATACCCAAAAATCTGTATGGAAAAATGGAAAATCCTAACGGGACACCGGAGTTTGCTTTACGATGTTTCTAATTTTAGAAAGTGTCTTATACTCGAGTGTTATCTGAAATTATTAAATATTGTATTTATCCACAAACTTCAAAAAATATATATATTTAATAAATACCTAAATAACCAACCTTTCTATTTTCGAAAGATGATCAAATAATTAAAAAAAAATACAGGATTATTGGGTGTATGAGTTAGAAAAAAAAAATAATAGGATTATTGGGTATATGAGTTAGCCGATTAAAAAATAATAAAAAAATGGTTTACCGGTGAGTAGGGGAGACGCGTAGACCTAAGATGTAGCCGAGTTTAGTAAAGACGGGACGGGTTCAGGGGATCGTTAGTTTTCCAGCATAGTTTTCTACCGCACGTAACGGTTTTGATGCAACCCCGTATCATCCCGACAATATCTCTCATCTCCTCTCCGTCTGCAATCACTACCATCTCGGCGACCTGATAATTCAAACCGAGAATAATTGAAAAAACGGATGAAACCGGGAGTCATTGGAAGAATTTAACGTGAAATATTGTATACCAGCATGAGATACGCAGGGGAGTTTCGCACTCGGCAAACAGGGTCACCTAAGAGGTCCGCGTGGAGCGAGTATTCGCCGCTCGGGCCCACCTCGCAGCTTCTCTCCACCTGTTCGACTCTCTCACGATCGGTTTTCGGGTTGAACTCCCTAATGACTACCACCGCATTGCGGTCATTTTCCGCCACCACCATCCTCTCAGCACAATTGATGATTTGACTGAATAGAGGGAGAACAAAGGGTTGATGATTGGTGAGGCCCGTTGTTCAATCATGTGTGCCTTTATATAGGGTGTTGGTATATATACCTGATTTTTGGGCTATCCCTTTCAAACTTCTTTATTCGAATATGCACCTTTGTGTTATGTTGTATTATATATATATATATATATATATATATATATAGAGGTAAAGGTTCCTATAAGAAAATATAAAGTGTAAGAAGGGGTGATACGTGTCCCTTTTTATTTTGTTTGTTTAAGGATATAAGTGTAATTTAACTAATAAAATTTAATTATGGAATGAATATGCAACCGATTTTGGCAGTTATTTTAGGAATTTTCGAATTTTAATTTTGATTTATGTGATCATGTTCGACGCCATATCAGAACGAAATTTTATTTGTAGCTTCTTCAGCATTTTTTGATTCACGGTGTATGACATTTACTGATCATCTTCAACACCATATACACTGATATCTCGATCGATAGATAACGATGAACCAGGTATGAAATTTATGGTGTCTTTTTAATATGTTTTAATGATGAATGGTGATTTCAGTAGGTTTCTAGTGTCTTCAAAGAGTTAAGGTGTTTTTTGGGACCTTGCATTGCATTCAGTAGGTTTCTGTTGTTTTTCAAAGAGTTAGGGGTTTTTTTTGGTGTCTTCGATAGATTTATGGTGTTATTTCATAAAAAAAGAAATAACACCCTAACTCATAAAAACACCACAACATGTATATTGAAGGCATACATCTTATAAAGAACAGAATATAACAGAAACAACACCCCAACTCATAAAAACACCACAACATATATATTGAAGGCATAAATCTTATAAAGAACAGAAATATAACAGAAACAACACCCTAACTCATAAAAACACCACAACAGTTATACTAAAGGCACACATCTTATAAAGAACACCCTAACATTGAATATAAAAGAAATAACACCCTAATAAATTAATTTCAAAACATAATACTTTAATCAGAATCAAAACATGAATAACACCCTAAATATAACACCAGTCAACAATTTAATCATAATCAAAACAGAAATAACACCCAAAATATATAAAAACAGAAATAACACCCTAACTCTTTGAAGGCAACAGAAACCTACTGAAGACACCAGAAACCACAGCAATGCTAGGACCTTTGTCCTCACATTATATATAATAGGAATATCACCCTAACTCATAAAAATACCACAACATGTATATCGAAGGCATACATCTTATGAAGAACAGGAATATAACAGTTATAACACCATATAATTAAAACACTATTGTATGAACATAGAAAAACACCATGGACTAAAACATCCAAGCGAGACATAATTTTTTCTCTACAAAAGCATATCAATATGGTACTCATATTAAAGATAAAAACACTCGTTATTATGGTGTAATTTAAAAAAAAGAGTAACGTATAAAAAGTTATTGACGTTTAAAAAAGAAGTGGGGAACTTGGATGTGCATTAATGTTAGTTTCTTAATTTAAAAATGTTAAATTAACCTTTATAACATTAATCTAGAAAATTAATTAGTTTAATAGTCAATACTATTTACAAGATTGCCATCAATATCCCAACCATTAGATTAAAAATCTAATGGTTTAAAAATCTTATATATATATATATATATGTATATATATATATATATGTATATATATATATATGTATATATATATATAACAAGTATATACTATCTAAGTGGTTTTAAGATCCTTTTATATAAACTAGTGGGACTACTCGCGCTTCGCAGCGGGTTTCTATCAGTATCAGTTCCATTCGATACGGTACCGGCACTCAGAATAGTAACCAAAAGATATACGCATAAGAAGATATCAATAAGTGTTTTACATCGATAGAAACCATAACAATGAATAACAGTATCGGTGCCAATGTTTTTCAGCTGGTAACTGTTCGATTCGTCACGCTTATCATGCTGGCGCTCGTTATAGCTATGGTATAAAAATAATCTATTGCGAATACATCTCTATTTTCAACAAACTTTATACCGCCACGTAAATAAAATTATAAAAATAAATACGATACCAGATGTAGTTCAAATGATATCAGCCCAAATTTTCAAGATAAAGAAACAAAATGTTCAAATATATAAAGTTATAAACAGAAAACAAAATATACTTAAAATTAATTATATTATAATAATAATAATAATAATACAATAAGGGAAAATTTTAAAGTTAAAGGAAGAAAATAATAATACTATTAGTAAATGTAAAAATAAAAAAGACAATAACAATAAAATAGTAATTTATTGTTAGTTAAGCTTGCTTGATTTATAAATAATAAAATTTAAATAAAATATATTTATAAATGTTACTTTACATCCTTTTAAAAATGTTTCTATAATGTATTAACTATTTAAGTGGTCTTAAGATCTTTTTATATAAATTCTAAGTAGGTTATAATCTTATCTATTATACATAAGCTAAATAAATTTAATGTTATATAATCATTTTCAACCGAGTATTATTTTTTGTATGTAATTGATAAATGACATTTCAATTAAAGTGTACTTAGTCGTTAGACATCATTTTAGTGCAGTTAAATTAACTTAAATTGTAATTATAAATCTATTATCTAACCATTAGTAACCCTAACCCTATAACATTAAGACATAAAAACCAAACCCTTAAAAACTAAAAAATAAAGGCTAATGCCTAAAAGCTAAATACTAAAGCTAATCCAGTTTAACTTTTACCAATGGACATACATAAATGCACTAATAATTCGATAAAACTCACTTAGACATTTTATCGAACACTTGGTGGACATCAGTTTTAGACGATCATATTAGCTAAATTTACAAACCAAAATTACCATGTTTCTTTCAACCCAACAAGTTCATACACTTATTAGCATCAAGTCAACATAAACTTTCAATTATCATAACCTAATTCATCAAACTATCATACAATAATTTGGTGTTTTCATCACTATGTAATTTCATCATGTGTATGGACATTCAGCAAATCATCTAATTTAGTCAAGTACCTCATACATTCTTATACACTAGCAGGATGTCCGCGCGATGCGGCGGGAGATACACATCGTATTGCGAATTTGCGATACTCGTTTTTTGTAGTTTTCTTATTCATATAATATTAATTATATCATCATTGTGATAGATATACATCAAAAGGGAAGTAATCGAGTAATCCATTTAATTGTGTTGTGCATGGTTTGGTTATTATCCTCGACGGAAGCCGAACCCAAAGTCACCGGTTAGTATATTTTATTAACAATCATTTTAGGTTAATCACTTTGGTTTATTCGGTAAGAATGATGGTTTTTTGTTTGGTTCATTTAATTTCAGTTAATAACAAAAACCAAACTTGTGCTAAAACATTTCCTTAGAAAAATATGAAATTGAGATATCAATACATGAATAAAAGTATAAATATATGAAATATACAAACCGGAGGTATAAAAGCTATAAATATATGAATATATGAATGATTCGGTTCGATTCAGCTAATTTTGGTTAACCGAGAGTACAAAAAAAATGATAACCGGTTTTAGGTTAATTTAGTTTTCAGTTAATTTATATTTTGGTCGATTTCAGTTTGGTTTCATCTGTTTTAGGTTTGGTTTAGGTTATTGATTTAGTTACTACTCACCGATAACCGGTTTTCGTTAATAACCAATAATAACGTTCGATGCGGCAGGAAATATACGCATCGCCACGGTGTGCATTGTTCGGTTGGTTAGATTATTATCCTCAACCGAATCGAGGTCATTGACTAGTCTATTTTATTAATGTATCCGTTTTCAATTAATCAGTTTGGTTGGTTTGATTCATTAAATTTTGGTTAATTGCCAAATCCAAACTTGGGCTAACACTTTTGATTAGAAATACATGAAATTTAGGTATAAATACATGAAATGGATGCATAGATGTAACATCCCATATAAATATATCGAATTATAACGCGACACGTGTCCAAACTCTCCGTTTAATTCCGATTTCTGGAAGGAGAGGGACCAAATATGTCAAAATGGGGAAAGAGATAAAGTCTAAGGACTAAAAATGACAAAAAGGCCAAAATTCAGCTTCTTGAGGTCCCTTACGAACCGTAAGGAGTTTGAACGAGTAAGGCGGTGGAAACACCCCTTACGGACCGTAGGGCACATGTTACGGTCCGTAAAAGAAAAATGGGAGCCGGCTTGCCAAGGCTGCCATGATGCCACCTAGCTTCGTAAAAGAAAAATTTGGATTTAACCACGAGAGAAACTAACCTAAATAATAACATAATGGTTCGGTAAATAAATGGATTTTATTTGAGATTAATAATTTTAATTCATAAACTTAATAGGATTTCTAGATTTATTTTTGTGAGCTTAAAGACATTTTCTAACTTTAAAAATATTATTTTTAAGTATGTTTAAATAATTTTCTGATTAAATAAATAAAAAAAATGTTGACCGTTGACTTTGACCGTTGACCGGTCTGATTGTGTTTTTTATGTGCGCCGAGTGAGGTTCGAACTCGTGACCTCCCGTACGCGTGCACACAGCTCTACCAACTGAGCTACGTGTCTAACCCGAAATAATCTCGTTTTTAATTATATATATATATACAAATTAGATTAATTCATTTCTGTCTTTATTTAAAAACTTGATAATTGCCAGAACCGGTTACAGAAGCAGGATTCGAACTCGGGACCTGTGGTTTAACTTTGCACACAGTCCACCGCTGGACTGTGTGTCTAACCTGGTTAGAATATTGGTTTTTATTACACTTAAATACTAACTGGAAGGTGTTCTGGGCCTTTCAAAAAAATTGAGATTTATCACAGGAAACCGGTTAAGTGCACGAATCGAACTCGGGACGTGTGGTTTAAAATTGCACACAGTTCACCACTGGACTGTGTGTCTAACCCGTTTAAAAATCTGTTTTAAATTAAACTTATATATTAACAGTGCTTCATCTTCTTCAGTTTATGAAACCAGTGAATCAACTCGACTGTTAATCAATAATTCTTGTTGAATTAGTTGATTGAGTATTACTGATTATCGAAATTAATTTAAACAGAAAGGTTTTAAGGATGTTGTACCGAACAGGTGTGATTTCCGACGAATTTCCGGTGACTGAAACTTTTCCGGCGACGTGTAACTTGCGACAGAGGATCTACAGGAAGTTTGAGGTGAGTGTGGTGCTTTCTGTCTGAGCTCTGGAAGTCTTATTTTAGAGTATGGCAGAAGAGATGAAATGGGTTCGGTTTTCCGGCGACTTGCAGAGAATTCCGGCGAGTTGCAGATGGACTTTCCGACGAGCAGAAGGTTGAGCAGATAAAATAGAGGTAATTTGTGAAGGAAGTGAGCGGGTTCCTATGAGTGAAGGGTCGATATTTATAGTGCCCAAAATCACACATGATTTCGATTTAAAAATCTCGGTCAAGAGATTTAATCATCCTTCAGTTACGATTATGATTTGTTCGAATGATTGATAACCGATTTTGGGTTAAAGGCATGATTTAATCGTCGGTTTCGTGATCAATTGAAGGGTAAACGGAAATCTTGGTGATTTCCGGTTGACTGGGTGCTGTTACTTTGGGCGGGTATTCAGGAATTCGATTTCAGAAGTTATTTTGATATAAGGTTTATTTGGTTGGGGTTGTATCAGATGTGGGCGAGTGGTGTAGTGGTGTAGAGTGTGTTTGTTTGAGCGGGAGACCCGGGTTCGAAACCCGGCGTCTCTATTTAATTTTTCTCTCATTATTTAGTATTAATTATTAATTATAGTTTTTAAATTCTAATATGTTTGTTAATTATGTATTGTTTAAAATTAGTTTGAGCTTTAAACGTGCAACGAAAATTTTAACTGGATGTTCGGTTAATAAACGAAGCGGGTTTTGAAAACCCGTTTTTTGACGGATGTTACAATATCGGCATAGATTTATGGTACCCAGCTGTATTGACAAGTATTTAAAACTGGTGAGAAGAAATCTATCCCAAAAGAATACTAAATTATTAACGCACGGGTTATCTTAACATGTATCAATAGATTTATGAAAATGATTTTTAAACGAGTCGGTTAATTGTATTTACTAGCGAAAATTGACGTATTTTCAAAAGATTAAACCGTAGGTAACGAGCCTTGAATATAGGGAGGAATGGATTGGTCAAAGGAAAAGCTTAGGAATTTGCGGATCCTACTTGTGGGACATTGATGTCCTTAAGCTCGCTTTAATTCGGATCCTACTTGTGGGACATTGTATGGAACGCTTGTAAAATTTATTTAATAAATTTGAAGTTTTATATTATTACTTTATCATCCTATCTTCTGCTGCATGTTTGTGAAACTATTATCAATACTCACGTATAAACCCACCAACCGGGCCCACCGAAAATTGGGGTATGACAATAGGTACATGAAATGGAGGTATAAATACATGAAATAGGGGTACAAATATGAAATACATGAACTGAATGTATAAAAGCTTGAAATGTATGAAAATATGAATGGTTCCGTTCAGTTAATACTTGTTAAATGAGAGTAGAAAAAATCCATAACCGTTTTTGGTTAATTCGGGTTTAGGTAAATCAGTTTTTGGTTGATTTTGGCTCGGTTTCGATTAACGATTCAATTGTTACTCACCCTTAGACACTGTTAATCAGTAACATATTAATTTTTTTAATTAAAAAAATATAGGAATGCTATACTGAAATTAAAGAGGATAAAATACTCGTTTATTTGATGTTATTTAAAAAAAATATTAGCGTACCAAAAAGTTATGACCGTTTAAAGGGGATAAAGTGTAACTACTAACTAATTATCTATAATTTTGTTAAAGACGAGGGATTAAAGTGTAATTTAGATGAGAGGATTAAATTGGCGGTATTTAATCACTTGACATTCTTTAGCTATTAAACATTCTGGGATAATGACTAAGTACGTTGGGCTTTAATCACTTGTACACTAATGCATTATCTACTTGTATCTTTTAATCCACACGTCAATACTGACCAAGACGACTAACGAAACGTCAACAAAAATGAGTAGGTCATCACGATACTTTTGGATATATTTTTGTGAGTTTAAAGCTATTTTCTAACTTTAAAAATGTTATTTTTAAGTATTTTTAATTGATTTTTAAATAAAATAAATAAATAAAAATAATAAAAAAATGTTGACTTTTTGACCGTTGACTTGTTGACCGTTGACCGGTTCGGTCGGTTATATGTGTGCGCTGGGTGAGACTCGAAACCGTGACCTCTCGTACGCGTGCACGCAGCTCTACCAACTGAGCTACGTGTCTAACCCGAAATATTTCTGTTTTTAATTATATTTATATACTAATTAGATTGATCCGAAAATCATTTATTTAACAAAAAGATTTAATTGCATCACTCGGTGCTCGCCACGGGTCTCGAACCCGGGACCTGTGGTTTAGTTTGGCACACAGTCCACCGCTGGACTGTGTGTCTAACTTGGTAATTATTCTGGTTTTTATTATACTTATATACAAACTAGGTAAATTCATTTCTGTCCTTATATAAAAAGTTTGATAATTGCCAGCACCGGTGCGGTAGCATGGACTCGAACCCGCGACGTATGATTTAAACTCGTACACAGTCCACCACTGGACTGTGTGTCTATCTTGGTTATTATTCCGGTTTTCATTAAACTTAACATCTATTTGCGAGTGGATCCGGTTCAGTTTAAAAAAAGGAACATTTTTATTAAGGCGAGTGTGCGTGTGTCAAGAATTGAACTCGGGACGTATGCGTGTTTATTTGCACACAGTCCACCGCTGGACTGTGTGTCTAACCCGAGATATAACTTGATTTAAATTAAATATATATATAACTGAAACTTCATCTTCTTCGTTAAACTTAACCCAGAACCAATGTCCGACTGTTTCGACAAACTAATCAATTTCTTTAGTAAGTTGTGATTAACTACATATGAGATTAATAAAAAAATGAGAGAGATTAGGTATAAGATATACCGACAGAGATCCCATGTTTCGCCGGCGAGTTTCCGATGACTGCAGGTTATTCCGGCGACGTGTATCTTACGGCAGAGGTTCTTCAAAAAGTTTGAGGTGAGTGTGGGTGGCTTCGGTATGAGCTCTAGGTGTTCTGTTTTTAGAGTAAGGCACAGAGGTCAAGGGGTTCGGTTTTCCGGCGAGTTGCAGAAAGTTTCCGGCGAGTGAAATTATGTCGAGAATGGGTGTGATTGTGAGCGAAAAGGTTATCAGAGGTTAGAGGGTATATTTATAGGGAAGAACATCGACGAATTTGGTCTGATTACCGTCTTGATTCGTTGGTCAAAATTTTCCGGCGGTTATGACTAATGTCGCGGACTGGACATCGGTTATAACCGATGTCGTTGTTAATACTTACGTTAAGTCAAAGGTAACCGACGATGATTGACGAAATTGTCGGATTTTCCGGCGTCAGCGGATTTGGGCGCGCTGAGTAACTGGGTTTGATTTCCAGATTTATGTTATGTATTAATTGTTTCAATATGTAAACAAACAACACAAGTGGCGGAGTGGTTGAGCGTGTGGGAGTAAAAGCTTTGCTGACCCGGTTGACCCGGGTTCGAATCCCGGTTTCAGCATTTCATTTTTAATTTGCTATATTTAATACATTTTCAAATATAAATTATATATTCCAATATACTTATTAATTATGTATCGTTTAAAATTAATTTGAGCAATAAATACGCAACGAAATTTTTAACTGATTGTTCGGTTAATAAACGAAGCGGGTTTGGTAAATCCGGTTTTTGACGGATGTTACAGTATCCCCTACTTTTTAGAAATTTCGTCCCGAAATTTAAGTAGTGGCATATTTGTCTAAAAAGGAGGGTGTTTAATTTGACAGTTACATACTTAGAAAAAGAGTAAGAGTTTAAATTTTTGTTTGAGGCGGTAACGTTACATGTATGGGTTGAGTACCCTGCTTCAGGAATCGCTTTTTGATGCCTAAGTTAATGAATATGGATAAACAGAGTTGATTGACTAAATATGATTTCATGCGCAAGAGTTTTGATATGTTTTGGAAAGATAAGGTTATATCCTAAAACAAAACTTCTAATACTAAAACCTACATGGAACTTCTCATAACTGCCTGACAATGCCTCTGATCCTTTGACAAGAATACTTATATATAGGAAGTACCAGCGGCGTATCCACCATATTCTTGTCAAATTTTCATTGGTTTTATCAGTAAGTGATGATTGGTTCTATGATGTAACACAACAACCAATATCTGAGTCTTAATTCTGATAGCATACATGTTTGAATGGTGACAGTTCCTCTCTCGTTTGTTATGATGGAGAGGTTAGTTTATGTAAAAATAGAACACAATCCATTTTCTTTAAATGATGAGATGATATGAATGCTAAATCAGTGAGTATAACACAAACTTCAACCAAGAAATACTAAATCCTACATGGAACTTCTCATAACCGCCTGATAATGCCTCTGATCCTTTGACAAGAATACTTATATATAGGAAGTACCAGCGGCGTATCCACCATATTCTTGTCAAAATTTCATTGGTTTTATCAGTAAGTTATGATTGGTTCTATGAATGTTACTCTAGAACATAAATAAACACAACAACCAATGTCTGAGTCCTAATTCTGATAGTATACATGTTTGAATGGTGACACAATCCAATTCCTTTAAATGATGAGATGATATGAATGCTAAATCAGTGAGTATAAAATAAACTTCAACCAAGACATTACTAAATCCTACATGGAACTTCTCATAACCGCCTGACAATGCCTCTGATCCTTTGACAATAATACTTATATATAGGAAGTACCAGCGGCGTATCCACTATATTCTCGTCAAATTTTCATTGGTTTTATCAGTAAGTTATGATTAGTCCTATGTGACTCTAAAACATAAATAAACACAACAACCAAAGCTTGAGTCTTAATTCTGATAGTATACATGTTTGAATGGTGACAGTACCTCTCTTGTTTGTTATGATGGAGAGGTTAGTCTATGTAGAAATGGAACACAATCCAATTTCTTTAAATGATGAGATGATATGAATGTTAAATCAATGAATGTAACACAAATTTCAAACAAGACAATACTAAATCCTACATGGAACTTCTCATAACCGCCTGATAATGCCTCTGATCCTTTGACAAGAATACTTATATATAGGAAGTACCAGCGGCGTATCCACCATATTCTCGTCAAATTTTCATTGGTTTTAACAGTAAGTTATGATTAGTCATATGTGACTCTAAAACATAAACAAACATAACAACCAAAGCTTGAGTCTTAATTCTGATAGTATACATGTTTGAATGATGACAGTACCTCTCTCGTTTGTTATGATGGAGAGGTTAGTCTATGTAGAAATGGAACACAATCCAATTTCTTTAAATGATGAGATGCTATAAATGCTAAATCAGTGAGTACAAAAGAAACTTCAATCAAGACAATACTAAATCCTACATGGAACTTCTCATAACCGCCTGACAATGCCTCTGATCCTTTGACAAGAATACTTATATATAGGAAGTACCAGCGGCGTATCCACCATATTCTTGTCAAATTTTCATTGGTTTTATCAGTAAGTCATGACTAGTCCTATGTGACTCTAAAACATAAACAAAACTGAAATAGTAATTCGCATTAAGATCCTTGGATAAGATTCCAATTTATAACTGGGATACGGGAAAATTGAGATAACATAAAGAAAACGTAAAAACTGAGCGGTTGGAGTTGAATCTTGATTTTTGGTGAAGGGGACTAGTTGGGTGGTTTCGTTTGGGCCGTCATTATCTTCAACAGGATTGGCGTTGATGTTGAAAACTCTTCCTCTTGCTGGTGGCCTAGTGATTGGGTTTTCTTGATTTGCTTGGTTAACTGGGTTGGATTGAGCTTGAGCGTTTATGATGTTAACCAATCGAGGGCACGTGTTTCTAAAGTGGGTAGGGTCGCCACAATTAAAACAAGCTCGAACATAAGGTAACATGGGGTATTGGGGTTGTTGATAGGTTTGGATCATGTTTTGAGTAGGGGGAGAGATTTGGTTTTGAGAGGTGCGGCAAGCCTTGCTCAAATGACCATAGCATCCACAATTCGCACATAGTCGACAAGGTAAGGTAGATGGATGGTGATAAAAACAGGTGTTGCATCGAGGGTGAGGTCCAAGGTATGGTTTCTTATTTGGGTAAGTTGAGTTGGGTGCTACTTGAGTGATTGGGATAGCTTGGATGGGTATGGCTTGTGAAATTGGTTGATTACGTTGGGTGACAGCGAAAAGTTGCCCATCTCGTTTTCTCTTAAAAATGGGTTGAGAAGGGGATTCGGTTTGGGTGGAGTTTGAAGTTTCAGTCGATGCTTTATCCTTCTTCTTTTCCTCCTTGAAGTCTTTGTTCCGGATTCGGTTCTCGGTGAGCTCTGTAGCTAACTCCATGGCTGCTTCCAAGGTTACAGGTGTGGTACTTATTACAGAGTCTTGAATTTTTTACGGAAGACCTCGAATGTAGTGCTCGATCAAACGGTAGAGGGGAATGAACAAGTTAGGAACCATTTGATTTAACTCGAGGAATCTCTTGTTGTATGTGGTGTGGTCTCCTTCCTTTTGCTTCAACGAATAGAACTCATCCTCTAATTTCTTGATTTCGCTCCTTGGGCAAAACCGTCTTGTCATGATTTCCTTCAACTCTTCCCAAGTCAAAGTCATAGCATCTTCAACACCTCGTTTGGCCTTCTCTGTATTCCACCAAGTAAGTGCTATTCCAAATAAACGACCAGTAGCATATCGCACTTTGCGATCATCGGGGCAATCGCAATTTAGAAAAATGTTCTCCATTTCTTCAAACCAATGGAGGAGAGCGATGACACCTTCAGTCCCTTCGTATTTTGGAGGGTCGCAGGATTTGAAATGCTTGTAGGTGCATTTGGTGGTAATTGGGGGAGGATTGACAATGTTTTGATCTTCTTGATTGACGGGATTAGCGGTAAGGGCTTGTTGGACTTGAATTATAATGTTGGGTATTACGGCAGCCATTTGTTGAGCGATTTGGGCAGCCATGCGCTCGCGGGCTTTTCCTGATCTCATCTTCCTACGAGCGAGGCTAGAAGACATCTACAAGGAATACATATCAAGAGTATGAGTTGGATGCTTTAGGGATCATGGGTCGTATTTAGGAATGAACATTTATAAAATAAATATAAAATAATAAATCTACTACATCCATAGGATGTCTTGGGCTTTGCTCGTAATTGGGCCTTGCATGCCGCCATACTTCACCTTCGTAATCATGTGGGCCCCCATGATTACCGGGTTTTTCATATGGTTCGCATGTGTTAGCTTGGTTACGTACACTAAAACCCGGAGAAAATCGAGAAATATGTATGTAACGTATGATATTCGGAATGTATCCCGGTGTGGACACGGTGACACCTCAAAGTGGGGTTAGTTCGAACGACGTTTGGTGTGGCATGCTTTGGCCTAATAGGTCCTTCGTACTCTTATCGTTAGTCCCCAGGTAGGCAAACTGGTCCGTTATATTGGATTTATACGAATGCCAACCTAGACAGGACGTTCCGACTACCGGTACTTATACCCTTACAGTTACTACATGCCCGTCGCAGAACTCACTTTGATGAGATTTGAAAAATGAAAAAAATGCGACAAAATCTTTGAATAACGAAAGTATGAAGATGATTTGAATATGTGAACATTGAAATATGTATGATGAATGTGTATGTAAGTATGTATGTCTGACTGTAAGTATAATTCACTATGTATCACAAAACGTAGTATCGGAAGTATTTGCATGCATTTGTGTATGTAATAAATATGAAAGAAATAAACATCATGAGTTTGCATCTAACCACATAACAATTAAAATTTAATCAACTATAGTATAGGCTCTAAGGGTCTAATAACCTATCCTATATCCCTATAGTCATGGCTCTGATACCAATCTGTCACACCCCGACCCGCAGCGGAAAAGGTGATCGGGGCATGATTGGGTTTTCATCAAAGCTCATGACATTTATTATAACGTTTCATATTTATTATTACAATTTAAAGGAATCATACAATCATAATT
Source organism: Scalesia atractyloides (assembly GCA_947069175.1). Lineage (NCBI taxonomy): Eukaryota > Viridiplantae > Streptophyta > Magnoliopsida > Asterales > Asteraceae > Scalesia > Scalesia atractyloides. The sequence continues at coordinate 70,036,779 of CAMTDV010000116.1, forward strand.
ACAACATGTTCTACACATCTTTCTAGACTTCATTATTTTCTTCTAAGGCATTTCCTATGTTTTCCTTGCTTCATCCTGTTCACCTGTATCATGTGTAAAAATGGTTTTTGGATCAACAAAAAGTTGGCGAGTGAATCCTATGAAAAACATTTAAACAAGTTTATTGAATTGATTATAAATAAAATGCGTAACCACATATGAGTAAATATAGATGTAAACTTATTCACAAATCACTTAATATTAAATGATGCACACATATACAATAATAGATTGTTTTGAGGCACGCGTTGCTCAACTCGTCTCCCACGAGGAACTGATGGGCCTAATGAATGAGTTTTGAGGCACGCGTTCTTCTACGAACTGATGGGCCTAATGAATGATTTGCATACAACTAGACAATATGTAATACATGACTACAAACAATATTTACATTCTAAGTTTAAATCATAATATGGTATGGCACGAGTTTGAATAAACGAATTAGTTTAAGTGACACATGATACACCCCAAAACGTGTAATTAAAAAGGGGAGTTGTAAGATTCACTCACATTGGGTGCGTTCGGTTGTTGATGTTGAATGCGCACGAAGTTGGATTTAACCACGAGTGAAACTAACCTAGATAATAACATAATGGTTCGGTAATAAGCGGATTTTATTAATCAATTTTTAGTAGGATTATTGGATATATTTTTGTGAGTTTAAGGCTATTTTCTAACTTTAAAAATGTTATTTTTAAGTATTTTTAATTGATTTTTAAATAAAATAAATAAATAAAAATAATAAAAAAAATGTTGACTTTTTGACCGTTGACTTGTTGACCGTTCACCGGTTCGGTCGGTTATATGTGTGCGCTGGGTGAGACTCGAACCCGTGACCTCTCGTACGCGTGCACGCAGCTCTACCAACTGAGCTACGTGTCTAACCCGAAATATTTCTGTTTTTAATTATATTTATATACTAATTAGATTGATCCGAAAATCATTTATTTAACAAAACGATTTAATTGCATCACTCGGTGCTCGCCACAGGTCTCGAACCCGGGACCTGTGGTTTAGTTTGGCACACAGTCCACCGCTGGACTGTGTGTCTAACTTGGTAATTATTCTGGTTTTTATTATACTTATATACAAACTAGGTAAATTCATTTCTGTCCTTATATAAAAAGTTTGATAATTGCCAGAACCGGTGCGGTAGCCTGGACTCGAACCCGCGACGTATGATTTAAACTCGCACACAGTCTACCACTGGACTGTGTGTCTATCTTGGTTATTATTCTGGTTTTCATTAAACTTAACATCTATTTGCGAGTGGATCCGGTTCAGTTTAAAAAAAAGGAACATTTTTATTAAGGCGAGTGTGCGTGTGTCAAGGATCGAACTCGGGACGTATGCGTGTTTATTTGCACACAGTCCACCGCTGGACTGTGTGTCTAACCCGAGATATAACTTGATTTAAATTAAATATATATATAACTGAAACTTCATCTTCTTCGTTAAACTTAACCCAGAACCAATGTCCGATTGTTTCGACAAACTAATCAATTTCTTTAGTAAGTTGTGATTAACTACATATGAGATTAATAAAAAAAATGAGAGAGATTAGGTATAAGATATACCGACAGAGATCCCCTGTTTCGCCGGCGAGTTTCCGATGACTGCAGATTATTCCGGCGATGTGTATCTTGCGGCAGAGGTTCTTCAAGAAGTTTGAGGTGAGTGTGGGTGGCTTCGGTATGAGCTCTAGGTGTTCTGTTTTTAGAGTAAGGCACAGAGGTGAAGGGGTTCGGTTTTCCGGCGAGTTGCAGAAAGTTTCCGGCGAGTGAAATTACGTCGAGAATGGGTGTGATTGTGAGCGAAAAGGTTATCAGAGGTTAGAGGGTGTATTTATAGGGAAGAACATCGACGAATTTGGTCTGATTACCGTCTTGAGTCGTTGGTCAAAATTTTCCGGCGGTTATGACTAATGTCGCGGACTGGACATCGGTTATAACCGATGTCGTTGTTAATACTTATGTTAGTCAAAGGTAACCGACGATGATTGACGAAATCGTCGGATTTTCCGGCGTCAGCGGATTTGGGCGCGCTGAGTAACTGGGTTTGATTTCCAGATTTATGTTATATATTAATTGTTTCAATATGTAAACAAACAACACAAGTGGCGGAGTGGTAGAGCGTGTGGGAGTTAAAGCTTTGCTGACCCGGGTTCGAATCCCGGTTTCAGCATTTCATTTTTAATTTGCTATTTTTAATACATTTTCAAATATAAATTATATATTCCAATATACTTATTAATTATGTATCGTTTAAAATTAATTTGAGCATTAAATACGCAACAAAATTTTTAACTGATTGTTCGGTTAATAAACGAAGCAGGTTTAGTAAATCCGGTTTTTTTACGGATGTTACAAGAACTTAGTAAAAAACAATTCAAATTCAAAAAAAATTTGCACTAATCAATTATTGTTTGAATACAATGTTAGAAATTAAATTTACACATTTAAATTTACGTGAATTCGTAAATAAAGAAAATTTACACATGTGTAAGTTTGTCATTTACACATGTGTAAATTCTTACACATGTATAAATTTGTTATATTTATACATGTGTAAAAAAAATCTAATAAGAGTGATTTTGATAGGTGAAATGAACTATTTAACGCTGGAAATTCTTCTTTTTTATGTTGTATTTTAATTATAATGAGGTTTGTATTAAAAAAATTGATTTTGATTGGTTTTTTTATTCGTTCTCACGGTTCTCCGCGATATTTAGCGTTATCAAGATAACCCTTCCATATATATATATATATATATATATATATATATAATATATATATATATATATATATATATATATATATATATATGTATATATTTGTGATTTATTGCCAAATGTTGGATGTAAACATGTCTTAAAAATTATGGTGGTGGTTTAAAATTTGCCCAACACGTCTTGAATCTTGTAATTTTCAAACAAAGTATAGGTGGTGGTGTGGGTGGTTGGATGATAACATGTTAGGTGGTGAGGATGATGGTGGTGGTGGTGGTGGGTGGTTGTGCTAATAATGATACAACAGACCACATGTTGCAATAAGAAAATGGTAGTTTGATATTTTCATCAAAAGTCTAACAGTTAAACTAACGTCCGTTGACGATAGGGAGGCAAAGCGTGACAAATGGAAAACACAGGAGGAAATATCAAAAGTTTTGAATTTGGAAGGCAAGTTACAAAACACCCCAAATCACTGGGAGACAAACCGCATTTAACTCTTATTTATATTTAGTTTATCAAGTTAGTTCTAAGTCATGAAAAAAGAGGATAGATGTTTAAAATATTTCTAAGAACTAGTATTTGTTATAGATCCTAGACTAAATTACAAGTTTTGTCCTTTATTTATATACCATTTTCAGGTGGTGTTTTTTGGCGCAAATTTTAACGAGTTATATACTTAATGTTTCAAAATTTTGCAGCGTATGTAATTTGAGCCTTACCAAATTATTTTTTTTTTTAAATTTTGTCACCTAATGGTATTTTATTCTTTTAACCCATTTACTTAAAAACTTTTAATATATATAAAAGAAACCCCCCATTCTCTCTACTTGTTCAACCCCCCCCCCCCCCCCCCCCCCCCACCAAGCAACACTTCCACCATCGCACCTGCACCCCTTGACAACCCTAACTCTACTAATGCTCTTAACTGACCTCCGTGAACACCAAATCCAATCATTAGCCCTCACTACAGGTTAATCAGACATTACAAACTCAACAAAACGCAACTACTAATTTACAAATCTACCTGGTCTTTAGTATAACTTAGAAGAATGAGCATTAAATTGGAGAGTTACATGCATCGAAAAAAAATAGTTGTCAATCCCCCCCCCCATAACACCAAATCCAATCATTAGCCCTCACTACAGGTTAATCAGACATTACAAACTCAACAAAACGCAACTACTAATTTACAAATCTACCTGGTCTTTAGTATAACTTAGAAGAATGAGCATTAAATTGGAGAGTTACATGCATCGAAAAAAAATAGTTGTCAACCCCCCCCCCCCATCGGAAGTTTGCCGGAGTTCACCAGACTCCTAGATTGCACTAGTAGTCATGAACATAGCTTCCTTGACCCCAAAGAACCATCAATCGCTAGAACCGGGTGAATCTCCGTCATCGTCATTTTCGTTTGACCTCGTTGAAACCCTAATTTGGTTGGATTCATTGTCACTCATCATCACCACATTAAATCTTCTGTTCAATTTCTGCATCAATAAAAATCTGAGTGGTTCCTGATTATTTCCACTTGCAAAATCTTCACTTTCCTATAATTAGGGCTTTTGATTACATAATTATATGAATCCATATCAAAAACCATCGGTACTTTGCCTCTCCCTGAAGATGATGAAATCTACAAACCTGTAACCCTAACCCCTTCAGAACTCAAACCACTTGCACACTCCAACTGATCACATTCATTAAATCTCACTTCAAAAAGCTTGATATCTTAGAGAGAGATATGGAGGCTGGTTGAGAGAGAGAGAGAGTTTTTATATTTCTTTTTCTATTTTTCAGTTTTGTGTAAATAGTCCTTTAATAATAATTCCATACAAAATAGCCTCTAGGAATGTGAAATGACAAGAATATCCTTATGTGTAAGGCAAATGATCATACTTAACCAAAAAAATCTAACTGAGTTAGGGCTAAATGACATAACGTGCAGGATTTTGAAGACATTAAGTACATAACTCATCAACGTTTGCGCCAAAGAACACCGCTTGCAAAAAGGTGTTAACGTAAAGGAGAAAAGTTGTAATTTACTCTAGATCCTAATAAGTGTTTTTATTCTATTTGATTCGAAGTCCAAACAAATGGAAATGAATGGTTTAGGAAAGAAATATAGGTGGGTAGGGGAGATAGTTCGGAATTAACATCTCAACTTTTATTAAATAGCTTTTGAGTGGTATACATTTCATATGAGCTAAACTATGACGATCAAATTATTTTCATCACTACATAGAAACATTTTCTTTAAGCATCTGGTTATGAAAATTCGATTTTCGATGCAAATAATAATTTGATAAATTCGGATAATATTTAAAGCATTTTATTTATTATCTAATCATCATCTTTGTTCAAAACAAAAGCTACGTACTTGCTATTTACAAATAATTGCGTTCAAGGAAGTTGTAACTCGAAAGTACAAAACTAGGTTATATTAATAAAATAATATTTGATTGGATAAAAAGTCTTATCTTATTACATAACTAAAAAAAATACAAACTTAATATTATTTATTTCTGAATATAAAAATCGATTTGGACGTACAATAATTGAAACCATCAATAACTTTTGTATAAAATAATTACTGGCTGCATTATTAACAATTAACGTTAATAATGTTATTATTGATTATTGCATGTAAAGACGGATTTCACTCAGCTGCCCATCACTACTGATTTGAAAATGACCATTAGTATGTATTTTAACATGATCTGAATTTAATTTTCAAATTGGAATCCATGTTCCAGTTTTGCTTTCTAACTTAGTTTTTTTTTTTTTAATTAGGATCATGTGTATTGTCTATTTAACAATATAATGTTGATATCATAGCATGATCTATACATTAGAGTTAAAACTTGGTTGTTATTTTATTTATCTAGTTTAAAGTTTAATTATTATCCTTCAAGGTAGACTTAACCACTATAAAAGTAGCATCCTCTCATGTGTTGTATCCCGGGTTAGGGACTGATAATTTATTGTTTACAATAATTAGTTAAAGAAAATATAGAAAAATATGTTGGGACACTCACTTGAAAGAAAATTTAATTATTTTTGTTTGAAATTAAGATAGATTGAAGTTATAAAATATCAAGATACTATACATAAGATATATAACCTCACAAGTATTCAATACTTTTGTAATATTTTTTTCATCATTTACGTAGAAAGATAAAGATTTGACTTATTATTTGTGTTGGCAATTGATACAAAATATCCCATTTTGTACCCGACAAAGCTTGGATCCACCTTAAATAGGGTAAATGGCTAAAAGGCTAGTCTTGATCGAGACAATATCTGGGTATAGATCGATGTGATATATACTGATATGTGCTGTGGAGATTTTTCTTTTATAATATTGTATAGTATGAAAGAACTATCATAATATTATTTTTATTGGAATCCTTAATCAGGTTTTTTCTAGAAAGAAAAAAGAAAAAGAAAACAACTAAAGTAAACTGTTGGACTCAAGTAGAAGATAATGGTTCAACTAATACGATACCGTGTCAACAACTTTGCTAGTTATATCACAACGTACTAGTAAAAATTTTCCTGTGTGATAATTTATGTATAATGATATTATATTTGTTTATATAATAATGAAATTATATTTGTTTATATAAAAGTTGTCTAGTGATATTTAATAAACACAGACATAGAATACAAAAAAGTAATATCAAGTCTTCATTGTTATTGGCAGTCGAAGTGCATAAGATACAAGAAAAACATATATTTATCCAATCTTCATCATCTTTAGATAGTGGAAGTACCTAGTTATATTTTCTGAGATTACTTGCAAATTATAAACTAAGAAATATTTTAATTTAAATACGATTTTGTTTTCAATAAAATTTATATGGGTTATTGGAATTTAATTATCCAAACTCTGACTAATTGGTCAACAATAATCTTAACTTAAAAAATTTCCCCTGCCAGTCCTAACTTTCAAGCTATTTTCTTTCACGAAGCCTTTACTAACTGGGGTCAATATAACCCAGTTAGTATTTTGCTAATATGGCAGCTTATGTGGCACCAAACCTGATTATTTGCTGACGTGGAAGTTTATGTGGCACCATCACCATCACCACCTTCATCACCACTGCCCAAAACCACCGTATGCCACAACCACCATCACCATCATTCACTATATTCACCGAACACCCCACCCTTCCAACCGCCGGCTACCACCATTAAAGTACCATCCTTAACTCCAATCGCCTCACCGGAAAAAACGTGAGACCCAAAGATGGTGGAAATTTTGAAGTTTTGTGCAGCGGAGAAGGTTACTGAAGGTTGGAGATGACTAGCGGAGGTCTCATTTGGTGATTTCAGGGGTAAAGAAGGTCGCCAGAATAAGTTGCAGGTCACCGGAGTTACGTAGACGGTGGAAATTTTGAACTTTTGAACAACGGAGAAGATTACAGGAGGTTAGCGATGCCTGGTGGTGGTCTCGTTTGGTGGTTTCAGGAGTAAAAAGGGTCGCCATAATAAGTTGCAGGTCACCGGATTTGCGTAGATGGTGAAAATTTTGAACTTTAAAGCAGCGGGGAAGATTACAGGAGGTCGGAAATGACTGGTGGTGGTCTCGTTTGGTGGTTTCAGGGTTAAAAGGGTCGCCGAAATAAGTTGCAGGTCATCGGAGTTGGGTCAATGGTGGAAATTTTGAACTTTTGAGAACAACCTAGAGGATTACAGGAGGTCAGAAATGACTGGTAGGGGTCTCATTTGGTGGTTTAAGGGGTAAAAATGGTCGCCGGAATAAGTTGCAGGTCAACGGAGTTGCGGAGATGGTGGAAACTTTGAAGTTTTAAGCGGCGGGAATGTCAAAGGGGGTCGAAGATGATCGGAATTGTTGGAACAAGTTGCTGAGGGCGAGAGGTGGTGATGGTGAGGTGGTAGACGGTGGTGGTGATGGTGCCACATAAGATTCCACATTTACAAATAACTAGGTTTGGTGCAACATAAGCTGCCACGTCAGCAAAACACTAGCTGAATTAGACCCCAGCTAGTAAAGGCTTGATGGAGAAAAATAGCTTGAAAGTTGGAACTAACAGAGATAATTTTTTAAGTTAGGATTATTACGATCAATTTGTCAAAGTTTGGATTATTAAAATTCAATAACCCAATTTATATTGAAATGATGAGGAAGAACAATAAACATAATTATGTAATCAACTTTTTTTTTGTTAAGAAACTTAATAAACAAATTGATCCATGGAGAATGTAATCAACTTTTTTTTGTTAAAAAATTTAATAAACAAATGGATCCATAGAGAAGCATGAGGTGGTGATTAAATACTCTTTGTTAAGCCAATAATCTCTAGATCAAGTGGTGGAATACTTACATTTTTCTTGAGAGATGCAGATTTAACTTTCACTTGGTGTAGAGTGAGGTACTAGTAGACAATGATAGAAGACCCAAGGAAACCTAGGTTTGATACTTGAACCAAACAGGTTTTACCGGTAATGTCACCATCATGCCCACAAGCGCGTGGGTTACCGGGTTTTCCCAAAAATTGATGGTGATTTTCGTTGGCCGTTAAAAAAATCCTATTTGTCAAACTTAGTTATGACGTTATTTCAAGAATCTAAAAAACACATCTATATTTTTACAGAAACTAAATGAATAAAAGAATTTAATACCTCCATGAGAAATTCAATATTCTTTATGTTATATATTCTTCTTACAAAATCAAAAAATACTTGTAAGGAAATATCTATAGTAGATTTACGTTTTATTAAACCACAAAAGCGTATAGATCAACTACAAATAACATTTTAAACTACAAAAGTGCATAGATTAACTACAAATAACATTGCATTGCATATTTGATGCTAAAATTTTGATTGTAGATAGCTTGGTATTGAACGTATTATATGAAGAAACTTTGATATTAAAATGATCAAGAAGACGCATAAAAAATCAAACTTATAATTAAAAATTCTAATTAATATATTTTTACTTTATTTATTCAAATTAATAATCTATACTAATCTATATCTATATATGTACGTAATACACTAGTCTATTAATTTTAGTTGGTAATATATATATATATATATATATATATATATATATATATATATAATAAGAATAATAAATATAGGTATTTTATCTTGTAACACCTCAAAAATTAAATCATATATATATATATATTTAACTTAGTTGGTGATGGGTTGTTAAATAATAAAAAAATAAAACTTTGAATTGGAGTCTTTTTAAAATGAACTCTACATGAAGGATTGAAATTATAAAGAGGGTGAAAGTTGTTTTAATAAAACAAAAAAAAATAACACTCTTATGTGTGAAGTGTGTGTGTGCGACTAGACTTGAAGAAAACAACCAAAACCCTAGTTCTTGGAGGTGATCAAATTGGAGGGTAAATTGGGATCTTTAGGGGTATTTGAATTAAAAATATTGATATCCATACTTGTCTAACGTCTGGTAAGTTGTAATTTTGATTCTAGTGATACTTAATTTTGGATGATTAGTGTTCTTGAGATGCTTAATTGATGTTATGACATATGAGAGGTGTAAATTAAGTGTAGGATCATGATCCTAACTGAGATTAAGTGATAAATTTATGAAATTTTGAGTAAATATTATAATGCTTTATATAAAGAAGTGGGTTATGTTCTTGCATGACAAAGCCCCGTGTGATTGTATAATTATAAATGCAAAGATGTAAGTTTGCTGAAATGGCGTGTTAATATGGACTTTGATGCATAATTTTGATAGTGAAATTTAAGAAGTGATGTTATAATGTTAAGTTTAGATGTTAATTATACATACTAAACATACAGGGTTGAAAGGATATGGATATATGGCTATTAGATAAATTATAGGCTTGATAACGGTAATATGTAAATTTTGCCCACAAGATGTATGATGTAATGTTTAAATAATCCTGAATACATGAAAAGTGTGTAAGAACCAAGCAAACGAGATTTTGACAATGACGTGTGTCCTAAATTATATTATGAGTTCTAAACGATATATCAGATTGAACTCTATAGGCAAATTGGGTGAAGCGTCGAGTGGCCAAGCCGGGACGGACTCACGCTTGAAAGGAAAGCTTTAAGGTACACGGCTTTGCGCTTTATAGTATTTTAATATATAAATGGTTTTGATGAATGATAGATGAGAAGATAAAGAATACCAATGGGTTTGGTTGAATAAAGCGATGGATTTCGCCAAAGCAACCAAACGGGTGTAACTGATAAAATAAATAAAGGTTTGGTTGGGTAAAGCAATCGATTTCGCCTGAAACAACCAAACGGGTCAAAATGATAAAATAAATAAAGGTTTGGTTGAATAAAGCGATGGATTTCGCTAAAGCAACCAAACGGGTCAAAATGACGGAATAAATAAAGGTTTGGTTGAATAAAGCGATGCACTTCGCTGAAGCAACCAAGCGGGTCAAAATGATAAAATAAATAAGGGTTTGGTTGAATAAAGCGATGGATTTCGCTAAAACAACCAAACGGGTAAAAATGACATAATAGATAAAGGTTTGGTTGAATAAAGCGATGGATTTTGCTAAATTAACCAAACGGGTCAAAATGATGAAATAGATAAAGGCTTGGTTGGATAAAGTGATAGATTTGGCTAAAACAACCATACCGTCAAAATGGAGTTTAAATGTATACTGGAAAAGCGTACTTTGGTTTTAATTTGGTTAAAGGGCAAAATCGAAAAAATATGCGTAAAATCGAATTAAGGATGCGCAAATTATAAGTAGTTATTCTGAAGAATGAGGTATACTTGTATAATTATTAAATTTGTAAAGAATAATATATATATCAAGTTCGCTTGCTAAATTTTGCAAATGGGTCAAAAATATGAGATTTACGAAAATAGAATTGAGTAGTGTAAACACTCATAATGATGGTACTATAGTAATGAAAACAGGGAATTGTTTTACGAATGATTTTCTATAAGTCCTGAGTCGTATGATGATGTTCGGAACTCGAAACGGGTCGAACGGGAAATTAAACAATACAACAGCAAAACTGCTGCAGTAGGTGCCGTCGCCGACGCAACATTATTGTTTCGACGCCCTACGCTACTGCCTACGGTAGTTCAGCTCCGACGCCACTAGAGAAACGGTGTCGATCGGATAAGTCGGTATCGATTTTGATGTCTGTCGTGAAGAACATGCAAAAACCAACTAAACTATGTAGATAGGATAAGTCAGGTATCGAACCAAAGGAGGATTGTGGAAAGTGTTGTAATATTAGGTATCGATTAATTACTACTAGAAAATGAAACTTGACTTGAATTTTGTTGATTACTTAATTTAACACACTAAAATTTATGTTTTTTTATCAATAGGAAGAACAATTGTTCCTCCGAAATTCAGATTGGTAAGTAGATTACAATTATATATTTAATCCAACACTTATATAAACATGAGTGTTAATCTAATTAACCAGTTGTGATGTTCACCGACTAAGTACTCCGATTAATAAATAATGGAAGGTTATCACACGAGCACCAATCACAATTACTAACCCTAATCCCACGTCAAATATATCCCAATTTCTAGAACTCTTGGGAATTGAATGATTAAAGATTAAGGTTCAATAAAATGCAATCAATTACAATCAGTTAATCAAATCCAAGGTGAAAAGCATCGAATGCTTAGATCACCGAATCCAAATGGTTGTCAAAAACATATAAAAGTACCTAACTTACATCAATCCTCCATCCGAAGGACACCATCAATCTTCAATCCTCCATCTTGTGCAAACAACCATCAAACGCTTGAGAGATCGATGAATTCATGATCGTGATGTTGAAATGGTGTAGAATAATGATGATTGAGGGTGAAAAGCTTCAAACTTTGGAGCCCTAGAAGTCTTGTGTCCGTCCTTGATAAGTGATAATTGAAGCCCCCTAATAATAAACCCTAATATACATGCATGACTGCACACACGATTTTTTTTTTCATGAACTGACTGTCACACCCCGACCCGCAGCGGAAAAAGGTGATCGGGGCATGATTGGGTTATCATCAAAGCTCATGACATTTATTAAGCGTTTCATATTCATTAAATACAATTTAATGGAAATTTACAATAATTGATACAACATATTCTAACTATCAATCTAAGCTTCTTTGTTCTCTTCTAAGGCATTTCCTAGGTTTTCTTTGCTTCGACCTGTTCACCTGTATCATGTGTAAAAAGGTTTTGGATCAGCATAAAGTTGGCGAGTAAATCCTATGGAAAACATTTGAACAAGTTTATTTGAATTGATTATGAAATATGTGCACAACCAAACATGAGTAAAAATAGATGTAAAACTTATTCAACAATCATATGATATTAAATAAAACACACATGAACAATAATGGAACATTTAGAGGCATGCGATGCTCAACTCGTCTCTCACGAGGAACTGAGGGGCCTAATGAATGAATTGCATAACATGATAATATGAATGACACAACTACAACCAATATAAACTCAATGATACACACATGAACAATAATGAATTTGATTTGAAGCACGCGTTGTTCAACTCGTCTCCCACGAGGAACTGATGGGCTTAATGAATGAGTTTCATATGATTTGGCAAAAGGAAATAAGTAATCCCAACAATATAATCAATCTAAGTTTAGATCATGATGTGGTATGGCACAAGTTTAAATAAACAAGTTAATTACTTTTATAACACATGACACACCCCAAAACGTGTAATTTAAAAGGGGGAGTTGTAAGATTCACTCACAGTGGGTGCGTTCGGTTGATGATGTTGAATGCACGCGAAGTGGTTTTAACCACGAGTGAGATTAACCTAGATAAATCGCATTATGGTTTGGTAAGTAAACGGATTTTATTAATCTATTTTAGTAGGATTGTTGGGTGTATTTTTGTGAGTTTGAGGCTATTTTCTAACCTTAAAAATGTTATTTTTAAGTATTTTTAATTGATTTTTAATTAAAATAATTAAATAAAAATAATAAAAAATTGATTTTTTTTCTGACCGTTGACCGTTGACTGACCGTTGACCGGTTCGAATGCGGAATATAAGTGCGCTGGGTGAGGCTCGAACCCGAGACCTCCCGTACGCGTGCACGCAGCTCTACCAACTGAGCTACGTGTCTAACCCGTCATATATCTGATTTTAATTATCTTTATACATTAATTAGTTTAAACCGAAAATCATTTTATTTTAAAAACAGTTTAAGCGAATCGGACGTGCACTCCACAGGTCTCGAACCCGGGACCTGTGGCTTAAACTAACACACAGTCCACCGCTGGACTGTGTGTTTAACATGTTATATAATCCAATTTTTTATTATACTTAAATACAAAATATTTGTTTTCATTTCTGACTTATTTAAAAAAGGTTAATAATCGTCCGGGTCGATGCAGAAGACCGGACTCGAACTCGTGACGTGCGACTTAAACATACACACAGTCCACCGCTGGACTGTGTGTCTAACTTGGTTATTATTCCGATTATTAATATACTTAACATATACCTGTGGCGACTCCGGTTCAGTTTAACAAAAAAATGATTTCTATTAAGGCAGCGTGTGTGAAACCGGATTCGAACTCGAGACGTTTGTATGTTTAATGTGCACACAGTCCACCGCTGGACTGTGTGTCAACCCGAGTAATATCCTGATTTTAATTATACATATACGTTCCGAAACATCGTCTTCCTCGTTGAGTTTTAACCAGAATCGGTAACAGACTGGTTCGAAGTTTTAATCGGTTTCTTAGCGTCTTACAGTTCATTAAGGTGAGATATGAGTATAAAGAAAAGAAAATAAGCGTGAGGTATACCGACTCGTTTTCCTCTGTTTTCCGGCAGAACTCCGGCGACAGAAATTAACTCCGGCGTCAGGTATCTTGCAGCAGGGAAACTTCAGAATACTTACAAAGGGTGTGGGTGACTTCGGTATAAGCTTAGGAGGTTCAATAAGGCTCGGCAATGGGGAACCCGGTTATCCGGCGACAAACAGAAAAATTCCGGCGAGTGGAATTACGCCGAGAAAAGGTGTGGTTTTGAGCGAAAAGGTTTGCAGTGGGTTGTGGGTGAATTTATAGGGCAAATCGTCGAAGAACCTGGTCTGATTTCCGACTGTATTCGTAAATTATAAAAACTCCGGCGGTTATAACTTTGGTCGCGGTCTCAGATGTCGGTTATAACCGATGTCTTAGTAATGGTTTACGTTATAACGTAAGTTGTCGTTAAAACTCGCGAGATTTCCGGGATTTCCGACGACTGAACTATTGGGCGCCGGTTTTGAATTCGTAACGTCATGATATCAATTAAATGATTTCAATATATAACAAACAAAACAAGTGGCGCAGTGGTTTGTGTGTTGTGTGTTAAGACTGATGTTGAACCGGTTCAGACCCGGGTTCGAAACCCGGCAGAACCTATGTATTTTTATTTTGCGTTTTTTAACAGTTTTTCAAAAACTAATTATATATTCCCGTATAATAATTGATTATGTATCGTTTAAAATTATTTTGGGCATTTAATTCGCAACGAAATTTTTGACTGACTGTTCGGTTGATAAACGGAGCGGGTTTGGTAAATCCGTTTTTGACGGATGTTACACTGACCGTAAGCTACGGTCAGTTATTGCTGATCAATCTCTCACTGGACCGTAAGCTACGGTCTTGCACCGTAAGCTACGGTCCAAAGGTTCTAGAAAAATGTAACTAAACCGTAAGCTACGGTTTACTACCGTAACCTACGGTCAGGCTTCTCTGGTTGATCCTTTGTTTGAACAAGCAAACCGTAGCCTACGACAACCAACCGTAAGCTACGGCGGGTTCCTCTCTTCCTTTCCTTATATATGACAACTTCCAGTTAAATACCCACAAGCCCCTCGACTTCTAATCTCTCCCTTTTTCTTGTGCTTTCGAGTTAATTCTTGACCCGAACAAGTCCTGGTTGCCATCTTTTACTCCGCAACTACATCACGGTTATTCCGCATCATCTCTAACCTTCTTAAATCACCCGAATTAATCAGTTAACATGCAAAACAACCAGTTCTCATAGTTATCTCATTCAACGCATATAACCACTCAAAACTAACTAAAAACACATAGAATATGATTGTCACATAGAATATGATCGTTAACGCTCGGGTTTTACCCTCTCCATCACCGACGTAGCCCTTAGCCGTCGCCGACGCTATCCAGAAATTGCAGAATCTTTCTGAATTTTCTTTTATCCTTTGTGTAAATAGTTTTGATGTATTTATTCATCCATTATGACACTAACAAAAGTTTCAAAATTTTAGCTGGGAATCGTTATCCAACAGTCACGGATGATGATCAAGCAATGTCAAAGAACCGAACACCTCTGAACTTTAAGCTTCCGTTTTGTTTCGTTCTTTTATGTAACAAAAATAGTTATAATGTGGTATGGTGTTTTATCTACTTCTAAATTTTAACAATATGGTATCTTAGATGTAAGTAAATATTGCATTTCTTAAAAAGAAATGCATAATTTTGTACAAGTTATATAAGTAAAACATGTGTTTTACATATCTTCTTTAATTTATTAATGATACTATTAGTACTAATTAATATATTTTTAATTTATATATTCAAATTAATAATCTATACTAATCTATATCTATCTATATATATATATAATACACTAGTCTATAAATTTTAATTGGTAATATATATATAATATATATATATATATATATATATATATATAATATTATAATAATATGAATAATAAATATGGGTGTTTTATATAGATGACCATTTTAATTTATTATTAATTGATATATGATTAACTGCTTAGATTAATAGTATATTAATAATATTTTAAATATATATTAATAATACTAATATAATATTAAATTAATACTATTATCTAACTAATGTTACTAATATATAAACTTTAACTTTGTTTTATTTTATTTTATTATATAATAAATGAAAATATTTGTTATCATGTATCACTTTTTGGTATTTTATTACACTTATTTTCACTTAACTCTTTTATCAAATAATAATGATAAATTATTATTATCTCGCTTCTGACTTCTAGTAGATCGTAATTTCTAGGTTATCTTTTATTTATTTAATATATATTTTCTTAACTATTTCTTATAATTTTTTACTTATTGATAACTATTTAATATTTCATTCACTCAACTACGTGTAATACATTAATGTAAAAGTTTCTAATCCAATAATAAATAAAATAAAACAAATTAAAATGTTATAGTCCGTGTAATAAATAAGTTTACAAGCTAAATAGTACATCAAAGATAAAAAAATTTAGAAAAACAACATATATTAGCAAATGTATGTCTTAATTGATTACATTATATTTATTCAGCCAGTGTAATACACGTGTTTGTTCAACCCGTGCAATAAACGGGTTTTTTAAAGATATAACTTTTTTATTACTTAGTTTAAAATTATATTTATTCGACCAGAGTAATATATGCACGGGTTTTTAACCTAATTATTATATATTACAATTACCAATTTATGTGAGTAGTGTTTTGACTTTTTTGTGTCCTTTTGTTTTTTTATACTCAACTTTTAGGATTGTTTGTAATCGAATTTTACGTGTTTTTTATGTACGTGTTGGCATAAATTCAAATTGATTTACGTTTTGACGTAAATTTTTTCGAAAATGAGTTGAGTCATATATAATATGTTCTTATGCTTATTATTATTTACATTTTCAGTTAGTTTACGTTATGGTAAACTGTTTTTTCCTAGAAATGAGTATGGTCAATATAATACATTTCACTAACTTATGTGAATAGTGTTTTGACCTTTTGTTTTTCTTTTTGTTTTTATATTTTACCCTACTTTTAGGTTGTTTGTAATCGAGTTTTACGTGTTTTTTATGTAAGTGTCGGCATATAATTTAGGGTTGTTCACGAGCCGAGCTAGGGCAAAACTCAGGCTCAGCTCGATTATAAACCGAGTTGGCTCGGCTTGACTCGGATTCGAAACCGATCTAGAAATCTAAGCTCAGGCTCGGCTTGGTTTTAAACCGAGATGGCTCGGGTCGGCTTGGTTTCGCTCGATTTTGAAAGAAAAATTAATACATGGCTCTTAGAATTCAGTAATCTAAAATAGTATTCAATAATTCAAAAAACATATCCAAAATAAGCTCAACCTAATACATTAAAAGCCAAAATCAAGTTTAACAACTCAAAATACGTTCTTAATTTCAACAAAATACAATATAACTTAATTAGCATGGTAATTCACATTTAAATATGGTATACATATCAAATTACACTCCTAATCACATGTAAATAATAATAAGTTTTTATGATATATTATAATGTATATAAAAATAAAATATATTAAAAGTAAAATAATCCGAGCTAAGCCGAGCCGATCTAGACTCACTTTCTATCCGAGCCGAGTGAGCTTTTTCCGAGCTAAATCCGAGCGAGTTTCGAGCAAGCTCCAAGCTGCGGGCTTTTTGGACAACGCTAGCATATATTCAAGTTGATTTACGTTTCGACGTAAATTTTTTCCCGAAAATGAGTTGGTCAAATATAATATGTTCTTATGCTTATTATTATGTATGTTTTTGTTATGAAATAAATTTAATTTTTCCCATAAATGAGTCGAGTCAAATATAAGAGGTTTTGTACTTATTTTTATGTATGTTTTTTGTTGGTCCACGTTTTGAAGTATTTTTTTTTTTCGAAAACAGTAAGGTCAAATATAATATGTTTTACTAGATGATAAATATATTTTGAGGTACTTTACATTTTAACACCGCGACAATGTATGCGACAACTTACTAGTAATATAATATTCGAAAGTTACAAATATTTTTTTATATATCATAATGAATAATATTAGACCCAATATATATTGAGCATGGTTTAAATAAGTTTTTTTTGTCTTAAGCCGGTTGAGGTGTTGTCAATCACTACCCAGTCGTTTTCAACAATATTTGAATTAGTTATATCATTTATATCGATATCAAATGATGATTAGACATTAGAAAATATTTCAATATTCTTCTAGGAAAACTTTAAAAGCAACAATCAATGTTAATTTCTTTAGTAAATTGTATAAAGCTTTTAAGCTAAATACGAAAGTATGAATTATTTTATAGTCTTCGCGGCAAAATTATTTCATTTTTCATTAATTTATGTGTTTAGATTTTTTTAATTATTTTATATATTCCTCCATAACTATACCCGGTCTCTTTTTTAAACTTCTTGCCACTCACAACAACCAAAGAGTAACTAAAATTAGGGATGAGTTTGATATCGGTATCGGTATTTGAAAGTAAAACACCGGCATCGTATCAAACCAGTATCGAAAACGCTAAAAAGTGGGTATCGGTTCGGTATCGAAAGAATCAGTACGAAAAACTCAGTATCAGTTTGTGATGTGTAGCATCATTCAGAGCATCGAATACTTTAGTATTTTTTTTGTATGCTTGGTATTCAATTTAAAATTCAGAAGCTGCAATAGACATATATTTTTTTGGTTTCTAAATTTATTAAAATAACGATCGTAGTAACTATTAGTTATAAATTGACGTTTTTATTTTAGCAAATTGCAATTTTGAGAATGTGACGCTTGGCTGAAAACGTTAATGGGTTTGTTGATTGTGTTATTAATTGTTTCTTAAACATGTATATATTTGTAACATATAGGTTTTAGCCGTTCATTTTGACTGGAACCTTTTTCGCGACACGAATTTGAGGTCAGCAAACGTTATGTCATATTGATGGCGTCGATGTTGTTGTGATGTTAGGCAAGTATGCGTACGGTAACAATTATGGTCGGTGGCTGTGATGAATTCCAGTTTTCCCCCGAAATTGACAACAATGGCCTTGCAAGGATGGTGGATGGTTGGTTTAGGCTTTCAGCCCACCTTGTAGCCATGCATTCTGGGAATTCTGAGCCTGATTGTGCTTGGTTGCAGTCTTGATTTCTTTTCTTTTTCTGTATTCTTTGGTTTGTGATGTGCAACACCATTCTCTTTTCAAAACTTTTCTATTAGTAGTAAATAGATAATAATGTGTTTTTAAATTTGAATATGATTTTGGGTTTGTTAGGTAATCCGTGATTTTGGGTATGCTAGGTGATCTATCTAAAGTTCAAAAGATGTGATTTTTGACATGTAGGTTTTAGCCGTTCACTTTGACTTGAACCTGAGGTCAACAAGCGTTGTGTCATATTGATGGTGTCAATGTTGTTGTGATGTTAGGGAGATATATACGTACGGTAACCATTATGCTCGGTGGCTGTGATGAATTCCATTTTTTCCAAAATTGATGATTATGGCCTTGCAAGGATGGTGGATGGTTGGTTTAGGCTTGCAACCCATTGTAGCCATGCTTTTTGGGAATTATGAGCTTGATAAAGCCTGATTGTGCTTGGTTATAGTCTTGATTTCTTTTTCTGTATTCTTTGGTTTGTGATGTGCAACACCATTCTTTTTTTAAAACTTTTTGTTATTAGTAAATTGTATAATAATGTATTTTTAAACTTGAATATGATTTTGGGTTTGTTAGGTGATCCGTGATTTTGGATATGCTATGTGATCAATCTAAAGTTCAAAAGATGACTTACAGTTGTGTGTTTTTAGTTCCTAATTATCTACCAAAATGTAAATCGTCATAGTTATAAATTTATGTTATTTCATAACTATTTGCAGTTTCGTGAAAATGATACTTTGAAAATGTGACGCTTGAGTGAAAGGATTTAGAAACTCTACAGAGGAGGTCTTCAATGAAATGTCAATATGGGTTTGTTAGTTTTGTTGTCAATTATTGTTTAACCTTTATATGTGATTAATGTTTAGATTGTGTTGAATGTTTAACTCCTTTTTAAAGATATAACTCATGTTTAGAATTTTGAATGTTCAATAGTATAACTCATATTTACCGGCTATGCAACGCATGCGCTATTGTGTGACTTACAACTAAATTTACTTCTTTTGCTAGGTCATTCGAAGACACTAATGCCTCTCACGCAATGCGCGTCATCGAAACCAGTAGTTTCATTAATATATCTTTCAACAATAATTATTTCTTTCAACTTTATAAACACATAAACACTTTATTAAAATTAACGTTTACATTAGAAAAATGTATTATTGGAATACATTTACAAAGATGTATTCCTTGTATTTAAAACCCAAAATATATTAATCATAAGAATTCAGATATAAAAAGATAACACGGTAAAAACATGTGAGTCTTTATAGTCTAAGAATCTAACTTCTACTGATTTTCTATTTTTAACCTTCCAAGAGCACATACTTGGCATAAGTTGTATATTATCTGATTTCATATGTTGGCAAGGTAAATCTATATGTTTACTCATGACGATTATAAAGGTCTGCAAAAATGATTGAGATATTATCATATTGGGAATAACATGAAAGGTGAAGGTTTAAAGAAAAAAAGTTGAGTTCTTTTTTATTAAAAAGCTAAAATTTGTTCTTATATTTTATTTAAATTTGTCATTGTAATAAAACATAAACTCTCAAACAAACAAAGGAAGTTATGGAATTTATCTCTCGCAATTGGTAACCTATCATATTTGTAAATACGATTCAAACTAACCGACATGTCACACTTAAAACTAGGCTTTCTTCAATAAAAATAGGGTTAAACGCCATAATAAGTTGTTTAATGTGCTTCAAAATATGTAAATGAGTAAACTGAAACCCCAACGATTTAGTATTTGGATAATTTTTCACTTAATAATCCAAATTCTTAAAGCATTTACAAAAAGTGTGGATATATATACTTATATTTGCTCAAAAAGATATGCATCTTTTATATATATATAATTTTTTTGAAAGGTGTGAATTTTTCATGAATGTCGGGAGGTCTAGTTTACGTTGTCTTATCTGGGTATGCGCTAGAGAGCCCCCACACACAATAGATCCCCAATTTAAACCCCTCAATGAGAAACCCCTATCATCCAGACTCGAACTTGAGACCTGGAGGGAAAAACTCACCCGAACTCACCATAGATGAAACTTAAATATCCATGACCACCACTAGAACACTAGTCATGGTTATGCATCTTTTATACGATTGGCAATACATAAAGAGTAAATTAGATCAAGCATAATACTTGCAATTGACTTTATATATTGAACCATTAACACATTAAAATAAACTCATAATTATAATCTACCTTGCAAACAACTATTTGTTGATTTGTTTGTAAAAAAAAGGATCACCCGAAATCTTAGTTAAGATACAAGAAAAAGTGATTTTGATATCCATCATCATTTAACTTTTATCAAATTAACATCCTATAACAAAAAACTCACACTAACTTTTATCAAATTAACATCCTATAACAAAAAAACTCACACTCGTATAAATTGTTTTTATTTTAAAACCAGTAACAAAAATAAATAAAAAAAGTCGTTTGCGGTGATATTTAATTATTATGAGACTTGCATACGCTTTTTCAATAGATTTGTTGTTTACACCAATCTATATCTGTATGTCTCCGTGTCTCTTTCACTATTTTTTTAAGAATCATTTAGTAATTTATTTCTTTGTATTAAATTAATGCAGGTGAAAAAAATATATATAGAAGAGTCAAATATATATGAACAATTGATGCATCCACCTTTTCACCTCATTAATTGTAACAATTTCTTTTCTTTTATAGGGTGACTCTATGGACAAAGATGTAGTTTACATAAAATATATTAAGATGTCATATAAAACATATTATACCTATGACATCATTACAATTTTGTCTCTCTTAATATTTAACATTGAATGTAATTTACTCCACATGATCATTTATAAAAACATAAATAGTAATAAAATTACATGTTTTGAATATTAAAATTTTAACCTCTTTAACATGTCTTACGCTTGTGTTAATAAAGATCGACCAAAATTAATTTAAAATAGTAAAAAATCTTATTCCACTCTGTACAAAAAATAAATACTATTGAATAATTTTTTTATATTTGAATGTAAATATGCACTTCGAACTATACCTTATAAGCATTTACATATACAAACGATACTTACAACACTAACTACATCTTTACCGGTGTAAATTGTTGAACCCGTTGTAACACGAATGTTCTCCACTAGTATGTCTCTCTCGCTCTCTCTCTATATATATATATTCTTTTACCGTATTATATAAAGATAACTACAAAATAACATCATAAAATGAGAACTAATGTAGCATGTGACTAAAGTTAAGTACTCCTTGTTCATTCTTGTCCAACCTTTAGTTAGTGGTTTTAAAAGTAGTTTTTTGACCCACTTAAGATTCAAAGCAAGACATTCTGTTCTACGATATTTAGGTAGTGTTATTTTAATAGACTATCGCAATAACATGAAAAATATGTGAGTTGATTATGAGTAAGTTTGATAAATTTAGTTGGAGCTTGAAGTTGGAGATGAAAATTGAAAAATAGGGCTTATATAGTGGACACAATTTTTATTTGTTAAGTAATTATAACTCTTATAACTTTAGCTGAAAAATATAAAACAAAGATTTACGAGTTCATGTCTTCTAAAACCGTAAGCTTTCGTGTATTGTAAAACCGTAAGCTTTCACATCGAAACAAAGATTTTTTAATATGACTATACGAGGTAAAACATTTAATATTAAAAACTTAAAACTTCTAAAAGTAAGAAAAAAAATCATGCAAGTAGCGGAAGAACAAAATAACATAAAATATAAAATTCTATCAAGTTGTATGATTATCATTATTTAAAGACTTTGCAACTTTCCTTTACATATACTTTTTTTATTTAGTTTTTTATGGCTTCTGAAATCTCTTATAAGTTCTAAAATTAGCCAGCAAAACTAGCATTAGAAAAGCTACAGTTGCGGGTTCAATTACTTAAAACAACCCTACCACAACGTAAAATGTTCAGTCTATTACCGAAAAATTAAAAGAAAAACATACACCCAAAAGCGTAAAAGTATAGGTGTAAAAAACAAAAAAAAAATAGCATTTTAAAGATACTTTTTAATGACTTGTACATTTGTCTTTTGCTAAATCGTACATTATCATGCAAAACTCAATTTTGAATGAAACCTTTATTGAAACATAGATAAAGACAAACACGTTACAATATTATATTCAAAATTTTATAAACTATTATATTTTAAAAGTTTTAAACAAATAATCCAACAAAGAGATATAGGGTTATAGTGTGTCCCATATCAATATGTGATTGATCAACAATATAAAAGAAAAAAAAACATATGGCAAAGTGGAGGGTTTATCTTATAATATTTAGAAGGGTAAGATATGTAACTTTTAAAACATGATTTAATTGTATGCACCGTATGTTTCAAGATTTGTACTTCTAGCTTATAAGTTATAAGGACTAAATCATTCAAAGCAAAAAAGAAAAAAGATAAAAATCGGAAGATACATTCACCATTGACTTTGTCTTTTAGTATATATTATAACTAGTTTTAAAACTCCCACATTGCAAAAGAGACGTAAAAACGTAAAAAAAAAAAGAAAAAGAAAAACTAATCATGTTGAAGGGGACGTTTATAACTATATTTTAGTGTGTGTGTGTCTCGGCATGATCGTTAAACAAAAAAAAATGAAAGCAATGTAAAACATAGAGCATAATAACTAAGTCGAAATAGTTAAAAAAGTAAAACATGGTAAAAATACTAAATTAACATGGTAGAAAAACATTATTCAAACGGGTTAGGAAAAATAGTAAATAATAATAATATCAAAAGTTATATAAAATTGTGAAGTATATGGTTTATGAAAATTTAAAAGTATAAAAGTATCAAGTATAAGGTCTATTAAAATTCAAACCATACTATATGAGTTCTGTTATATTTTTACTAATACTTAATAGAAAGAAATAAGAAAATAAAATCTTACTAAAGTCTAAGAAAAGAAAAATAAAATAGCAAGACGTGGTACAAAGTCATCAATCTCAGGAGACTTCAAAGGAACCCTAGGAGGGATGGGCTTTTTTTCTTAAATACCCGTATCGTATTCGTATTCATACCTTTATATGTATCGATTTTAGGTATTTGGTGTATCGATACTCAGTTTTATTAATTTTGGTATTCGGTATTTTAGGTATTGGTACGGGTAAAAATGGGTACAGGTACCGAATTTTATGTAGAGTTTTAAAAGTTTTTTTATATTATGTTTTATTTCGTATTATGGTATTTATAGTACTTGTATTAATTTTACCCATATGGTACCCGTATCGTATTGTTACTCATACTAATTTTACCTATTTGGTACTCGTACTATATTAGTACTTATGTCAATGTTACCTATTTAGTACCCGTATAACTGCTCAAAACCTAAATAAAAACAAAATGATACCAAAACGCGTACCGTACTCATACACGTACCTATATATTTGGTACGGTATTTAATACCCAATTTTATTCAAATTCAATACCAGTATTTTAGTACTGATACTAATATAATTACAGATATTATACCAATCCCATCTCTAAACCATAACCTTTGATTAAAAAAAACAAACATCAAGTGATCGATGGACCCCGTCAAAATAAATCTGTGGACTGAATAGCACCAAACTCTTCAAAAATAATATTCTTGTATGCATCAATTGCATATAAACCAAAATCGTTTATTCTTTTACTAATTCTATTTCATAACATATATTATTTAAGTTATCTATCTAACCTTAATAATTCTCTTTCATAACATATATTATTTAAGTTATCTATTTAACCATAAAGTTTGCTACAAAACTTGCTCGTTTCATTAAGTTAAAACGTATTAATAAAAAAAACCAAACTAAATTCTAGTCTTTACGATAAATTATCTAATTATTGGTGACGTAATACACATTCATTTCAGAATCAATAACTACGTTGAAAACTACATAATAAACTTATACTTTTTTGGGGTTATATAATTGTCAACACCATTGTCTTTTTCTCTCCCATATAATCATTAATACATCATGTACATGTATTTTAGGGTGGTCGGAATGGTATCTTGATTCTTCAGAGGAAAACCCTCCGGGAAAGAAAAATTGATGTTCCCATGGGGGGGGGGGGGGGGGGGGGGGTTACCACACCTCTTTTCCGTGCTTCACTTCCTTCTCTCTCACAGAGTTTTGGCTCTCCCAATGAGTGGTTTTTGATCTTCTTCCCACTTCTTTATCATGTTGGTCCGACGTGGACGTCTTTCCAAATGGAGCTTTCGGCAAGGGCGTAGCTTAGTGGGGGCCGGGGGGTGGGGAGCCCGACCCCCGCGAACTTTTCGCTCAGTAGTGTCTGGCATGTAGTTTTAGTATAGAATTTTTTTAGGTATATACGTTTTCGACCCCGGTTTTATAATTTTTATGGTATACATTTAGGTTTAGTGACTTCAGACTCCCCGGTCGGAAATCTCAAGCTTCATCACTGGCTTTCGGGGTGGACTCCGAGCTCTCTTATACAATTATCGTAGTTCTACCACTGTACCGATTTTGAACATAGTGTCTGGATATAATATACACACAAACAAACGTCACATATGTTGAAACAAATATGATTATTGAGTTGTTATTATTGGCTTAAGAAAACAAGGGCGTGCACAAGTTGGAGAGTGTATATATAATTATATATATTGAAGCGTGAAGTCTTTATCGAGACCCTAACGTTGACCCGCTATAACTTGAATTTTTTTTCTCCATACCTCATAGTTTATTGACGTCATGAAAACAACATCTGATCGGAATGGGTCATAATTGGCTTAAGAAAAATGTCCAAACTAAAATTGAACATCGAGTGAGAGAAAAAAATATAAATAAGAAAACTATCATCATCATACTCAGTAAATACCATCAATAGCAAAGCTAAGTTAAGGTTTGAGGAGGATAAGATGTAGACAACCTTACCTCTACCCCATAGGAATAGAGAGGTTGCTTCCGATGAGACCCCCGACTCGATTGTAATTTTGCATCAAGTCTAGGACATAAGACATATAACACTCGACAATTAAAACAAAGGCCAATTAGTGCATGTACTCTATTGTCTAAATAAGAAAACTATATATAGTGTAAATCTATTTAGCTGTATCAATCATTTCTCGTATAATATTATGTTTTTGCTGTTGTTTTCATTTTGTTTTATTATATTTTGTCAATAACATGTTAGAGATCTCAAATGAATACATGAACGATGACATAGTGTCAAGGAGAGTCGTCCCTTGAAGGTCATCTATGGGCAACCCCTCAAACAAAGTTAGAATAATGGTTCGACTCAGAGACTCATCTACATGTTCATGTTATTTTTGCTCACCAACGAATTACATAAAAATGGGTTCTTCACCATTGAAAAATTTGAAGAAAAAGTATTGCGCTTGATTTTATAAGAGTGATTTGACTTTGTAAAATATAAAGTAATTGATTTACCTATTTTACCATCATTCTTTATAATTAATTCACTAAACTTGTATTTTATTAAAGGAATTGCCATGAATTGATTAGTGATATTGATCGATCATGATCAATGGCTAATATTGACTAATATGAGTTTTAAGGTTTTCTTAAAATATAGTTTTTAATGATCCTACCCTATATCTGTATTTATGTATAATAAATAAATAATTAGTTGTGTTCATGTCACATATCTATAAATCCAAGATTTTTTTCTTGTGTCTCCTATTTAGTAATTTGGTATATCAGAGTTAATCATATCTTATCTTAAAATATCATTTTATAATTCATAAATTCATATTAATATCTAATATTTTCTTTATTAATGTATATCAAAGTCAATCATATCTTATCTTTAAATATCATTTTATAAGTCATAAATTCGTATTAATATCAAATATTTTCTTATTAAACCCGTTTAATACAGGGGTTTCTAACCTATTTATATATATTGAATTTCGCAAGATAATATCAATTTAGATATGGTTTCTAGGAAACGTGAAAACTTATACATACGTTTAGATTCTTGCACCAATTCGAAATAATTGTTCATTTTGCTCTAAAGATAATCTTAAGAACTCAATTCATCAGTAATGAATATATTCTAAGTGTTCTAAAGGGATGACATTATCACAATATCATCATAATCTAAATTGCATATTTAAAGAAGATTTCCATCAATACTATATAATATATATATATACACACACCCACTTGCATTATCATATTAGTTACAAACCATGAATGCTCACATATAAGAACAAAAGAATGAGGTGGTGAACAGTTTTATTGTCGTCACAATCGTTAATGACGATTCTGTTCAGATGATTATTGTTAGCAAACAATAATACAATTATAAACTATAAGTAAGTAATCAGTTTATATAATGAAACAACATACCAAAAATATGATTAGGTAATCAGTTTATATAATTAAATAACAAACTAAAACTTGTATAAAAATATCACAACATTTGTTAATACATAATGTATAATGTATATATTTATAGTTCCTTTCTTAAACTAAAATCCGGATAGAATGATTCCTTTGTTCTCGACTTTAATATCGGATGGTTGAAATGTCACAATTATCCAAATGCTTTCACATACGGGCGTACACGTAATGACTAATGTGGGGGGTTTATTTAGCATTACTCTTTTATGTATTATAATCATAATCGTACACATATTTTATTATGATTCCAATGTCTATAATTGATAATTAAATTACGTCATCGTTTCGTCTTGACAAACTAAAAGCCAAAATAATTAAAGTTACCAAAGATACAACAATATTTTTAAGACATTTAGCCAGGGGCGGACCTACCTTAGGGAAAGGGGTAGCTTCGCTACCCCTTAGCGCTCCAACGGTAGTGTAAATTTGAAAGTTTTGACCTTTTTTAACATTTTTTCGATTTCGTTACCCTTTTTTTCTATAAAACGTTACCTCTATGAAAATTTTCTAGATCCGCCACTGCATTTAGCCCACTCGTTTATGAAGGTGAAGGAGACGTGGAACGTCATGTATCTGTCACATAAGCAGGAGATTTTGTCCTTTAAACCCTAAAAAATCATGGGGTGGTTGTGAAGGTGGAGGTGATGTTTTTGGTTTATTATTATTTTTCATCATTGTACCAATCAGCCACACCTATCTACACAATAGCCAATCACCATCAGTCACATCCATGCCTAAATCTCACCCACGCCCGTGAGAATCTCCAAGCCCCATGGGGTAAACACCGGACCACGCCACACACGGGGTGGGGTTTGTGGCATTGTAACACCATAACACGTTTTGACCGAAAAGATGCAACGAAAATATGTACCGTAAAATTTCTTTCTTTATAAATATTCTTTCATACTTGAAAACCATTTAAAACAACTTCTTTAGAAAAATTACATCATTCATCTTTCATTTTGTGAATCAAATATAACATATTAATACAAATTATGTGACCACCTATTTCGTACAATCCATGTCTCTCTAACTCGGTCTTCAATCACTTGTCATTCATGATGATGATCCATAATTCTGTACAACCTGCACTCACAACATACATTTGCATCATTAGTACACATTATATATATATATATATATATATATATATATATATATATATATATATATATATATATATATATATATATATATATGGGAAGGATAAAACTAAAATCCACTTGAGTTGAGAAAACTAAAAAAAAACCTTTGTGAAAACCCCATGTAACATTTTTATTTTTTTCTAAAAATAGGAAATGTAAAATACATATATCAGAACATTTTTATAAAAGAACACAAAAAAACACTTAGTAGTTTATTTTTTTTAAAAATATTGAAAATTTGATGTTACATAATATGTATGTCTAAAAAATGTAACATACAAATTTTGAACATTTAAAAAAAACAAGTAGGCACTTCTTACATTTTTATAAAAATATTCAAGTACATTAATGTTATATTCCCCTATTTTTTTAGAAAAAAAAAATAAAAATTTTACATAGGGTTTCCTTGAGTTTTCTCAACTCAAATGGGTTTTTGTTTTATCTTTCACCTATATATATATGATTCATAATTATAGGGTCTCATCTCGTTTTATTCTCATATACATTCCATTCAATTATCCTTCTGAATTCCAGGATTTCATCTCGGTATCTAATCTTTAGTGAGTCAACAATAATGTACTTGCACTTTATTTCATTCTCAAAGGCAACCCGGTTAACAATGTTAACACTCATGTATATTAACACCATAAATACTTACAAGTTACATATGAGAGTTAACACACTCAAATACCCATGGTTCATAGTGTGCATACATCTTATCTAATCCAATTCATACGTGTATAATAAATTCTACTTCATCAATTTACCCCTCTATCCAAACTTTTACTTACAATTTACATTCTTACATGTTTAAGTGAACTAGTCTTAGTTACATACTCCTATACATATAAGTCTTGTAAATAACAACATACGTGCACACTCATTTCTATTCATTCTTACTTATAATTTCCATCTACTGGAATGCAATTAAATCTATACATACATGCCCACATACTTATTTTGTTCCCACGCATGCTCGCC
Organism: Scalesia atractyloides; assembly: GCA_947069175.1. Taxonomy (NCBI): domain Eukaryota; kingdom Viridiplantae; phylum Streptophyta; class Magnoliopsida; order Asterales; family Asteraceae; genus Scalesia; species Scalesia atractyloides. The sequence goes on from CAMTDV010000116.1 coordinate 70,066,025, forward strand.
CCATTCTTACTCGTACCTCATAAATGATTTTTAATGACTTTCGGGTACGTTTCGAGAGCTTAAAGATGAGTTCAATGCTCATCCATACTTCACAAAACCATTTGGTAAGGTTGAGGTACCATATGGAAGTATAACGGGGCATGGAATGGGTTCACGGGGTCCGAAATCGAAGAAAAACAAAGAAACAACTTTGCTGGTGGAAACCCCACTGTAAGCTACGGTAGGCACCATAGCTTACGGTGACTAGGACGCCACTACGGTATGGAATAACTGCCTTACGATGGAAATAGGGCATCACCACCTACCGTATCTTACAGTGTCTACCGTAAGCTACGGTAGAGCCCAGTTCAAACAACACTTGTTCTCTTTTTACTTTCGTAAACGACTGTTAGGCCCCCAAACTTCTTTCTTCCCCGTTTTCATGCTTCCATGATGTAAATTATCCATATTCAAGTCCCATATCCTTCTAGTTCTTAATCATAAGATCAAATCAACTATTACATCTCATCAAGTTACTTTACGTGTTTTGACCCGTTTGATTCCACCATGCACTTTCCGTTACTTTTGAACCATAATCAACTTACTACAACATTCTTTCCCATTTACTTACCTTTCTCAATAAATCCTACATGACTCCTAACCTTCATACAACAGACTTTAGTTATGTACTAAGCAGTGGAGTTACGGAGTTCACTTACCTTATGCGTTCGTGTTTGCATCCTCTTCCTTACCTCCTCTTGACCTGTTAGCCTTTCGTGCTTGAGTTCATCCCGACATGATCCCTATACTTTCATGTCATCGCAATCACATTCTTGTTAGCATACATGATTGTACATATTAACGATCATATCAAATGCTTATCTCTCATTTGACTTTCTTTAGTCAATTCTAACAAACATAGGCATATACCCAAAATCACATCCTTTCAAACTCATATAATTCATCATGTCATCACATATAACACATATTGATATAACACGTACCATTTGACTTTCTATAATATTACAATTGTGATAAAAGCATAACTTTGCTACTTATGCATAGTTGATTTTTAGGAAGTCAACGGTTCATCATATGGACTTTCAACTTAACCTCATACATCCATGTCATTATAATAGACCATACAATTGATACTATATACATTTTATACTCATGATGCAATACGTATTTAACCACAATATCACCTAGTTATATGCATACACCAACATATTCAATTTCCTCCATACTAGTGATTCTTATAATTCTACAACTAACACATTCTCATGAAATCCTTTTACATTGCATTTTTTTCAAGTTTACTTATCATCAATCATGTCATTACCACATCCTACTAATACACATTCATTGTTTAGCCTACAATTTCACATTTTAACCTATACTAGGCATTTCATCAAACACTTGGTGTGCATACACCATTTAATGCACAATGTACAACTAATTCATGCATAATCTTCCAAGTTATTACTTTAAATCATCAACACAACAAAAATATCAAACTAACTTCATACCATATTCAACCTAACTTGCAAGAGTTCATCATATTCAACATAATACATCAAATTTAGCTAGAATTAATCATGGTTTCATCCTCTTATTGAAAACCCATTTCACCTTCAAGAGGTTTTCAACATATTTTAAGCACATGCAACTTTCTATACACACATTCATCTATGTAGTGATTCTAAACGAAAACCTTAATTTGTATCATGTTTCACAAAACTCATTTCAATTTAATGTTTTACATTGTCTCATCATGCTAGAACTTCACCAAAAGACAAATTGTAACATACCTTATGATTAGCAAGTAGAGGTGATCAAGAATTGATATACATGCACAAGATCAACCATCAATTGTTCCCTAAATTTACTGAATGATGGTTTGGGTTTTTAAGAGGGTGTTCTTCTGCTTTTTCTCCATATCTCGCCATAACACATACTTACAAAAATTCTTCACTTTCTTTTTAATTAAAACTTCACCCCCAAAATCTTCTCCTTTACTCCTTCTTGTTTGCTACTAAAACATAAATGACACAACTTTCCTCCTTTACTAGTTTTACTATACATTTAACTAACTTAAATAGTCTGGTTATTTTATTTCATACTATAACATATGGACACATACTAGTAAATTAAACAAGTTAAATTTTAGGGTGTTACAGGCATGGAGGGGCTTCCTCTTTCCCACTCCATGCCCTACACCAGGTGATCTTAGACAATCAAAAATTATAAGTTCAACAATCGTAGATCGACATAGTCGATTGTAGTCTATGTAAAGTCTTACAGATATAGATAGATTACCGGCCTAGCGATTTGATGATTTGATCAAATGTTAACCTAAAAAGAAATCGAATTATTTGCATCACGTAGTACTTGTTTATAGACTATTTAAAAATTTATGATGATGATTTAAATCTCCTACCTAATAAATAAAATTAATTATTCATATGGAATGTTTTAATTACTTTTGTCCATATAGCATGTTTTAAGGATTCATTCTTAAGTTTTAGGAACATACAGTAATTGAAAGTTTTATTGTTTGGAAAAAGTTAGTTATTTATTAAACTAGAAAAATTTTCATCCTAGACATTAATATGAACAATGATTAATAATTTGATTTTTTTAAATTTCAAACTTAGCAACATATATAAGACGAGTATATCAAAAATTAATATAAAAATATGTAGTTCAAATCTTTAATTTTTTAATGTGTTATTATATTATATTATACTAACGAGCAACGATGAATAGTAATTTTATTTTTATAATAATCCAAATTTTTTATTATTTAATAATTATAATAGTTTATTATTATATTTACTTTTAATAACATATTTTTAATGTTTTCCTTTTTTTAAAACAATATATTCCCTTTACCATTTTTTATAATTCTTTTTTCTTTTATTAGAACATATATTAATAATTATTTTTTCTCTTTTAAAACATATATTAATTTATTGATTAATTTGATACTTTTTTAATAATTTACATTTATAACTTATTTTTAAATATATAGCTTTTTATTTTTTATTTAATATATTATAATAGGTTATTATTATATTTACTTTTAATAACATATTTTTTCCTTTTCTAAAACCATATATTTACTTTACTATTTTTTTAACAATTCCTTTTTCTTTGTTTTTTAACATATATTAATTTACCGATTAATTTGATACTTCTTTAATAATTTACGCTTATAACTTTTTTCTAAAAACTTAAGTACGTAGTTGTGCTTAATTTTTCCCTGCCATTTCGTTATAAGTTTTGTTAATAACGAAGTTGTACTCAAAATATAGCATTTATTTGGTATCATAAAACGGTAAAATGATAACCTAAACCGTTCTAATCATTTAGCTTTCTAAATAACATGCTTTATTTTAAAACCATGTTGTTTTAAGTTATTATTTGCTCGGTTTCGCCGCAACGTGCAACGTAAAAAACCTAGGTTATATAAAAATGTAAGAATTTGCATGTTAAATTGATTTTCACCTTTTATAGATAATAATTGATTTTTAAATTATGTTTATTTTTTATAATAATAAAAAAGAAAAATGGAAAATAGCTAATAAATTTAATTAAAGAAATTTTCATAATTGATTTATGATTAATAATAGAATATAATTCAGTTATTATTTCTTAAGTTAATTTTTGTTCTGTAAATTATATTTATTTTTGTAATAATAAAAATGAAAAATAAATAATAAATTTGATGAAAGTAAATTTCACAATTATAAATGTATATAATCGACCTGTTTGCCAAATTTATTTGTAGGAAACATTAATGGTTTTATAAAAATCTTATTTGACTAAAGAGCAAAGTACACGGATGGTCTCCGTGGTTATTCAAAAATTTGGATTTGGTCCCTAACTTTTCAAAAGTGTACGGATAGTCCATGTGGTCTGCACTATTTAACGCATTTAGTCCCTAGTTAACAAATCTAAAGGTTTCAGATGGTCCAAGTTAGGGACTAAACGCGTTACAAAGTGCAAACTATAGGACCGTCCGTATACTTTTGGTAAAGGTTGGGGGACTATATGCGTTACAGAATACAAACCACAGGAATCATCCGTATACTTTTGAAAAGCTGGGACCAAATTCGAAATTTTGATCAACTACAAGGACCATCCGTGTATTTTAGTGTTTTATTAAAACTTAAAGTGATATTTAAAACATATCATGTGAACAATTATTTTCATTTATTAGGTTCAAGGATTTTTCTTTTCAAACCTATTGTCTAAATAGAAGTTTATGCTATGAATGTATCCATTATGTAGTGACTTTCCACATGTATAACTCCTATCTATAAATGCATCCATTATGTAGTGATCTTCCACGTGTATAACCCCTTTCTCTTATTTACTATCGTACTAATGTGAATGCCTATATATAATGGCATTTGTATATGATGTTAGATGAATGAATAAGAATTCTCCATGTTATATTCTCTACATGATTTCATAGTCTAGCTCTCATGTTTATATACATATATATTAGTTGCTAATAGACCGTTGTTTCATAACACTTTATCAGCACGAACGTGCTCTATGTATTTTGCCACCCTTGGTATACCTTTTTCCTTTGCCTTTGATGTGCATTATTTTCCAACCTAACTCAATCTCGCACGTTGAGAAAACAACCCAATAATTATGCAACTATCTCTACTAATAAAGGTATGATTTTTCATATGATTATTCATATTATATTTGATGATGATACATCAATCTTATTGGTGACACTTATTAATATACATATATAAACTTAAACTGATAATTACTATAAATTCTAGAATGTAGTCTTATGATTGAACTCTTATCTATATATTTTTCCATTTGCTTTTAGAAGTTCTTATATATATATTAGCATGTTGGTATTCATAAGGATTTAGATGTTACATCATAAATTATGACGTTACAATTGACTAATTCATCTTTTTTCTAATACTCATTATTCATTGAATAACTATAGTTTTCGTTGACGATGACGATATTACGTATATTTATTTTACTTTTCTCTTTTACGAATGATCCTTTCTATTATTCTAAATTGGTTGGATAATCATTTAATTAGTTAATTTAATTATAATATATGTTGTTTAGGACTCTTACAATCTAGTGATGCTCATCTTCATATTCCTTGAGCCACCATAATCATATATTTATACTTCTTTATTAACCTTGTTTAGTTGTAAATAAAATTGTTGAATTATTTTGATTTGAGAAAGTTAATTTGCAATCTAGAGAATATTATATGTGCTTTTAGAATCCATGAAAAATAATTAAATTCAATATTCAATATTAAAAAGTATAGAACTCAATATTTATGGACTAAACAATACAATTGTATTAGGTATATATGCTTGTATTGGTGGTAATATATACATGATGTATGTACTAGATTTTCATTTTGTATAGTTTATAATTTAAATTGATATGAATTCTGTAATTAATTGTTTTCATTAGTCATTGTTAATACACAGCATGCCAAAAGACTTTTACATAATTAGATATAAATGAGTTATGTGAGTAAACATCAATTGATTTAGTTTTAAATAAACTATACAACTTATAATGCAATATATTATTATTATTATTGTTATAACATGATTATGCAAATCTCATTTGTATTTATACTAAGGTTAATACTATAACAAATTTTGCATACAAGAAATTCATATAATAGATTAATATTGCTAGATATCATTAGTTGTTTTTAGAGAAACATTTTCTAGCGATGTCGGTACCTCTCATCCATTCATTATGTCATGTCATAATGTTTAACAATTTATTTGTATATTAACTATTACTATTGCTAGTATAAAATGATGACTATTGCTATTGCTTCATATGTACAATGTATAGATTGCTTATATAATGTCATTAGTTGTTTAAATATCAATATTTGAGAAGAAAAAAAATGAGTATGTTATGTAATTCATTAGTATTACAATTTTCAAATAAAATTTTTCAAATACAAGTAATAAATGATCTGAGAATTGGAAAGAGATATATGTTCAAGTTTTAAAGTAAGTGTTCAAAATATATAAGATATTATGTTTGGTTATACCATAATAAGTTATTACATAAATTATATGCGTTTTCTTATTACTGATAAAAAGTTTCTTATTTTATAAAGGCCCATCATAAGTTGTTTTTATATGATGACATGCTATAAGGTCATGTATTGTATGATTTGTTGCTATCTATACCTTGTATTCTATATCCTATCACTTCTTTGCATCGATAATACCGAATAGAACGACTAAACCAAAGTTGAGGTTTATTGTCATTCTAATGAAAAAGTAGAAATATGCTTCGATTTGACACCAAAAGTGTCATACTCTTTTTATCTCATTATCAAGTATAAAAGAAATATTATATGACTCGGACATATAATTACTTCTCAATTGACGTTATACGAAGAGAAGTTTATTTATAAGGGAAATCGGATAAAACAAATTTTGTTTGTCAAACCTCAAATATACCTGAAATAGCAATATCATTTAAAGGGTATGAACGGTTTGAAACGACTGTATATCTATATGTTCGAGAAAAGAAAACCGTAAAAATTGTATGATTTTACTCCGATGCATGAAGTGAATATATATTGATCATTGGCATCATTGAGAAAGTTGTAATCATGATCATATTAATAATGAGATTGACCATTAGAAGTGCAACCATCATCATGTTAATAAGAGATCAAACTATCAGAATTATAAGATAGTGAAGCTAATAATGAGATCGAATATCAGTATTATAATGATAGTCATGATGAGATCGACCACCAAAAGTGGTAAACTAGTGATTACATAACACGATGGTTTGAACTTTGAAGTTATAATACATTCTTTCATATCTTATGTTTTGTATTACATACGTGCAAGTAATACATATACAATATCATAAACCATAAGTTTATGGATCATGATTATTTACTTTATTGGTATGACCGGTTAGATCACACCGAGTCAATGATGATGTGAAATATAATGAAGAACTTAAAGATTCTTCTACTTGATAGCATATTATGTTTGCTCTTAAGGGAAATTATTTATTTTCCAATTAATGGTATAAATCCCTAAAATGTTATGGAATGAATGAAGGATGTATATATCCAACATGACATCGTTTAGTGTTTGTAAATCGATGCATCGTCTAAATGGTCATCAAATTTACAACTTGAAGTTGTGTTTAGCTTAACTAATGAGATAGCAAGCATATTATTCCATATTATCATATTTATGGTGGTGATAACATTGAATTTAGTATCCATGTTACTAATGATTATTGGAATAAGTATTGAACTTTCTAAATGCTTAAGACACAAATTGCTTTTGTTGAAGACGATGATCAAATGTCTACAAATTGATTGCAAAGCCAATAATCAAGAGAGCAAAAGTTCATATTTGAGCACATTTGATTTTACATGCGGTAACATTATTTCACATCAAGCCAATATGTTGTAATAGTTTCTCCCCATTATAGTTGGTTTTGGTCAGGAACCAAATATTTCCCATCAAACCTTTTATTTTGCGGTATACATTGGAATTGATCCACCACAACGCATAAAGATTGAAACTCAAATAATGTTGGGAATATATGTTGGATGAAAATACTATTTATGATTACATACTTAGAGCAATTAACGAGAGATTTATTTATGGCTCGTTAAATCTTACTTTAAGTAAATTAACATTTTCAACGGGAGATTAATGGCAGTTGAAAAAAGAATGGGTATGCATGAATTATCATTGATCCTCAAACTAAATTGTGTGAACAAGAAGTTCAAAAGATAATTCGTTACCTAGATTAAAGAATCAATCACCAGACATGTTGACTGGCCTAAATACAGTGACTAAGTAAGTCACGTAGTCAACTGCTAATGCTCCAATTAAGTTAATTGTCCTAGTAGGGCAAACCATATATTAATGCGTCTATTGCATGCCTGAAGCGTGGTAGACTAGTCGATTCCAAGAAAATAAAAATTGGAGCAAGTAATGAAGAAGATGATCAAGTCGAGGTTATAGTAAAAAAAAAAAGGTTTCTTGAAGAGACATTAGACATGATGGTTCTGGAAGAACCTCAGTTACCTGAAAATAAATAGCTCTTAGTAAATTATATCATGTCTAGGAGTGTATGGAATCGAAATAAAAGCGACGTCGTTATACTTTTGTATATATAGCGCTTGAAAAGATGAAATGATGAGGATCAAGATTTATAATCTGCTTATGAATAAATACAAAGAAATGATTGGCCAAAATGGAACGACACAAATGAGGCAGAGTTGAATTCTCTATTGAAATGGAAAGCTTACGGGCCAGTAGTCCACAAAAAAAAGTTGTAAAATATATTTAATATAATTAGGTCTTTTATGTGGATCAACAATTGATGGCAAAAGGATTTCGCAAAGACCTATGATTAATTATGAGGAGACGTATTCTCTAGTGGTGGATGCAATAGCTTTCCAGTATTTAATTAGTCTGGTAATATAAAGAGAGAATTGATATGCGTCTTATAAATGTTATGTATCATGTAGATAATAAAGTTTACATGCAAGTCCTTGAAGGATTTAAATTATGTATTTCATGTAAAGTAAGTTCCCGAGAACAATATGATCGTTGTATACAGATTCATTTTTGAATACGATTGAACTCCTGATGAGTTTCTTAAAGCAATTGAGTTCTTTAAAGGTTAATCAAAACATCTTAACGATGTAATTCTTGTGCACCAATAAAAATACATAGAAAACTTGTACCCAGTGATTGTGATATCTCAATAAATAGTGTGCGCGCATGGTACAATATGGATTTTGGAGATAAAAGCAAGTGTTTATGACACTTTTACATGATATAGATATCTATGTGTTAAATGGGCAAATTTATATAGGAAAACTCCTGAAGAGTGAAAGCACATGCATATATGGATAAGATGGAACGAATTCCCTCATGGATTGATAATGCTAGAAGCATTGATGTCAAAACCTCAAGAACATACTATATGAAGTTGACAAAATATGTGTGGACTAAAATAGTCGAGTCAAATATGATATAATTGACTCATCAGTGAGCTCGAAAACGAGAAATACATATGGTGAAGTTGGTCCATTTGTTTTCATTAAAAGAATGATATGAGGTTTACAAGTATTGCAATATATGTTGATGATGTCATTGAATGTCCCGAAGAGAAAAAAAGAGCTCAAATATTTAAGCAAGAATTTGCAAATGAAATACAATATTGCAAATTTATGGCTCGATACGTAGGACATACATTTATATTATAATCCATCAATCATAATACATTTAGAAAATGTTGGACATTTTCATATGGGCAAAGCTTTTGATGTAAGTACATTTAATGATGTCCAAATATTTGATATAGATAAAAATGACTTTTATCTCTTCTATCAAAGAAGCAAAGATCCTTGGTCATGAAGTACCATAATTCAATACAAATTGTATTAATATATCTTGCTAGCTATACACGAACATATACCATTAAATTCATTGGCAAGATTTAACTCGTGTACAACGAGGAGATAGTGTAATGAGTAAAATATTTATTTTCTATACCCTTAAGGTACGAAAGGTATGGGTTCATATTTTACTAACCCGTCAACTAGTTTGGTTAGTTTTGTAAATGCAGGGATTATAACAAAACACATTCATGGATCTTATGGTATCTACTTACAAGAGCAGGTAATTAAAGTTTTACATGAAGATCATACATCAAGTTCATTAATAGATTGCACATCAAGCGACAAATCGCTCACTACAAAAAGTTTTTCAACAACTTTCATAGAAAATTGACACTTGTTACTTGAAATGATACATATTATATTAAGGGGGAGTTTTACATAAATTGCACTCTTTACCCTTCACTAAGTTTTATCCAATTGGATTTTCTTAGTAAAGTTTTTTTGAGACAACGTACCTGATCCGGAAGTATCAAGGGGAGACAATACGCGTTGCACTCTTTTTCCCTTAGCTGAGATTTTGTCCCATTGGGTTTTCCTAGTAAGGTTTTTAATGAGGCAACATCATTAAGCGTATTAAAGAATAGTATTCCATCATGTGGATAGTCAAGGGGGAGTGTTATGAATGTATCCATTATGTAGTGACTTTCCACATGTATAACCCCTATCTATGAATGCATCCATTATGTAGTGATCTTCCACATGTATAACCCCTTTTCTCTTATTTACTATCGTACTAATGTGAGTGCCTATATATAATGGCATTTGTATATGATGTTAGATAAATGAATAAGAATTCTCCATGTTATATTCTCTACATAATTTCATAGTCTAGCTCTCATATTTATATACATATATATTAATTGTTAATAATTTCACCATCATTACTCTCTACTTTAACTTGATCTATATGTAAAATTTTATTTATAGAAAAACATATACATTCATGGTTCACCATCATTACTCCCTACTTTAAGTTGATCATCGTGTAAAATTTTATTTATATACAAACATATACATTTATGGATTAACTTTTATTTAAAAAACTCATGTTACTATTTTGTTTATTTACAAAATTCCATCTATTTGTTTGAATGTGTCTATCCAAGAGTTTTTTTTTACTATTATGTTTCATAAATTATAAAATGACATATCAAAGATCCAAAACCATGTTAAGAATATTAAACTCATATCGTTAGTTACTTCTGAATCTTAGAACTTTAGTATTGCTTTAATTTGTAACTCTATTCCATATATATGATAGATTAAATTTTTATATATTATATGATATTCTTTTCATAATTTAATCCTCTGATAGCTATTGTTTGTATTTCATTTTGTTAAAATCATGATGATTTCGTAATAATTTCCTATACACTCTCAACATACAAGGATATGTTTTAAAGAGCAAAAGATAAGTTGCTAACACTAATGATGATTCAAATCGTAAGATTTTCATTATTTATTATTTTAATTTAACTTATATCTTAATTGAATATAAAATTGTTTTTATAACTAATAACTTCTTGATTATTTCTGTAGGTGATGTCCTAAAAACTCCACTTTCTGATATTTCAAATGGTACGAAATATTTTACATTCTTAATTAATATAATTTTATACATATATTAACCTATAATACACAATCAAGAGAGTTTTCACTTAGAGCCGGTTTTCACCCATAAACAGTTTGTATTGAGATTATCAAGAATAAAGAGCAGAGGTAGAGTCAAGTTACTAATATTAGATGCAGAAAGTAAATTTATAAATAATACATCTAATGTTGTATATAAATTTCTTTTAGAGATTCATAATTTATTTTTAAGTTTGTGAATTGAAATTGTAGTTGTAATTTAGCTTTGTCCTTATTATTTAATGTAATATACAATTTTATTTATGGATTTATGAATTCTATCATTTAAATTTTTCAATATAGTGAGTAATATTAAATATGTTAGTTCTTGATATTGTAGCACTTGCTTAATACAACCGTCTATATGTTAAAAAGGAAAAATTAACACACGTACAAAAATCGTAATTGTTTAGAACTAAAAAATGAGAACCTTTAAATACTTGCAACGACTCACCAATCACTACTCAGCTCCTCCCCATGTAATACATGCTAACCTTCCCTCATGCAAGCAATCAATCAAAACAATTCATGTGTGCAATATCACAAAATATATCATGCCCGTGAAGATTCTCAGGAAAATAAAATTCTTCTACGTAAGTTCGTGACACCCTTATTCATCCAGTGGATCTTTTTGTGAATTATAGGATGATAGAAAAAGGAAGTCATTGTTCCTTCATTTAGGGATAACAATGGGACAAATATTGATAATTTGTCTCATATCCGTCTCAATACTCGTCAAGTATGTGTCGGCTATTGAATATACCCGTTTGTTAAAATTTACACGTTGAGATTCCCATATACATTTCTTATTATTTTAATTTTATATATAATTATTACAAGAAAACGTTAGAAATATAAAAGCTAAAATATAATGAATTAGTCGGTTATTTTATTACCAAGGACAAAAGAAAATGTTTACCGGGTATGCTACATGTAAACGGGCATTGTGTGTTACAAAGGTAATTAGGTTGGGTATCAATTAATTTCCATACCCCACAAAATTTTTTAAACTAACCTCATACATGTCCCCAAATTGTTTAGATTTCATATTTGTCCTCCGGTTCGGTTTTTTGGTTTTTATGTCAGGTTCCGGTTTGTTTGCCATCTCTACTAATCAAATATAACAAATGTCATGTGACTCCTATGTAATTTCACCTCTTAATACTTGTTGACGTCACAAGTCCGGAATGGTAATTTTTTTCTTCAAACATAATAAACTGAACTGCTGATCCCAAATTGTATGTTGGACGATTTAAATAAGCAAAAATAGAAATAGAAAAAATATTTTACATTATTTTGATGATGTTGAATAATAGGTTATGTAACTTTTGAAGATGTATGAAAAACTAATGAAAATGATAAATAAATAGAAAAAAAAGAAGGTATTAAACCCCTAACAAACATGAAGTGCATACGTAAATTGGTAAATACTACATGAGTTTGAATCTCATTGCATGTGTTCAAGTCGATGATAATGAAAAGAATAACATAAAAGTTATTATGAGACAACATAGTCGAATACCAGACCTGTGAAATGCATGAAATAATTGGATGGCAATGTGGACCACGCGTTTAATGTAAAGGGAACTTGGATTCAACCAGATCCAAAAATATTAACATACAGATATAGAGGTTCACCTACCTGGCTTTGTCCCAACCAATCAGGTCAGGTTGTTACCAACGGTATAAACAAGTCTAAAAGCTCAAGAGTTACTTATGATCGGCTCGGTTAAAAGCTCGTACAAGCCGAGCCTTAATAAGCCTGAAATAGAGCTTGTTTAGTAATCGATCTCGAGCTCAAATAAATAGGCTCGAACAGAGCCAAGCTCAAGCTTCATAAAAACATAACGAGCCGAGCTCAAGCCTAGTCAGGCTCGGGCCGACTCGTTTACACCCCTAGTTGGAACCGGTTTTAATTTAGTCAACATAAGCCAAAACCAGGTTTTGTTGAAACCGTTACGGGTTAAAACCTATGAAAATTCAAAAGATCGGATTTGAAACCCAGTTTTGGCTGGTGTTTAAACTAGAGGGCAGCAATTCTGTTTCAATTCGGGTTGAATCCTAGCCAGCTCTTGCCAAATCAATTTCAGTACCAGTTCCGGTTTCTGAACCTATTGTTTGTGCACCTTTGTATAGAAAGGTTCAGGAACCCTGCTCAAAAATCAAGTCGAGATCTTGTGAACTCAAACCCGACCTAAAGCTTGGGATCATCGTTTGTACCTTTAGCACAAACTCGACAGTGTACAAACACGAATAACTCGAGCTTGCGCGATAAAAATTGGGCAAAAAATACACTTTTAACACATACATCATGAAGTTTTAATCTTTAAACTCATTTGACAAAAAAAAAAGAAAGGAAAAAACGACAACAATAATACAGTTTTACAATCAGACACGCAACATGGTTTCTCGATAAAACTAAAAACAGAAGGGAAATAACAAAAAATAGAAATAAAGTACGAACAATTGTGAGTCACAACATAGAGGGAAACCGGGTACAAGATGCTTTTCATTCTTCCCCACTATGCACGGGTCCTGCTGCTTTCTGCATTTCTTATTGGGTAAAAGTAAGGATGTGCCTGCATTATCAGAAAATAATTGTATCAAATTATTAAATATATATAACTTAAATAGTTAACTGTTGACCCATGTATTTAAAGTGTGTAAAGCAACTATAGAAAATTACCATCGCTTCTTTTGCAGTGGGCCTTTCTTGGTGATCATACTGAAGTAACTTGTCAAGGAAGTCAATTGCCTACTCAACAGGCAATCACATGTATAGAATTAACATTAGCACGGACCGAACCATAGTTATTACTATACGTCTTGTCATTATACATCAGAAAATACTTTTATTTACCTCAGGAACAGCTAAATGTTGATTATCAGAATTAACAAACTTTGTCCATGGTTTCCTGCTATGTCTGCATCAATAGCCAAAAATACAAATTTTATACATGAAACTAAAAGATTTTATGTGAAATGAACATATGTTACCAACCTCCCAACAAGAGCGACTAGATGTGGATCTAGCTCTAAGCGATATCTCTGAAGATAAGTATTTAATTCGTCTGTCCCTAAAACCTATCCCAACATAAATTTAATATAAATATCCATTATAATCCATGATTGCAGAAATTTATAAAAAGAAAAACATCATAAACAGACATAATGTGTGTGGTACACATACCTTGGCAATTTTGACCAGCTGATCATAATTGTCATGACCGTAAAAAAATGGTTCTTTACGGAATATCTGCACAATACAGCAATTTCCCAATAAGCAGATTATAACAATGACACATTATTTACATTAATAAAGCTAAATAGCAAAACTAAATAGTATGCAACGAATTCAAAAGGTATATGGAGTAAAATGTCATTTTCATCCTTGAGGTTTGGCCAGCTTTGCGATTTTCGTCCAAAGAGTTGTTTTTTCGCATCTGAATCCAAAAGATTTGAAATCTTGCCAATTTCATCCGGCTCATTAATTCCATCCATTTTTCTCCATTAAGTCAGGGGCATTTCCGTCTTTTTTGTTAACTTAAAGGGCAATTCGGTATTTTTTCACTTTAAGTACAAGCATTTAGCATAATGTACAAGTAATCAAATACCCTTAACAGAGAAAAAAGACGAAAATACCCCGGATGAAAACAGAAAAAATGGATGGAGTTAACAAGCTCGATAAAAATGGCAAGATTTCAAACCTTTAGATCCAGAAAAACAAACCTTTGGACGAAAGTTGCAAAACTGACCAAACCTCAGGGACGAAAATGACATTTTACTCAGACAGATAAATAAAATAAAAATTGGAAAAACATAATCACCATTCCAGCAAACATGCAACCAAGGCTCCACAAATCTAAAGAGTAATCGTAATCTTGCAAATCGACAAGGAGTTCAGGACCTTTGAAATATCTGCATTCAAAGAGGATAAAGGTGAGTGCGAAGATGACGTATTTGATTATGAAAGAAGAAAAGTAGGTACAAAATAGGTTCATTGCTACTCTGAATATCATAAAACAGGTGAATGAGGATCTTGTCCAATATACAAACCTAGATGCTACACGAACATTGTACTCTTTCCCAGGATGATAAAATTCTGCAAGGCCCCAATCGATAAGACGAAGCTTGCGCTTTTCATGATCAATCATTACATTGTGGGGCTTCACGTCTCTGTGCATGATCCCTTGAGAGTGACAGTAATCTAAGGCCTAAACACAAGTACACAACCAATACAAGGTACATTATACACACAATTACATACATATACATAAATATATACACATACACATATATATACACTGGAAGGGAGCCGCGCGATACGGCGGGAAACACAGACAATGCAAGGGTGTGCATTGTTTGGTTATTATCCTACCAAGACCGATGTCATCGATTAGTCTATTTTATTAACCTACTAGTTTTCAGTTAATCGGTTTGGTTTATTCGGTTAGATTGACGGTTTTTGGTTTGACTCTTTTAATATCATTTGGGGGGGGGGGGTAGTTTCTTATAAGGGGATAAAGTGTAACAACTAATTAGTAATTATCGATAATTTTATCAAAAGTAAGGGACTAAAGCTTAATTAAGACGAAAGGATTAAAGTGTTATTGGGTATCTTAAAGTGTCCTTGTTATATGCATTATAATATAGTATAGATATATACATGAAAATAAGAGCTCATGTGTATCACAGTTATTAGATAACTGAAAAGAGAATCAAGTTTTTGAGATGTTTACCTTTAAGAGTTCATATATATAATAGCGGATATCGACATCAGAAAGTGTCGGATAAAGTACTTTGAAATCAGTGTTGTTCACATATTCAAATATCAGACTCGGTGTCTTTGATTGCTGATCTCTAACAATATCCAGCAATTTCACAATATTTGGCCCACCACAAAGGTTTTGTAGGATCTTGATCTCCCTCTTAATCTGCATTTAAAAAAAATATGAATCATCAACTCAATGATGAAATAAAATGCATACTATTATGAAAAGTTGAGAGTCAAAAAACATTCTCTGTAGGATCCGAGAATATGTTTGTAATTTTCAATCGGAACAAACCAGGTGAATTTTCCTATACTATACATGATTTCTTTTCTGGTAAGTGGTAACACTATGAAGACATCATAAGTTCTATCATTATTTTTCCATAGTAGTCTAAACCAGAAGATGCACTAAAGTCACAAAGGGCTTGCTTGTCGCCTAAACACAAGGTGCAAAAAGAGCACGCCTACGACAAACAGTGCAATGATAGAGAAAAATAACTAATACCAATTCAGAATTCAGAAATATAATAAAAAAACCTAACAGAATCATCCAGTTAACGCTAAAACTAATAACCACTCACAAAAAACAAGCAAAATCAATGGCATTGTTCATCACCACTAACATCACCAAAACCATTTAATCTTTTGTTCTCAAATTCATTTGCATGAAGAGCTTCAAAATTCAGTTTCTTCTTAATCTCTTAAAGCCACTAACATTGAAGGTTGTGAAAACATTTCCGCTGTTTGTAGCACATTTTTTCTAGTGTTCCTAACCTTTCCTGCCCTACTTGCTTTTGCTGCAATAAGCCATATCTAAACTGGGGATTTTGGTCTTGGGTTGCGATAATAGTCAAAATAGCAGTCAATTATAAGAAAGGAGAAAAAAAGGAATCAAAACTTTAGGTTGGTGAATATAGTGTCATCAATCAATTTATGTAACTCAGGTTTACACAAGACCGAAGGGACTTTAGGTTAAGCTGTAAGTTACAAAAAACATTGATTAATTTTCTGGTAAACGGTGCTAAGGGAACAGTCTTTATGGAGTCGGTTGATGCTTCTACATTTATGAAGACGGGCGAAAAAGTGTTCGAGCTCTTAGATAAATTTGTGGAAAGAATTGGTGAAAAGAATGTGGTTCAGATTGTAACAGACAATGGAAGTAACTTCAAGTAAGCAGGTAAGTTTAATGTTCATGTTTTCTTTACTTCTTAGCATAGTGTAATCATCATTTATTTTTCATCTACTTCCTTTAGGCAAAATGTTAATGGCGAAGAGGATAAATCATTTTTGGACACCTTGTGCTGCCCACTGTCTGGATTTAATGCTTGAAGATATTGGTAAGATTGAGAAGGTGAAAAAAACAATTGAAAAGGGTATTTTTCTGGTTGGTTATATATATAACCATAGTATTGTTCTAAACATGATGAGAGAATATACAAAAAACGCTGAGTTAGCAAGATTGGAGTAACTAGGTTTGCAACAACGTTTCTCACCATACAAAGCTTGCAAAAGCAAAAACCGGCGTTGAGAAACATGTTCGCAAGCGAACAATGGACCAGCGGAAAATGGGCTAAAGAACGAAAAGGACAACGAGCTAATGACATAGTTTTTACTCCTACTTCTGGAACAATGTCCTTTTTACTCTCAAAGTCATGGGCCCTCTTGTGAAAGTGCTTTGGCTTGTCGACAATGAGAAGAAGCCCGCGATGGGATATGTGTATGAAGCCATGAAAAGGGCCAAACTTGCAATTTACATTCTTGTGTCCGAGATAACTGACAAAAGGTGGAACTGTCAATTTCACCATCCCTTACACGCAGCGGGCTACTACTTGAACCCGGAGTTTTATTGCTACAATGAGACGCTTGAGAGTGACAAGGAAGTAACAGTTGGATTGCACGATTGCATTAACAGACTTGCCCCTGAGAAGGCCAAGCAAGATTTGATCATGGCTGAATTGATTCAGTGGATAACCAGGAGGGCTTTTTTGGTTTAGAAAGTGCAAAAAGACAACATGGTAAAATCGCTCCTGGTATGTTGTTTTTCTTTTATTTAAGTACGTATTATATTTTAAAATAATATAAGTAATGAATTTCATTATGTGTTACAGCTGAGTGGTGGAAATTGTATGGCAAAGGAACCCTCAATTTGCAGCAGTAAGCTATCAGGGTGCTCAGCTTAACATGTAGTGCATCCGGGTGTGAACGAAACTGGAGCACCTTTGAGCATGTAAAAGATCAAACCTTTAAATATATTTATGAAGTTTTATTGTTATCATCTAATATTTTTCATTCTTATCAGATTCATTCAAAGAAAAGGAATCGGCTAGAACACCAAAAACTGCATGATCTTGTGTATGTTAAGTACAACAACATGCTTATGAATCGACGTGATTCGAATGCAGCCTATGATCCGATATCCTTGGAAGAAATTGATGATAGTAATGAATGGTTAACCGGGCAGATGGATGACGAACGGGTTTTTAATGATAGTGGAAACTTGACTTGGAATGTTGTAGCAGAGGCAAGTGGTGCTGGAGAGGTTAGGCGAACGACATCTGCGCAGCCTTCATCTTCAAAACCAGCATCTTCAAAGCGTACTTTAATTGATGAAGATAGTGAAGAAGACCAAGTGGAGGAGGCTGAACTGTATGTAATTAAAGTTGATGACACATCTGATGGCTTTGGTTATTGATGAAGATGATGGTTTTGATGATTGATGAAGATCTTTTGGCTTTCAAGTAACCTTTTGTTTTCGAGTTTGAACATTTTGTTTTTAAGTGTTTTGTTATCTAAGACTTTTGAAGTGCTAGTATGAATGTTATTGTTTTCGTTCTGAGTACTTTGTTCCCTTAATGAACTTTTTATTTTTTTTATTCAAGTGCGCTTTTTTTTCTCAGGCCCACGCTTTTTTTGCGCCTATCGCCTAGGCCCTAATCGGTGCCTATGCGCCTAGAGTGCGCTTCGCGCCTTTGATAACTATGGCTGTAACACAGGTTACAAAGTGTTGATTGTTCAGTATACAACCGTATACTCGCATCCAATCCTAGAGCTGAAAGATGGAAATGGTCAACGAGGTTGCGTCCCCACATAGAATTAAAGGGCAGCTGTTCTTGTGACAACAGTATGCATGACCAGACTATTTTTCCCAAAGAAAATTTTGTGCAACTTGAATCACTTAGCCACTTATATTGTACAAAATACTACTAAAGTAAAATGTAACTACACAGTCATAGATTTTATCCAGGTTACCACTGATTATCAACCACCATGACACCTTTTGATTAACAAAAAAGCAAAGTCGAACTGATCGATGTGCTAAAACCTGGAGAAAAAGCCTGGATTTCCAAAGCATGGCCGAACATAGGACACACCTAAAAGAGATGTCCATGCAACACAAAACTTGAAAGCCTCAAAATAACCCACACATATCGCTCTTACCGCTTAACATTAAGTAAAAGAAATAAATCAATGAGCATTAAAGCAAACTTTATAACTCAAAACAAGAATGCTTTTTACACGGTTCATAAACCATAACAGTGTTGGCAATCAGGCCCAAGAACACGGACACAAAATTTGATCTCAACCAAGATCGACTCTTTCTTTTATTATAATTTTTGACTCTCCCAAAATACATGACCCTAACCATCTATATATATATATATATATATATTAAATAACTTCCTAGACCTACTCAAACTCAAACTTCTATCTTCTAGACAATCAAATACTAGATAAACATGCAAACTAATCCTAATCCTACTAGATAAATCAAACAGTTTAATTAAAACTCATTAAATCAATCTTTCACTTTGACTCCTTCAACTTTCTTTAGTTCGTGTTTTAGGATTAAACCCTTCAAACAGCCTCAACAATGAAGTTCATTACTAATACAAACTGGTATTACCAGCCTACAAGACTAATCACATTATCTAAAAACTACAGGCAATGAAATGTTTTTTTCATTAATCAAATAATTCAGATCTTAAGTAGCAAACTGGACTCATTTAGCACAATAATTTGACGCACACCTGAAGAAAAAGAAATCCCCTTTTCACATGAAAGAAAATGACATAACACCTCATACATAACATAAAAAGCACATAACCCACAACAACAAAAATTAGGGCTAAAAAATCTTGAAAACACACAAACAACAAATGGTCTAACCTTCTTCTTCTTAACAGGCTTAAGTATCTTAATAATGCACTTCTCATCATTAGTACAGTGAAACCCCTCAAAAACTTCACTGTATTTCCCCCTTCCAACCTTCCTTACCACCTCATAATTATCCTGTTCCCTGTAACAAAAACAAAATTAAAAACCTAGGATAAAAAACAAGAAAGGTGAAATAAGAGGGCTAACCCCCATTGAACGGTCAAGGACTCGTAATCCCAATACTCCTTGGGGCGAATAACATTAACATCGGTATAAACCCTAGCCTTGGAGGGGGCGCCAGGGCGGCGAATAGCTTTTCCGATCTTTTGCGCCAGGGTTTCTTGCAGAGAGAGGGTCGGCCGGAGGCTGTAGGATGGGGGTGAAGGTGGGGGACGGGCGGGTTGGGGTTGGTGAGGGTGTTTGTGTTTTGGTTTGCGGTGTTGGGGTGGAGCGGCGGAGGCGAAGCGGCGGAAGAGGGGTGGTGAGGAGGGGAATTTGGAGGAGATTAATTGCAGAGAAGGCCTTACGGCCATCAAACGGGTGTTATAATCAAGAAGACGACCTCCAGATCGGCCTTTTTCTTTTTCTTTTTTCTACATGCGATGTGCCTCCTTTTTTTTATTATTTTTTTTATTGATTTTTGTTTCCTTTTCCTTCTTTTGACGACTTGTCTAATTCTATCTCTCTTTTTTTTAGTGAATTTATGTTGAATTTGTGAATCTTGTAAGTATTAGACACTAGTGAAAAAATTAAATGAGTTTAATGTTTATGTTATATTTAATATAAAGGTGAAATTGAATTTTTCTAAACAAAAAAGATAGAGTCATTTTTCATGACATGGTGATATAAGAATAGTAAGCTAATCTAATTCGTTATAATTAAAGCAATCACAAATTTGGGCAACTTTGTTTGTTTTGAAACAAAACAATAGATGCACAATTAGTGATCAGATTGTCTCTATGGATAATCACATTTATGGGATTTGGAACGGTGCAAGAGCGCCGGGGAAGGGGTGATTCCAGGAGTTACAAGAATGTAATACTTTGGTGAACCAGTTGTAATTTCAGATGGTGAATATTGTTGAACCTAGATGGATAGGGATGATGGATTCTCGGTTAAACAGGTTCATTCAAAGATTGACAGAGTTCATTTTAACCAGTGAAGTACATTTGCAGTTTGGTTTATATAGGTTGTAGGTTTCTATTAAAGTTAATTTTCTCCTGTGGAGGGCTAAGTTAAATCAACTATCAACCCGGGAGGCTTTGGCTAAAAGGGGTGTAAACACCATAAGCTTATATTTTCCGTAATGTGAAGATGCCATAGAAAAATGCTAATCATATCCTCATCTCCTATAGTTTTTGGAAAACTTATATGATCGTACACTTGGTCATGGTGTAATCTCTCCATATCCTAATTCAATTTCGGTGACAGGCCTATTACAACTTCCAAACTTGTAGAGTCTACAACTAGTTCAACAAAAAAGCAACAACGGTGGTATTTATGGTAACTGTTTGGCATAGTTAAAGGGCAAGAAATGATAACTTCTCTAACAATTAACGAATCTCCATTACAAAGGTTGGATGTACAATATGTCGGTTTCATTTGGGTAAAGAGTAGGGTAAACATATCTAAGTTTGACTTGGAGAGATGGTGTAATTTTTCTTTTTCTCCCTCTTGACAGAGGATGTTGTTACATTGGTGTTTCTAATACTTTTTATGTATTCTTGGGCTAGTTGTTTGCTAGTATTTTTTTTTTCTAATAACACCCCGTCTTAAGGATTTTTTGTTTCTCTTATTTAGTGGAGCTTTTCTTGGTTTAAGGTTGACATGAGTTGTATCAACCATACATGAGGGATATGTTGGTGTAACTTCTTTTTTTGTTGTGTAAAGTGTGTTTTATAAGACTTTAAGGATTAATCATTTTTTTTAGAATAGCTCATGTAGATTCAATGTATTTAATATGCTGTTATCATGACCACCTAAAAGGATTTATGTGTATCAACATTTTAGATCATAGCCTTAAGTGAAATTTCATACAGACAATATGATAAAATATAGAAGACATTATGCATACAACAAGCGCTTTTTATTCAATGATGTTGGTTTGGTACAACTTTGATATATATGCTTTATTTGTTGGATGATATTTGATAACTTATCGTAAGTTTAACATTGCAAACATACTTTAGCTACTATGTATTTGTTTGTCACACATTATTATATTTGGCGGAAGTTCCACTTTTCACACTAAACACGAACATCCTGGTTGTTACGCGAGATGTCACGTTTTTTACCCCAAACACTCCATAGATGTTACAGTGTATACTTCTCGCTGCGCTTCTCAAAACACACGCTCCTCATACGTTTGGTTGGCACGATGAACACTTTTATGACGTGTGAGTTCACATCTGACGCTCTGGCGAGCCCATCAGATTTCATTGTTTTTATCTCCATCACTCCTTGTCTACATCTATTTATATAATATAATAAATGAGATGTATTTGAGACACGTGACGCGTTATGGTGAAGCCTCAGTCAGGGCATGAATGTGACGCGTTATGGTGAAGCCTTAGTCAGGGCATGAATGTGAGCAACCCTGAAGGCGGGATCCGTTTTTAGTTTGGGTAACTCAATTCTAAAAATGGATAGTATATATTATCTTAACAATACTTCATAAGCTCTGTTTTCTAAAGGGTCTACATATTCACACACCCATCTGCCTATTTAGACACCCTTTAGACGGGTCGTGTAGACCTAGACGGAGCGTCTAGGTTTCCTTTTCTCCGACCACATTCCTGCCCCGTACAACGTCAAATCAGTCACATCAGACGGGGCGTCTAGCCATAGACGGATGTTGAAGACGACCAGCCAAAGACGGGCGTCTAGGCCTAGACGAGTCGTCTTGAAGGTTGTGCTCTGCATGCATGTCAGTAAAGTAGTAAAGTGATACGCGCCGTCTAGGCCTAGACGGGGCATATATTTCGTTGTTAAATAGACCCATGCCGAGCATTTGATGTCGCAGAAAACTTTCAATTCGTCGTTGGAATTCTCTATGTCATGAACTTTGGCTTATATTACTTCATCTGATATCGTTCAATGCATGTCAGTAAAGTAGTAAAGTGATACGCCCCGCCTAGGCGTAGACGGGGCGTATATTTCTTTATTAAATAGACCCATGCAGAGCATTTGATGTCGCATAAAACTTTCAATTCGTCGTCGGAATTCTCTTTGTCATGAACTTTGGCTTATATTACTTCATCTGATATCATTCAAAGGTGGTGAAATGTCATCAAACTGGGACGACAACTACTTCTTTGGAGTGTATTGCGAGTCATAGGTGCCTGAAGCTAATACGGTAACAATTATTAGGTTAAACTAGTTGTTGTTTCAATTATTTACTAATGGTGATATCGTTGTTAGGGGGAGAGCGGTGTTCCCAGTTCTAACGAGCAAGAGGAGGTTGTGTCTAGTGTACAAGACATTATTCGTGATGGTGGAGGATATGGTGGTGAGGCACCCCCATGCGCAGGCAATCCGTACCTCACAGAGATGGTTTGAAAAGCAACCCGTTACATAGTGGGATAAAAATGTAACAATCATGTTAAACGGATTCCAAAAATCCGCACCATTTAATAACCAAGAGTTGATAAATTGATCGTTGCGTGATTATTAGTGTAGATTATTTTATTTTGTCACAATAAATAAATGTTAATAGAAATTAAGTCATAATAAATAAATAAAGTAATATGTAAGTTAAATTAATCTTTAAAATAATAAATTAAAAATTTTAATAAAAAGAAAGGGGGAAACCGGAGTCGAACCTGGGTCTCCCACACATGTCACACTCTTAAAACACCACTGGTCTATGCCCTCAATTGTGAAATAACCTGATTCAAATAGATTTTATGCTACAACCAGTCTTTAAACCAGTTCAAATTTGTAACCGCCCAAAATTTTCGTCACTGAAACCTCCATTCCAAATTGATGAAGCTTTATCTCCGATGAAAATCAGATCTGAAACCGACTTTTTCCCAATCATAATTCAGTTACAAAATCATGGAGATAACTAATTCGTAACCGAAATCCTTTAATCAAGTTCCGAAATTGTTCTCTGCGGCAATTATAAATAGTGGACTGTAGGCTCTGTGTTAAATCGCTCAATCATTTACCCAAAACATCAAAATTTCGCTGCACATTGTTCTTACTGCAATTGTTGCTGTTTTCGTCGGAGTTATTCAACCGCCGGGATATTTCATCACCGGAGAAATTCGCCACCACCGTCTTAGGTATTGTTTCATTTTTTTATCATCGCGAAATGGGTATTGCTCATAAGCCCAAACTAATATCGAAATTCAATTGGGCGGGTTAGATCAGTAGAAGGTCAAAACTGTTTCTGTTTAAATGGGGAAGACAAGCAGTAGCATGTAATTAAGTATAATTAAGTTTCTTATTCAAACGGGTTAGACACCCAGCCCAGTTGGATGGGCTGGGTGCAAAGCAACGTACAGGCACGGGTTCGAGTCTCATTCCGCACACCGGTTACTTGATTTTAAAACCTTTTTAATTAAATGATTTTCTGAGTTAATATAAACAGTGTATAAATATAATAAAAATCAGGTATATAACGGGTTAGAACGTAGCTCAGTTGGAAGAGCTGCGTGCACGCAACCAAGAGGTCACGGGTTCGAGTCTCATCACACGCATCCAAAAATCATGCTTGAACCGGTCAGGTTCTGGCAGGCCTGACAAGGCCCAAAAATTTTTATTATATTTTTTTATTATTATTATATTTCTTTCTTACTATGTTATTTAATTAATCATATCTCCTATTCTAATATTCTCAATTATAGTAAGACTATAATTCCGTATCATAAAAGTAATCTAAACATCAAATAAAAAGTATTAAATTGAAATATTAACTTTTATTTATTTATCGAATTATCGCATTATTATTTAGGTTAGTATTCGTTCGTCGATCAAATCCTCATTTCGTGCGCATTTATTTTCAAGCAAGGAACGCACCCACTGTGAGTGAATCCTTATAAATTCTCCTTTTTATTCATGTTTTGGGGTGTATCATGTGTCGTTTCATATAACTTCGTTTATTCAAACACTTGTGCTATTACCATTGTATGAACTAACGTGTGATGTAAATGTTATTTGTTGTATTGTGTGTTTACATTTTTGTCAAGTTGTGTGCAAATCATTCATTAGGCCCATCAGTTCCTCGTTGGAGACGAGTTGAGCATCAGGTGCCTCATTAGATCGGCTCCGTTTGATTGAGCCTTGATCTTATTGTTCATCATTTGATATGTGTGTGGGTGCATTAATTGATATTATGTGTTTTGTGGTTAAATTTACATACACGTATGCTCATATTTGGTTTATGCACATTTTATTTAATAACCAATATAAATAATTCTTTTCAATGTTCAATTAAGATTCACTCGCCAACTTTTGTTGACCCAAAACCCTATTTTTACACATGATACAGGTGGACAGGTTGAAGCAAGGAACACATAGGGATTTGCCTTAGAAGAAAAATAAAGAATTCTTGAATATTGTGAACATGTTGTGCCTGTGTGTTATTGTAATTTGTTTCTTTAAATTTGTAATAATAAATATGAAACTTTATAGTAAATATCATGAGCTTTGATGAAACCCAATCATGCCCCGACTACCATTTTCCGCTGCGGGTCAGGGTGTGACAAAAAACATATTTACCCGATGGAGATCAGCCTTATATATTTTGGAAAAAACTATTGGAGGGACGGTTTCCAGCGTGCAAATTTGTATTTCAATCGATTACACGTCAAAGAGTGTCCTGTGCTCAATCGAAGACTGCAACTGAAGGGAAACTCGAGGAGTAAATGCTGGTAAATGAGAAATACTGTCCTTTTTTAAATATATATGTTTTTTGTTTGCGTAATAGAGTGTCTTGTGGTTTAACATAGTGATATGTTGTTGAACTTATTTCAGGTGTTTCTACAAAGCAAGAACAATGGCTCGATTTTTTTATATTTAATACGATTTATTTGTATAATTAATACAAAGATTTTTTATACAATAAAAAAACTT
Organism: Scalesia atractyloides; assembly: GCA_947069175.1. Lineage (NCBI taxonomy): Eukaryota > Viridiplantae > Streptophyta > Magnoliopsida > Asterales > Asteraceae > Scalesia > Scalesia atractyloides. Next base: position 70,092,133 of record CAMTDV010000116.1, read on the forward strand.
TTGGTATAACTAATAGGATTTTATTTACTTAATTTGAACTTTGATATAAGCCGACATTCCTTCAGTACACCCAAGGCACAACAATTAAACCATACAAAGCCCATCTAAAAACCAACAAACTCCGCGTATTGACAAACATCAGCAATTATACTCTCCGAGCTCTCACGTCCAACCGTCGGCACGTGCAGATGACGAAATGTCAATATTGCTGGTGGCGACGGTGGGACGTGAGAGCTCGGAGAGTATGATTACCGTCTGTTTGTCAATACTCGGAGTTTGTTGGTTTTTAGATAGGCTTTGTATGGTTTAGTTGTTGTGCCTTGGGTGTACTGGTGGAATGTCGGCTTATATAAAAGTTCAAAATAAGTAAATAAAATACTATTAGTTATACCAAAAAAATTTAAATGTAAATATACGAGTCGTCTAGACCTAGACGCCCCGTCTTGGTCTCGCAAGACGACCATTCTACCTGTCACACCCCGACCTGCAGTGGAATAAAAGTCGGAGCATGATTGGGTTATCACCAAACCTCATGATATTTACTAATAAGTTTCATATTTATTAAATTGAAATTAACTTCAAATATCCAACACAAAATTCACATAAACACAATAGACCAAAAGATTGTTCCAAACGAAATAACTTGTTTATTCTTCTAAGGCCATTCCTATGTGTTTCTTTCCTCAGCTTGTTCACCTGTATCATGCGTAAAACAGAAAATTTGGGTCAACAAAAGTTGGCGAGTGAACCGTGATAAAACATTTAAATAATTAAATTTTATTGTTGTTTAAATAAAATTGTGCATGAATCATATGTGAACAGATGTATATATATATAACCAATCACAAACCACATTGTATGAACACATAACATGATGAATGATGTATTTGAGATCAAGTCTCAATCAAACGGAGCCGATCTAATGAGGCACCTAATGCTCAACCGTATCCCACGAGGAACTGATGGGCCTAATGAAATGATTGCACTGAAATGATAAAATGTATACACATATAAACCACATAACAACTATACACATTTGATCACGAAATGATATTAGCACAAGTGTTAAATAAAATTAAAGAAATTGTATGACACATGATACACCCTAAAACATGATTAAAACGGGGAATTTGTAGAGATTCACTCACAGTGGGTACGTATTCTTGATTGGAGATGAGAGCGCACGAGTTGCGGATTTAACCGATGAAAGAGTACTAACCTAAAATAATGGTGTGATAAGTCGATAAATAAATAAACTAATATTTTGGTTAAAAACCTTTGTTTAGATTTTTTTTGGTTATTTTTTTGTGGGTTTTATTGATATTTTAAATCCTCTGTGTGTGTGTGTATATATATATATATGTATGTATGTATATATACACTTTTAAACATTTTAATTGATTTTTCATTTAATTCATAAGTCATACAATAAAATATTAGAAATAAAATAAAAATAAAATAATATATAAAAAATCTTGTCAGTCTGACAGGTCACTGTCAGACCGATTCGACTGTATTGCAGGCATGCGTGTGGTGAGACTCGAACCTGTGACCTCTCGGTTGCGTGCACGCAGCTCTTCCAACTGAGCTACGTGTCTAACCCGAAAGAAACCTGATTTTAATTATTCTTATACACATATTAAGTTCATTCAAATTTAATTAAGTTTTCAAAAGGAATTTAAATGATCCGACCGGTGTGAGCCAAGGGACTCGAACCTGAGACCTTGGTGGTGTGATGCACCCAGCCCGACCAACTGGGCTGGGTGTCTAACCCGGTTATATTCCGTATTTTATTAAACATATACACATTTTACCCATCATCTTCTTCGTTTTAAATTCAAACCAACCCTGCCCCGCCTGAAATAATCCGATTCACATCGGTTTTTCTAACAACACAGTACGCTAATTAACTAAAACTCAAAAGAAAAGAATTAGGAGGACTACCGTATGACGGTACTGGTGGTGGTACGATTCCGGTGAGTGGGTTCCGACGTCTCGATGGTTCTCCGGTGGAACAAGTTTTCCGACGAATGAGGTAATTAGAGAGTGAACAGAGGTAATGAGCGAGTTCGGATTGAGGGAAAAATCGACTAGTATTTATAGGGATGTTTGAGGCTCGGTTACTATGATTTCGAGTTGATTGCCAGCGATCAATCAAGGAATTTACCGAATATAGGCTCGGACAGTTGTGTTCTTAGAGGAAAACGCGTTGAGTGCCGAGATTTTCGGCGAGGGAAATCTGCGGATGTTGCAGGTTCCTCTTATCGTGAATATAGAAGAAATAAGGTTCTAAAAATAGCACAATTAGTGTTTGCAGCGTAGTGGTGTTGGTGGTGTGTGTTTTTACCCGGGGAACCCGGGTTCAATTCCCGGTTCACCAATTTTTGAGTTTTTATATTTATTTTCTCTATTTTAAGTTAAATCATTTATTAATTATAAATATTTAATATTTAATTTGATTATTTATTTTATTTTATTCGAGTTATATTAAACATTTGTTATTATAATATATATATATATATATATATATATATATATATAAATTAACAATAAACAAAAATGCTAAAAATCAACCGACATAAATAAATACACTTTGATTGATAACTTGGGGCGGGTTTTCGAAACCCAATTTACACAGATGTTACAGTATCCCCTACTTTTAGAAATTCCGTCCCGAAATTTAAGTAGTAGTTGTAACCGGAAAAAGATGCGGTTACTTTTTGCGCATTAAGTCTTCACGTTCCCAAGTAAACTCGGGTCCTCGTTTTGACTCCCAACGCACCCTGACGATTGGAATACGACTTCGCCTTAAACGCTTCTCACCGAAATCCATGATTTCCACTGGTCTTTCAACGAAGTGCATTGATTCATCGACTTGAATATCTTCCAGAGGGATATGGAGGTTTTCGTTGGCGAGGCACTTTTTCAAGTTTGATACGTGGAACGTGAGATGTATTCTGTTGAGTTCTTCTGGTAGGTCAAGCTTGTATGCTACAGGACCTACTCTTTCGAGTATCTTGAAAGGTCCTACGTAGCGTGGTGCTAGCTTGCCCTTTTGGCCAAACGAACCACTCCCTTCCACGGTGACACTTTCAAAGTACTTGATCACAAACACAAAACTCCAAGGGCTTTCGTCGTTTGTCAGCATACCTCTTTTGACGAATTTGGGCCGCTAGAAGATTGTTTCGAATTTGAAGGATTTTGTCGGTTGTTTCTTGAATCAACTCAGGTCCGTTGATTTGCGCTTCACCAATTTCGTGCCAACTGGAGATCGGCATTTACGACCATATAAAGCTTCAAAAGGAGCCATACCGATGCTTGAATGATAGCTATTGTTGTACGAAAACTCGACTAACGGTAGGTGAGTGTCCCAATTACCCTTGAAGTCTATGACACACGCTCGCAGCATGCCTTCAAGGGTTTGGATGGTGCGCTCAGATTGACCATCAGTTTGAGGGTGAAAGGCGGTGCTGATGTCTAAACGTGTACCCAAAGCGGATTGTATGGCTCGCCATATTCGTGAAGTGAAACGACCATCTCGGGCTGAAATGATACTTAACGGCACACCATGACGGCTTACAATCTCGTTGATGTAGATACGAGCTAACTTCTCGTTCTTGAAGTCCTCGCGAATTGGAATGAAGTGGGCTGATTTTGTAAGACGATCAATGATTACCCATATGGTGTCATACCAACTGGAGGTGCGAGGTAACCCGGTAATGAAATCCATGGTTATGTTTTCCCACTTCCATACAGGTATCTCGGGTTGGACAAGAAGTCCTGATGGTCTTTGATGTTCAGCTTTCACTTTGGAGCATGTAAGGCACTTGGAAACAAAAACAGCGATATCCTTCTTCATGCCAAGCCACCAGTAGGTGTATCGTAAGTCCTGATACATCTTATCGGCTCCTGGATGTATAGAGTATCGTGTTTTGTGTGCCTCATTCATGAGGAAATCATGGAGGTTGTCGCGATCGAGAGTCTAAATACGATTTAAATAGTAAAGAATATCATCGGATTTGGTTTCGATTTTGAGTTCAGCTCCACAAGACAGCTCATCGTGTACGTCATTTGCTTTTACGAAAGTATGTTGAGCTGCCCGTATTCGATATTTGATGTCGGTTACAATTTGAGAACATAGACGATGAATGGTATTTGCATAACCCTTTCGACTGAGTGCATCAGCCACCACGTTTGCCTTGCTGGGATGATATCGAATCTCACAGTCGTAATTATTGATGAGTTCGACCCATCATCGTTGCCTCATGTTCAACTCTTTTTGATTGAAGATATGTTGGAGACTCTTGTGGTCAGTGTATATTTCACACTTGGTACCATAGAGATAATGTATCCATATCTTTAGAGCGAACACGACTGCTCCAAGCTCTAGGTCGTGAGTGGTATAGTTCTTTTCGTGCACTTTGAGTTGCCTAGAGGCATAGGCTATCACCTTTCCTCTTTGCATCAGAACACAACCTAACCCTTGCCCTGACGCGTCGCAATAAACCACAAAGTCTTCGCAACCTTCAGGGAGTGTAAGGATAGGTGCATCACAAAGCTTTTGCTTCAAAGTTTGGAAAGCCTCCTCTTGCTTGGGTCCCCAAATGAAGGGTTTTCCCTTGTGAGTCAAGGCCGTGAGTGGAACGACGATACGAGAAAATTTGGCAATGAAGCGCCGATAATAACCAGCCAAGCCAAGAAAAGACCTAACTTAGGTAGGAGTACGTGGTGCTTGTAACATCCGTCGAAAAACGGGTTTCCAAACCCGCTTCGTTTATTAATCGAATAATCAGTATTTATGATTAATATTAATTTTAAACGATACATAACTAATAAACATTGTTAGAGTTTTAAAACATAATTAATAAAAACAAAGAAATAGTGAATAAAAAAATAAATACCGCTGTCGGGTTTCGAACCCGGTCAGCTAGTTTATCAAACAAACACTTAACCACTACGCCACTTGACTCGTTTGTGTAATCAATGAATCAAATAAAACTTAAGTTGCACCCGTGAATTCATCTGTTTGCGCCAAGAACTGGAACCGCTCAACGGCTTTCAAATAACCAGAAAACCTTTGGTGTGGTCGCGAGTTCTGAGTGTAACCGATGATTCAATGCCAATTACAACCCACGTTCTTAATCAATTCTGTCTTCAATGAACTCGATTCATATGATTTTCGAGATTGAAAACCGAAAGGATATTACTCTTGATTACACTGATAATATCATCGCCTCACATCTCAGAAACACTCACAACACCCTCAATTTTAGTTTTCACTCTAACTTCTGTTCGTCGGAGTCACTATCTGCTATCGCCGGACTTTCACTGGAAACCGAGACATACATCAAATCGGTAAATTTCTCGATTCTTTCGTTTTCAATCCATTGTTAGACATATATTAACTTCAATCCTTCAACCAGAATCGGTCCCAGACTACGTTACCGGATATTCTGCACTTGCCAGAAAATCTCCGGAAATTTCCGAAATCACACTGTAAATCGGTACAATCATCTAAACCTCCTGATATTTCTTGTTTAGTCATTTAATTTCACAACTCATCGATCAAAATTGTTAATTGATTCAATCAGACGGAATTCACAAATCAGAGCCGACGACCATTGCCGGAATTCTGAGAAAAACATTCGATTCGGTACATTCGTTTCCGAAACCCTCTTTATCCATTACATTTCAATCAATAAAATGTTCAACGAACGATTTAAACCAGAACAGTTGGATATCGTTTGTCTGTGTCTTGAACGAAGAAGACGAAATCAAACGTTGTGTATAAGTGTAATTAAAACAAAATATTAAACCGGGTTAGACACACAGTCCAGCGGTGGACTGTGTCCAAACACATAGCGCACGTCACGAGTTCGAACCTTACAAACATACCGACTTTCCGAATTAAAACCAATTTTTTAAACAGAATCAGATCAAGTCACGGTATGTCTATAAGCTTAAAATAAACCGTAAGTTAAACAGATAAGACAAACAGCCCAACTGGTTGGGCTGTGCGCTTACAAACCAAAGGACCCGAGTTCGATCCGGCTCCCTCCAACCGGTTCAACCATTTTAAATCCTTTTAATATAAACCAAATAAATTAATATTTAATTAGTATATATATATATAATTAAAACATAGAATATTTCGGGTTAGATACGTAGCTCAGTTGGTAGAGCTGCGTGCACGCATACGAGAGGTCCCGGGTTCGAACCTCACTCAGTGCACACTCAACCACAGTCCTACCGGTCAACGGTCCGGTCAACGGCCGGTCAAAGGTCAACGGTCAACAAAAAGTCAAAAAAATTTTATTTTATTTATTTATTTAATTTAAAAATCAATTAAAAATACTTAAAAATAATATTTTCAAAGTTAGAAAATGAACTTAAACTCACAAAAATAAATCTAAAAATCCTATTAAAATTGTTAATAAAATCCACTTATTTACCGAACCATTTCGTTATTATTTTAGGTTAGTTTTTCCTCGTCGATCAAATCCCAAAACTCGTGCGCATTCAACATCATCAAAGGAACGCACCCATTGTGAGTGAATCTCTACCAATTCCCCGTTTTAATCACATTTTGGGGTGTATCATGTGTCGCTTAATTATTTATTATATTTAAACACTTGTGCATCCATCATATCCATGATCAAATGTGTATCCAATATGTATCAATTGCTGGTGTGGTTAATGTTTAGATTAAATTTATCATTTTCAGTACATACAATTCATTAGGCCCAACAGCTCCCCGTGGGAGACGGGTTGAGTACAGGTGCCTCATTTCGATCGGCTCCGTTTGATTGAGCCTTGATCTCACATACATCATCATAGGCTCGTCTGTTCCCCATTACCTATGAGCGAAACGTGACGTTGCAAACATACGAGGCCAGCTCCGTTTGATTGAGCTTGGATCTCACAATACATTATCATTCATGTCATATACTCATTCAAGGTGGTTTGTGATTGTTTGTTTATATACGTTTGCTCACATATGATTATTGCACAATTTTTCAATATTAAATTCAACATGAAATCAATAACAATGTTTTAAACAAGGTTCACTCGCCAACTTTTGTTGACCCAAAATTCCCCTATTTTTACACATGATACAGGTGTTCCAGTTGAAGCAAGAAACACATAGGACGGCCTAGAAGAATAAATCAGTTTAGGCTTTGGATTGTTTATTTAGTTTTCATTTCCTTGTATTGTATGAAGTTGGTTTGAACATTTAAGTTGTAATTTGAATTTAATAAATATGAAACATTTTAGTAAACATCATGAGTTTTGGTGATAACCCAATTATGCCCCGACTCTTATTCCGCTGCGGGTCGGGGTGTGACAGATTGGTATCAGAGCCATGACTATAGGGATATAGGATAGGTTATTAGACCCTTAGAGCCTATACTATAGTTGATTAGAATTTTAAAATTGTTTATGTGTTACATACAAAATTCATGATGTTTATATGCCTTATGTTTATTGTTACATTCAATGTTATGCAAGCATGTTCATAAGTACATATTATTATACAATGCTCATCCTGAATCATATACTCATAACATATCATATCCATGAGAGCACACACCTCACAATCCCTATGATTTTTGCAACGATTTTTGTATTTTTCAAATCACATCAAAGTGAGTTCCCATGACGGGCATGTAGTAACTGGAAGGGTACGAGTACCGGTAGTCAGAACGTCCTGTCTAGGCTTGGCAGTCGTATAAATCCAAAATAAAGGACCAGTTGCCTACCTGGGGACTAACGATGAGAGTACGAAGGACCTATTAGGCCAAAGCATGCTATACCAAACGTCGTGTGAGCTAACCCCACTTTGAGTTGTCATTGTGTCTATACCTGGACACCCTCCTACCATACATCTCGCAATCATATTTCATGGTTTTCATTCGGGTGATACGAGTGTTAAACCGCCAACACCAATGTGAATCCTACTAAGCCAATAGTTATGGGGGCCCACATGACTATACAGGCGATGGTATGGGGGACATTGGAGGCCCAAACATGAGCAAACCCAAGACATCCTATGGATGTAGTTGCATTATTTATGATTATGTTATTTTATTACTTTTAACGACACATGACACCTAAAAACTTCTTAAACTCACTATCTTCCTATGTATGTTCCTGTAGATGTCGGCTAGGCAACTACGTGGAGGTAGAAGGTCAGGAAAGTCAAACGAACGCTTGGCCACTCAAATTGCAAAACACAATGGCCGCGATGCTTCATGACATCGTAATTCAAGTCCAACAAGCTCTCAACGCGAATCCCATCAACCCTCCCAACCAAGAAGACTAGAACGTCGACAACCCTCCCTCCAAAAAGTGCTCCTACAAACATTTCAAGTCTTGTGATCCCCCAAAGTATGAAGGGACCGAAGGTGTCACTGCTCTCCTCCACTGGTTTGAGGAAATGGAGAACACCTTCCTCAATTGCGATTGTCCCGAGGATCGCAAGGTACGTTACGCAACCGGGAGACTGTTTGGGGTAGCCCTGACCTGGTGGAACACAGAGAAGGGTAAGAGAGGAGTCGAAGATGCTATGGCCTTAACATGGGAAGAGTTAAGGGAAATAATGACAAGACGCTTCTGTCCAAGAAGTTGGAAGATGAATTCCACTCGCTAAAACAAAAGGAAGGAGATCATACTTCCTACAACAAAAGGTTTCTAGAGTTGAACCAAATGATCCCCAACTTGTTCACCCCAGTGTACCGCTTAGTTGAACACTATATTCGAGGCCTCCCCTCAAAAATTCAAGACTCGGTTCTAAGCACTTCGCCTGCAACACTTGAAGCCGCTATGGAACTAGCAACCGAGCTTACCGAGAATCGCATCCAAAACGGCAAATTTAAGGATGAGAAAAAGAAAGCCCCCATTGAGGGCCAAACTTCAAACCATTCCACCTCCTCCTCAAAGTTTGCTAGTAAGACGAAACAAAACAGCAGAAACTTTGCTGTCACACAAACAAACCCCCTATCACTGCTGCACCCATCACCCAAGTTGCCCCCTCAACTGCACCATACAAAAAGCCATATTCCGGCCCATACCCAAAATGCAACCGCTGTCAATACCATCACCTCCCTGAACATCCCTGCCAACATTGCACCAGCTGTGGCCGTGTGGGTCACACCACCCAAACCTGTCGCGCACTTCAGCGAATGAACCACAACCAACCCACAACCCAAACCCACCATCAGATAGTGGGTCAAGCCCGACAACCTTTACTCCTACCACCTGCCCAACATATAGCCCAATCCTACTACCAACCCAACTACCCCATGATGCAACCCATGCGAGCTTGTTACAACTGTGGAGACCCAAACCACTTTAGAAACACTTGTCCACGCTTGGTGAACATTATTCGTGCCCAAGCTCAAGCAAATCCGGTGAACCAAGCTAACCAAGTTCCTCCACCTGCTAGAGGAAGAGCTTTCAACAACAACGCCAATCAAGCTAGGGCTGACAACAACGTGGTTAACGGTACGTTTCTCATCAATGGTAGTTATGCATCCATGTTATTTGATACTGGCGCAGATAAGAGTTTTGTGTCCTTAGAATTTGAACCCCTCCTCAACCAAACTCGTGATAATCTCATGGAATCCATAACGGTGGAAGTTGCTGACGGAAAGCCGGTCTCATTAAACTCTATTATACGAAATTGTACCCTCACTCTAAACGATCACGATTTTCCAGTTGACCTCATTCCTATGAAGTTAGGAAGTTTCAACATTATAATCGGTATGGACTGGCTCAGCCAACATCATGCTGAAGTAGTATGCCGCGAAAAGTTCATTCGCATTCCTCTTGCAGACGGTCAGACTCTACGAATCTTTGGAGAAACCCCTTCGAAAGGACTCAAATTAATGTCCTGTCTTCAAGCTCGAAAATATCTCCACAAGAATTATGTCGCATTCCTAACTCACGTCGTCAAAAAGGGAACCAAGGAGAAAAAACTCGAAGACATCCCAGTAGTAAAAGATTTTCCGCAAGTTTTTCCTGACGACATTTCAGGACTTCCTCCCGTAAGAGAAGTTGAATTCCGCATTGATCTTATACCGGGCGCTACACCAGTCGCAAAATCTCCTTATAGATTAGCCCCATCCGAAATGAAGGAGCTGGCCAGTCAACTGTTAGAGCTGACCGACAAAGGATTCATACGTCCTAGCTCATCGCCTTGGGGTGCACCTGTCCTTTTTGTGAAGAAGAAAGATGGAACGTTCCGCATGTGTATCGACTACAGAGAACTCAACAAGTTAACGGTTAAGAACCGCTACCCACTACCTCGCATCGATGACCTTCTAGACCAACTTCAGGGCGCCACTTGTTTTTCAAAGATCGACCTTCGTTCTGGTTATCATCAACTCAGAGTACATGAAAAGACGTCCCATAGACCGCCTTCCGAACTCGTTATGGTCATTACGAATTCATGGTTATGCCATTTGGTTTAACCAACGCCCCAGCTGTCTTCATGGATCTAATGAATAGAGTCTGCAAACCCTACCTCGTCCGCTTTGTCATAGTCTTCATCGACGACATTCTCATCTACTCCAACTCTAAGTCTGATCATGAACGACACCTTCGACTCATCCTTACACTCTTAAGGACAGAAAAGTTGTACGCTAAGTTTTCGAAATGTGAATTCTGGTTAAGGGAAGTACAATTCCTTGGACACGTCGTCAATGACAAGGGAATTCATGTTGATCCTTCAAAAATCAAGGCAGTACAGGAATGGCAAGCGCCACGTACCCCTACCGAAGTAAGATCATTTCTTGGTTTGGCTGGTTACTATCGCCGCTTCATTTCCAATTTCTCCCATATTGCTGTACCACTCACGGCTTTGACTCATAAAGGAAAACCCTTCATTTGGGGACCTAAACAAGAAGAAGCCTTCCAAACTCTAAAGCAAAAACTCTGTGACGCACCTATCCTCACACTTCCTGAAGGTTGTGATGACTTCGTGGTTTATTGCGACGCGTCAGGGCAAGGACTAGGCTGTGTACTGATGCAAAGAGGAAAAGTGATAGCTTATGCTTCTAGGTAACTCAAAATTCGTGAGAGGAACTACACCACCCACGACCTGGAACTTGGAGCCGTTGTGTTCGCTCTTAAGATATGGAGACATTACCTCTACGGTACCAAGTGTGAAATATACACTAACCACAAGAGCCTCCAACATATCTTTAACCAAAAGGAGTTGAATATGAGGCAACGAAGATGGGTCGAACTTCTTAACGACTACGACTGTGAAATTCGGTATCATCCTGGAAAGGCAAATGTGGTGGCTGATGCACTCAGTCGAAAAGGTTATGCGAACTCCATTCGTCTTCTATGTTCGCAAATCATAACTGACATCAAAGATTGAATCCGAGAAGAACAACATGTTTCAGTAACAGAAAACGACGTACACAATGAGCTATCTTGTGGAGCTGAACTTAAGATCGAAACTAAATCCGACGGTATTCTATACTATCTAAATCGCATATGGATTCCCGATCACGATAACCTTCGTGACTTCCTTATGAATGAGGCGCACAAAACACGGTACTCTGTAACACCAGGAGCCGACAAGATGTACCAAGACCTTCGATACACCTACTGGTGGCCTGGCATGAAAAAGGATATCGCTGTTTTTGTTTCCAAGTGCCTTACATGTTCCACAGTAAAAGCTGAACATCAAAGACCCTCAGGACTTCTAGTCCAACCCGAAATACCTGTATGGAAGTGGGAAAACATAACTATGGATTTCATTACCGGGTTGCCTCGCACCTCCAGTGGGTATGACACTATATGGGTAATCATTGATCGTCTTACAAAATCAGCTCACTTCATTCCGATTCGCGAAGATTTCAAGAACAAGAAGTTAGCTCGTATCTATATCAGCGAGATCGTAAGCCGTCATGGTGTACCTTTAAGCATCATTTCAGACCGTGATGGTCGTTTCACTTCACGAACATGGCAAGCTGTACAAACCGCCTTGGGTACACGATTAGACCTCAGTACCGCTTATCATCCTCAAAATGATGGACAATCTGAACGCACCATCCAAACTCTTGAAGACATGCTTCGAGCATGTGTCATAGACTTCAAGGGAAATTGGGACTCTCATCTTCCATTAGTTGAATTTTCCTACAACAATAGTTATCACTCAAGTATCGGCATGGCTCCTTTCGAAGCTTTATATGGTCGTAAGTGCCAATCTCCAGTATGTTGGCACGAAATTGGAGAAGCACAAATCACCGGTCCAGAATTAATCCAAGAAACAACAGACAAGATCCATCAAATTCGAAACAATCTTCTAGCAGCACAAAGTCGTCAAAAGAGTTATGCAGATAAACGACGAAAGCCCTTGGAGTTTAACATTGGTGATCAAGTACTTTTAAAAGTATCACCGTGGAAGGGAGTAGTTCGTTTTGGCCAGAAGGGCACGCTAGCACCACGCTACGTAGGACCTTTCTAGATACTCGAAAGAGTTGGACCTGTAGCATACAAGCTTGACTTACCAGAAGAACTCAACAGAATTCACCCCACGTTCCACGTATCAAACTTAAAGAAGTGCCTCGCCGATGAAAACCTCCACATTCCTCTAGAAGACATTCAAGTCGATGAATCTATGCATTTCATTGAAAGACCAGTAGAAATTATGGACTTCGGAGAGAAGCGTTTAAGACGAAGTCGTATTCCAATTGTCAGGGTACGCTGGGAGTCGAAACGAGGACCTGAGTTTACTTGCGAACGTGAAAACTCAATGCACGAGAAATACCCACATCTTTTTCCTGTTACCACTACTACTTAAATTTCGGGACGAAATTTCTAAAAGTAGGGGATACTGTAACATCCGTCGAAAAAAGGGTTTCCAAACCCGCTTCGTTTATTAATCGAATAATCAGTTATAAAATTTCGTTGCGTATTTATGATTAATAATAATTTTAAACGAAACATAACTAATAAACATTGTTAGAGTTTTAAAACATAATTAATAAAAACAAAGAAATAGTGAATAAAATAAATAAATACCGCTGTCGGGTTTCGAACCCGGGTCAGCTAGTTTATCAAACAAACACTTAACCACACCGCCACTTGACTCGTTTGTGCAATCAATGAATCAAATAAAACTTAAGTTGCACCCGTGAATTCATCTGTTTGCGCCAAGAACTGAAACCGCTCAACGGCTTTCAAATAACCAGAAAACCTTTGGTGTGGTCACGAGTTCTGAGTGTAACCGATGATTCAATGCCAATTACAACCCACGTTCTTAATCAATTCTGTCTTCAATGAACTCGATTCATATGATTTTCGAGATTGAAAACCGAAGGATATTACTCCTGATTACACTGATAATATCATCGCCTCACATCTCAGAAACACTCGCAACACCCTCAATTTTAGTTTTCACTCTAACTTCTGTTCGTCGGAGTCACTATCTGCTATCGCCGGACTTTCACCGGAAAACCGAGACATACATCAAATAGGTAAATTTCTCGATTCTTTCGTTTTCAATCCATTGTTAGACATATATTAACTTCAATCCTTCAACCAGAATCGGTCCCAGACTACGTTACCGGATATTCTGCACTCGCCGGAAAATCTCCAGAAATTTCCGAAATCACACTGTAAATCGGTACAATCATCTAAACCTCCTGATATCTCTTGTTTAGTCATTTAATTTCACAACTCATCGATCAAAATTGTTAATTGATTCAATCAGACGGAATTCACAAATCAGAGCCGACGACCATTGCCGGAATTCTGAGAAAAACATTCGATTCGGTACATTCGTTTCCGAAACCCTCTTTATCCATTACATTTTAATCAATAAAATGTTCGACGAACGATTTAAACCAGAACAGTTGGATATCGTTTGTCTGTGTCTTGAACGAAGAAGACGAAGTCAAACGTTGTGTATAAGTGTAATTAAAACAATATATTAAACCGGGTTAGACACACAGTCCAGCGGTGGACTGTGTGCAAACACATAGTGTACGTCACGAGTTCGAACCTTACAAACATACCGACTTTCCGAATTAAAACCAATTTTTTTAAACAGAATCAGATCAAGTCACGGTATGTCTATAAGATTAAAATAAACCGTAAGTTAAACAGATAAGACATACAGCCCAACTGGTTGGGCTGTGCGCTTACAAACCAAAGGACCCGAGTTCGATCCGGCTCCCTGCAACCGGTTCAACCATTTTAAATCCTTTTAATATAAACCAAATAAATTAATATTTAATTAGTATATATATAACTAAAACATAGAATATTTCGGGTTAGATACGTAGCTTAGTTGGTAGAGCTGCGTGCACGCGTACGAGAGGTCCCGGGTTCGAACCTCACTCAGTGCACACTCAACCACAGTCCTACCGGTCAACGGTCCGGTCAACGGCCGGTCAACGGTCAACAAAAAGTCAAAAAAATTTTATTTTTTTATTTATTTATTTAATTTAAAAATCAAATAAAAATACTTAAAAATAATATTTTTAAAGTTAGAAAATGACCTTAAACTCACAAAAAAAAATCTAAAAATCCTATTAAAATTGTAATAAAATCCACTTATTTACCGAACCATTTCGTTATTATTTTAGGTTAGTTTTTCCTCGTCGATCAAATCCCAAAACTCGTGCGCATTCAACATCATCAAAGGAACGCACCCAATGTGAGTGAATCTCTACCAATTCCCCGTTCTAATCACATTTTGGGGTGTATCATGTGTCGCTTAATTATTTATTATATTTAAACACTTGTGCATCCATCATATCCATGATCAAATGTGTATCCAATATGTATCAATTGCTGGTGTGGTTAATGTTTAGATTAAATTTATCATTTTCAGTACATACAATTCATTAGGCCCAACAGCTCCCCGTGGGAGACGGGTTGAGTACAGGTGCCTCATTTCGATCGGCTCCGTTTGATTGAGCCTTGATCTCACATGCATCATCATAGGCTCGTCTGTTCCCCATTACCTATGAGCGGAACGTGACGTTGCAAACATACGAGGCCAGCTCCGTTTGATTGAGCCTGGATCTCACAATACATTATCATTCATGTCATATACTCATTCAAGGTGGTTTGTGATTGTTTGTTTATATACGTTTGCTCACATATGATTATTGCACAATTTTTCAATATGAAATTCAATATGAAATTCAACATGAAATCAATAACAATGTTTTAAACAAGGTTCACTCGCCAACTTTTGTTGACCCAAAATTCCCCTATTTTTACACATGATACAGGTGTTCCAGTTGAAGCAAGAAACACATAGGACGACCTAGAAGAATAAATCAGTTTAGGCTTTGGATTGTTTATTTAGTTTTCATTTCCTTGTATTGTATGAATTTGGTTTGAACATTTAAGTTGTAATTTGAATTTAATAAATAATGAAACATTTTAGTAAACATCATGAGTTTTGGTGATAACCCAATTATGCCCCGACTCTTATTCCGCTGTGGGTCGGGGTGTGACAGATTGGTAGATCAAGCTTGTATGCTACAGGTCCTACTCTTTCGAGTATCTTGAAAGGTCCTACGTAGCGTGGTGCTAGCTTGCCTTTTTTACCAAAACGAACTACTCCCTTCCACGGTGATGCTTTTAGAAGTACATGATCACCAATGTTAAACTCTAAAGGCTTCCGTCGTTTATCTGCATAACTCTTTTGACGACTCTGAGCCGCTAGAAGATTGTTTCGAATTTGATGGATCTTGTCTGTGGTTTCTTGAATCAATTCCGGACCAGTGATTTGAGCTTCCCCAATTTCGTGCCAACATACTGGAGATCGGCACTTACGACCATATAAGGCTTCAAAAGGTGCCATGCCGATGCTTGAATGGTAGCTGTTGTTGTACGAAAATTCAACTAATGGGAGATGTGCGTCCCAATTTCCCTTGAAGTCTATGACACATGCTCAAAGCATATCTTCAAGAGTTTGTATGGTGCGTTCAGATTGACCATCAGTTTGAGGGTGATAGGCGGTACTGAGATCTAATCGCGTACCCATAGCGGCTTGTATTGCTTGCCATGTTCGTGAAGTGAAACGACCATGACGATTTCGCTGATATAAATACGAGCTAGCTTTTCGTTCTTGAAATCTTCGCGGATAGGAATAAAGTGAGCTGATTTTGTAAGTCGGTCAATTATTACCCATATAGTGTCATACCCACCAGAAGTGCGAGGTAACCCGGTAATGAAGTCCATGGTTATATATTTTCCCACTTCCATACAGGTATTTCAGGTTGGACCAGAAGTCCTGAGGGTCTTTGGTGTTCAGCTTTCACCTTGGAACATGTAAGGCACTTAGAAACAAAAACAGCAATATCCTTTTTCATTCCAGGCCACCAATAGGTATATCATAGGTCTTGATACATCTTATCGGCTCCTGGGTGTATAGAGTATCGCGTTTTGTGAGCTTCATTCATAAGAATTTCTCGAAGATTGTTGTGGTCGAGAATCCAGATACGATCTAGGTAGTACAGAATACCGTCAGATTTAGTTTCAATTTTAAGTTCAGCTCCACAGGACATCTCCTTTCGCACATCATCTTCTGTTACTGAAACATGTTGGGCTTCTCGAATTTGATCCTTAATGTCAGTTATGATTTGCGAACATAGAAGACGAATGGAGTTTGCATAACCCTTTCGACTAAGTGCATCAGCCACCACATTTGCTTTGCCAGGGTGGTACCGAATTTCACAGTCGTAGTCATTTAGAAGTTCGACCCATCTTCGTTGCCTCATGTTTAACTCCTTTTGATTGAAGATATGTTGAAGACTCTTGTGGTCAGTGTATATTTCACACTTAGTACCATAGAGATAATGTCTCCATATCTTAAGAGCGAACACAACGGCTCCAAGTTCCAGGTCATGGGTGGTGTAGTTATTCTCATGCGTCTTGAGTTGTCTCGAAGCATAAGCTATAACTTTTCCTCTTTGCATTAGAACGCAGCCTAATCCTTGCCCTGACGCGTCGCAATAGACCACGAAATCATCACAACCTTCAGGAAGAGTGTCACACCCCGACCCGCAGCGGAAAAGGTGATCGGGGCATGATTGGGTTATCATCAAAGCTCATGACATTTATTATATGTTTCATATTCATTAATACAATTTAATGGAAATTTACAATAAATGATACAACATGTTCTAACTATCAATCTAAGCTTCTTGGTTTCTTCTAAGGCATTTCCTATGTTTTCCTTGCTTCAACCTGTTCACCTGTATCATGTGTAAAAGGGTTTTTGGATCAACATAAAGTTGGCGAGTGAATCCTATGGAAAGCATTTGAACAAGTTTATCCAATTGATTATAAATAATGTACATAACCACATATGAGTAAATGTAGATGTAAATTTATTCACACAACAAACAATATTGAATATTGCACACACATACACCAAATGATTGTTTTGAGGCACGCGTTGTTCGACTCGTCTCCCACGAGGAACTGATGGGCCTAATGAATGAGTTTTGAGACACGCGTTGTTCTACGAACTGATGGGCCTAATGAATGAGTTTTGAGGCACGCGTTGTTCTTACGAACTGATGGGCCTAATGAATGAGTTTTGAGGCACGCGTTGTTCTTACGAACTGATGGGCCTAATGAATGAGTTTTAAGGCACGCGTTGTTCAACTCGTCTCCCACGAGGAACTGATGGGCCTAAATAATTTGCATACAACTTTGACAATATGTAATACATCACAACCAACAATAGTTACATTCTAGTTTAGATCATATAATGGTATAGCACGAGTTTGCATAAGAGAATTAGTTTAAGCGACACATGATACACCCCAAAACATGAATAAAAAGGGGAATTTGTAAGAATTCACTCACATTGGGTGCGTTCGGTTGATGATGTTGAATGTACGCGAAATGATTTTAACCACGAGTGAGATTAACCTAGATAAATCGCATTATGGTTTGGTAAGTAAATGGATTTTATTAATCTATTTTAGTAGGATTGTTGGGTGTATTTTTGTGAGTTTGAGGCTATTTTCTAACCTTAAAAAATGTTATTTTTAAGTATTTTTAATTGATTTTTAATTAAAATAAATAAATAAAAATAATAAAAAAAAATTTGATTTTTGCTACAGTTGACTTTGACCGTTGACTTTGACTGACCGTTGACCGGTTCGAGGGCATATTGTTGTGCGCTGGGTGAGGCTCGAACCCGAGACCTCCCGTACGCGTGCACGCAGCTCTACCAACTGAGCTACGTGTCTAACCCGTCATATATCCGATTTTAATTATATATATATATTAATTAGATTTAAACAGAAATCCTTTTATATTAAAAACGATTTAAATCCAGCGAACCGGTGCGCTCCACAGGTCTCGAACCCGGGACCTGTGGGTTAGCGTACACACAGTCCACCGCTGGACTGTGTGTCTCACTTGGTTATTAACTCGGTTATTAATATACTTAACATATACCTAGATCAATCCGGTTCAGTTTGCGAAAAAAGGAATTTTTATTAAGGCAGCGTGTGAGGAAACAATACTCGAACTCGAGACCTTAGCGTTCAATGTGCACACAGTCCACCGCTGGACTGTGTGTCTAACCCGGTAAATAACTTGATTTTAATTATACTTAACCATTACTGAAACGTCGTCTTCTTCACTGGTTTTAACCGGAAGTGACGACTGACTGGTTCGGAGATTAAAACATGATCTCTAGCGACAGAGAGTTGATTACAAGTGAGATTACATAAAAAGAATGAAGAAATTGAGCGTGAGGTATACCGATTGAATTCCTCAGTTTTCCGGCAGAACTCCGGCGACAGCAAGCTCTTCCGGCGACGAGTGTCTTGCGGCAGAGAATCTTCAGAAAGCTTACAAAGGGTGTGGGTGACTTTGGTATAAGTTTAGGGGGTTCAGTAAAGCTCAGAGATTAAGGACACGGTTTTCCGGCGACGAGTTTTCGCCGAGAAAGGGTGCTATTTGAGTGTGAAAGATTTCTGGTGAGTAGTGGGTGAATTTATAGGGTAGTATCGAGATGTATGGGGTCTGAATTCGGTCTCAATTCGAAGTCAGCCGTTCTCCGGCGGTTACGGCTGATGTCGCGGGTTCAGACGTCGGTTATAACCGTCGTGGGAGTTAATTCTACGGTTAACTTGAGCGGAAACGTAATTTAGCGGCGAAGTCGTCGGGATTTCCGACGACTGCTATTTGGGCGCAATTACTGAATTTAACTTCCGAACTTGAATATTTGAATTAATTGTTTCCTGTTATTAACATAAAATCAAAGCGGCAGAGCGGTTGATCGGTTGAGTGATAAGTTGTTTGTTTGAACCGGTACAGACCCGAGTTCGAAACCCGGCATGAATAAAACATTTTTATTTTGTTATTTTTGACAGTTTTTCAAAAACTAATTATATATCCTCGTATAACAATTGATTATGTATCGTTTAAAATTATTTTGGGCATTTAATTCGCAATAAAAATTTTATCTGACTGTTCGGTTGATAAACGGAGCGGGTTTGGTAAATCCGTTTTTGACGGATGTTACAAAGAGTGAGGATTGGTGCATCACAGAGTTTTTGTTTAAGGGTTTGGAAGGCTTCTTCTTGCTTGGGTCCCCATATGAAAGGTTTTCCCTTATGAGTTAAAGCCGTGAGTGGTACAGCAATGCGTGAGAAGTTTGAAATGAATCGACGATAATAACAGCCAAACCAAGAAAAGATCTTACTTCAGTTGGTGTACGTGGCGCTTACCATTCTTGTACCACTTTGATCTTTGAGGGGTCGACATGTATTCCCTTGTCATTGGCTACATGTCTGAGGAATTGTACCTCTTTTAACCAGAATTCGCATTTGGAGAATTTGGCGTAAAGCTTTTCATTCTCTAGAAGTGTAAGGATGAGTCGAAGATGACGCTCATGATCAGACTTAGACTTTGAATAAATAAGAATGTCGTCGATGAAGACTATAACAAATCGATCAAGATAAGGTTTGCAGACTCTGTTCATTAGGTCCATGAAGACTGCTGGAGCGTTGGTTAAACCAAATGGCATGACCATGAATTCATAATGACCATAACGAGTTCGGAATGCGGTCTTTGGGACGTCTTCTTCATGTACTCTAAGTTGATGATAACCAGATCGAAGGTCGATTTTGGAAAAGTAGCTGGCACCTTGAAGTTGGTCAAGAAGATCATCAATGCGAGGTAAAGGATAGCGATTCTTGATTGTTAATTTGTTGAGCTCTCTGTAGTCGATGCACATACGAAACGATCCATCTTTCTTCTTTACAAAAAGGACAGGTGCACCCCAAGGCGATGAACTAGGACGTATGAATCCCTTGTCAGTCAACTCTTGTAATTGACTGGCTAGCTCTTGCATTTCAGAGGGGGCTAACCTATAAGGAGACTTTGCAACTGGTGTAGCACCAGGTATAAGATCAATACGGAATTCGACTTCTCTAACTGGAGGAAGTCCTGAAATGTCGTCAGGAAAAACTTGCGGGAAATCTTTTACTACTGGAATGTCTTCAAGTTTCTTCTCCATGGTTCCCTTTTTGATGATATGAGCTAAAAACGCGACATAATTCTTACGAAGATATTTTTGAGCTTGAAGACAAGACATTAAGCTGAGCCCTTTCGACGAGGTTTCTCCAAAGATTCGAAGAGTCTGACCGTTTGAAAGAGGAATACGTATAAACTTTTCGCGACATACAACTTCTGCCTGATGTTGACTGAGCCAGTCCATACCAATTATGATATCAAAACTTCCCAGCTTCATAGGAATAAGGTCAACTGAGAAGTCGTGGTCGTTTAAGGTGAGTGTACAGTTGCGTATAATAGAGTTTAATGAGACCGGTTTCCCGTCTGCAACTTCTACCGTTATGGATTCCATGAGCTTATCACGATTTTGGTTTAGGATAGGTTCAAATTCTAAGGACACAAAACTTTTATCCGCGCCAGTATCAAACAACATGGATGCATATCTACCATTTATAAGGAACGTACCGTTAACCACATTGCCGTCAGCTCTAGCCTGATTAGCGTTGATATTGAAAGCTCTTCCTCTTGCAGATGGAGGAGCTTGGTTCGCTTGATTCACCGGGTTGGCTTGGGCCTGAGCATGAATAATGTTTACCAACCTTGGACAAGTGTTTCTGAAATGGCTTGGGTCTCCGCAATTGTAGCAAGCCCGCATAGGTTGACCCATAGGATAATTGGCTTGGTAATATGTTTGGGTTAAATGTTGGGCGGGTGGATATAGTAGGGGTTGTTGGGCTTGACCCATTATTTGCTGGTGGGTTTGGGTTGAAGGCTGGTGGCGGTTCGTTCGCTGAGGCATGCGGCAGGTTTGAACAGTATGACCTGCGCGACCACAGCCGGTGCAATGTTGGCAAGGATAATCAGGAGAATGGTGATATTGGCAACGGTTGCATTTTGGTAACGGGCCAGAGTATGGTCTTTTGTATGGTGCAGGTGAAGGGACAACTTGGGTAATGGGTGCAGCAGGAATAGGGGAGTTGGTTTGTGTAACAACGAAGTTTCTGGTGTTGCGCTTCCTCTTGTTAGCAAACTTAGAGGAGGAGATGGAATGGTTTGAAGTTTGACCCTCAACAGGGGCTTTCTTTTTCTCTTCTTTAAACTTCCCGTTGCGAATTCGATTCTCGGTCAGTTCAGTCGCTAGCTCCATAGCAGCTTCAAGTGTTACCGGTGAAATGCTGAGAACTGAATCTTGAATTTTCGAGGGAAGTCCTCGAATATAATGCTCGATCAAACGATAAGTTGGGGTGAACAAGTTTGGGACCATTTGGTTCAACTCTAAGAACCTCTTGTTATAGGTGGTATGATCTCCCTCCTTCTGCTTTAAAGAATGAAATTCGTCCTCCAACTTTTTAATTTCACTCCTAGGACAGAAACGCCTCGTCATGATTTCCCTTAATTCCTCCCAAGTTAAGGCCATTGCATCATCAATTCCCCTCTTCCCCTTTTCAGTATTCCACCAGGTGAGAGCTACCCCAAATAGTCTCCCGGTGGCGTATCGAACCTTGCGATCCTTAGGACAATCGCAGTTGAGGAAGGTGTTTTCCATTTCCTCAAACCAATGGAGGAGAGCAGTGACACCTTCGGTCCCTTCAAATTTAGGAGGATCACAAGACTTGAAATGTTTGTATGAGCACTTGCTGGTAGGAGGGTTGCCGATGTTCTGGTCATTCTGTTGGGGAGGATTAGTTGGATTTGTGGCGAGAGCTTGTTGTACTTGAACCACAATGTCAGGCAGTATCGTGGCCATTTGTTTCGCGATTTGTGTGGCCAAGCGTTTGTGAGACCTTCCTGATCTTTTACCCCCTCGTTGTTGTCTGGACGACATCTACAGGAACATACATAAGAAGATTGTGAGTTTATGGTGTCTTTTTAGGTGTCATGTGTCTTTAAGAAAATGAAAATAACATAAATATCAATAATGCAACTACATCCATAGGATGTCTTGGGTTTGCTCATATTGGGCCTCAAATGTCCCCCATACCTTCACCTGTATAGTCATGTGGGCCCCCATGACTATGGGCTTGGTAGGATTCACATTAGTAATTGGCGATTTAACACTCGCATCACCCGAATGCAAACCACAAAATATGTTTACGAGATGTATGGTCGGAATGTGTCCAGGTGTAGACACAATGACAACTCAAAGTGGGGTTAGCTCACACGACGTTTGGTATAGCATGCTTTGGCCTAATAGGTACTTCGTACTCTCATCGTTAGTCCCCAGGTAGGCAAACTGGTCCTTTATTTTGGATTTATACGAATGCCATCCTAGACAGGACGTTCCGACTACCGGTACTGGTACCCTTCCAGTTACTACATGCCCGTCATGATAACTCATTTTGATGAGATTTGAAAACACAAAAATCATTGTAAAAGCAATCATGAAAATGATGTGGTTTGTGCTTTCATGGATATGATGTGTTATGAGAATATGATTCATGATAGGCATTATATGATAATATATACTTATGAACATGCTTGCATAACATTGAATGTAACATTTAACATAAAACATATAAACATCATGAAATTTGGCATGTAACAGACAAAAATCTTATAAGTTTCTAATCAACTATAGTATAGGCTCTAAGGGTCTAATAACCTATTGTAACATTTGTAAAAATTGGGTCTCCAAAACCCGCTCCGTTTTGTAATCAAGTACCAAGTTATAAAAGTGCATTAATTATTTATGATTATTTTGAGTTAAAACGATACATAATTAATAAATAAACTAAACTATAAAAATTATATTTGATAAAAAGTTAAAATAAAATAAATAAAAAATATATGAAGCTGCCGGGACTCGAACCCGGGTCAGCCGAGTCGCTGCAACAACTTAACACTCATTCCTAAACCACTCCGCCACAATGTGTTTTCTGTTAACTCTAGGAACACAAATGAAACTTATACACAAACTCAGTTGAACCGATGGCGCCATCTGAAAAACGGTAATCGGCAAACCAATCGTCAAATCGTTGTTTAATTCACTTTCTCAGCTTATAACCGATGTATGACGGTTTCTAATCAAGTTAAAATTGATTGAACTTTAAGTCTCATCATTTTCGGTTTTTGAAACCGAAAGTTCATCAAAGTTCTGATTTAACTCAAGCTTCAGACCATTCTCGCGATTCAGAACTATCATATCAATACTCCATTCCAATTTCGTCGCATTTTCGGACCATCAGATCATCTGAAGCAACTCGCCGGAAAAAACTCTGCAAGTCACCGGAAAACCGGGACTCACATCCACACGGTATTTCCTCCGACTCTTTCTGTTTAAATCATGTGATTAATCAGTCTCTAACACAACTCCTCCATCAGAATCGATCCTAGTCAACGTTTATCGAAAATCTTATCTTCGCCGGAAAACTTCTGGAATTGCCGGAAACTCGATAATTACCGGTATGCACATTCCAACGTACTGATAATCAATACTCACTAGTTCAATTTCATATCTAATCCCTTAAGCCTGTTGATAGATTCTCTCAGCCGAAGGTTCAAAAACAGAGCCGACAAGTTTCGTCGGACTCTCTGAAGAAGACAACCTGTTCGGTATCTTCTTTCCCCAAACTGTTCGGTTTAATGCATTCAAACTAGACATCATGTTTATTAACTAATTTAATCACGAATCGGATTGTTGATTGATGTCTGCGTTTCGTAATGAAGAAGACGAGTTCATTAATGAGTTAAGATTAATTAAAATCGGAAGTTTAAACAGGTTAGACACACAGTCCAGCGGTGGACTGTGTGCAAACAAAAACTATACACGTCCCGAGTTCGATCCTTGCTACACGCACGCCTTGTGTAATAACATGCCTTTTGATCAAGAACCAAACCGGGTTAAAACAGATAGTTGTTAAGTATAATAAAAACCAAGATAATAACCGGGTTAGACAAACAGTCCAGCGGTGGACTGTGTGCAACATGAACTACACGTCGCGCGTTCGAAACTCGTCACGAGCACCGGTCCGATTGAATTAAAACGTTTTTGCAAATAAAGGAAATTTCGGTTAATTCAAATAAGTGTATAAATATAATTAAAAACGAGTTTATTTCGGGTTAGACACGTAGCTCAGTTGGTAGAGCTGCGTGCACGCGAACGGGAGGTCGCCGGTTCGAATCCCACCCGGCGCAGGTTTATTCGCTGACCGAACCGGTCAACGGTCAACGGTCAACGCTTAAAAAATAATATTTTTGTTATATTTTTATTTATTTAATTTAATTTAAAAATCAATTAAAAATACTTAAAAATAACATTTTTAAAGATAGAAAATAGCTATAAACTCACAAAAATATATCTAAAAATTTCATTAAAATCCTTGATAAAATCCATCCATTTATTATATTTTTCCATTATTATTTAGGTTAGTATTCCTCGTTGATCCGCTCATCTAAATCGTGCACATCTCACCATCTCCAATCCAACGCACCCAATGTGAGTGAATCTTACAAATTCCCCGTTTTAATCACGTTTTTGGGGTGTATCATGTGTCCATGTTTATTTACATATTATAACTAAACCATCGTGCATACATCATATCATGAACATGTGTATTTAGTTTGTTGCTGTTAAGTAGTTATTATTGGATGCAAATTATTATTTCAGTACATGCAATTACCGAGGCCGCCGCTCCCCATTTATGAGTGTTGAGCCTGTTCCCCATTTTATTATGCGGTTGAACCTGGCGTGCCCACATACGATCGGCTCCGTTTGATTAAGCCTTGATCGCACAGTTCATTTTACATTTTCAGTACATGCAATACGATCGGCTCCGTTTGATTGAGCCTTGATCGCACAGTTCATTTTACATTTTCAGTACATGCAATATGATCGGCTCCGTTTGATTGAGCCTTGATCGCACAGTTCATTTATGTTAGTTATCGTATGATATTGGTATGTTCCTGTATGCTGCCATGTGTTATTGTATGTTATAGTTGAGACTGCTATTGGGTGCGTTTGATTGGAGATGGTGAGATGCGCACGAGTTGTAAGAGCGGAACAACGAGAATTAACTAACCTAAATAATAACGGAAAATATAGTAAATGAATGGATTTTATTAAGGATTTTAATGGAATTTTTAGATATATTTTTTACGAGTTTAAGGCTATTGCCTATCTTTAAAACATTATTTTTAAGTATTTTCAATTGATTTTTAAATTAAATTAAATAATTAAAAATATAAAATATGTTGACTTTTTGGGTTGACCGTTGACCTTTTGACTTTGACTGTTTGACCGGTTTATTGTGTGACTGAAATGCGCTGGGTGAGGCTCGAACTCGTGACCTCCCGTACGCGTGCACGCAGCTCTACCAACTGAGCTACGTGTCTAACCCGAAATAACTCTGTTTTTAATTATACTTATATATTAACTCAATTTATCCAAAATCCTTTTATTTTCAAAAACATTTTAATTCGTCGAACCGGTGCCACTAACAGGTCTCGAACCCGGGACCTTTGCTTTAACGTTACACACAGTCCACCGCTGGACTGTGTGTCTAACTTGGTTAATATACAAATTTTATTATACTTAACAACTAACGGAGTTAACCCGGTTCAGTTTTAAACAAAAAGGCATTTTATTACATAGAGGGTGCGTGTATAAGGGATCGAACTCGGGACGTATGCGTGTTTTTGTTCGCACACAGTCCACCGCTGGACTGTGTGTCTAACCCGTTCAAAATACCAATTTTAATTATTCTTATATTGTTAGCGCAGTTCATCTTCTTCGTTAGATTTTACAGGCAGTAGATTACACCGTTATATCTTGTTTAGTTCGATTGATAAACATTGTACAAACTAATATGAAATGGCAGAAAACGATAATTAGAAGTAAACATACCGATGAACGGTTTATTTCAGAATTCCGGCAAGGTGTCGGTCTCTGTTTTTATGAACTTCAACTGAGCGAATCAATTAATCGTTTTGATTAGCTAATCATGGAATTGAAGTGCTAAACAAACGTTAACAGTATGTTTGAAGGTCCTTACCGTTTCACAGACGAAAATAAAGATTTCCAGAAATTTTCCGGCGAACTGGAATTATCCGATAACAGCGTCTGAATTCGATTTCAAGTGAAAGGTTTGAGTTAGAAATAGCTTAACAATTGTTAGACTACGACGGTATTGAAGGACTTACCGTTTTGATGAAGAATACGGTTTTCCGGCGAACTTGCAGAAATTTCCGGCGAATAAAATAAACTTCTCCGGTGGACTGTAAAGTGTGCGGAAATGTAATTGGAGGTTTGTGGAATGTTTCTGAGTCGTGAAGGAGTACAAAGATGGAAGTAAAACTGGAATTGAAGATTTTTGGTTATAAAAACCGATCCACTTCTAGAATTCAAGTTCATTCAAGGCAACTTGATTAAAAACGTCGGTATATCGGTTATACTCATTGAACCGTGAGTATTCAGATCGCCTTTGCGCGTTTGATAACCGATTTCAGTTACAATTGGCGTAACCGATTGATTTACATTCGTCTATAAGATTTATTTGTTTCCTATAGATGACAGAAAACAAACAAGTGGCGGAGTGGTTAAGCGTGTGAGTGTTAAGTCTTTGGAGTTACAACCTGGCTGACCCGGGTTCGAGTCCCGGCAGCCCCATTTTATTTTAATTGTTTTATTTATACTTTTTATCAATTATAACTTTTATGGTTTAGTTTGTTTATTAATTATGTATCATTAAAAATTAAAATAAACATAAATAGGCAACGACACATTTATAACTTGATATTCGATTAAAAACGGAGCGGGTTTGGTAAAACCTGTTTTCGACAAATGTTACATCCAAGAAGCGAAATCAAGAAGTTGGAAGATGAATTCCACTCGCTAAAACAAAAGGAAGGAGATCATACTTCCTACAACAAAAGGTTTCTAGAGTTGAACCAAATGATCCCCAACTTGTTCACCCCAGTGTACCGCTTAGTTGAACACTATATTCGAGGCCTCCCCTCAAAAATTCAAGACTCGGTTCTAAGCACTTCGCCTGCAACACTTGAAGCCGCTATGGAACTAGCAACCGAGCTTACCGAGAATCGCATCCGAAACGACAAATTTAAGGATGAGAAAAAGAAAGCCCCCATTGAGGGCCAAACTTCAAACCATTCCACCTCCTCCTCAAAGGTTGCTGGTAAGAGGAAACGAAACAGCAGAAATTTTGCTGTCACACAAACAAACCCCCCTATCACTGCTGCACCCATCACCCAAGTTGCCCCCTCAATTGCACCATACAAAAAGCCATATTCCGGCCCATACCCAAAATGCAACGCTGTCAATACCATCACCTCCCTGAACATCCCTGCCAACATTGCACCAGCTGTGGTCGTGCGGGTCACACCACCCAAACCTGTCGCGCACTTCAGCGAATGAACCACAACCAACCCACAACCCAAACCCACCATCAGATAGTGGGTCAAGCCCAACAACCTTTACTCCTACCACCTGCCCAACATATAGCCCAATCCTACTACCAACCCAACTACCCCATGATGCAACCCATGCGAGCTTGTTACAACTGTGGAGACCCAAACCACTTTAGAAACACTTATCCACGCTTGGTGAACATTATTCATGCCCAAGCTCAAGCAATCCGGTGAACCAAGCTTACCAAGTTCCTCCACCTGCTAGAGGAAGAGCTTTCAACATCAACGCCAATCAAGCTAGGGCTGACAACAACGTGGTTAACGGTACGTTTCTCATCAATGGTAGTTATGCATCCATGTTATTTGATACTGGCGCGGAAAAGAGTTTTGTGTCCTTAGAATTTGAACCCCTCCTCAACCAAACTCGTGATAATCTCATGGAATCCATAACGGTGGAAGTTGCTGACGGAAAGCCAGTCTCATTAAATCGGTAAATTTCTCGATTCTTTCGTTTTCAATCCATTGTTAGACATATATTAACTTCAATACTTCAACCAGAATCGGTCCCAGACTACGTTACCGGATATTCTGCACTCGCCGGAAAATCTCCGGAAATTTCCGAAATCACACTGTAAATCGGTACAATCATCTAAACCTCCTGATATCTCTTGTTTAGTCATTTAATTTCACAACTCATCGATCAAAATTGTTAATTGATTCAATCAAACGGAATTCACAAATCAGAGCCGACGACCATTGCCGGAATTCTGAGAAAAACATTCGATTCGGTACATTCATTTCCGAAACCCTCTTTATCCATTACATTTCAATCAATAAAATGTTCGACGAACGATTTAAACCAGAACAGTTGGATATCATTTGTCTGTGTCTTGAACGAAGAAGACGAAGTCAAACGTTGTGTATAAGTGTAATTAAAACAAGATATTAAACCGGGTTAGACACACAGTCCAGTGGTGGACTGTGTGCAAACACATAGCGCACGTCACGAGTTCGAACCTTACAAACATACCGACTTTCCGAATTAAAACCAATTTTTTTTTAAATAGAATCAGATCAAGTCACGGTATGTCTATAAGATTAAAATAAACCGTAAGTTAAACAGATAAGACACACAGCCCAACTGGTTGGGCTGTGCGCTTACAAACCAAAGGACCCGAGTTCGATCCGGCTCCCTACAACCGGTTCAACCATTTTAAATCCTTTTAATATAAACCAAATAAATTAATATTTAATTAGTATATATATATAACTAAAACATAGAATATTTCGGGTTAGACACGTAGCTCAGTTGGTAGAGCTGCGTGCACGCGTACGAGAGGTCCCGGGTTCGAACCTCACTCAGTGCACACTCAACCACAGTCCGACCGGTCACCGGTCCGGTCAACGATCAACGGTCAACAAAAAGTCAATTTTTTTTTATTTTTTATTTATTTATTTATTTAATTTAAAAATCAATTAAAAATACTTAAAATTAATATTTTTAAAGCTAGAAAATGACCTTAAACTCACAAAAATAAATCTAAAAATCCTATTAAAATTGTTAATAAAATCCACTTATTTACCGAACCATTTCGTTATTATTTTAGGTTAGTTTTTCCTCGTCGATCAAATCCCAAAACTCGTGCGCATTCAACATCATCAAAGGAACGCACCCAATGTGAGTGAATCTCTACCAATTCCCCGTTTTAATCACATTTTGGGGTGTATCATGTGTCGCTTAATTATTTATTATATTTAAACACTTGTGCATCCATCATATCCATGATCAAATGTGTATCCAATATGTATCAATTGCTGGTGTGGTTAATGTTTAGATTAAATTTATCATTTTCAGTACATACAATTCATTAGGCCCAACAGCTCCCCGTGGGAGACGGGTTGAGTACAGGTGCCTCATTTCGATCGGCTCCGTTTGATTGAGCCTTGATCTCACATACATCATCATAGGCTCGTCTGTTCCCCATTACCTATGAGCGGAACGTGACGTTGCCAACATACGAGGCCAGCTCCGTTTGATTGAGCCTGGATCTCACAATACATTATCATTCATGTCATATACTCATTCAAGGTGGTTTGTGATTGTTTGTTTATATACGTTTGCTCACATATGATTATTGCACAATTTTTCAATATTAAATTCAACATGAAATCAATAACAATGTTTTAAACAAGGTTCACTCGCCAACTTTTGTTGACCCAAAATTCCCCTATTTTTACACATGATACAGGTGTTCCAGTTGAAGCAAGAAACACATAGGACGGCCTAGAAGAATAAATCAGTTTAGGCTTTGGATTGTTTATTTAGTTTTCATTTCCTTGTATTGTATGAATTTGGTTTGAACATTTAAGTTGTAATTTGAACTTAATAAATATGAAACATTTTAGTAAACATCATGAGCTTTGGTGATAACCCAATTATGCCCCGACTCTTATTCCGCTGCGGGTTGGCGTGTGACAATGCTTGCCATTCTTGTACTGCCTTGATCTTTGAAGGGTCGACATGAATCCCTTTGTCATTAACTACATGACCAAGAAATTATACCTCTTTCAACCAGCATTCACATTTTGAGAACTTAGCGTAAAGCTTTTCAGTCCTTAAGAGTGTAAGAATAAGTTGAAGATGTCGCTCATGATCGGATCTCGACTTGGAGTAGATAAGAATATCATCGATGAAACTATGACAAAACGGTCGAGATAGGGTTTTCACACCTTATTCATCAAATCCATGAAAACGGCAGGAGCATTGATTAACCCGAAAGGCATAACCATGAACTCGTAATGACCATAACAAGTTCGAAAGGTAGTTTTTGGAATATCTACTTCGCGCACTCTAAGTTGATGATACCCAGAACGAAAGTCGATCTTCGAAAATAGGTGGCACCTTGAAGTTGATCTAGGAGATCATCAATACGAGGCAATGGATAGCGATTCTTAACAATCAACTTGTTGAGTTCTCTATAATCAATGCACATGCGAAACGTTCCGTCTTTCTTTTTCACAAAAAGAACAGGTGCACCCCAAGGCGAAGAGCTAGGATGTATGAATCCTTTGTCAGTCAGCTCTTGCAGCTGACTAGCCAACTCTTGCATCTCAGATGGGGCTAACCTATAGGGAGATTTCGCAACCGGTGTAGCACCATGCACAAGATCGATTCGAAATTCTATTTCTCGCACAGAAGGAAGTCCCGAAACGTCATCGAGAAAAACTTGAGGAAATTCTTTCACGATTGGAATATCTTCGAGCTTCCTTTCTTTGCCTTCCTTCTTGACGATGTGAGCTAGAAACACGACGTAATCCTTGTGAAGGTATCTTCGAGCTTGAACACATGACATCAATTTGAGCCCTTTCGAAGGAGTTTCTCCGAAGATACGTAGTGTCTGACCGTCAGCGAGAGGAATACGAATGAACTTTTCATGGCACACTAATTCGTCGTGATGCTGGCTGAGCCAGTCCATACCGATGATAGCATCGAAACTTCCCATTTTCATAGGAATGAGATCAATCAGGAAATCGTGATCATTTAGAGTAAGAGTACAATCACGTATTATTGAATTTAACGAAATGGGTTCTCCGTCAGCAACTTCCACCGTGAATGATTCAGCAAGACTAACACGAGGTAGGTCGAGAATAGGTTCGAATTCTAAGGATACAAAACTCTTATCCGCACCAGTATCGAATAATATGGATGCATAACTACCATTTACAAGAAACGTACCGTTGACCACATTGTTGTCCGCCCTTGCTTGGTTGGCGTTGATATTGAAAGCCCTTCCTCTTGCAGGTGGTGAGCTTGATTAGCTTGGTTCACCGGGTTTGCTTGGGCTTGGGCATTGATGATGTTCACCAGGCATGGGCAAGTATTTCTAAAGTGATTTGGGTCACCACAGTTAAAACAGGCTCTTATGTGTTGCATCATGGGGTAGTTGGGTTGGTGGTAAGGTTGGGCTATGGGTTGGGAAGGTGGTAGAAGTAAGGGTTGTTGGGCTTAGCCCACATTTGGGTTTGGGCTGGAGGCTGATTGCGGTTTGATCGTTGGGGTGTACGGCAAGTTTGGATAGTGTGAGCTGCACGACCACAACTTGTGCAGTATTGGCAGGGGTTCTCAGGAGGGTGATGGTATTGGCAACGATTACATTTTGGGTGTGGGCCAGTGTATGGCTTTTTGAATGGTGCGGCTGGAGGGGCGACTTGGGTGATTGGAGCAGCAGTGATGGGAGGGTTGGTTTGGGTGACGGCGAAATTCTTGCCATTTCGCTTCTTCTTACCAGCAAACTTTGAGGATGAGCCTGATTGGGTTGGAGTTGGGGTTCAACAAGTGTTTTCTTCTTCACATCTTTAAAATCGCCATTTCGAATGCGATTTTCAGTAAGCTCCGTAGCTAATTCCATGGCAGCTTCGAGTGTTGCGGGAGAAGTGCTTAAAACCGAATCTTGAATTTTCGAGGGGAGGCCTCGAATATAGTGCTCAATCAAGCGGTATAACGGAGTGAACAGGTTGGGGACCATCTGGTTCAACTCGAGGAATCTCTTGTTGTATGAGGTGTGATCCCCTTCCTATTGCTTAAAAGAGTAGAATTCGTCTTCTAGCTTTTTGATCTCGCTTCTAGGGCAGAAGCGTCTCGTCATGATTTCCCTTAATTCGTCCATGTTAAGGCCATGGCATCTTCCACACATCGCTTACCTTTTTCCGTGTTCCACCAGGTAAGTGCTACCCCAAACAGACGTCCAGTAGCGTAACGTACCTTACGATCCTCAGGACAGTCGCAATTGAGAAAGGTGTTTTCCATCTCCTCAAACCAATGGAGGACAGCGGTGACGTCTTCAGTCCCTTCATATTTTGGGGGATCGCAGGACTTGAAATGTTTGTAGGTGCATTTTGTGGTTTTGGGAGGAGGGTTGACGATGTTTTGGCCTTCTTGGTTCGGAGGGTTGATGGGATTTGCAGCGAGAGCTTGTTGAACTTGTAATACGATGTCAGGAAGTACCGCGGCCATTTGTTGCGCAATTTGTGTGGCCATGCGTTCGCTCGACTTTCCTGACCTTCTACCTCCTCGTAAGTGTCTAGCAGACATCTACAGGAATATATGTAGGGAGATTGTGAGTTTGATAATTTTCTAGGTGTCATGTGTCGTAAAAAGAATGAAAAACAACATTTATAAATACTGAAGAAATAACTTAACTACATCCATAGGATGTCTTGGGCTTGCTCATGTTTGGGCCTCCAATGTCTCCCATACCATAGCCTGTATAGTCATGTGGGCCCCCATGACTATTGGGCTTGGTAGGGTTCACATCGGTGTCGGCTGGTTAACACTCACATCATCCGAATGAAAATCGTAAAACATGATTGCGAGATGTAAGGTCGGAGGGTGTCCAGGTGTAGACACAATGACAACTCAAAGTGGTGTTAGTTCACACGACGTTTAGTATAGCATGCTTTGTCCTAATAGGTCCTTCGTACTCTCATCATTGGTCCCCAGGTAGGCAAACTGGTCCTTTATTTTGGATTTATATGAATGCCAAGCCTAGACAGGACGTTCCGACTCGTACTCGTACCCTTCCAGTTACTACATGCCCGTCGTGAAAACTCACTTTGATGTGATTTGAAAAAAATATGAAAACATTGCAAAGATCTTTGAAAAGAGATCATGGTAATTGTGAAATCATGAGGTGTGTGCTTTCATAGATATGATATGTTATGGGGATATGAACTATGATGAGCATTGCATCTTAACATGTACTTGTGAGAGTGCTTGCATAAATTGTGTGTGAAAATAGACATGAAACATATAAACATCATGAATTTTGCATGTAACACATAAACAATTAAAATCTAATCAACTATAGTATAGGCTCTAAGGGTCTGATAACCTATCCTATGTCCCTGTAGTCACAAGCTCTGATACCAATCTGTCACACCCCGATCCGCAGCAGAATAAAAGTCGGAGCATGATTGGGTTATCACCAAAGCTCATGATATTTACTAATAAGTTTCATATTTATTAAATTGAAATCAACTTCAAATATCCAACACAAAATTCACACAAACACAATAGACCAAAAGATTGTTCCAAACGAAATAACTTGTTTATTATTCTAAGGCCATTCCTATGTGTTTCTTTCCTCAGCTTGTTCACCTGTATCATGCGTAAAACAGAAAATTTGGGTCAACAAAAGTTGGCGAGTGAACCGTGATAAAACATTTAAATAATTAAATTTTATTGTTGTTTAAATAAAATTGTGCATGAATCATATGTGAACAGATGTATATATATATAACCAATCACAAACCACATTGTATGAACACATGACATTATGAATGATGTATTTGAGATCAAGGCTCAATCAAACGGAGCCGATCTAATGAGGCACCTAATGCTCAACCCGTATCCCACGAGGAACTGATGGGCCTAATGAAATGATTGCACTGAAATGATAAAATGTATACACATATAAACCACATAACAACTATACACATTTGATCACGAAATGATATTAGCACAAGTGTTAAATAAAATAAAAGAAATTGTACGACACATGATACACCCTAAAACATGATTAAAACGGGGAATTTGTAGAGATTCACTCACAGTGGGTGCGTATTCTTGATTGGAGATGAGAGCGCACGAGTTGCGGATTTAACCGATGAAAGAGTACTAACCTAAAATAATGGTGCGATAAGTCGATAAATAAATAAACTAATATTTTGGTTAAAAACCTTTGTTTAGATTTTTTGTGGTTATTTTTTGTGGGTTTTATTATCCTTTGTGTGTATATATATATATATATATATACTTTTAAACATTTTAATTGATTTTTCATTTAGTTCATAAGTCATAGAATAAAATATTAGAAATAAAATAAAATAAAATAAAATAATATATAAAAAATCTTGTCAGTCTGACAAGGTCACTGTCAGACCGGTTCGACTGTATTGCAGGCATGCGTGTGGTGAGACTCGAACCTGTGACCTCTCGGTTGCGTGCACGCAGCTCTTCCAACTGAGCTACGTGTCTAACCCGAAAGAAACCTGATTTTAGTTATTCTTATACACATATTAAGTTCATTCAAATTTAATTAAGTTTTCAAAAAGAATTTAAATGATCCGACCGGTGTGAGCCAAGGGACTCGAACCTAAGACCTTGGTGGTGTGATGCACCTCCAGTGGGTATGACACCATATGGGTAATAATTGATCGTCTTACAAAGTCATCTCATTTCATTCCGATTCGCGAGGACTTCAAGAACGAGAAGTTAGCTCGTATCTACATCAGCGAGATCGTAAGCCGTCATGGTTTACCATTAAGCATCATTTCAGAACGTGATGGTCGTTTCACTTCACGAACATGGCGAGCCGTACAAACCGCATTGGGTACACGATTAGACCTCAGTACCGCTTTTCATCCTCAAACTGATGGTCAATCTGAACGCACCATCCAAACCCTTGAAGACATGCTGCGAGCATGCGTCATAGATTTCAAAGGGAACGGGGACGCGCATCTACCATTAGTTGAATTTTCGTACAACAATAGCTATCATTCAAGTATCGGCATGGCTCCTTTCGAAGCTTTATATGGTCGTAAGTGCCGATCTCCAGTATGTTGGCACGAAATTGGGGAATCACAAATCACCGGTCCAGAATTAATTCAAGAAACAACCGACAAGGTCATTCAAATTCGAAACAATCTTCTCGCGGCTCAAAGTCGTCAAAAGAGTTATGCAGACAAACGACGAAAGCCCTTGGAGTTTGACATTGGTGATCAAGTACTTTTAAAAGTATCACCGTGGAAGGGAGTGGTTTGTTTTGGCCAAAAGGGCAAGCTAGCACCACGCTACGTAGGACCTTTCAAGATACTCGAAAGAGTAGGTCTTGTAGCATACAAGCTTGACCTACCAGAAGAGCTCAATAGAATTCATCCCACATTCCACGTATCAAACTTGAAGAAGTGCCTCGCCGATGAAAACCTCCATATTCCTCTAGAAGACATTCATATCGATGAATCTATGCACTTCGTTGAAAGACCGGTAGAAATCATGGACTTTGGAGAGAAGCGTTTAAGACGAAGTCGTATTCCAATTGTCAGGGTACGTTGGGAGTCAAAACGAGGACCTGAGTTTACTTGGGAACGTGAAGACTCAATGCGCGAAAAATACCCGCATCTCTTTCCAGTTACCACTACTACTTAAATTTCGGGACGAAATTCGTAAAAGCAGGGGATACTGTAACATTCGTCTATCAATCAAATATTCAGTTATAAGTTTCGTTGCGTATTTATGGCTCATATTAATTTTAAACGATACATAATTAATAAATATATTAGAATTTAAAAACCATAATTTATAATTAATAATAAATAATGAATAAAAAATAAAATGGAGACGCCGGGTTTCGAACCCGGGTCACCCACAAACACAAGCACACAACACACCACTCCGCCACACACTTTCTTTGTGTCAATACTGAAATAAATAATACTTAAAGTAAACCCGAATTCAAAACCGGAAATCACCGCGCACTCAGAACGCGAAATCGCCGGAAAAAGACTAAACTCCGCAATCTTGGCTGTTTTTCCTTTGACTGAAGCGCATAACTGATCACGACATCAATTATAACCGTTGCCAGCAGTCAATTTCGGTCATAACCGCCGGAAATACTTTGGCCGCGAATCAAGACTCAATTCAAACCCAATTCATCCAGTTCTTCCTTATAAGTACCCACTCAAACCTCCTGTAAACCTTTCGCTCAGAATCGCACTCTTTTTCGAAGCTTTAGTCCTTCCAGAGCTCGTCGCCGGAGAATTCCAATTTCGCCGGAACATCGCTGGAATCGATAGTCAGAAAACCGTATTCATTCATCAGTCGGTATAACTGTCTAAACTTCTCTGCTATCTCTTGATTTATACTTTAATCGTTCAAACCAATAATCAAAACTGTTAAAACAGTTCATACAGCCGGAAATCGCAAAAATCAGAGCCGACGAACACTGCCGGAAATCTGAAGAAAACGCTTCGTCTTGGTGTACCCTATCACTTAATCTTCTTTCCATTTCAAACAAGTATAAGTTATGATCGATTAACCAGAACAGTCGGATTTCACTGTTCTGTAATTTTTAAGCGAAGAAGACGAAGATGCAAACGTGTATTTATATAATTAAAATCAGATATTCAAACGGGTTAGACACACAGTCCATCGGTGGACTGTGTGCACAAACAATACACACGTCCCAGGTTCGAATCGCACACGTTACCGACTTTCAGAAATAAAACCAACATTTTTAGAACTGAATCAGATCAAGTCACAGAATGTTTATAAAAGGAATATAATTCAGTAGATAAGCAGATTAGACACACAGCCGACCCGAGTTCGACTCCGGGTCTCTGCAACCGGTTCGGCCATATAAATCATTTTAATAAAAAACCAAATAAGTTAAAGGTTAATTAGTATATATATAATTAAAACAGAGAATATTTCGGGTTAGACACGTAGCTCAGTTGGTAGAGCTGCGTGCACGTATACGAGAGGTCCCGAGTTCGAACCTCACTCAGAGCATAAAAAAACACAGTCTGACCGGTCAAGACCCGGTCAACGGTCAACGGTCAAAAAGTCAACTTTTTTATTTCTTTTTATTTATTTATTTAATTAGAAAATTATTTAAAAATACTTAAAAATAAGATTATGAAGGTTAGAAAATTTCCTTAAACTCACAAAAATAAATCTAAAAATCCCATTTAAGAGCACTAATTAAAAATATTAATCTCAACCAAAATTTATTTATTTATCGAATCATTTTGTTATTATCTAGGTTTGTTCTTCCCTCGTCAATCGAATCATAAATTCGTGCGCCTTCATCATCATCAAAGAACGCACCCATTGTGAGTGAATCTCTACCAATTCCCCGTTTTAATCATGTTTTGGGGTGTATCATGTGTCGTATAATCCTTTTATTTTATTTAAACACTTGTGCATACATCATATCCGTGATCAAATGTGTATCAAATGTGTATCAATTGTTGTGTGAATTATATCTAGATTGGATTTATCATTTTCAGTGCACGCATTTCATTAGGCCCATCAGTTCCCCGTGGGAGACGGGTTGAGCATCAGGTGCCTCATAAGATCAGCTCCGTTTGATTGAGCCTTGATCTCACATTCATCATCATTCATATCATATACTCATCCAAAGTGGTTTGTGTTTGTTTATTTATATATATTTGCTCACATTTGATTATTGCACAAATTTTCTTTATTAAATAAAACAAGAAATTAGTAACAATGTTTTATCAAGGTTCACTCGCCAACTTTTGTTGACCCAAAATATCCCCCGTTTTACACATGATACAGGTGATCCAGCTGAGACAAGAAACACATAGGAAGCCCTAGAAGAATAAACAAGTTTAAGCTTTGGAATAGTTATATAGTTTCATTTTCTTGTAATTGTATGAATTTTGTTTTGGATAATTAAGTTGTAATTTGAATTAAATAAATATGAAACAATTTAGTAAACATCATGAGCTTTGGTGATAACCCAATTATGCCCCAACTTTTATTCCGCTGCGGGTCAGGGTGTGACAACTATGATTTCGAGTTGATTGCCAGCGATCAATCGAGGAATTTACCGAATATAGGCTTGGACAGTTGTGATCTTAGAGGAAAACGCGTTGATTGCCGAGATTTCCGGCGAGGGAAATCTGCGGGTGTTGCAGGTTCCTCTTATCGTGAATATAGAAGAAATAAGGTTCTAAAAATAGCACAATTAGTGTGTGCAGCGTAGTGGTGTTGGTGGTGTGTGTTTTACCGGGTAAACCGGGTTCGATTCCCGGTTCACCCATTTTTGAGTTTTTATATTTATTTTCTCTATTTTAAGTTAAATCATTTATTAATTATAAATATTTAATATTTAATTTGATTATTTATTTTATTTTATTCAAGTTATATTAAACATATATATATATATATATATAAAACAATAAACAAAAATGCTAAAAATCAACCGACATAAATAAATACACTTTGATTGATAACTTGGGGCGGGTTTTTGAAACCCAATTTACACAGATGTTACACTACCCCTGGTTTGTTGGCCGTCTAGGCTAAACTCAAGGGCAAAATGGTCATATTATCAAGGCCTAGACGGGTCGGCTAGACCTAGACGCCACGTACAGTTTGAGCGGGATCTTTTATCCATGGGAAATTATGAATTTAAAATTTAAAATGTAAATTACCATTTTACCCCTGAACTACCACCCTTCTGGGCCTAATTCAGGGGTAAAATCGTAATTAACCACCTGAGTGTTTTACAACTTAGCATGGTTAATTACCATTTTGCCCCTGAATTAGGCCTAAACGGGTGGCAACTCAGGGGTAAAATGGTAATTCGCCGTGTATCCCATACGACCCGTCTAGGCCTAGACGACCCATCTACGAGTCGTATATGGCAGCCTAGACGATCAGACACAGACGACACCAAAAAAACACACTCAAACACACACACACATACGTATTCTACCGTATTTGGACCGTATTTTGCGAAATCAAGCATCTTTGGTACGTATTCACCTATACTTCAATAAACTTTAATATATTATGCATTTAGAACGTAGGTTGTGTGTGAATTTGATAATTTTGGGGTTTAAGGGTTGTGATGTTGAAGTATTTTGGTTTTTTGTTGAACAAGACGGGGAGTCTAGCCCTAGACGACCCCAATAGACGACCTGCTAATTTTTTATTTAACTTATATAATTTATTGTTTTATTTGTGTTAAATTGCTAATACAATCGCAGATTAGTTATGGACGAGATTGGAGATTCGATACACGGGGACCCACATCCGCATGGTCCGCGACGGGCCCCGCTAGCGCCGGTGGATCCGCTCCATGGCCACCCTTATCTGGAGTTCCCGCCCGACACCGAGGCTGCCCGTTTTTATGGGAGGC
Organism: Scalesia atractyloides; assembly: GCA_947069175.1. Classification (NCBI taxonomy): domain Eukaryota; kingdom Viridiplantae; phylum Streptophyta; class Magnoliopsida; order Asterales; family Asteraceae; genus Scalesia; species Scalesia atractyloides. Next base: position 70,131,966 of record CAMTDV010000116.1, read on the forward strand.
TACGCCGGATGCACGTCGGATCGCACTCGACGGTCGACTGGGATGCGATCGAGGCGATTGGTGAAACGCCGAGACTGCGTTTTTTCATTCCCGTTGATTCCCCGTGGCACCGTCTGTTTGACTTGGTCGTCACGCCGAGTTATAGGGAGCTGCTCATCGAGTTCCTGTCGACCTTCACGTTCCACCCTCCACGGGTCGACCAACCGCCTCCCCAGCCACAGGGTCCTCCCCCTCCGCCTGAGGTTTCATTTAGGCTTGCCGGTGTGTGGCGTTCGATGACGCTTGCTGAGTTTGCCGTTCATAGCGGCATATATCTGCAGGAGGAGATTGCTATGGATGTTTATACGGAGGGGCTAGTGGTGGTGGATAGACCCATTCTTTTGGGATTTTGGGATGTGGTCGCAGGCCCTGACACTTGGGAGCATGTCAGGGCGAATGGGAGGATTTCTCACGCTGCCGACCCGCTGTACAGGTACATACGTTTATTACGGTAATTGTTTGATTATTGTTGGTATAAATTAATTTCCGTATTTCGCTAATATAATGTGCAGGTATCTACATCGGATGCTCGCTACGTCTATTACCGCTCGCGGACAAAGCCGTGAGTGGTGTACGAGCACCGATTTGTTTTTTTTTTACTATTGCCTTTTGTACAGGAGGCGGTGCGCACTTACGCACGGTCTCGCCCAGTACTTCGCCTCCGCTCATCACCGGCAGGAGCACGACTTTTTGTACGGCGGGGCGTACGTCACCGTGATTGCCCGGTCGTTGGGTCTTGTGCCGGAGACGGACCCGCACTTGCAGCCGACCATACCGTCCACGCGGATGGGTTTTCTGACCTTGTGGGGGATGAGGCTGGTGAAGAGGTTCGGCGTGCTAGGCGAGCGGTTTAAAACCCGCGAAGATGAGCCATGGATTCCGGAGCCACTGCCAGATCAATTCGATCCAGTCTATTCGCCGGCAGATGAGGCAGCGTAGTCCAGGACCCTCTGGTTGATTTTGACGGACCGGCACCGCCACTGCCACCACCACCTCACGGGGCGCCTCAGTTTCCGCAACACGTCCTTCCAGGTCATGCCGCGGGGGTGCAACATACCTGCGCTTAGGAGCCGACGTCGACAGGCTTATGGATTTTATTGGCTGGCTGGTTCGGAAGGCACATGATAGATCCCGAGTTCGACTCCAATCTGTTTCACCTTACGAATGACACCACTTCTCTGTGTGTTTTATATTGGTTTTCATATTTTTCATCTTTTGTTAATTATTTCATTAAAGAACAATCCGTTTTTAGGGTTTTAGGTTTTCTTTTTCACCTTTTGTTGTTGATTTGATTATAAAATAATCAGATCTGAAGATGTGAGCAATGGAATTTATAATTCCCCTTTTGTTTTTTCCAATTTTAGATGCTGTAGCATAAAAATTCATGTTATCAATTGATTGGTTGCTATTAAAAATGTGAAATGTTTGAGATATGAGTTGATAAACATGCGTGAATCAGCGTGTTATGAAAGGGCTTTTCAATGCTAAGAAAGTGAAGTTAAAAAGTTATCCTTTTTTTTTTGTATTAAGTTTTCCTATTTCTGTAAAAAAGTCTTGAGTTTTCTTTGGGATAAATTGCATATGGTTTCCGGGTACATCAACTCCGTTTTATGTGCTCATCAGTGGTTAGAAAATTGCTCCATTTGAAGGGTAAATAACTATTTAATGTGAATTTAGGGTTCATGTAGGTACAGTTTTCTAACTCTGCTGATATTTGAGAGTTTATGTGTGATTCTATCATCTTTCTTTATCTCTTCGAATTTAGTGTTAAAAAATCACGTTCTTGCTTACTTAGTTTCTTAATTCTATCCAAATAAAAAAATGCTGTTGGTTTTAATATCAACAAAATTTGCCAAAAATATTACCCTATATGTTAATTTTATAGTGAAATGAATATTGGATCACTACCTACGTGGCAGGGATATTGGTTTCTTGGAGTTTGATATTGTGGATATTGCTATACAGGGATTTACAGGTTTGATGCATTGTGCTGTATTAAGATTGATTGGATAGCATGTTTTCAATTTCAAGGAATGTCTTTGGATAGACATGCTCTTATATTACAGTTATGACATGTTAAGAACAAAAGGGATAGTGGGCGAGGATTAAAGTTCAACAAAGTTAATTATGAGAAAGAGTGATGCCAACCGATTAGTCCTTTTGGTCAGGTAAATTTATGTAAAGGTTTCTTTTAAGAAGTCTAAAATTCTACCTTGAAAACTTCATATCCCGTTACTTTTTAAAACCAGCTTTTGTGCATGAATGATGCATGATCCGGTTTCTAATTTTCTTTTTGCTATATAAATGTTATGATGTTTCATAATTGATTATGTCACAATGAAGTTAGAATTATAGGCTTTTACTTTTACATTTGCCAAGTACGAGTTTAAACATTGTTATGCATTTACAGGTAAAGAGTTTAAGGCTTCCAACAAGGTTCGGGAAGCATAGAGGATTCACTTTTTTCAAGCATGTAACCAAACAAGAGACGAAAAACGTCCTTCAAGCTCTATCAAACACTCATGGTATGCTTTTCGTGAATATATATAATTAATTAAAGTTACCGATTTCTCTTCTATTATAATTGAAAAAAAATTAAACATTACTATATGTTACTAAATGGACGAGAGGTGCTAAGAAAGTGGCTTGAGGGAAAGGTTGAGGTGATTGTTGTGTTCACCAATTCAAGTTATATGTTCAGTCAGATTTTGAAACGGGTTTAACAAAACCAGTTTTGTACCCGCCACGAGGTTCCTGGGTCGACCACCCAAAAGTGATGGCCGTAGCCAGAAATTCTGGATGGCTTAGAGAAACATTAAATGGTGTTTGTCGGTGGACACCTTAATCCTTAATAAAAGTAAAAAATATATATAATGTTTTATACTTCTATGCATTTTAACTGTAATTTTCACTTGACAGTAATTTATGTACTTTATGTACTGACACTTTATTTGTATTTATGTTATTTATACACTATGTGATAATGTAGATTAAATTTTCTGACCCGCGAAGCTCTCGGGTGATAGCTTAGTAATATGTGAAAGCATTCTTAGGACTAACAATTGATGCATTATAACACACCAACGGTAACAAATGGTATAAGTCAAACATAACGTAGTTAGAATTAAATCGTACTAGAATGGGTTGATGATGCGGGTCATATTGGGCTTGGATAGGTTCAACGTATTGGCCTTATCCAAACCGCAATCTATTTTCGTTATAATGGAAGTTCAACTATTTGATGAGGGGTATATACGTTTCGTTCATTAGTGTCATATATGTAGATTTCGTACAGAAATTTTTGGGTATATACGTTTTCGACCCTCTGATTCTATAGAAATTTTTGGGTATATATGTTTTCGACCCCCCTCAGTCGAAAACTCAAGCTTCGCCACTATCCGCAGCTCTAATAATTAAGCACACAATTATTTATCTCTATTTGTTTCGTATCAATTGCATTAATTATTAATTAATTTTTAAAAAAAATCCTTTATAATGCAAATTTTTTAAAATACAACATCCTTTGTAATGCAATGCATATATATATTATTATAAAGGATGATGAATAGTAACTTTGTTTTATAATAATATATAGCTTTTACTATTTTTTATTTAATATATTATAAAATAGTTTATTATTTTATTTACTTTTAATTACCTATTTTTTATATTTTTCCGTTTCAAAATCATATATTTCCTTTACCATTTTTTTAATAATTTTTTCTTCTTTTAAAACATATATTAATGTATCAATTAGATTAATTTGATATCTCTTTAATAATTTACGTTTATAACTTTTTTTCTTTAAACTTAATTACATAGTTGTGCTTAATTTTTTACCTAATATTCTGTTATAAGTTTTATTAAAAACGAAGGTGTACTCATAATAAAGTATTTATTTGGTATCATTAACGGGACGATGATAAACTAAACCCGTTCTAATGGTTTGGCTTTTTAAACAACATGCTTTATTTTTAAATCACCTTTGTTTTACATTATCATTTGCACGATTTCGTCGCAACACGCGACGTAAAAAAACTATTATATATACATTATTGATAAAGGACGATGAATGGTGACTTTGTTTTTATAATAATATATAGCTTTTTACTATCTTTTTATTTAATATATTATAAAATAGTTTATTGTTATATTTAATTTTAGTAACATATTTTAATTTTTTTCCCTTTTCAAATTCATATATTTCCTTTTATCATTTTTTTTAATAATTCTTTTTTTTTAAAACATATATTAATGTATCGATTAATTTGATATTTTTTACGAAGGACGATAAATAGTAACTTTATTTTTATAATAATATATAGTTTTTTATTATTTTTTATTTAATATATTATAATAGTTTGTTATTATATTTACTTTTAGTAACATAATTTTATCTTATTTTTCCTTTTTTAAAATCATATAATATTTCCTTTACCATTGTTAATATTTTTTTTTCTTTTTTTAGAACATAAATTAATTTATGAATAATTTGATACTTTTTTAACAATTTATGTATATAACTTTTTTCTAAACACTTAAGTACGTAGTTGTGCTTAATTTTTCCCTCGGCATAGTTTTGTTAAAAACGAAGTTAAATAAAATATTTATTTGGTATCATAAAACGGTACGACGATAAACTAAACTGTTATAATGGTTTGGCTTTTAAATAACACGTTTTATTTTTCAAATCACGTTTGTTTTACATAATTATTTGCTCAGCTTCGTCGCATGCAACGTGCGACGTAAAAAACTAGTTATTAATAATAAAACAAATAATAGTAATATAATGAAACAATATAAAAAACGTTGCATTAATCTATTTCATTTCAATAGTTGATGTATATGTTATTAGTTATGATTTGTGAACTACTATGAAGTTATATAAAATTTTTATAGCACCGTAGTAAAACTTTGCTATTTATAAATCAAAATTAACGTGTACAACTCATCTTTATTTTTTAAAAAATATATAATATTTTCTATAGCAAATCTAATTTGAACTAATAGAAAAAAATCGCTTTAGAAGCTAATGAAAATCGGTTTTGATAATCACGTGCTAAAAAGTTATGATTAAGTTTGAATGCTTGAATGATGGTAAACCGACAACCATAACATGATCAAAGTTAAATTATTTTTTATAAAAGGAAAGTAAGTCTCCATCCCAAGATTTGAATCTGGGTTACTCCACAAAAGAAAATCTCTAAGACTGGTTAGAGGGTGTGTAGTGTATACTCATATAAATAAGATTGATTTTGATCATGATAAATAGAGGGTTAAGGGGCAGCATCTGAAACTTAAACGGTATTCATGGTAGCTATTAATCAACGGTTACCCATTGTCTTAGGCTAAGGGTATAGGATGGGTCATGGATTGCCAGCTAGGATGTTGGATGATGTGCTACAACATCACCCTTAGAAAATCGTCATGGTTGGTATGAATAAAACTATGGCAACCATGCATGACGTGATGTCGACTGGGTGTAATTTTTAATATATTTTAAATACTTTTACTCATTTATCAAGTTTTAAATTTATAAAACACGATATAACACTATCACTCTCCTCAACACACTAGGGCATGTGCACCCATAGTTGACGAGTATAGTGATTGTAAGATATTGTCCAAGAACACAAGAGCTTTAAATACCATAATATCGTCAACTTTTAATCTAACCAAATTTTGGGAAATTATTTTTTTAGTAATTAGAGAAAGAAACTAAAATAATAAAAGAAACAAATAGACAAGATTGAATTGCTTGGTTTCGACTTATCTTTTGCGTATCTTTTGATGATTTCCGTACTTTGGGTTTTTTAAGAGATTATCTTAGTTATAGTGACATGTTCCTCTTTTGGAGGCAACGCTACCCTCGGCCATATTAGTCTGAGTCAGCAGGGATACAATCCCGTAAGGCCGGAATATTGAAATATAAGTAAATTAGTTATTAATGCAAAATGTGGCATGTCTCTCTTTTAAAGGCAACGCTACCCTCAATCATATTGATTTGAGTCAGCAATGATACAGTCCCGCAAGGCCGGTTTAAAGTTTTAACAGTAGTTTATTTATAAGGGATTCAAGTCGTTCTTAATTTCCCCCGATTTAATGCTATCTGCCTCAAAGGACGTCGTAATAAGCTTGATTCAAGTCCTCGCAGGATCTATACACTGGACGAGACAAAAACTTTACCCAAACCACCCTTCTAGCCCCTTTTCAGTCAGTTAACGTGCTTTTATATAGACCGTAAAGACATTAATGAGTAAATCAACAAAACATGAAGAAATGATAGAATAAAGTTCACTCTCAATATAAAAAACTAGTTATCAAAGTCATTAATAAATACACAATTAAAAAGTTAACCAAATCTTGGAAATCAAAAGTAATACATAAAAGACTTGTCTTCACTAAGTGATGTAAAAGATTAGCCAAACATGGCCTTTGTTTGACAAAAACTCTTACGATCAATCTTGGATCCCGAGACTACTACACACTCTAAAGATGGATGATGGAGAAATGTGATGGATGATGGTGGTATTGTGGTGGTGGGATGGTGGCAGGTGTGAGAGAATTGGTTTGCCAAGGGATGGATTGCAATGAACTAAGCACCCTTATTTATAGCCGGAAACAGATTGTTCACACGGCCCCGTGTCTCCTTCTTCTTTGTCTTCATTTAATGAGCTGTGTCAGTCCGTATGCTCACATGGGCCCGTGGCCTTGTACATGCTGTACTATTGGAGATTTTGCATATCTAGGAGTTGACCACGGCCCGTGTCCATTGGACACAGCCCCGTGTCTCTTGTCTGCTTCTATTTGTCTTTTCTTTCGTGGAATCTGGAGTGGGGCACAACCCTGTGCTTGTCTTCTGATTTGTTGTTTTTGGTCTTGGGATGAAGTTTGGAGGGTCATATGATGTATCAACTTCTCTTCTTTTGTATTTATGTTGGTTTTTGCCATTAATTTGTTCATTTTGTACATTTAAAATTTTTTAATTCTGAAAATCAAAAGTACACAAAGAAATACACTTTTTCCAACATTAATACATAAAATGATTGATTTTATACCTTATTTGGTTTAATTAATATGTTGTATTTGGTGCATATCAATGCACCTCTATTTCCTTAATTAGTTAAATATATTTTACACAATATAATTTTAAAAAAATGGGGATGATGGTTTTGGTCAAGTCCACACCATATAGGATGGTGGATGAACATATGATGATATGGCGCTAACATAGAGGGTACTGGTGGTCTTTAGGGTAATGACCACACCCTATAGACTTATGGTCTAGTAGCATTTTTACAAGATTAATTAATTTTTCCTCTATTATTAATTAGTAAGTATGGTCCTCATATTCTACTATTCATTTTTTCTTTTATGTTGATTGGTTTAGATGGAAAGGTTTGAACTAGGGCTGTAACGAACCAAACGTTCAACGAATAGTTCGTGAACTGTTCGGCGGGAAGTTTGTTTATGTTCGTTCGATTAGCTTAACGAACGAATACGAACAAAAAATTCCGTTCGTTTAGCTTAGCGAACAAACATGAACACAAGCCTCGTTCATTTAACTGCATTCGTGAACGTTTGATAATATGTATGGTTACGTTCATTCATGTTCATTCGTGTTCGTTTGATTATAATAAAATAATAAATAATAAACCACTTATCTAAATATATTGAAAACTTGAAACCCTATTTTTCTAAGTTAGCTAAAATTTGGGTATTCTAAGACATTTTTGGGGATAATTATATCTAAGTTAATTAAACTTGATTTATTGTTTGTGGTGTAGTAGACTTTTTGTGTTTTAATTTATCATTTGATGGTTGTATTTAACTACTTATATCCAATATTTGAGGATAACAATGTTTTTATTTTTTATTTTCTAGTTAAATGTTTGTTTGCGTTCATTTGTGTTTGAGAACAGTGTTCACGAACTGTTAGCGAACAACTAAATTTTTTTAACGAACGAACACGGACATAAACTTATGTTTGGTATGTGTCCGTGGATAGTTTACGAACATATTAATTTCCTTAACGAAGGAATACGAACATGGCCTTATTCGTGTTCGTTTACAACCCTAACTTGACCACTGTATGGAGGGCAATACACAAAGCAGAGCATTGTAAAAGTATTAACTATAAAACAATAATTTTATTAAAATATTAACTATAAAACAATAATTTTATTATTCTTTGTTTATATTTTCATTTTCATCTTTTATATTATCTATAATATACGGTTTTAAACATTTACTCTTTTTACAAATATAGCTTTTCTATTATAACTAGCTTTCGTTAGCTTTTTCTAAAAAGTAAATACGCAATTGCGTTTAATTTTTTCACATATCATTCCGATATTAATTTTGTTTAAAACGCAATTGTAATTCAAAATAAAGTATTCTTTTAGTATTATAAGGTATACCGAGTATAGTATCGTACTAAACCGATAATGACCGAAAATATATTGGTATATTTGCATTAACCTTGTAGTTTACCTAAATTGCGTATATGATCACGGACCCGCCACAATGTACGGGTCGTTAATACTAATTGATATGAAATTCTCAAGGGTGGTTAATTCATTTTTTTTTCTTCAATGTATCCATGTATACAGTTTGTCTTGTTGCATTTTGTGGTTAAAGTGAACTTGAATTTTAATTTAAAGTTGGTTTTTGAAAAATTCATCTAGGTGTCAGATGGTCGATCAACGGCTCGACAGTACCATCAACCATGTATCATGTTTGTCAGCCAGATGCAAGGATGGTACAATGCCTTGGGACGGTCAATTGTTTTTTTTAGAAAAACAAGGCGTTCAAATAATGCGTCACATTTGAATGCTTAGCCAGCTATTCTCGCAATTTATATAAGATTAGAACTAACTACCACATCTCTCTCTTTTTTTATTTTTTGGTACATGGCATCGCTTCGTGCAAATCTTTTTGGACTCCTTTTAGTTAACGGTGTTAGGAGATTGATCATGACATATAAGTGATTTTGATTTATATTTATTTCACTTGTTGAGATTCTCATTATCATAAAAAGATGATTTTAAATATCTATTATAGGTGTGTATACATAATATAAATTGATTATTTGTTTTAAAATTTAAGATTTAGAGAATGTATACACAATATAAGAGAATTCATATCCTTTTCTTATCTTCATTCTTATAATTATACTAAAAATCACTACTTTTTCTCTCTTTTCAATTAAATAATACTTTTTTTTCTAACATTATCATTACATTTTCTTTCCCCTCAACTCACAACCACTTTTAAAATATATTAAAAAATCATAGGGATGACAGTGCCCCCTCAAATTTACAGATGGACAATAAGATTTTCTCTTTCCTCCACTCAGACCCTGATAACCATTTTTCATAATATACAAAACTCTCTTACATAAAAATAGGGGAACGAATGTGAATGCCCTAATGATTGTTGGTTTTAAGGATGAAAGGGGTGCACCCCTCATGAAGTGGTGAGAAATTTTCTTTAACCCAATTATATATTGCCATGTCATTTCTCTTTTCTAACTCCATTTTGCCCAAAAATATAAAGGGTGCACCCCTCATGAGATGGAGGAAAACTATTTTTTTCCTTTTTTATAAAGTATTATTAATAAATGAAACATAATTTTAACAAAATAAAAGTACATTAAATTAAAAAATTAACTAAAATTACTAAAAAAACATTACATTTTACATTAACTAAAAAACAAAAAAAAAACTAAACCTACTAAAAAAATAAAAAAAATTAACCCTACTAAAAAAATAAAAAAAACATAAAATATTTAGAAACTACATGCCAATTATATTTTCTGGCGATCTTCCGTTTTCGTGCTAGTGTGATATCTAACATCTCCGATGGAACATTGTCGTGCGGCCTATTAAACGTCTCGAGATCCTTATCAAACCTAATTGATCTCAACGTCTCTCGATGTTTATCCACCAACTCCATCAATTTTTCCTCTCGTTTCTTTTTAATGTCCACCAATTCTTGTTTCATATATTTGCATTCTTGGAGCTTGTCGGACATACCAATCGACCTTTCGCTCAATGTTGCGGGTGCTTTATCTTTCTTTTTTTGCCTTCTTGGAGAGGTGTCAACATTTATGTCATGAATATCACTAGTGAATTCGGTATTCGGTGTACCCGCTTGGTAGTTACCCGAAGCCGATGACTTTCTTTTTTGCCCCGAACCACCACTCTCCTTCTCTTCACCCAACAACGGAATCGGGGACCATTTCTGATGCTTTCTAACCACCTCCCACGCCTCAATTTGAGGAAAGCCACCCGAATGTTTTTTTGTAGTCTTTTTAACACTTGTGTCATAATATGAGAATCGTTACTCCCGCTAGGACATAAACGATCCTATCATAAAAATATAAATTATATTAAGATTAAAAATAACAACATATATATGTAAAATATAAAAATATAAATTATACCACTTGATGCCAAAATCCGTTGAATAAGTTCAACTTCCCTTGCATAGCTTTCCACTTTGGACGGACTTGATGGACGCTCCGTGTGCTTCCTACAATGGTTGCGTTGTAATGTGCGAGAACTTTTTTCCAAAAACCATCTGATCTTTGGGCATTTCCTTTTTCTTGTTTAAAGTATAATGCGCGTACGCCAACGCTAACGCCTCTTCTTGTTTCTTCGTCCATCTTTGCGGATCCACCTTACCTCCTTTCCTTTTGGTTCATCTTCGGCTACTTCTTCGACTTCAACTTCTTCCTCTACTTCATTTTCGTCTTCGTCTAAGTCTTGAGTCTCGACTACATATTCTTCATCTTCCTCACTATCGTATATTGTAAGTATGTCTTCAACATTTTCTCTAGGAGATTGAGTCGGTGGACTAAATCTGGAGCAAAAGGTTCAAAAGCGTTTTGGGCTTCCATAGGATAATCGTACACCCCCGGTGCAACGATCGTGGGACCTTGTGGTAAAGAAAAAAATTGTGATGGATAGTTGGATTGTGGTTGGGTGTTGTAAAAACCCGGTTGTTGAAAAAATTGTGGTGGATAGTTAGGTTGTTACACACTCGATCCGCCTCGTCTACTTTGCGAGCTGCGTCCCCTCGCCTTCGAACCGGAACCCGAAACTTTTTTCTTGCCGTTGTTCTTTTTTTGTCTATTCATAGTATTCTTTGATTAATTGAATGGGTTGTGTGAATGAAGTGAAAAATGGAATGTAAAAACATGGTTTTATGAAGGTATTTAATTGAATTTTTTAAATTAACAGCATTATAGCCGTTTAATCTCCTCCAACGGCTACTTTTTGTTCAACTGTCCCATCTCCACATGCGGTGAATGTCCACCGAAATCAACCCCCCCCCCCCACGTGGTGAACTTCGTTGGCGGCAGTGTGCCCCGCGACAAACCCACACCCCGCATCACTCCCTGCGAACGCCCGGGACACCCTAAGGCTTAAGGTTTAGAGAATAAAAGCTTAATAATATATGGCATTGTGCCTAAACATGAGTACAAATTTAAATGATCCCATTGTAACTTTGTTGGTTAGGAAGGCTGGGCACCCATGCTGACTGCCTTTGCCCAGATTCCAGAAAGAAAAGTATACACTTTTAAGCCCAAATTGAGGGTCTTATTGTTTAGTTCGATGTGTTCGAGGGGACCATCTGGTCAGCTCTAATCTAGGCTATTCCTTTTACCCCTCCCTTTCTATAATTGATTTTGTTAATTTTGTTTTGATAACTATTCTATAATGTAATTTTATTTTTATGTTTTAACCTTATTTAGATTATTTTGTTTTTATTGCATTTGATTTTATCTGTGTCAGTAGTTTAACTAAATTTAATATATATTATTGAGATAACTTTGTTTTGTCTATGTAAAATATTTATTTGCCATTGCTCGTCAAATTGGGAACTATGTAGAAATTAAAAAAGAAATGTGTTATCTTTTAAGTTGAGAAAAGCCCTCAAAGTTGGAATTAGGAAGAAATTCATCACATGGATGCTCGCAATGTTAGCTTTTGACCAGGATGTACTAAAAAGTCAAAATGTAATTACTGCCACATATTCCCCCCAAAAATACTACAAGCTTCCATAAGTATTAAGTGCCAGTTAAATCATATCTATGAGCATTGCCACAAATCGACGTTGAGCTGCTTCAAAAGTGCACGCGTAAGATCTTTTGTAACCCTTTGTGAACAATTCGACTGACAAGATCAATCTAGAGTAAGTAGCTTAATATTGGAAACATAACCCTCAGGAAATGATAAATAGTTACGTTTGGAAATTGTATATTCTTAATTGAGTGCATTTTGACAATATAAGATAATAGAGCATGGCATATGTGTGTTTAGCACTTTTGTTATTAACTTCCTGTTGCACTCAGGTTCTTTGTGATGGGTAGATTTCCATCATAAGTGCATCTTGGGATATCTGGATTCCTGACAACACGTGGTCCTATTGGCAACTTGTTTGCCTTTGGGCGAATATCCTGCACCATATGATTTGTTCTAGTTTCCGATATAGCGACAGGTTCAGTTAAAGATGAAACGTGAGTCAAGTACCTGATCAAATATAGCAGTTGGAATTGCAAGTGTGGCAACAGCATTTGGAGCATCAACTATTCCAGAAATCCTTCCTTCGCAAGGACAACATGACAATAAAAGATACACCTAATAATCATCATCAATAAAAAAGAAAAGAAAAATCATTAATTAACACACCACAGTTGATAAAACATTTATAACAAATGTCTCCAACCTGTTCCTTGGAGTATCCAAATTTCGACAGGTAGTCAATCGCGTTTAGGACGGCTCGCTTGTAAGCAACACTGGCATCAAGGTAATGCTGTCTTCCACTCTCATCAACACTGATTCCCTCAAATACTAACCATTCTGAGAATCTGGGCTCTACTGGCCCGATCTCGAATATAGGATTAACATGAAGAGGAGTAGGCCCCATTGGAGTAAGATATTCTTTCATCCCTCCTCGGATTATCTCACACCTAATAACCAATTTTGAAACAAAATCAGTTCACTTCAACTCAACATACACAAAAAATGTCAAACAAATTGTACTTGAGCTCAAGGAAGCCACTCATCTCAATGGCCCCACAAAAAGAAACTTCACCATCTCCTTGTGAGAAATGCATGTCTCCTGTACTAAAGTTAGCCCCTTCCACAAACACTGGAAGGTATATTTTTGAACTCTACTTAGGTTCTTGATGTCACAATTCCCTCCATTCTCCCGTCCCGGAATCGTTCTTGCAGCCTCGGTAGCTATCTTTTCCCATTCGCGACTTCCTTCCTCAATCTAAAAACATTAAGGTAGCTATGTCGGGTCAAAATGTGTTTCGTCTATAAAGGGTCTTTTGATTTCTAAACGAACTAGTCAGGTTGGGTTGACGCGCCAACACTTTTACCTTGCCGAGCAGACAACCTTTTGTTGAAGGCAGGTTTGCCAATGGTCTTGAATGCAAAACTTCACATAACTTCAATGACTTTAAGCCATTTTCTTCAAGCTCTCTCTCCCTTTCATTCCATATCTTAAGGAGCTCCATTGAAGGTGCTGTTCCGATTATCCCCGGGTGTGTTAAACCCGGAAATCTTACACCTGGTTTATACCCACTCCAATATTACACACTTGCTTCTAACTTATATTACTTGAGCAATTAGTGAAAAACAGTTATATGTTTATTTATTTACCTGGAATATGAGGAGAGTAAGCATATATTCCTTCAAAATACCAAATTGCTTTTGTGGCACAAGGGAAATGATCAGTAAGGAAACCACCACCATTTTCTCTATCAAAGATAGCAGTAAAACCCCATTGATCACCAGGAAGAGGACCCAAATTGCATATTTCAACTGCGAGAAGATCGCCTGGTTTAGCCGGCCCATCCTCATCAACAACTCTAATTGGCTCACTCAGATAATGCACCTAAAACTCATTTCATCAGACAAAAAACAACATATACTATACCATATCACTTTAATTATACACTTAGTTACATATATATATTATGATTCATATAGTTTAATACTTTCATACAGTTGACTTATCATCTAAGCCCACCTTCATATTAACAGATTCTTTAAACTGTTAAACTTACAGTTGATAGGTCTAAATATTTAACATCACTAGCAGAATTATCATCTTTAATAGCACCTCCAGTCCAGTCCACCATTTCTATCCTGAACACTTGACCGGTTTTAACGGTTGCAACCGGTGGTATCTCGGGATGCCACCGGTTGTGTAGGGGCCGCTTTTGTTCCCATGGCTTCTTCTTAGGGTCTATTGGTACTACTAGTTTTGGTGTTGAAGGAGCCATAGACAAACTGATAATGTGTAAGATAGATACAGGGAAATGTGTGTATGAATGTTTTAGAATATAACCAAAGTATCTATAGCCTTGACTAGTTGACTTCATTGCATTTAGATTCTCATCATTCGGCTGAATTGTATAAGTTAGATTCTTTTAACTTAGGCCTAATTTTGTTATTTGGGGTCTTGTCACTTGGGCCTAACTAAAAAAGTTAGATTATCTAATATAGTTAAGTGTTTATTTTTTCAACCAACCTGGCCCGACCCGTTTTGATGTATTATCCAACCCGTTTGACCCGCATGTTATCTAATAGATTAAATAATGAATAGTTCCTTCTATGATGCATAATAAAGTAGTACACTGTACACATAGAATAGACTCACAACAGATTGGTCAGAGAATTTGATGTCTTCAGCAGTGTATTCTTTAGTGATACCACCGCCAGAAAAATCAACCATCTCAACCCGAAAAACCTCCCCGACACGAACCTCAGCAATGGGTGGTATATCGGGGTGTCACCGGTTATGGAGCGGAAGCTCCTGTTCCCTTGGTTTCTTGGTTACATCTATTGGCACCACCAGTGTTGGACCATGTTGAGCCATTTTGTGATAAAGGTTTTAGTCTGGTTTCCAATGTTATTTTTTTTACTAAACTTATTTAAGAGAAAGATATGCATATATTTATTTGTCTTCATTTTCAATGGGTGAACCTTTGTCTGCCATTAATTCTCAAGTCACAACCAGTCCATTCATTGTATAGTGAAAAAAAGACAATAAATATGGATGGAGACGGACCATCTGACCATGTAGTATATATCAAAGTGGTCTCAATTGTACATTTGTACGTATTAGGCTGATGCCCATCTTTCGCTTTTATTGGCATGTATGCTTTACTTATTTACTTTTCGTTTAGTACGGAAATGTTACCATGATTTACAATTGAATCGCTCAAATTGCGAATTAAACAAAACTAGTCTTTTGTAACAAAGGAATTGATAATTAATTATTTAAGTATCCATAAAGGACAGAAATTGACTTATTAGCTCAATCACACTTAAAATTCTCACAAAGTGTACATGGCTTTATACTCTATTGGCATCTTGGAGGTGTACTAAAATTTTGAGACCAATAGATCTTTGATTCGATTCCCCACAACGGGTTTTTTTTCCCATATTTATTGGGTTCCTTTCTAAATTGGTGTATAGACGATTATATCTAGTGAAGATGGATATGATCTGGTGATTCCGCGATAACACAATGATACTTTAGTGGTCCGTCATGATCCAAATTTACGGTTAAAAAAAATAAGTCTCACGAAGTACAAAAAATTACGTTAGTGCCCTTTGAGAAACGTGTGTATGTTGATATAACCAGTGAGAGAAGGACATGTATGTACGACTGTTTCCTGATGGTAAATCTCATCTCATTAAAGCAAACTACCGAAATGGGTGGAAACCTACACCGAGGTAGGGTTGGAAATTAAGTGGGATCCACAAAACGGAATCTCCAGGATATTTGCTAGATCTTTTTCTATTTTCGAAAATTATATATATAAATATATAATTATATTTATGGTATACACTGACCTATATAACACGATTAAAAGATGGCATATTTCTTTGCAGCCATGTCTTTTGCTACAACGCCTTTATAAATAAAAAGTTGTTTAAAAAAAGTGAGGTTCTATGTGAGTTGGGCTCTACATGATATGGGCTACTCTTCTACACTATGCATGGTTCTTGTGTTGCATTGGTTATGTTGACATTTTGTCCTACAGTGACTAATATAGAGTTCGGTGAATGTATAGGAGTGCTTAGCATGTGAAGCGTACGTGTGTAAATTACGCATGTTATAAAACTTAAACTCTAATCACGCATGATCAAAAATCACATAATCACGCATACCATCACATATATCACGCATGAACAAATGCCTATATACCCTAATCACGCACGTTAAAGAATGACACGCGGCACAATCACCTACTCGTGTACGCTTCACACGATAACCACTCTTGAATTTTACACTTTCACATATATGTAGTAGGTTTAATAATATTTGAGTCTTATCATAGCCGATTCTCTTGGTTAAATTGGTGAACTAATTCCGTTTTACATGCGAGGAAAGGGGAAAGGGAAGAGTTGGAAAGCAGTGATGAGGTAAAGGACGCCAGTGGGGATGGTGATAGTCGTTGCTCGTAATGAGGGAACTCGAAGAGTAACTGAACATGCAGGGAACGGAGTAGAAAAGGTGATAGATCGTTGTTGATGGCGTACGACAACTACCAATTAAGATCAAGACCTCATTTAGCGTTAGACGTGGTGGGGTATGGTGGTGATTCGGGTTGCATGAAGGACTGCAATGGTAGCGGTTTGCAATTGTCAATGAAGAAGAGAGTGGGTGATTTCCAATTGTGATCTATCGACCAATCTACCAACAAGAAGAACATCCGCATTGGAGGTGTACTCGTTGGTCGCTTAAACAAAAAGTAAAGCCAACTAGTGTCAAGGATCAAACGTGTTACGCTAGAGTGAACAATAAGTACTAATAGTGTAATTTCATAAAAGTTTGGACCAAAATGATAATACCACATAGACCATCCATATAATTAGTGGTATTAGTTATGAATACCACCTAATAAACGATACTCTATCAAAGTCCGAGTCAAGTCCTAGTCTTGGGTCTTTTGTAAATGGGAGACGTGATTTTAAATCACAATAATTTTATATAAACCAAGGATCAGATTGTATTGATGGATTCTATGATTTAGAGTTACATCCGAGTCATATTTATAGAGGATGAAATTACAATTATACATACTATCCTATACTATGATCTTGGTCTAATAATTTTCACTTTCATTAAATCTTAATCAGAGTTTTTTAGAACATGGCTAAATCTGCATATATATCGTTTTATTGCACATGGGTTACACAACTAGTTAGAATTTGGAGTTATGTGTATTAATGATCATTCGAGAACGTTAATAACATGGTTTTAAATCACCATCTTCATCCTTTTCACACTACATTTTACTTCTTTAGTTATGAGAAAACTGAGTAAAATGTAATATACTTGCACACTTTAAAAATACTTATTAAGATAACATATTTGTACTTTACAAAAAATAGATGTATAGTTTTAGTTTTGTTTAACAATTATTGGTCGGCTTAGGCTACCCAACGTTGGTCGTGGGCGTATGAGCTCGTCTTTTATCATTGAGATTACCCCGAGCAACCGGGCTTTATTTCATTGGCCGTTAAAAAAATATATGTAAGAGATGTTAACTTGTAACTAGTATAGTATAAAAACATGTTATCGAGTATATCACAGAACACATAAGCATCCATGTGATTTTGTACATACATTAAATTATATACTTTTATAAGACTTTTAAAAGAAATTATAGAAAAAGGACATCTCTTTTTTAAAATTATCAAAACTAAATCATGTACTTTTATAAGACTTTTTAAAACTTATAGAAAAGGACATCTTTTTTCTAAAATTTATCAAATACATACAGAAAACCATTGGTTTTGTATATTAGTTTTAGTTTTATAAAATTATTAATGAATAGTACCTTTAGATATAATATTTTTATTAAACTAAATATTTTCAATTCTTGAAAAGTATATCGAACTAAATATTTTTTATTTTAGTTCAATTATAATCAACTTATACATTTTTTGTTCAATTATAAATAAGTTTGATTTTTTTTACTGTGACGAATCGAACCTATACCATATTAATAACATAGGTACTTGTATTCGTTTTTGTGCTTTTCTCAGTGTTCCTACAGGTTTCGTGATGAAGCAATCCAATTCCGAACGAATAACATTAGTACCTGTAAAACCGTTGCCGGTTACTACTATTCATAACCGGTATAAGTTTAGTCGAAGACGGAGTTGTATTCTCCCATGTATTCGTTTTTGTTTCTTTCGATTGATATATCAAGCGCCTGTGTTGTACCAGTTTCATAATAATTTAAACCGATACCCGCCGAAAACCTGTTGTAAAACGCGGAGAAACCCACTAGTATATGTTAAAGACAAAATGGAGGCGTGTTTTTAACATAGTAAAGTAATTTTGAGGTTTGGGTGGTTGAGAATGTGATAACAAAATAGAAACATTAGTTTTTTAAGATTGAATAATTTTGTATCAACAAAGTTTCACAAAATTAAGTGTTGGCGTAGTGCTGGCAAACCAACGAATGGACAACTATTGATCCTACACAAATCGGAATAGGGGGATTGTTTACATGGTTTTGTAAATGAATCAGGTTATATATAATGTTTTCCAGATCTTCCATGAACTTATCTTTAGTATATATATAAATAGGGTGTAAAAATTGGAGATCTTTTGAGAAATCTAAATTGCATATCTGTCTTTGTTAATTTACGATTCATGAGATATTTTAAGAGTTAGCTTCACAATCTTCAAAATGGTTAAGATATATTTGTTTTATGTTATAACTATACGCCTAAATGCTCATGGCAATATAGCCTAGTGACAGTTTAGGTATAAGATCAGGTTTAGGTGGGAGAGGTGTCTTTGGTGACATGAGGTGGGGATGGGGTCACCACGCGGGCATAACACAGTAAGTGAACAGGGTTTAGTCTTTTAAAGATACACTCAGTATTTAAAAATAAATAAAAAATATTATATATAGAATCTATGATATGAACCAGGAAATTGAAGTTAGTTATTTATTTTTTTTCCTTTCCTTTTCTTTCTCTAGCATAAATAGTTTTCTTTTGGACTTTATGGTATACTGTATATACGTAACAATCTAGAGTCTTGGACATAAATTGTTTATATGAGTTCTATAAAATTTAGACTCCTAAAGTAAACATATTTGGTGCTCTCTTTTGAAAGTCCAAGACTATGTGTACACGTTATTTGTTTTACGTAAATTATCTTTTTATAGTATAGTAAATAAATTCCTCTATAAATTTAGTGATTTTAAATAAAAAATACATAAATTATAAATTTTGATTGATAAATCTATTAAATGAATTTTCTTAATTTATCTAAATTTTAGCATTTACAAAACATAATAACATGTAAATTGTTGTTGTTAAAATTAGTCACTAATATTTATTTAAAAATAAAATAAAAATAAATACAAATACTAATTTATAGGTTACTTTCAAATAATATTTTACATTTTTCAAGTCCTCGAATAGGAGAACCCAATTTCCTTGATTTATTATATTGTCCCTTTGTTTAGTATTTTGTTGTATATGCGGTTTCGATTATTCCGAATGTTGTCTTATATTTTTAGGGTGATTTGGTCATTTGTTTTATCTCGTGTACTCGTGCGGTAATTCTCTTCGCAACAGTGAGTAATCTCTTCCTTCTTGCCCTTTTCAATTTTACAAATTTTGGGTGCCTCATGTTATACCTTTTAATTTGCTTAACATGCTATGATCAAGTGTTATTATGTGAACGTCTAATGTGTATTCTATTATTTTATATGCTATCTGATGTCAAGTCTATTGCATGCTATTGTGTCTACTGGATCCATGGCTGACTAGGTTCCCCACGGCCATGGGTTGTAGCCTAGTATCCCAACGATATTAGACTCGCTCCTCGTGGCTTGAGACTGATGCACACTATTGTCATGAGTCTTATATTTGTTTGTTTCGGGTGATTAATTGATCGTGTATTCTTGTTTGCTATACTTGGATGTATGGATATGTGGACGATGTTGTTGATATGAGACCATTTTCATACTAATCTTGACGTGCATGTTAAAAATATGTTTTTTAAAATAAATATAAAATCGTTTTCTACAAAATCAGGAAATTGCTCACCAACATATTTGTTGACCCAAAAATGTATTTTTCTAACGTCGTGCAGGTTTTCAAGGTCGATAAACAAGTGATGAGTACACGTAGCATGGGCCTTAGGAAATTAAATTGAAATTTTATGATATGTTTCTTTTTGAACAATGTATGAACAATTTTGATTATTACATGTTATGTGACAATTTAAATGGACGTACTTTAAATATCGTAGTAATGATTAGTTGTCAAGAGCTATGGGTAATCATCATGCCCGGTACCATTCCGCTGCAGGTCGGGGTGTGACACCACTTCCCATGTGGACATCTCCCCTTCCACCTTTAGGACTATTAAGACTTCCGTAGTCGCAGGTGATATGGCGCCACCCCCTGCCATAGCACCTTATAGCGCAGGCAAACACCGCCCTGGGGGCGCCATATCCTGATTTTAGGCCCTGCTCGCGAAAATTATAACAGCGTGAAGACTAACCCCACTACACATTCATGTGGTATACATATATATTGGATGGTATAACCCACTACGTATTCATGTGGTATAACCCCCTCTATTACGCAATTGTCACATATCGAATAACACCACATGATGGGGTAAAGGGGGTGACCACTACACATGGCCTAAGCCCGGGTACAATTCCCATAAGATGATTTTTCCCACATTCATAGGTCTCTCCTGAATTAGTGTATAAACATTATGGCTTAGTGCATGTAGATACGATCAGGTGATTCCGCTAGTAACACGATGATACTCCAGTAATCCGCCAGTGATACAAAGTGATACAAATTCGCCATTAAAAAAATATATACTTTAAAGTAATCTAGCATCATTTTCATCTACAAATATACTTCCAGAACTTAAATGTTATCTTTTCAGTCTTTTACTATAGGAAAAAAATAGATCTCAAGTCGGCAAGATTTGGTAAATACAGGCGAAATTTCTTTGGATTCCATGATGACCCGAAAGTGAAAGGGCACCAAAAATATTATCCAATAACTAGTTCAAAAAAAAAACATACATATAATAATAATAATAATAATAATAATAATAATAATAATAATAATAATAATAATAAAAAAAAATAATAATAATAATAGGTAAAATCCGCGAAAACACGGAGCCGCTCTCGCCCAATACTTTGGAATCCACCACTGTTTAACTCAACCCCAGTTAACCTAACTCTACACCCTCTCTCTCTTTCTTTACAAATACCCTCCTCTACTTTCCCCATCGGCTTCATTTCTCCGCCTCCAACCCCTCACATAATCTTCCCATTCACAAATATGAGTTGCAACGGCTGCAGAGTTCTCCGTAAAGGATGCAGTGAAACCTGTATTCTCCGTCCCTGTTTACAGTGGATCGATTCTCCTGAAGCTCAAGCTCACGCAACCCTTTTCGTCGCTAAGTTCTTCGGCCGAGCCGGTCTCATGTCCTTCATCTCATCCGTACCGGAAAATCAACGTCCTTGTATACCACCACACTCTACTCTAACAAACCTTCTTAATTAATTACAGTTTTACCCGGGTTTAGAAGATTTTGGCCTTGTTTTAGTTAGACACGTTATTTTTTTAGCCTAAGTTACATACCTATACCCTTAATTGTTATCTTATTGTATATATATATATACTCTCTTATATGTAAAACCTTTTTCACAGCTTAACGGGAAAATCCTAGGTTCCCAAACTAGGACCGAACCAACCTTAAATTAAATTCTTGTGTCGTTTATTTTCTGTCTGCGTTATTAATTCGCTTTCGCTTGCCGCTTTGATCTTAACATTATGTACTTTTTTTTTTTGCATATACAGCTCTATTTCAATCGCTACTGTTTGAAGCTGCCGGTCGGACTGTTAATCCGGTGAACGGTGCCGTCGGACTGCTATGGACCGGGAACTGGCACGTGTGTCAGGCGTCAGTAGACACAGTTCTTCGAGGCGGCACGTTACGGCCGATCCCGGAGCTTGTGGAAGCACTTCCGATGACGTCAAAGTTCGGTGATTCGTCGGGAAATGACGTACTCAAGGTTCAGGATCCGGTCACTCATCCGCGATCGAAGGTGTTGAAGCGCCGGCGAGACTGTGAACCACCGGTAAACGCAGTGCAACCGCAGGATCTGTTGAATCGGGGTTTGTTGAAGGAGTTGCCGGAGAAGCGTCGGAGTGGAAGTCCGTCGATGAATTCTGATGACTCATCTGTGACTAGTTGTACGCAAGAAGGAAGAGAAGTGCATCTGTTGAATTTGTTTAAATGATATTATCAATTTTGAAGCTGGGTTTTATGATTCCGGCGACTTTTGTTGATCACCGGCTCAGGATTTCCCTCCATCTTCGTATTTGGTTTTTGTAAGAAGGGGAAAATGAAAGTTTACCGGTGATTTGTTTTTCACTTTCCGTTCATGTCTTTGTGGCCGGAAAATAAGTTAATTATTTGTGCGTTATATTTTCTTAAACTTAGGATTATTAGTTTTAATCTTTAGTTTAAAGTTGAGATAAGGCCTCTCTCCAGGACGACCCCACATCAGCAAACGCGTCAGAGACCTTAGTTTCTCTCTCACCAACACTCATTTTCCCCCAATTTCATCTTCATACGGTCAATATTCTTCAAATTCGTCGTCATCGATTCATCTAATTTCCAGTTTGACTTGATCGATCCAACAGTTTTCATCATCTGTCCAGTAATTCGTTCTCAACTTGTCGTTAATTTGCTGTGAATTCGTGTTCTCCATCTGTAGATTCGCGATGGTTGTTGTTGAGGCGATTAAAGTGAACAAAACCGACGATTGTTCAGCTACGAAGACTCGAGGCTCAGCTACGAGGACCAGTGCGCGAATTCAGAAGATTAAGAGCACACAGGATGCGATTAGGAGGCGACAACGGGAAGAAGAGGCGATTACGAAGGCGGAGAAGCCGGTGAAGAAGCTCCGTCCCATCGTCCGCAGAGGGACACCGCCGACGACGACGGGCCATTCGGCGCGATGTTGGAGGCGTCGTCGGCCAAAGACGTGCCTGAGATGGCTCCCACATCGAATGGCCTAATCGTGTAACCATCAGTGTTTTCTAAATAAAGGCAACCTCAAGTGTAAGGTTAAAGTTAATTATATATATATGTTAGCGATCTTCGTGCTTAACATTTTATTTTGTTTAAATGCATTTTCAATATTATCTGAATCGTGGAAAAATATGTGTTACAGGCTTATGAAGGTTTCGTAGGCATCAAGTGGCTACTCCTTTTACATAATTATGAAGCATTTTTTTTAAACATAATTATGAAGCATTTTTTTTAAATGGTTTTAGTGGTATAATGCCCTATAATGCTCTGTTTAATGATTATCTAATTATTATTAATTTTTTTTATTTTTTTAAAATGAAAACTAATGATATTTTATTAAATAGATAAAAATTATATAAATAATAAAACACAAACAAATAATACCAGTCGTCTTCACTTTCGCCATTCTCGTCATTTTCGTCTTCCTCGTCATCAGCTTCTTCTTTACCCTCGTTTGAAATATACCGAACCGACTATACGTGTTGGAGCAAATCAACCGCTAACGCAGTATGTGCGGCTTCAGACCGCATTTCATATGCATTATTCACTCTTTTTTCCATTGTTGCTTACGGATTTTGGCAAATTGTTTTTCCTTCGTCTTCCAATATCATATTATGCATGATTATACAAGAGTAGATAGCATCTCTCATTTTTTCTTTAATCCATGCACGACAATGATTTCTCAAATAATGCCACCGTTGTTGAAGAATCCCAAATCCAAGCGTCCTTCTCGCATCTGCTTTTTGTTTAAAATAATCGAACTTGTTTTCTAACTCTCCAGCGATGCATAGAAATAAACGTTTACTCATCCGGAAACAACGCCTAAAAACGTCTGGGTTTGGGTAGGTAGGCGCTTGATCGAAGTAATCTTTCATCAATCGATCGTTGCCGAACTTCGGTCTCGTTCCATATATTCTCTTGGTAAAATTTCATGTTGAGCCCGACTACAATGCTTCATATACCGCACCGCGAGTTTGCACGCACTCGTAACCGCCTCTTGCTCAACCTCCTCATCGGTCGGCTCACCCTTATCGGCTAAAAACTCTTTGTAATAAAAATTGGCAACGAACGATGATGTCGTGGGGAAATCCATTTTTTATATAGAAAATAGTTTGTTGTTTAAGGTTGTTTTTGTAGGTTTTGGTTTATAGTTTGTACAAAATGGGGTGTAAGGGTTAGTGTGTGTGTGTATATATATATACATAGGAGAAGGATTCGTTAGGAACCACCCTTTATTGCGAGAACCGCGAGAAACAATGTGAACAAAACCAAAAATAACAAAAAAAAATATAGAAAACATACAATTTCTTTTACATCGCTGGTTTTAGTTATCAAAAAATTTTTTTATGACGAAAACCAACGATCTTTTTTATAAAAAATTTAAAAAAAATTTGTGTGTTTTTATAGGGTTTTTTTGGGTGGGGTAGGTTTTTTTAGGTTTTTAGGGGGTTTAGATTTATGGTTTAGTTTTTTAACGTTTAGCTTGGGGGGTTAGGTTTTTTTTTAGGTTTTGGGTGGTGGTGTAGTGTGTTTATTTTGTTGTGTTCACATTGGTTCTCCCGGTTATCGCAATAAATGTGGTTCTCGCATGAACCCTACCATATATATATATATATATATATATAGCAGTTATTTGACCGTTGGCAACGGTATGATTGGTCCAACATTTCTCGACCTGACGTTTAATTTGGAACGCCCCAACCCATTTTTTCAAGAAAAACATCCATGGGGGCGGTGGAATGACGTTTGGGACGTTTTTTAGGGGAAAACGTCAAAAACTCAACCACTATGGATGGTCTAATAAGATATGCGAATATATATATTCGTGTTTCTAGTTTTGTTTGTGTAGCCTACTTTAATCCATTAACATTGACTTAAATGCTTGTGATACACAAACCTTATTTGCTTGTTATTTTTCACTTTCATGTCATAAACGGCCATTTAATGGCAGTTAGCTGATCAAATTCAGTACATTTGCAAAATGAATTCACATGTTATCGGCCATCTTAGCACATACAATACTTAGGTTTTATATTTAAGTATTTATGATTTGGATGGTTTTTATAACCAACTAGTAAATTGTCACGCACGTTTAGGGGTGTAAACATGCCTAGAAGCTTGAGAGCTATTTATTATTGGCTCGATTAAAAGCTTGAACGAGCCAAGCTTTAACGAGTCTGAGCCCGAGCTCGAGTCTGAAATACCAACCTCGTTTAGGCTCGAGCCTAAACGAGCCAAAAAAAATTTTAGTTTTTTATATGCAATATAATAATAAAGATGATAACAATGATGACCCGAACTCGAACCGAGTTTTGGCTCATTTAAGCGATGTTGAAGCGAGCTCAAGCCAGCTTTTAGCTCATTTTAGCTTGTTCTCAAATTAGCTCGAGCTTTAGGTTTTATTCATGAGCCGAGCTCTAGATCAAAGAAGTAGACTCGAACCGAGCCCGGCTCGAGCTCGAGCTTCATAAAAACATAACAAGCCGAGTTCGAGCCTAGTCGGGCTCGGGCTCGGGCCGGCTCGTTTACACCCCTACGCGCGTTTCCGTGGCGTTGAAACGTAAAGTAACTTGAATTTATACGGTCTAATAATAACATATTATGTTTGACCTGACATTTTCGAAAAACTTACGCCAAAACGTACATAGAAATAAGCATGAAAAAATATTTTATTTGACCCGACATGTTTCCGAAGAAAATTTATGTCGGAACGTAAACGAACTTGGATTTATACTAACACATGCATAAACATAACCACGTAAGAAAATTGTTTTTTTTAAGTTAAAGAATGGTACGACGTGTTGCGGTGGAGTCGAAACGTAAAGTGACTTAATTTTATACCATCTAATAAAAAACGTATGATATATGACGTGACGCAACTCATTTCCAAACAAAATTTATGTTAACACATAGACCAATTGAAAACTTATATTAAAATAAACACGGAAACGTATTATATTTGTCTCGACTCATTTTTCGGAAAAAAATATTTACGTCAAAACATAGAACAACTGAAAACGTACATTATAATAAGCATATGAACATATTATATTTGACCAAACTTATTTTTAGGAAAAACTTACGTCGAAACATAAATCAATTTAAATTTATATACCGACAAGTACATAAAAATAAACATGTAAAACACGATTACAAAGTCTTTAGAAAGTTAAGGGACTGTAAGTGTCAATGCTGAAAGTTGACGGATAAAAGTATACAAAGATATAACAACCTATTGTTATGTAAGTTAGTAATTTTAATATTACTAATTTCTAATTCATAATTCATTTGACCCATGCAAAGAGATCCTTATATGTCAGTGGTTATTTATATTTGGATTCCAAATATATCAAAACACAAGATATTTGTTGTTGGTGGTTGTTTTATTATGTAAGGACTAACAACTTATGTAAGTGATGTGTAATTGAATCAAAAGATGATAGTAAGATTGGTGCCATGTTGTAGTTGTATCCTTTAGTGACACATGACACAAAACTATGAGGTCGACGCCCAATTTAGTGTCCCTTGTAAAGGGACTGTGTTGGTTAACCCTCTAAATGAGTTAAAAGTTGTATCTCTTCCTGTTACAATGTTCACAACTTCCAATCTACATGAAATGACAACTATTTCATTATACCTTGTAATAGGCCATGTTCTTTTAATATTTGTTAATGGCTCAATTTATTCACACACCCCTGCTGTCTATTTAGACACTTCTGAGCCCTAGATGGGTTGTCTAGGTCTAGACGCCCCGTATAGCACTGATTTTGAGGAGTCAGCAAGTACCTGGCAGGGCCCATAGATTTTAGTGTTTAGACGGGCCGTCTGAACCTAGACGACCCTCTAGGATGTTGGGTTTTTTTGTTGGAAAAGGGCTGTTTTGGTCACTATTTTGGTGTTTAGACGGGCCGTCTGGACCTAGACGACCCGTCTAGGATGTTGTATTTTTTTGTTGGAAAATGGGTGTTTTGGTGGGGAGATTGAAAAAATAGTGTTTTGGTGAGGTAAATTGGTTGTTGTTGGAGGTTGATTTTTTTTAGATGTAATTTTAGGTTTTTAAAAAGTTTTGTTTGTTGTACAAAAAGTGAGTTATGTTTTTCAATCGTTTATAATTTAATTGTTTTTATATTATATTTTTTAAAAAATATAATACTAAAATTTAATACTGTTTTCAATATTTTAAGATGAATGCAACAAGTGTATGTGGTTTTCGTATTACTTTTCAATGTCGATTTAACACAAACAATCATCAAGTAATCGAACAACTGAAAACAAAGTTAAATATAACATATATAATATAAATTTGTACAACCAAAAAAATATATATATGTACAGCTGAAAAGTAAATACAAAATGTCTATGCATACGAGTCGGCATCGGAGTCGGGATCTGGATCTGGCATCTGTGGCTGCTGCTGCTGATGTGGTGCTCGAGGTGGTGGGAGCCGTATGGGAGGTAACCCGTCTCTCTCACGTCTATCCTGCATCTCACGGACCACCCAGCCCATGAGATCCATAAGCCTCTCGACGTCGGCTCGTAAGTGTGGGTATGCCGCAACCCCCGGGGCATGACCTGGAAGGACGTGCTGCGGAAACTGAGGCGCCCCGTGAGGTGGTGGTAGCGGCGGCGGTGCCGGTCCGTCAACATCAACCGGAGGGTCCTGGACTACCGCTGCCTCATCTGCTGGCGGATGGACTGGAGCGAAGTGATCGGGCAGCGGCTCCGGAACCCATAGCTCACCTTCGCGGGTTTTAACCACTCGCCTAACATGCTGAACCTCTTCACCAACCTCATCCCCCGCAAGGTCAGAAAACCCATCCGCGTGGACGGTATGGCCGGCTGCAAGTGCGGGTCCGACTCCGGCACAAGACCCAACGACCGGGCGATGACGGTGACGTACGCCCCGCCATACAAAAAGCCACGTTCCTGCCGGTGGTGGGCGGAGGCGAAGTACTGGGCGAGACCATGTGCAAGTGCGCACGACCTCCTGTACAAAAGGCAATAGAAAAAAAACAAGTCAGTGCTCGTACACCACTCACGGCTTTGTCCGCGAGCGGTAATAGACGTAGCGAGCATCCGATGTAGATACCTGCATATTATGTTAGCGAAAAACATAAATTAATTCATAGCAACAATAATCAAACAATTAACGTAATAAACGTACGTACCTGTACAGCGGGTCGGCAACGTGAGAAATCATCCCCTTCGCCCTGACATGCTCCCAAGTGTCAGGGCCTGCGACCACCTCCCAAAAGCCCAAAAGGGTGGCTTTATCCACCACCACAAGCCCCTCCGTATATACATTGGTGGCAATCTCCTCCTGCAGGTATATGCCTCTATGAACGGCAAACTCTGCAAGCGTCATCGAACGCCACACACCGGCCAGCCTAAATGAAACCTCCGCGGAGGGGGAGGACCCTGTGGCTGGGGAGGCGGCTGGTCGACCCGTGGATGGTGGAACGTGAAGGTGGACAGAAACTCGACGAGCAGCCCCCTGTAAGTCGCCGTGCCGGCCAGGTCAAACAGTCGGTGCCACGGGGAATCAACGGGAATGAAGAATCCAAGTCTGGGCGTCTCCCCGATCGCCTCGATCGCGTCCCAGTCGACCGACGAGTGCGATCCAACCTGCATCCGACGTAGCTTTCCGCAGAATCGGGCGGCCTCGGTGTTGGGCGGGAACTCAAGGTATGGGTGGCCGTGGAGCGGATCCACCGGCGCTGCCGGGGCCCGTCGCGGACCATGCGGATGTGGGTCCCCGTGTATCGGATCTCCAATCTCGTCCATAACTAATCTGTGATTCTATAATACAATTTAACACGAATAAAATAATAAATTATAAAAGAAAAAAAAATAATTTTCAAGGTCGTCTACCGGGGTCGTCTAGGTCTAGACGCCCCGTCTTGTTCATCGGAAATCCCAAACAGAACACCCTAACAGCGCATAAACCCCAAAATCTTTCAAATTCACAACCAACCTACATTCTAAATACATAACACATTAAAATGTATTGAAGTATAGTTAAAAATACTCACCGGAGAAGCTTGATTTCGCAAAAATACGGCCCGGACTACAGTAGAATACGGTAGGATACGTATGTGTGTGTGGGGTTGAGTGTGTTTGTGTCGTCTATCTCTGATCGTCTAGGCGGTGAGACATATACGAGGCCTAGACGGGTCGTCTAGGCCGTCTAGGCCTAGACGACCCGTATGGAATAAACGGTAAATTACCATTTTACCCCTAAGCTGCGCCCGTCTAGGCCTAACTCAGGGTCAAAATGGTAATTAACCAGCTGAGTGTTTTACTGCTCAGCATGGTTAATTACCATTTTGCCCCTGAATAGGCCTAGACCGGCGGCAGTTCAGGGGTAAAATGGTAATTTACATTTTAAATTTAAAATTCAAATTTTCTCAGGGATAAAGATCCCGCCTACACTGTACGGTGCGTCTAGGTCTAGACGACCCGTCTAGACCCTGACTTATGACCGTTTTGCCCCTGGTTTTGGCCTAGACGGCCAAGAAACCGGGGGTAGAATGGTCTTCTGGCTAGGTCTAGACGGGGCGTCTAGGTTTAGACGACCGTATATATACATTTAAATTTTTTTTGGTATAACTAATAGTATTTTATTTACGTAATTTGAACTTTGATATGAGCCGACATTCTACCAGTACACCAAAGGCACAACAAATAAACCATACAAAGCCTATCTAAAAACCAACAAACTCCGGGTATTGACCAACAATTATACTCTCCGAGCTCTCACGTCCCACCGTCACCACCGGCAGTATCGACATTTCGTCGTCTGCCGGTGCCCACGGTTGGACGTGAGAGCTCGGAGAGTATAATTGCTGTTGTTTATCAATACCCAGAGTTTGTTGGTTTTTAGATGGGCTTTGTATATAAATCCAAACAAACTCGGGTGTTGACAAACAGCCGGTAATCATAGTATCCGAGCTCTCATGCCCAACCGTCGCCACGGGCAGTATTGACATTTCGTCATCTGCCGGTACCGACGGTTGGACGTGTGAGCTCGGAGAGTATAATTACCCTTGTTTGTCAATACCCGGAGTTTGTTGTTTTTAGATACAAAGCTTTGTATGGTTTAATTGCTGTGCCTTGGGTGTACTGAAGAATGTCGGCTTATATCAAAGTTCAAATTAAGTAAATAAAATCCTATTAGTTATACCAAAAGTTTTTTTATTGTATTAAAAAATTCTTTGTATTATTTATACAAATAAATCGTATTAAACATAAAAAAGATCGAGCCATTATTCTTGCTTTCTTGACCGTGGTTGACCAGGACTAATCATCAGACGATGACTGAGACTCGTTAGGTGCTGTAGAAACACCTGAAATAAGTTCAACAACATATCACTATGTTAAACCACAACACACTCTATTACGCAAACAAAAACCATATATATTTAAAAAATGAAAGTGTTTCTCATTTACCTGCATTTACTCCTCGAGTTTCCCTTCGGTTACAGTCTTCGATTCAGCACAAGACACTCTGTGACATGTAGTCGATTGAGATACAAATTTGCATACTGGAAACCGTCCTTCCAATACTTTTTTCCAAAATATATAAGGCTGATCTCCATCAGGTAAATATGTATTATATTCACTGTAAACCTCAGCCGTTTTTCAAACGATCTCCGCGAGATACGGAGTGCCTGCGTATGGGGGTGCCGCACCACCATATCCTCCACCATCACGAATAATGTCTTGTACACTAGACACAACCTCCTCTTGGTCGTTAGAATTGGGAACACCGCTCTCCCCCTAACAACGATATCACCGTTAGTAAATAATTAAAACAACAACTAGTTTAATCTAATAACTGTTACCGTATTGACTTCAGGCACCGATGACCCGTTCCAGTTTAATGATATTTCACCTCCTTTGGATGATATCAGATGAAGTAATACAAGCCAAAATTGTCACACCCCAACCGATGGCGGAAACATCGGAGTGAGACAAAATAGATTGCTCATTGCTCACAACGCTGATAGTGACAATATTTAATTAAAGTTGAATTTCATTTCAAATAACAATTTTCAAGTTCAACATCAAAGCAAATACAATACAACAAAATTGATACAACAATTTAGCCTAACCGTCTTCTTGTGTGTATCTAAGTCCTTGCTATTTGTTTTCATAGCATCCTCTTCATCAACCTGTAACATGTTTTAAAATACAATTCAATGCAAAAGCAAAGGCGAGTACACAAGTTTAAGCATAGCATACGTATACGATCAAAGTTTAAACGAATCCTCATCGCAACTATGATTTTTACGAGAGCATATACAAGGCATGTAATACTACAAGTCAAACCCTTAACTCAAACACGCTGTTTTAACATGGCCTCAAGTTTATGTGATAGAGGGGGATGCGTGACTTCCTATAGCGCTATACATGTTAAACGAATTCTTAAAACAAGTTAATGATTAAAGTATCACATAAAGAATGTCCAAGATATAAGCATCACGCAATCGTATCAAGTATTCATGTGTATAGGATTGTTTGTGCATTCCATAAAGTTTAAGTGTAGTGGTTTTGGTATAAGTAAACATGTTACACCCAAAAGTGTTGTAAACGAAAAGTGGGTCGAGTGTACTCACAGTTTTGCGAAATCTTCAACTTTGATTAGTCCTTGAAGGGGATTTGATGGATGGAGTGAGCGTCAAGTTATCCTACATTAGGAAACGTAGGTTGGTAAGTAAACGAATGATAACGGAGGATTTGGAAAATTACAACGACAAAATATGATAAAGTATGTATATGAGAAAATAATCATCTACACTTAGTACTCATTCTCGAAACTATTATGCCCATTTGGGTTGACGTGATTGGGTTATAATAACCATTAGAATTGTAACGAGAGATTAAGTACATACGTGATATAACCTAGTATCATGACGGATAATCATTTGATTACCATCAAGAGTTCGGTTAGTATGTATATACATATATATATTACATAAGTATATCAAGAATATCATGTAGGTTCATAGAAGTCATGCCTGGAGGTAGGAGGATAACCTTCCTTTTAAAACCTCACGTATATTTTACCAATGCGCAAGTCGTCACAAGGACGACAAGGATGGTCATGAGTAGTTTGAACATAAGAGTAAAAGAATAAGTAAATGAAATCATCAAGTGAGGTGGGGGATCGAAGTTAGGATAGCCAAGGCTTCCATGTGATCACACTTTACCAACTCAAGTCTTGTTTCGAGAACGAGCTTGGAAGGATACAACACTTGTGGGTAAAACCCTATTGAAACCAAAAGAAAACACTTACTCTTGGGACCTTAGTCATGGTGATGTTCCAAGTTAGTCTTCCATGGAAGGCTTATGGAAACATTCCAAAGGTACTTCCAAGTAGTAAGAAAAGGAAAGATCAAAAGAGAGAGGTGAGTTAGAACTCACTTTTAGGGGCTTTGATCCTTGAGAAAAGAAAAGAGCTCTTTAGAGCCTTTAGAGGATAGAAGAGAGAAATGAGGTGTGAGTTGAAAGTGAAATGGGATGGAGTATTTATAGGTAAAGTTTAGGAGGGTGTTAGTTGAGGGTAATTAATGCAAGAAACACACAAATGACCAATCCATGAGCTTAAAATGTATTTTTCTGGATCGTGGTCCTCTCGCTGCCGCGAGAGAGTTAAGACTTCTCGGTCGCGGGCCGCTAGAGGCCTGGCGGGGCGCGAGAGTCTTCCAATGTTTCAGTCGCGGGGCGTGAGGCAAGGTATTCCAAAAGGTTCTTTGGTTTTTAACACTTTTAGCCCTTTAACTTGATTATTTAGCCAATTTTAGCATGTTTTAAGCATATAATGAATTAGTGTCGTGTGTGAATGCGCGTATAAGTATAAGTTTGCATGTATTCAATGTTTAGATGCATATAAGACAAGTAAGTATCAAGTATAAGTTTCATTATGATTCAAGTCTCGGATTACAAGGAAAAGAGACACGAATACAAGCTTCAAAAAGAAGGAATATGACAAAACTTTCTAATTATGGAACGTATGAAAAAGCGAGGCGTATAAGTATAAGTTTACCTTCCCATCGAACCTTGACTATGGGAATTCGACTACGCCTCAATTTCTTGATTCCTCGATCCATAATTTCGACAGGTTTTTCCACGAAGTGCAATGTCTCGTTTATTTGAAGATATTCGAGTGGGACTTGAAGTCCTTCTTTGGCTAGACATTTCTTTAGGTTTGAAACATAAAAAACAGGATGAACATTGCTGAGTGTTTGAGGTAGATCCAATCTATACGCTACCTTGCCAATCCTTTCGAGAATTTTGAAAGGACCTACATAGCGAGGAGCGAGTTTGCCTTTCTTACCAAAACGAACAACACCCTTCCAAGAGGATACCTTAAGAAGCACAAGATCATCCACGCTGAATTCCAAAGGTTTGCGTCTTTTATCAGCATAACTCTTTTATCGGCTTCGAGCTTTAAGGAGATTGTCACGTATTTGTAGGATCTTGTGCGTCGTCTCTTGTATTAGTTCGGGACCGGTGAGTTGTACATCTCCGATCTCGTGCCAACAAATAGGCGAATGACACTTACGACCATACAATGCCTCAAATGGAGCCATTTGAATACTTGCGTGATAGTTGTTGTTGTATGAGAATTCTACCAAAGGTAAGTGTGAATTCCAGTTGCCGCCAAAATCAATTACGCATGATCGAAGCATATCCTCTAGAGTTTGGATAGTACGCTCAGTTTGACCGTCAGTTTGAAGATGAAAAGCGGTACTAAGGTTCAAACGAGTGCCAAGGGCGGATTGAAAAGTTTTCCAAAGGCGGGAAGTGAAACGAGCGTCAAGATCGAAAATGATGTCAATGGGCGTACCATGACGATTGATGATCTCACTCGTGTAGATACGAGCCAATTTCTTGACCTTGTAATCTTCACGAATGGCAAAGAAATGAGCGGATTTGGTCAGAAGATCGATGATAACCCAAATGTTGTCATGACCTGAAGGAGTACGAGGCAATTTCGTAATGAAATCCACGGCAATACTCTCCCATTTCCAGACAGGGATTTCGGGTTGTTCGAGTAGGCCACAGGGACGCTGGTGCTCTGCCTTGACCTTAGAACAGGTCAGACATTTTGACACATAGAGAGCGATATCACATTTCATTTTAGGCCACCAATAGGACGTACGAAGATCATGGTACATCTTGTCAGCGCCAGGGTGTACGGAATATCGAGATTTATGAGCTTCATCCATCAACGTGGTTCGAAGAGCACCACAATCAGGAATCTACATATGACCACGATAGTATAGGATACCATTGTTCTTCTGCTCAAGTGGTGTTTCGTCACTACTATTCAGCTCAGTTTCGAGGTTGCCCTCGTTAATGGACGAATATTGCGCATCTTGAATCAGATGGTGGAAATTATCCATGGTTTTGTGACAACGAATACTCTTCACATGTATTTTGCGACTAAGTGCATCGGCCACAACATTCGCCTTGTCAGGATGGTAACGAATGTCACAGTCGTAGTCGTTTAACAGTTCCACCCAACGACGTTGTCGCATGTTGAGGTCTTTTTGGTCAAAGATATGTTGCAGGCTCTTATGATCGGTGAAGATCGTACACTTTGTACCATAAAGGTAGTGTCGCCAAATCTTTAATGCAAAAACGACCGCACCAAGTTCGAGGACGTGTGTGGTATAATTTTTCTCATGTATCTTGAGTTGTCTCGACGCGTAAGCGATAACCTTGTCCGGTGGGACATGAGAACGCAACCAAGACCTTGGTTTGAAGCATCACAATACACGACAAAGTCGTCATTTCCATCGGGAAGGGTAAGGATAGGAGCATTACAAAGCATGCCCTTGAGTGTTTGGAAAGACTCCTCTTGCTTGGGACCCCAAACAAAAGGTTTATCTTTTTGTGTTAAGGAGGTCAAAGGAACGGCAAGCTTAGAGAAGTTCGAAATGAAACGGCGATAATACCCGGCTAAACCAAGAAACGAACGAATCTCGGAAGGTGATCTAGGTGCAACCCAATTCTAAACAGCTTCAATCTTTGTGGGGTCAACATGAATACCGAGTTTGTTGACGGTGTGACACAAGAATTGAACCTCTTTTAGCCAAAATTAACACTTGGATATTTTGGCGTAAAGACGTTCGGTGTGCAAAAGCGTAAGGATGAGGCGCAAATGTCGCCCATGTTCTTCCTTCGTCTTGGAGTAGATGAGAATATCGTCGATGAAGACAATAACAAAACGATCGAGAAACGGCTTACACACGCGGTTCATTAAATCCATGAACACGGCAGGGCGTTAGTCAAACCAAAAGGCATGACCACGAACTCGTAGTGTCCATAGCGTGTGCGGAATGCGGTTTTGGGTACATCTTCTTCGAGAACTCGAAGTTGATGATAACCAGAGCAGAGATCAATCTCTGAAAAGCATGTTGCGCCTTGCAATTGATCAAAGAGATTGTCAATGCGAGGAAGTGGATAGCGGTTCTTGACTGTGAGCTTGTTGACGCGGTAGTCAATATACATGCGGAATGATCCATCTTTCTTCTTGACGAAGAGTACGTGAGCGCCCCAAGGAGAAGTACTAGGGCGTATAAAGCCTTTATCAAGAAGCTCTTGAAGCTGGCTTGATAGCTCTTGCATCTCCGAAGGGGCTAAACGATACGGAGCCTTCACAACAGGAGTTGCGCCGGGGATGAGTCGATACGAAAATCGACTGAACGAGGGGGAGGAAGACCAGGAAGATCATTCGGGAAGACGCCAGACGGGAACATCACTTAGGCTTGGACCTTTATCTTCCCTTTTCACAACGTGGGCCAGGAAGGCAAAGTACTCCTTGCGTAAGTATTTGTTCGCCTGAATACACGACATCAGTTTGAGACCTTTGTAAGGTTTTTCACCGTAGACGTGTAAGGAATCACCGCTAGGAAGAGGAAGACGAAGGAATTTCTCCGAACAAACAATTTCAGCACGAACTTGTCGAAGCCAGTCCATGCCTACTATGACGTCAAAGCTACCCATTTTCATAGGTATAAGATTAATTGAAAACGTATGACCGTTAAGATCCAAAGAACAACGAGGGAGGACAGAGTTAACAGGAACGGTCTAACCGTTAACGACTTCGACAACGAAAGGATCGGGCAACATAGATCGATCACACTTAAGCAACGGTTCAAATTCGACAGATACAAAACTCCTATCTGCGCCAGAATCAAATAAGCAAGAATCATAAACATGGTTTACAAGGAACGTACCAGTTATGACATCGTTGGAACTTTGGGCTTGAGCGGAAGTAAGCATGAAAGCTCGACCTTTAGCATGTTCAGGTTGATGCTATGGCATTGCTGCTGGTTGATGGCGTGCTTAGGGCAAACGTTGGCGAAATGGTTAGGGTCGCCACAATGGTAACATACCCTAGCGGGAGTGGATTGGGGTTGAGGGCGAGGGTTAGGTGCAATGGCTAAGGGTTGCTGGTTTTGGGGTGGAGGTAAACTTCGGTAACAGTTGGATAAGTGCCCTAATCGTTGACATTGGGAACACTTGCGGCATGGAGTACCGACGGGATGATGATAGTGGCAGGTAGTGCACTTGGGGTGAGATCTAGTGTAACCACGATTTGGCTAATCGGTGGTTTGGGTAGTAGCGATGGCGTTTAGTGGTGCAAGGGTAGGCGGAGTAACGACCGCATTGTTTTGGTTAGAAGCCTTCCGCTTCTTGTTCCGATTTTGGTTTTTCTTGGCTCGGGCGGGAGGAGTTTTGGTAGCGGTGGTGTCGGCGATGGCTTGGTGCGCATGCTTCGTAGAGACCTTTGCATAGGTCCCCTGAAGGATGCAGTTGTGGTCAAGCTGAATGGCTATGCTAAAGGCTTCATCGAGGGTTTTGGGGTTGGCGGCGGCTACATGGTTCATGATTACCGGTGAAAGCGAACGGATCAGCTTGGCAATCGCCTTGGGAACAGTATCCACCTGTCCAGGACAGATGATACTCAATTGTTTGAAGCGCGTGATCAAGCCTTCGACGTCACTCCTTGTTGAGTAAGATCCCAAAATTCGTTTTCGAGCTTTTGGGTTTCGTGGGGAGGACAAAATTGATCCTTTATGAGCTCCTTAAGCTCTTCCCAAGGTAATGCGTGAGCCGCTTCGTTTCCACGCTTGTTGCGCTCGGTAGTCCACCATTCGAGGGCTCTTCAAAGACCCCGATAGCATTGAGGGTTCGAAGGTTGTCAGGGCATCCGCCCTGAAGAAAGGTAAGCTCCATCACGTCAAACCAGTTAATCATGGCAGTTACACCGTCCACGCCGGTGAATTCAACAGATTTGCAAGCCATGAAGTGCTTGAACTGGTAAGACGATTTAGAAGTGTTGGTTTTCGAATCGGCGGAGGACCTAGGGGTGCCTTCGGTTTGGATGGTTTGAAGTTGGCTAACAATATCTGTCACACCCCGAAATTTCCAACCAAACACCGGTGGGCCCGGGTGGGGAATATCGTGACGTAGGTTGATATCATCATAGTCAATTAAACATAGCACAACGGAAGTCTTGGATTTAAATTACTATTACAAACCGAAATGTTCAAAGTACAAAATAATATACAGACGGCTTGTAACGAAAGATCCACAGGCGGATCGTAAAATGTACAAAAATGTATAACAGACCTTAGGGCAGATCTAAGGATTTGCAAGATCCTCTTATATCACTACCGAGCAGCTTCCAGCCTATTTCGTATTGTACCTGCAAGCTTAGTCTTTTGAAAATACGTCAGCTTTCGCTGGTAAATACACCCGACTGACTCATTTTGAAAACATTTTAAAATTTTTATTTAAGTGCACAGGGCACAAATCTTTTATAACTTGGGAAAGTCAGCTTTGTAACCTTGTTAACAGCTTTACATGTTTATCACTACATATGGGGCCCAGTATAGAGACCGAGACATGATTAACGTACACACTACTTATGAACCCACGAAGAAGTTATCCCCAACTTGTGGGTAAAAATAATTTTAGCATTCGCATCTGTCGGGTGTATGCCTACACCCCGTGCTTTGGTCGTGGCCATTATCTAATGTAATGAGCCAAGGATATCCAGGACATGGTCGTTAACCCCCAATGTTTAAGTTATCAAACAAAACTGATTAAAACGGAATATGCGGATTTACTAGCCACAATCCGGCATTCGATTGTTCCCATTTCCGACCAATCGGTAATAATTTACCATCACCCAAGCCCGTATAGGGAAAATAAGTCAAGAGTATTTAC
Organism: Scalesia atractyloides; assembly: GCA_947069175.1. Lineage (NCBI taxonomy): Eukaryota > Viridiplantae > Streptophyta > Magnoliopsida > Asterales > Asteraceae > Scalesia > Scalesia atractyloides. The sequence continues at coordinate 70,170,398 of CAMTDV010000116.1, forward strand.
CTGAGCTAGTCTTGATCAAAATGCAAGATTTATATCTCAGCCGTATTCAAAATGAACTAAGTGCATATAGCATTTACCGGAAGGCTCTAGTCTGGATTATAGCATAAGCTAACCAATTAAAATGCTAACGGTCTTAATTTAAGTCATAGACTTAGACCGACTAGCGTAATGGATCAAAAATGGTACGATACGCTAGATTAAGCGATGACCGGATAGATGTAGTTTAAACCCAACAAGTACTTAAGACTTGTATAATATGGGTAAACAATTAACATTCTGGAATTTGAGATTAAGATGATAAGGTTAAACCCGTTTCGGTTAATTTTCGTAAACTAGTTACATATACTTAACCGTATGCATATAAGCGATATCGGGTAACCGGATGAGTCATGAACAAGTTCTATATGTCATTATACTTTAAATAAGTTGTAATATCAGTAGGATATCAACTTATATGCCCGAAAAGGTTTTGAAATGAAATTATGCCTCACAAGGGCGTTTTGGTAATTATATGTCGTATAAAAGGAACTTGCATGTATTCTGATGTTATGATCATAAACATTCTGGAAAAATATTTAATTTTTGATTTATTATCAGTAAGATAGCACACATAAGTGTGGTTTATGGTTTAAGACCAAACTATGCACCGAAAGGGCATTTTGGTCATTTAAAAATATAGTTTACGATATTATACTAAAATCAGTTTATGATCAGAATATTAACATCATAATATGTTAATTACATTAACATATCAGTAGGTAATTTATTTGCAAGTCCATTGTTGATTAAAACCTTGTTTTATGTAAAAAGGGCATTTTAGTCAAATATTGACATTTTACGGAACTTGGGCATAAACTGAGATTATGATTATGATCATGTAATATAACCTCATAGGGTTATGCTACATTGCATTACGATCATAATATGACCTTAATCAGAAGTTAACTAATCTAAGTCGGGTCAGAATCGAAAGTCAAAGAAGAAGTCAAACTTCACGACTTTCGGTTACGAACCGACTCGACTCTAGGACTGAAATTGACGGATCGAACATGTTGCCACATGTTCTAATAATTATTACCAACTTGTTTAAGTGTCAAAAATATATTTATAACATGTATAAACTTAGATTATGATTTTTATGAAATCTGACCCGTTTGACTTTTTAAAACAATAACTTTGACCCGTCAATTGACCTAGTAAACGTGATCCTTAGGAGGTGCCCTTTTAAGGGATTAATACCTACCTAATTATGATCACTTAGCCATGTTTGTTTTGAACAATGGCTGGACCATAATGGTCTTAACCGAAAGTCAAGGCATTTGTCGAAAATGCTTGACTTTTGGCTATTAAAAGCCTATAAAAAGAAAATAGCAGAGATGGAGCACTTACAAGTGATCCAAGGGAAACTTAGAACTCAAAGGGAAGCTCCCAAATGGTCAGGAACTTCCAAGAGTGTAATAGAGAGGAGAAGAAGTAAATGAGCAAGGAAATGAGTGAGCTTGAGTTGCTATTTATAGTGCAAGAGGGTGTGTGATAGAGAGGAGATGAAGCCAGGTGTTAGAGGTGTTCTAGGATCATCACAAGTGTCTAGCAAGGTGTCAAGAACTGCCAGAGTGTGGCAAATTGCAGGAGAGGTGGCATCTTGACAGAATTTTGGGGTTTTGACACTTTTAGTCCCTCAAATTTAGTTTTGTGGATTGTCATGAATTGTCCCTTGACTTATCTCCAATGACATAATGATACAACTTGGTCTATTCATTCAACACGAGATGTATTTAAGAAGAGTACGAACAACCGAACATTAACGGGTGTCACACTTGGTGTTCTAATGACGTATAAGCGTTTACTAGCATAAACGCGAAAGATACAAACACTTATGGTTTAATGGGTTAAATCACCCAAGCTAGTAAAGTTAGAGGTTTGGTAAAAGAGCGGAATGCTCGAGGATGGTAAATAAAAATATATCATCTAAATCGAGAGATGTTTGGGTTTAGAAACAACTCGTTTAAACAAGTAATATGAAAATAATAAAGTCTAGGGGCCTTTGGGTCATTTACTGAAAGTCAAAATGGTGAAAAGCTAGAACTTCAGTGTCTCGCCGTAGCTTACGGTCAGCTTAAGAATGAATCAGCAGCCTTAAACCATAGCCTACAGTCCTAGACCTTAGGTTACGGTTAGTTTTATGAATTTTTGTGATTTTTGAACATGTTTGAGTTAGATTGAGTGGTTAACTAATAAGGTATGATCCGATGGTATGTACACGTGTTGGTATATTACCGAACACGGATTTTACGAGGTCATACATAATCTCTCCATTGCCCAACATTAGCATATTTTCAGAATTAATCCCTCTCGTCCAACTAGTGGCTCATATGAGAGTTGGGACTTGGTAAAGGATCACTCAGAGTTTTAGTATAAGCATGTTGACCCCGATGTCACTCAGAGGCTAGGCATGTTGACACAACGGTCATTCAGAGGCCGAGTTTAAGCATAACGACACTAATGGTCGTTCAGAGGCTACGTTTTTATGCATCACGACACTAATGGTCGTTCAGTGGCTAGGTTTATGCATGTTGACATCAAAAAGTCATTCTGAGGCTCAGTTTGAGCATGTTGTCACTTTTAGTCCATATTAGTCTTTAATAGACTATATTTAAAATACAACACGTGTCACTATATTATTGGACACGATTTTACAGGGTGTTACAATATCGGGGATAACACGGGCCATTTGGTCAGCCATTTGCTCAGCCACTAGACCGACGAGGTCTTCTTTTGACATAAAGTCTCCGTTGTTGCTGGATCCTCTGTTGGACCGTTTTGACTTCTTGGAAGAGACAGGGGAAGACATCTAGAGGGTCGAAAATAGAGTAAGGGATGAGACTTGATCATAATGTAAAATAACAAGTTTGCATGTACGAGTATATATAAAGGTTCACATAAGTTGTATGAATTTAACAAATATAACATGTATATCACGTATGAATGCGTATAAAAAGAGTATAAATTTAGTTTGTTCACGAGGATTATCATTGTTTTGAATTGCGATAAACGTGCGAATAGTGGTTCGAAATGAACGAGGTAACAAGTATTAAAACACATAGAAATTGGATCACATAAAAGAATAGGCTCATAAAACGGGGAATGTTTTGGGTAGAGAAACGTCGACAATTCCAAAGTAAATCGAAGATCCTTTCAAATTAGAGGGATGTGTTTTGGCCTATAGGTGAAATGCTCTCGTCGAGAAGCGATTAACGACATTTCACCCTTCCAGTTACTACACGTATCTAATCGATCGAAAAATCGAAACCTTGGCGAGATTGAAAATCAAGGAATGGGACTTAATTGACAAGGTTTGGGTTTCACCCCTAACTTGACAATTTCGTACCCTAAGTGTGGTTGGTATTTACCAAACGAAGAGCAAACTCCGATTCGTTGGTAAGGGTCCACTAGAGTTTTGAATTGGAAATCTTCCATCAAGATGTGGATTTCACTCCTAACTTGATGACGAAATTCCGTGCAAAATGAATAAGAATAGCGGAATGAGAGTTGTTCACCAAATTGTGGGTTTCACGCCTATTTTAGTGAACTCGTCTCGTTTGTGTTACGAGTGTCTTCAAGTCTTCAAAGTGTGTATTGTGTAAAAATGTCTTAGGAAAGACATTATGTATATGCATTTAGACCAAAGGAAAGAGGAGAAGCAAGGTAGGAAGCATAAAGTGTTAAGCATAAACAAGAATGGTCAAAACGGGTACTTAGAACTATAGACTAGGTCGAACATAGCAATTCTACCTAATTCCCTATAGTTATGGCTCTGATACCAATCTGTCACACCCCAACCGATGACGGAAACATCGGAGTGAGACGAAATAGATTGCTCATTGCTCACAACGCTAATAGTGACAATATTTAATTAAAGTCGAATTTCATTTCAAATAACAATGGTCAAGTACAACATCGAAGCAAATACAATAGTGACATCGAAGCAAATACAATACAACAATTTAGCCTAAACGTCTTCTTGTGTGTATCTAAGTCCTTGCTATTTGTTTTCATAGCATCCTCTTCATCAACCTGTAACATGTTTTAAAATACAATTCAATGCAAAAGCAAAGGCGAGTACACAATTTTAAGCATAGCATACGTATACGATCAAAGTTTAAATGAATCCGCATGGCAACTATGATTTTTACTAGAGCATATACAAGGCATGTAATACTACAAGTCAAACCCTTAACGCAAACACGCTGTTTTAACATGGCCTCAAGTTTATGTGATGGAGGGGATGCGTGACTTCCTATAGTGCTATACATGTTAAACGAAGGCTTAAAACAAGCTAATGATTAAAGTATCACATAAAGAATGTCCAAGATATAAGCATCACGCAATCGTATCAAGTATTCATGTGTATAGGATTGTTTGTGCATTTCATAAAGTTTAAGTGTTGTGGTTTTGGTATAAGTAAACATGTTACACCCAAAAGTGTTGTAAATGAAAAGTGGGTCGAGTGTACTCACAGTTTTGCGAAATCTTCAACTTTGATTAGTCCTTGAAGGGGATTTGATGGATGGAGTGAGCGTCGAGTTATCCTACATTAGGAAACGTAGGTTGGTAAGTAAACGAATGATAACGGAGGATTTGGAAAATTACAACGACAAAATATGATAAAGTATGTATATGAGAAAATAATCATCTACACTTAGTACTCGTTCTCGAAACTATTATGCCCATTTGGGTTGACGTGATTGGGTTATAATACCCATTAGAATTGTAACGAGAGATTAAGTACATACGTGATATAACCTAGTATCATGACGGATAATCATTTGCTTACCATCAAGAGTTCGGTTAGTACGTATATACATATATATATATTACATAAGTATATCAAGAATATAATGTAGGTTCATAGAAGTCATGCCTGGAGGTAGGAGGATAACCTTCCTTTTAAAACCTCACGTATATTTTACCAATGCGCAAGTCGTCACAAGGACGACAAGGATGGTCATGAGTAGTTTGAACATAAGAGTAAAAGAATAAGTAAATGAAATCATCAAGTGAGGTGGTGGATCGAAGTTAGGATAGCCAAGGCTTCCATGTGATCACACTTTACCAACTCAAGTCTTGTTTCGAGAACGAGCTTGGAAGGATACAACACTTGTGGATAAAACCCTATTAAAACCATAAGAAAACACTTACTCTTGGGACCTTAGTCATGGTGATGTTCCAAGTTAGTCTTCCATGGAAGGCTTATGGAAACATTCCAAAGGTATTTCCAAGTAGTAAGAAAAGGAAAGATCAAAAGAGAGAGGTGAGTTAGAACTCACTTTTAGGGGCTTTGATCCTTGAGAAAAGAAAAGAGCTCTTTAGAGCCTTTAGAGGAGAGAAGAGAAAAATGAGGTGTGAGTTGAAAGTGAAATAGGATGGGGTATTTATAGGTAAAGTTTGGGAGGGTGTTAGTTGAGGGTAATTAATGCAAGAAACACACAAATGACCAATCCATGAGCTTAAAATGTATTTTCCCGGATCGCGGTCCTCTCGCGGGCCGCGAGAGAGTTAAGACTTCTCGGTCGCGGGCCGCTAGAGGCCTGGCGGGGCGCGAGAGTCTTCCAATGTTTCAGTCGCGGGGCGCGAGGCAAGGTATTCCAGAAGGTTCTTTAGTTTTTAACACTTTTAGCCCTTTAACTTGATTATTTAGCCAATTTTTGCATGTTTTAAGCATATAATGAATAAGTGTCGTGTGTGAATGCGCGTATAAGTATAAGTTTGCATATATTCAACGTTTAGATGCATATAAGACAAGTAAGTATCAAGTATAAGTTTCATTATGATTCAAGTCTCAAATTACAAGAAAAGAGATACGAATACAAGCTTCAAAAAGAAGGAATATGACAAAACTTTCTAATTATGGAAAGTATGAAAAAGCGAGGCGTTACAAAAGTTCACGACAAACAGAATTACAACGACGAATTGACAGTTTTATGCGACATCAAATGCTTTGCATGGGTCTATTTAACAAAGAAATAGACGCCCCGTCTAACCGACATGCATTAAATAATATTAGAGGAAGTAATATAAGCCAAAGAAGAAGTCGAAGAGACTTCCGACGACGAATCGAAAAATTTCTGCGACACAAATGCTCTGCATGGCTCTATTTAAGAACGATATATACGCACCGTCTAGGCCTAGGGCGTATCACTTTGCAATTGGCTGACATGCATGCAGAGCACAACGTTCAAGACGGGTCGTCTAGCTCTAGACACCCCCCGTCTTGGCCTGGTCGTCTTCTACTCCGTCTACTGCTAGACGCCCCGTCTGATGTGACTGATTTGACGTTGTACGATGCAGGAATGTGGTCGGAGTAAAAATAACCCTAGACACCCCGTCTAGATCTAGACGACCCCCGTCTAGATCTAGACGACCCCCGTCTAAAAGGTGTCTAAATAGGCAAGTGGGTGTGTAAATATGTAGACCCTTCTTAATACCTTAACATCTACACACTATGGAGAGAGCAGAGATGGTAGGGATTAGTGGCTAAACTTCCTTCTCAAATTTAATGTTGTCGGTATGGATACAACATTCGCCAATGTACATGCCAAATGTTTGTATTTTGTCAATATTACGTTAAACATGTTGGCGTTTACACATTCCTAAGTTTTACTAAGTTGAATGTCTAGAATATGTCATCACCTTAACAAATATAATGCAACGATGTAGCATGCATTGCGTGTTCATAATACATGTTCTCTCAATAAAAGATGCGTTAATGAAGAAGATCGAACATACCACTTTAACACGAATTCATGCGTTATCTAGTAAAGTGCTTAATTTGGTTATTCTTCCTTCATTTTGGTGAAACATTCAAAAACGTTAGTTAACATTGAAGTGAGCATAACTTACAAACATTTTCTAAGTTAACATACTACAAAATGGTTGAAGTCAACCTGTTTACCTTTTAACCACATTACTTAAGTTTGTTAAGAAAATTGTATATATTATTAAATATTAAGCACCAAATCTGTAATGTATTAACAATTGTTGTATATTTAGTATCATGGGTTGTATCGATACCGAAGATGCACGTAAAGTTTTTTTTCTATCATTAATTTTATACTTTTAACCTCAATATTTTTCAGTCTCTTACAAATTAACCCAAACACTTTTCAAAAGTTTTAACTTTAATCCCTTATATTTTTTAAAATTTTTCGTTTTACATTTTGATCTAAATTATGCGAGTTAACATGTCGCAACGTGCGTGTGTGGGTCAACGTTTTACGTCTCTTTTTCTCCGTTTAACAGCCACGTCACAACGTATAGGTTCCAAATCGACTTAATTATTGTTTTCTATCTCCGTTTCACGTGCATGGTTCAACGTTTTTACGTCTACTTTTCATTCGATTCTACTTTTTTCAGTTTTTATACGAACTTTTTAGATGTTGGTAATAGCTAGCGTCGATGTAACATTGATGCTACATGACACATTCTTACGCCCTCACTACAACATGAGGCTTAATACTGGTTTTCTTATAAATCACGAAATCTTTGATGTTTTTGCTAATGCACATAAAATGGGGTTGGCTAATCATTCCCCTTTTACGTTTTCAATGTATCCCTCTTTTTCTCAATCAATTCAATTATTTTTTTATTCTTTCCTAATATGAAAATGATAGAATATTAGTTGCAATTAACAAATATAAATTGAAAGGGTGGAGTGAATTTAGCACACCTCAGAGTAACATGCTTCCTACACCGGGTTAATAGTTTAAAGAAGGTTTGCTAATAATGTAGTGGTGGAGTGGTTTGAGAAAAACTTTGTGTTTTTTGTGACCCAGGTTCAACGCTTACTTTCTTTACTACTTTTTGTGGCATCCAGGTGAAGGGCGAATACGGTTGGTGCCGGTTCGTCTTGGATGGAATGTGAGGTTTTACCGATTATTCCATTGTCATGTCTTCGGACATGTGGAGGTCGGGTTTCCGCGCATCTGAGAGAGCCAAAGGGCTGGTGGGGATCGTGTAATGACTTTGGTCACAGCGCCCGGTGTCACGATGGTTGACACGTCATTTCTCACCATTAAAAAAAAGTTTAAAGAAGGTTTGTGGCCAAACTTTATGGGTTCATTTGTAGGGTTTAGGGACAGGATAAGATGGCTATTGGTAGGTTATAAGAGCCACTCTTATACCTAATATTATATTTCTTTCGGATTAGCGAAGAACCTTACATATATATTTAGTTGCTTTCTCTTGCACCTTATTATTATTTAAATAGTAGGAAACGGGGTAAATTGATTATAATATTACAAATCGCATATTATTTTTATTAGTAAGTTCAAAAAAATTATAAACTGAAAAGAAAAAAAGGTATATGACCCACATTGAATCTTCAATAATTGACCTAATAACGTCATGAAAATTAATATTTTGAGTTAATAGCATATATCTACCAACCTCACATATTCTAGTTAGTAACTACGAATGATATAATTATCTTTCCTTAATTCTTATGTTATCTTTAGTCACATGTGTTATATAGACTATATCAGGAATGATAATAAAAAAAGAGACTAAGTCTGTATTTCTACCATTATTGATAATTTGTAAGTGTAGAGAAACATGTCGAATAACGGGTGAATAATGCTTTGGGACGGCCTCTTACCAAAATTAGCATGGGTTTAGTTCAATTTTTTTTTTGTATAATTACTTTATTTATATTTCTATTCTTGTAATTAGTGGCGTAGCCGCAGCCACCCCATGTAACGATGAGCCCTTCGGGAAACACTCGTCGGACATAGTTCCTATTATTGGTTTACATTTTTAAAGGTGTCTATGCATATATACCGAAGAAGTTTAATTTATTATCGTATATTTATATTTATGTTTTTAGGTAGATCGATTGATGTAACAAATAATACGTTTGAATTTATTAGGCAACCTAAAGTACACTCTAATATTGTAGTATTTCACAAAGTAAATGTATTCGTTGACCGCTTCAACTTGTTACATGACCTCTTCTAAATCAAATTATGATTCATGGTTTCAATAATCTTTAAAAACAATAATTTTTTTAAACACCTAACTCACAAAACCCAATAATCCTATTTTTAAATCTATACCTCTAAAACGGAGTAGTTATTAGTAGTTTATAAACCAAACAAGCATGCATTAGTCATCTTTTATATATATATATATATATATATATACACGCCAACATAAACTTTGTTAGTATCTTATGTAAAGGACACTTTCGTAACATTTTTTTTATATCATTTGAAAAGGTGACTCGCATTTAATGGCGATGATCGTGCAGTAGATTAAGTTTTATATTAAGGATATATTTTTTGAGGTTTATTCAATTCCTTGAAGTAACATGTAATGAAAGTAAAATTGTTTGATTTATAATAAACATGTTTTATTATAAAGTTTAAATTCTTCAAAAAAAGTATACTAGAAATGACATAATACTTTATCTATTAATGCGATATGTAAATTTCAAATAGTTCTATATGATTATTTATTGTTATATATATTATTAAGAATCTTTAAACCTTAAGTGGCTCTTAAGTACAGGCTTTACTTGCCTTAGTTCCATTGATTTTATATTAACTAGTTAAGCACTAGCTCGTAAAGTGGAGACCTATAGACAATCGAGTTGAATTTTTTTCTTGAATAAATTGTAACCGCTTATATAGAAAAAGGGGAAATAACATAATAAAATACATATAGTGTGTTATAACATTTTAAAATTTACTCTATATTATATATTTTTTAAACAACATAATAAAATACATATACTGCGTTATAACATTTTAATTTTTACTCTATATTAATATTTTTTATTTATATTTTATTGAATAATGATTTGAACGTATAACTATTGATTAAACCTTTTGAAATATTAGTGCTTAGGAATTAGAAGAAAATACAATTTAATAACATATACACTTGATTAAATCAAACTAGAAGAGAATACCTTTCTTTTAAGATAATATAAATGAAGAGATGCAACGCATCCGGCATAAGAAATTAGAAATGTAATTGTGGCATGGCATGATCCGCCATCCACTAGCCGTATTATGGCCGATGAGTTCACACTTTCAGAAAGTATCTCAAACCTTCATGAATCATATTATTAACATTGTCAATATTATATTCTTCTATACAATCCTACAAAAAGTATCTCAAACCTTCATGAATCATATAGTATGCAAAGTTATGTCTATTTAATGAAACAAATATAGATGGGTCAAGATTCACATTGTCAAAATTTATGAGACGTAAGTATGTCTACTCTTTATATTAAATTATAAACCATTTTATTTTCTTATTAACTCTCATTTTTATAAGCTCACACTAAGGTTTATAGAAAAGACCTCTCTCCTTTTAAGCTTAGGCTTGAGGGTTCAAGTTTTATGGCTGACAAATTTATAGATTTAGAAGTGCTACCATTATAGTATTAAATGTGTAAAAAAAAATTAAATCAACTTTTATCTTATTTTATCATGCTTTTTATCCCTATTGAGCTTGTCAAATAAAACTTTATTTTTTCATTGAATTAGAATCGAATACGAATTTAAGATTTTCAATTCAAAATTCGAATTCAATTTTTATATATATTTTTAATATATGTATATACACACATATGCAATTTAAACTTTGCCAAAGTATAAACTACCTCCATAAGTGATAAATCTATTATTCATAACATTATCAAACCCGCTGACAAATAGCTCATACTACTTACTTCTAAATTTTTTTCTTACTTAAATCGCTACCAGTAACCAACTATCTTAAAAATGAAAAAATATTCCAAAACCCATATATTATTTAATAATGTATTAATGAATACACAATGAGTCTACATTAAAAATGGTTTATAATTCAAGACGTATGGGCTAAATGCATAAAAAAGGTAGATATATAAGTTTGTCATTTAAAAAGTATTATTGGGAAATCTCTACGACCGGTTTGTGGTCCAGATAACGAAAGAAAATTGTGTAATTGGTTGCGGGAGTAAAAAATGAAGCCTTTGTTTAATTTTAACAAAGAATGAGAAAGTATCGATTGTGTCCTAATAATGCGAATGAGATAGAAACTTACAAAATAATAATAATATGTAGGTGTGTGTCAATTTCATAGTTAAAGTTTTGTTAAGAATCGCAAGAAACATATAACCACGTATTGCTTTAATAAAAAAAATGAAATTAAACGAAAATATAATAATCTCTCTGTCTCTTATTTTTTATTTTATTTTTTTGATATTATTCTCTCCCTAACTTGATTTTTTGTATAAAAGTATAAATATATGCACATGTAATTTAAACAAAAGACTATCACTATTATAACGCCCGGCTTGCGGTGTGCACATATAATGTATATATGTTTGGGCTCTTGAGGGGCAAAAGTGAAATTACACTAATTTTAACGTGAATTTACTAATTTTGTGAAAATAACGTTAGAAGTGGGTGACGGTTAATCGTGCATCATGTAGTGGCGTTGATAGCCGAAAGACAAGGGGTGCATGCACTATGCGCCTTATGTCCAAGGCTTGATGCAAAACTTCTATGGAGCCGAGGATCTCACTGGAAACAGTATCTCTATTCCTACAGGGTAAAGGTAAGATTGTCTACATCTTACCTTCCTCAGACCTTGCTTTAACTTTACTATTGGTGAGATTTACTGAGTATGATAATGATGATGAGGAGGGCTATCACTGCTATATTAAAAAAAATATTATACAGACATGAATTTTAGCCAATTTATATGATAACTATGTGCATGCATGTATTTAAGTAAGTTTACATAATCAATAATATTTTGGTAGTTCTTAACATATTATTATTGGTTTTACAATAATTTTTTCCCTTAACTTAGATATTGCAATTTATAATTTCTTAATAAGTTTGAATGAAATATATGTTTATTATAAAGAGTAAATTGCACAAAACATCACTTATGTTTCCTCAAACTTGCAGGTTCCAGCCTTAATGTTTAAAAGTTGCTAAAAACAGCCTTTAAGTTTATTTTTGTTGCGGGTTCAATCCTTTACAGCTAACCACATTATTTTCTTCAGTTAAGTTCTCTCACATGCATAACATGTGAGGGTATATACGTCATTTTGGTTGATCTTCCACCCACGTCAATTATAAGAAAAAAGAATATTTAAGGTTTAACCTATTTTAAAAAAATTCTAACCGGAGGGACTAATGTGCAATAAAACCAAACTTTTAAAAACCAAACACCCTCTTTTCCGGTCTTCTTCTCCGGCGACTTCGCCGGATTCCGGCGAACCCGGAATTAAGATAGGAATCTTGTTAAGCTAGCCCACTAAGCTGTAAAGATTAACACAGATTTTGATCATGCCAATCAAACTCTTCAGGATTATCATCAGTTTGAAGAATCGGCGCCTTATTCGCATCAGAAGGAAACGACAAACGACTCTTCAACCCTAGATATCTCTCACGGAACTCCGATGCCGTCAAATCAGAGAACTTCGTAACACCGTGTTCAGTAGTCGGATCCAGCAACTGGTGACGCTTAGGACGCCGCAAGTTAGACTTAAACACTATCAAACGGTAATCGTGCTCCTCTGTAGTCGCGTACATTTTACCAAACTTTGTTTAAACTAGGTTAAAACTTAAATATTCTTTTTTTTTATAATTGAAGTGGGTGGAAGATCAACCAAAATGACGAATATACCCTCACATGTTATGCATGTGAGGGGAGTTAACTGAAGAAAATAATATGGTTAGCTGTAAAGGATTGAACCCCCAACAAAAATAAACTTAAAGGCTTAGCAACTTTTAAACATTAAGACTGGAACTGAAAGTTTGAAGAAATATAAAGATGTTTTATCCAATTTACTCTATTATAAATATTGTAAAGGATGATCTCTCTCTCTCTCTCTTTCAATAAATAGCTAAATGCCCACTATGTACGGAGATAAAATGTTGTATTGCATTGAATAAAAATAAAAACACAGCGACACATGGGTATGACGTGGAGTATAAGGGTAAAGGGGCCCATGCACCAATTTATTCAGATTATAATTATAAAATTAGATTATAATAATTCAGGAATAAAGAGAAGGAGTGACGAGGAATGCACCAATAAATAAGATATATTATTTGGAATAAAGCCAAATTCGACACCTTCCAAGCAACTGGGTGCATACCCCATTTCCCTTTTGTTAAAGTTTTCCTGATATTTATATACACATCCATTATTAGAAATATCTAGATTTGGAGTCCCATACACGACATAACTAAATAAATTTGCTGTTTAAACAAAGAAAACAATCAAACATACCAAATAAAAATGGAATGTTTTCCTATCAATATCGGCTTTTAACTTTAATTTTCTCTTGTGATGAAAAAATTCAAACATTATTAGAATGCAATGTAATATAGCCGTTCAAAAATAAAAAATAAAAAATAATTAGAATGTAAATAGTTACCAAATAATCCTCGCACATTGAAAGATCCTCACTCGAACACTATACGAATCCGGAAGTTGAAAACGAAAATCATCCCCACTTGAACCAAAATCATGATGTTCATTTGAACCTAAAATCGATCAAACAAAATAAAAAAGACATCAAATCCACCAAAATCAAATGACTTGAAGGTAAAGGTAGTTATGATTGGGTTGATTTAGTTTTCTAAACAAAACAAGCAAGTACAAGGTCAAGCATGACGAAAGCCTCTTGAAGTGTATTCTTAATGCATGAATTCTAAGTTCTCATTTTATTTTAAATGATAGGTAGTTATTGTAACTACACAAATTTCTCTTGTTAGTTATATCAAAGACTTATCCTCCACAAAGTAATACAAAACCAAAAACACTACAAACTCACAACGGTTATGGATGATGAAGGTTCATACTTTATAGCTTGTTTGGATGGTAAGTATACAGCTAATTAACTGACTAAGAGTTGTGTATGTAAGGATGTTGGTAAAGATGCTCTTACTCTTTGAGAAACATATTGCGAGTGCAGAAGATTGTGTACACCCATGTCTCATCTTGTCATCCTCAAAGTTTAGCATGGATTGGTGAGCAGACCTCTTATCAAAGTTATGCGTAAAATATGAAACAAAATGGCGTCGCCACCTTGCTTTTTTACACTAAAATCCCTAACTATAACAGTAAACTCATTAAAATGTTTCATTCCCATAAAGAATAAAAGCCAGACTTGAATTTGAATCTGGGTTAGTACAGCCACCAGTAACAACTCTGAGGACGTATAACAAAGTTTTTTATCGCCTTGAACAATCGTATTATAATCACTATTCATTTGCTGAACAGGACGTACCATACATCAAGACTTGAGAGGGTAAAAAATGAAAATTAGATTTGGTAATTATATTTGAAACAAGAATTATCTGAGAAATGAGTAAGCAAGATGCCAAGAAGTAAAGGGCATTTCATAATTTAAATTTTTGTAAATTATGTTGATAACACCACCACCTGATGTCATGTGCATGCTAGGAAACAAAGTTATATGTTTGTATGATGGTGTCTCATCTTCAAGCTCAAAACAAAAATGTCAACTGACCGAGTATCTAAATGAGACAAGGACTAAAACAACTTCTCCTATTTGTATTCAAGAATAGTGGAAAGCTCAACGAATCCAGATGTTGCTAGATTAGGAATGGATATTCTTTGTGTTTCGGTTTCAACTGTTGCATCTGAATCCGAATCCACCTTTAGTCTTGATGGAAGAATTTTAGCTCAACATTAAAGTTCAATGTCACCTTCTACTGCTGAAGCTTTAATATGTATCCGAGATTGGTAGTTTGCCGCAAAAGGTAGTATTTATAGTTTTGTTTACTCCTTTTCCGAGATTTAAGTTCACAATATTGATCATACATTTTTATTTGGGTAAATTACACTTTTTGTCCACTATGTTTGTAACGGATTGCAATGAATAACCTTTAACTTCAATAATTAGAGTCACAATCCTTTATTTGCAAAACCCGTTACACCTTTCGTCCTTTAGCACTAACCACCTGGTCAGACTTAACTTAAAATTTTAACCTGGTTAGTACTAAAGGACGAAAGGTGTAACGGGTTTTGTAAATAAAGGATCTTTGACTGTAATTATTTAAATTAAAGGCTATCCATTGCAATCCGGTACAAACATAAAGGACGAAAAGTGTAATTTACCCTTTTTATTTTTCTATATAGCAATGCCACCTGACGATCTTGAAGTAACCCAAGATATTATGGGTGTGAACATCGACAAAGATGATATCGAGGACGACAATTCGAATAAACTTTAGCTTGGGAAGTTCTAAATGCATGTGGAAGAAGAAATCAAGAATTTAGTTACATTTTCATTGGTTTTAGTATTTAAACTTTTAATCTGCAAACTGTCACTTGTTATTAGAGTGTTCATGTATGTGTAGTGGTTGTATGTTAGTTATGACAGCTGGATAGTTGGTTAGGATGATGGTATGTTGGGTATATATAGAGATGTAGTATTTATATTTTAGTCAACACAAAATAGTGAAATGAGTAAATACCTTTGCGGAGCCTGATTTCCTTTACTTGTTTTGTATGCTTTGAGAATATTGATTTGAGTTTTGTGGTTGTATTTCATTTGTAGTTTGAAGTTTAGGACTTTCAAATTATTATTTATATTGTTTCATGGTGGTTTTAGCTGGATTTCAATGTGATTTTGGCTGTGGTTCAGCTGGTCAGTTCACATACTATTTTGTGGATGTGTTTTCAAATTTTCGGCTAGCCAATTCACATACTTTTTGTGGCTGTGGTTCTTGAATACTTAGCTGGATTCACAGTAACAATCTGAGTTTGTTAGTAAAACACTAAGACCTTGTAAACAGCCAACATGGTTCATTGCCAGCGTTCAAACTTTTGACACAAATAAAAATATGGGTCGTAGTCGGGTTCCAGAATTCAACTCGCTAACTTGTAACCCGCTAACCCGACACGATTGACACCCCTGCATATAACATATCAACTGAAACTGCTAAAATGGCTTATTTTCCATGAAAAATAAAGCACAACTGTTCTTGTAATCTACAAAAAAGATACGTAGATTACATCAACATCCCTCAATCATGGACAATGGCGGATCTAGAAAATTACTAAAGTGGCAACGTTTCAAATTTTTTTTAACGTAATTTATACAATGTAAACGAAACAACGGTAGTAGTGCGATAATAAATAAATTTAAACATGTACCTAAATGATTTCTCCTCTTTGGTTTTTTAAAGCTTGAAACCGGGCCATGACATTCTCTTCTTTTACTTTACAAAAACTTTCTTTTTCAACCGCACAAATTATAGCATTGTTCAAATACTCAGCATCCATCCGATTGCGTAAATCCGTCTTGATAAGCTTCATTTTAGAAAAACATCTTTCAACGGTTGCGATTGCAACCGGTAAAATCAGTGCTAGCTTCAATGTTCGATAAACCAAAGGAAAAGTTTCATTTTTTCCGGTTCCCACCATTACACGAGTAAGTCACTCAATCCAGTCAAATTTGCAAATTTATCATCTTCCTTTGAAGTGTGATAAAAGGTCGAAAGATCACCCGCAAGACACCCTCTTTCTTCTTTATTAAAGTCATTCGGATACATCTTAGAAAAATTCACTATCTTAGATATGTCAAATTTAGCAAACGAATTACAAGGATTTAACCCGACATATTTTCTATCAACTAGTTGAGACGTCACTAAATCGGCTTCCAAGTTCTTGAAGTTGCATATCCAAAGCCGTATTAAAAACCTCAACTTCAAAATGATGTTGGTTAGTAATGACATACTTTCGGTTTCTTTGATTACCATAACTTTCCACCATACTTAACATCTTAATGTTGTTTTTTTCACAAAAAGATGTCACGTTTGCCAACATCTTTTCAAACCCATTTTGTCTTAGATGATTCAAAGCTCGTTTTGTCCCGCTTATCAAATGAGATGCTGCTGCTTTTTTTTGTTCAAATGTTGGGTTGGGGGTTGGGACTTGGGCTATAATGGTTGGGCTTATAAGTATCGGGTATTTAGTTGGATAGTAAAAAAATATTTGGGCTTTGAAAAGGATAACATAATATTTCTTAAGAGACAACGAAATCCAAAAAACGTAAATCCCATAATATCATGGAACAAAATTTTGGAACCAAGAAGCTTACTTGGGGGCAGTTTAACTGATGTCCGTATACTTTGGCGGCATAAAATCATAAATTACAAGATTTTTTATATAGATTTCACTGAGACATTTTAACAAACACCTTGTTGGCATGTAAATTTAACAAGAAGAGAAATTGCAAGGTACAAGGTGAAGCGAATCCTTTCTCAAAATCACATAAGTTATTCATTTCATGAAGCAAAGTGATCAACTTGGATAAATCTTTTATCCTCTGCTTCTCGTCTTGGAATCGATGCCCGTTGGGTCGATCAAAATCATTTAACAGAGGTTTAGGATGTCATGCTCTAATCGATTGGCTTCTAAGAGAAATTCAATAGAGGGATTTTATGTAGTTTCAAAACCAAAAATGTTCCTAAACTAACATGTTAGAAAAAAAAAATAATTACCAAAATCAACGTGTTGCTTGTTTAAATCGTGATTTTTTTTGTTTGCGCAAAATTTTATTTTGCGTTTTTAGATGGCGGCTAAAAAGTTTAGACTAAATTTTAACACTTGCTGAATTTAACTCACGTTTTACACGTTTATTATTTTGATTGATTTTTCAGTAGATTATATTGTAGTTTTCAATGTTTTTAGTGTAACATTTGTATAAATCGGGTCTCCAAAACCCGCTCCGTTTTGTAATCAAATACCAAGTTACGAAATTTCATTAAGTATTTATGAGTATTTTGAGTTTAAACGTTACATAATTAATATATAAACTAAACTATAAAAATTATATTTGATAAAAAGTCAAAATAAAATAAATAAAAAATAGTTGGAGCTGACCGGACTCGAACCCGGGTCAACTGCCTCCAACGATTTATCTTTCCGTCTCCAAACCACTCCGCCACCAATTTTTTTCTGTTAGTATTATGAAAACAATTAAATTTTATACGCAAACTCGGTTTAACGGTTATTGATATCTGAATAACGGAAAATCGGTAAGCCAAATCGTCAAATCAGTTTTCGTTCGTTTAGTTAACTTATAACCGACGCATATCGGTTTCTAATTAAAGTTCAGATTTAATGAACTTCGAGTTTTGGGTTTTGAAACCGAAAGACATTCAAGTTTCAAATAATTCTGTTTCCAATCATTTATACGATTCAGAACTGTCTCAAATACACTCCAAATCCCTTTTCGTCGCGTTTTCAAGTCATTTGAGCACAAGAAAACTGTCGCCGGAATTTTCTGCAATTCTCGCCGGAAAACCGTGTTCAACATAAACCAGTAAGAATTTCCTCTCTTGCTGTTTCAATCTATTGTTAGGACACTACTAACATTATTCCGTCACTCAAAGTCAGTCATAGAAGACTTTGCTGGATTTCTGGTTTCGCCGGAGAAATTCTGGGATTTGCCGGAACCACGCTAGTTGACGGTAAACACATTCAATCGTGCTAATAATTCATGTACTCTGGTTCAATTTCAAATCTAATTCTTTAATTCTGTTGATTAGCCCCTCTCAGCCGAAGTTTCAAAAACGGAGTTGCCTGTTCTCGCCGGACTTCCTGAAGAAGACGACCTGTCCGGTATTTCTTGTCCCCAAACTGTTCGGTTTGTTCATTCAAACTAGTAGGCATGATATTTAAGTAGTAGAGCCATGAATCAGTTGTCTGAGTAAAAACCGGTAATCATAACGAAGAAGACGAATCTAAAAACGGGATAAGAATAATTAAAACTCGGATAATTAACGGGTTAGACACACAGTCCAGCGGTGGACTGTGTGCAAAGTTTATATACGAGTCCCGAGTTCGATCCTTACTACACACACACTGCGTAATAACATTCCCTTTTTATTCATAAAACTAACCGGGTTAGATTGAGTAGTTGTTAAGTATAATATAATTCAAGAATATAACCGGGTTAGACACACAGTCCAGCGGTGGACTGTGTGCAACACAAACTGCACGTCACGCGATCGAGTCCCGTCCCAAACACCGGTTCAATGAGATTAAAACGTTTTGCAAAATAAAGGAATTTTCGGTAAAATCGAATAAGTGTATAAATATAATAAGAACTGGATTCCTAACGGGTTAGTCACGTAGCTCAGTTGGTAGAGCTACGTGCGCGTGAACGGAAGGTCACCGGTTCGAATCCCGCTCGGCGCAAGAATTACCGCTGACCGAACCGGTCAACGGTCAACGGTCAAACAGTAAAAAAATATTATTTTTTTTTAATAATTATTTGTTTTATTTAAATTAAAAATCAATTAAAAATACTCAAAAATAACATTTTTAAGGATAGAAAATAGCCATAAACTCACACAAATATATCTAAAAATCCCATTAAAAATCTTTAATAAAATCCATCCGTTTAATATATTTTTCCCATTATTATTTAGGTCAGTGATTCCTCGTTAACTCGTTTCGTCTAAATCGTGCGCATCTCACCAATTCAAATCCAACGCACCCAATGTGAGTGAACCCTTCAAATTCCCCGTTTTAATCACATTTTTGGGGTGTATCATGTGTTTTGTTCATTTACTTATTATAACTAAGTTATTGTGCATATATCATATCATGACATGTGTGTTAGTTGTTGCTGTTAAATAGTTAGTATTGTTTGCAAGTTATTATTTCAGTACATGCAATTGCTGAGGCCGTAGCTCCCCATCCCTCGAGGTTGAGTTTGATCCCCATTCTATTATGCGGTTGATCAGGGCGTGCCCGCACGATCGGCTCCGTTTGATTGAGCCTTGATCGGTCATTTATTCTCATTCCAGTTCATGCAATACGCTCGGCTCCGTTTGATTGAGCCTTGAGCGCATAGTTCAATTTACATTCTCAGTTCATGCAATACGATCGGCTCCGTTTGATTGAGCCTTGATCTCACAGTTCATTTATGTTAATTATCATATGATGTTGGTATGTTCATGTATGTATAGATTGTTAATGTATATTATAATTGTAACCGATGTTGCCATTACTTGATTTCATACATATGCTCTTTTATGATTATGCACAATATTTATTGATAAACTAACCAGAAAATCATTATTAAATGTTTATCTATAAGGTTCACTCGCCAACTTATGTTGACCCAAAAACCTCCCATTTTACACATGATACAGGTGAACCAGCAGCAGCTAGGAACACGTAGGACCTGGATTAGAAGAAATAAAATGATTTAGTGTTTGGATTATTATGTTTGGTTATTTTCCTTTGTAATGAATGAACATGTTTGAAGGTTTGAGAAATGTAACTTTGACTTCATTTATTATGAAACATAATAGTAAATGTCATGTGCTTTGGTGATAACCCAATTATGCCCCGACTATTATTTCCGCTGCGGGTCGGGGTGTGACAGATTGGTATCAGAGCCATGACTATAGGGATATAGGATAGGTTATTAGACCCTTAGAGCCTATACTATAGTCGATTAGAAACTTATAAGAATTTTGTGTGTTATATGCCAAATTTCATGATGTTTATATGTTTATGTTAAAATGTTACATTTCATATTGTTCAAGCATGTTCATAAGTATGTATTATCAAATAATGCCT
Organism: Scalesia atractyloides; assembly: GCA_947069175.1. Lineage (NCBI taxonomy): Eukaryota > Viridiplantae > Streptophyta > Magnoliopsida > Asterales > Asteraceae > Scalesia > Scalesia atractyloides. Next base: position 70,191,044 of record CAMTDV010000116.1, read on the forward strand.
ATCATGAAATCGTATGATCATAATATATCACATCCATGCAAGCACACACCACATCATGATTGATTTTACAACGATTTTCGTGTTTTCAAATCTCATCAAAGTGAGTTCTCATGACGGGCATGTAGTAACTGGAAGGGTACTAGTACCGGTAGTCGGGACGTCCTGTCTAGGCTGGCATTCGTATAAATCCAAAATAAAGGACCAGTTTGCCTACCTGGGGACCAACGATGAGAGTACGAAATACCTATTAGGCCAAAGCATGCTATACCAAACGTCATGAGAGCTAATCCCACTTTGAGTTGTCATTGTGTCTACACCTGGACACGTTCCGACCAAACATCTCATGAACATATTTTGTGGTTAGCATTCGGGGGATGCGAGTGTTAAATTGCCAATACTAATGTGAATCCTACCAAACCAATAGCCATGGGGGCCCACATGACTATATAGGTGAAGGTATGGGGGACATTTGAGGCCCAACATGAGCGAACCCAAGACATCCTTCGGATGTAGTTGCATTATTGATATTTATATTATTTTCATTTTTTTTAAAAAGACACATGACACCTAAAAGATACCATAAACTCACAATCTTGTCATTTTATGATCCTGTAGATGTCGTATAGATCGCATCGAAGGAGTAGGAAATCGGAAAAGTCTCAGGAACGATTGGCCACTCATATCGCCAACCAAATGGCCACGATATTACCTGACATCGTAGTACAAGTTCAACAAGCTCTTGCTGCAAATCCTACTAACCCTCCTCAACAACAGGACCAGATCATCAACGACCCTCCTACCAGCAAATGCACCTACAAACATTTTAAGTCTTGCGATCCCCCAAAATTCGAAGGGACTGAGGGAGTCACTGCTCTCCAGCGTTGGTTCGAGGAGATGGAAAACGTTTTCTTAAACTGCGATTGTCCTGAGGATCGCAAAGTTCGTTATGCCACCGGGAGACTACTTGGGGTAGCTCTCACTTGGTGGAATACCGAGAAGGGAAAGAGGGGAACGGAAGATGCGATGGCCTTAACTTGGGAGGAGTTAAGGGAAATCATGACTAGGCGATTCTGTCCTAGGAGTGAGATTAAGAAATTGGAAGATGAATTTCATGCCCTGAAGCAAAAAGATGGTGATCACACTACTTACAACAAACGGTTCTTGGAGTTGAACCAGATGGTACCAAACTTATTCACTCCAACCTACCGTCTGATCGAACATTACATTCGAGGACTTCCCTCGAAAATCCAAGATTCGGTCCTCAGCGTTTCACCGGTAACACTAGAAGCTGCCATGGAATTGGCGACAGAACTGACCGAAAACCGAATTCGTAATGGGAAGTTCAAGGAGGAAAAGAAGAAAACCCCTGCTGAGGGACAAACCTCAAACCACCACACTCCTTCCTCTAAATTTGCTAACAAGAGGAAGCGTAACAACAGGAACTTTGCAGTCACCCACACCAACACCCCTGTTCCTGCTGCACCCATCACTCAAGCCACTCCTCCACCCGCGCCATACAAAAGACCATACACAGGACCACTACCAAATGTAACCGTTGTCAGTATCACCACTCCCCTGACTATCCTTGCCAATACTGTACCAGCTGCGGTCGCGCTGGACACATTGTACAACACTGCCGCGCACCTCAGCGAACAAACCGCCACCCACCTATAACCCAAACCCACCAACAATTTATGGGTCAAGCCCAACAACAACAACCATTTCCACCCACTCAACATTTAGCCCAAACATACTATCAACCCAACTACCCTATGGGTCAACCTATGCGGGCATGTTTCAACTGTGGAGATCCAAGTCATTTCAGGAACACATGTCCAAGACTAGTCAATATTATTCATGCTCAGGCCCAAGCCAACCCTGTGAACCAAGCAAACCAAGCTCCTCCACCTGCTAGAGGAAGGGCTTTCAATATTAACGCAAACCAGGCCAGGGCTGACGGCAATGTGGTCAACGGTACGTTTCTTATAAATGGTAGATATGCCTCTATGTTATTTGATACTGGTGCGGATAGAAGTTTCGTGTCATTAGAGTTTGAACCTATCTTAAGTAAAAATCGAGATAAGCTCGCGGAATCCATAACAGTGGAAGTTGCAGATGGAAAACCAGTTTCGTTAAACTCTATTTTACGCAACTGTACGCTCACCCTAAACGACCACGATTTCTCGGTCGATCTTATTCCTATGAAGCTGGGAAGTTTCGACATCATAGTCTGAATGGATTGGCTCAGTCAGCATAATGCGGAAGTTGTATGTCGTGAGAAATTTATTCGTATTCCTCTTTCAAACGGTCAGACTCTTCGAATTATTGGAGAAACCTCGGCGAAAGGACTCAACTTAATGTCTTGTCATCAAGCTCAGAAATACCTTCGCAAGAATTATGTCGCGTTTTTAGCCCATATCATCAAGAAGGGGACCGCAGAAAAGAAACTTGAAGATATTCCTGTTGTAAAAGATTTTCCACAAGTTTTTCCTGACGACATTTCAGGACTTCCTCCAGTCAGAGATGTCGAGTTTCGTATCGATCTTATACCTGGTGCTACACCAGTGGCAAAATCTCCATATAGGTTAGCCCCCTCTGAAATGCAGGAGCTAGCCAGTCAATTGCAAGAGTTGACTGACAAGGGATTTATACGCCCCAGCTCATCGCCTTGGGGTGCACCTGTACTTTTTGTAAAGAAGAAGGATGGATCTTTTCGCATGTGCATCGATTACAGAGAGCTCAACAAGTTAACTATCAAAAATCGATATCCTTTACCTCGTATAGATGACCTCCTTGACCAACTACAAGGTGCCAGTTGCTTTTCGAAAATCGACCTCCGATCGGGCTATCATCAGCTTAGGGTGCATGAAGAAGACGTCCCTAAAACTGCTTTTCGAACTCGATATGGTCACTATGAATTCATGGTTATGCCGTTTGGATTAACCAACGCACCAGCTGTTTTCATGGACCTAATGAATAGAGTCTGCAAACCTTACCTTGATCGATTTGTTATTGTGTTCATTGACGATATTCTTATCTATTCAAAATCCAAAGCTGATCATGAGCGTCATCTGCGACTTGTTCTTGCACTTCTAGAAAAGGAAAAGCTTTATGCCAAGTTCTCTAAATGTGAATTCTGGTTAAAAGAGGTGCAATTTCTTGGGCATGTAGTCAATGACAAAGGAATACATGTGGACCCATCAAAGATCAAAGCAGTTCAAGAATGGCAAGCTCCACGTACGCCAACTGAAGTAAGGTCTTTTCTTGGACTTGCTGGTTACTATCGTCGATTCATTTCAAACTTCTCTCGCATTGCGGTGCCACTCACGGCTTTAACCCATAAAGGGAAACCATTTGTATGGGGGCCCAAGCAAGAAGAAGCTTTTCAAACTCTCAAGCGAAAACTTTGTGATGCACCAATCCTCACTCTTCCTGAAGGTTGTGATGATTTTGTAGTCTATTGCGACGCGTCAGGACAAGGGTTAGGTTGCGTTCTCATGCAAAGAGGAAAAGTCATAGCTTATGCCTCAAGGCAACTCAAGACACACGAGAAGAACTACACCACTCATGACCTTGAACTTGGAGCCGTTGTATTCGCTCTTAAGATATGGAGACATTATCTTTATGGTACGAAGTGTGAAATATACACTGACCACAAGAGTCTTCAACATATCTTCAATCAGAAAGAGTTAAATATGAGGCAACGAAGATGGGTCGAACTTCTAAATGATTACGACTGTGAAATCAAATATCACCCTGGTAAAGCAAATGTGGTGGCTGATGCACTTAGTCGAAAGGGTTATGCGAACTCCATTCATATTCTATGTTCACAAATTATAACCAAAATTAAGGATCAAATTCGAGAAGCTCAACACGTTTCAATAACAGAGGAAGATGTACAAAAGGAGATGTCCTGTGGAGCCGAGCTAAAGCTGGAAACTAAATCTGATGGTATTTTGTATTACTTAGATCGTATATGGATTCCTAACCATGTCAATCTTCGTGAAACACTCATGCATGAAGCCCATAAGTCGCGATATTCTATACACCCAGGAGCCGATAAGATGTATCAAGACCTACGGTACACCTATTGGTGGCCTGGAATGAAGAAAGATATTGCTGTTTTTGTTTCCAAGTGTCTCACTTGTTCTAAAGTAAAGGCTGAACACCAAAGACCCTCAGGACTTCTGATCCAACCAGAAATACCTGTCTGGAAGTGGGAAAATATAACCATGGATTTTATTACCGGGTTACCTCGCACTTCTAGTGGGTATGATACTATATGGGTGATTATAGACCGACTCACAAAATCAGCTCACTTTATTCCTATTCGGGAAGATTTCAAGAACGAAAAGCTTGCTCGTATTTATATCAGCGAAATCGTCAGCCGTCATGGAGTTCCATTAAGTATTATTTCTGATCGTGATGGTCGTTTCACCTCACGGACATGGCAGGCAGTACAATCCGCTATGGGCACTCGACTAGATCTCAGTACCGCCTATCATCCCCAAACTGATGGACAGTCTGAGCGAACCATTCAAACCCTTGAGGACATGCTTAGAGCATGTGTCATAGACTTCAAGGGAAATTGGGACGCCCACCTACCGTTAGTCGAATTTTCGTACAACAACAGTTATCATTCTAGCATCGGCATGGCACCTTTTGAAGCTTTATATGGTCGAAAGTGTCGATCTCCTGTTTGTTGGCACGAAATTGGGGAAGCTCAAATTACTGGTCCGGAATTAATCCAAGAAACAACAGATAAGATTCATCAAATTCGAAACAATCTTCTAGCGGCTCAAAGTCGTCAAAAGAGTTACGCAGATAAACGTCGGAAGCCCTTGGAGTTTAGCGTTGGTGATCATGTGCTTTTAAAAGTATCACCGTGGAAGGGAGTAGTTCGTTTTGGTCAGAAGGGAAAGCTAGCACCACGTTACGTAGGACCTTTCAAGATACTCGAAAGAGTAGGTCCTGTAGCTTACAAGCTTGACCTACCGGAAGAACTCGACAGAATTCATCCCACATTCCACGTGTCGAACTTGAAGAAGTGCCTCGCTGATGAGAATCTTCATATTCCACTGGAGGATATTCAGATTGATGAATCCATGCATTTTATCGAAAGACCAGTAGAGATTATGGACTATGGAGAAAAGCGTCTACGTCGAAGTCGCATTCCTATTGTTAGGGTACGCTGGGAGTCGAAACGGGGACCTGAGTTTACTTGGGAACGTGAAGACTCAATGCGTGAAAAATACCCTCATCTTTTCCCTACTACTTCAACTGTTTGAATTTCGGGACGAAATTCCTAAAAGTAGGGGATACTGTAACATTTGTATAAATCGGGTCTCCAAAACCCGCTCCGTTTTGTAATCAAATACCAAGTTACGAAATTTCATTAAGTATTTATGAGTATTTTGAGTTTAAACGTTACATAATTAATATATAAACTAAACTATAAAAATTATATTTGATAAAAAGTCAAAATAAAATAAATAAAAAATAGTTGGAGCTGACCGGACTCGAACCCGGGTCAACTGCCTCCAACGATTTATCTTTCCGTCTCCAAACCACTCCGCCACCAATTTTTTTCTGTTAGTATTATGAAAACAATTAAATTTTATACGCAAACTCGGTTTAACGGTTATTGATATCTGAATAACGGAAAATCGGTAAGCCAAATCGTCAAATCAGTTTTCGTTCGTTTAGTTAACTTATAACCGACGCATATCGGTTTCTAATTAAAGTTCAGATTTAATGAACTTCGAGTTTTGGGTTTTGAAACCGAAAGACATTCAAGTTTCAAATAATTCTGTTTCCAATCATTTATACGATTCAGAACTGTCTCAAATACACTCCAAATCCCTTTTCGTCGCGTTTTCAAGTCTTTTGAGCACAAGAAAACTGTCGCCGGAATTTTCTGCAATTCTCGCCGGAAAACCGTGTTCAACATAAACCAGTAAGAATTTCCTCTCTTGCTGTTTCAATCTATTGTTAGGACACTACTAACATTATTCCGTCACTCAAAGTCAGTCATAGAAGACTTTGCTGGATTTCTGGTTTCGCCGGAGAAATTCTGGGATTTGCCGGAACCACGCTAGTTGACGGTAAACACATTCAATCGTGCTAATAATTCATGTACTCTGGTTCAATTTCAAATCTAATTCTTTAATTCTGTTGATTAGCCCCTCTCAGCCGAAGTTTCAAAAACGGAGTTGCCTGTTCTCGCCGGACTTCCTGAAGAAGACGACCTGTCCGGTATTTCTTGTCCCCAAACTGTTCGGTTTGTTCATTCAAACTAGTAGGCATGATATTTAAGTAGTAGAGCCATGAATCAGTTGTCTGAGTAAAAACCGGTAATCATAACGAAGAAGACGAATCTAAAAACGGGATAAGAATAATTAAAACTCGGATAATTAACGGGTTAGACACACAGTCCAGCGGTGGACTGTGTGCAAAGTTTATATACGAGTCCCGAGTTCGATCCTTACTACACACACACTGCGTAATAACATTCCCTTTTTATTCATAAAACTAACCGGGTTAGATTGAGTAGTTGTTAAGTATAATATAATTCAAGAATATAACCGGGTTAGACACACAGTCCAGCGGTGGACTGTGTGCAACACAAACTGCACGTCACGCGATCGAGTCCCGTCCCAAACACCGGTTCAATGAGATTAAAACGTTTTGCAAAATAAAGGAATTTTCGGTAAAATCGAATAAGTGTATAAATATAATAAGAACTGGATTCCTAACGGGTTAGTCACGTAGCTCAGTTGGTAGAGCTACGTGCGCGTGAACGGAAGGTCACCGGTTCGAATCCCGCTCGGCGCAAGAATTACCGCTGACCGAACCGGTCAACGGTCAACGGTCAAACAGTAAAAAAATATTTTTTTTTTTAATAATTATTTGTTTTATTTAAATTAAAAATCAATTAAAAATACTCAAAAATAACATTTTTAAGGATAGAAAATAGCCATAAACTCACACAAATATATCTAAAAATCCCATTAAAAATCTTTAATAAAATCCATCCGTTAATATATTTTTCCCATTATTATTTAGGTCAGTGATTCCTCGTTAACTCGTTTCGTCTAAATCGTGCGCATCTCACCAATTCAAATCCAACGCACCCAATGTGAGTGAACCCTTCAAATTCCCCGTTTTAATCACATTTTTGGGGTGTATCATGTGTTTTGTTCATTTACTTATTATAACTAAGTTATTGTGCATATATCATATCATGACATGTGTGTTAGTTGTTGCTGTTAAATAGTTAGTATTGTTTGCAAGTTATTATTTCAGTACATGCAATTGCTGAGGCCGTAGCTCCCCATCCCTCGAGGTTGAGTTTGATCCCCATTCTATTATGCGGTTGATCAGGGCGTGCCCGCACGATCGGCTCCGTTTGATTGAGCCTTGATCGGTCATTTATTCTCATTCCAGTTCATGCAATACGCTCGGCTCCGTTTGATTGAGCCTTGAGCGCATAGTTCAATTTACATTCTCAGTTCATGCAATACGATCGGCTCCGTTTGATTGAGCCTTGATCTCACAGTTCATTTATGTTAATTATCATATGATGTTGGTATGTTCATGTATGTATAGATTGTTAATGTATATTATAATTGTAACCGATGTTGCCATTACTTGATTTCATACATATGCTCTTTTATGATTATGCACAATATTTTATTGATAAACTAACCAGAAAATCATTATTAAATGTTTATCTATAAGGTTCACTCGCCAACTTATGTTGACCCAAAAACCTCCCATTTTACACATGATACAGGTGAACCAGCAACAGCTAGGAACACGTAGGACCTGGATTAGAAGAAATAAAATGATTTAGTGTTTGGATTATTATGTTTGGTTATTTTCCTTTGTAATGAATGAACATGTTTGAAGGTTTGAGAAATGTAACTTTGACTTCATTTAATTATGAAACATAATAGTAAATGTCATGTGCTTTGGTGATAACCCAATTATGCCCCGACTATTATTTCCGCTGCGGGTCGGGGTGTGACATTTAGGCGGCTAAACTTTAGCCCATGCTTTACCATCTTAGTTGACGCTGCTTACTTGTACTCTCCTAATTGGTTTGTATGGATATGTCAATCTTTATACAGGCAAAAGGCCTACAAACTCAATTTTAGTTTGATAGTTTTTTGTTCAACGTAGTTAGTTTGGTGATTTTCCTAAAAAAATCATGTTTGGTCCTACCGGAAAAATGTATCCTCTCCAAATGACGAGGGTTCAAGACTTTAAGTTTCGTTGTTACAAAAAATGTAGGTTTAATATAGGGGTGCAAATGAGCTGAGTCGAGCTCAACAAAGCTCGAGCTCTATTAATTTATGACAAGCTCGGCTCGTTGGTAGTTTTTCAAGTTGGAGCTTGGCTCGTTGGTAGTTTCTTAAGCTCGAGCTCAGCTCGTCTATTATCTATTAATTAATATATTAATAAAAAATAATATAAATAATAGACGCGTTTGGGCTCGAAAGCTCGATAAGTGAAGCTCGGGCTCGGGCTTGTTTACTAAACAAGCTTATTTTTTAGGCTCAGGCTCGACTCGTAAGCAAGTCTAAATAACCTCGGCTCGGCTTGGCTCGTTTACTAGACAACTTTAAACAAAAGGTAAATGTTATTAAAAATTAATAAAAACGAATATTACACTAAGGCTCGATAAGGCTTGACTCGTTTCGAGCTTTTTCTGAAGCCGATCTCAAGCGGCTCATGCGCCGCTCGGCTTGTTTGCACTCCTAGTTTAAAAGTAGGTTTAGATGGTGCGTAAGTTAACTATTCTAAAAAAATATATTAACCACAAGACATAATTTGCTATGAAACTAGTATCATCAACAAGCATAGTTATTATTAACTTTATTTATTGTAAGAAACTAACAGTTTAGTGATGACAAATTAAAAGTTCTGTTTTATAAAAAAAAACTATATCTAAAAGATAACAAGGGAATATTTCCTTATTTTTACTATGGTGTCGACAGTGGCAAAACGTGTCAAAAGTCGATATATGCATAGAACACTACTATCTTTTATGTAAACATAAAATATTAGTTAAACATTCTAAAGTTACAACTTTATATATTCATCTATGTATTTTGTTTAGGTTTCGTCTAGACCAAACTAAGCATATTAAACTTTTTATGTAACCTTTTACACATTAAATAACTATTTATACTTCCATTATTGATACAACAAATTTCACTGGGTTTTCTAAACGATGAAAGCTACTCTCGAGAATGGTGGATTCTGATATTTGAGAAGGATAAGAGGAAATGAGGAATTGTGAATATCTTTGATCCATTGTTCAATATTTATTTTTATGGACCTTAAATAGGTTTTACAAGATTAAGGTTAGCTTTGTAGAGTGGTTAAAGAACCCAATTATGTCTTTGTAATTGTTCTTTGGCCTTTTTCTTGCTAGTCGGGTACTATATATTCTATCTACCATTCAAAAAAAGTCATGTAACACTCTTGTAGTCTTGTTGACACCAAACTCAAACTCTTTACATATTAGCTATCATGTATCTTGTAGTGAAGAAACCAGTATACTTTTTTGAGTGAATCTGGGTAGAGCTATCTTCTATGACGGCTATCTAGGTTGTGATCTGCAAAACACAACTATGTTAGAACTCGCCACTGAAATGGGGTTATCCCTGTGACCACAATTCGGCATGAGAATAAGTAGCTGATTGAGAAAGAGTATCCGTGAGAGTGAGATAGATTGAATGAACATCTTTGTTGTTGTCTCTTGTATTTATAGTATTCGACGGGTTAGAGTTTTCTCTTTCAAAATTATAGTTGTATTGAGATTCCAACCGAAAGGTAAAAGATATGGTCAATCTTCCATACTCTATGTTTATGGAGATTTTGTTTATTTAATGACGTTTATCTTAATATCTAAACTTTTGGAACGTTTCGAAATATTTAGAGTCAACGTAAGTGTTGACCGATTTATTATTAACTGAACTGGGTCATACCTCGTCACGTAGTCGTGTTCGTGAATTGCAATACTTTACGTTTACCATCTTTTTGTTATCTATGTTGTTTGCTCATGTAAGTTTATCAATTACTTAATTAATCCCATCATCAAACCACATGTACGCAATTCGGACTTAACTCTAAAATAAATTCGTGCGTTGTAATCGATTATAATTTCAATTGAAATTAAAATAAAAGCAAATATTATTGCAAGCTATGTATTAAGTACTAACTATTTAACCTACTTAATCAATTATACTAAGTTACTAACTATTTAACCTTCATCCTCTCAGTTGTGGCCTAGTGATAGGAGGTTTGAGTTTTTCAATAGAGACTCAAGTTCAAATCTCATTTGTGTCATTTTGGGGTGGCTATAGGCAATGAAAGATTTGGACTAGACTTTGTGTGAGGTTGTCAGTTCAATTCCCAAGCCCAACCGGGTTTTTCGTCCCACCGTGTGTTACGCTAGAGAGTTCTGCTCTTACGATGGCACAACGACTGTCAAGTAGCAGCGGCGGTATGGTCTTCCGGGGAAAGCCAAACTTTGAAACCAGCGTGGGCCGGGTTAAGACAACATAGTCTGGTCAAAGTGGGGCAATACGAGACTCTCCGATTTAGAGAGTATGATAACCTTATACGTGAAGTTCACCATTAAAAAAAAAAAACTAATTAACCTTCTTTTTTACCGGATCCAACCCATTTTAGCTCTGCCACATGCAAAGAAAAACCTGCTAGATAGCCATTGACCGAACACATAAAACAATTTTTACTTTTTTAAGGCTTAAACCCAACCTGATTATATCATTTGATACTTGTCCTTCTTGACACATGCTTGGTTAAGCCCACCCCCACTTACACCTCCACACGTGTAAGAACCCACACGTGTAAAAAGAAGCTTCCAAAAAACCCAAACACACTTACGAGCCCTAACTACCTCGATCAATCACGCACTTCTCATCTCTTTCGATTTACACTCTCAAGTCAACTAACTTATTTCATCAATCAGGTTTCCTTACCCTTTTCCCTTTATTTTTAGTTATTTTTATCCAATTATTATCTATATTCCATTGCTCGATTAGATCACAATATTTATGCATTTATTGTAATCATCACTTGTTAGTTCGATTATATTGTTAGTGATTTTAAGTTGATTGAATCTGGCACTTTGAATTCCATAATTTTGTTACAGTTTTTGTTTTCGACCTATATTGTTTTACGAATAATGAATCTGGCATTGAATTTGATCCAATGAAGTAAGCAGAAGTTATGCTTGAGTTAATTGTTATCTGGCTTTGTTGTTTCTATGCAGAATTTCGTATGCTGGATTTTAAGTTTTTAACTGTTTAAGTCAGCGTGCATAGTTGACTTTTGCTTACTAAAGTCAAATTGCAGACTCAGAAGTTTTGAAGTTTTGATGATTGTGAGATATTGAATAATAAGTAAAGGATATGCCAGCGGTTCGGCATTGTGCTAGAGTCGATACGTTCGAGCTTAAAGTTCAGATGGAAAGGCGGCTCGGGTCGCAAAAATCTCAGAAGTACTTCAATCTTGTTACCAGATATTTGAGTCTTAAGGTTGGAAAATCAGAGTTTGATAAGCTTTGTATCTGTTTGATCGGTCGAGAGAATATTCGGCTTCACAATGAACTTATCAGAGCGATTTTGACGAATGCAACGGTGGCCAATACGCCTCCTCCGAAGCAAGTGAAACATGACAGTTTATTGAGTTTGAAAGATCCGAACGGTGGTCTTCAGTCGATCTGCAGAGACGCATTCCCTCAGTCTCCCAGGAAAGGACGAACTCTGAATCTAAGAAAGTTTAAAGACAGACCGAGTCCTCTTGGTTTGAACGAGAAGAATCATACGGTTGAAGAGTTAGACACAACAAGGCGGCACAAAAGAATCCCAATTACCGCACCGTTTGGGATTAATATACACTCGAACGAAACACGAAAAGTGTCGTGTAATGCTGCGGGCTCTTCTTATTACACCGACACTTGTGAATACAATGGTCAGCTTCAAAGTATAAGTTCGTTGGAGACCAGATTGAAGCAGAAGTGTAAACTAGAGGGCTTGGATGTTTCGATGGATTGTGTCAACGTATTGAATAACGGGCTGAATTCTTATTTAAAGCAGGTTTTAAAACCGACGCTGGAGTTAGCTAGCGCAAGGTCTTTACACGAGCCCGGTAAAAAGTTCATGGTATCGTTGTTAGATCTCCAGATGGCAACAACGACCAACCCCAAGATTCTTGGAGAAGATTGGCCCGTACAACTCGAGAAGATTAGTTGGTCTGCTTTTGAAAAGTCTGATAGTTTTGAGAATAAATAATATGTTGATGGAATCTAGAAGTGAAACTACAAATGGGGTGTGGAGGAAGAGTAGGAAACCACAAAAATTTTTGATAAAAAGATTAGGTTGTATATACATCTTAATGCTGATTTTTCGGGACAGGACTGCTGTCCATAGAAGTATAATGTTATGAATACTTTGTAAGATTTCAGTCCACTTCAAATATTCTATTGGTTTCTTTAATGGTTATCTATAGCTTTTACTCAACTTTCTTGTTACTATCTGTTGATAAATCTTGTATTCTTGGATTAAGCAAGCTATTTATATCATAATCAACACCCTTTTTATTGTCACTGTTTGATTTAATATTAGAAAACATACGCTACTTTAAACTCTTACCCGTTAAATATGGTAAAACAATCATTGAATGTTAATTTCAAATTTAACTGCTACCTTTCACCTGATGTCACATTATTGTGAATTCTATTGAGTTGAAAAAAAACATCAAAGATTAACAAACATGCACCTTATCAAGATTCAAGGCTTCAAATCAAGAAAAAGCTCGGGTATTGCAGAAGAGACCGCGGGCATGCACAATTGCACAGGCACAACATATGAACAGACAAGATTTTGGAAATGCTGAAATGTTTACATTCTTACATGAACATCTTCTATATTTTCTTTTGCATGTTTAATATACAAAAGTATTGCTTTTTCCCTTTTTACTTGTCCTATAAAATTACGCAATTTTTTTTCATTTTATATACATCAATTAACATGACATACTCTTCCTGCATTTGCTACATGTTTGACCCGACATAGGCACTTACTAGTTAATACGTTTTGACTTATGCTAGTCAACTGTTGCTTATTTTATTTTTGTTTTCTTGTAAGATGCTTCCAAGTTCACATGTAAGTAACTGAGCATGCTTGATTCTTTCATGCCAGTTAACTTTATTATGTCGAGTTTTCATATTAAAAAGTAAATACAGTGTTCAAATTTTTCTGGTTTCCTTCCATTATTAAGATGAGAAGTACATGGGGAAGTCCATCATGCTGTAACGGAAAAAACATCCTTTATGCTTTATTATCATTTCATTTTTGAAATGAAATATGTGTATATAGGCATATAGCTAAGTGGTATTTGAGATTAATCTCAATTAAATGCGGAACAGTCCCATCTGATATTTCCATTTTGACCCGTCTTGACTCCAACTCGACCTAGTTTTGTCATAGCTGAAATAAACGCGTTATTGAAAGCTTGTGAGCTGGAGGCCCATGCGTTCACGGTCTGTTTTGACCTCGAGTCGGTGAAGAGAACCTGGTCAGAAGTAAACAATCCTTGTCCTTGCTGCAGGTTCTTGTAGTACACGTTGTCAAATGTTCTTGGTGTGTTTGGATCCATGTTTACAGCTATCCGTGGGTCAACGTTCTTTGGACACTGTTGCTGCAATTGGGTCGCATAATTTGGGTTTAGAGTTGGATCAACCGGGTTCTGCTTGCTGAAGTTGTATATCCTGTTTGCGAATTGGTTGCAATGCGAAAATCCAAGGGTGTGTGCACCTGGACATACGTTGCGTTCTTTATAAAAAAATTCAAATAAAGGTCCAAGAAGATTAAAATATGGATTGACTTGAAAAACATTCTATTCTCTTAAAAAATATAATACCCAAATAAAAGAGTTAAAATTAATTAGTGTGGTAAATATAATTACAAAACTTTTTTAGAACTTTAGCAGCAGTCTAATATATAAGTAAAAAAGTTTTAGAAGGATTTACACGATAAAAATACCCCTCTAATGATCGACTGATGTGACCCATCTTACCTACTTCTTTTTAAGCTATATATATATTATCCGTTTTACCCATTAGAGATTAAAAAAAAAAGTAACCAAAATCAGTTAATTCATAAATCAGCAGATTGAAATGGACAATCAAGAGTCCATTTAAAAAAAATGTGTTCCTGTTTGTTTCTGCATTAACTTGTTACCTGAGAGCGCAATCATGTCAGCTTGGGTCAACCCATGAGAAGCAAACATTGCATTAAGTTGATCCAAATTCATGTTTGGTTTCGGAAGCTTCCCACCCACACTAGCTGCCGTCGAACTCAGCCCGTCTAACCTCCCTAGCTCCACCGCATACGATGGCCCACCTGCCTGCAAAAAATCACCAACCACTATATCACATGTCATTATCAAAACTACTTCAACTGTTTATTATTAGATACATGAAGTATTAATTAGTACCGCAACAACAACATCACGTGTAGCCATGGTGAGAATATCCGCACACGACACTTTATTTCTGCAAGCCGGGACAGCATCAACTGCAGCTTTCGCTTTGATAACCGTATCAAATCCGTCCCCAGCCAATGACAGGTTATCCGGATGATCTTTCTCTGCAGTGTTGGACCCGCTTGATGCTATCAAAACTGATGCATCACACCCCTATTTATAATCCAAAGCACAGCACATTATAATCCTAAACCATTAACTTAAGCATTATTTTTCTAACAGGTAATAATATCAACGAACCTGAACGAAACAGTCGTGGAAGAACATGCGAAGAGTTCCCGGGATGGTGACAAAGGTCTGGCGAACCTTAGCTGTGACTGAGTTGCGGACGATAGTTTCCACATTCGGGCATATGTTCGCGTAGTAGTTTTGTCTGAGTTGAGCAAAAGCTAAGTTTGAGAAGATGACAAGTGAAAGAGCAAATACTTGAACAAAAGTGACCCGACCCATGATGAAGGTGTATGTATTGTGTAATGTGTTAGTGTTTTGTTTGAAATGGTAGAAGTAAGCTTTGTTAAATATAGAAGGCAAAGGCAAGATGAATTTGTCTTCAGTTACTAAGCCAGCTGTTTAGTTTTGGAATTTTTGTTTTTGTCTTCCTTATTCTTATAGCATCTTTTAAATTTAAGTTGGATCATTTGTTAACGAGATTCATATGGTCAAATTTGGTATATAATCAATACTTTATTTCTTGGTATTATTTTGTGACGAGAAAATGAATACTTTGGACAAACTGCTAAGTAAAATGGTGGAAACGTATCAAACTTGTGGGCTAGCATAGCACGCAATTTGCTAACACAAACAATGGTCATAGTTCTTATAAAAACAATTTATATACTATTTATTTCCATTAGATTTAGCATTAAGGTATTCTAGTATATGCTAATATAGTGTTTCATGCATTGCTTTGTTGCAAGTTGTGTTGTTTTATTTGTAAATTTGTATTACTTATATTAATCTAATTAATTTAGCCAAATTCTTGTTTTTCTTTTATAACTTGTAAAATATAATGTTTTATAAAATTATAAGCATCTAGTTGAAACCTGCTAGATTTTCTTTACATTTCAACCTAAGTAGGGGCGGACCTATCTAAGGGGAAGGGGTAGCTTGACGCTTTGGCGGTAGTGTAAATTTATGAAAAATTTGACGTTTTTGACGTTTTTTGATTTTGTTACCATTTTTTTTATAAAACGTCACCCTTACGAAAATTTTCTAGATCCGCCACTGAACCTAAGTTTTAATAAAAAAGAGCATGACCAAATATATAATATATTAACACCTAAGTTTTAATAGTACATGCTCTTTATCATTATTTTGAATTTGGGTTTCATCTTAATATATATTACTATTTTTTAGCATTTTTTATTTTATTTTTAGATTGTGTTTTATTAGTAATAGGTTAAGTTGTGTTTTATTGGTAACAGGTCAAATTAGAAGTATATCATAAAATTTCAACAATTTTGCACAGGCTAATTGATCTATTAAAACATATATCCATACATTTTTGGATATATCACGACTTTACTTTTTGGGTTTTATCTTTCGTTTCTTATGCTGAGATTGACCGTCACCATAATGAACCTGTAACATTTGTACAAAGCGGGTTCCGAAAACCCGCAGCGTGTATTAATCAAGTATTCGGTTTGTAATTTATTAGCATTAATTATCTTAATTAATTTTAGTACTTTTAATTTATTATAAGTAATTAGAAGTAATATTAAAAAAAATAATAATAAAAATAAAAAGGTTAAACCGGGATCGAACCCGGGTTCACCCCACTAGAGCACACACTGAAACACCACCAGACTACCCACACTTTTTGTGAAGTTTTTTGGAATCAACAAATATAAATATTTGTGCCATACGAGTCATCGGCGAGATTCAAGAGGGTAACCGCCCTGATCCAACCATAAAACTTTGTTTATATGTTTTGATTCTTCAATGAACGGTGATAACTGTAAATCATTAACCGAAATCACAATCAAAATCATTTAATCGCAAACCGTTATGCAGAATCATTGTTTTGGTTTACCGTTTTTTTTTAATTTCAAAACAAGTTGTGATCTTGGAAGCCTATAAATGCCTTCAGTCAGAGGAACCCAACTCGCTTATTCACTCTAAACGACTCTCAACTCTCTGCTCGATCCTCCTGTCACCATCGGAATCTCCCACCGGAAATCTTTCGCCGGATACTCGTAATCAACAACAGTCGGTAAACTACTTGGCCCTCGTCTAATTTCCACTATTAAATTTATGTTAGTAGTAGCTAAGCATGTATATACATGTATCATCAAAGTACAGAACTACATTCAGATAAATGTTGGTTTTGGGTAATTGAAGAAGATGAACTTTTGGAGTGTTTAATTATAATTAAAATCATGTCATAATCGGGTTAGACACCCAGCCCAGTTGGTTGGTCTGGGTGCAAGTTGTTGGTGTGATCGCGGGTTCGAGACTTGTAACCCTCCCCGGTTCGATAATTAAAATTCTTTTTAAAATTTATTAATTTCTGGAAAAAGCTAACTAGTGTATAAATATAATTAAAATAGAGAATCTAATGGGTTAGACACGTAGCTCAGTTAGAAGAGCTGTGTGCACGTAAGCGGGAGGTCACAAGTTCGAGTCCCACCACACGCATTCGAATTTCACCCTGAACAGGTCCGATTCCCCTGTCAGACCTGACAGAGGATATATTCTTTTAAATAATATTTTTTTTATTATTTCTAATGTATTTATTTTCATTTTTTTATATACTTTTTAGTTAAAGTTTATTTTAAAACATTTAATAAAAACAACTTTGAATGATATAAAACCTCCAAAAATAACCCTAAAATTTTAGGATTAAATGAAGATATTAGGCTGTTTATATTTATCAAATTATCGTAATATTTTTAGGTTAGTATTCGTTCGTTGATTAAATCCTCATTTTCGTGCGCATTTATTATCATTAAGGAACGCACCCACTGTGAGTGAATCTCTACAAATTCTCCTTTTAGTTATGTTTTGGGGTGTATCATGTGTCGTACATGTTTTATTTACTTAAACATTTGTGCTAACATCATTTCGTGATCAAAGGTGTATATTTAATTGTGTGATTATATGTGGTTACATTTTATCATTTCAGTGCAATCATTCATTAGGCCCATCAGTTCCTCGTGGTATACGAGTTGAGCATCAGGTGCCTCATTAGATCGGCTCCGTTTGATTGAGCCTTGATCTCAAGTTCATCATTCATCATATCATGTGTTCATTGTGGATATTATTTGTTTTGTGATGGTTTATATATATATATATATATATATATACTTATGCTCACTTATGATTCATGCACAAATTTTATTTAAATAACTAATATAACAAATGCTTAAATATTTTACTTAGACTCACTCCCCAACTTTTGTTGACCCAAATCTTTTGTTTTACGCATGATACAGGTGAACAAGCTGAAGAAAGAAACACTTAGGAATGGCCTTAGAAGATTCAACAAACCGATTATGTTCTGGACTATGTTTTGATTTATTTGTGTTTGTATGACTCATTGTGTTTGAATATTTGAATTTTTAATTTCAATCTAATAAATATGAAACTTATTAGTAAATGTCATGAGCTTTGGTGATAACCCAATTATGCCCCGACTTTTATTTCCGTTGCGGGTCGGAGTGTGACAGAACTAAAGTGATGACAATCATACTTTGGCGCAACGCACGGTTAACTTTTACTAGTTATCAATGAACATAAAAAGTGAATTTTTTGACTTATATTATAGTTATCAATTAAACTTAGTGTAATGAGGTGAGTCAATCTCTACGTAACCTTTTCAGGGCATTGAACCACGCCCTATATGGGTGTTAAAAGTGTGTTTGAGGAAGAGGGGGGGAGTGGGGGTCACTATGGTAATGGTCGTTGGCGGATGAGAGCATGAAGTCCATCAACTCCAACACAATTATGTACACACTTCACTATTTTTTCTTTTATATAATTTACTAGTGAAACTATTATACACTTTTAAAGAGAAAAGTGAATGAAAACCACCATTAGAAGAAAATCACATTTTAGTTAAACTATTATACATAGTCTATTAGTCTTATAAGTTTTTATATTTTACGAATTTAATGTGTTAGTTGGAGAAGACTAGAACCGAAAATGAAAATAATTTGATGTTGATTGGGATGGTGTATAAGTGAAACTAACATACTTTTACAAAGCAATTTAATGAAGAGGGAGGGTCCAAAACTTTAGTCGTGAATGTGACTTCAAGAAAAAATGTGACGCTAGAAATGAAACCAATAATTAACGAGGAGACTGAGATTATTAATTTATTATCTTATAAGGTGGAAACAGACATGTGACTAAGTCAACGCCGGCCCTTTCTTTGCTAATGTCGTCGTTATTTCATGAAAATTATTGGAAGGAAACTCCTGTTTTTTAGCAAGTATCAACATTCTTTTTCTTTCTTTTTAAAACTAGCAAAGTATTAAACTATTAACAGTTTTTTTTTCTTTTTGCTATTAATCCATAGTATTAGTCTCATTAACCGAATTTAAAATGTACCCGATTCATAACAAACAAAGGATCCTTCCAAAAAGAGCTAGGCAACACCAGCTTACTCAATAGGTGTGATGTTTTGTTGATGCTAAATCTCAATCCCTTTTGCTTTTCTTCCATATCTTTTTCAAGTAGTCTTTAAATTCTACCGTCAATTTGTGATTCACTAATTTCTTGGTCTGCAAACCCTCGATTGTGCTTAACGTTCGAGCCTGTGATTAAGTAGGTTTCACTTATTAGGGTTGAGTCTAGGGGCGGACCTACCTTAATAGAAAGGGTAGCCTCCGCTACCCCTTGGCGCTTCAGCGGTAGTGTAAATTTTGGAAAATTTTGACTTTTATTTGATTTCAGTACCCCTTTTTTTTATAAAACGTTACCCCTACGAAAATTTTCTAGATCCGCCACTGGCTGAGTCAACGTATGCCCCCAAGTCTCTGGCCTCACGACACCAACTTTTTAATAGGGTTCTCTGCCGTTAGCAATCTAGCTAATAAATCATGTCATGTGGTTAGCCGAACATAAATAATTAACGAGAATTTCCTTCCGATAATTTTCATGAATCTTTTTAAAAACTAGTATCATGAGGCCGGAGCCTTGGGGAAGTATAGGTTTAATAAGCCGGGTAAGTCAAACCTACGTAGGCACGCACTCAAACGTAAAGCACAATCCTAGGGACATATGGTCCAAGCAATTATTGTATCACAAATTGGTGATACAACTTGAGTAGGATATGGAAGAATATGGTTGAGATGGAGCAAATAAAGTTGATCAACAATCAACAGAACATCACACATTCTATTTAGTAAGTTGGTGTTGCCTAGCTCTTTTTGGTATATAAATACAAACTTTTGTGATTTAGCTACCTCAAAACTTTTTATCGGTTGTTATTATGCTTGGATGCAGCTTTATATTAAAAATCATTTTCTTTTGGTATATATTTGCATGTGTACGTGTACTTATTATATATAGGGTGGATTTCATGAAATGAGCGGAACATAATTGATTTTATGAAATTAGCCATACGCAATCTTTCATTAATAGTTGTAAAAGTAAGACCAATTTCTCTCTTATTTTGTCTTAACTATCAACGACTTTTCAATGATGTGAATTTCGCAATTATTAAAGTTTCTTTGCTAGTTAAAAATGAATTGATAATTTTTTTTTGACAAATCAATCTGAGATGGGTCAATGTGAGGTAACCCACTTGATAGAGATAGTTGCCTCTTAAAATACAAGTCCTAGATTCAAACCTAGGTAAGAGGAGTATTTAATGATTACTGGTGTGATGAGTAACATTTAGCGTTAAAAAACATATGAGCTGTGACAGAGCGACTTACCAACAAACGAATTTCATTACCAACATCAATTTGCATATGGGGGTTTCCTAGGCAAGTTTGTGCGACTTAACCCACACAAAAAAAAAACCTAGGTTCAACGGCTAGCTACGGTTTCAAAAAACAGCAAACCAAAACGTCAAGTCGACTAGGCTGACCAAAACGATTATGATAAGTAAATGAAATGTCGGATTTAGCCATCGTTGGAATGAGTGATTCTCTACCATTATATGAATATTCATAAAATGCTAATGTTGTGGGGTGTGGTTGTGTCCACCCCCAACTTTAACATCCTAATTATGGACACATTTAAAATCCTAACGAATTTTAGTTATAACAGTTGATTTATTAAAGAAACAACTGGTTTAAATCAAGTATCAATCATGTCACACCCCGGATTTCCAACCTGAAATCCATACACCGGTGGGCCCGGGTGGGGAGTATCGTGACGTAAGTTGATAACATCATTGTCAATTAAACATAGCACAACGGAAGTCTTGGAGTAAAATTACTGTTACAAACCGAATGTTCAAAAATAAAATAATATACAGGCTCGTAATAGAAGATCCACAGGCGAATCATTAAAATGTACAAGAAAGAATATAAAACAGACTTTAGGGCAGATCTAAGGATTTGCAAGATCCTCTTATTCACTACCGAGCAGCTTCCGGCCTATTTCGTATTTTACCTGCAGTTAGCCTTGGGACGATACGTCAGCTTTCGCTGGTAATACACCCAACTGACTCATTTTGAAAACATTTTAAAATGATTTTAAGTGCAAAACGGCACAAAATCTTTTATTAACTTGGGAAAGTTGACCTTGCAACCTTGTATCAGATTCACATGTTTGTCAATACATACAGGGCCCAATACAGAAACCGAGACATGATTAAATACACACCACTTAGAACTCACGAAGGAGTTATCCCCAACGTCTTGGGTAATTTGCATATGAGCGTCTGTCAGGTGTATGTCTACATCCCGCGCTAAGGTCGTGAACTAATGTATTGAGCCGAGGATATCCAGGACACAGTAATTTAACCCCCGATGTTTAAGTTATCAAACAAAACTGATTAAAACAGAATATGCGGGTTTACTAGCCACAAACGGGCATTCGATTGACCCCCTTCCGGACCAAGCGGTAATAATTCACCGTATCCCAAGCCCATATAGGGAAAATAAGTCGAGAGTATTTACCTGAGCTAGTCTTCTTTTAAATTTTAATAACTCATCCGTATACAAAAGTACCAACTGCAGATAGCATTTACCGGCAAGGCTCTAGTCTGGATTATGGCATAAGCTAACCAATTAAATACTATCGGTCTTTATTTAAGTCACAGATTTAGACCGAGTAGTGTACATGATCAAAACGTATAACGCTTGATTAAATGATGATCGGATAGAATGTAGTTTAAACCCGACAAGTATTTTGACTTGTATAATATGGGTAAACTATAAACATTCTGGATTTTGAAACTTAAATGACAAGGTTAAGCCCGTTTCGGTTAATTTTTGTAAAATAGTTACATATACTTAACCGTGCGCTTAATGGCGATATCGGGTAACCGGATAAGTCATGGAAAAGTTCTGTATGCCATTATATTTTAATTAAGTTAAGATATCAGTAGGATATCAACCTGTATGCCCGTTATGGTTTAAAAACGAAATCATGCCTCATAAGGGCATTTCGATAATCATATACCGTATAAAAGGAACTTGAACATATTTTAAGTTTATAATTATGAGTATTCTGGAAAAGTATTTTATTTATGATATAATATCAGTATGATATCAATTATATGTGTATTTTATCTTTTATGACCAAACTATGCACCGAATGGGCATTTTGGTCATTTTACACATAGTTTATAAATTATTTGAGATTCTGAGTTTATAACATGTACCTACTGTAAATATGTTTAAAATAAGTTTCAAATTCAGTAGATAACAAGTCTTGGTCAATTAATATGGTTTACAACCATACTATGTGCCGAAACGGCGCTTATGTTGTAAAATGACGTCTTTAAGCGATGTTTACGAAAACTGATGTTAAGGTCAAATTAAAATGTTTAAATATGTTATTTAATATAAAATATCAGTATGTAAATGATTTACCTTAAAAAGATTTGATTAAAACCATTTTATAAGCCACAAGGGCTAAAATCGTCATTTATCGACATAGTTTAAGGACCTGTTTGAAAACTCAGTTTATAACTTGGTTTAACATCCCAAATAATCCTACTTATAATATTACATCAGTATGAAACTCATTTTCAAGTTCATTACCATTTAAACCTTGTTTTATGCAAAAAGGACATTTTGGTCAAAGATGACATAATTATGGAACTTGCGCATAAACTTGGATTCTGATTATGATCATGTAATATAACCTCAGAGGGTTATGCTACATTATATTATGATCATAATGCAACTTTAGATCAGTAGGTAACTAATCTAAATCGGGTCAGAATCGAAAGTCACAGCAGAAGTCAAACTTCGCGACTTTCGGTTGCGAACCAACCCTAAAACTGAAATTGACGAGCCGGACATGTTCTCACATGTTCTAATAATTATTACCAAATTGTTTAAGTGTCAAAACAGGTTTCATAACATATAAAAGATCAATTTATGATTTTTCCGAAAAATGGCCTGTTTGACTTTTTAATATCGTAACTTTGACCCGTCAATTGGTCTAGCAAACGTGATCTTCAGGAGGTGCCATTTATAGGGATTAACACCTACCTTATTAAGATCACTTAGCCATGTTCATTTCGAACAATGGCTGGACCATAATGGTCTTAACCGAAAGTCAAAGCGTTTTCCGTAAAACGCTTGACTTTTGGCTATAAAAGCCTATAAACGAAAATGCACAAGGAAGGAACACTTACCAGTGATTCCTAGGGTGCAAAAGAACTATGTTGGATGCTCCTTTTAGCTAGGAACTTCCAGAGGAGGGAGAAGAGTATGAATAAGAAAGGTGCAAGTTCAAATGGTGAACTTGATCACCTATTTATAATTGGAGAACTCAAAGGAGGTGAAGCCAGGTGTTTAGGGGTGTAAGAGGGAGCTTACAAGTGCCCCAAAACATGGCATAGCAGTTTGGGAAGCCATGGTTTCGAAAACATGGTTTTGGAGTTTTGTTTGGAAACCAAGCAAAACTTTCTGCTGCAGACCCTTTCTCGCGCCCCGCGAGAGACACAGGCCATGTCTCTCGCGGCCCGAGACCGACCCATGGCCAGTTTCAAATTTTGACACTTTTAACCCCTTAACTTTATAAA
Organism: Scalesia atractyloides; assembly: GCA_947069175.1. Classification (NCBI taxonomy): domain Eukaryota; kingdom Viridiplantae; phylum Streptophyta; class Magnoliopsida; order Asterales; family Asteraceae; genus Scalesia; species Scalesia atractyloides. Next base: position 70,214,784 of record CAMTDV010000116.1, read on the forward strand.
GCTTATAAAAGCCTTCTTAAACACCTTTTTGGCACTTTTAGCCCTCCGTAGCCAATACTTGGCATGCTCGGGATTATGCCCGGACATTGTCGAGCTCTCGGTTCGTTAAAAGGTCACTTAGAGGTATAAATTAACATGTTGACACTTTTAATCCCTCCATTATCCAACTTTTATATATTATTGGATTTAATCACTCTCGTCCAACAAACAGGACATATGAGAGTTAGGACTACGTAAAGGATCACTCAGAGGCTCAGTATAAGCATGTTGACTCCATGGTCACTCAGAGGCTAGGCATGTTGACACAACGGTCACTCAGAGGCCGAGTTTAAGCATAACGACACTAATGGTCGTTCAGAGGCTATGTTTTTATGCATGACGACACTAATGGTCGTTCAGAGGCTAGGTTTATGCATGTTGACATTAGAAAGTCATTCAAAGGCTCAGTTTGAGCATGTTGTAACTTTTAGTCCATATTAGTCTTTAATAGACTATATTTAAAATACAACACGTGTCACTATACTATTGGACACGATTTTACATGGTGTTACATCCTCACCCCCTTAAAAGAAATCTCGACCTCGAGATTTCATTCAAAAAGATGGGGGTACTTTTGTCGCATAGTGGACTCAACCTCCCAAGTATACTCGGGACCTCTAAAGGCATCCCACTTAACCTTTACTATAGGTATCATTTTTCTTCGGAGCTTCTTAACCTGTCGATCCTCGATCGAAATTGGTTTCTCAACGAACCTCAGGTTTTCATCAATTTGCACATCTTTGTGCGACATTGCTAGCGACTCATCGGCTAGACATTTCTTAAGGTTAGATATGTGGAATACATCATGGATTCCACTTAGCTCCTCTAGCAATCTGAGCTTATAAGCTATAGTGCCGACACATTCGATTATCTCGAATGGTCCTATATATCTTGGGCTCAACTTGCCCTTCTTTCCGAAGTGCATTACACCTTTCCAAGGTGATACCTTCAACATGACTTTGTCCCCTACTTCGAACTGAAGAGGTTTACGCCTCTTGTTAGCATAGCTCTTCTGCCTATCTCTGACAGCTTTGAGACGATCACGGATTTGCATAATCTTTTCCGTGGTCTCCAGGACAATCGCAGGTCCTGATAGTTGGGCTTCCCCAACTTGTACCCAACACACGGGCGTTCTACATTTTCTCCCATACAAGGCCTCAAAAGGAGCCGCCTTAATGCTTGTATGATAGCTATTATTATAGGAGAATTATATTAGGTGTAAGTGGTCGTCCCAACTTCCACCTAAATCAATCACACATGCCCTAAGCATGTCTTCTAGTGTCTGGATAGTACGCTCACTTTGACCATCAGTCTGTGGATGGTAAGCCGTACTAAAGTTTAATCGTGTGCCTAAGGATTGTTGGAAACTTTTCCAAAAGGGAGATGTGTATCTAGTATCTCTATCAGATACTATAGATACTGGTACACCGTGTAGGGACACAATCTTGTCCACGTACAACTTAGCCAACTTATCAGAATTATAAGTTTCTTTAATTGGCAAGAAATGTGCTGACTTAGTTAGCCTATCAACGATGACCCAAATCGTGTCATTACCACATTTGGTCTTAGGTAACTTGGTAACCAAGTCCATTGTTACTATTTTCCATTTCCAAGTGGGAATCTCAAGTTGTTGTAGAAGTCCTGACGGTTTCTGATGTTCGGCCTTAACTTGCGAACACGTCAGACACTTAGCTACATAAGTGACTATCGATTTCTTCAAACCCATCCACCAATAATTCTTCTTCAAATCTTGATACATTTTGTCACCATCCGGGTGAACAGAGTATCTTGAATTATGCGCTTCCTGGAGGATTAGATCTCTAAGTCCTCCAAAGATCGGAACATAATTTTATCATTAAATCTTAGGATTCCATCCTTTCCGGGCGTTAATTGATCAACAGTTCTGCCTAATCCCTCATTAGGAATATTAGCCTCTAAGGGCTTGTTTTTGCGCATCTAATAGCTTCTCACTCAAGCTATTTCTGAGCTCAATACTCTTGGCGTTAATCCTGATAGGTTTAACCCTTTCCTTGCGACTTAAGGCATCAGCAACTACATTTGCCTTGCCGGGATGGTAGCGAATCTCGCAATCATAATCATTAAGAGTTCCCATCCAACGGCGTTGTCGCATGTTCAATTCTTTCTGATTGAACAGGTGTTGGAGACTCTTATGGTCAGTGTATATAATACACTTCGTACCATACAAGTAATGTCTCCATAGCTTTAGTGCAAATACAACGGCACCCAACTCCAAGTCATGGGTGGTGTAATTTCTTTCATGCACTTTTAGTTGTCGTGATGCATAGGCAATTACCTTGCCATTTTGCATTAGCACACAGCCCATGCCGTTGTGCGAAGCATCACAATAAACAACAAAATTCTCAATACCCTTAGGTAAAGATAACACCGGATCATTGCTCAACTTGTGTTTCAGAATCTCAAAAGATTCTTGTTACTTTGGACCCCAATTATACTTATCATTCTTACGGGTCAAGGTAGTTAGAGGAGTGGCTATTCTTGAAAAGTTCTCAATGAACCTCCTATAGTAACCAGCCAGTCCTAAGAAACTACGAATTTCAGATGGAGTCTTGGGAACTTCCCAATTCATTATGGCTTCTATCTTAGCGGGATCCACTTGGGTACCATGCTCACTCACAACATGTCCAAGGAATTGGACTTCTCTAAGCCAAAATTCGCACATAGAGAACTTTGCATAAAGTTTCTTTTGTCTTAATAATTATAGGATGCACCGAAGATGTTTCTCGTGATCAGCTTGATTACGAGAATAGATAAGTATGTCGTCAATGAAGACAATGACAAACTTATCTAAATACGGTTTGCAGACTTTATTCATGAGATCCATGAATGCTGCTCGTGCATTTGTGAGCCCAAAAGGCATCACTAAAAATTCAAAATGACCATAGCAGGTCCTGAAGGCTGTCTTGGGAACATCTTCACTTTGAAGCTTCAGCTGATGATATCCTAATCTTAGATCGATCTTAGAAAAATAACTAGCCCATTGGAGTTGGTCGAATAAATCGTTGATCCTGGGCAACGGATATCTATTCTTGATTGTTAACTTGTTTAACTCTCGGTAATCGATGCACATCGCATCGAACCGTCTTTCTTTTTTACAAAGAGGATAGGAGCTCCCCAAGGCGAGGAACTAGGCTGAATAAAACCTTTCTCCAAGAGTTCATCCAATTGAACTCTTAACTCATTCATTTCGGTTGGTGCTAGCCTATATGGAGCTCTAGCTACGGGTGCTATCCCTGGTAGGATATCAATCCTAAACTCCACCTGCTTATCTGGAGGTAGGCCTGGCAATTCTTCTGGGAACACATCGGGATACTCTGAGATAACTGGTAAGTCTTCAATGCTTGGCTTAGGCTCATTGATAGTGACTTGTGCCATGTAGATGACACAAGCTTTTCTCAAACATTTGGATGCCTTAAAAACGACACCTTGTCCGACAATCCATAGTGTGAGTCTCCGGGAATGGTGATCACTTCACCAGATGGGGTCTTAATTTCGATGAGCTTCTTATCGCAGTCAATGCGGGCTTGGTTATGAGATAACCAATCCATGCCTAAGACAACATCGAACCCCGCCAATTTCATTGGCAGAAGAGAGATAGGGATGGAATGATTCTTAATGGATATAGAGCATCCATCAAGAATGGAAGATGTGGATTCTATCGTTCCATCAGCAAGTTCTATCTCATAGATTTTATCTAGAGTTCTTATGGGCAGGTTTAATAGTTTACTAAACTTATGATCAACAAAAGATCTATCTGCACCCGAATAAAAAAGAACTCTAGCATAAATATCATTAATGGGGAAAGTACCTATTATGACGTTATTATCAATAACAGCTTCCTTAGTAGTCAGTCGAAAAGCGTGTGCGTTCCCCTTCTTGGCCTTTCCAGGCTTCGGATTATAATTCTTTGAATTAGTAGGGCAGTTAGTTGCAATGTGCCCTTTTTCATTGCAGATATAACGTACAACATCATTAACATCTTTACAATCTAGGGTCTTATGCCCTCTCCTTTTACAAATACCACAAGGTCTAGCTTGTGAATCAAAATTACACTGTCCCCAGTGTCTGCAGTTGCAAGTCTTGCAAAATGGCATCACAGCCGACTTGCCTTGGTTCCCTTTGAACCTGAATCTCCCTTTATTTTTCTTATTAAACTTATGGGAGTTGTCATCTTCTCTCTTTCTTTTTCCATCAGTTTCACGCTTAACTGACTTCTGCCTTACTAAATCAAGGGTGAGAGAGAGAGAGAGATAGGTCTACAGCAAACCTATAGGTATTAGGTGTCACACCCTCAATTTCCACTTGCGGAGTTTTACCGCGAGGCGTGTGATCAAACCAAAATCTGAGACACTAGTAATATCGAACGACTCTATATGATTTATTTAAACGTTTTCCAAAAACATTTGTTTAACCATTCATAGTTATTTTCAAAATATCTTAATTTCAAAGTTTAGCGGAAGCATTAGAGTAAAGTAAAGTAACGGGCGCCAACATAAACGCCAAAACCAAAAATCCCAAACATTATTCGTAAATAAGACTCGATAAAAATGTCTTGATCAAATGCAAGTGAGTGCACCTAGCGCTCCTAGCGTCCTGAGAAACATGTAAAGAAACAAGTGTCAACATTAAAGAAGAGTGAGTTCACAGGTTTTTATAAGTTCACAAGTTCGGTTAAAAGTTTGTTTTCCCCCGTTATTCCTAACCCGGGATAACGATATAGTTCCATTATTCCTAACCCGGAATAATAATGTTGGTTCGTAATTATGTTCAATGTTAACATGTAGGTAGCGAGCCTAAAGTTACGTCACATAAGAGTTCGCGATCGAAGCTGACTGTTGTTGCCTCAGTTTTGCCAGGTCTATCACTAACCATGGCGAAAGTTAGGCCAAATTAATCACCCGTTGACCATACCCGGTCGGCTAGCGCGACTAGCTCGGGTGGGGCTTGTCGGGCCCAGTAGTACTACTTATAATTTCCCCGCTATCTAACCCAATACTAACGATCCGAGAGTTGGTTGAGGACTTCCGTGATAAAGCTACTTAGTGACCATAACGTACATTAACATTAACTTAGTTACCGAGTAGTTTAACGACGTTAATTTCGCATAACGTAAAAGATAGAGTTTTAGAGCGTTTTACATGTTTCTCCCCCTGTTGTTCAAAACCGGATAAAATAGGGGCCGTGAACTCACCTTAAATTGCTCGGTTAGATTAACACAAAAAGAAGCAAATGATAGAACCGCTAATCGCGTCCTAACATGCCAACCGATTTGAAGTTAGTGTGTGAACACACTGATACAAAACCCTACGCATAACTAACACACAGTACGGCACACGTAATAACCAATTTGAAAACACAATCATGCATGCAAAGTATCATCATACCAAAATAATGATCAAACCAACTTGTCCTAAACACAGATTAACTCATACAACACTTTGGTACACACAAACGCAAGTTATCATGTTTCAGCTTGTACGCTCATAACTGGGCTGTTTTCGAGGATTTTTATAAAATAGTTCCAACGTTCCAAAAATTCCAATTTTTTTACAGGAGGTGTCAACTAAACTGTAGCATTTTATGTAAATTTTTCAAGTCCTAACTCTTTACCAATTATTTATAAACATTTATATACTAGGCTATAGTCAGATTCGTCACTTTCTGACTGCAGTCCACGGGAAAAATTATTTAAAAATTAACGTTCATCCAATTAACAAAATTCCAGTGGGATATTTCCGGAAATTGCTCGTCTTCGGTTACTGTACAAATTTTGTGACCCAACCCCCTACAGACTATGAGATCCGACTCGATAAACAACTAGCAAATTTTGCAGAATTTACACAGCTTCAGCTGCTGCACTAAATGACCACTTAAAAATAGCAAACGACCTCAGAAAAATATGAATCCCACGCCATTAGAAGCGTTTTTCAAAAATACACGTTTTAGCCTTCAGAAAATCCACTTTTCGATAAATAATGATCAGGTTACAGCTAATTGAAGTTGGCTGTAAATGTCATTCAGCAAACTGTTTTCGACTTTTATCGCATTAGAACATGCTTAAACGATCATGACGCTTAGTTAAATGATTAACAACAGGTTTATTTGTCAAATATCATCATGTATATCAATATTCATGCAAACCCTAATATATAACATGATCTTTATTGTAACATCCGTTGAAAAACAGGTTTCAACCCGCTTCGTTTTTTAATCGAATAGTCAGTTACAATTTTCGTTGCTTATTTAATGCTCATTTTAATTTTAAACACTACATAATTAATAAATATATTAGAATTTATAAACTATAATTAATAACAATAAAAACGGTCGAAGAAAAAAATAAATGCCGCTGCCGGGTTTCGAACCCGGGACAGCCGGTTCATTCAACAAACAAGCAATTCACCACTCCGCCACTTGACTCGTTTGTGTAATCAATGAATCAAATAAAACTTAAGTTCCACCCGTGAATTCATCTGTTTGCGTCAAGAACTGAAACCGCTCATCGGCTTTCAAATATCCAGAGACCTTTGGTGCGGTCGCGAGTTTCTGAGTATTACCGATGATTCAATGCTAGTTATAAGTCACGTTCTAATCAATTCAATCTTCAATGCCTCGATTCATATGATTGTTGAGATTGAAACCAAAATGAAATTTACTTTCAATTTACACTAATAATACCATCGCCTCATATCTCGGAAACACTCGCAGAACCCTTAATTTCATTTTTCACTCTAACTTATGTTCGTCGGAATCACTATCTGCTATCGCCGGACTTTTACCGGAAAACCGAGACCTGCACAAAATCGGTAAATTCTCGACTCTTTCGTTTTCAATCCATTGTTAGACTTATACTAACTTCAATCCTTCAACCAGAATCGGCCCCAGACGACGTTGCCGGATATTCTGCACTCGCCGGAAAATCTCTGGAAATTTCCGAAATCACACTGTAAATCGGTACAATCATCTAAACCCCCTGTTATCTCTTGTATAGTAACTTAATTTCACAACTCATCGATAAAAACTGTTAATGGATTCAATCAGACGGAATTCACAAATCAGAGCCGACGACCATTGCCGGAATTCTGAGAAAAACAGTCTGTTCGGTACATTCGATTCCGTAACTCTTTTTATCCATTACATTTCAACCACTTATATGTTCGACGAACGATTTAAACCAGAACAGTCGGATATCGTTTGTTTGTGTCTTTGAATGAAGAAGACGAAGTCGAACATTATGTATAAGTTTAATTAAAACAAGATATTAAACCGGGTTAGACACACAGTCCAGCGGTGGACTGTGTGCAAACACACAGCGCACGTCACGAGTTCGAACCTTATAACGTACCGACTTTCCGAATTAAAACCAATTTTTTTAAAACAGAATCAGATCAAGTCACAGTATGTCTATAAGATTAATATAAACCGTAAGTTAAACAGATAAGACACACAGCCCAACTGGTTGGGCTGTGCGCTTACAAACCGAAGGACCCGAGTTCGATCCAGGTCCCTGCAACCGGTTCGACCATTTTAAATCCTTTTAATATAAACCAAATAAATTAACATTTAAATTAGTATATATATATATATAATTAAAACATAGAATATTTCGGGTTAGACACGTAGCTCAGTTGGTAGAGCTGCGTGCACGCGTACGGGAGGTCACGAGTTCGAACCTCACTCAGCGCACACATTACTCATAGTCCGACCGGTCAACGGCCCGGTCAACGGTCAACGGATCGGTCAACGGTCAAAAAGTCAAAACTTTTTATTTCTTTTTATTTATTTATTTAATTTAAAAATCAATTAAAAATACTTAAAAGTAATATTTTTAAAGTTAGAAAAAGTCCTTAAACTCACAAAAATAAACCTAAGAATCCATTTATTTACCAAACTCTTTCGTTATTTATTTTTAGGTTAGTTTTCCTCGTCGATCAAATTCCAAAACTCGTGCGCATCCAACAACATCAAAAGAACGCACCCAATGTGAGTGAACCTCTACCAATTCCCCGTTTTAATCACATTTTTGGGGTGTATCATGTGTCGCTTAATTATTTATTATATTTAAACACTTGTGCATCCATCATATCCGTGACCAAATGTGTATTCAATATGTATCAATTGTTGTGTGGATTATGTTTAGATTAAAGTTATCATTTTCAGTACATGCATTTCATTAGGCCCATCAGCTCCCTGTGGGAGACGGGTTGAGTACAGGTGCCTCATTCGATCGGCTCCGTTTGATTGAGCCTTGATCTCATATACATCATCATACATTTCATACGATCGGCTCCGTTTGATTGAGCCTTGATCTCACAATACATTATCATTCATGTCATATACTCATTCAAGGTGGTTTGTGATTGTTTGTTTATATATGTTTGCTCACATGTGAATATTGCACAACTTTTCAATATAAAATACAACAAGGAATCAATAACAATGTTTTTAAACAAGGTTCACTCGCCAACTTTTGTTGACCCAAAACTTCCCCCATTTTACACATGATACAGGTGATCCAGTTGACACAAGAAACGCGTAGGAAGGCCTAGAAGAATAAATCAGTTTAATGCTTTGGATTGTTTTACTTAGTTTCATTTTCTTTGTAATTGTATGGACTTATTTTGACTATTTAAGTTGTAGTTTGAATTTAATAAATATGAAACATTTTAGTAAACATCATGAGCTTTGGTGATAACCCAATTATGCCCCGACTCTTATTCTGCTGCGGGTCGGGGTGTGACATTTATCGCTAAAACGCAGCTTATGATTTTAGTATTCAACATAACATCACAATCGCAAAGATTCGCACAATCATCCGAACTAATCATAAATCACAACACTTTTCATACTAATAATCCTACCCATTACACATAATCATGATCAAGATTACACAAACCCTAATGTGAATCGCAAAACAATTAAACCCTAACCTTGAAACGATGATGATTAGCGAACCGGGACAAGATTGGAATCAATCCGGAAGTTGTAGGGTTTTGCGATCGTGAGAGGGGGGGCTGCCGTCGGCCTTCTCTAGGTGCTAGGGTTTTGTTGTTTTTTTTTAACAAACAATCCATGCATACATATATATAGATGTAACAAGGGAAAAGAAAGGGAAGGGGGTGCGGCCGCGATTGGGGGGGGTTGGGTTAAGTGGCTTGGGCCTCAAGTTTAGGTTATTTCCTTGGGCCGCAAGGAGGTGAGGTCGACACGTTTCGCGGCTCGGTTCGGTTCGGCTATTTATTATATATATATATATATATATATATATATTATAACTAATAATCGCGAAATCAAAGCGTGATATAATAATCTACAAAATCTACAAACGTCTAATAACACATAGCACGTAATTCACCCAATAGATTCACAAAGTTAGCGTAGTTATTGCGAGCGTGTAATTTAATTCTCCGAATTAAATCAGCGTAGGAATGAATAACCGTGAAGTAGCGCGTTTAAGATACCTGAAAAGCCGGGATGTCACATTAGGCTGAGCAGCTTTTACCATGCCCTTAATCTCGGGCGCTAATCCATTGATAAATCGCGCAATGCGTTTGGATTCAGGGGTGATTAGGTAGGATACTAACCTAGATAGGGAATTGAAATTGGAGACATACTTCCGACAGTCTAGTTTTTTCATTGAAAGAGACAAGAAGTCTGTCTCTATTTTCTCCACCTCATGGGGTGGGTCGAATGTTTCCTTAACGAGATCCACAAATTTGGACCATCCCAGATTATACAGGTATCCTTTACCTGTAGATTGAATCATGGCTTTCCACCATATTAGGGCATCGCCCTTGAAGGATTGTGATACATACTTGACCACATCCATTTCAGCACAACCGCTGATGTCTACGATGGTCTCCATCTCGTCCAGCCACTTTAGGGCTTCTACAGCTCCTTTTTCCCCATTAAAGTCTCGGGGTTTACAAGAGACGAAGTATTTGTAGGTACACCCATCTTTAGCAGAACGGGACCTATCAGCAAAGTCTACCTTCCTTGGTTCACTTTTCGCATTTGAAGAGTGAACATAGCTCTCTTTATGAGCTGAAGATGGGGTACAGTGGTCTAAGGCGAGTAGCACTCGACTCTCTTAGCTTTTCTATGGCCTTACCCATGGCCCTTTCCACAGCCGCATCAATGCGCGCTTGGAAATCATTATTATCTATGGCTACATTTTCGGCGTCCTTAGATTTGACATTCCAATGGCTACTTTGTGCCTCATTTGAATTAGCCATTCTTCAAATCTTTAGTTCTATATACCAGATAAAATTTGCCTTAGCCATGGTATACCAATCATAATGGTTTTAAAACATTGGATATAACAATCCATTGCCTATTCTAGTGTGAATAATATCACAACTCTTATGCTTATCATAACTATATTTGGCCTAGGTCTTAATAGGACCATCAAAGGCAAATTACAATTTGGACAAGGTCCATATATTATTAGACAGTGGATCGTAATGTCACAACTGTCATTGTCATATTTGACAATTGTATAGCACATAGGCTTGTGACAAAGGACATTTAAAACATGGCGCATAGATACTACATCACTAATGGATGTTTTATTTATCACCGTATTGGTGTTATTAGCCGGGATCAAATAGATCACATGGGCTATATAATAATCATAGCCACAAGGGCAATACATTACTAATGGATGTTTTATTCATCACCGCACCAGTGATATTTAGCCGGGATCAAATAGATCACATAGGCTATATAAAATAAATCATAACCCGGAAGGGTAATACATCACTAATGGATGTTTAATCGCCGCACTGGTGATATTAGCCGGGATTAGAGTAGATCACATAGGCTATATAAATTAATCATAGCCCGAAAGGGCAATATATCACTAATGGATGTTTAATCACTGCACTGATGATATTAGCCGGTATCAGAATAGATCACATAGGCTATATAAAATAAATCATAACCCGAAAGGGTAATACATCACTAATGGATGTTTTATTCATCACCGTACTGGTGATATTCAGCCGGGATCAAATAGATCACATAGGCTATATAAAATAAATCATAACCCGAAAGGGTAATACATCACTAATGGATGTTTTATTCATCACCGTACTGGTGATATTTAGCCGGGATCAAATAGATCACATAGGCTATATAAAATAAATCACAACCCGAAAGGGTAATACATCACTAATGGATGTTTTATTCATCACCGTACTGGTGATATTTAGCCGGGATCAAATAGATCACATGAGCTATATAAGGTTAGGACATAGTCCATTACCTTGAAGGCTAGTGTGATTCCTCTAGTCACACTACCATGAGTATGAACATTACTTGAATGTTAACGTAAGAGGACCTTAATGGTTGATTAATAGTCCTGGTCGCATTGACCTTAATGACTTGGAGGCTTGAACTTAGTCCACCACCTCTAGATAGAAGGATAACTTTCCTTAACTATCATGATAGAAGACCCTTTCGTTCTTAGCTACCATTATATATTTTGGACAAATACGTGGTCTGTGCCACTTGGCTATAAATCAAAACCATTAAGATATTTTTGGAATTATATCGCAGAGCATAAATTTCGAGTAAAATCGAGACGCTTGCTTTCAAGAGGATGAATATATATATATATATATATATATATATATATATATATATATATATATATATATATATATATATAATTCCAAAATACTTCATTAAATTTTAAATTAGAAACTACAATACTAAAAACTGAAATAAATTGTCCATGCAAGGACTTTAAAAAAATAAACATGTCCATGCAGGGACTAAGGAAATAACAATGTCCTCGCAGGGACTACATATAATTAGAAGAGACTTCAGTCGTCCTTCTTTCCTTTGACCAACTTGGAGAGTTTCTTGAAGAACTTGTTTGTCTTCTTCTCCGCTTGCTGTTGCATTTCCTTCATTCTTTCTAAGGCCTCATTTATGGCCTCAAGTGGTGGCGGAGGTTGTGGTTGTGGCATAGCCGGATACTGGTACCCAAAAGTTGGATATCCAGTCGACAGGAAAGTAGGTGGGAGAGGAGACGGTAAAGTGCATTGTGCATAACTGTTTGCATATAGGGGTCTTGCGACCATGCTTGATAGTCTACCGGTGTAGACGGGTTAAAAGGATCATATCCAGACGTGTCTGGATATATAGGGATTGGGTTAGTATAACCCGATGGTGGTTGAACAGTAGGTGTTGGTGTTGTTTCCACTATAGGTGAAACATTAGAGGGTCCACCCATTTGTGGGTCCTCTTGAATTGTAGGGTAGGAATTGGGCAAAGGTGACATCGATCCCGACCTTTGTCCGGCACGTACCGACATACGTGCTCCACGTTTCCTTTTTGGTGTTTCAGGTGGTGGTTGAGGTTGGTCCACCAGTTCCATTTGGACATCTTCTTGTACTGGGGGTGGTTCAGAGTGATGGGAAGGAGTGCGGACAAAGGTAAATTGGTTACAATATTGATCCCATTCATTAGGACCTTGGTAGGGTGATCCGGCATAGGAGTTCGAATCGCTCGATATTTCTATGAGATGCGCATTCGATCCCGACGGCGGCATCTCCGGGTCGGAGTCCTCGTCCATAGGGTTTGGCTGGTCCAATTGATTTTGATCGGCTGGAGGTGTGATAAAATAATGGTTAGGGTTAAATTCTTCATGGTAAGAGTGATGAGAATGGGAATGGTAAGAATGGTGTGAATGATAGAAGTGGTGAGAGTGGTAAGAATTTTGGGAATGTGGGGGCGAGTGTCTATTAGAGACAGAACGTCTCGCTGGTTGCCAAGGAGATGAATCTCCTGATTCTTGGTAAGCATCTGAGTTGTGAGGTTGAGGGGGAATGCGTCCCGATGGTCCTCCTCTCATTGGACCTTTTCCTCTTCCACTTTTTCCTCGTACACGTTGCCGCATTTTCCTGTTAAAATCAATTCAAAACAATACTAATAACTTAATAATGAAATGAATAATCCTAGGTCAATGCCTAGACTCGGAAGTCTAGGGAATGTGCTCGTGTAAGTTTGAGATTAAACACAAGAAGTATAGTGTTTAATTCTCTCAAACGTTGGCTCTGATACCAACCTGTCACACCCCAGATTTCCAACCCGAAATCCATACACCGGTAGGCCCGGGTGGGGAGTATCGTGACGTAAGTTGATAACATCATTGTCAATTAAACATAGCACAGTGGAAGTCTTGGAGTAAAATTACTATTACAAACCGAATGTTCAAAAATAAAATAATATACAGGCTCGTAATAGAAGATCCACAGGCGGATCATTAAAATGTACAAGAAAGAATATAAAACACACTTTATGGCAGATCTAAGGATTTGCAAGATCCTCTTATTCACTACCGAGCAGCTTCCGGCCTATTTCGTATTGTACCTGCAGTTAGCCTTTGGACGATACGTCAGCTTTCGCTGGTAAATACACCCAACTAACTCATTTTGAAAACATTTTAAAATGATTTTTATGTGCAAAACGGCACAAAATCTTTTATTAACTTGGGAAAGTTGACCTTGCAACCTTGTTTCAGATTCACATATTTGTCAATACATACAGGGCTCAGTACAGAAACCGAGACATGATTAAATACACACCACTTAGAACTCACGAAGGAGTTATCCCCAATGTCTTGGGTAATTTGCATATGAGCGTCTGTCAGGTGTATGCCTACACCCGCGCTAAGGTCGTGGCCAATAACTAATGTATTGAGCCGAGGATATCCAGGATACGGTAATTTAACCCCCGACGTTTAAGTTATAAAAAAAAACTGATTGAAACGGAATATGCGGGTTTACTAGCCACAAACGGGCATTCGATTGACCCCATTTCGGACCAAGCGGTAATAATTTACCGTATCCCAAGCCCATATAGGGAAAATAAGTCGAGAGTATTTACCTGAGCTAGTCTTCTTTTAAATTTTAATAACTCAGCCGTATACAAAAGTACCAACTGCAGATAGCATTTACCGACAAGGGGTCTAGTCTGGATTATGACATAAGCTAACTAATTAAATACTATCGGTCTTTATTTAAGTCATAGACTTAGACCGAATAGTGTACATGATCAAAACGTATAACGCTTGATTAAACTATGATCGGATAGAATGTAGTTTAAACCCGACAAGTAGTTTGACTTGTATAATATGGGTAAACTATAGACATTCTGGAATTTGAAACTTAAATGACAAGGTTAAGCCCGTTTCGGATAATTTTCGTAAAATAGTTACATATACTTAACCATGCGCTTAATAGCGATATCGGGTAACCGGATAAGTCATGGACAAGTTCTATATACCATTATATTTTAAATAATTTAAGATATCAGTAGGATATCAGCTTGTATGCCCGTTATGGTTTTAAAACGAAATCATGCCTCATAAGGGCATTTCGGTAATCGTATACCGTATAAAAGGAAGTTGAACATATTTTAAGTTTATAATCATGAGTATTCTGGAAAAATATTTTATTTATGATATAATATGAGTAGGATATCAATTATATGTGTATTTTATCTTTTATGACCAAACTATGCACCGAATGGGCATTTTGGTCATTTTACACATAGTTTATAAATTGTTTGGGATTCTGAGTTTATAACACGTACCTACTGTAAATATGTTTAAAATAAGTTTCAAAGTCAGTAGGTAACAAGTCTTGGTCAATTAATATAGTTTACAACCATACTATGTGCCGAAACGACGCTTATGCCTTAAAATGGCGTCTTTAAGCGATGTTTACAAAAACTGATGTTAAGGTCAGATTAAAATGTTTAAATATGTTATTTAATATAACATATCAGTATGTAAATGATTTACCTTGAAAAGATTTGATTAAAACCATTTTATAAGCCACAAGGGCTAAAATCGTCATTTATCGACATAGTTTAAGGACCTGTTTAAAAACTCAGTTTATAACTTGGTTTAACATCCCAAATAATCCTACTTATAATATTACATCAGTATAAAACTCATTTTAAAGTTCATTACCATTTAAAACCTTGTTTTATGCAAAAAGGACATTTTGGTCAAAGATGGCATAATTATAGAACTTGCGCATAAACTTGGATTCTGATTATGATCATGTAATATAACCTCAGAGGGTTATACTACATTATATTATGATCATAATTCAACTTTAGATCAGTAGGTAACTAATCTAAATCGGGTCAGAATCGAAAGTCAAAGCAGAAGTCAAACTTCACGATTTTCGGTTGCGAACCGACCCTAGAACTGAAATTGACGAGCCGAACATGTTCTCACATGTTTTAATAATTATTACCAACTTGTTTAAGTGTCAACACAGGTTTCATAACATATAAAAGATCAATTTATGATTTTTCCGAAAAATGGCCTGTTTGACTTTTTAATATTGTAACTTTGACCCGTCAATTGGTCTAGCAAACGTGATCTTCAGGAGGTGCCCTTTATAGGGATTAACACCTACCTTATTACGATCACTTAGCCATGTTCGTTTCGAACAATGGCTGGACCATAATGGTCTTAACCGAAAGTTAAAGCGTTTTTCGTAAAACGCTT
The DNA here is from genome assembly GCA_947069175.1 of Scalesia atractyloides. Classification (NCBI taxonomy): domain Eukaryota; kingdom Viridiplantae; phylum Streptophyta; class Magnoliopsida; order Asterales; family Asteraceae; genus Scalesia; species Scalesia atractyloides. Next base: position 70,230,397 of record CAMTDV010000116.1, read on the forward strand.
GACTTTTGGCTATAAAAGCCTATAAATGAAAATGCACAAGGAAGGAACACTTACCAGTGATTCCTAGGGTGCAAAAGAACTATGTTGGATGCTCCTTTTAGCTAGGAACTTCCAGAGGAGGGAGAAGAGTATGAATAAGAAATGTGCAAGTTCAAATGGTGAACTTGATCACCTATTTATAATTGGAGAACTCAAAGGAGGTGAAGCCATGTGTTTATGGGTGTAAGAGGAAGCTTACAAGTGTCCTAAAACGTGGCATAGCAGTTTGGGAAGCCATGGTTTCGAACACATGGTTTTGGAGTTTTGTTTGGAGACCAAGCAAAACTTTCTGTTGCAGACCCTTTCTCGCGCCCTGCGAGAGACACAGGCCATGTCTCTCGCGGCCCGAGACCGACCCATGGCCAGTTTCAAATTTTGACACTTTTAACCCCTTAACTTTATAAAGCTTCTAAAAGCCTTCTTGAACACCTTTTTGGCACTTTTAGCCCTCCGTAGCCAATACTTGGCATACCCGGGATTATGCCTGGACACTGTCGAGCTTTCGGTTCGTTAAAAGGTCACTCAGAGGTATAAATTAACATGTTGACACTTTTAATTCCTCCATTATCCAACTTTTATATATTATTGGATTTAATCACTCTTGTCCAACAAACAAGACATATGAGAGTTAGGACTACGTATGTAACATCCGTCAAAAACCGGATTTACTAAACCCGCTTCGTTTATTAACCGAACAACCAGTTAAAAGTTTCGTTGCGTATTTAATGCCCAAATTAATTTTAAACGATACATAATTAATAAGTATATTAGAATATAAAATTTATTTTTGAAAATGTACTAAAAATAGTGAATTAAAAATAATATGCTGAAGCCGGGACTCGAACCCGGGTCAGCCGAGAGCCAGCAAAGCCTTAACACACATCCCCACAACCGCTCCGCCACTTGTGTTATTTGTTAACATATTGAAACAATTAATACATAAATCAATCTGGAAATCAAAACCCAGTTACTCAGCGCGCCTAAATCCGCTCTCGCCGGAAATCCCGACGAATTCGTCAATTATTGACGTTTTTCTTTTGTCATAACGGACGCATTTACAGCCATATCGGTTATAACCGAAATAAAACCATCAATTCATTTATTGCCTTAAATTTCTATTGAAACCGAAAATACAATTCAAATCCGGGATTATACCTTGTTCATCAGTTAAGCTCGCGAATCTATTCAACTTACACTCATCATTTCGCTCAGAAAACTTCACCGGAAGTCGCCGGAATTCTCTGAAAAATTACCGGAAATTTTCGCCGGAAAACCGAATTCAATCCATCCTTTCTTTTTACCAAAAAATAAGATCATAGAACTCATACTGACATCACTCCCACTCACCTTAAACCTCTGAAGAATCTCTGTCGCAAGAAATTTCACTCGCCGGAATTCTCTGCAAGTCGCCGGAAAACCGGGACTTTCATCTACACGGTAATTACCTCGATTTTTCTGTTTCATTCCATTATTATACAAATTCTAACATCACTCCATCACTCAGAATCAACCCCAGACGACATTGCCGGATTTTTCTGTTTTCGCCGGAAAACTTCTGAAAGTTTCAGAATCCCGCTGTTAACCGGTATGATCATGTAACCTACTGATAATCGTTACTCAATGGTTCAATTTCACATCTATTTCATCCAAACTGATTGTTGAATTCGAACAGAAGGAGCTCCCAAAACAGAGCCGACGATCTTTGCCGGACTTCTGAAGAAAGACGATCAATTCGGTACAATCATTCCCCAAACCCTTTTCTGTTCAATACTTTTCACTCGTTCATATTATTCGTTAACCGAATTAAACCAATAACAGTTAGTTAACCGTTGTCTGTGTTTTGGACGAAGAAGACGAAGTTGTGAATGTTATAAGATTAATTAAAATCGGTATTATAATTGGGTTAGACACACAGTCCAGCGGTGGACTGTGTGCAAACAATATGCACACGACGCGAGTTCGATTCCTGTCCCAACCTCATTCGCTGTAATAAAATGCCTTTTTTTCAAAACTGAACCGGGTTAATTCAGTAATATGTTAAGTATAATAAAAACTAGGATATTTACCAAGTTAGACACACAGTCCAGCGGTGGACTGTGTGCCAAACTAAACCACAGGTCCCGGGCTCGAGACCTGTGGAGTGCACCGAGTCGTTACATTAAAATCTTTTTAAAATAAATGATTTTCGGATTAATCTAATTAGTATATAAATATAATTAAAAACAGAAATATTTCGGGTTAGACACGTAGCTCAGTTGGTAGAGCTGCGTGCACGCGAACGGGAGGTCTCGGTTCGAGTCCTGCCCGGCGCATACATTTACACAATAAAACCGGTCAACGGTCAACAAGTCAACGGTCAAAAAGTCAACATTTTTTTTATTATTCTTATTTATTTATTTTATTTAAAAATCAATTAAAAATACTTAAAAATAACATTTTTAAAGTTAGAAAATAGCCTAAAACTCACAAAAATATACCCAAAAATCCTATTAAAGTTGTTAATAAAATCCATTTATTTTTACCTTACTTTTTCATTATTAATTAGGTTAGTTATTCCTCGTCGATCAATCCTCTAAACTCGTGCGCATTCATCATTATTCACCCAACGCACCCAAGGTGAGTGAATCTCTACAAATTCCCCGTTTAAATCACGTTTTTAGGGTGTATCATGTGTCTTACTATTTATTATATTTAAATCATTGTGCATACATCATATCATGAATAAATGTGTATTCTGCTTGTATAAACTGTTTGTATGGTTATTGTTTAAATTTAATTTATTATTTTCAGTACGTGCAATTTCATAGGCCGCCGCTCCCCATTACATTATGAGCGTTGAGCATGTTCCCCATTACATTATGAGCGTGAACCTGGCGTGCCAACATACGATCGGCTCCGTTTGATTGAGCCTTGATCGCACAGACATTTATCATTTTCAGTACATGCAATACGATCGGCTCCGTTTGATTGAGCCTTGATCGCACAGTTTCATTCATGTTATATATTTATGCAAGTTGATATGTTATTGTATGCTGTTGGTTTGTTAATGGATGTTATTGTTTTGTTGTTGTTTGATATCGTATGCTAATGGTTTGTTATTGTATGCTAATTGTTGTTATTGTATGTTTATTTACGTTTGTTCATATATGAATTTTGCACAATTTTTCCATATTAAATACAACCAGAAATAAATAATAAATGTTTTCTAACAAGATTCACTCGCCAACTTTTTGTTGATCCAAAAACCATTTTTACACATGATACAGGTGAACAGGATGAAGCAAGGAAAACATAGGAAATGCCTTAGAAGAAAATAATAAAGTCTAGAATGATGTGTAGAACATGATGTAATTATGAGTGTATGTTTCCCTTTAAATTGTAATAATAAATATGAAACGTTATAATAAATGTCATGAGCTTTGATGATAACCCAATCATGCCCCGATCATCTTTTCCGCTGCGGGTCGGGGTGTGACAACGTAAAGGATCACTCAGAGGCTCAGTATAAGCATGTTGACTCCGATGTCACTCAGAGGCTAGGCATGTTGACACAACGGTCACTCAGAGGCCGAGTTTAAGCATAACGACACTAATGGTCGCTCAGTATAAGCATGTTGACTCCGATGTCACTCGGAGGCTAGGCATGTTGACACAGCAGTCACTTAGAGGCCGAGTTTAAGCGTAACGACACTAATGGTCGTTCAGAGGCTACGTTTTATGCATAACGGCACTAATGGTCGTTCAGAGGCTATGTTTTTATGCATGACGACACTAATGGTCGTTCAGAGTCTAGGTTTATGCATGTTGACATTAGAAAGTCATTCAGAGGCTCAGTTTGAGCATGTTGTCACTTTTAGTCCATATTAGTCTTTAATAGACTATATTTAAAATACAACACGTGTCACTATACTATTAGACACGATTTTACATGGTGTTACAAATCATTAGTTATTTTAATGGTCAAGTTAAACCAATTTATTAACTAATATGAGGATGATTATTTAGTTTGCGACCAAAAAGCTCTTAACATGGAACTATAGTTGTAAAAAGAGGGAAACAAAGTTAGTATAGAACTATAAAAGGGGGGGGGGGTTCGCTGGTTTGTAAAAACAGGTTCCACCAAAACAAACAGCACCGATCGAAGATAAGAGTTCCATTCGACACAAATTGGAACCAAAAAAGTTTCTGAAGGATTCATGTTAACCTAATATAGTAATATTCAGGATTGGCAAGTCGAACGCCCACCAAGTGTTTGTAGAAAGGCCTAAACGAATATTGTATACTGTTGGACTAACTTTGACATGATTGAACTTAGATCATTATAACTAATGATTTGCTTAACCATTTTTGTAATCAAACTACAATGCATACTTACAAAGTAGAAAGAAGTTCAAATTAGTTGTATTTGAAGATCATCTTTGTTTATTGAAAAAGATGATTTCCTAAACTAGCCTAAACGATATCTCAGGGCGATTGAAGTCTTATAAAATTTGGTAAATATGATTGACCCATATGAATGTGTAATGGATTACTGTCATAGGATTTGCAACCCGATGGCAATGGACAAGATGGCATATGCATTGCGAGACTGATCAAGAACCAAGACTCACAAAGTAACAACCTATGATGTAAGTCAATCCATACCTTGGATATGGGACTTAACTATTTCATTTTCTTAGTTATGTAAGTACAATTCCTTCATACAGATGTTTTTACAAGATTTGTTGTGATTAGTTAGTTGAGGAATATGTGGTCATCTACCGTGCACACTTATGGATCGAGGGTTATATGAGTATTAGACAGTTCCATTTCATTTTTTTTAAATTTATCTTTAACATTCCCGACACATTTGTTCACGTCCTACTAAAGATTTCAAGTCAAACGGGCGTAATTAAGAGGTCATGGCATGTTAGCAAAAGTGATGCATACTAGCTGTCCTAACCAGGTCAGCCTGCTTGCAGAGTTTGTTTCGAGGCGTTAACCATTTTATTTTGGTATGATTTTTGGTGAGAAGTTAGCTAACATCATAAATGATTTTATGTAATTTTTTATAGATTTTTCGGAAATGGTTTGATGTGGTTTTAGGGGTAGTTTGTCAAAAAATAGTTGTTCACAGCCATATTTTTAATAATGTTGTGACGGGTCAAAGTCTATAAATGACCAACCTCATGGTAACGTGTCAAAAAAAAGATAGTGAGTATATAATCTTTTAAGTGTTGGTGTGTCATGTTGAATACTATGATGCATAAATATACACAAATTCTATTATGGTACACGATAACTATTATTAAATCTTGTAGACTCTAAGATGCTAGTTGATTTGTATAATAAAGTTCAGAACCTCCGGCATTGTCACTACTATTTTATGATGTGTATTTTGAAATAAGTAAATGAGGAGTAGGATTAAAATGATACTGAAGATTTTGACTCATTACGATTTTGCTAAGAGTGGTAAGAAGTAAGAACTTACTAACAATCTTTCTGGTTGCAAGTGTCGAGTTTTGGATGGGTTAGCATCTTGCACGAAGTCGAAGCGGAATTAATTAAATTGGCAATGTGACTTGATACTAGGGAAGTGTACGCTGACCCAACTTAGCCTATGCGGAAAGGACGGATTACGCTTGTTAAGCTCTGTCGTATGCTGAGTATTACGCTAGAGTCTACGTTAAGCCTACACTGGACTTGGTTGGTTTTATGTTTTTGACAAACTTCAAGTTTGGCTTAGCAGGTCTTGCTTATATATGATTTATATAATATATAAATACTAATTGGGATTTTGTAATGTCTTAGGTGAAGCTCACGAATGGAGTTTGAAAGTTGAATATCAAGTGATTGGGATTGGACATCAACACACATCCTCAAGTAGATTGTCCATTGTTTGTAAATGGTTTTAAAGGGTGAGATAAGAAAGTTTATTATATATAAAAAAATGTATTTGAGTTGTTTTCACTTATTTTTAATCTTTAAAATTTTAGGTGTCTCATCAACCACCTGATCCGTCACATCACCTCCGCCTCATACTACCTTTCTCTCCATCCCTTCAAAAGGTGGTGTTCCCCTTCTCTTCCAATCAAAACCTTCCAAATCGTCAGCAACAACACATCGAAGAAATCGAGAGAAATCCACCGAAGGCACCGAATTTCAGATATATAGTAAAATAAATTTGTTACAATGATCATAGGCATATATTATTAGTAAATTATTGATCTGATATATAATATAAATAGTAATACTAACAGTTAGATCAATCTAGAAGGTTAGTCTTAACATTTCATATCGACTAACAGAATATCCTAATTGGAAAATAACTTGGATGCATAATGAACAAAATATCAAATAGATTTTAATTATATCATTGTATTTGTATTTAACGAGTTGACGTCAATCCGCGCGTTGCGGCGAGACTCTCAAACCAAACAAAAATTAAACGTAAAAATATTGTATCACGCACGCGAGTTGTAGAATGTTAAGTTGCAAATTTTAACCAAAACGTAAAATATAGTCGTGAAAAAAGAATAACTTTGGTGGACTTCGCTCCGCGGCAAGGACAACCGGTTTCAAAAAAAAATAAATAGAAACGTACAGAGAAATTAACACATCTTATCGCAACCTTATATGAGAAAAACAAAACTTAACACGTATGTTGTGTAACACTAAAAAGGGTAAAGAATGTAAATAATAAGAATTAAAATCAATCTTTATTGTCTGATGTAATAATTAGTTAATTGCATGTTTTACATCTACAATAATTTGCTAAGAGAACTGGAATGTAAAAAAAAATTATCAATGCACATAATTTAAATTCACAGTCACTTAAATTCAGAAAAATAAATCATATAATAGCTTTACTAAAATACATAATTCCTTGTAAATATTAAATTAAAAAATTTGATCAAGTAAAGTAAATAAACTGAATCAAGAAAAAATTCACGATGGTTCTTGTTTGTAGAATACAGGGTACGATATGGTGGCATACCGCGGGCAAACGGTGGTTGAGGAGACACATCGATTTGGTTATCAACTGAAAAGCATTCGGTTATCAATGTAAAAGTTACGACGGTAGGCACAACGGTTTGGTTGGTAACTTAACAGGTCGCGATGGTTCTTGTTTGTAATTTTCACACAAAAAATATGTATTTGACAATGCCCCGTCACATCTTTTCCCAAAGTCAAACGATGTGTTGGTCTAATGTGAAGCGTTACCTCATTTGAATGGATGGGTGCCTTTCGATGAAGTGATGCGATTGTGTGGTTAAGATAATCTAAGTTGCTAATCACCGGAGGATGTTACCGGAATGGTCGTGACGGTTCTGTAAAAGATGCAACACATAGGTTTATGAATGTTGTTTGGAATAGACGCGCCTCTTTGTTGCTTGTCAAACCTTTTAGTTGTTTTTTTTTATAAGAGATATAATATATTTATAAAAGAACTAACTATTTAAAAGCTAAACACATAATTCTTAAAATTTACTTAAATTTTTTTTATTGTTCAATCAGTAAGACTCAAAGTCACATAACTTTTGATTTTAATGAGATGAACATTTTGTACCACAAGAGTCAATCGACATCAACTTTTTGTTTTAAAGAAAAAGGACTTCTAATCTCTTTCTCCAACTGTGAATTTTATTTTTAAACAAAGGGTCAAAACCCCAAAATCCGTCAAACAAAAACTTTAATTATATTATACTTGGAAATATAATTGAATAACTTGCGTGTGGACTTATCTTTTAGTGGTGCGTTTATATATCACATCAGTTTTGAATGTGAGCTTAACAAATGGGACATTATTCATGCATAAGTTGTATTTGTGTATTTAAATATATTTTTATTTGAAGCTGACGGATAAAATTAAAGTAAACCATTTTTTCTTTCCAAGACAAATATAATTGGTTATGCAATGGAAACTAAAACATGTTCGTTTCATAACAAAATATATGTTAAGAATACAGATCAACACACAATTCACTATATGTGTATAGGAAATAGCTAAAAATAGTGGAAGATCGAAGATGTAACAGTTACGTAACTATCTTATGTATCATATTGAAAAAATCAACGTATTAAAAGGATATCGCATTTATGAACATACTGTTAGGTGGCTTTACTAAATGAACCTCCCTCTATTTGTGCTTAAACATAAAAAGGTTAAATCGGTTTTGGTTAATTTTTATCGCCACTTATTGGTCTAGAATATATATTTGTGATATTTTCGTAGATTCAAAGTGTATGGTCTAAGCTCTTATCATAAATTAGCTCTCGAAATTCAACCACAAGAAAAACGAAAGTAGGTAACACAAACAAAACTACAACTTGGACAACCAGTCGTTGGACCAAAAGCCATCACGGATTTTTTACTATTTGTGATGTAGACATCGAGTGTCTAAAACAATAAAAACTAGTAAGTTACTCTTATCTTATAAAAGCATTCAAATGAAGCTTCTATAGTTATTTATTCTATTTTTATTGTATATAATACAGAGAAAACTATAGAGGAATCAAGAAAAATAGCAACACATTGATATCTCTATAATAGAGAGTTTTATAAAAATCAAAGTAAACATTTATATTTAGAGCATTCACATTTGAGTCTCGTTCTTTATCTACAAAATTTAAACTAAAAAACACATTTTTTCAATTTTGCTTATTTTTCAAATCCTCCCACATCCAACTCTCTATTTCTATCATTCTCACGAATACTTATTTTATTATTATTTTTTCTCTTTCTTATATGCGCACAACAAAATATAGAGATGTACTATATAAGCCTTAAATATAGATGTGTACTTTAGTCTTTTCTAAAAGCATTCATATTTGAGTCTCTATATCATTCGATCATATAATATAGAGGAAGAAATAAAGGAAATAACATATATATCTCTACATTGTAACCTTTATAATAGAGAAAATTTAAGAGATATTAAAGTACACCTCTATATTTAGAGGCTTATAATCAACTCTTTATATCTTTATTGTGAGTGTGTATGAAAGAGAAATAAATAATAAAATAAGTATATGTGAGTATGATAGAGATATAGATTGAGAGTTGCCGTGAAAGTTTTTTGAGAAATAAGCACAATTTAAAGAAAAATGTGTTTTTTATTAAATTTATATAAATGGAGATAAAGGCTCCAATACAAAGGGAAAACACCTCAAAACTCATTTTCGTTTCTTTAAACCTCAACTGTATCTAAGTCCCTACATCATTTCACTATTTGTCTTATGTAATTATGAATATTTATTCCATTAGTTGCTTTTTTGGTTGATTTAGGAACAATGGCTTGGACCAAAAAGACGAAAGATTGAAAGAAGATAACCTTTATTTTGGGATTTGCATGTGTAGGGGCTGATGTACGGTTTAGCCAGGAGAGGGCTAGGTACCTCCTGAAATTTATCCCAGCACTAGAAAAACCTACAAGTTTTTTCTCAGGTCTGAAATATTATTACCGAACATCATCCATCAGATGGCCTAAACAATGTGACAAGACAAATATGTAAAACATTCGAACAAAATGTTATTGACGCGGAAATAGCAGTGAGTGACCATAGTGTAAAAAAAGTTTTTCTACCAAGAATCCCACTATGTCTCTCTGAAGACGACATGTTCCCGTTCAAACTAAAAAGAAAACAATTCCCAATTCGGATTAGCTTCTCCATGACAATCAACATATCGCAAAGACAAACATACCCTACGTCGAAGTTTACCTCTTGGAATTTGTCTTCTCACATGACCAACTTTACGTGGCATTGTCAAGAGTCACATCACGTGAAAACACAAAGGTATTGGTACAATGGGAAAAAAGTTTAAAGAAACTTGGGTTTACACCTTAAATGTCGTATATCGCGAAGTTTTACGAGGCTAATGCCACCGCCTATATGAACACAAAGGTACGATACTCAAATACTTACGCCCTGCACACCCATGCAGTCACCTTAATTTAAAGAAACAATGTCAAAAACCTTTATACTTATAACTCACTGATAAGAAAATTAAAAACTACAAAAACCGACCACTTTGTCAACTAGATTACACCCACAATACTAACATCGTCACCCTTCCATTACAGAGACTACATTTCAACCATGTATGAAACAAATAAACGAAGAAAAATACACTGATGGATTCCTCAACTTCACCTATTACACTTCATTTAATATGCCTACACATCATCTTAATCATTGCTAGCAACAACTTTAACATTTTTTTTTGTTATATCTGCTCATCCAAACATTACTCTACTATTCAAACTAGATAAGAAACAGTCTCATAAAGACCGTAATTTATCCATGGATGAAACAAATAAACGACTGAAAAATACATTAGTTGTTACCTCAACATCACCTATTACACTTCATCTCATATATTTATGCGTCATATATATCATTGTTACTAACAAATTTAACCTTCTTTGTTCTCCACGTCTACTACTCCAATAACCACTCTACCAGTCAAACAAGAGAAGAAGTCGGGAATTCCTCATCAAGTATCCACACACATAAACAATGAAATGGCCAACCAGCCTAGCACAATCGATGGGGATGAGGATTAGTGGTCAACCCATATGAAGGAGATAATCGAGCTTTGCAAACCTTTTGACCAAAACTAATCTTCGACACGAATGTTCATTTCACTATTACTATATTACAATCTCGTGCTTCATATTAATTGTAATGTTCCTGTTTAAAGACTTCAAAGCATAAATTTATGTTTATTTCACCATTCACCTGTTGTAACATGTTAACTCAAGACTAGTCCTTTTCATTTCATGATGATGCTTTACTTTCTTATAAAATAAGACCACACAGTTTACTAGGATCACGTTTAAACCAAACTTGCAAGACGTGCAAATGATTGGAATTAAAATTCGCATATGCACATAGTGCTTGCATTATCTTTTATTGTTACATTTTTAGATATCTTTATCTAAAATATGCTTATATATAACTATGTGTTGTAGTGGTAAGTGAACGCGATATTAGTGAGGCTTCCGGCTAAGTGTATTGGCTAGTGTAGGAGTGTCTTCAAGCAATGGTTTTCGTTACTATCAACAATTTTTTTACTATGATGCATTGCGGCCACATATCCACAAACCTATAATAAAAAGTTATCTAGCAAAAAGACTCGTGGTCTCATCAAAAATACTTGCAACTTGGTTATCTAGAACCCACTAACAAATGCGTATAGAAAGTTATCTAGTAAAAAGACTCGTGGTCTCATCAAAACTCAAGCTGATGTTGTTGGGTTGTATCTACGTTCTTCGAATGAGTGTATATGCTTTTACACGTAAAACGCAAAGATGGTAAAACGTGGTTTTACATATATTCATCAAGGCTAGAGTCATGACGAAAAGTTCATTTCTTAAGTAAACCCAGATACTTACTGATAACCTTGAATGGTTTAACAAAACTTTCAACAAAGTAGTTCTACATTTTAAGGTCAAAAGACAAAGTTTTGGAGTGAACACCGTCTTGATTAGTTTGGATATGGAGTTAGAAAAGTTTTAACGAGCTAAGCTTTCCCATACATCCAAATGAAAGCAACGACGAAATTTAGTGATCGTTCATAATGAGTTTCACATGTTTGTTACTCATGGGTTTCCTTTCTGGTCGGTTGACTTGTGGAGGATGACAGATGAAAGCCGGACAAAAGTATGGGTTTTCTTGTTCATTATGTCTATACTATTAGGGTGCACCATTACATATTATCTCCAATTAATTAATATTTGATATATCAACACGGTATGATATATTGATTATTAAGTGAAAGTTTAAATTTAATTCTTCATCATTCTAACCTAAAGACCAATTATCTCATTCCTTTCAATGAAGCGGTTGTTTAACCTCCCAATAACCGACATCTTCATCTTCTTTTTTTTCATTTTTTGAACCTTATTTAAATTTTATTATTGTATTCAAATTGACCTCTTTATCGCATCGTGCTAGTTCCCTCTAGTAGCAATGTAATTGGTTTAACAAGAGGCTAGTACTCTTTATAGAAAGTTGCAAGTGTCTTTAAAAGTGTAAAGTGCACCATCAAACTGCCATATTGCACATATCTTCCACGCCACGTGTGCATATGCGAGTTTGTGTGTTTTGCATCCTTTGTGTCTCACTAGTTTTTTTATTTAAGGAAACAATGCGTAAGAAGTGCCCTTATATACCACTTCAAGCTTTTTTCGTGCAACTCCTTGCTTATATGAGACAAGTTTTGAAACATCCGTCAAAAACGGATTTACCAAACCCGCTCCGTTTATCAACCGAACAGTCAATTAAAATTTTCGTTGCGAATTAAATGCCCAAAATAATTTTAAACGATACATAATCAATTATTATACGGGAATATATAATTAGTTTTGAAAAACTGTTAAAAATCGCAAAATAAAAATGTTTTGTTCCTGCCGGGTTTCGAACCCGGGTCAGTCGCCGAGTCGGTTCAGCGACTTAACACTCAACACACAAACCACTGCGCCACTTGTATTGTCTGTTAATTATAAAGATCATTTAATGCATATACTGTCTTTTCGAATTCAAACCGGCGCCCAATAGTTCAGTCGTCGGAAATCCCGGTAATCTCGCGAGTTTTTAACAACATCTTCCGTTATAACGTAAACTATTATTAGGACATCGGTTATAACCGACGTTTGAGTCCGCGACACCTTCTATAACCGCCAGAGTTTTTATAACTTATGAATCCAGTTGGAAATCGGGCCAAATACATCTCGGTTTCTTCCTATAAATTCACCCACAACCCACTGCAAGCTTTTTCGCTCAAAACCACACCTTTACCGGACGTAATTCCACTCGTCGGAATAACTCTGCTCATCGCCGGAAAACCGGTTTCCTCATTTCCGAGCCTTATTGAACCTCCTAAGCTTATACCGAAGTCACCCACACCCTTTTTAAGTTTTCTGAAGATTCTCTGCTGCAAGACACTCGTCGCCGGAAGGGGTTGCTGTCGCCGGAGTTCTGCCGGAAAATAGAGGGTCCAGTCGGTATACCTCTCCGCCTAATTTCTTTTTCTTTTCACTTATATCTCACCGTAATGAACTGAAACACACTAATAAACCGATTAAAACTTCGAACCAGTCTGTTATCGATTCTGGTTATAGCGCAACGAAGAAGATGAAGTCGGTTAACACATAAGTATAATTTAAATCAAGAAATTATTCGGGTTAGACACACAGTCCAGCGGTGGACTGTGTGCATATTAAACACACAAAGGTCTCGAGTTCGAATCTTGTTCCACACACGCCGCTTTAATAAAACGTTTATTGTTGTTAACCGAACAGGAAGTCTCACTGGTATATGTTAAGTATATTAAAAACCGGAATAATAACCAAGTTAGACACACAGTCCAGCGGTGGACTGTGTGTATGTTTATATCACAGGTCACGAGTTCGAGCCCGGGCTACTGCACCGACTCGGACAATTATCTATTCTTTTTAATTAAGACAGAAAAGGAAATAACTAATTTGTGTTTAAGTATAATAAAAATCAGTAAAGTTAACAAGTTGCACACACAGTCCAGCGGTGGACTGTGTGTTAGTTTAAGCCACAGGTCCCGGGTTCGAGACCTGTGGAGCGCACCGTCCGAATCGAATTAAATCGTTTTTAAATAAAAGGATTTTCGGTTTAACATAATTAATGTATATATATAATTAAAAAAGATATATAACGGGTTAGACACGTAGCTCAGTTGGTAGAGCTGCGTGCACGCGTACGGGAGGTCTCGGGTTCGAGCCTCACCCAGCGCACTTATATACACGATTCGAACCGGTCAACGGTCAGTCAACGGTCAGAAAAAAATCAAATTTTTTTATTATTTTTATTTAATTATTTTAATTAAAAATCAATTAAAAATACTTAAAAATAATATTTTTAAGGTAAGAAAATAGCCTTAAACTCACAAAAATACACCCAACAATCCTACTAAAATAGATTAATAAAATCCGTTTACTTACCAAACCATAATGCGATTTATCTTGGTTAATCTCACTCGTGGTTAAAACCACTTCGCGTGCATTCAACATCATCAACCGAACGCACCCACTGTGAGTGAATCTTACAACTCCCCCTTTTAAATTACACGTTTTGGGGTGTGTCATGTGTTATAAAAATAATTAACTTGTTTATTTAAACTTGTGCCATACCACATCATGATCTAAACTTAGATTGATTATATTGTTGTGATTACTTATTTCCTTTTGCCAAATCATATGAAACTCATTCATTAAGCCCATCAGTTCCTCGTGGGTGACGAGTTGAACAACGCGTGCCTCAAATCAAATTCATTATTGTTCATGTGTGTATCATTGAGTTTATATTGGTTGTAGTTGTGTCATTCATATTATCATGTTATGCAATTCATTCATTAGGCCCCTCAGTTCCTCGTGAGAGACGAGTTGAGCATCGCGTGCCTCTAAATGTTCCATTATTGTTCATGTGTGTTTCATTTAATATCTTATGATTGTTGAATAAGTTTACATCTATTTTTACTCATGTTTGGTTGTGCACATATTTCATAATCAATTTAAATAAACTTGTTCAAATGTTTTCCATAGGATTCACTCGCCAACATTATGTTGATCCAAAAACCTTTTTACACATGATACAGGTGAACAGGTTGAAGCAAGGAAATCATAGGATATGCCTTAGAAGAGAACAAAGAAGCTTAGGTTGATAGTTAGAACATGTTTAATATTCATTGTAAATTTCCATTAAATTGTATTTAATGAATATGAAACGCATAATAAATGTCATGAGCTTTGATGATAACCCAATCATGCCCCGATCACCTTTTCCGCTGCGGGTCGGGGTGTGACAGATTGGTATCAGAGCCATGACTATAGGGATATAGGATAGGTTATTAGACCCTTAGAGCCTATACTATAGTCTGCCTAAATTTTAATTGATTAGGTGGTTACATACAAACTTGTGATATTTATTTGTTTCATATTTGTTTACATTTACAGTCAAACATACATGCTTATATACATATTCATTATACATATCGATGTTCATGTATTCAATTTATTTTCATACTCTCATTATCCAAAGACTTTGTGTAATTTTCAAATCTCATCAAAGTAAGTTCTGCGACGGGCATGTAGTAACTGGAAGGGTACAAGTACCGGTAGTCGGAACGTCCTGTCTAGGCTGGCAATCGTATAAATCCAATATAACGGACCAGTTTGCCTACCTGGGGACCAACGATGAGAGTACGAAGGACCTATTAGGCCAAAGCATGCCACACCAAACGTCGTTCGAACTAACCCTACTTTGAGGTGTCACCGTGTCTACACCTGGACACATTCCGAATATCACACGTTGTATACATATTTCTCGATTTTCTCCGGGTTTTTGTGTACGCAACCTGGCAAACCCGTGCGAACCATATGAAAAACCGGTATTCATGGGGGCCCACATGATTACACAGGTAAAGTATGGCGGCATGTAGGGCCTAACAGCGAGCAAAACCCAAGACATCCTATGGATGTAGTAGATTTATTTTTCTATAATTATTTTATGAATGTTCATTCCTGAATGCGACCCATGATCCCAAAAGCATCCAACTCATACTCTTGTCATGTATTCCTTGTAGATGTCTTCTAATCTCGCCCATAGGAAGACGAGAGCAAGAAAAGCCCGCGAACGCATGGCTGCCTTAATCGCTCAACAAATAGCTGCCGTAATACCCAACATTGTAATCCAAGTCCAACAAGCACTTACCGCTAATCCTGTCAATCAAGCAAACCAAAACATTATCAACTCTTCCCCAAATACCACTAAATGCACCTACAAGCATTTCAAATCATGCGACCCTCCGAAATACAAAGGGACTGAAGGCGTCACCACTCTCCTCCATTGGTTTGAAGAAATGGAGAACACATTTCTAAATTGCGATTGCCCTGACGATCGCAAAGTGCGATATGCTACCGGTCGACTATATGGGATAGCACTTACTTGGTGGAATACAGAGAAGGCCAAACGAGGCGTCGACGATGCTATGACCATAACTTTGAACGAATTGAAGGAAATCATGACCAGACGATTTTGCCCAAGGAGCGAAATCAAGAAATTAGAAGATGAATTTTATTCGTTAAAGCAAATGGAAGGAGACCACATCACATACAACAAAAGGTTCCTCGAATTACATCAAATGGTTCCCAACATGTTCACTCCCCTCTACCGTTTGATCGAGCACTACATTCGTGGCCTTCCGTCAAAGATTCAAGACCCTGTAATAAGTACCAAGCCTGCAACTTTGGAAGCAGCAATGGAGCTAGCAACAGAGCTCACCGAGAACCGAATCCGAAACAAAGACTTCAAGGAGGAGAAGAAGAAGGATAAAGAATCGACTGAAACCTCCGATTCCACTCAAACCGAATCCCCTTCTCAACCCAATCCTAAGAGAAGAAGAGTCGGGCGACTTTTCGCTGCTACCCAACGAAATCAACCAGTTTTACACGCCATACCCATCCAAGCTATCCCAATCACTCAAGTGGCACCCAACTCAACTTACCCAAATAAGAAACCATATCTTGGACCTCACCCTCGATGCAACAACTGTTTTTATCACCATCCCCTACCTTGTCGTCTATGTACAGCTTGTGGACGCTATGGTCATTTGAGCAATGTTTGTCGCACCTTTCAAGACCAAACCTTTTCCCCTACTCAAAACATGGCCCAAACCTATCAACAACCCCAATACCCCATGTTCCCATATGCTCGAGCTTGTTTCAATTGTGGCGACCCTACCCACTTTAGAAACACATGCCCTCAATTGGTTAACATCATCAACACTCAAGCCCAATCAAACCCAGTTAACCAAGTAAACCAAGAAAACCCAACTACTAGGCCACCAGCAAGAGGAAGAGTCTTCAATATCAACGCCAATCCTGTCGAAGATAATGACGGCCCAAGCGAAGATACTCAACTAGTCCTTTTCACCGAAGACTCAGATTCAACTCCTATCGTTTAGTTTTATGTTTTTCTTTATCACATCAAACCAATCATAACTTAAGGATAAAGCCAATGAAACTTTGACAAGAATACGGTGGATACGCCGCTGGTACTTCCTATATATAAGTATTCTTGTCAAAGGATCAGAAGCATTATCTGGCGGTTATGAGAGGTTCCATGTGTAGACTGTTGGAGTAATTATTATTTATTGTTTTCAGTATATGCATTTGCCGAGGCCGCAGCTCCCTATCCATGAGGTTGAGCTTGATCCCCATTTTATTATGCGGTTGATCTGTGGCGTGCCCGCACGATCGGCTCCGTTTGATTGAGCCTTGATCGGTCATTTCATTTTACATTTCAATACATGCAATACGTTCGGCTCTGTTTGACTGAGCCTTGAGCGCACAATTCAATTTACATTTCCAGTTCATGCAATACGTTCGGCTCCGTTTGATTGAGCCTTGAGCGCACAATTCAATTTACATTTCCAGTTCATGCAATACGTTCGGCTCCGTTTGATTGAGCCTTGAGCGCACATACATTTTCATTATCAGTATCTTGTGGTTGTGGTGTTTGTTGTAGAGTCGCATAGAACTAATCATAACTTGCGGATAACGTCAATGAGAATTTGACAAGAATATGGTGGATACATCGCTGGTACTTCCTATATATAAGTATTCTTGTCAAATGATCGGAGGCATTATCAGGCGGTTATGAGAGGTTCCATGCATAGGCTGTTTGTGTGATTGTTGTTTAGATTAAGTTGTTCATTTTCAGTACATGCAATACGTTCGGCTCCGTTTGATTGAGCCTTGAGCGCACATACAATTTCAATTTCAATACATGCAATACGTTCGGCTCCGTTTGATTGAGCCTTGAGCGCACAGACAATTTCATTATCAGTATCTTGTGGTTGTGGTGTTTGTTGTAGAGTCGCATAGAACTAATCATAACTTGCGGATAAAGTCAATGTGAATTTGACAAGAATATGGTGGATACGCCGCTGGTACTTCCTATATATAAGTATTCTTGTCAAATGATCGGAGGCATTATCAGACGGTTATGAGAGGTTCCATGCATAGGCTGTTTGTGTGATTAAGTTATTCATTTTCAGTACATGCAATACGCTCGGCTCCGTTTGATTGAGCCTTGAGCACACAGACAATTTCATTTTCAGTACATTCAATACGTTCGGCTCCGTTTGATTGAGCCTTGAGCGCACAGACATTTCATTTTCAGTACATGCCATACGATCGGCTCCGTTTGATTGAGCCTTGATCGCACAGATATATTTCATTTCAGTATTTTATGTTTGTTGTATTGGTTGTAGAGTTATATAGGACTAATCATAATTCACTGATAAAACTAATGAAAATTTGACAAGAATATGGTGGATACGCCGCTGGTACTTCCTATATATAAGTATTCTTGTCAAAGGATCAGAGGCATTGTCAGACGGTTATGAGAAGTTCTATTGTAGGATTTATTAGGTCCTTGGTAACTAATCATAATTTGTGGACAAAACCAATGAAAATTTGGCAAGAATATGGTGGATACGCCGCTGGTACTTCCTATATATAAGTATTCTTGCCAAAGGATCAGAGGCATTATCAGGCGGTTATGAGAAGTTCCATGTAAGTTTTGGTATTGCCTTGGTTGAAATTGTGTTACATTTATATCATCTTGCTATCTAGAGAAATTGGATTTGTGTTCCATTTCTACGTAAACTAACCTCTCCATCATAACAAACGAGAGAGGAGCTTCCACCATTCAAACATATATGCTATCAGAATGTGGATTCAAATATTTGCTGTTGTGTTTATTTATGTTCAAATATTAGCTGTTGTGTTTATTTATGTTCAAATATCAGCTGTTGTGTTTTATTTATGTTCCATGTAGGTTGTAGTGTTAGAAGTTTTGCTTTAGGATATAACCATACTTTTCCAAACGTATCCAAACTTTTATGCATGATATCATTTTTAGCGAATCATTTCCTGCTTATCAATACTTATACAGTAGGCAACAAAAAGCGATTCCTGTAAAAGGGTACTTAACCCATACAAGGAACGTTACCGCCTCAAACAAAAACTTAAACCCTTACTTTTTCTAAAGCAAGTAACTGACAAATTAAACACCATCATTCTTTTAGCCAAATATATCACCATTCAAATTTCGGGACGAAATTTCTAAAAAGCAGGGGATACTGTAACATCCGTCAAAAACGGATTTACCAAACCCGCTCCGTTTATCAACCGAACAGTCAATTAAAATTTTCGTTGCGAATTAAATGCCCAAAATAATTTTAAACGATACATAATCAATTATTATACGGGAATATATAATTAGTTTTTGAAAAACTGTTAAAAATCGCAAAATAAAAATGTTTTGTTCCTGCCGGGTTTCGAACCCGGGTCAGTCGCCGAGTCGGTTCAGCGACTTAACACTCAACACACAAACCACTGCGCCACTTGTATTGTCTGTTAATTATAAAGATCATTTAATGCATATACTGTCTTTTCGAATTCAAAACCGGCGCCCAATAGTTCAGTCGTCGAAAATCCCGGTAATCTCGCGAGTTTTTAACAACATCTTCCGTTATAACGTAAACTATTATTAGGACATCGGTTATAACCGACGTTTGAGTCCGCGACACCTTCTATAACCGCCAGAGTTTTTATAACTTATGAATCCAGTTGGAAATCGGGCCAAATACATCTCGGTTTCTTCCTATAAATTCACCCACAACCCACTGCAAGCTTTTTCGCTCAAAACCACACCTTTACCGGACGTAATTCCACTCGCCGGAATAACTCTGCTCATCGCCGGAAAACCGGTTTCCTCATTTCCGAGCCTTATTGAACCTCCTAAGCTTATACCGAAGTCACCCACACCCTTTTTAAGTTTTCTGAAGATTCTCTGCTGCAAGACACTCGTCGCCGGAAGGGGTTGCTGTCGCCGGAGTTCTGCCGGAAAACAGAGGGTCCAGTCGGTATACCTCTCCGCCTAATTTCTTTTTCTTTTCACTTATATCTCACCGTAATGAACTGAAACACACTAATAAACCGATTAAAACTTCGAACCAGTCTGTTATCGATTCTGGTTATAGCGCAACGAAGAAGATGAAGTCGGTTAACACATAAGTATAATTTAAATCAAGAAATTATTCGGGTTAGACACACAGTCCAGCGGTGGATTGTGTGCATATTAAACACACAAAGGTCTCGAGTTCGAATCTTGTTCCACACACGCCGCTTTAATAAAACGTTTTTTTGTTGTTAACCGAACAGGAAGTCTCACTGGTATATGTTAAGTATATTAAAAACCGGAATAATAACCAAGTTAGACACACAGTCCAGCGGTGGACTGTGTGTATGTTTATATCACAGGTCACGAGTTCGAGTCCGGGCTACTGCACCGACTCGGACAATTATCTATTCTTTTTAATTAAGACAGAAAAGGAAATAACTAATTTGTGTTTAAGTATAATAAAAATCAGTAAAGTTAACAAGTTGCACACACAGTCCAGCGGTGGACTGTGTGTTAGTTTAAGCCACAGGTCCCGGGTTCGAGACCTGTGGAGCGCACCGTCCGAATCGAATTAAATCGTTTTTAAATAAAAGGATTTTCGGTTTAACATAATTAATGTATATATATAATTAAAAACAGATATATAACGGGTTAGACACGTAGCTCAGTTGGTAGAGCTGCGTGCACGCGTACGGGAGGTCTCGGGTTCGAGCCTCACCCAGCGCACTTATATACACGATTCGAACCGGTCAACGGTCAGTCAACGGTCAACGGTCAGGTCAACGGTCAGAAAAAAATCAAATTTTTTTATTATTTTTATTTAATTATTTTAATTAAAAATCAATTAAAAATACTTAAAAATAATATTTTTAAGGTGAGAAAATAGCCTTAAACTCACAAAAATACACCCAACAATCCTACTAAAATAGATTAATAAAATCCGTTTACTTACCAAACCATAATGCGATTTATCTAGGTTAATCTCACTCGTGGTTAAAACCACTTCGCGTGCATTCAACATCATCAACCGAACGCACCCACTGTGAGTGAATCTTACAACTCCCCCTTTTAAATTACACGTTTTGGGGTGTGTCATGTGTTATAAAAATAATTAACTTGTTTATTTAAACTTGTGCCATACCACATCATGATCTAAACTTAGATTGATTATATTGTTGTGATTACTTATTTCCTTTTGCCAAATCATATGAAACTCATTCATTAAGCCCATCAGTTCCTCGTGGGAGACGAGTTGAACAACGCGTGTCTCAAATCAAATTCATTATTGTTCATGTGTGTATCATTGAGTTTATATTGGTTGTAGTTGTGTCATTCATATTATCATGTTATGCAATTCATTCATTAGGCCCCTCAGTTCCTCGTGAGAGACGAGTTGAGCATCGCGTGCCTCTAAATGTTCCATTATTGTTCATGTGTGTTTCATTTAATATCTTATGATTGTTGAATAAGTTTACATCTATTTTTACTCATGTTTGGTTGTGCACATATTTCATAATCAATTTAAATAAACTTGTTCAAATATTTTCCATAGGATTCACTCGCCAACATTATGTTGATCCAAAAACCTTTTTACACATGATACAGGTGAACAGGTTGAAGCAAGGAAATCATAGGATATGCCTTAGAAGAGAACAAAGAAGTTTAGGTTGATAGTTAGAACATGTTGTAATATTCATTGTAAATTTCCATTAAATTGTATTTAATGAATATGAAACGCATAATAAATGTCATGAGCTTTGATGATAACCCAATCATGCCCCGATCACCTTTTCCGCTGCGGGTCGGGGTGTGACAAGTTTCCACTCATTCTGTTCTTTTTTCTTTCGATATCCGTAGCTTTCACAACCTCCCATACCCAACTTCAAGTATAGATATTTCATTCGTTTTAGCTCCATTTTCAGTAAGGTTGGTCCGTTGTGCTCTCACATAGTAAAACAAAGACCCAATCATATAATATAATTATATTAATTGCAAGTAGATGTGATTATTGGTATCTAAAGTTAGTACACAATACATTTTCTACCTGATGGAAAACTCAAATTTTCACCCATTGTTTCAACAAAGACTTTCCAAAAATATATATAATTACAGAACTACAAGAAGTAATTAAAGGTTTAAACAAGTTGGGAAATAAGAAGCATCGAGATGACTTTGAAGAACAAGATCCGAATGTCGTTGACATAAGTGTGAATCCAGCTTTTTAATGTGGATGTTGGATAGCGTTGTTGATATCCTTTGATTTTGTTCCAAAATCTGGGATTTTGAATGTATCGGGTTGCGTTTCTAAATATGACGACTTGAGTAAATTAGACACAAACTGAATGAGAATGAGTAAAGCGCATAAATAAAAATAGTTTAAAATAAAGTTTATAGTATTTTAGTCTAACCACGATCCCCCGTCACATGGTTGAACTTATGGTGGAAGGTGTGCTCCCCAAATGGGGATCGGTAAACTTTTCTAACCAATAATATCATGTCATATCAACTTCCCATTCACTTCTTAATTTGTAAGTAAAAAACAATATATATGAAATTAAAATTGTTGTTGTTTATTAATCTATGTATTTTTGTTTTCACCGGATAATTAAAAAAGTTAAGACAATGAAATAATATTTTTAAATTAAAATAACATAAATCGATTAATATTATCTTGAGTTGACGGTACGTGTAGTCATTCCACTGTATACCTATGGTGCAACGGCATGTTTCACACAAATTCTACTTGATAAGCCATAAAAACTCAAATATTTCAACAATATCTCTAAATTTAACATTTGCAAACTTAAAAATAACACTTAACTATCAACATTTAGGCCTTATTTGCATTATACAACATACTAGTGCAAGAAATGTAAATGGTTTGTCTACTAAACTCGCACATACTTCACATTATCATCTCTATTATTAGCATATTCAACTGCAACATACATGAAGGTCTATATCAATCGAGTTGCACACAATCTCATGTCCACCTCTTCAACACCCAATCCACAAGCAACATTTTGTGATGGACTATTCAACCAATTTGGCTAGGCCTGATTACATAACTGGGCTTTTATGTGGAGCTCACATAAGTTCATCTTAACACCAAATTATTTTACATTATTATCATTCATAAATACTTTTTTGCACCTTTTCTAAAAAGTTACAATCAATTCATGGACACTTATGATTTAGCAATTTGCCACATGGCATGTTTCATTTCCTTTTTATTCGTATCATGTTATCATTTTTATCAAAACTACCTCAAAGCAAATCATGGTCACAATTTCCACAAATTGAGAGAAGGCACAACATAACTTGTTGATGTGTATTCCACTTAAGAAAATATGTTAATATCATATCATAATTAATTTCACATTAACCAAACTTACATATAAAAAAATCTAGTTTAATTTATTTTATGTAATTTCAATATTAATATTAATAAATGGTTATAATAAAATTAATAATGTGTGGGTATATATTGGAATTAGTTGGTAATTATCGACATATTAGCGAAGGATCACAAATCTAAAAAACTTATATGTGTGTTTGTTTGTTTTAATCGACAAAAGACCCCAAACTAGAGATGGGCATAATCGGGTTTTATTATTACCCGGAACCGGTTCCAACCCGGACCCGGTTCTGCTTGGATGTCATTGGAACCGGGTATGGTGTGGAACCGGGTCCAGTTCCTACCCGGATTCACACCCAAGAATATGGAACCGTGTAGAACCGGGTACGGGTATTATGGAACAGGGTATGGTGCGGAACCGGTTCCTGACAGTAAACCTGACTTTTTTACTGTTCAGAACCGGTTCCTAACAGTAAAACCTGACTTTTTTACTGTTCAGAACCGGTTCCTGACAATCGAAAACCTGACTTTTTACTGTTCAGAACCGGTTCCTGACAGTAAACATGACTTTTTTACTGTTCAGAACCGGTTCCTGATAAATGTTACCGTTGGGAACCGGTTCCTGATTAAAAAAATCGGTTTTTTTTATATAAACCCCTCCATACTTACCATTTCTAAAATTAACACTCACCATCATCAACTTACAAAATCAATCAACTTCTAAGTTCTTGCAAAATACCTATGGCATGCAACGACGAAGTTGTTACGGTCTTAGAGACGAAAAGAAACCCAACTATATGGAAGAATTTTGATCTCTGTTTAATGTCCGACAGCCACGAGATGGCTAGATGCAAAGATTGTGGAAAATTTATGAAGGCCGCAGCCAACTCAACCCTTAAGAAACACACTGAGCGGCATTGCCCAGTGACGAAGGCAAAGAAAAATGAGACGGGAGAAGGTTCCGGCACCGGTTCTTCAAATGTTTGATGTAACCCGTTTGGTTTGGTGTTTTAATAAAGTTTATGTAATGTTTCTTTCTATTGTGTTTGTTATGTTTGATTTTTATTATTGTGTTCGTTAGTCTCCACTTCTTCGGCTATAACCGGTTCCAACAGTAACATTTTAACGGGTATAACCGGTTCCTTCTAGAACTGCATTTCCGGGTACTGGTGGAACCGGGTACTAGTGAAACCGGGTACGGGTAGGAACCGGGTACGACCCGATTCAAATGGTAAAATTGTGGAACCGGGTTGGAACCAACGGGTATTTTGAACCCGGAACCGGTTCTACTTAATGTCGGGTAGGAACTGGAACGGTTCCAGTTCGGTTCTACCGGTTCGGGTTCGGAACCGGTTTTTATGCCCATCTCTACCCCAAACCACCAAAAAAGAAGAATTTAGTGACATAAATGCTTGAGCGTAATACCTGATAGATACCGAGGGATCATTATGTGATTTAGATTCGGGGTGAAATTTTGGTTAGAGTTTGTTGTGGTTCTAATAGACGTCGTGGAGCTGTGTATTTGTTTATAAATGCCCATCCTTAATATATGTCATGGTTGTAGAAATTACTAGTCGCTAGTCGGTCGGTAGGGTGGGGACTAGCGATTAATCAGGATTAACTGTAATTAATCGGCAATTAATCGAGATTAATCGGGATTAATTGACGCCTAGTCAGGATTTTACAACCTTGATATATGTTATGGATTATATGTTACCGTTCAGTTCATGTATAGAGATAGGAGTATGTATGGCAACTCAGCTTCCACGTAGTTGTTTGGCATGTCACACATAATATTGGCATGTGTGAAGGGGTTCCTTCAATGAGTCGGAGTTTCACTATTACGGATTACTTTATAAGGTTATAGAAGAGGAGTTTACGTTCGATCGTTGCGTTGTTGTCCTCATTAACTATGCATGGTTTATTAGTATCCATGGGTTAGAATTGACCCAAAGGACAAAACATGGTTTTGTCAACATCAAATTTAAATAAAAATAATATGTCGTTCCAACATCACAAGCTATTTGATGACAATGGATTTGAAACATTGACGTATGTCATCTGAACGAAGCCAAAGGATATATTACCAAATCAAGAAAAAGGTTACCATTTAATATTTGTAGTAGTGAATGAGGATAAAACACCTCTTTCTTTGTAACGCGCAAAGTCATCAAAGAATATTGATGATGTTGGGATGCTAGCAGCGAGGAAGAAAATCTTGAAGATACCGATGACGCCGGATATGGATGATGAACATATTATTTCTGATCATTCTTCTTACGAATAGCGTGTGTTTAATATATTGAGACCTATACAGTAACGAGTCAGTAAGTTCTTTACATACGACATATTTTTCAACAAAATAACCGTACATTGTTCACTTCGATTTTTACAGATAGACTTTCTATTTAGTATGTAACTGAAAACCCTAAACTTTATAATTGTATGAATTGATATATTTTAAACGTTTTGTTTCATAATACTTGTGGAAGTACATTTTTACTGTTACTATTGAGAATAAACTAATGACTGAGTTTTTTAATAAAAAATGTAAAAGGAAAAAGGAGATATAACATTTATAAAAAAAAGTGTAAAGGAAAAGGGAGATATAACATAATTTGACCTTTTATACATCTAGCACAAAAATGGATAAGAATTATAATCCTATCTCTTGATCCGATGAACTTAAACAAGAAAATGGAACAATTTCATTTATTTCTGTATTTATTTATTTGAGTTAATTATTATAAAGTGGGTGGTGATATCAATTTGTTCTAAAAAGTGAGACGAGGAATAAAATGATGGCTGCACATGGATTAGTGGGAGAAGGCGATGGCAAAATGACAACTACGGACCCAGACTCAACTATTTTTTAATTATGATCAAAATCATGTTAAGTAAATATCGTATTTGTGGTTTCTGTTAAATTTTAATGTCGGATGCTAATATTTTTTTTTTTGTAAAATCAGGTGTTAACATCTTAATTTGTCATAATATTGAGTACTAAGGCCAAACCTATCACAATGTCGAGTAATAAGGCCAAACGTTGTTAACTTTTTTGTTAAGTCTTACTAAAATGACTAAAATGCCTTTTAATAACTAGAGGTGGGTCAATGTTTTAATTAATTATATTTGACTAATATAATTCAAAGTAATGTTTATGTTTTATTTATATTTTTTTATAAAATTAATGGATTTGAAGTTTATTATTTATAAACTTTGAGTTATAAATAATATGCTAGTTTTTTAACTTAATCTAAATAATTAAGATTTATAAAATAACTAAAACAAATTTCTAATCTATGATATAATAGTTTTGTAAGTTGAAATAAACATAGGGCTTTGGTTCTGTGTGACAAACGAACAAATAGCATGTAATATTTGTACCAGTTTGAGATGTTATGCATAAGAATTGCATCGCCGGAGTTCTGGTATGTCGACGCGGCTCCGATCAGTTTTAGAGACGAAATTGGTTGTGAAATTGTGTGGAAATGAGGTCGCATCGGGTCAAAATGTGTATATTTATACTCGAATTGAAGATATAATGGATCGAGAGGATGATAGGAAATTCAGAGTTAAACGGGTTAGCAGATAAGCATAATTTGAAGGATATACATGACACAAACAAGTTGTTAGTTTTGATTATGATGGAGATAAACATTAACAAAAAATACGAGTTGAAAGAACATTTTTTACGGATCCAATATGGTCGGAATCCAACAACTTTGACGGAGGAAGACCCCCTAAAAGGCGGGCTTTCTTTTTGTTTGATTTAACAAGTTTGGTTATTTAACACATATAGTCCATGTGGTTTCTAAGTCTTACAAATGACTAAAAACTTTAATTATTAAAGGGTATTTTAGCCATTTTAGTAAGAATTAACAAAAAAAAAGTTAACAAGGCTTGGCTTTAATACTCAGCATTGTGGCAAGATTTGACCTTAGTACTCAACATTGTGACAAATTAAAAAATTAATGACTGATTTTACAACAAAAAATTGAAATTTAGCAGAAACCAAAAGGACCAACGGTGTAATTTTTTTCTTAAATATCAATAATAATTTTGTAAGATTTTGATAACTATTTTAATCATGTTTCCAAACAAACATGATAATTGATTAATTTTGGTAATGTTTAATAGAAGTAAAATTTCTGTCTTTCTGTCCAAACAACCATATAGATCATAATTATATGGAGTTTTTTTATAAATCCGTTTCTGTATAGTTTAGATACCAGATTTTAATTCACAGTTCACTGAATCTCAAATCTAGCTAGATACATGTATATAGAACTATAAACTAACCAACACACGCACAAATTCTACTTGATTACCTTAGTCCAAACTCAACCTTGACTCAGTAACGAAAATTAGCTACGATGAATAAGACTCAAGCTTGACTAAAGGAAGATCAATCTCAATTAGAAAATTTGTTTACCTTAAAATATTGTTTATGGTCCATGCTAAAGCAAACTTGATTTCGGCTTTATATAAGTACTCGACATAGTTCAACTTGTATGAGCTCGTATGAGTTCGAGTTCAAATACCTGATCAAAGTTGTACTTTTTTTTGAACGGCAAAACTCTATATATAAAATATAGAAATCGGACCAGCAAGAAACTACTTCTTGAATGTTAAAATCTAACCATCTAGCCTATTCGATATTACAAAGTTTCGATCAACTTGTAATCTAAAAGTAAGAGTTTTCTTTAACGATTTCCTAATGGATGTTATGGTTGTTGAAATGCTTGTTGTGCTTGTTTGCAAGCCAAATCACATGTATCAACAGCTACATATGAATGTTATCAAAATACTTGATATGTACATATATACACGGACATGTATAAAAGTTGCAAGAACCAAAAAAAGATGATTAAACTAATAGGGCATGTATAGCATAAGAAGACCGGTCAAGACTTTGGTAGGAGAGGATAACGTGATATGGGACCAAGATGGACACATGGTCCGAGCGGCGTGGATCAGCCTTTTCAGTGCGAACCCCACACGGCCCGACCCCCGCCCTGACATCCTCAGGCAAAGCGTGCTTCCCATGCCCCCTCCATATAATAATAATATTCATCAATTCAATGGTACCGTAATATAATATCCACGTGTAATAGCTACCCTCTTCATATATTTATTAATAAAAGTTAACTACTATTTTCGTCCTGTGGTTTGTCTAGTTATGTCATTTCTGACCAAATTTCAAATTTGTACCATTTTCTTTTCTATCATTCTTATAACATATCAGTTTAACTCAAAAAACTAAGGTTGAATCGAATAATTGGACAAACCACATGGACGAAAATAACAGTTAACTCATGTTTTTTTTTGATGGAACTGACATGTTTTAAAAATGTCAGAGACGAAAATAGTACAAAACTGAAATTTGGTATGAACTGACATAATTGGGCAAACTATATGGACGAAAATGACAGTTAACTAAATTAATAATAGTAATTCATCAAACACAATTTGTATCAATGATATCAAATGTAAAAAACATCATTATACATCCGATGTTTGTTTTTTACAACTTATATTGTCGTATTTATGGTAATTTATTAGATACACTTTTAGTGGTGTGATATGAAATTAAAGGGTACATAGATCATACATGCTCAGAGTGAATGGCATTGCATTCATTGATAGGGTGGCAGATGGCATGCATGCATGTTCTGACCATATTAATACACACAAGATATCAGGATCTTCCTCTCTTTCATGCACAATTGAAACACATGAATTAAATGCCCCCTTTGTAATGCAATCTATACCACAATTAGAGATACCACCACACACACAAAACAACATATAAACTTACTATAGAAAAGTTAATTAACATGTTACAGCTATTGTGGTAAAGTTAAAGTTTTTTTTGGAACGAGTGGTTACAAGATTTAACTCCTGTGTAAGTAATTGTTTGGTTCTTTTCCTTAGGTTAGTTATGCGCTAATCGGGTGTGTGTTTGTATTAAGTTTGCCTTTCTAAAACACAAAAAAAAGTAAGAAATGTGTACAAAACATTTATTGTTAAAAATGTCTTGTGATGTTAAGGTATAGACAGCATGGTAGAGCTAAATGAATTCCTTTAGTTGTTATCTTTTGAATATGTGATCCAAAGATGAAAAGAAAATTTGGTTACATTGTTATTTAAATTTCTATTATCTGTAAATATAAGTAGGTAACATGAAATTCAAGTTATAGCTACCATAAGCTTTAAGAAGCTTTAAGCAACATATTATATAGCTTGCTATTATCTTTTAATCAATAGACATAGTTTCTAGGAAGATGTTTTAATGTAATAAATAATGTACCAAATGTGAATATGTGATATAGTGAAAGTGCACGGGAACATTGTAAATATTTTAATGGATGAAAAAAAAAAATCTTTGACAATTTGGCTTGTCAAGATCTTGTTTCGATGAGTCAATTCCATGCTTGTCCATTTAGCTTAAATTTAGAAACGACATATGTCTGTTAAATAATATATATTTTAAAGATTTACATACTCCTCATGAAAATCAGGGCCGTGGTCCATCAGGTATTCAAGTGTATGCCACGAATCAAGTGTACGGTCTTATATTTATGGCTTTGTTTGGATATACACTTACAATAATTTTATGAGAATAAAGTTACAAAATAAATTATTTTACTATCAATGATTTTTTTTCTCATAGTTAAACTATTAAAAAGTTGATATATTTTACTTTTGGTTTATGTGTGATTGTGGATCCTAAAAAGGTTTTCTTTATGCATTAAAGTTTATTAAAAAATATGAAATATGTCCCCATAAAAGAACACAAAAGTTTTAGTTGATTTCAAGAAAAAAAACGCAATGATAGATGTCTGTGGGGGGCGTTTGCTGCACAAAACTTAGAACTTGATTGGAAGAAAAAGAAAACAAATGTTTAATACTCTTTGCTTAAACTTTATCAGAGCATCACAACATGTTGAGCGATCTGTGCTATTCTTGTGTGTTTCTAGCGTTTGTTTGGTGGGTGGGGAGGGGGGGGGGGGGGTTTGTCATTATGGTATTTGTGTAAAAGGATGGGTTGTACGGGTTTAGTGGGTCGGGATTGATATTCTGTGTTAATTTATTGGGTGGGTGTCATTATGGTATTTGTGTAAAAGGATGGGTTGTACGGGTTTTGTGGGTTGGGATTGATATTCTGTGTTAATTTATTTAAAACTAATAAACAGAATTTTGATCACATCATTTATATTGATTTGTGAATGAGGATACATGTTGACCTTTGGACCTTTAGGGTACAAAATGCAAAATAGATTGTGAAAATCATTCGACAAAAAAGGTTATACTAGATCAATTCGGTGCATAGCAGGACTAATCACCCTCCCATGTTGACAGCTCATCTCCCTTGTTTGAACCCATCGGAACCCGATATGCATGCATCGGTGGTGTTCGTGAGTTATCCCATCCAACGGTAAAAAACAGACACCCAAACTCATTACCCAACTCAATGACTACTTTCAGACCAAATATTAGGGTGAAGGTCCATCTTTCAACTCCGCTCATATTCCGTAAGTCTAACCAACTAACAATCACAAATTGCCACCTTAGTTTTTTTCCTGGACTTCACTAAACAGTATCAAGCACTTAATTTAATACAATTAAAAGTGATGTGTCAAATTTTGATTGGGTGATAGAGGGATGTATGTTCGGTGAGTCATTAGAAATTTATCTGCTCGAGACTTTTTTGGAACACCCGCAACACATTGGGGGGGGGGGGGGGGGTGTTCCCTCAGCTTCCCTCAAGCTCCCGACGTGTATGGGAGTTCCACTCTATGTAGCCTTCGGACTACAAAATAACTAATCATGATTAAAAAAAGTTGTAGTTAACATGATAATATTAAGTTAAACATAACATTCAATGATATTACGAAAAGATCAATGCAAGTTTATATTAGATTCAAGAAAGATTTGAGTTTGATTTAACTCAAATTGTTAAAAATATTTATCAAAAGGATTATTGGTGATACAAATTTGATCCGAGTTTAACAAACGATTAAAGGAAACTAAGTCACGAATTTGATACAAGTTTAACACAAATATATCAACAAACGATTAAAGGAATTGAAATAATAACTAAGTCACGATTCACTCAAAGTTTCAAGATAGTTTTGTATCTAAAAATTTAATTTAATAAAGTTCAATTTCTGTGTAGTCTCTAAGATCTTCAACTTTTCAGAAGACATAATAGTTAATGAATGCTAAATATATTTTAGTTTTAAATATATTATCTAATACATGCCCTGCATAGGCTAGGCAAATCTAGAGTCTACTGACCAAGACCTTTGAAACCTCTAAATTATTTCGAACAATTTCATACAATTCAACCAATAGTTAATGTCTTTTATCGTATTATAATGAATTAATTCAATATTGTATTTAATATGAATATAGATAAAATAAAATAAAAGAAAGGGAATCTTAATTTTTTGTGAGAGCTATATATAGAAAAGCACCAATTCAAGTTCAGATGTCTGCTTTCTATCTTCATCTTCACATGGGTCTTCTATAACAGGTTAGATAAAAGCTTCTCTTCCTACTCATACACTACTCAACCAGAAAAAAAAAGGTCAAACTTTTAACCTTCAAAGATTCAAATAAATACCTTTTTCAAACTCAGATTAACGTCGTCATAGATTATGTATATTTTCTTTATTTAAAGTGTAAATTATTGTTATGAAATTAATAAACGTAATTATCAATTATCTTGTTAATAAGTTTTGACCATGATTATGTTTTGATCTCTTGGGTTGGATCCGGAGCCCTTAACTAGTATGGTTGACCATCTTAAAAGTCAAATAACCCTCGTATTCAATCCTATTTGTATGCAAGCTTAATATTTTATATATGTTTAGATTTTCTTTTAAACTAAAAGTTCATGTCTTGAAGTAATATTAACTAATTACCTATATTTTTGATGCTGTGATAAAGTTTATGTATTGAAGACATCAATGGAGAAACTGGTTCTACCATATGATATAGAATGCATGAAGATGGTCATATTACAACATGAAGAAACATTTAAACAACAGGTGATTTACATTTTATTTTTTTGGGTATATTAATTAACCATTTTGGTAATTTGACAATCAAATTAATTTTTTATTTTACTTACTTTTATATTTTTTAAGGTGTATGAACTTCATAGGCTATATCAAATCCAGAGGATGATGATGAAGTACATGCAAAGAAGCATGCAAAATGATCAAGAAACTTGGAGCTTTAAAAACGGCACCGTATGCTTGGAGTACCAAAACAACAACTACACTTTTAACAAGCCTCAAAAACAAGATCTGGTGGATGAGAATGGTAGCCCGGAGATCATTAACGAGAGTGAAATCGAGCTCACATTGGGCCCCACTCGTAGGAAGAACAAATCAACATTAACCACAGAGCGAAATTCGGATTCAATGGCGAGTTTTTCATCTTCTTCTACCGATTCAAGTCATAAAAGCCGCGTCACCATCGAGAATTCAAGAGTTTTGAGGGTAGAAGAACCGATTAGATCAGTGAATGAGCCACCATGGCTACTAAGAGTACGGATCTGATCAAGAATCTTGACTCATAAAATCCGTAGAAAAAAATACACTTTTAACGTATTAAAGCCTACCAAACACACGTAAGGCCGGTCTAGCCCTATCAAATCAAAAGAGGCTCACCAACTTGGTTTTCATGACCGGACTAAGATATATGTGTGTGGGTATTTGTCGTTTAAATGACCGAAACTTAGGTCCTAGTTATTATTGTTTGTTTGTGTATGCTTCTCCTAGTTGTTAGTGTTTTATTGTTTTCGTTATTGTTATCGTTATCTGTTAGTTATTATTGTGTATTATAAGAATCTATAATTGGAATCGTATGATTATTTTTTAACTATTTAAAACAATTTTTGATCATTTAAATAGGTTACATCACACCCACAAGATCCAAGGTGCAACAATTCACCGGATCTAAATTTGATCCATTCAAATTGCTGGTCAACCCATATTGCCACGTGTAATTCGTGTTCATTTCTTAGTTTTTGGGATGTTTAGATCATAAATAAACGTAGTTTGTATGGAAGCTTAGTTTTTTATTACTATTTTTCTAGAGCAACATCCCTCTTTGATTATACACTATCCAAATCCATATAAATACAACCCTCGTTACTTGGTCTCTTTTCATGAAGCTTAGTTAACATAGCATCTTTAGCACACCACCACTATTACAAATCAGGTGGCAGTGTGTATGATATATGGTAAGTGATTGTGTATGATGATGGCATGAGGGCCTTCACTCATTTTCTACCTTAAAAAGGCTTTCTATATTTATTTTGGTGATTTTCTGCCCTTTTAATAACGACCAACAAATATTCGATCACCTAAATAAACTCAATGACAAAAGGTCATCTAAGGTTGTAAACGCAGACGACGCTGGTAACCTGGCCTGTCACTGTTCCAGAGGAAACTTACCACCCGAAGACGTACTGTAGTAGAATCCTGGCTTAACCCAAAACATTTTTTGCTTCAGACGAAACTCGAACTCATGCAGCAGAAGAATCGCCTGTATGTTTTAGTTTATTTTTATTTGTTCATCAATCATACAGACTAATATGGGTAATTAATATAAACTTTAGTTAATAGAATATAAGATATTGTTGATTTACAAATTTGTAATATTTAGGGTAAGGTTTTTAATGATTTAACTCTCTGAATATTTTATAATTGTGTTTTCAAAATATATAAAAAGTAAATAAAAAATGTGTTCCTGTCCATTTAACTTTATAGATTCACTTATTAGTAGACTAAATTTTTTAATTGAATTTACTGAAGAAAAATGATCGTAAACTTTGAAAGTAAGAGAAGGGGGCCAATGTATTTCATTAAACTATAAATCATATATATCAAAAAATCCTAATCTTTTCTCTATTTGTCAATATTCCACCGAACATCATAAATGGTTATTATGGAAACAATTATTGAAATTTTGAACATCATGCACGTTTGCTTTATTTTATTTTTTTCAATTACATAAACGATTTCTAGAAAAATCAACCAATCCTTTTATAAAGTTGTATGCGTTTATGGCACACAATATTTAAAATTTGTAAATTTTCTTCATGGGTGTAACGTAATGTGACATCCTATCTTATGTCGGCTATAACAACCTTACCCACATCAAATCGGATGTTTATATCCTCCAAGAAAAAGACCAAACAATATGGTTAGGTATAGTACACACTCTTGTTTTACATGTACTTATTTCCTTATTGGTAACCACCGTACGTACATACTACATACCATAGTTCTTTATTTCGTTTACATGATACAACTTAAGTAATTGTGTTGTAGTGGATCTAATCATTTCAAAACCTAAGTATCTAGGGTTCTTGTCGCGTTTATACATTAACTTATAATTAACTTCAATACACATGACTTAAACTTGAAGCTTAATAAGTGAAGATCACTATATGGTCACTTAATTAAATAAACCTTTGCTATATCTTTAAAAATTTTAAAATTTAAAGAAAAAAAATTTTCATTGGTTACTTTGTGTTTATAATTTGAAAAATACTTAAATGTGTTATAATTCGCGTACAGATTCACTTTGAAATAAAATTATTTTGGTGGAATCATGTAAAACCCTAGCTTAATTAATTGAAATTCTATAAAAATTTTTGCATTCAAATGTATAAATGCAAATAGACATCCATACTCAATTTCGAGTTTCATAAAACTTGATAAAAGTTAAACATATCAACATGTTATCATTGATTAGTTTCGTAAACGACTAATTTTAATGCGAAAGCTTGAACTTTGATTGTATTCGTTTCTTTGTTGAGCTTGATCGTCATCCGGTAATTCAATTCATTACCTACATTTCATAAATCATAAAATACGCTAGTTATATGGAGTTTATAACTAATCTAATTAAACTCGAAAGCTCAAAAAAACGAAACAACACTTTCACAAATACCCTGCCGTAAGCTACGGCTCTGTGCCGTAGCTTACGGCTTGAAGATCCTGCATCCATCAGCAGCTGCCAGCCGTAAGCTACGGCTGGCCATCGTAGCTTACGATGGGTTGCAGCAGCAATTTCCAAATTTGTCGTTTTTGTTACCGAAAACTTCCATAACTTGTTCAATTCTTATCCATTTCACTTGAAACTTGTTTTTAATTGTCTTGCCTACGTATTTAACCTGAAATCCTTAACCCGGATTCATAATTTTTATGAACTTTGTAACCATTACTCGTTTTATGTGCATATTCATTTTGACCCGTTAAGGGATTTAAACATGTAAGCTTAAATCTCGCTCCTCTTTTCCTTATCTCGTATTTTCACATTATGACTTTATTTATCTTCCATCATAGCTATAATTATGGTGGATTTGTTATAGTAAAATCATATATTTCGAATTCTACCTTTAGGTTTGACAATTTACGAAAAAAGACCCGTTAGGAGGCATTAAACCAAAAAGGCTTATGCCTTTCACTTTTATACTACCGTGAGGTCTACTCAATTATAAAACTCATTTTAAACTACCTTTAAGGTTCCTTTGCCCAATTCGTCATTCTTTGGCGTTTTAGTCAATATTAGTCCTCGTAACTACGAAGGATATTTAAAAACTTGTTTTGACCAAGTAAGCACTTTTAACACGTATTCTATTTAAAATCGTTGTGTTCCTAAGAACATGATATTCTCCAATTTAAATTATTAGATATACCTCACTTTAGGATATCCAATGTTCACCCATGACTCGTTTAACTCTCATCGGAACCCCAGTCCTCATTGATAGTTTGACCCATTACATGTAACATCTGACGAAAAACGGGTTCTAAAACCCGCTCCGTTTTGCATTCAAATATACGTATGATGTCCGTATCGCAATTATGTTAAAAGTTCAAAATTTGATATACTGTTATTAGTATTTAATAATAAATGTCAATAAATTAAATATAAATAATAAAAATAAAATAACAAAAAAAAGTGAAGACCGCGGGTATCGAACCCGGGTCTTCACCCAAACAAAACACACAACACATCACCACACTACACACACATCGGTTATATACCCAAATCAAATATCATTTATAGCAAAATAGTTCTTGAAATTCAATTTCAAAAGAACCCGCCTGTAACGGCTGTAACCTCCCAATCCATCAACAATATTCGTTTTAATTACGAATTTAACCGAAGTAAAATTGTTTCAAATCATGTGATTAAACTCAATCATGGTCAAATCGGTTACATACAATAATTTGATCATTAAATTTTACCCAAATCTTTTTGAAACCGAAACCCACACTCAAACCAGTTTTTGTCTATAAATAGTGATCCTAAACTCATCTAGAACTCGCTCATACACACCAAAAACACTTTGCAAACCCTCTGTTCTCAAAATCACGCTTCGCCGGAAGTTTTGAATCTCGCCGGAAACCTTGTTTCGTCGCCGGAACTTCACCGGAGGAATCAAACTATCTCCTGTTCGGTATAATCACTTGAATCTTCTTCTTTTATTTTTATTCTTATTATCATTAGTGAATTAAATTAATTCAATAAGAGTTATTTGATTAAACAATCGGGTTATTATTCTGAGTTTTAAAAGGAAGAAGATGAAGTAGAAAATGTGTTTAAATGAATTCAAAATCGGTAATTGTCACACCCCGGATTTCCTACCCAAATCCATACACCGGTGGGCCCGGGTGGGGAGTATCGTGACGTCAGTTGATAATCATCACAGTCAGTTAAACACCGCACAGCGGAAGTCTTGGAGTAAAATTACTATTACAAACCGAATGTTCGAAAATACAAAATAATATACAGGCTCGTAATAGAAGATCCACAGGCGGATCATAAGTTGTACATGGAAAGAATATAAAACAGACTTTAGGCAGATTTAGGATTTGCAAGATCATCTATCACTACCGAGCACCTCCGGCCTATTTTCGTATTCTACCTGCAGTTTAGTCTTTTGAAAATACGTCAGCTTTCGCTGGTAAATACACCCAACTGACTCATTTTGAAAACATTTCAAAAATGTTTTAAGTGCGTATCAGCACAAAATCTTTTTATAACTTTGGTTAACTGACCGTCCAACCTTGTTAACAAATTTACATGTTTGTTCATACATACGGGGCCCGGTACGGAGACCAAGACACAATTAACGTACACACCACTTTGGACTCACGAAGGAGTCACTTCCTCCCAACCTTGTGGGAATGCATAATTGAGAGTCTATCGGGTGTATGCCTACACCCGCGCTAAGGTCGTGGCCATTTCGATTGTAATGAGCCGGGGATATCAAGGACACGGTAGTTAACCCCCGATGTTTAAGTTATCAAACAAAAATGATTAAAATAGAATATGCGGATTTACTATCGCCGAACCGGCGTTCGATTGATCCCATTTCCGACCAAGCGGTAATAATTTACCGTAACCCAATATATAAAATACAACACGTGTCACTATACTATTGGACACGATTTTACAGGGTGTTACAATTATGACATAAACTAACCAATTAAATACTAACGGTCTTATTTAAGTCATTGACTTAGACCGACTAGCGTACTTGATCAATACGTATGACGCTAGATTAAACGATGATTGGATAGAATGTAGTTTAATCCCAACAGTACCTTGACTTGTATAATATGGGTAATCTATTAACATTCAGGAGTTTGAGATTAAAATGATAGTGTTAAACCCGTTTCGGTTGAATTCCGTAAACTAGTTACGTATAATCAACCGTATGCTTATAAGCCATAGTGGGTAACCGGATAAGTCATGGACAAGTTCTATATATCATTATATTTTAAATAAGTTAAAATATCAGTAGGATATCAACTTGTATGCCCGTTAAAGTTTTAAAACGAAACCATGCTCATAAGGGCATTTCGGAATTTATACCGTATAAAAGGAACTTGAATATAATTTAATGTTATAGTTTAAGTATTCTGGAAAAATACTTTATTTATGATATAATATCAGTAGGATATCAGTTATATGTGTAAATTATCTTTTATGACCAAACTATGCACCGAGTGGGCATTTTGGTCATTTTACACATAGTTTATAAATTATTTGGGATTCTGAGTTTATAACATGTACCTACTATAAATATATATAAAATAAGTTTTAAAATCAGTAGGTAACAAGTCTTGGTCGATTAATATGGTTTAAAACCATACTATGCACCGAAACGGTGCTTATGTCGTAAAATAACGTCTTTATGCGATGTTTACGAAAACTGATGTTAAGGTCAGATTAAAATGTTTTAAATATGTTATTTAATATAATATATCAGTAGGAAAATGATTTACCTTGAAAAGATTTGATTAAAACCATTTTATAAGCCACAAGGGCTAAAATCGTCATTTATCGACATAGTTTAAGGACCTGTTTGAAAACTCATTTTATAACTTGGTTAATCATCTCAAATAATCCTACTTATAATATTACATCAGTAGAAAACTCATTTTCAAGTTTATTATCATCTAAAACCTTGTTTTATGCAAAAAGGACATTTTGGTCAAAGATGGCATAATTATGGAACTTGCGCATAAACTTAGATTCTGATTATGATCATGTAATATAACCTCAGAGGGTTATGCTACATTATATTATGATCATAATGCAACTTTAGATCAGTAGGTAACTAATCTAAATCGGGTCAGAATCGATAGTCAAAGCAGAAGTCAAACTTCGCGACTTTCAGTTGCGAACCGACCCTAGAACTGAAATTGACGAGCCGAACATGTTCTTACATGTTCTAATAATTATTACCAACTTGTTTAAGTGTCAAAATAGGTTTCATAACATATATAAGATCAATTTATGATTTTTCCGAAAAACGGTCTGTTTGACTTTTTAATATCATAACTAATGTATTGAGCCGAGGATATCAAGGATACGGTAATTTAACCCCCGACATTTAAGTTATCAAAAAAAACTGATTGAAATGGAATATGCGGGTTTACTATCCACAAACTCACAGCACATTGCTTATCATGTACATTGCTAGATGATTATGTGGTTTGTGGATAGATTACATACACGTTTTGCTCATATTTGGTTTATGCACATTTTATTAATTACTAAACATATCAATCTTTTTATTGTTTAAACGAGATTCACTCGCCAACTTTTGTTGATCCATATCTCTATTTTTACACATGATACAGGTGATCAGGTTGAAGCAATGAACACATAGGATTGGGCCTTAGAAGAAGAATAAATCGTTACTTGAGTGTCTTGTTTTGAACATTTTGTGCTTGTATAGTTTATGTGTTTGTTGGAATTTGTCCTTTTAAATTTGAAATAATAAATATGAAACTTTATTATAGTAAATGTCATGAGCTTTGATGAAAACCCAATCATGCCCCGACTACCATATCCGCTCCGGGTCAGAGTGTGACATTACACGTACCTGGCTCGGGTCATGGCGTTGACCCGTTTTAATGCCTTACATTATAAATTGCTAATTAAAAACAATGCAAGCCATATGCTTTTCTTCCTATGGGCACAAAACTCCACAAGCAACCATTAGTCATTATTGTCAAATGGTGGTAAAATCACCATTTTGACCCGTTTGGCCTAATTGACCATTTTATCATTGTGATATGGTGTTTATTTTCCATCTCCCCATTTAGCCCGTTTTGGTTTGCGCCATATGATCATATTACTTAAAAGTCTTTTCTTTATTCGTTTGACCCATTATGGCTTACGCCATAGGGTGTCTTTTCAAAGCTTATTATTTATCCGTCAACTCGTGATTAGATTACCATTTTACCCTTTTACCCATTATGATTTACACCATAAGGTAACTTTTCAAACTCCTTATTTATTCGTCATCACATGACCAAATTACCGTTTTACCCTTTTTACCATCAAATATGGTTTCTTACCATTTTCTCTTGTTCCGACCCGTATCATTCCGCATCGAAACGTCATAATTCAAATACTAATTTACATTTTTCTTAACTAATACAATAAGTAGGTGTTCTACTTAAAAGATGTAAGCATTACTTAGCTTGCATCTGATTATGCTTTTCCGCATACTTGATCTGTTTGACCCGCTTCTTCCTAAGCTTCACCTTGCTTGTGAAACGTCAATCTATCACTTATCATTCGCAAGATGGTTAGATTAGTCATTATTTAGCACGGTTATCCCACCTTACAGATTTCATATCAAATTACCATTTGATCTTATTATAAGTCAGTTTGACTTTTAAAAGTCAACTGCCTATTAACATTTGCAAATGCACAAATAGGTTTAACGAACTCATTTAGGCATATCAATACCCGGTAGACGTTATTCTTAGTCTACCATTTTAACTATCTTCCTCAACCAAGTTTATGCAATTGTTAATATCAGATTAACATAATATCAATCATTGTTTGCTAATCTATCAGTCATTATACAAGAACTTAGGATTGTTTCATCACCATGAAACAACTCATTGCATCATATGTATGAAATTACCCTATTATCAAACTTAGCCAAAACATTCATATACACATGATGATTTCAAAGATCTATTAACATGCACATAACATCAATTTCATCATATCGTACAAAAATCCATTTCATGATAAGTATGAACATGTACTCAAACATATAAATTGTTCAAGTATCTTCCGATTACTACCATGTATGATGATTCTAAACACAAGTTTATCATCAACTTCATTATATTATCAAACCCACTTCATAAACTACTTGTTAATCATTTACAAGTAATCTTACTTCAATTATCTCATAATTTTATTATGTCTAACGAATTAAGCATACATAAACACTCAATTTCATCTTTGGATCATAATCC
Source organism: Scalesia atractyloides (assembly GCA_947069175.1). NCBI lineage: Eukaryota > Viridiplantae > Streptophyta > Magnoliopsida > Asterales > Asteraceae > Scalesia > Scalesia atractyloides. The sequence continues at coordinate 70,271,611 of CAMTDV010000116.1, forward strand.
AACAATCTAATTGAAAGTATTCTACTTGTCTCAAGTTATGACTTTCACCAATCTAAGTTTTTAGACATACCTTGTGATCCCCTAGTCTATGTGATCAATTATTTATGCTCATGCACGGATTTGAGGTCTGTTCCCCCTTCAATTTTGATAATCTTGGATGAACTAGGGTTTCCCCTTGTTTCTTCTCCTGATGATCAACACACACACACACACACTCCATGTGTGTGTTATGTCTAAACTTTTGCTTTTAAAACACAAGTATCCTTTTTGGCAGTTTTGGTCCCTCAAGTTTAGTTTCGATTATATATAAAGCTACAACTCATTGTTTTATCACCTATTTTCATGTTACTAACTAGGTTAATCTATTCCTAGTTGTTTTGTTTACAGGTTAGCTTTTGCCACCAACGATATATTTTTACTCCTTCATTCTTAGTTAGTTTGGTTTAGTTGCTAAACCTGTTTTTAGGGTGTTACAATATATTAACACCAAAATACTATAATCGAATAAGCAAATGAGAAAAAAAGGAGAAGAAGAAGTGTGTTTTATGTTTTGAAAATGTATCCAAAAAATCAGAAGTCGTATGGAAAACATAGCAAAGTCCTTTATGTAGACATTTAATGATCACAATGTTCAAGTTAAATGAGTTTGATGTCACACCTCGACCCGCAGCGGAAAAGGTGATCGGGGCATGATTGGGTTATCATCAAAGCTCATGACATTTATTTTAACGTTCATATTCATTAATACAATTTAATGGAAATTTACAATCATAATTACATCAATGACCTAAACATCAATCTAAGCTTCTTTGTTTTCTTCTAAGGCATTTCCTATGTTTTCCTTGCTTCATCTTGTTCACATGTATCATGTGTAAAAGGGTTTTTGGATCAACAAAAAGTTGGCGAGTGAATCCTATGGAAAACATTTGAACAAGTTTATTTAATTGATTATGAAATAAAGTGCACAACCACACATGAGTAAAAATAGATGTAAACTTATTCATAAATCAATTTAATATTAAACAATACACACATGAACAATAATGGATCGTTTAGAGGCACGTGTTGCTCAACTCGTCTCTCACGAGGAACTGATGGGCCTAATGAATGAATTGCATAAACATGATAATATGAAAGACATAACTACAAACAATATAAACTCAATAATACACACATGAACAATAATGGATTTGTTTTGAGGCACGCGTTGCTCAACTCGTCTACCACGAGGAACTGATGGGCTTAATGAATGAATTTCGTATAAGTTGACAAAATGAAATACATAATTACAACAATAATAACAATCTAAGTTTAGATCACGATATGGTATGGCACAAGTTTAAATAAACGAGTTAATTATTTTGTGACACATGACACACCCCAAAACGTGTAATTAAAAAGGGGGAGTTGTAAGATTCACTCACAGTGGGTGCGTTCGGTTGATGATGTTGAATGCACACGAAGTGGTTTTAACCACGAGTGAAATTAACCTAGATAAATAGCATTATGGTTTGGTAAGTAAACGGATTTTATTAATCCATTTTAGTAGGATTGTTGGGTGTATTTTTGTGAGTTTAAGGCTATTTCCTAACCTTAAAAATGTTATTTTTAAGTATTTTTAATTGATTTTTAATTAAAATAAATAAAAATAATAAAAAATTTTGACTTTTTTTGACCGTTGACCGTTGACCTTGACTGTTTGACCGGTTCGTATGCGTGTATATGTGCGCTGAGTGAGGCTCGAACCCGAGACCTCCCGTACGCGTGCACGCAGCTCTACCAACTGAGCTACGTGTCTAACCCGAAATATTTCTGTTTTTAATTATATTTATATATTAATTAGATTAAACAGAAAATCATTTATTTTAAAAACGATTTTAATCCAAAGAATCGGTGCGCTCCACAGGTCTCGAACCCGGGACCTGTGGTTTATGCTAACACACAATCCACCGCTGGACTGTGTGTCCAACTTGTTAACTAAACTGATTTTTATTATTCTTAAATACAAGCGAAGTATTTTCATTTCTGACTTAAATAAAAAGTTTAATAATTATCCAGGTCGATGCAGAAGACCGGACTCGAACTCGTGTCCTGTGATTAAACATACACACAGTCCACCACTGGACTGTGTGTCTAACTTGGTTATTATTCCGGTTATTAATAAACTTAACATGTAACAGTGGTGACCGGTTCGGTTAACAAAAAAAGGCATTTTTATTAAGGCAGCATGCGTGGGACAAGATTCGAACTCGAGACGTTAGTGTGTTTAATGTGCACACAGTCCACCGCTGGACTGTGTGTCTAACCCGAGTAATAACTTGATTTTAATTATACTTATATGTTACCGAACTTCGTCTTCTTCGTCAGTTTTAACCAGAAACGATGACTGACTGGTTCGAAGTTTTATTCAGGTTTCTTTAGCGTTTTATGATTAATCATAGGTGAGAGATAAATAAAAAGAAAGAAAAATTAGGCGTAAGGTATACCGACTGGACTCCTCTTTTTTCCGACAGAACTCCGGCGACAGCAACAGGTTCCGGCGTCGTGTGTCTTGCAGCAACGAGTCTTCAGAAAGCTTGAAAAGAATGTGGGTGACTTCGGTATAAGCTCAGGGGGTTCAGTAAGGCTCAGAAATGGAGGGTTCGGTTTTCCGGCGATGAGCAGAAGATTTCCGGCGAGTGAGTTTTCGCCGAGAAAGGGTGCGGTTTTGAGCGAAAAAGTTTGCAGAGGTTCGAGGGGGTATTATAAGGCAGGTTATCGATGAACTTGGTCCAATTTCCGACTTGATTCGTCGGTTAGAAAGTCTCCGGCGGTTATAACTTGTGTCGCGGGTTCAGGCGTCGGTTATAACCGATGTAGCGATTAAGTTTTACGTTATAACTGAAGGTATCGTAAATTCTTGGCGAGATCGCCGGGATTTCCGACGACTGAAATTTGGGCGCCGGTTTTGAATTCGGAAAGACATGTTATGAATTAAATGATTCTAATAAATAACAAAGAATACAAGTGGCGCAGTGGTTTAAGTGTTGAGTGTTAAGTCCGTTGTTTGACCCGGCGACTGACCCGGGTTCGAAACCCGGCAGGAACATATTATTTTTATTTTCTTATTTTTAACAGTTTTTCAAAAACAATTTATATATTCCAATATAATAATTAATTATGTATCGTTTAAAATTATTTTGGGCATTAAATTCGCAACGAAATTTTTAACTGATTGTTCGGTTAATAAACGGAGCGGGTTTGGTAAAATCCGTTTTTGACGGATGTTACATTTGACAGTTGGCTTACATCATCAATAACTCTATTAGCAATTCATTAAAAAAGTAACTCAATTACTATTGATGATTGTCATGTCAATAGTAACTTAGATGGTTCTGACCGCCAAGTTGTGTTGATACATACCTGCTTACTTTTGATGGCAGTTAATATACTACTCTCAGTTGCAACTGCTTACAATTGCGCTCATGGACCAACATGTTATTGATCTCAATTACCACTAATAACCAGTTCTCACTTATGAAATTATGATCAATTTTTATACCACTTATGCTTAGCCACTTGGACCTTGCCAAAGGCAATGCCCCCTTGGACCTTAGACTATGGGATGTGGAGGGGTTTGGGTTTAGGGCATTGCTTGACACGTGGCAAGGGTGGGATCCACAAGGTAATACTCAAAAACTAAGGGTGTGGTGTGGCTTAGCTTGGCGTGGCCAGCCATGTGGATTTTCTTTTTTTTAATTAAAGTAACCAACCAAAGCCAGCCATGTCAACTTGCTCCCCTCCCCCCCCCCCCCCACGCCAGGCTTAATCCCCACGCCAAAGGGCAACGCCAATCCAGGGTGGAGCAGCCGGCGTTGAAGGGCCATCAACGCCCAAAAGCCACGCCCACACCCCAAAGTCTTATGGTGAGGGCAAAGCTCCCCATTACTCCTGAGGTTCATAGGTCTTAGAAATCATAATAGTCTTGAACGAGTATACACTTACACCTCCTAACTCTTATAAGTTTTTTTTTTCAAATCTCGCTTTGGTCTTAAACGAATTAAACTAAACTAAAAATGGATTACTAACACTAAAATCACCAACAAAACCTACCCCATTAGTTTTTTCTTCCTTTTGCTCTCTACAATAAAACCCTAAATCTCTATTACAACACAAGTTCCTTTACCAACCGCCATTAAAAAAACACAAAAAAGTATGTTTACCCAAAACAACCCATGAACCCATTCGTCCACATGGACTTCCTCATTAAAAATTTGTCGTGGACGAGCCACGCAATAGGTTGTTCGTGAGCTCCTTGTCCTTCGGTTGCCACATCACCATCCATGGAGGTGAAATAACTCCCATTGTATATGGTCTAAATTAATACAAGAGGTATAAGGATTATTACGTTACCTAACACACATTTAATCAGGATCAGTCTTAGGGGTGGACAAGACGCACTCCCAACCAAGGCCCGTTTTTTAGGAGGCCTTAAGTTTAAAAGTCATAAAAGACCATAATGTCAATCATAAAACAGACTTAAAACCCACAAATAACATAGTGAAGATTACTAAAACACTATATTTGTGGTAAGGCTTTTATTATCGAATGACTAAAATTAGTGTGTTGTATGTTGATTATCATGTTGTGTTTTATATTCATAGTTATACGATAGTGTGTTTGAAGTTTTTAAAGACTGTTAGGGTTTGGATATTGTGTTTTAGTGATCTTTACTATTTTATTTGTGGGTTTGAGTGTTTTTATGACTGAAATTGTGGTGTTTTATGACTTTGTACACTTTTTAGGAAAAATGAATTTTATAGCCGAACCCCACCTTATATATATATATATATATATAGAGAGAGAGAGAGAGAAAGCGAGAAATTTATTGGGCTCTCTATATAAAATATTTAAACCTTAAAACTTATTGGGTCTAAATAAAAATAAACTTATTGGCCTAAACTTAACTAAATTCCAGACACTCTAGCTAAACCTAGAGTCTCCTAATGTTAGACCACAAAACAGGCAAGTTACCTAATGGAAATAGCAAGGTTCAAATGAAGTCAAAATATCGAACCCACAAGACACTTAATTAGACTCTGACTTAACTTAATACTTAATTGGTTTTGAGGTTTTTAATTGACTATTTAACCTAATGAAAACTAATGAGAACTAACGAATCTAAGACAGAGTCTCATGCAACTAGTAAGTGAAGGTTTAACCAATGAAAATGAATAACCACCCAGATAGATAATGAACCCCCAATGACATGCAATCACATCTAATCTGACAATTTACCAATTCTGATTTCTGATTCGATTAACCTATCGTTAAAGATAGTTGAATCCTATAGTAATAAGACAACTAGGAATGTGACCTAGACTACCACGAGCCTAAAACCGATCTATTAAGAACAACTAGAATGTGTATAAAGTGCTAGATGGAAACAATTCTAGTTAAAGATACCGATTCTACAACTATCATACTTGTAAAAGTACCACTTAAACATCCTTTTAATCGCGAAGCTAGTTCTAAGACGATAAACTAAAAACCTAGGAATCACTAGAAGCGAATAAATAGATGGCACCGAGCTATCAATCATCCAAACTGTGAAACAAGAAAAAAAACTAATAACCTAGCAATCCCAAATCATCTCTCGAATTATTAAGATTGGATGCACACTTTAGTTCAACTCATTTTAGTTGATTAATTAACTTATATTATTTCTAATGATGAGCTCTAGACCGGAAACCTACAGAATAACGACCTAAAAACGCCTTTAATGTATCTAGGATGAATCTCTTATTTCCAAACACAAAAAAATCAACAATGGATCAATAATCATAGCCAAACACAAGTACAGATGCTCATAATAAGCAACAAACAAGAACTATTTTACTTCAAAGCACGAACTTAGTAAAAAGTTAAGCTGAAAAAGTCAAAACATAATCAAAAGTCCATCAAAACCTATGTGGCTTTAAAAGTTTAGCGTCTAAACTTGTTCACAGAAGCAAAACAATGAATAAAAGTAAAAAAAATCATGTTCATCAAAGATTAAACGACAAAGAATCGAAAACAATGACTAACAGATTGCAAAAGCGTTAAAGCTTCAAACTTTATGCTCCATCTTCGATCCAATCACCAGCTGTAAATCGCCCTAAAATCGTTCAAGAGTCACCTGGAGGTGAAAAGGTGCGATATAGGGTTGAAATTGGGTTTTTATAGCAAGAAAATCAACTTTGCCGACTTAACATTCGTTGGCGCGTCGCGATGTAGCTCCTTAATTGCCTCACGTGTTGCCAATAGTTCTGACAAAGACAAAATAGTCGGAGGGTATAATTCATAATTGTTGTGAATTTTTTGGTCGCTCGCGCATCGTCATGGGCATAGCCCTCTCAACTCGCAACGCGCTAACATCGTTCAACACCAGATTTTTTCGTTTTTTTCATAACATATTCGTTCTAACTCCATTTCCTCTCATTTTTTTTCCTACATCCTAGTATTTCAACCCTCTAACAGCTCATCTTCCAATATATTTAATTCCACTTTTATTTGCATCCTCTAAAACACCTCCAAATTTGGATACGTTTATCTCGTGTGCTCATTTCTCCATTTTTGCTTGTTGAACACCTACAAAATACAAACTAACTATATAAAAGCTACAAAAGACCGAAAACCACGCAAAACCTATCTAAAAATTATACAAAATACATAGGAAAAGAGATGTGTTTTGCAACACATCATGATCCATTAATCTAAATAATAATAATAATAATAATAATAATAATAATAATAATAATAATAATAATAATAATAATAGTAAAGAAACAAGCACAACTGCAACTGAATAATCATATCGGCCACTACACAACGTCACGACCCCAGCCCCAGCCCACTGGCTGTGACCACCACTAAGCGACGACCACCATTCCACCAGAAACCACCACTTACCTTTGTCGACCACCATAACAACACAAAAACTCATGGTATGTTTTTTTCCACTTACTTGATTCCTAAAATTAGCCCTAACTGATAATTGTAAATTGTTATAATTTGATGTTTTTTAAGCCCAAAATTGGGTGTTTGTTGATTGTGGTGCCTTGATTGATTTAATTATTATTTGTTAATTGTTAGGATTGGGTGTTTTATTGAGCCCCAAATTGAGTGTTTTGTTGAATTTTGAACCCTAATTGATTAATTGTTAGAATTGCATGTTTTAATAAGCCTTAAATTGGGTGTCTTGTTGAATTACATCTTGAAAACCATTTAAAATGACTCTTTTACAAGAATTACATCTTTCATTCTTATTTAAGGGATACAATGTTACATACTTTTACAAAACTATTTGATCACACTCCCATCTGACTCGATCTTCAACTACTTGAATTGCATGATGAAGTTGATCTGTGTAACCTGCAATCACCATATACATCCACATCATTAGTAATTGGTGAAACTTTACATAAATTTAAACATATACACAATTAACATCGCGTCACGTTCTTTCTTCATATACTGCTCTATCAAGTTATCCTTCCGAACTCAATCATGCCACTCCGGTTTGATTCTTCGTGAGCCCATCATCAATTACCTACACTTTCATTTCATTTTCAAGTAACTTGGTTAGCATCATTTAATCTCATTCATAATAAAACCCATGTACACAAATATACAATTTTCATACGTTCGCATATACCAAATTCTAACACGTGCTTACATTCCTTTCTATCCATACACAAACTAACACTTTACATCCTAACACATTCAACGTCCAAGTATTAAGGTGTAATTCACATTATCATGTTGATTATATACCCTCAAGGGTTTAGCATAATCGATACAAGCGAGTGATAACCATTATGTAACGCCTCGCGTTTCCGTAAAATTTATTTTAGGAAATACGTGTCATACCACTTAATTATTTATTCGTCTAATTTATTATCATTATTATTATTTATTTAGTTATTATTTTATAGATAATAATAACAATAATAATAATAACAACAACAACAACAACAATAATAATAATAAACAAAATAAATTCAGCGTTTTATGAAACTTGTACTTGAAATCAGATCTCGTCGGTACGTTCGGGCCACTCAAAAACGTTAGAACGGGTTAACGGGCCTTGGCCCAACACACCACCTAAACCTAACTAAACCCTAAACCTAATTAAAACTATACACACACACACACTTCAGCCGCATGCACCCACACACACCCTGCCACCCTCTCACCCCGATCACCGGCGCCGCCTCTCCGGCCGGCCGCCGGCGACGGTTCTCCGGACCTAACACCCGCGACACCAGTCAACAACATCCCCTTCTTGTACCGTCACACACATAGCAACTCTCCTTCTCTCTCCTCGATTTCTCAGTGACGGCGAAGCCGACGGAACCGGCTAGGGCCGACAAGACCTCTCCTCCCTTGACACAGTCACCGGAGAAGCTCCGGTCATCTCCTCAGACGCCGGTAAACTCACCTCTCTCTCATCGAATCTCTCTCCTCTCTCGCTCCTCTCTCCCTCCGTTACGGACGGTGACCGCCACCTGTGGTGGCGGTGGCGATGGTTATGCTGTGGTTCGAGCTTTGGTTGGTTCACTCCCGTTCAGACGTGGATTCAGGTGTTTCGGCTCAGATTCTGTCAACACAGTCAACTCAGGTCTCGATTCTCGGTCCAACAGGTCGATTCAGATACGAGTTTGGGAGTTATGTTTTGGCTCGATTCACACCAGGTCAACTACGGTCAAAAAAACTGGTCAAACGAAGCCGACCGCAGTCAAACGGGCACACTCGGGTTAGGTTTGGTCACGAGTTAAACCCAGTCGACTAGGTCAGTTATGGTGGTTCAGGTCAAACCTGGTCAACGAAAGTCAACCGGTCAACTTCAGTCAACTCGAGTCAAACCCGGTCAACGGTGCTAGCCACGGTCGACGCAAGCTCGGTAAAATTTTATAACGCGTTTTCAATTAGATTGTTTTATATATATATATATATATACACACACACACACACATCTTGTTTAAAAAAAATAGGGAAACTTTAAAGACAAACCGATCCGATAGCGAACGATGCAAATTTTGTCGATTAAAACTAATAAACTTAGCATAGTCGTTCATGTTCTTTTTATGCTTGTTAGAAGTTATACACATGTACTTATTTTGCAATCATATATCGATTTGTATATCAATGAGTTTTGAAAAGATTACAACGACAACTTGGGTTGTCGGGATTGTCCTAAACAGAGGAGACTCTCCCCGTTTTTCGCCAAAATATTTGTATTCATCTATTGTAACTTTCGATAAAGTATATAAGTATATCTATCTCTTTCGACAAAAATATATACATGTCTATTATAACTTGCGATAAAATACTCATATTTCTATTATGACATTCGACAATACTTATATCAACCATGTTTACTCGTCAAACTAAATATATATAGTTATTTAATATTCGCTACGCTAAGGGACGTATCACGACGCCAATAAGGTTATAAAATAGAAACAAGTGTATAGTTATTCTAATAGCATGTCGACAATTCCTAATATTTTGTACCTTCGTTTGTCATGTGAGGTGACCCCGGTGTCCATCTTTCGACCTTCAACACTTCGCGGTATACTAAAGGACGCTTCGCAATAAGTGAGCATATTCGACCCCCTTTTACACTTTAATGCATTTTGGGGTGCAACATGTATAAATTACAAAATTTATTTTAAACAAAATTAAATGTGTTCACAATACCAAATGTGTCATCAATTACGCTTATGTGAGTTATATGTGTTAGTTTAAACTCGTCTATACCTGCTATTTGTTATGCTTGAGTTTGTTTATGCTTATTAGTTTTGACTTGTATTCTCATGATATCGTTATGCTTAGAATACTATGCATGCTAGTCAAGGAATTCGATTATATGCTATTGTTATGCGAAAGTGGTCTACATATTCGTGCGATTCGACTTGATTATATACTTGTCACAATCAAAACAAACTTTTATACTTATAATTAATTTCAAACTTGTATGCTCGCCAATACTTTTGTATTGATCTATGCTTTTAATACATGTTGCAGGAATTTTGATGACACATGGAATCCAGTAGGATTGCCTAGAAACGCATTTAAACTTTAAATACTTATTGTATTGTATTTGTTTCAAACATGTATTTCGTTTCAATATCTTGTATTGAATCGTTATCAATGAAATGAAGTTATATTTGTTACGTGTCGGGATCTAAATTTTGTATTATTTGATTTAAACTATGTAAAAAGGTAATTATTAAACACTTGACACAATTAGCGTTATGAAGCGTCTTGCAATCTAGTTTTCGTCTCATCCCGATCTTTCCGCCATCGGTTGGGGTGTGACAGATTGGTATCAGAGCCATAACTATAGGGAATTAGGTAGAATTGACATGTTCGACCTAGTCTATAGTTTAAGTACCATACTCTTGACCATTTGTGATACTTGTCTAGAATGTTTTTCTTTCTATCATGCTTCTCCCCCTTTTGATCCTAAAGCTTACAATATGTCTTTCCTAAGACATGAAACACAATACACGCTTTTGAGTATATTCTTGTTCCACAATCGAAATAACTCATCAATACGGGGGTGATTCCCGCCATTGGTGACGAGTTTCAATCCGTTTTACATGTTATTTCACACGAAATTCACCATCAAGTCAAGACTGGTATCCATATCTTGATGGGAGTTTCATTTCATAATCTAGTGGATCCTTATGGACGATTCGAGATTATATCTTGATACGTTCAATAAACCACAATTTGGGGACGAAATTGTCAAGCCAGGATTGACATCCACACCTTGATGACTGGTTCCGCCCCTCAATTTTCAATCTCGCCAAAGTTTCGTATTTTTCGATCAAATTAGGGACATGTACTATCTGGAAGGGTAAAGTACTGTTAATCGCTTGGCGACGAGAGTATTATACCTATTAGGCCAAATCATGTCTCCCTAATTCGAAATGACTTACGAGTCACTTTGGGATAGTCGAAGTTTCTAAAACCGAAACACTCCAACATTTTAACAAGCCTCTTTTTTATGCTATCTTACATTTTAAGCTATATAATTCTTATTCCTTCATTTTTTTTCAATGTCACATTATACTAAAATCAAATTTATGCACGAGAAACTTCGCATTTATACTAAATCTATTACACAACGATTCTATAGGTGCATACTAAACATCATACTAGATTTGGGATTACTGGAACGTTATATGTGATAAACTCATTATAAAACCACACCTTAACATGTATAGCACTATGCGTAGTGCTATAGGAGTAGCGCACCGCCCTTGAGACTTGGGGTCATGTTAAGTAAACTATTTCATACTAAGTAAACTATTTTACACTATGTTTCGACAATATTGACTAGTCAACATTTGTGTACACGATGGTTTGACTTGTTTATTCACATGTTTATGTGATAAACTCGTCATTAACTCTGATCAAGCCACACCTTAACATGTATGGCGCTTGTGTAGCGCTATAGAAGTGACGCCCGCCCGTATTCTTGAGGTCATGTTAAGTAAACTATTTTACACCCTCTTCGTTTTAACGAGGATGGGTAGTCTACATTGCGGTACACGATGGTTTAACCTGTTTATTCACATGCCAGTAATCCGTTAATCTTGGTTAACTAAAATATATCATTTGTTTTGTACACGAATGTGCATATACGCACACTTGCACTTATACTCATACTTATACACTATGCTCTCTCATACTTAAATACAATTATACTTGTATACTTGAGACTCCATATACGCTATCAATCTCACTGGTAATTCGCTAATAAACCCTGATCGTGACACGGAACGTAACATGAAATCGATTAGCAAAACGGATGCAATATGATATGAACATGGTGGATATGCGGCTGGTACTTCCTATATATAAGTGTTAATACCATATTACTAAGGTTTCGTAAAACGTGCCATGAGAAATTCAGTGTTTCACTGCTATGTTTAATACAAACCTTAATCACTCACCACCTAATTCACAGTTATACCCGCATACTTCGAAATGTGATTATTTCTTTCCTAAGCCTTCCTCTTGAATGAATTTCGGGACGAAATTTCCTAAAGTAGGGGAGACTGTAACGCCTCGCGTTTCCGTAAAATTTATTTTAGGAAATACGTGTCATACCACTAAATTATTTATTCGTCTAATTTATTATCATTATCATTATTATTTATTTAGTAATTATTTTATAGATAATAATAACAATAATAATAATAACAACAACAACAATAATAATAATAATAATAATAATAATAATAAATTCAGCGTTTTATGAAACTTGTACTTGAAATCAGATCTTGTCGGTACGTTCGGGCCACTCAAAAACGTTAGAACGGGTTAACGGGCCTTGGCCCAACACACCACCTAAACCTAACTAAACCCTAAACCTAATTAAAACTATATATACACACACACTTCAGCCGCATGCACCACACACACCCTGCCACCCTCTCACCCCGATCACCAGCGCCGCCTTTCCGGCCGGCCACCGGCAACGGTTCTCCGGCCCTAACACCCGCGACACCAGTTAACAACCTCCCCTTCTTGTACCGTCACACACACACAGCAACTCTCCTTCTCTCTCCTCTATTTCTCGGTGACGGCGAAGCCGACGGAACCGGCTAGGGCCGACAAGACCTCTCCTCCCCTGACACAGTCACCGGAGAAGCTCCGGTCATCTCCTCAGACGCCGGTAAACTCACCTCTCTCTCATCGAATCTCTCTCCTCTCTCGCTCCTCTCTCCCTCCGTTACGGACGGTGACCGCCACCTGTGGTGGCGGTGGCGATGGTTATGCTGTGGTTCGAGCTTTGGTTGGTTCACTCCCGTCAGACGTGGATTCAGGTGTTTCGGCTCAGATTCTGTCAACACAGTCAACTCAGGTCTCGAGTCTCGGTCCAACAGGTCGATTCAGATACGAGGTTGGGAGTTATGTTTTGGCTCGATTCACACCGGGTCAACTACGGTCAAAAAAACTGGTCAAACGAAGCCGACCGCAGTCAAACGGGCACACTCGGGTTAGGTTTGGTCATGAGTTAAACCCAGACGATTAGGTCAGTTATGGTGGTTCGGGTCAAACCTGGTCAACGAAAGTCAACCGATCAGCTTCAGTCAACTTGGGTCAAACCCGGTCAACGGTGCTAGCCACGGTCGACGCAAGCTCGGTAAAATTTTATAACGCGTTTTCAATTAGATTGTTATATATATATATATATACACACACACACACATCTTGTTTAAAAAAAGAGGGAAACTTTAAAGACAAACCGATCCGATAGCGAACGATGCAAATTTTGTCGATTAAAACTAATAAACTTAGCATAGTCGTTCATGTTCTTTTTATGCTTGTTAGAAGTTATACACATGTACTTATTTTGCAATCATATATCGATTTGTATATCAATGAGTTTTGAAAAGATTACAACGACAACTTGGGTTGTCGGGATTGTCCTAAAAACAGAGGAGACTCTGCCTGTTTTTCGCCAAAATATTTGTATTTATCTATTGCAACTTTCGATAAAGTATATAAGTATATCTATCTCTTTCGACAAAAATATATACATGTCTATTATAACTTGCGATAAAATACTCATATTTCTATTATGACATTCGAGAATACTTATATCAACCATGTTTACTCGCCAAATTAAATATATATATAGTTATTTAATATTCGCTACGCTAAGGGACGTATCGCGACGCCAATTTATAAAATAAAAACAAGTAGCTATTCTAATAGCACGTCGACAATTCCTAATATTTTGTACCTTCGTTTGTCATGTGAGGTGACTCCGGTGTTCATCTTTCGACCTTCAACACTTCGCGGTATACTAAAGGACGCTTCGCAATAAGTGAGCATACTCGACCCCCTTTTTACACTTTAATGCATTTTGGGGTGCAACATGTATAAATTACAAAATTTATTTTAAACAAAATTAAATGTGTTCACAATACCAAATGTGCCATCAGTTACGCTTATGTGAGTTATATGTGTTAGTTTAAACTCGTCTATACATGCTACTTGTTATGCTTGAGTTTGTTTATGCTTATTAGTTTTGACTTGTATTCTCATGATATCGTTATGCTTAGAATACTATGCATGCTAGTCAAGGAATTCGATTATATGCTATTGTTATGCGAAAGTGGTCTACATATTCGTGCGATTCGACTTGAATATATACTTGTCACAATCAAAACAAACTTTTATACTTATAATTAATTTCAAACTTGTATGCTCGCCAATACTTTTGTATTGATCTATGCTTTTAATACATGTTGCAGGAATTTTGATGACACATGGAATCTAGTAGGATTGCCTAGAAACGCATTTAAACTTTAAATACTTATTGTAATGTATTTGTTTCAAACATGTATTTCGTTTCAATATCTTGTATTAAATCGTTACCAATGAAATGAAGTTATATTTGTTACGTGTCAGGATCTAAATTTTGTATTATTTGATTTAAACTATGTAAAAATGTAATTATTAAACACTTGACACAATTAGCGTCATGAAGCCTCTTGCAATCTAGTTTTCGTCTCATCCCGATGTTTCCGCCATCGGTTGGGGTGTGACACATTACATGTTCATAAACTCTCAACCTTGCTCATATATAAATATTTGGGACAGAACACTGACCCCGTCGGGTCAGACCTCAACACGGTCGGGTAACTGAGCTGGGTATTTTTATTAAACACTAACCCGACTGGGTCAGAATTCAACACGACCGGGTAAACTGAGCTGGGTATTTTTTATTAAACACTAACCCGGCCGGGTCAGAACTCAACACGACTAGGTAACTGAGCTGGGCATTTTTTATTACTTTACACCTTTTTTGTGGCCTTCGGCCCCCTATTTCTGACATTTAATACTTAATCCTCTAACAAGTTAACCCATTCATAAAAAGGCATTATATTATCATTTCTAATCGTTTCCAAGAAGTATTTCATAACTCAATCCTTGTGATAAACATATTTCAAGTTTGACCCGTTTGCTCCCAATAAGTGTACTCATTCATGGTTAAACCACAAATAACTCGTTATGGCATTACTTACATTGGTACTACCATTATTTATCCATCCTTTCATAATTCCCTTTCCTCTTGCATAGAAAATTTCATTGAATAATAATAAATTGGGTTCAGGAATCACTTACCTTAAGCGTCCGTATTCGTGTTTGTTTCCTTGCCTCCTCTTGACTCGTTAGCCTTCCGTGCTTGAGTCCATGCTAATGAAATTTCCTATCCTTTCATACCATCATTTCCACAACATTGTTAATACACATGTCATTTATGCTAACATTCATTTTCAATCCATAGGTTGCTATGACCTTCAATAGTCAATTACTAGCTTGCATAAAACATAGACTAATCGTCACCTTGTTCCATACCCACATAACTCAATTATCATCATACACAACACATAATGATCTAGTACATATCACATGATTTTTCTACTTATAATTGAATCAAAAAGCCTAACAATACTATTTATACCTTGTTGACTTTCAGAAGTTAACCTTCTAGCACATAACTTCCAACTTATGAACATACATTAATGTTGATATGGTGGACCATAGCAATGATCTTTATACGCATTTCATACCGATGTTGACATATACAACTACATGATCACATAGTTACATTTAATATATACATAACCGATTTTACACATACTAACGCTTTCATAATTCTACATTTGACAAACACATATAAAGTTAACCAATTTAACATAATCAAAACACCATCCCTTATTAGTAATTCCATATGTTATACATTTAACACGCATCCATTTCCAAATTACCATCAAGAAACTAGTTCGACACATGGTGTGCATCACCATTCAAGCATATAGTGCTAGCCACTAGCGCATACATTTACCCAATTATGAAGTCAAATAAAATCTCCATATGGATTCAATCAAACTAACCTTCTTCATGTAAGTTTACTAACAATTTCATTATCATCACATTCTATTCTTGTTGCCATGTTCTTGCATACAATTTCATCTAAAATTGTCACTTAGGCATTTCATCAAACACTTGGTGTGTGTACCACAAATAAGGCACAATGTACAAGTATTTCATGCTCATATCCCACCTCTTGCTTTCATTCATCAATTACAACTAAAATCGCATTACTTCTATACCATACACAATCTAACTAACAAGAATCAATCATATACAACATAATAGATCAAAGTTGAACAAGAATCATTCATCATCACACATGGGTTTCACTTCAAAACATCAAATTACTTGAAATCATGCATAATCTAAGTTCTTTTTGGTGATTCTAACACACCTTCATGCTTATTTTCGTACTAATTCATATTTTGATCATGAACCCTACCTCATACAAAATCATCAAATCACAATTTACAACATACCACATGTTTAGCAAGTCTACATGAAGAGAATTCTTCGTTCATGCAAGGCTACAGCCTCCAGTTTGATCTCCGTTTGGTTGGATTTAGTGTGTCAAACAAGAGAGAGTTCTCCTCCCTTTCTCTAGCATCGACACATACACACATATATTTGTCAAAATGCAGAATTTTGACCTCCATTTCTTTTTGTTGACCACCTTATAATTTCCAAGGAATGTCACAAATAGTCCACTTACTTTCCTTCCCTCTTTCTATATAAAAATCCTTTTAACTAAGTCAAGTTACCTACTTATTATATGTCATGACATGACTCAAGAGAACTCGATAGCGAATAAAAAAAATATACAGGTTTTGGGGCGTTACATTTTTCTACAACTTTATATATAATAATCTTAGAGAGTATAAATTGTGAAGAGGTGATCAAACAATTTGTATCAAAAATGTTATGAGAGCTTCACGAATAATCGGTAAACTATTACTGTATGTTATTCTGATACTTGGATTTTGCTATGTTTAATTGTTTATTGCTATAACACTAATTTTCGTTTAAAAGAAATAATTTATAATATTCATTAGGGCTAAGGGCATTTTTTGGCTCGTACATGACACTTGAATCCTCATGACCGGC
This sequence comes from Scalesia atractyloides, assembly GCA_947069175.1. Classification (NCBI taxonomy): domain Eukaryota; kingdom Viridiplantae; phylum Streptophyta; class Magnoliopsida; order Asterales; family Asteraceae; genus Scalesia; species Scalesia atractyloides. Next base: position 70,288,645 of record CAMTDV010000116.1, read on the forward strand.
TTTACATCTATATGATAGCTCGACTACTTAATGTAACACCGATGAAAGTGTATGCAATAAATCCACTGAAACTAGGGTTGTTCACGAGCCGAACCTAGCCGTGTTAGGGCAAAACTCGGGCTCGGCTCGATTATAAACCGAGCTGGCTTGGCTCGACTCAGATTTGAAATCGAGCTGGAAATCTAAGCTCGGGCTCTGCTTCGTTTTAAACCGAGCTGGCTCAGCTCACTTGGTTTGGCTCGATATTGAAAAGAAAAATTAATACACGACTATCAAAATTAAGTAATCTAAAATATTATTCAATAATTCAAAATAACATATCCAAAATGAGCTCAACCTAATACATTACAAGACAAAATCAAGTTTAACAACACAAAATACGTTCTTAATTTCAACGAAATACATTATAAGTTCATTAGCATGGTAATCAACCTTTAAATGTGGTATAGATATCAAATTACATTCTTAGTAACATGTAAAAAATAATAAGTTTTTGTGATATATTATAACGTATATAAAAATAAAATATATTAAAAGTAAAATCACCCGAGCTAAGCCAAGCCGAGCTGGTATGCGAGCCAAACCAAGTAAATTCGCCTCGTTATGAGCCGAGCCGAGCTAGACTCACTTTCTAATCGAGCCTCATCGAGCGAGCTTCTTTCGAGCTAAATCCGAGCGAGTTTCGAGCGACCTCCGAGCCACGAGTTTTTTGAACAACCCTAACTGAAACCGAATCTAAGAGTTAACCTTTTTGGTATTGCCTACTTTGTAAGTTGAAATCAAATTGTTTCCATCATATCTATTATCAAAAACATTATTCCCCCAATTCCAGTTAGGCTGAAGGGTGTGAGGATAATGGTTGAAGCATGATTGACCACGTAAGAACATGATTGGAAGGCTACACCACCCCCTCCTTAATTGATGATGGTTGGCGTGGATTAAACCATGATTACCACAACTCTCTATTCGATGACTTTGAGACAAAAATATATTATAATAATAAAGGTGATAATGGTTTGGGTCATGACCACACCCTTATGGTAGTGGTTTTGAATGAGTAGATAAGAAGTAGGTGATATGATACCTATGTGAAGGATCATGATAGTCATAACCACACCTTTATCCTTAGAACCGATCTTTGTCTTTGAAGTAGTGTCCAATTAGACACGTGAAGATAAACCTCAAAGTGCGACTATAAATTTTATACCGAAATGTTTTTTTTTTCTCTATAACTCCAAAACATTACCATCTTCCTTACTCTCCACTTCACATTTATCATCTTCTTTGTCAATAGAATCATATTGATGTATATCCCCGGATGATTTACAATTTCGTAAATCTTGATACATGGCATTATCTACAAATGGAGTTCTTACAATATGACACACATCAAAATCATCATATCATGATACCGAATGCCGTCGATCTTTACTGGGTTTATTCCTGCCCCTTGTACCCGAAGCCACAAACCCGTCGGCATAAAGAAATGGTGTAATTTTCCCAAGTTTTTTCGTCACCGAACTTATAAATGATTTTTTAGGCAATGGTGGTTTAGCAGCAGTGGTTCCAGTAGCATTGTTGACACTTGGTTTATTGGCATTCGACATCTCGATTTCTTTAAGTTGCGATTTCAACTTAATAAGCTCAAATTTGAGCTCTTGGTTTTCCTTTTTTAATCTCGAGATATCATCTAATACCATGTTTTGAGCTTCACTGTTGATCGGGCTGCGCTCCATTTCCCTTAACCGTTGCTGTTCATAATAAAGAACTTGAACCATTGTTTGAACGGGTAGCCTTTCGTTTTGGGCTGCATGGGCCCGGGCCTCATGAGATAACTTTTGACAGTCCATTAAGCTGCACACTTTCTTGCGGTCCATGTCACTTATAGCTGGATGAGCCTGAAAGATTCCAAGTTAAGGTTTGATCATATGCAAGTCTAAATGACAATTCGAGATCAAGGATTCCACACCTGAACCTACTTTGATCCGTTACCCTTAGAACGAAAAAATGTTTAATCATATACCAACAAATAACAATCAAATACTAAAAGTGCAAACCTTCAAGTAGATATCAATAGCTCTATACATTCCATCCTCTATCACACGAACATCCACCGGAATACATTCAGCAAAACTGATAAATTTTGAAACCAACAAATTTCGATCTGAAGCTATTTTAGCAAGAAAGCTCTCCATTAGCCTCCCAACATTCTCATCGTCGCTTTGTAAGGGCGGAACAAAGTTTATATCATTCAAAGCCGTAGAATTATATTCAAAATAATTTATCATGATTTGTTGAACTGTATTAACATCAAGCATTGTATCACCATCAAAACAACAAGAAAGAATTAATATATCATCTAAAACCGCCTGCCCGAGTTGTAAGCCCATTCTTTTCTCTAAATCTAGTCTGCATGCAACCGTTGTGTCTAGATATGTGGCAGCGCGAAGCAGCATTGAAAGAAAGCTTATTGGTATTGCGGTTTTTTCTCTTGGTAAAAGGCCAACTATCGTTTCTAATACAACCCGCTTCTCGTGTTTTTGTTTTGGGTCAAGATTTCTCTTGGATTTTCCAAAGATCTCCTGTTTATTCAATAGAGATATCTAGATTAGATGTTGATTACATGTATTAAAAAGGAATAATTAAGAAAATAAGAGTTATGGTAAACAATGAGCAATTAGTCAGTCAACACAAAAAAAAATTCAGAAGTAATCATTCATAAAGTTTATATGAAAAAAAATGTGTTTTACAAAATGACTACATATCATTTACATTAAAATTACAAGTGATTCACATCTGGGATAATTGTATTTGATTTCTAATTAAAAACTACTGACCGTTAGCGATTATGAACAAACGGGTCAAAGGCGACACAAGTGAATCTAAAAGCTTACAATATTTAAATTGTTTTGTTAGAAAAAGTAGTTATTATAAAGTTCATTTAAAAAAATTACAAGTTTTTAGTTTGGCCTTTTGCAGGTCAACCCAACCTAGCCTGACCCATTTTGACCGGTGTAAAAAATGGCCCATTTCAAGCTGCCACCTAGCCCGACCCGTCCATTTTGCATGTGAGAAAGGGATCTTACCAGACCTCGAAGACGTTTTTGGGCATAAAGCGTTAGAACCGGAGCAAGTGCAAACTGTTTAAATCCCTTTGAAACCAGTGCAACAAGAACCCTTTTGAAGATATCAATTCTAAGAAAAATCAAGTCTTCAGCCCACCAGTCAACAAGAGAAACTCGACTTTTATCAGTGACCATGAATGCAATAACGTCTACACATCGATCAATTAATTTCACTCGATCAGATATCGGCAAGAGAGTTCCAGAAGTTTGCAAAATGGAAGTTACACGAGATAAGTTTGTAAGACCCGTATCGTTTAAATAGGCTTCAGTTACTGATACCAGGTTTCCATTTGCGTATTTTTCGGTCATTTCAAGATACTCCGCGACACATCGTGCCATTGCAATGTTTTCTGTAGATAATTCAATATGTGTTTCGTAGCAAAACTTTGCAGCAAGTTCAAATCCTTCAGGCCCGCCTGGGACATCAGGGATTTCGACTACAGAAAGATCAGCATTTTTGGTGTCTGATAGTAGCTTCTTTATATAACCACATTTTGAGACTAAGGGGAACTGCATCCAATAAATGGAATTAAAATGTTAACTTCTTATGAAGTTAAAAAAATTGATTTACAAGTTGAGAAACTATAATAAATTATGAAGTTTAATAAGAACATAGAAAAAGTGTATACCTTGTGTACTGGAAAAGAAACACCTTCTACAGAAACTGTAACATCACTTGGGATCTCTTGGGAGAAAATCCTGCAAATTTTTAAAAACTAATGAGGTTTAACAAAAAAAAAAAAAAAAAACCTTCCTCTGTGTCTTTCTAAAATCTAAGTGAAGATTAACGTTACACAGAAAAGACAGTACAAGACGAACAAGAATGAAATCAAACCAATCATTAATCCTCTTCAGGGCATCAGCATTAAGCTCCTTTTTTGTAGGAGGCTTGCCAACTGTTGCGGGTAACTCGGATATCTCTTGATGAACATCCACCATGTTGATGATTTGGCAATCTCAATTCTCAACCTTAACCATATTCATGTGCTATAGGACAACAAAAACAATAATCCCAACCGTTGCAACATTATGCGCATTTCACTAATCACTATGTGGTTGGTTGCTTGAGATTTAGTTGAATTCTTGATCATGCCAGTTACTAAAGTTCTTGAATGAAATCAAACCAATTTATTTAACAAAAATAATAATTAAATGCCCATAATGTGAAAGGATAAAAGAGTCTTATCTCAAGAAGTTTATGAGGTTAGGATTGTGAGTGTGTGGTAGTAGTGCAAATAGTTTTGGAGTATTTGGCCAACTTGACAGTTTCTAAGTGAGGCATTTTATCAACCACATATATAGCGCTCATCTTTTTACACAAGTCATATAAACGCACTTGCCATCGCATTCTTTGTCAAAATGAATGCGTTACAACTTGGTGAAGATGCTGAGAAAAACATCCATCCAGAATTGTGGTTAATCTTTGTTGTTGATGATTCCTGGCCACATTAATGGGTCAAGAAAGGTGACCTGTGACTTGAGAATTGGAATATACTGAAAAGGTGATGGGGAAATTTGAACCACTTTATGGAAAATTTCACAACATGTCTCTTTGAACCACTTGTTTTCTTAAAATGTGCCTTCAAACATGGGTGTTGGCGTCCATGTTTTACCATCGGACGTCCGTGTTTACACGAATATCAAAAAATGTAAAAAAGAAATCTAAATAGGGTAATCTTCATCTCCAATTTTACATCTTCATCAAGATATTTCTTTCACTAGTCTTCTTCATTTTGTTACCCCGAGTTCTAGGGTTGTGGTCATACAATCTAATGGATCGTTCATTTATCGTTCCAAACTTTTCTTTTGAAATTATAGGAGAAAGTATAGATTCTAAGTGTAAAATTAGCGGGGGAAGACCGCCGGCACTTCCCATGACATTAACCACACAAACACTGTCAGAGACACTGACGTTACTCCAAATATGGGTGTTGTCAATTGTATCTGGACACGTGACATGATTTTATTGAACCTAAACATGGGCGTAGAACGGTGTATTTATTTAGGAGAAAATTTGGATGTGATTAACAAAGTGGATTTTAAAACCAGAAGCAAGAAAAATATGAAGGTAAAGAAAATGACCAAACCACATATATAAGAATAACACTTTAATCGGTATCATAATTTTACAACTATATTAGGTGGGCTTAATAAAATGAAGCAAGCCCAAGAACTCAGCAACCTAAAACTAGCCCAGTCCACCATCATCATCATCATCATCATCATCATCATCACGCAAGAACACATTATAACCTTATCCACCCGAAAACCCCTACAAAACCTCCATCATCAACCACCATGTTCCCCCAATTCCACAATTCAACCTCTCAACAATCTTAATCCCTCATCAACCAAATCAAAAACGAAACCCTACCCCATGGACCTTTCATCTCCACTAAAACCCTCAAATTCACACATATTTCATCATCGCACTCATGACCTCTCTTTCTCATCTTCACTTTCACCTTTCCCAATCAAAACCCACTTCCAAAATGTCACCTTTCGCAGACCCTTTTCACCAAACCTCACACTTTTCGCCACACTAGAGAAACAAGAACAAGAACTCCCAAAAAACAGCCCACAAAGACTCCTGAAAGAGCTTTCACAACGCAAGAAATACGTTTCCCCAAACAAAAGAGTACCCCCAAAACGATTCATCCTCAAACCCCCTTTAGATGATGCAAAACTAGCTCAAAGATTTCTCAACAGCCCACAGCTGTCACTAAAGCAGTTCCCTTTACTCAGTTCTTGTTTACCCTCTATGAAGTTTAACAATGCTGATAAAACTTGGATAGATGAGTATTTGTTGGAGGCAAAACAGGCTCTTGGGTACTCTTTAGAACCATCTGAGAATTATGGGGATGATAATCCAGCTAAGCAGTTTGATACATTGTTGTATTTGGCTTTTGGGCATCCTCATTGTGAGAGAACAAATGCAAGGCATGTGAGGTCTGGGCATTCAAGATTGGGGTTTTTGGGTCAGTATGTTCTTGAATTGGCATTGGCTGAGTTTTTCTTGCAGAGGTATCCGCGGGAATCGCCCGGTCCGATGAGGGAAAGAGTGTATGCTTTGATTGGGAAGAAGTTTTTGCCTAAATGGGTTAAAGCTGCTAGCTTGCATAACTTGATTTTTCAGTATGATGACATGGATAAGCTTGTTAGAAAAGAACGAGAACCGCCCGTGAAGTAAGTTTTTGTGTTTCAACTTGGGCTTCATATATATCAGGTCTGAAGTTGTTGTTGAAATGATTAGTAGTTGACTAGTTGGTGCTTTTGAATTGAGTATCACATCTAGTTTTGATTACTAAGAAGATATCATTTAGTCTTGATTCTGGTGCTTTTGAGATGAAAATCCAGTTTGGAACTATGCATGACATCTGCAAATGCTGTAGCAACCGCCGGAATGATAATAATTAACCTTTAATTCTCTTTATAGAAGTTTATCTTTGATGCTGATATAAAAAAATATCAGGTCTATATTGGTGTTGCTCCTTTGTCATGTATTTTATTTTTATTTTATTTTTTTGAACACAGAGTTGGTCATTTTACTATTTTTAAGTGATGAATTAGCTCTAAAATTGCATATATGATTAAAGATTGCATTTTATGCGCAGGTCTGTGTTCTGGGCTTTGTTTGGAGTAATATACCTTTGTTTCGGTATGCCCGAAGTTTATCGTGTACTTTTTGAAGTATTTGGAATGGACCCTGAAGATGAAGAATGTCAGCCTAAATTAAGAAGACAACTTGAAGATGTTGATTATGTTTCTGCAGAATTTGAAGGGAGAAAACTCAGTTGGCAAGACGTTGCTGCTTATAAGGCAAACTCTAATAAACTTAATGATTATATAATAAGTAGTATATTTACTCCCATGGCTAAGACTAAAAAAAATATTTTCTTTCACAATTTGGTCGAAGGTGCAGTTATATTTAGACTTACAAAGTGAAATTACAGTAAGATTTTAAGAAATGTTTACTTTTTGATGTTGGTGTAATGGTGTTGCATTTGTGATTAAGTCGAAACCTTTATCTAACGTGAGAACGTGACCTTTCTAAATCCATTGTTTAACCTCAAAAGTCAAAGAATGCTATCTTTTGGAAAGTAGGGGATCATAACTTTTGTTCTAGTGTGTTCGAATTGGAGTTGCGAATTCATAGTATTCTGTCAAGAGAAGATGTAATCTTTGACTTTTTGGCCTAATGGACTGATTTTCAACTTCAAATGGGCATATGATTCTGTAAAAATAGAAAAAGAATCTGATTTATCTAACTTTATTACAAATGCTACAATTTGAAGTTTATGCTGGAACTTATAACAAAACACAAATCTATATTATGTGAATATATAAAATTTATCGGTTTGACCTGAAAAGTCATTATTTTTACCTATGACTTGCTATTTGTTTTTGAATTTTGACAGTCAAGTGAAATTCATGTACCCTCGACAACAAACAAAACGTCATTAAATTATGCATGATTTTGAATTGACCTAAGAAGTCAAAGCATATCTTTTTATATGAGTTTGACTCAGCATTGTCAACTCACATTTTCTCTATTTACACTTTGCAGCCTCCTGAAGATGCACTTTTCGCTCACCCGAGGCTTTTCAGGGCTTGTGTTCCACCAGGGATGCATAGATTCAGAGGAAACATATGGGATTTCGACTCTAGACCTCAAGTTATGAATACATTAGGATATCCTTTACAAATTAAAGATAGAATCCCAGAAATTACCAACGCCAGAAACATAGAACTTGGCCTCGGGTTACAGGTGAAATATTTTTTAATTTCTTTGTTTGCATTAAAAGTTGCATAATTTACACTCATCTCGAGATGTTTACTTGCAACGCAGCTTGCTTTCTTGCATCCATCTAAGTATAAGTTTGAGCATCCTCGGTTTTGCTTTGAACGGCTAGAATATGTCGGCCAAAAGATTCAGGTAAGCTTTTTTGGCACTTATAATCAGTTCTAAATTAGGTCTTAATGGTCAAATAGTAAGTTTATAATGTCGGGATAAAGTGATTAATATGTGAAGTCGACTTTACAGGATCTTGTAATGGCTGAGAGGCTGCTTATAAAGCATATAGATGCACCAGGAACATGGTTACAGGAAAAACACAGAAGAATTCTTATGAACAAATTTTGTGGCAAATATCTAAGGGAAAAGTATCTTCACCGGTTCATTATTTATAGCGAGGAGGTACAAGATTCATATGAGCACAACCGAAGGCTCAGGAACCCGGCAACCACGTCGGTCCAACAAGCCATTCATGGGCTTTCCTAACCGTCTACGGCAAGCCTGACGTTAGACGGCTCATGTTTGAGGTTTTTGACTTTGAACAAACTCAGCCTAAAGCCTTGTGAGCCGTTGTCTGACCATGGTTCAGTTTTGGGCTAGGGGCTAGTTTTGGGTTGTTACATGTAGATTAATGTACCATTTGTTTATTTTTGACTGATATAATAGTTATATGGGATTTTGTATAACTAGGGGAAAAGCCTGTTGGTTGGTGTCACTACAGGGATAAAATTAAAAAATACTTTATGGATGACACTTGAGGAAATCATAACCGATACAAGTTGGGATTGGTAAAAGTTAAGTGCTTTATATTGCTCATGTTATGTTGAGATGACATTAGGTTGTAATATTAATCACACAAAGCACTAGTATTCATCGATTCAGCCCGGCTTGAGATTTATATGGTTTGGTTTTGTCAGTTTTTTTGAATGGCCAATGAATCATCCAAATGGGCTACTGGCGAGTTTCGTCACATTGGAAAACACTCGCCTTCGAACCAGAGAAAACCTTCACATAGGGCCAAAGCTCGTGAACACTCGCCCAAAGGCACGACAGTGCGGTGAGGTAAAACCCGCTCAGTTCAAGGATCGAACTAGCGATCTCCACCTAATTGCATGGTCTCCCATCATCATTAGGTGCCGCAGAAAATAATAGAGAGGGCAGGAATCAAACTTGGTCCCTAAGAACACCAAGTGTCTCCATTATCACTGCACCATCACCTAATTGACAATTGGTTTTGTCAGTTAAACAGCTTGTATTATAGTTCGGAATTGGAGTCTGACTCCTTAACTTGAACTGATTGTTTAACCTTTGTTATACTTGATTAATATTCAACCAACCTTTTTGGTTTACATGATACTCTAAAAATTAACACATATCACATTTTAATTGATAATTGATAATTGATAATAGAAGCATTGTGTTGTTATAATTTAACATACCTTTTTTACCAAGTAAATTGCATTTTCATTATTGTAAATAACAAAAGTATTTTCTTAATGCCGAGGCATCCTCGTAATTAGACCAAAGCCAAATGTGTTAGACCAAATTCAAGTGGGCCCAATCTTAGTAAGCCCAAGTTAAGATTTATCATGAGGTTAAGCCCGTCAGCCTCGTATTTAAATAGAAGACTCTGCACAATCATAAGAGATGCTCTTTCTATCTAAACCCTCTCTTTACACTATAACTACTAACAAAATAATACATATTACTTTTTTTTGAAACCGAAAAAACTGTAAATGTACTCGGACTCTTTCACATGCCACCTAATTATCAATCTTCACTTTCAAACTATGTGAATGCAGCATACAGGGTGGAAGTCAATGAAGCGATCATCCATCTTTCTTCATACCCTCACACTTCAAACCAATTTGCCAAACCGAGGATGTGGCGACATTGTTACCGAGAACCCATTGAAACCGAGGGTGCCCAAAATAGTGGTGCACAAATCGGGTTTTTTGAATACCCGGTTCCGGGTAAGGAACCGGGTTCGGGTACAACCGGGTTTTACATTTTCGGGTATTGACAATACCCGGGTCGGGTTCGGGTCCGGGTCCGAGTATTGGCCAAGAATTTCATACCCTATGTACCAGGTTCGGGTCGGGTTTTATAATACCCTATTTCTGGGTTCGGGTATGGCTCGGGTACGGATCGGGCTCGGGTATTGATCGGGTTGGCATATCATCACTAACTTTTCGCAAATGAGATTACCGATTTACAGGAATCCGACAGGCCATTACAGATGAAAATTTCATCTTCGGTGATGGTCCTTTATTTTGTAGTGCCTTGCACTAAGCCCTTGGATGTTGTTGATAAGGTTATAGCTAGGCTTCTTCATACATGAAATTACAACATTGGACATCGTGTGTACGTACACCACCGTGTTCGGGTGGCTGCCTTGTGTTATCATCTTGCTCCATGTTTTTTTATGCGCCTAAGTCCCCGTACTTTGCCTAGCCATTGATTAAGCTCCATGGACATTTGAACATCTCCAACAGAAGATCTAATACTCATAAAACTATCGTCTCCTTCACTCGTTATCCCTTTCTACGCTTAGATTCCAGCTGCAAATCATAATGGGACTTTGGTAAGTGTTCATAATAAGAGTACATACCACGCCAGTTTGGGCCGACCCGTTAACACTTTTTTTTATATATACCTCAACTTGTAAGAAATTAAGTCTCTAAATACAAATGGTTACAAAAACTATAATGTTCCAATGCATTTAGGCTTAAACCCATTGAACCGATTACAGATAAAAGACGACCCAAACTAACCCGTTTGTTGAGCCAATTCCATCTTTTAAACTCTTTAAGCACAAGCCCGTTTAACAGATTAAAGATCAAAGACAACCCAAATTAACCCATGTAAATGGGTTGAACTACTATTTATCAAGTCAAGATATCATACCGCAAAAGAATTCAAAAGTTCTGCATTTAGGCCAAAGAACAAATTTGCATCTTTAGGTACACCAAATATTGAGAAGTAAATTCATCTTAACCTCGGTAGATGATGATACCGAGAATGAATTTAGTGGTCCTTTTGCATTATCATCATCAACAGCAAAGGTGCAGTCAGAGCACAAAAACTGCTCCTATATCTTTGTATCTTCAATTATCATTCCCATACAAGCTGGATGAAACCTACAAAAGGCAACATTGTACTTGATAAAAATAAGAATGAAATTGGTTATGAAAACCAGATTCAAGACCTGGTTCCAGGTATTTTCAAAACCCGGTTGGGGTATTTATGAAACCCAGTTCCGGGTATTTCAAAAACCGGTTACGGGTTCTATAAAAAACCGGGTTTAAAAAAACCCGGTACAGGTTCGGGTTTTATTACGAAAATGCATACCCAACTCCTACCCTATAAGTAGGATCGGGTTCGGATATTAAAAATCCGATTTTTATAATACTCGATTCTGGGTTTTCTTTTCAGGTCCGAATCAGATGTGCACCTCTAGCCCAAAATATCCTAAAATAAAGTAAAGATAGATTTATGTACAAGCGTAGCACTAGAGTAGAAAACCGGTTCACGAATAAGTGGTAAATGAAATGGGCTTGTTAGTGGATTGAAGAATGGTGCGAGTTGGCGGTGGCAGCATATGCATATGACATTATTCACATGTGCAATGACTCACCACACCTCCTCCTTTTCCCCTCCTTAACTCCCCACTCTTCCCTTTTCCTCTTTTGCACCCCCCCTTCTCCTTCTCCTTCTCCTTCTCCTCCTCCTCCCCCTCCCCCCGCCGGCGATCGCGGTCGCCGCCGCCGCCGTCTTCTTCCGCCCCTGCCCTCCCTTCTTCCCCAATCCACCCGCCGCCGCCTCCTTCCAACAGATCGCCGATCTCGGCCTCTACGATTCCATCAACGCTTCATCAATAGACATGTCGAAATCTCGAGTCTACGCTGACGTCAACGTTGTTCGCCCCAGGGAGTATTGGGATTACGAAGCTCTTACTGTTCAGTGGGGGTAATTTTATTTTATTTTAGTTTTAACCTAAACCCTAGATTTTTAGGTTTCATTTATGATTCGATTGTTTGGTTATATCTGCATCTACTTGGCTTAATTTGAGTCTGAATTTGTTCAGTTTTCGATTAGGGTTGAGATTTGTGTTTCATTCACTCAGTATTTAAAATGTATTGATACGTTTTTTTCATGGAGGATTGTATACTCTCCAAATTGATGTCTACATATAGGGGTTTAAATTGGGGACAATTTTTTTGTACTAGACTGTTACTTCGGAATTTATAATTAACAGAAGGATGTGTAAAGCTGTAAATTTGGAATCCAGTTAACTCTCTGGATACTTGTGTTTGTTTCCTGGCCTTTTAGGTACCATGTTTAGTATAGTATACCTAGAAAGACAAGAAAAGAATAAATCTTTGGCATATTTATGCATATTGAATATTTTGGAATTTGATTTCATTTTCAATTGCTTAAGGACCAGGCTAGTAGGTTGGGCCTTGCTCCTCTTTTAATTATATCTAGATGACTCACTTCCTACATTCCTGTAGTTATTATATCTTAAGGACCAACCTTTGTAGGTTGGCTTTGCTCTCCTTTCACTTACATCTTAATAAGTATCATATAAACATATCATGGTTATCGACTTTTATAAGCAGAAAAGGTGACAAGTCCAAGTTATTACATTCATTGAACTCTCAGCTTGGTTTTAAAACAGCCAGTTGAGTACCCAATTTCTGTTTTTTGCCACTTTACTATTACTGATACTAGGTCTGAGATTATTTGGTAATTACATTTAAGTTAGTTATGAAGCATTTACTATCTTTTTTTTTAATCTTCCCTTGCCTGGAAGAAAGGCATCCATTGTGATTATTTATGGTTCTGAGGAATCTTTTTCAGAGTTCACGAATTTAAAACTGAGGTCTTTAGACTTTCTAAACCAGAGACTTAGGTAAACTGGTCTGGTTGAGTGAGTTCTTAAAATGTGAGCTAGTATACTCTTTAAAGCTAAGCAATTAAATTTGTAGAAGACAGAAGTTAGCATCTACCTTAATTTGAAATTAGATTCAGTATCTTCTTAGACCAGACAGAGAATTGTGAACTAAATGCGCTTGGACCAGCAGTTTATTTAACCTGCCTTGAACCAGATTGTAGTATTTGGAACAAAGGCTCTTTTCTAGTTTAGATTGAGGATTTTGTTATTTTTTAGTCTGGTATAGTCACTGCTAACTGATAAAAATGCTTGATACATAAAAATAGTTAGATCTTTATTTCATAACTTAAAGTTATTGAATTTCTTAGTATAATAATCTTGGTTTCAAAAAGCGCACCTGAGGTGTGAGGAGATGCAGAAAACACTTCAGGGCCATGAGGCGGTGTCTCATACACATCTGGGTCAAATTGGGGTCTCTAGAAGGCTGATAGATGAAAGTAACTAAAGAGATGAAGCATAGTTATTAATAGCGTCCATAGCGGACGCTATAGCGAATAGAATGGCGTGGCGCCTATAAGCCACTACAAGGTTCATATCGCCCACATATCGACCAAATAGCGACCTCCGGCGATGAATTCTGGCGCCGGTGCTGCTTTTTGGCCGGAAACCAGGGAGAAGAAGGTGCGTACCAGAAAGAAAGAAGAGATAGCGGCGTGTTTAGACTTTTAGGGTTAAATAAGTATTTTAACATATAACCCCTCTATCTTTCACTAGTTTACACTCCCTAAAACTTATAATTTTTACATAAAAAGTGTAAAATTAGTTTGTGTATTTAAAGATTTAACCCCTCTATCTTCCCTAGTTTATATTTGGTCCTTAAACTTCAAAATCTATGCATAAAAAGTATAAAATTAACATTATATACATATAGAAATGATAAATATCTAATTTTTTTTATTTTATAATTTTCTACTACTTTATCGCCATACACGAAATAGCGAGAGCTATTTCATCGCTATCGCTACGTAGCATACAGGTACCCTGTCGCTATTCGCTATCGATAACTATGGGATGAAGAAATTATGAATGGTTTACTTGATAAAAAAGGCTGATATGTATAAGAAATGTGAGTTGCAGCAACGCCTCGCGGACATGAAGTTATTGCTTTGCGCCTTGATCTCTTAAGATCTGAACTTTGCATCTGTAAATTGAGTTTCTGGATTATGCTTACTTATGCAGTGTCATTTTACATTTTATATGTTTAAGCCTCGCAGCTTAGTTTAATTTTATGTGGGGTTTCAGTGATCAGGATGACTATGAAGTTGTTCGAAAAGTTGGAAGGGGAAAATATAGTGAAGTTTTTGAAGGGATAAATGTGAACAGCAATGAGAAGTGTGTAATCAAGATTCTCAAGCCTGTGAAGAAAAAGAAAGTGAGGATTCTTTTTCATATTATTATATGAGTAATAAATTCATCAAAAGTTGCTAATCGTTGGGAAAAAAAATAGTGTCTGATAGTTTACTGTGTCTCGGTTAATATATATATTGTTTGTTTAATGGTTTTTGTGTAGATAAAAAGAGAGATAAAAATTCTTCAGAATCTTTGTGGAGGCCCAAATGTCATCAAACTATTGGATATTGTCAGAGACCAGCACTCAAAAACTCCAAGCTTGATATTTGAGTACGTGAACAGTACAGATTTTAAGGTCTTGTATCCAACATTGACAGACTATGATATACGTTATTACATATATGAGCTTCTCAAGGTAAATATTTTCTCTTTTTTTTCTTTAATAGATTTTGGACTAAGATTGTTCTTGTCCGGTGATCCTATCTATGTGCTGTTATTTCACCTCTATTCCTGATACGTATAACCAATATGGGTGAGATTGCAGGCTTTGGATTATTGTCACTCGCAAGGAATAATGCACAGGGATGTTAAGCCTCATAACGTGATGATAGACCATGAGTTGAGAAAACTCAGACTCATAGATTGGGGCCTTGCTGAATTTTACCATCCTGGAAAAGAGTACAATGTTCGTGTAGCATCAAGGTATCATTATCATTATTCTCTCCGTTTTCCAAGATTGATTATGTTCACGTTTAGGCTGTTATAGTAAAGTTTGTATCCTTCTTACTACATAATAGATATTTCAAAGGGCCTGAGCTTCTAGTCGATCTGCAAGACTATGACTATTCCTTAGACATGTGGAGCCTTGGTTGTATGTTTGCTGGAATGGTGAGATAGTTTTGTCGTTTATAACAAAATTTGACAAGGGCTTGTTGTGATTTGCGCTTTCTTATAGTTGTTTTAATGTTTGATGCAGATATTTCGTAAGGAACCTTTCTTTTATGGCCATGATAACCAGGATCAGCTTGTCAAAATTGCAAGGGTAATGTGTTATGTGTTGCAAATTATGGTAGTTAAGATATTAAGCAGGCTGGTTTAATGATCTAAAATTGCAACTGCAGGTGCTTGGGACCGATGAGTTAAATGCATATTTGAACAAGTATCAGCTAGAGCTTGAACCGCAACTTGAAGCTCTTGTTGGAAGGTAAAAAAAAGGTTTTCTTCAATAAGAATATGTGTGCTATCCAATTTTTAATTGGTGGAATAGATATATCATTTGCAAGTAAGTTAAATGGTATGTGTGTGTGTGTGTGTGCGTGTACAGGCATAGCAGGAAACCATGGTCCAAATTTATGAATGCAGATAATCAGCATTTAGTATCTCCAGAGGTAATTAATTTGATATTGGAATCTTGTAAAAGATTAGTTTGATAATAACTGTAAGAGCATTCACATTGGAGACTCTATCTCCATATATATATTTAAATCAAAAGTACACTTTTCTCTAAATTTTTGTTAATTTCTAAAAATCTCTTACATCCAACCCTCTATCTCTACCTCTTATCTTACTCACAATAACTTATTTTATTATTATGTTCTCTTTCCTACACACTCAAAAAAAAATATCGAATGTTAAATATAAGGTGTATTTTAGTCTCTTTAAATTTTTCTCTACTATAGAGGTTCCAATGTAGTAGCATTTTTGTTGGTTCTTCTATTTTTTCCTCTATAATTTATAGAATATCCAGATATAAAGGCTCCAATGTGAATGCTCTTAAGTGTTATTAAACTCTAAAAACACTTGTTCTAACTGTATATGATTATTAATCAGGCCATTGACTTTCTGGATAAACTTCTTCGCTATGATCACCAGGACAGGCTCACAGCAAAAGAAGCAATGGTAATCAACTCTTATATACTAGCACCATCCTAGATAGACGGTTAATATTGCATTGGTTACATACTATATCTATCAGTGCGTATTGACATCATTGCCTAATGTCTTTTGCATAGGCACACCCTTACTTCATGCAAGTGAGGGCTGCAGAAAACAGCAGGATGCGGACACAGTAATTGGGCACAGACACATGTTATGGAACGACTTTGATACACTCGTTTGTGTTTAGATGACCCTATCAGTAATAAGACTCGCATTCTGTCGTTTCCTGTTTGATTTATATTTTCCTAAATCATAACTGTCATACTGTTATGTTAGTCAAAATGCTGTTATTTAGCCGTCTACCATGTTTATGTTCAAATAAACTAAATATTCTTGAACATATCAGATAATTTTTGTTACTATTAAAGACTGAGTACTCATCTTGTATGTGTTTTTGCATTGTTGAAAATTGGCTCTCTTTTTCTTACTAACATGGGCTTTTTGTTGGTTTTACATTAAAATTTTTCGGAAGCTACAATTTTTGAAACAGTTGGAAACGTATTGAAATAGTTAGTGGCTTTTTGGCAATTTCTGGATGGTTAAGTGCTGAACTAGTAAGAGGTCTGAACCATTAAGTGTTGAACTAGTAAAAGGTTTGAACCATTACGAGTCAGTATAATGCTTAACTGTTCAAAGGCAAATGTCAGACCAATTCAGTTTAGAGGTCTTAACCATTCAAACTCAAAATAATGCTTAACCATTCAAAGGCAAATGTCTGAACCATTCAATGTTGAATTTTAAACCATTAAGAACCTTAAGATATAAAGATTACATAATTATTATTTCTATTCTCCAATGATTAATCAAGTTAGAAAACATTTAACATATCAAGATGGTAGTGTTTTTTTTTACATATTAATGTGTGTTTTTATTGTGGAATATATTTATGGCATATTTTTTATCTTGATAGTAATGACTTAGGTAGTGTTTGCTTCATAGAATAAAATTGAAATATTGATTTCACTTCTTATTTTGTTGGTTTTAAAAAAAAATGAATTGGAATTGAATAACAACATAAGAAATGAAATCTATATTCTAATTCTATCCAAATTTTATTTCATTGTGTAAAAAAAACACACTTAAATTACAAATCAGTTTTTAATTTCCGCATGAATTCTCATTTCAATTCCACTACAATTTATGAAACGAACAGTGGCTAAATATCAAAAGGTTTATCAAATACAAATCAAATTTAGGAGAAAAGAAAAGATATCAAATACAAATCAAATTTAGGAGAAAAGAAAAGATGAATCAACCCATTTGGGGTCAACATATTGATATTATTAATTCTTTCTAAATCCGGTCGTTTGGGTCAACATTTTGATATTATTATTATTAGTTAAATCGGAGTTGTATGTTATTTACTAAACCGAAACAAACTAATCATTTCAGGTTTTCAAAATTTTAAAATAGGAGTTGCATGTTATTTATTAAACATTTCATTTTAAGGTTTTCAATTTCGATACGAGTCGGTTTTGATTTTTTTTTTCTCGAAATTTCACACTACCTGTATCGTAGGGTGTTTAAACTTGGATATCTGACAGTTAAGATATCCGAATTTCGAATACTCGAACGTTTCAAATAGTTGATTTAACATCCGAATTCGTATCCGAAATTTTCGATTCGGATACGAATTCAAATACTGAAATAGATATCCATGTCTTTGTATAGAGTATGGCGGCCATGAGGTTGGGTTAGGGTTTTAGAGATTTGTGGTTAGGGTTTAAGGTACCAAGATGAGTAAGGAATTCCAATTGCCACTATTGGAACATAAAATGGAGTCTTTTAACCTTTTACAAAGCTAAATTTTAAACTAAGAGTAGAACACGAATGTTAATGCATACAAAATATTTACATGGACTTGTGTAGAAGAATGACGAATCTGAAAAAAGATCGCGGGGAGGTATTGCTGGTGATACTTATGGACTATTGAGCGATTCGAATGTGAGCTTCTTTCGAGGCTTTAGAGATGTTTGTGTTGTGGTGCCGGAGAAGTAGTCAAAACACGGTGATCTTGTTGATGGTGGGGTCAATCAAGGTGGTTGGAGTTGGTGGCTGATGGTAGTTGACGGAGACAAATTGTCGGGATTTTATTTTGTTTATTATAAGTACTAGACCGAAATAGTTAAAATGAGCAAACCATAACAAAAACCAAAATTAACCCTTAATTTAAACCTACACACTTTTCACTTATTTTGAGGTAGCACATGCCGAGTCACTGCATCACACGTGCCCATATAACCTGACGGAATCATCACGGCGTTACCAAGACGAGTCGATGGTCACTATCGAAGTAAACCATCAAATTTCACCCTCTCCCTTCTTGCCTCCACGTGTACCCGCTTCTCACTGTACCGTCCGATTCCTTCAACGCCCGCCGTTCCTCCAAATTTAACACTATCCTGTTAAAACAATCCTCACTCACCAACACAACCGCTTCACTCCAATCTGTTAATCTTAACAGCCGATGGCCTCAACCGTGACTCAGCGAGCTCAACTCGCCAAATTCTGCACTTCTCGCGACTGGTCCAAAGCCATTCGCATCCTCGATTCTCTCCTCTCTCAATCCTGCGTTATTCAGGACATCTGGTCAGCTTGTTTGTGTATCGATTGTGTTTTCAATTTGTTTATTGTCATTGATGTTGATGTTGATTGATGTTTGTTGTTTGCAGTAATCGTGCGTATTGCTATAGTCAATTGGAGCTTCATAAGCATGTGATTAAGGATTGCGATAAGGCGCTTCAGCTTGATCCTACTCTTCTTCAAGCTTATATCTTAAAAGGTTTTTTGTTAGTGCTTTGTTTTACCGTTGTGGATTGAATGATTTGATTGATTAGTTTTGTTGATTGACATGAGTTGTTAGATGTTTGTAATATTAAGTAGATGATTTGCTGTGACCTAATTTGTTATGAATGATTAATAGGTGTTAAACTTTGGCCTACAGGATTGGCAGACTGTTTGTGATTTGTTGATTTATATAACGAGATTTAGTGTCAAATTATTCTTATATTATGTTTGTAGTTTCTGTTCTGTAGTTAGATGATGAAATAATTGTGCAATAAAAACCAAATTGTAAGTTTGGTAACTTAAAAATCATGCTAGTGAATGCCTAGTTTTTTATGCGATAATGCCAGGATACTTCAGTCTTAAGTTCTCGGTAAGTGTTGATAATTTGTTGCTATAATTTTCTGAACATTCAAGCGTTCAAGATGTTTGAATTGCGGTTCTATTTTATCAGTAAGAGCGGACCTCCATTGTTCAGTCCCATACACATTTTGACATTAGCTATGTGGATAGGCAAATTGAGCACTTCCAAGAGTTAATGGCAGTTCTAGAGTTAGCAACAGCATGTACTATTTATTTATCATCCTACACAACTTGTATTCTTTTGATGCACTATTCATACGCCCATGTTTCTCGCTTGCATGCATCATACAAATGCATATTCATCCTCTGTGACTCTAGACACGAGATACAAATTCTAGTAACTGAATGATGAATTTTATCTATTCCGGAAAGCTTGTATTTTCAAGTCCTTATCATACACTGTACAACTTATGTCCATGTGAATATCTATCAAACTTTGAACGATGTACCCACTTTTATTTGCGTCTGGTTTGTATAGACATGTTTTTTTAGACGCACATGCACTTGTTTGTTAGGTCTCATGATTGTCTTTGTCCTTACCACGAGTAGTGTAGACCAAAGGAGTTAAAATATTGGAGAGCATGGAAAGATGCTATCTATGTCCAGAAGCCCCATGGACGATTGGTTATAGGAGGTTCAGTTCCATATGTTTTGTTTTGGGTTTCACTGCTTTATAGCTATTTATTGATTTATTTTTTCTCTCTCTGCCTTTTAAAGTCTATCACTCTATCCCATAAAATTTGGAGTTGGGACAAAGGCATCTCTTTGTATGTCCGAATTTTCCAAGGCAGTAAATATTTCTATATATTGAACGATCTTGGATTCTCAATCTTGCCAATAGTTACCAATAATGTATACTTAAAACCCTTAGCACAGAAGCTTGAAATCTCTCTTACTCATTGTCATGTCTCTTCTATTTCTTTGTTCTTTCGTTTTTCTTTACTTCAGAGTGAGATTAAGAAAATATTTTAGTACTAGGTGAGCATCTTGGCCTTCCGTTTTTCTTTATAGCGTAAATATGATAGTTGACTTCACTTCACTGTTGATAAAGAAAAGATAACTTATCGCGTACCTCTCACACTGTCACACAGCGGCACACCAAAAACGGGGAAAGAAGAAATGATGCATGGATGGCTAGATAGTATATCTATATGTTTGTTCATGCTATGAGTTTTTTGTACCATGAGAGGTCATATCCAACTTTTGACCAAAGACAATTTCTACCCAATGCTATTGAGACCAATGATATTCTTGTGTGCCATAGAGTTTGTGTCGACTGTATGCCCCACTGTGGATGAAAAGAGTTACATCAACTTTTCTGTTGTGCAATGTAATATATACTGGTGCCTAAGATTTTTGCATGATCAAACTGAACTTTATGCTTTTAATGTTATTCACGATTCATCGCTTCTTATTCTTGTGAGCATTTCTGTTTTATCTACTTCAAAGTTCTGTTTGGGATCTTGATCATGTTTTAGTGTCCGACTGCTAAAAGTTGTATTCATATTTTTTTGTCTAGGCCGTGCATATTCTGCATTGGGCAGAAAAGATGATGCTGTACTAGTTTGGGAACAAGGTTATGAACATGCTGTTCGTCAGTCTACAGATTTGAAGCAACTGCTTGAGCTGGAAGAGCTTTTGACAGCTGTAAAGAAGAGTACGGCTGTTTCCTGTGATAAAGATGCTAAAACTGAACCTAGTAATTCTGGCAAATCAAGTGAAACAAGTAATACTCGTACCATTTCAAGTCTTGGTTCTGAACCTAGTGGCGATTCAAGGCAGGTTTTGCAGATAGAAAGCAAGCCAAATGAAATATCTTACATACCCAATGGGTCTAATAAAAAAGACAGCGTTGAGGGTTCTAAAAATTTTCACATGGGTCAAAATGGAAATCACAAAGAACCACAAAATGGAACCTGCAACGTATCCATCGACATTGGTGCCAGATCCGAAGCACGTAGTAGTACAAGTGATAACCAAAAATCTGATCTTATCCCTAAAATTTCCTTAATTCCCAGTAAATCAAGTGAGATACCTGACATGCCCAGTGAAGCAAGTAATGATGCTAAGGGGGATAAAAAGTTTTCTGTTACTAGGATCTCAAAGGCCAAATCTATAAATGTTGATTTCCGACTATCACGAGGAATTGCTCAGGTTTGTCGAATCCACGTTTTCTTATTTTATTGGTTTATGGATTATAATAGTATAAGGTCAATATACCTGTTTCCATATTGATCTGTTAGCTTATAGTCTTCTACATGTTTATGTACACCAGAAACCTAAGTGCAGTGTATTCTGGCTGAACATTGCTTTTGTTCCAGTACTGTGGTCATTAGAATGCGTTCATATGTTCCATTACTCTGGGCATAAGAACATGTTAATATTTTTTGTCTTGCACTACCTATTAGTCTGTATGTGGTAATATTTCTCCTTTCTTCTTTTTTAACAATAATTTTGTTAGAAGTTTCTGGTTTGAGTGTGCATTCTGTTATTATAGGTGAATGAAGGACAATATGCTCGTGCCATATCCATCTTTGACCAGGTTTGACTTTTGTAAATAATGTTATTTTTCATATCTATCTGAATATAGACTATGTTCATGATTTTAGAACATTGTATATGATTACAGATTTTGAGAGAAGATCCTACTTACCCTGAAGCACTAATAGGAAGGGGAACCGCCTATGCATTTAAAAGGGAACTCGATTCAGCCATTGCTGATTTTACAAAGGTACCCAAAGCTTCAAGATACATAGCATGTGCAATTTAATTACCTTTTCCCTTACATTATCTTTTTTACAGGCTATTCAATCAAATCCATCAGCTGGTGAGGCGTGGAAACGAAGAGGGCAGGCTCGAGCTGCTTTAGGAGAATCTAGTGAGGTCAGGATCTCTTTCTATGCATTCAGTTTGTTGGTCTAGTTATCATTGTCTTGTTAAGTGTTGAATATCAAATATCAATGATTCTGTCCTAGTTATCATTTAGTAGGTTCTTTCTTAATTATCATTATCCTTGTAAGTTGTTCAATATCAACCCTTATCCCTGATGTATCATCATGTTAGTGACATAGTTTGTATATTTAAGCTGCTATCTACTCTTAGAACTGCTGCAGCTAGTAAGCTTGTATCACTTCCAATAAGTAATTAGTCTAACTTCAACCCACAACTGTTTGACATCTTTTTATTGGCTACAATATTTATAATGTGGATAATTTAATGTAAAAGAAAGTCTTTGACGTCCTTTATTTTATGCATTCTATGGCTTTGCTTGTTAGTTATTTTGAAACTTGTGGTATTCTGTAGTCATATTTGATTAGGATGTCTTCTGGTCATCTGAGTCTCAATCGTCTTAACCAATGTTTTTGTGTATATCTTTCGCCAAATTCTCATTCCTTTAATTTTGGTTTCATGCATGTCTTTGGCATCTAATGTTGTTATTGTACAGGCAATCACAGATTTGACCAAGTCCTTAGAGTTTGAGCCTGACTCGGCAGATATATTGCATGAAAGGGGTATGTTAGTTGACTTGGGTTCATTTTTGAAGACAGTCTCTCGTTTTTAACAGCATTTACACAGTTTGAACGTTCAATCTGATGCAGGAATCGTCAATTTTAAGCTCAAGGATTTCTTTGCTGCCATTGAGGACCTGTCTGCATGTGTAAAACTTGATAAGGATAATAAATCAGCTTACACATACCTGGTTAGTGCAGATGGAAGTAAATTATTACTTTTTTACATTTTTTTCTGTGCTACAGTTATGATGACTGAGAAGACATGATTTACAGGGTCTGGCACTGTCATCAGTTGGTGAACACAAAAAAGCTGAGGAAGCACATATGAAAGCAATTCAAATTGATGAAAAGTTTCTTGAGGCATGGGGTCACTTAGCTCAGGTATATACTGTTTAAACTGTCACTCTTTCCCCTTTACACCTTGTAAATAGATAAAGAATGTGATAACATGTGAATGTATCTGGTTTTTAAATCAGCTTTATCAAGACTTGGCAAATTCAACAAGGGCTTTGGATTCCCTAAAACAGGTTTTGCAAATTGATACAAGGTAAATATTCAGTTTCCTGTGGTCATTATACTGTGAAAGTTGTAATATGATTTTTAATTTTGCAATTTTTATATAGGTTTGCTAAAGGATATCACCTGCGTGGACTGCTACTTCATGCTACGGGAGATCACAGGTGTGTTGGTAATTAACAATATGGTGGGCCCTGAAATAAACTCAGATCACATCATATTGTTTACTTCTCTAATCATCCTTAACTAATCTTTTCAAATATTGTTGCAGGAATGCTATCAAAGACTTAACGATGGGGCTAAGCATTGAGAGCTCAAACATAGAGTGTCTATATCTAAGGGCTTCTTGCCACCATGCTGTTGGAGAATATAAAGAAGCTGTATGATATATACTATTTACTTCCCATCACTGAAAAGCATGTTGTACAGATGTTTTGTAGGTTTTTATAATCTTTTTATCACATCTACTATATGGTGATAGCTGTTTAATGACAACAGGTAAAGGACTATGATGCTGCATTGGATTTGGAGCTAGACTCGATGGACAAATTTGTCCTTCAATGCCTGGCCTTCTATCAGGTTCCAAAACTTATATTAGGATACTCTGGTGTTTTATCATGACCGAAATGATAACTAAATTACTATAGAACTCTCATGCAGAAAGAAATTGCCTTGTATACTTCTGCGAAGGTTAATAGCGAATTTTGCTGGTTTGACATAGATGGTGATGTCGATCCCCTGTTTAAGGTACATATGAACATTTTTCGCTTCAACATGTGGTGTATTTGTTTTCATTTTGCACTGACATTATTTTCTATGATCTTGCTTATTTTATTTAAAACCTTTCAGGAATACTGGTGCAAAAGGTTGCATCCGAAAAATGTATGTGAGAAAGTTTTCAGGCAGCCGCCGCTAAGAAAAGCAAAGTTGAAGAAACAAGATCTTACTTTGACAAAACCGAAGATCGCAGTTCTGCTTGCTGCTGATCGTATCGGCAAAACAATCCAGTATCATTGCCCTGGCTTCTTGCCTAATAGGCGTCAGGTGATTTATGAAGACATATTTAATTTCATTTCTTATAATCTCATTATTAATATATTTACATGCCTCCCCATTTGTGTTCAGCATCGCATGGCGGGACTAGCTGCTATAGAGATTGCACAAAAGGTGTCCAAGATTTGGCGTTCATTACAATCAGAATGGAGGTTTTCTACTAAAAATACATCTAAAAGTGGAAGGCGGGCCCGACGAAAAGAGAGAATCATAATTCCTAGCCCGAACAAAAACGGAGCTGGTTGTAGTACCAGCAGTAACTCAGAAACATCAACTTCAAGTGCATTGGAAGAGAAGCCATCAGGACAGTCTATTTTCTCATGGCTTCATCTTTATTCAATGGCCGTCAAATGGAGACAGATTTCCGAACCCTGTGACCCTGTTGTTTGGGTCAACAGATTAAGGTATTACCGTATTACGGGTTCTTTGTTTTCTTGGTTCTGTACATTAATGATGTCTAGTACTCCTGTTCTCACGCTGCTTGCGTTTTTCTGCAAATAAAGTGAGGAGTTCAATACTGGATTTGGATCTCACACGCCTCTTATTCTCGGGCAAGCTAGAGTGACTCGTTACTATCCACATGTTCAAAGGTATAAACGTACAACGAATTAACGATGACTGTGCCTGTGATCCATGAGTCCCTTTACAACGTGCTCATAGTTTGTCGATTCTACAGAACATTAGATGTTGCAAAGACAGTGGTGAAGGATAACGGGTTTGTGTATAATAAGGCTGATGGCACTATAGATTTATCAAAAGGTGGTAAACTAGAAGAGGTGAGTTTTTACTATTCTAAAATTACCAAATATACTATTAGATGGTTTTTATATTAAAATTTGTTTGCAGTTTTCGAAAGCTGAGTCATGTGCTGATCTTTATAAAGTGGTCGGTGAAGATTTCTGGTTGGCTACTTGGTGCATTAGTACGGCTTATGCGGGGTAAGAACATATCTGAGTTTAAACCTGTTACGTAACCAAACTTTTTATCATTGCTTTATTATGTCTTTTCATTCTTGCATTGTTTTTACTCTTTTCAGGAAACGACTGGAAGGAACAAGGATCACTCTAGTTAAAACGTAAGTTGCTTTAAATTGCTAATATAGTGAACTCTCGTCTATTTTTCTTATTCCAAGTTTGACTTCTTTGTTTATGCCAACTCAGAGGAGAACGTGGGTTTGACTTTGCGATTCGAACACCATGTACACCTGCTAGATGGGATGATTTCGATGCGGAAATGACATCATCCTGGGAAGTATGCACTCTGATTAGAAATATACTCTTTTCAACATTTGTTTATTTGGGTCAAATGAATACTAATGAAGAACACTGAATTGGCAGGCGTTGTGTAATGCTTATTGTGGTGAGACATACGGGTCGAATGATTTTGGCACGCTTGAAAATGTCAGAGAAGCAATCTTAAGGATGACGTATTACTGGTAAAGGCTTATTCTCTTTAAATTTTATATAAGTTGACATGTAATTGTAAAATGATATATTGATATACAATTGGTTCTTCTCATCTCAGGTATAACTTCATGCCGCTTTCAAGAGGGTCTGCTGTTGTTGGGTTTTCGGTGATGCTTGGACTTCTTCTAGCTGCTAATATGGAGTTCACTGGAAGCATACCAGAAGGGCGTCAAGTTGACTGGGATGCCATTATGAGTTTGGACCCGAATTCGTTCATGGATTCTGTTAAAAGTTGGTTGTATCCATCTTTAAAGGTCACTCCTACGTTGAAAGACATACCAGATGTAGCCTCAACTCTCGAGACAACCAGTTTGGTTGTTGCTGCCCTTAGCTCTTCTTATAATGCATCCTAAAAAGGCAAGTACAATATTGAAATAGTAGAACTCTAATGTTTTTTTAACATCGTACATTTCTGCAGGATGGTCACGCTGTCAATTTTCGAAACCAGAATAGAAAAGTGAGGCTTAATTAGTTAAATTTTATTTGTCAAGTGTTGGTAGCTCTTTGTATTAGCCTTGTATTTTAGAAATGTGGTTTGTAGGATTTTTTTTTCTTAGTTTAGTCCAATTGGTTTCATGGTAATTTATTTTCTGGTTGTTTTTGGGTCTATACAAATTTCTTTATTAGGACTGCAATTGTGATGGTATATGTGTTATTTTTATTTTATGAGACAAACAGTTTCTTTGTGGAGCATGTCTCATTGACTGTATACGTGATTAATGTGTGTAGTGGTTACACAAGCCATGGTCAATGACATATTTATTGCCTCTTGTGGGTCAGGTTTTACGTCATTTAAGGTTGTGGAGCTATAAGTTGTAGAAGCCTTACATTATAGTCCCGTGGAAGATGCACAACCGTTCGACTAACCCAATTTAACAGCCACCGACATTTCTATTTGGTTTGTGGATGGAAAGCGATCCTTTGCCTAAGCTTTTGTATCCGTTTTCAACCAAAGAGAGGTCCAAAATTTACTTTAATACCTAGAGTCGTCGTCATCAACATCATCATACTCAGTAAATTTCAACAATTACAAAGCTAAGGTAGGGTCTCAGGATGGTAAGATGTAGACAACCTTACTTCTACCCCATATGAAAAGAGATGCTATTTACAGTGACACCCACGGCTCAAATACCTAGAGTCTAGATTAGATATGATCTGAATGGGAAGACCAAATATATTCCATATTTGCCGATAGATCGTCTTCATGCATGGCATCTGTACCACCACCTTCTTGAGAGTGTATATCTACATCACAAATGATAAAAGGCATCCTTTTCAAGTCCTTGAAATGTCACCTTCGTGTTGGTGAGTTTGGATGTATTACACATATTAGTGATCAGGTTATAAAATTAACATGTATACCACCTAATTTCTTGAATGTGTATTTCAAAAGCGTATTCTGATCCTTGTTGATCCTTATACCAAACATAAGTGTCATTTATGAATGTAATATAAACTTTGGTTCATAAATTATTGTTTTTATTGATGTTATATTTGGATCCTCAACCTTTAGTTTGATAGTAATACAGGCTTAGATTGTCGTTAGTCTAAATGGTCATCCTTTATAAGGCTAGTGTAGGAATGTCACCTTTTGACAGCTTGAGCCCATTTAGTAAACGAGTTTGAGGCAGAAATCATATACCGAGTTTAATTATGTTAGTGAGCCTAAACAAACCCTACTTTATATAAATATATTAATTTTTATTTTATATAATAAATAGATAACTACATAATAAATGTTATTATATATAAAATTATGAAAAATAACTGTGTGAAAAACTATAACTATAAATATACGTAAAAGTATTGTATATGTTCATAATAAAATAACTTTTAACGTTTAATATAAAATAAAAAAAGCCGTCGTTGTCACACCCCGACCCGCAGCGGAAAAGGTGATCGGGGCATGATTGGGTTTTCATCAAAGCTCATGACATTTATTATAACGTTTCATATTTATTATTACAATTTAAAGGGAATCATACAATCATAATTACAACATGTTCTACCCATCTTTCTAGACTTCATTATTTTCTTCTAAGGCATTTCCTATGTTTTCCTTGCTTCATCCTGTTCACCTGTATCATGTGTAAAAATGGTTTTTGGATCAACAAAAAGTTGGCGAGTGAATCCTATGAAAAACATTCGAACAAGTTTATTGAATTGATTATAAAATAAAGTGCATAACCACATATGAGTAAATATAGATGTAAACTTATTCACAAAACACTTAATATTAAATAATGCACACACACATACAATAATAGCTTGTTTTGAGGCACGCGTTGTTCAACTCGTCTCCCACGAGGAACTGATGAGCCTAATGAATGAGTTTTGAGGCACGCGTTGTTCTACGAACTGATGGGCCTAATGAATGAGTTTTAAGGCACGCGTTGTTCAACTCGTCTCCCACGAGGAACTGACGGGCCTAACAAATAATTTGCATACAACTTGACAATATGTAATACATAACTACAAACAATATTTACATTCTAAGTTTAAATCATAATATGGTATGGCACGAGTCTGAATAAACGAATTAGTTTAAGCGACTCATGATATACCCCAAAACGTGAATAAAAAGGGGAGTTTGTAAGAATTCACTCACATTGGGTGCGTTCGGTTGATGATGTTGAATGCGCACGAGTTTAGAGGATTGATCGACGAGGAAAAACTAACCTAATTAATAACGAAAAAGTAATGTAAATAAATGGATTTTATTAACAATTTTAATAGGATTTTTGGATATATTTTTGTGAGTTTAAGGCTATTTTCTAACTTTAAAAATGTTATTTTTAAGTACTTTTAATTGATTTTTAATTTAAATAAATAAATAAAATAATAAAAAAAATGTTGACTTTTGACCGTTGACCATAAGCGTTGACTGTTTGACTGTGACTGTTGACTGTTTGACCGGTTCTATTGTGTGTATGTATGCGCCGGGCAGGACTCGAACCCGAGACCTCCCGTACGCGTGCACGCAGCTCTACCAACTGAGCTACGTGTCTAACCCGAAATATTTCTGTTTTTAATTATATTTATACAATAATTAAGTTAATCCGAAAATCATTTATTTTAAAATGAAGATTTAATGTATCGACTCGGTGCTCTCAACAGGTCTCGAACCCGGGACCTGTGGTTTAATTTGGCACATAGTCCACCGCTGGACTGTGTGTCTAACTTGGTAAATATTCTGGTTTTTATTATACTTAACATCTTACTGTTGTGGATCCGGTTCAGTTTAAAAAAAAAACATTTTATTACAGCGAAGGTGTGTGTGTCAAGAATCGAACTCGGGACGTATACGTATTGTTTGCACACAGTCCACCGCTGGACTGTGTGTCTAACCAGTTCATAATATTGATTTTAATGTTATATCTTACACGACTTCGTCTTCTTCGTTCAAAACACAGACAACGGTTAACTAACTGTTATTTGTTAAATTAATTTAACGAACTTATAAACAATTGCAATGTATTGAACAGAAAAGGGTTTGGGGAATGATTGTACCGAACTGATCATCTTTCTTCAGAAGTCCGGCAAAGTTCGTCGGCTCTGTTTTGGGAATTCCTTCTGTTCGGATTCAATAATCAGTTTGGATGAATTAGATGTGAAATTGAACTACTGAGTAACGATTATCAGTAGGTTACATGATCATACCGGTTAACAGCGAGATTCTGAAACTTTCAGAAGTTTTCCGGCGAAAACAGAAAATCCGGCAATGTCGTCTGGGGTTGATTCTGGGTGATGGAGTGATGTTAGAATTTGTCTAATAATGGAATGAAACAGAAAAGTCGAGGTATTTACCGTGTAGATGAAAGTCTCGGTTTTCTGGCGACTTGCAGAGAATTCCGGCGAGTGAAATTGCGTCGAGAATTGGTGTGGTTGTGAGCGAAAAGGTTATCAGAGGTTAGAGGGTGTATTTATAGGGAAGAATATCGACGAATTGGGTCTGATTACCGTCTTGATTCGTTGGTCAAAAATTCTCCGACGGTTATGACTAATGTCGCGGACTGGACATCGGTTATAACCGATGTCGTTGTTAATTCTTATGTTAAGTCAAAGATAACCGACGATGATTGGCGAAATCGTCGGATTTTCCGGCGTCAGCGGATTTGGGCGCGCTGTGTGACTGGGTTTGATTTTATTATATGTATTAATTGTTTCAAGATGTTATCAAACAACACAAGTGGCGGAGTGGTTGGATGGATGTGAGTTAAGGCTTTGGATGATTCTCGGCTGACCCGGGTTCGAAACCCGGCATCAGTATTTTATTTTTATTTTATTATTTTTAATAGATTTTCAATTATAAATTTTATATTCTAATATACTTATTAATTATGTATCGTTTAAAATTAATTTGAGCATTAAATATGCAACGAAATTTTTAACTGGTTGTTTGGTTAATAAACGAAACGGGTTTGGTTAATCCGGTTTTTGACGGATGTTACAGTCGTCTTGGCTTGTTTACACGCCAAGAGTAAACCCTCTTTGAATCTATACACAACTTTGGTATCTTTTTCTCCTTGGTCTATGGTGTGGTAGTGATTTCTTGAACATTTTTGGTTTCACCTTGACTTTAGTTGCTTCAACTTGAGATTGATCTCCAATAGTTTGAATCAATGCTTGACTTGATGTTTGTTACATCAAAATCACTTTTACTGATGTCGGAATGTTTGTTTAATCCATACTATATTATGAACACACTTATAGCTTGCAGAATGGCCTTTTGACCATCATGATAGAGGTTATGTGAACTGAAACTCAATTGTATAGTCCTTGAGTTAGTTGTGTATACAGAGCACAACTCCTATAACAAAGTCCTCAGCCTCATCAGTTGAGGTTGATATCGTTGTTTTCTTTTTGCTTAGCCACGACACAAGTTTACAACCAAGAATTTGACAACCACTTATTTTGGACATTCCCTATTGAGAGCACATCCCACATAGTCTGAATCTTTAAAAAAAACACATTAGATCAAAAGATGTTGAATCACTATATGAAAGATGGTTATTCTCTAGTGTTAAGTTAATCAAATCATCACCATCTACTTCCTATTCACCCCAAGTTCCAATCATTCAATGGTAAATCAATCATTCTCAAAAAACATTGACGTTTTATATATTGACTTACAACAACCTCACTTTTAACTTTTTTCCATTTAAACCAATAAACGTTACAACGTTAAAGTCAACCATTTCTTAATTATCATGTAATGAACAATATGAAGATGGAGAGTGTTTTAGAAGGCAAGCATTCTTATGACGGTGCAGGTGGCGCCACGGAACTAAATTATCCGACTAACACCACAAAATGCACAGGTATGTATAACTAATAATAATTATTTGTCCCTGATTATTTGAAAAAAAATAAACAAAAATAATTTATTTGCTTGCTAAGATTTCTGACTATATCTTTTATTTTGTCTCTTTTGCCTTTATATATTTTAATAGTCAACAGTATAGAAAAATCCCTACTATAGATCTTCCAACACTTTAACTACAAGTTGGAATTTTAAATTTGGTATATTTATGATTCACCATTTGTGTATGTATTATTCCGAGATAAAATCGTAAACTCCGTGGTTAAACTATGTGTAACGGTTACTACCTTCTAAATGCCATTTTTCGTTACATCAGCATCATAACGCTCATTCAAAAAAATATGTAACGGTTAGACTATACGGTGTAGGCGTGAAAGCCACAACCACGCTGGAACACCACCCCGTAGACGGCGTTGTGGCTGGCATGGGGGAAGGGGTGGGAGGAATTCCACCGGCGGGGGCAATTGTGCAGGTGAGGTGAAGACTATTGATTGGTAGGTGTAGTTTAGGTTTGTTTTGGTTGGTTGATGTTTATTTATTTATTTTTAAAATTTTTCCCTCTTCCACGCCATGTCCCACCCCGTGCTTTTTTATCCACGCTACAATGCTGACATGGTAGCCATATGACGTTTTACGCCCATTCTTCATGCCCTAACACACCGTGTGGTCTTAATACCCATCATTTGTTACTTTCTATTTTTTTCTCTTCTTTTGGCATTATTCGAAAAATATCACACCCTCTTTATGTACTATAACAATTTTTTTTCAAATCCCTACAATGCCATCGTCTAAAAGGTCTAATTTACAAACTAATTTAAACCTCAAGGGTCCTTCTGGAATTTTAATTTACCTTCTTTCAATTATCCCACAATTATAGCCACCCAACCCAAACAGTACTCAAACCGTCGGTGCCAGCTGTGAGCAGCATAGCACAAGAGCCGCATATAACATTTTGTTGTTTTTATTATTAAAACAAAGTAAAAGTTATGACAAAGAGTGCATAATAAATACACATATAATTACATACAAACCCAAGTGAACTAACATACTTTAAAACTAATTTATTAGAAAATAAATGTAAAAATAATCAGAATTTTAAGATGTAGAATTTATTCTTCATCTTCCTTGTAAACAAAATTGACACCATGATTATTATTAATCTTTTTTATTAATGTTGATGATATCTCGTGTCAAGATGACAAGATTTCTATAAGATTAAATCTTATGAAAAGTGAGTGGAGTAGATGACTTGATCTTTTATTTTTGCAAACAAAACTCAATATAGAGTTATATAGAAAAACTTTTGCTTGACCCAAGTTTTGTGGGGGCGTTAGGCAATGGCCTAGCTTCATTATACTATAGGTCCAGCCGGCTTTGATACATACAGAGCTATGTGGATGTCTAACGGGACTAGATAAACTAATGTAGTAATGTGTGAGAAACTAGAGAAGAAGCTATTTTCTTCTTAAGGGAGGCTAATCATTTTTATAGCGAATGCGTCATATTCAAATTCGAATGGGCCGAAAGCTATTGATCAGTATAAATGAGCTATAAGCACATATAATGTGTATTAACTATAAAGCTTTGCACGAATTAAATCCCTTTTTATTCAACAAAATATTCAATATATTCTTTTAAATGCATTGCTAGGTCAAAAGTCACTTTCAATTATTAAGTAAAGACGTGAGATGGGACTTAAATTTTGAATATATAGTTTTCTTTTATCTAAAAAGTAACTCAAATGTGAAATGTATACAAGTTTTCTTCTTGATTTAAAAAAAAATTAATATTTTTTTAACAGCAAATTTGAATAACTGACGTACCACTGGAGTATCATCGTGTTATCAGCGGAACCACCTGATCATATCCATCTCCACTAGGCAATAATGTTTATACACCAATCCAGAAGAAAACCCAATAAAATATAGGAAAACCCCTCTTTATAAGAATCGAACCCATAGCCTAATATTTATGTTTTCATTTCTTCTTGATTTAAATAAAAACCGTAATATTTATGTTTATCTTAAATGTGAAGAGTGCTTGGCATGCGTTATGCAACTATGAAAGTTATCAAGTATTATGAAAGAATAAGAATCTAATAAACAATAACAAAATAAAATTATAACACAATGATTAAATGTTTCTCTGTAGCTTAAAACCATCTATAATGGTTGATGCTCGCTTAGGGTGTGATTATGACCATCATTACTCTTTATATTAGTGTCATGTCACCCATCTTTAATTCATCATTCAAAACCATTATCCTAATGATGTGGTCATGACTCAAACCACTATTCCTTTATTTTAATTTATTTTTGTCTAACGGAAAAGGAAATAGAGACCCGTCCTTGCCGTGATTTAATCCACGCGAACCATGGTGGATGAGGCAAGGGGATGGTGTAGCGATCCGTTAATGATCCTACGTGGCGATTGATGACCAGACCCATGCCCCCACACCCTTCAGGTTAAAGGGTATTTACGACCCACATGAGCATCATAACGCCCTTTAAAAAATATGTAATAGTTAACGCCTTAACACCTTTTTAATCATTACATTCCGTTTTGTTTTCTCTCCATTGGGCATTAGAGGGAGCGGGGCACCCATGCGGGTACCCTCCCCGGGTTCATTGTGGTGCCACAACACCACAGCCACCCTTAAGGGTATGGTTGGCGGGTTGATTGGCCGGGTAGAACAATGTAACACCCCAAAAATACCAAATTATAATATATATATATATATATGCGTATATATGTATATTAAAACATAAATAACCAAGGTTAATTACCTTAGTTAAATAATACATGATGGAGTGATAAAAATAAAGAGTTAAGACTTCTAAAAGAAAAGGGAACAAACATGAGGGACTAAAATGGACTAATGAGGAAGCTAGATATTATTAAAAAAATAAAAAAAATACAACACACTCTTGTGTGTGTGACCAAGGGAGGGAAGAACACACCAAAACCCTTATTCACTAATGTGATCAAATTGAAGGGTGGATTGGGATCAAATCATATGCATGAACTTGAATTTTGATCATTTACACCTGACATTCATAAGGTATGTTATGAATCATTTTGTTGGTAAATGTAGTATGAACATGAATTAGATTGTTGAAATTTTAAAGGGTAATTGACGAAATAACCCAAATTGATGATGCATGAATGTTTAGAATTATCATTCTTGATGAAAGAGTAAGATATTTTACATGATTAAGATGTTCAGATCAATGATCATGTAGGTGATAATGGGTTTTTACTAACAACATGAATATGACCAAACTTGATGGGTAAACCATGTAATTGTTAGGTTATAAATTGATCCCCAAGTGTTAATTTGAGCATAATGACTATATTGAATCGGTGAGTTGTGATTACATGGTGTTAAGTTGATTAGTAATCTTATTAACAATAGTATAAGAACAATGCAAGCAAGGTGTTTGAGAAAATGTTTGAGTGAAAGCTAGATGATTTTAAACTATGATAAAAATCTAGCGAATCAAAAAGCACAAATATAACATGGCGGCAAGCCATAACTTACGGAGGGTTATTATAAAATGCTTGTTTTTGGTTGTTTTGGTTCATGGAGTCAATTACATATGTTATAAACTCCGTAGTACTAATGTTTCTAATAAATTGTGAAATCTAGGTGGCTGTTAAGGAAGTACGGATGGTGATCAAGTACCAAGAAGAACGGAACATAATCTAAACTTTAAGCTACCGCGTTAGTTTTATATCATTTTGCAAACCCTAGACATCGTTAGTATGTTGGTGATGTTTTTGAATACTTATGAAGTTTTTAGTTAACTTGGAATCTATGATGATGATGTATATGTATTATGTCTAAAATATTGCAAATCTTTTATACAAAGTATGTTCATTAAGGAATTAAAATATGGGTCTTAGAAACAACCCATGATACAATTGCGATGTTCGGTGATCTTGTTGACTGTTAGGATCAAATATAAAAGATATATATATTTATACCTTATAAATAACCACCCCATTCTCTAATCACTCAAGTTTTATATCATCCTCACACAAATCTTATACCATTTTCACTCTAATCAATCTCATTTCTCAATAGCGAATTTCTCCTATGATGACTTGGGTATTTTTCTACTGTCCATTGATTTCGAAGACGATTTTTGTCAACCGATAGTAGCTTAAGTTTTTTTTTCAAAGAAATGCTTGAGGAAGCCGAAGCGAAAGATACGGCAATGTTGTCGGGCATTCCTAAAAAAATCATCAAACGTGGTCGCGTACAAGGTAACAAAAATCTGATGAATGATTTTTTGTTGATGAACAAAAGTATGATCATGAAACATTCGATACCGGTTTCGTATGTCGAAACAATAGTTCTTAAAAATTGTTGGTGATGTGGAAGCAAAATATCATTGGTTTCAAAAGGGGTATGACGTGACGTTAAAAAAGACTTTTACAGCAATACAAAAAGTTACATCCCCCATTAAACAACTCGCAAGCGGTAATACCCCCGACAAGAACGATGAGTATTTACAAATGTCCGAAAGGACTTCGCAGGAGTGCCTACAATTTTTTTAACATTGTGAATCAATTGGACGGTTATGAGTAGCACGACGTAGCGAATTTGTACAAAAGTCATGAAGAAAACACACCACATTCCAAGGATGTTAGTTAGTATTGATTGTACGCATCTTGTGTAACATCCGTCAAAAACAGATCCTAGAACCCGACCCAATTTGACATCCGGTCTGTTTTCATATTCCACGTAATTTTGTTTAATGTTTGCGCAATAAAATGTCTTGGATTCTATATTTTGATCATACATGTTACCATATCTGGTGATTTATAGTCTTATACATGTTTTAGACAAGTTTGTAAATTCATTTCCATGTATTTTGAAGCAACCCTTCATCTCTCAAGGTCTAAGACTAAGGTTTTTCTTAAGTTAATAAAAAACTTTGGAGACTCGTGAACATACCTAACACATTACATCCTAACCTTCTTATCATTCAAACTTCATTATATACATGCCTTAAGATGGGACATTGTGTTTTGGAGGGTTTAGATGTAAATGATAGCAAGTAAGAAGCTCTACATGTCGTATTCTTAGTTTTGTCATAAGATGACTTTCGGGTGACTTTCTTGCCAACTTTTCTCCATCCTTGAGCTATCATTCTGGTCTATTCAAAACTCCAAGATACACTTGGTATACTAAGGATCAAGTAGGTTCAAATGGTGCATAAAACCGAGCTCCATCGTAACGGGAATCACAAACACAAGTTTTAAAACATAACCCTCGACCCGCATCAAGACCCAAGGTTTAAGCCCAATTCTCAACACCATGGATGTTGGATTACTCCTTCCATATGATAGTCCTCTGAAAATAATGAATATAGGCGAAAACCGTGCGCGAAACGGAGTTATAACGAAGCGGGAATCGCGAAAACAAGTTTAGTGTTTGTTGCTGATTTGAAAGAAGCGAAAATCTTGTTTTAAATTCATCCCACATCGCCCCAATCACCATTTTGTGCTCCCTTTCACACCTATTAATACCCTTGCTTGGTTCTTTATAGCTTGCAACTCCTAGTTTGAGTATAAACAAGTGGAAGTGGAATAACCAAATTTGGTGGCTCCACAAGCACAATACCCCTTAGAGTGTAGTGTGTAGTAGTTTTTATTTCCTCTTTCGACGAGGAGGTGCTGCCCTTCAAGCTCTTCTCATTTTGTAAAGTTTTTCTTCTAGGTAATCTTCCTTTCGTTTTTTTGTTATTCATTTATTTATTGCTTTCTTAGTTTAATTAGTTTAGTTTAGGTTCTTAGTTAAGGAGAATTAGGCTCGTTAAGGTAGCCTAGTTTAGGCTCGCCTTTAGGCTTGTCGTAGCCTTGTAAAGCTCGTTAGGCTAAACGAGAACATATCATGTTCGTTCGTTTAGCTATGCCTAGCATAACGTTTACTTTTTTTTTTCTTGTTGCATTCGTTTGTCTAGCTTAAATCACGCTTATCAATTGAATTTTCTCCTTATTCTCGTGTGGTTTCTCACTAAGGATTAAACGCAAACACTGTGAGTGAATCTTACAACTTCCCTTTTTATTACACGTTTTGGGGTGTATCATGTGTCGTATTTCGTTATTACATTTACAAGAATTAAAATTCGTGAAAACTCCCTTATGTGAAGTATATGTGTTACATGTGGATTATTGTTTATCACATGGTGCATTTCATTCACGTTGGACATCACATCATCATAGGCTCGTCTGTTCCTCATTACCTATGAGCGGAACGTGACGTTGCCAACATACGAGGCGAGCTCCGTTTGATTGAGCTTAGACCTTGCAGCACATCACAATATCGTGCAACATGCATACATTTATTGGAATCATTACCTATAATTGATATATTATTTGAGGTTGTTTTTATGAGCTTTGACTTATGGCATGCAACATACTTACTTACATTGATTGATGCACGCTTTTCTCAATAAACCAAATTTAAACATATTATTGTTCTAATAATAATAATAAGGTTCACTCGCCAACTTTTGTTGACCCAAAAACCATTTTTACACATGATACAGGTGAACATGTACGAAGAGATGATTGGACATAGGATAGGCCTTAGTTAACAAGAAACGGATTAGTGCAATTTATTTGTTATAAATATCATCTGGTGTTTGTATTTGTTTATGTGAATTATTTGTATTGTGAGACACTTGAAATGAATTAACGATTATTTAAAACAAGTAATAGCAAGTCATAAGCTCTCGAGTTAACCCAATCATGCCCCGATCACCCATTCCGCTGCGGGTCGGGGTGTGACATCTTGTTTGTAGAATGTGTTCCAATGAGTTATGGGGCCAATATATGAGAGGTGATCACGAATACCCAATGGTCATGGTCAAGCGGTCGCGTCACAAGATTTATGGTTTTGGCATGTGTATTGTGATCCGCCCAGTTCACTAAACGACATCAATGTGCTCCAACAATCTCTGATATATCTCGCTGAACGGAATAGAACCGCACCTTAGTGTCAATTTCAAGTTAATGGGCATACTTACAAATGCAAATACTATCTAACTGACGGGATATACCCTACTTAGTCAACTTTTATGAAAACGTTCTCATATCTCGTCGATCCGAATGAAAGAAGTTCAAGAAATTGCAAGAGGGGGCAAGAAAAGGCATGGAACATGCTTTTGGTGCGCTAAAAGCAAAACGAGGCATACTTCGGAGAATAATGCGTGCCATGACTGGGGACAAAATTATTAGTGTGGCGTATACGTGCATTATACTACTAAATATAATTTTAAAGGACGACGGGCATGCGTTCTCACCAGTCCACATCCGGGATCCAGTCGTCGAACCCGTTTTTGACGATACCGTTTTCACAAGTTGAGGGATCGAGATACGCATTTTCGAATTAGATATAATCTTGTGGTCGATATTGCGGCTCAAGATCTACCATACCTTGAGCAGGAAGACGAGGAGGAGTTTGATTTATATTTTTATGGTTTTTCTATTTTTAAATATCTTTTTTTATTAGTTTTTTAGTTTAAATTGTTATTTAATGAAATGCTAATTTTAGTTAAGTTTTATTTGAAATTATTAAAATTAAAAAAAAAAGTTTATGGCAAGGGTAAGACGCCGTCAGTTTTTTGTGGGTTAGAGCATCTACGACAGGTGGTCTCCTCTCTTTCAAACCACACTGGTCCGGTGGAGCGAACCACCTCCTCCAACAAGGAGGTTTGTTTAGGCATTGATTTGTTTGAGCGAATTCCACAATAGACCTACCGTCATGGAAGCTCTTAATGGTACCTTTTAAGAAATTTGACATGGTCAAATTTAATTGATTGGGGCAAGGGTACTACACTTAGGCGTCCCGTCCTCTCCTATACTAGAAACATCCTCTCTTTTCATGTCCCTATAATACTCAAAGGGGTGGTATTGGAGGCGCTATCAAACACTTTCACACTTCTATAATGCTCTATTACGTATGACCTAATATCCGTACATCTAACAGCTAATCGTCTAATAAGGAGTAATCATTTTAATGTGTAACAACCACAATTAAATAAACTTAGTACTACTTCAAAAAATAATTAGTTTCTATACCATTTGAAACTAATAATCTAATATCAAATAATTAATTAGATAAACGAAATAGAGCGTCTCCATGTAAGAAAGTGATGTGTGATTTGAAAACACAATAATCATTCATTCCAAAATCCAATTTATCCTTGACAAAATAATATCTTATTAGTCTAATCCGAAAACAAAAAAATAAAATACAAAATTGATAATAAAAATTATTGTAGAGGATACGGGAAATAATTAATTAAAAATGTAACCCCCGATTTCACATGGCCAAGGGGTCCAATCCATAATTGTGTATATGGTTACACTAGTTAAGTAGCTTGAGTAGTGATACAAGTTATGGTGCATTGTGGATCTTTCAAAATTGAAGAGTATGGGTTCGACTCTTATTTAAAAAAAAAAAAAAAAAAAGGTTATGAGTTGAGCTAACGGTTTTATTACAAATTTCCTCTAGAATTATAGCGGGTGGATCAATGGCAGTGTCAATATTTGGGGGCGTAAATGAAATTATAGCTAAGCGTAATTTGTTTGAACAGGTAGCATAGCATAGCATAGACCCCACAAAAAAAAGTTAGTTTAACTCTAACGGCTACTTATACCCGCCTTCTTCTTTCTACTCCCATCTTTCCATCCCTCACTTTCCATTCCACATTTCTTAGTTATGGACATGAAAAACATGCTTTTTTTCGCACTCTTCTGCCTCTTTGTAGCTTCCGTCGGTGCTCAATCTCCTGCAGCTTCACCCACCGTCACTACTCCTCCTGCCACTACACCGAAACATGCTCCACCATCAACCCTCACCACTCCTCCTGCTACTTCACCGACACAAACTCCATCAAAACCCGTCACTACTCCTCCGGCTACTTCACCGACACTTGCTCCACCATCAACCGTCACTACTCCTCCCGCTGCTTCACCGACACTAGCTCCACCAACAACCGTCATTGCTCCTCCCGCCACTTCACCTTCCAAACCTACCTCTCCCGCCAAAACACCAGTTTCTGCTCCCTTAACAGCTCCTGTTGCATCTCCACCGACGGTTTCTGTTCCTCCTCCGACTAAGACGCCGGTAAGTTCACCACCGGCAGCGGAGCCAGTGAGTGCGCCACCGGCTCCTGAGACGGCACCGGTGAGTGCGCCACCTGCACTGGAGCCGGTGAGTTCGCCACCAACAGCGGTTGAATCGCCACCTGTACCGGAACCTACTGCTGCTCCGGTTGACGCTCCAACCGCTGAAGTTCCAGCGCCTGCGCCTAGTAAGAAGAAGACGAAGAAGCGTAGCCCGTCTCCGGCGCCTGCGCCGGAAGTGGTGGGACCACCAGCTTCTCCTAGTGAAGCTCCTGGTCCTAGTGATCTGTCTCCAGGTCCCTCTGCCGACATTGCCGACGATGTAAGATTTCTGTTACTACTACTGCATTTCATAGTTTTGTTGTGTTTTTGAATTAGAATTATCAACATACATTCATCTGCATTGACACTTAACTAACTCAGTTTTAATACATAATTTTGCGTTATCAAGGCGATAGTTTAAATCCAGCAAGGTGCACTTTATCTTGTATTTATTCTAGAAAAATCTAAATTAACGGGCAAAAATAACATCAAAATTAGCGTCACTATGCAAATATCAATGGTATTTTGCGTGTATATATATATATATATATATATATTAACAATAATTGTTAGGTTTGCTAAGATAAATACACAAAGTCTAATATTTTGAATTATGAGAGACACTTCTAACGCCTTAGCAACCAGGACTTTTTGCTAATACTGATCTAGATCTGAGTTGTTGTGTTTAATAAATCACGGTTAAAAGTTTAGGTTAATAAATTTATACTGACTGACAATGGTGAAAATAATTTTTACAGAGTGGAGCAGAGAAACTGAAGGGTGTGCAGATGGTGGTCGGAAGCTTGGTATTGGGATTGGCTATCTTCAGCTGCCTCTAGACACTCACTATATTGTTTGTATTTTTGGTTTTCTGATTTTATTCGTTTGATTGTAGTTTCTCTTGTGTTCATTTTTAATTTATATATCTTGGGTATGGCCCCCTGCCCTTTTATATTCTTTAATTGTTTTTACATTATTCTGGATTTGTACCTTCTATACTTGCGGTGATAATTGCTTGGTATCCAACTCCACATGTGTAATTATTATATCTATTATTACTTGAAATTTATATAAATTTGTTTTAAAAATTTTATGTAATTAACTTTTAAAATTTTTATATAACTAGCTATAAAATTTTATGTAATGAGATAGATTTTACTTCAAATGTAAGTGTCCATACACATCAAAACCCAAAAGTAAGTTGTAAAGTTTACAATAAGTGTAGAATTATATACTATTTATATATTTATATAAATTTGACAAATTTCATAAATGAGATTTGATTATTTGAACCCACCTCTTGGTTGCTGGGTAATATTGATACTACTAGACTAAAGATATGTCGGTTGCTTATAAATAATTCTAAATTTCTAATACTAGTCCCATTAAAAGGAGTCATTACATAACTCTTACATAAGAAATTAAAAAGAATCGATACTAAAACCAATGTCATAAGATTCTTTTTAGTTAACTTATTGCATTGTTTTTTCCTTTTTTTTTTTTGACATATAGTCAGTCTATTTAGTTTTCGGTGTGAACATGCTTATGGGCTTAACCAGAGTATTAGACCTTTTTGGGCTCGAATGGTCCAGACCGCTGTGACTCTGTGAGCGACTGAGCGAGCGGCGAGCCTGTGAGTTTTCATAGTTCAAACATTTTTATTTTTTCACCTTTTTCAATGCTACATTGCTACTGTACGACCTT
The DNA here is from genome assembly GCA_947069175.1 of Scalesia atractyloides. NCBI lineage: Eukaryota > Viridiplantae > Streptophyta > Magnoliopsida > Asterales > Asteraceae > Scalesia > Scalesia atractyloides. The sequence continues at coordinate 70,330,657 of CAMTDV010000116.1, forward strand.
GTTTTTGAATAACAATTTAATTGTGGGCGATGACTCCGGTTTATTAAGGTTGTCCGCCCGTGTTTAGATCCAACAAAATCAAAAGCCACGTGTCTATAACAACGGTATTTTTATAAAAACCGACGCCTCTGCCGATGTTTCTGAACAATGTCACGGCCGTCGTCGCCTGTCTTAAACACTTGTCACGGGCGCCACCATCTGCGTTTGTTTTTAGTTTAAAAAAACAGTTTATTTTTAAATTAAACAAACCTGTTCGCCAACGTCCTTTTATCGTCAGACATATTTTTCCATAAGAAGCCCACGTTTTGACGTCGGACACCCATGTTTGTGATTTTTCCATAAGGGAATGAATAATGAAGATCCATCTTTGTCGTGTTAGCCAAGCAGACTTTTTTTAAGGGTAAAACAAGCATTGTCGTGACACCCATGACCGGACTATAAGACCAGCGATGCCGCCCAAGACATCAACGACACCCAACACCGTCGAATATGTGATGATTGATTTACAAAAAGGACTAGAATTCTAGATATTTAAATAAATAAAAACCGGGTTTTCAGGCTTTGGGTAAGAGTATCTCAGGCTATGGGCTTAGCCCCGGCCCATGCAAGAGCGGATTAAAAAATAAAAATTGTGTTTGATGTACTTTTAAGTTGGAAATGGCTTTTCAGATCTAGTTTATTGGGCTTTTCTGGGTTGGGCCTAGAATAGAATCAGACTCATGCTAGTTTGTTTGTGTGCCTTTAGTTCCCGGTATTGGTAATGAACATGTACAAAACTAAAAGGACACTTACATTCATGGGAAATGTGGCATCACTCTCGACTTCTGGTTCATATAAAAGCAATTCAGACGATAATTTCAAGGGTTATTGGATTTAAATAACCCTAATTTTCATCATTTAGCTGATAGCACTCTTAACTTACGAATTCTATCACATCACTCTTAACTTTCAACTTATTTTCCTCTAGCACTCCAAAACTAACTTAACTCAAACCTAGTTAGTTTTTTCTTTTGATGATGTGGCACTTGTGTAGTGATGCGGTACTTATTTAATGACATGGCACTTGTTTAGTGACGTGGCATCTGACATCAGCTATCTGGGTTAGGGTCTAGTTAGTTTGAGAGTGCCAGGGAAAAATAAGTTGAAAGTTGTGAGAGACGTGGTACAATTCGTTACTTAGGAGTGCTATAAGGCAAATGGTGAAACTGAGGTTGTTTAAATTCATCATTCCCAATTCAAATTCGCTATGTGTTTCAAATTTGATCTCGTTTTGTTTTTTTGTTTTTTGTTTTTTTTGTCAAAAACAACCTTTACGTAAATTTATAGACAAAAATGCCTCCTTGCTTATTTGGTTGTCAATCCGATTAAGTTTCTATTAATTGTTATTTAACTATAAGGCTACATGAAATTACTCATTTAATTGTTAATTTATCAATCCTATATAAAAAAACAAGTAAATGCATCTGAAATTGATTAATAAATAAATCATTGTGAAGAAGTATCATTTTAAGGGTAACCAACAATTAAACATAAGAAATGAGCCACAAAAATGAAGATAGCCATGTTACACGCATAGAACCTGGTTCACTGGTCTCTAATCAAATGCCTTACTAGCTCACTGGTCGAATTAAATTCAAGAATCGAACTGCGTCAATAACTAGTTTTGGATTATAATATAAGAAAGATTACATAAATTATAAATATTATGTCAAGTTAAAAGTTTATTATAAGTCTTTTGATGTTTAGTTATATTCAAAAACACATATATTGTTTTTTTGTTAAAAAACAAAATAAAATTAATTAGGAAGAAATGTTTAACAATAAAAGAAAATAAATGAAATTGAATGTATTCCATTTATGTATGTAGAATCAGAACTAAGGGTTCATAAACCGTCAAACCAACTAAACAGCCCAAATTGGAAAAATTGGGGTTTTTTTTAAGTATGTACGATTTAATTTAGAGTCCGGTTTTCACAGCTTTGTCTGTTTGTAGGTTAAAACTTGGAACCAGAAACCTATAAAATCGTAAAAAAAAAAAAAACCCTTAAAAGTGCTTTAATCCTGAAAGAGTTCGGGCATTATGTTTGAGCCACTCTCCATGTCTAGTTTTGTATAAAAAGGAAGGGATAAGGATACCCATTTATGGGCGGACCTACCTTAGGGAAGGGGATTCGCTATCCCTTGGCACTCTGGCGATAGTGTAAATTTTGGAAAAATTTGACGTTTTTCTGATTTCGTTACCCCTTTTCTATAAACCGTTACCCTTTGAAGATTTTCTAGATCAGCCACTGATCTTTGGATTAAGCCGGATCTAATTTAAAAGATAAGCTTTCTAGTCTTTTACTCTTAACTATTAAATAATGTGTTCATTGTTATGCATGAAACAAATTGATCAGTAGGTAAGTTGTTGGGTTGGTGTGCTCTAATCCGAGGACTAGCAGTAGTTGAAATGGCCGGACTCACTGTAAGCGGTGCAAAATGCACCATATGTTTATCTTTCGACTTAAATATATGTGCGTTTGATATTGGAGATTTTTTGTAATTTCTTTTTCCAGCTTCTCGCTGGTTATATATTCACAAACTATGTCGTTCTTGAAATTTATTTTTGTGGATTATAATTTTATGAGTTTTGGTGTAGTAGGTATGCTACTTTATGAAGTAATAATTGTTTTGTTTTGGTTATATTCACGATTGTACACACTTTGCTTTAATAATAGACCATTATTGCTTTAAACAAAATTATCTTTATTATATTATATATAAAATAATAAAATGATTTTTTTTAGTAATATGTGATTGTCAATCCATTTCGGTCGATATCATGATTCATGCCATCATCGGTTCATCAACGCAATACTAGTAATCCATGAAAGAAAAAGGGATTTTTTTTGTGTTGGCAAAAGATATGTGCTTAGTGTCGTATATCTAATTTTTTTGTGTTCTTGTTTAGAGATCTCCTTGAAATTCATGATCACAGTGGAAAGAAGAATAGAGAAAAGGAGGCGTTTCAAGGCATTGTGGCGATTGTGTGCTGGAGGATTTGAAAGGATAGGAAAACGAGATGAGGTTTAACGAGAAACAAGCAAAGGTCGAAGATATTTTTAGCGAAGTTAGAGCTTTGGGTTTTCTTTGGTTAAGGAATAGGTCTAAGCATAAGACGACTCTTTGGTTGAATTGATGTCAATTTGTATTATGTAGTGTGTTGGCCTTTTCCTGTCCTGATTTTCGGGTTTGATGTGTTCTAATGAAATTTACGTTTTAAAAAAAAAGTAAAGAAAAAGAGAAAAATGTGTGTAAACGATTATTTAATTATTAAATGCCAATATGTTGTGAAAATGTGTGTAAACTGTTATTTAATTTAATAAATGTCAATGTCAATTTCGTGTGAAAATGTCTAAAAGCAAAAATATTAAAATAACAAGCGAAATAAAACGATGAGAACTATTCATGTCCTAGCAAATAATGTCGATCATTCATTGTGACTTTTTGTGGACCAGTCACATCAATGATTTAACACGTTATATTGCAATATCTTGGCTGTAAACTCAATGCACTTATCTGCGACACTAATTTGGCATGTTCTTAGTTTTTCTTCTACAATAGAATAGAATCTATAAAAATATATTATTTAATACACTTTGGGAACCAGTTATTTTTCTACAAAAGAATCTATAAATATATCATGTTGTTAATTAGAGTTAGGGGTTATTTGTGTAGTTTTTAACGAGGTTATTAATGATTCAGATATTTTACTGGTTCAACACTAATTGGTTCAGACTATTTGTTTCAGGAGCGGATGTCTGAATGATTCAGACATTTGCCTCTGGATGGTTAAGACCTTTAATCTGAATTCGTCAGATATTTGTATTTGAATGGTTAAGCATTATAGTGACTCTTACTGGTTCATTACTTAATCGTTCAGCATTTAACCATTTAAAAGTTGTCAAATAGTCCATAGGTAAATGATAATTTACTTATTTTTTCTGTTTTTATCATTGTGTAGAAAACTAGGCTGGTCGAACTGTTGGCTCTAACGGTCGTTCTGATTAAGCTGGTAGTAAGAATCGGGTGATTAAAAATAATTTAAAAAACCGGCCGACGGTTTAATTTAATTTCCAATGTGCTTTAAACAATGAAACCAACCGCTGGATAGTTGATGGCTGATACAACTGATTTAATCTAACTTCCACTGTGTTATTTTAATTAAACATGACTTTTTTAATCCGTTTGATAAGGATTAGTAAGATGGTCCACGTGGAATTATATGTTACGAAACAGAACGCGTACAAATAATCGAAGAGAAGAAGCTGTGATTATCGTGACAAATTATGAGATACGTCCGTAATAAGTGGGGTTGCTTATACGCTATCACCAAGCCACAACCTCAACTCTCTCTCTCTCCCTCTCTAAATTCCATATGAAGATGAAGTAACACCAGCTGAATTTCACAGTCCTCCGTGATGTCTTCATCTCCACATATCTCTGATTTACTCAACAGGTGTGTGTGTGTGTAATTTCTGTAACAAGAGATTGTTCGTATTCTGTCATGTAATTGTGAGAGCATAATTATTGTGCATTGTACTGCGTGTGTTGATGAAAGTGTGATGAGCTTATGGAACAATTCAGTTTGCTACTGGAACAATTGTTGATTATGCAATTTGTGATCCTGTGTGTTTATTTAATACTGGAGATCTCTCTGTCAAAGTATTCTAGGGCTCCAAAATCAAAGTGAGACTATGCTGCACAATATCCTTTTCCTTCATGATTGAATTTTTATTTTTTTTATGTTTGGAAGATGAAAGGATATATATTATCTGAGCTTACCTGTTTCTGTTTCTCTGTTCCTTTATTAGAAGAGATATAGTTTTAGTTTAGAGGTTAAGGTTATTGATTCTTAGAAGGTACTATAATACATATGTGGATCCATTATTTTTGGTAATATTCTAAACTCCAGTTTAGTTTGTTTTTATCTTTTTTAGTCGTGTTAAGCAGGTGAATTAATTATATAAAAGTTTCACCTGAACTAAAATTGCTAAATTTGGGGAGAAACCGTCAACAAATTGGGGTCTAGATGATGGAAATTAGTGTGATAGTCGGGTGAACCGTCTATGGCTATTTGTCACAAAATATCAGAACAATATTTGAAGTGTAGCTTTTTCTCTAACTTATAACATATCTTGTATGGGTGCTATAGGTACATGGAAATCTGTCAAATGCATAAGGTGCAGCCTAGCCCAGATGTTGTATCATGGTTAAAGAAGGTCATATAACCCTGCCACATTAAAAACCTATTCTTTACGATTAAAACTTACATATTTCAAGCCTAACATTTTTCTTTCCTTCTTATTAGGCCACGGTTCAGAAACTCACATGCCAAAAATGTACAATGGTGATTTCACTAGACCAGCTTAAAAACACTGATTTGTTTCCCCTCACCGATCTTTTCCGCTCAAATGACTCAAACGCCCTTGAGACTGTCGACTTGCTTTGCGGATCAAGCGTTGGCTTAGACGAATGCACAATCCTATCATTGATGCATGCTATCAACACAAGGCTTCGTGTAGTTGATATCCGAGATACACCACTAAAGGAGGATATCTTGAGGTCTATTTTGTGGTTTCCATCACATTGACCATAAACTTTATACTACTAATATTTACACAATTACGCCACATAAATAGTGGTTTGTTTATACCATATACGGATTTAAACTGTTTCCAGGGATCTTTTCAACTATGGTCTGGACTGCCAAGTGTTAAACGTAAAGTCAACCGAGATTCAAACGCTTAACATGGCTGGAAAGTTTATGCATATGCACACCCTTAATATGGACTTTTGCACTTCACTTAGTAGCATGGAAAAAGACTGTTTCACTTACATGCCAAATCTAACCCGTCTATCGATGTGCGCCACACGCATATCCAATCTTTGGACTACGGTTGCCGCCTTGTTAAAACTTCCTTCGTTGCTTGAACTGCGGTTTCAAAATTGTTTATGTTGCAAGGACACTTCCCCATGCCATTTGAAAGACGTAAACGCCACCAAAATTTCAAATAATACGCCAACTGAGGTTAGAACTTAGAACTTGGAACATTACATACATATCTAATCATTATATATCTCAACTCCGTCTTGTTCCAGGGTTATTTTGGTAAATTGCACATTGATGAATACGCTGTTTCACAAAAGTACAACTCGCATCATCCGTCACCGATATGTTTTCAGAAACATTACCGAGAGTATATGATCGTTTCACTGCCGAGATTAAGAGTCTTGGATAACTGCCAAATAGGGAAATTCGATGGCGAAAGAGCTAAGACCGTCTTCTCAAGCTACTACGAGGTATTAGCTAATAAACGACAACACAATGAAAGCATCATTAGCGTATTACATATGCGTGAAGCAGGAACAAGTGGTATACACATACACAACCAAAAGTCGAAGTCAAAGGGTCCATTACTACATAAGAAAAGTCAAAGCTACTACTCACGGTCTCTCTGTGCTGCGAAACTTGGTTCATCTGCATGGCCTGTGTTACATCCGTTATCGAATATTAGTCAGATGCTGAAAGAAGAGGGCAGAATCCTTCGACCGAGGCAGTTCGAGTATCACCAAACGGACCCCAGCCTAATGGCATTTGGGACGCTAGAAGGAGAAGTGGTTGTAATTAACCACGAGACCGGAAATCTCGTTAAATATTTGCCGGTATTTGATACGAATAAGAGCGTTTTGGGGCTTTGTTGGCTTAAGAGATTCCAATCCAAGGTATGTTTTATACTTGTTTACAAAACAGTTTGGGTCAAATTAAGTAACTTATAAGTGTGGGTCCAAACGGTGACCCGCAAACACATTGACCCATTTGAACCGTTGAAGATAAAACACCAAATCAGTAGCTTTGATTATACTAAATTTTCTTTTATGACAAACAGCTTGTTGTTGGTTATGACAACGGATCCTTGAGATTATACGACATAAACGACACACTACCAGAAGTTGCAGATAATTCTATTGGTGTTGACTTTGATGACTTTCAGCATTTGACTTCCGTTCATGTCAATGCAACAGACGAACAGATTCTTACAAGCGGATACTCGAAGAAAGTTGCTGTGTATGACATCTTGACTGGAAAACGCTTGCATTTGTTCACTGATATGCATCGAGAAGCCATCAATGTGGCCAAATTTGCTCATCATTCCCCTTCTCTCTTTGTTACTTCATCTTTTGATCACGATGTTAAAATGTGGGACTTAAGAACAAAAATTGTAAACCCGTGTTACGCCGCTTCAAGTTCAAGCGGAAATGTAATGGTTTGCTTTTCTCCGGATGACCTTTATCTGCTTGTATCAGCTGTTGACAATGAGGTAGGTATTTTGATCCAGCCTAGATAATAAAAAATCTTTGATATATTATAAATAATGTTTTAAAAACCGGACCGGGAACCACGGTCTGACCTGTCTGGTCACCCTATCGGACCGGAAAACCGGCCGGTTAAACCGGATTTTTATTAAAAAATTTCAATTTCAACCTCTTTATTTTTATAATATTTACGACATCACCCGGTTCTTACATCCGATTCGACCGGCCCGACCAGTGGACAGTTAAGGAGACCGGTTTGACGTCCGGTCCTGAAAACATTGATTTATAAATCATAATCCATTGGCAGGTTAAACAACTTTTGGCTGTAGACGGAAGGCTTCATACAAATTTCGATATAGCTCCCACAGGAAGTGGTCAGAATTACACTCGATCGTATTATATGAACGGGGGAGACTATATAATTAGCGGGAGTTGCGATGAACCTGTTGTTCGTGTTTGCTGTGCTCAAACCGGAAGGCGACTCAGGGATATATACCTAGAGGTTTTTTAAAATTTTAATAATAAATTAAATATTTCACTAGCACATTGCTTATTACATGGTACTCGAAGTTATTTCTGCTCGGTTTATAAGATCCTGTTATTTTCAGGGTCAGAATGCAAGAAGCTTGATGTTTGTGCAGTCTCTCAGAGGAGATCCATTTAGGGTAAGCTTTTGTTTGTATTATGTGTAGTGTTTTCATGTCATGCATGGTTTCTTACCATGGAGACACGATCTGAGGGTTTATATCCGTTGTGTTCAGCATTTTCACATGGCCATCTTAGCAGCATATGTGCGGCCTAGCTCTAAGTGGGAGATCATCAAGGTAATTCACGAATCACGATTACTCGTGGTAAAAAAAAAGCTGCATTACATGATATTAAAATATTGATTATTGCAGGTTAATTTGCTTTCGTCGGGTCAATATTCCGCTGAATATCAAAAAGGCCAGCATCTCTGCCCTTCCTATAGGCTTGAAACTTAAATATGTGTGGTTTTCTGGTAAATCCTTTTTATCTATTTATAGTTATCATACCCGCTTACGCATTATGTAAGGTGTCGCATAATACAATCGGGTATGGTAATAAACCTTTTTGATATATATGTATGACTGTAAAGGTGCCGTAAATCGTTGTTTGTATAATGGCATGTATCAAGTGTTTTGTGTCTAGTCTAGTTATATCATTCTTAAATGTTGACAAGGTCTAGAACACGAAACTAGAAGCAAATAAGAAAGAGTACAACTTCTAATTATTTTGGGTACGATACTGACGTTAGTGTCTTAGTGGTAAGGAGGTGAGAATCTGTTGTAGGGGTCTAGGGATCAAATCTCGGCACCACCCGATTTACTCTAGGACACGTGAATTACCTCCTCAAGTTGACCGTGGGACCCAGTCAGTCGGTGGGGGACGCCTAATGGTTGCGTACACCCGATTTTTAATCGTCATGAATGATTAATAATTAAAACTTGTGCAATATTTGGTAGCGTACAAGTTTTAACTGCTTGATTATTAATACGCCAGTGAAGAGTTGTACCCCGTAACAGGTTTGTCGGTAACGCACGTTTTATGTGTTGATAAATGAAGTACCCTAAGTTTGAAGATGCAGACAGGCTGTAATGTTAGGACAAAACTTATTAAAATTTATTAGTAGATAAAATTATGGAATGTGCAATTCAACTACTTTTACATCCTCCTGGTAAAATATGGAAGGGAATTTTACCATTGAGCCTTCTGGTTGAATAGTAGCCCTATGACTTTATAAATGGAAGGTCACGGGTTAGAGTTTTGTCCAAAACAATTTTTTGTTTTTGGTTGAGCCAGTGGGTTTTTTTAGTTGCAAATTTCCGCGCGCGCAGGGGGAGGTGGTCACCACGTTCTGCTTTTCGGGCGGAAGGGTGATCCCCATTTACCAGGGTTATCCAGAGCGATCGGATCTTTGCTTTAGAAAAAATAAGCAACGATAATTTAACAACAAATAGCTAGTTATATTTAAATAACTGTATTTTAACCGGAAAATACATCTTTAGAGTAGCCTTAAGGCCTATGTGTGTTATTATTTTATTTGATAAATACGTGCTAACCAAATTATCTATGTTTCGTAGTTGCATTATATAGTATGTGATTAAATTTAGTAAATTTACTAAGAATTGTTAAGTAAAATAAATAGACTTTTAGTGTATAGTTAATAACTTTATAAAACTCTAGTTATTCTAAAGGGGAAATTTCACAAAAAAATACTATACTTTATGTTTTTTCTCTCGTAAAAATTACTTCACAATTTTTTCATATAAAAACCACTGTACTTTCCAGGTTTTTTTCGCAAGTCGCTCAAAAATTTTTTGCACATTAAAACACTGAATTTTCTTTTTTTTTTCTCACAAAAGTCACACAACAATTTCCTCATTTTAGATTTTTTTTAAGATTAAAAAATAGATAAGAATGTATGACACAAAAGAACACGTGTAGAGACACGCATTAAGTTCTAAATTCCATATTAACATTCTTGATTTTTTTCAGCACTTGTATATTATTTTTTAAACATATCAAGAATTCATCTAAAATTTGAGTCAAAATTGATTCATTTCAACCTACATAAATCAAATAGATCAATATTACTAAGTGGCTAACTTTGGTTTTACAACAACTCATATTTTTTTGAATTTATAAGTTTTAAGTTTAAATGTTATATACAAGTGTATTCTCTTTTAAATCATTTACACTTTATTCGGTTATGAGTTAAAAAGTTAAATATGCAAATAAATTTGACGACACTAATGTACAATGGTTCTATAATATTTGGTGCAAAGTTGGAATTTATCAAAGAAAAACTTTTTTTTCGAATTATTTAAAATAAAATAAAAAATCACTATGTTGTTTTGATTGACGTGTGGAGTGATTTTTATGTGCAAAAAATCATTGAGTGATTTTTACGAGAAAAAAACATAAAGTATAGTGTTTTTTTATGCAAACACGGACAATGTTGGTGATCAGACACCCCCCTCCCCCCCAAATTCATGGGAAACCTAGTGCCAGATTGAAAGCTCACTGTGGTAAAACCTCTACTCCACCTGGAAAATGTTGCACCAACTACCAAGTGAGTTGGTATACGTGCTTTGGAGTTAACTCTGTATGAAATTGATATACGTGGTAACTTAAAAAAAGGAAAGTGAAACACTATAACACGTGAAGTAATCACATCTCCGTGAAATTCACTGTTCCTTTCATTCATATACTAACATATATTTCACTGTTCCTTTCATTCATATAATATAATGTAATTACTAATGTCTTCTTTCAACACTATTAGAGTATACAGTTTCTACCGTGGTTAGTTAACATACCAGCATAACCCTTTTTGCACACTCTCACGTCATGTGCACGTGTGCGTACGTGTATGAGTCTTTGTCGGTTTTGAGTTGAGATTGTTTCATCTGGAGATCAAAAGAAAACCAATTAAAAACAGGAAGACAAAAGCAAACATCAATAAAAAAACCATAATCTATAGCATTCTATATTAACTAAATAAATATACCTTTGATTGTAGGAATATCGTCTCGCCATCTTTGTCAACATTAGATAAATGCATATGTGCATTTGCTATCCTGCGACCACGTAATACCTGGTTGGCCTCATCTTGGAAGTAATCCCAGTGTGGTAGTATTTCTTTTTACCATTTTCATAATGCAATACCTGTATCGCCTCCCTTTTTTCTACAGGAAGGAATGTCCAAACAAAAATCCTTGATTCAATACCAGCAACCACTTTATCCTTGAAAGAAAAACAATAAGTTGAAGATCATCATCAACACTGCAATAACAAATTTTAACATTTTGTTGAGTTTTCGAAATATATGGAGTCAAGCTTATTATGTGTTACAATCCAGTGCAACGTTTGCTTTGGCAAAAACATCCTAGTGTGCCAGTGATTTCATAAGAATCTTGTAATCGTCAACGATGTTGGATAATCTTCATGGGCTTAATTTGGGTAAGAAGTGTTTTGTTTAGTGGGTCAAATAATGGGTCAGAAGTGTTTTGTTTAATGGGTCAAAAAATGGGTTAGAGCCCAACTAGAGTTTGTGAGTCCATGAGTACGCACGTGAGTTTGAATAAGTATTCAGTTAGGTTGTTAGTTTTATAACGGGTCTTTGTTTTGTCCGGGTATTAGGGAGAGTCTAATGGTATCTTTTGATTGAGTCATTTGTGTACGTTGGAAGTTAGCCTATTGAATAAAACAACCAGCATTTCATTTTCTTTCTTTTTCTCTCCCAAATCACTTCTGTTTTCTTTCATTTCAGAACACTTGTGTTATTTCTTGAGTGTTATAGTTCAGTTTAATCCAACAAACGATTTGGGTCACAACAAAATCTAGTGGCCCAAGAAGATAAAACCTCACAAGCCCATTAATAAAAAGCCCGTAGAATTCCAACTTCCAGCTTCAAGCGACAAGCATCAATCATCATACAGCTGACAGCTCTAACTTGGATTGGAAATGAATATGAAAGGAGAGAATAAAAGCATATGATTATTTACGAAAGTTTATATATATTATAAGCAGGTATTGAAATTAGAACTAAAAAGTTAATTATTATTATTATCATGTTTAAAAGATACTAATAGTAGGAGAGGGGCAATCGAATACTTTTCAACTCACTCCTAGGTTTTATTAAACCTAAAACTCATAATTTATTAATTTGACACTTCATAAAAAAAAAAATTAAAAACTCAAAACAGTCTTAGAAATCCACAATATTTTTCACCCAATAAGATGCCTTAGCCGCTAAGCGTATTAGGCTATTAGCAACACTACCATCCTTCATCCAATTATTTTACTAACAAGTTCATTCACTATTTTTTTCATTTATATTCGTAAGATTATAGAGTGTGGTTTTCCCTTCCTTAAATCCATCCATCTAAGTGTTCCATCACTCTCTCTTTCGCTTTACCATCTTCCCTTAAATATGGGGTGTGGTTATCCTTCTTCCCTCTTCTATTTTTTTTAAAATTTTTATTCAATGTGTTTTATCTTTATATAATATTTTTTATTTGTTTAATTTGTTAAATCTTGAGTTTAAATTAAACTTTAAAACATTAACTTATATAACTAAAAATAAATTTGGTTCGTGTTTAAGTTAAAACCAAATTCTAAGGTGTGTTATCTAAATCTAAAACAAATTTGAGGGGTTTATTAGTTAATAACAAACTTGAGGGTTTAGAAGTTAATTATAAAACAAACTTGAGGGTTTAGAAGTCATAAAAATAAATTCATCTTCCTCTTCCTTACAAAGCCAAACCTGCAATAAACAAAAAAGTTGAGTAAAGAAAAAATGAGTTCGGAAATAAAGTATAAAATATACATATAAATTCATCGTGGAGAACGGGGAACCCGACGCACCAAAGAGATGGGGGGGGGGGGTCACCCGTCTCATCACCTCCCCGAGGTGGTTCACGAAACCACACCCACTAGTCTAAGGCTTATGGGTGTGGGTTCAGGAAACCAAACGGGGAGCCGATGTGGAGGGGGAACTCGACTGGGAACACCCCCCCCCCCCCCCGCGTCCTAACTTCGGTGTAATCGGGGATTCTCCTCGTCCTCCTCGTTCCAACTTTTTTGAACGTTAGAATTTGAACCGTTGAAAATGGTCGGATTTAAAAATTACGTTTTGATCTGAGTATCATATTGCTATACTTATATAGAGAAAAAATTTACGTTTTGATCGGAAGTTTTAGTATACAATAGTGTTTTACTTGTATTGTGAGTCAAGACGTGGTGTTTTAAACATATGGAAACATTGTATTGTGATTCAAGTCATGGTGTTTTAACATCTAGAATGATTGTATTGTTATTCAAGTTATGGTGGTTTAAGATTTGAAATAGCAATACAATCATCCCCAAATGGTGTTAAAACACCATAACTTGAATAACAATACCATCATTCCAGATGTTAAAACACCATGACTGTATTACGATTCAAATCGTGGTATTTTTGGAATCTGGATGATATTTTATACTTGCAAAATAACTCCTAAAGCGGTTACAATCATTTCAAAAAATTATCTTCTAAAATAACTCTTAAAGCGGTTACAATATATTTTATAATTAAATTAGTTTTTGAAGTTAATTACCTTATTACCCTTAATTCATAAAATTAAAACGTGTCATCTCCATAATATTTCTCACACTTTTGATAAACTTCACCCCTTTTACAGGTTCCTGAACCTATGGGAGCGTTATCTTGAGAACGCTAAAAATTGTGAGGATCGTAAGAACGAATGAAAAAAATACATTATCCTCTCAAAATCACTCTTATTAAACTTTTTACACGTGTAAATTTTCTTTATTTACGAATTCACGTAAATTGAAACGTGTAAATAAAGTTTTTAATATTGTATTCGAATAACAATGATAAGCGTAAAAAATTTAATTTGAATTGTTTTTGACCAAGTTCTTATGGTTTTTCATTCGTTCTCATAGTTCTCATCAATATTTAACGTTCTTATTTAAACCTTTCCCTATATATATATATATATATATATATATATATATATATATATATATATATATATATATATATATATAGAAAAAGTGTAACGTACAAAATGGCTTAACATACGCAGCGTATGCAATGGCAAATCGTACATTATGTTATTTAAAAAACAAAATCGCATGTACAACAATATGGTAAATCACATGTACAAAAAAAGTGAAACAAAAGGGAAATCGTATGTTGGATACAAAATTTCGCATGTTGTAAGGTAATCTTGTTCGCATCATACGATAAGGCATATAATATTTGTATCATAATTCGAGGTGTTAAAACATAATAAAAATATATGTATATATATTATATGTATATATATATATATTATTAATCGTTATTCGTGAAACGCCTCGTATCTTCGTATTTCTATTATAAAAATGTTCGTATTCGTATTCGTATTCTAATTTTAGGAACCTTACATTCGTATTTTAATTTCAATCTCACAATTCGAGGCGTTAATCATAATAAAATTCATATTTTATACATATTTTTTTATTCACAAAACCGATCATTTAAATACGTATTTATACGTAAACCGACACAATTATACGTATAAATACTTATACGCACATCCTCAATACTTGAATTATACTTTTATACTTTTTATATACTTAATAACATAATATATACTCAAGAAATACCAAGAAATATACCAATCATCTTTCCATCTCATCAATCCTCTTTCACCTTCTTTAACCAATCATATTTCACCATTTTCCACCTCCTTTTTCCACCAATCATCTTTTCAATCCTATTTCACCTTTTTTAACCAATCATATTTCACCATTTTCCATCTCATTTCTCCACCAATCATCTTTTCAATCCTCTTCCACCTTTTTTAACCAATCATATTTCACCCTTTTCCACATTCTCTACCTATAAATACCAACCTCTTTCTACCATTTTCTTCACACTATTTTTCTCTCAACCTCTCTACTTCTTTCAAATCTTCCAAGCAAGGAAGATAACTCTAAGAGTTCTAAAAGAAAACACTAAGTGTTTTAAAGGAAGCTTTGAAGCTCCAACCTCCAACTCTTCAAGGAATCACCAAAGGAAACTTTGCAAAACTGTGAGCATACTCGACCCCTTTTTACACTTTAACGCATTTGGGGTGCAACATGTATAAATTACAAAATTTATTTTTAACAAGATTAAATGTGTGCCCAATACCTAACGGGTTATCAATTACGCTTATGTGGATTATATGTGTTAGATTAACCTCGTTTATACATTCTACTTGTTACGTTTGAGTTGTTTATGCTTATTAGTTTTAATTTGTATTCTCACGACATTGTTATGATTATGTTACTTTGCATGCTAGTTAAGGTATTCAATTATATGCTATTATTATGTGAGAGTCGTCTACATATATATGCGATTCAGCTTTATTATACTTCCGTCATGATTGAAATAAACTCTTTCACTTAGATTTTATTTTCAAACTTGTATGCTCGCCAATACTTTTGTATTGATCTACGCTTTTAATACATGTTGCAGGAAAGCTGATGATGCAAGAAATCTAGTAGGATTGCTTAGATACACGCCTAGATTAATTTATCTATTTTGATGTTATGTCGTTTTGAAACAATTGTTGACTATTATTTGGAAATTTTGTAAGACAATTTAGTCTTGAATGAAATTTGAATTTAATTTATATTGTCACAATAGTGTTATGATGCTTTTGAACAATTTGCTCGTCTCATCCCGATGTTTCCGCCATCGGTTGGGGTGTGACAAGTAGTCCCCCCTCTCTCTCTTTATATATATATATATATATATATATATATATATATATATATATAAATGTTTTGACTTTTTTTATTTAAAATCATGTCAACTTTCATTATTATTTAAAAATAAAATTTCTATATTACACATAACTAAAGCTATGTGGACAGGAATATAATAAACATTTAAACATACGAATTTATGAACAACTTGAAAGTCAGATTTTAATGTTTAAATGTAGGATATGAGGTAACTATACATATTTGTAGGTAAAAATAATATATCTTTGTATAATAATATACCACGTAAACAAACCAAACTCACATGAGCTAAACCATACAAACTTCACCTAACTAACCCGAATAAACCTAACTTGATTATAGTAAGCTATAGTAAAATCAATAATCACCCATTAACTTAGAGGTATCAATAAGGTTCTGGCTCGGTAATAAATATGATTATCAACGATCACCCCTTCATTAAGTGTAATATTTTTCCAAGACATGCTTTACTCGAATATCATGAACTATTTAAGTTTGCAAACACCAATGGGGTGGTGGTTAATTAGCAAAGACAAAGTCTTTAAACACCTTCGGAGAGAAAGGTCTTGGGTTCAAGTTCCACATACAATGAGAAATAAAAGAAATTTGCTGTTAAAAAAAACTTAAGTTTGCAAACGTATAACCTTCTAATATAATATATTTTCGATTGAAGCACGATTGCTTTTCAACACTCTTTGTAGATTTTACATAAATCTCATAACTTAGATGCCTCATTCTTTTGTTTCTTTTAATCACTTTAGTTGTAGTCGAGGATTGTTATCAATCAATGTTCACGTTTATTGTAACTAAAAACTGTTTAATATTTAGTCATTTTAAAAAAAATCTGAATTTGCCTGATTATTGGTTTAGTATGTTTATATGTTTTATGCAGAATTTTGTTTTTAGTTTTAACTATTTTAGTAATAAACAATAACTATTTATTATTTCAATGAAAGTAAAATCAATTACTTAAAATTACAAAAAGAAATATACATACGAATAAACAAAAAGAAAGAGAGAGAGAAAATAACATATTAAATAAATGATCAAATAGAATATTATTAAAGTTATTTCTTATAATTATTAATTATAAGACTCTGTAGTAGATGCTAAATTACTCTTCCATCATCCTCATATGTAGGGTGAAGCATTTCACAGGCCAGATGGGTTTCCCTTACGCCGTGCACCCTTTAACGGACGCCAACGCTTAGGGTATTACCTCCTTAATGAGAGTCAGAGTTTATTTTCTGTTGGATAATGGTGTTTTAATAAATCAGGTGTCAAATACCGTTACATGTTTTTAATTGTATGGTTAGTAAGAGTCATATGTGCTACGAGACACGAGGATAACATATCACACACATTTTTACCCACCGACTAAACTTAACCCGGAGATTACGACATCTTCATAATCCTTGTATTTCCTGAATATGGATATAATATGGTAATGAAGAGGACACGGGGTTGCTTTATAACGAATATCCATGTGGAATTTGACACCCTCAATAACCACCATAAAATCCACCACATAACAACACTCCCTCCCTCCATCAAAATGAACCGCCTTCCGTTTATCACCACCTTCCTCCTCTTCACCACCACCGCCGAAGAAGATTCTCCCCCTTCCCCTTCCCCAGTCCCAAGTAACCAAATTTATCCATATATTTTTATTTTTTTTATTTTCAAACTTTAAACCATACACAATATCTAATATTGATTTTTACAGGTTCGCTTGGATGTGATGACAAGTGCGGGAAAAGGTGGGCGAAATCGGGTTACAAAGAACGGTGTCTCAAGTATCGCGGGATATGCTGCGGGAAATGCCAGGGTTGCGTTCCGTCCACTCCTTATGCAAACAAAGCAGAGTGCCCTTGCTATCGTGACTTGAAGAACCCAAGGGCAAAGACAAGTGCCCTTAACTTTATTCTACCGGGTATCTAATCTCGTTTAGTTAATAAAATTTCATCTTCTCCTACATGATGGATAGTTTATGTTAAATTAATAATAACTTATGCTAGTTAAAAGGTATGAACATGAGAATTCGTATCATAATTCTATTGCTAGTTGGTGATGTATCTTTTAATTCATATCAAAATTTATTATGTGACGATTTATTTATTTATTGTTATTTAAATAGGAAAAAAAAACTACTTGTTGGCATTACAAACTTGTACATACTTGTTTACGGTTCGTTTTCCCATTTATTCAACTCGGTTTTTCTTTAATTTGAAGGTTTTTTCTTTTATATAGAAACGTAAACCGAAAACTAAACCAATTCGATTTCAGGTTGTTCATAACCACAATTTCAGTTCGGTTTTAGTTTTCACCAGAAAACAAATAGTTATTTAACTGTTATTCGTTATTGGATTGAGTTGGGCTTAACATGATTGATCCAATATTTTAATTATTAGTAAAAAGTGTGTCCTATGAATATAGTTATTATATGTTTATTTTTGCACCTTTAATTTTTCTATTGAAATAATTCATATGAATAGTGATTATAGCTATTTTTTATAGCTTTTTTAATTTAATTTTTTTTTGTTATTTTTTATAATAATAATTGTGGGCATATTGTTATGTATTTTATTAACTTTTAAATTCGATATTTATATGTATTTTACGACTTTTAAAATATGATGTTTTCTAAAATCCTGAGTATGTTACTGTGACGTGTTAATTTTTATCAATGTTTCTATATAGACTAGTGTGATTACCTCGTGCTACGTGTGCGGGAGTTCAGACGGTATCGGTTCAGTTCATGATGGTACTGGCACTCGCTATAACATAAAAATGACTACATTATCAGTTCTGGTAACACCAATATCGGTACCGCTTAATGTTTACATGATATCAAATCAAAGTTATATCTAGACGTAGATAAAAATAAACACGTTGAAATAGCAGTAACAAAATTTTTCAAAAACTAATTGTGTATTGAAAGTTACAAGAACAAAACAAAATATGTTCAAAAGTAACTATGACAATAAAATAAAAGAGTTAAATGTTTAAGGCTATTTTCTAACTTTAAAAACATTATTTTTAAGTATTTTTAATTGATTTTTAAATTAAATAATTAAATAAAAATATAAAAAAATGTTGACTTTTTTGACTTTGACCGTTGACCGTTGACCATGGCTGTTGACTTGTTGACCGGTTCGGTCGTGTATATTTTTGCACTGAGTGAGGTTCGAACTTGTGACCTCCCGTACGCGTGCACGCAGCTCTACCAACTGAGCTACGTGTCTAACCCGAAATATTTCTGTTTTTAATTATATTTATATACTATTTAATTTATTCCAAAATTCATGTCTTAAAAAGGATTTAAATACTATCGAACCGGCGTGCGTATCAGGTCTCGAACCCGGGACCTGTTGATTAACGTTGCACACAGTCCACCGCTGGACTGTGTGTCTAACCTGGTTAAAACACTTGTTTTTATTTCTCTTATATACTAACTGGAAGTTTTCATATTTGGGTTTTATAAAAAGTCTGAATATTGTGACGAAACGGAACAAGGACGGACTCGAACCCGGTATCGCTACGTTTCAATTGCACACAGTCCACCGCTGGACTGTGTGTCTAACCCGATATATAATCCAATTTATATTAAATTTATACACAGAGCAACTTCATCTTCTTCGTTACAATAACCCGGACAACTGGTTTTCGACTGAACTTGTTCAATTTAATTAACAGGCGTATGAGTGATTAAAATGTAATGGATAGGAAGGGTTTTGGGAATGAACATACCGGAAGATGATCTTTCTCAGAACTCTGGCGAAGTCGTCGGCTCTGTTTTTATGAACTCCGTCTGAGCGAACCAATTAACAGTTTTTGATTAACTAATTGTAAAATTGAAGGACTAAGCAAGAGTTATCAGAAGGTTTGAATGATTATACCGATTCACAGTGAAATGTAGGAATTTTCAGAAAACTTCCGGTGAGTGTTGATTATCCGATATCGTCGTCTGGGATTGATTCTGATTGAAAGGTTTGAGTTAGCAAAAGCCTAACAACTGATATAAGATGAAAGAATTGAGAAATTTACCATTTTGATGAAAGACACGGTTTTCCGGCGAGTTCAAAAAGCGTTTCCGACGAACTGACAATAGAGCAAAAGTGAAATTGAGAGTTCTGTGGATGATTTTGAGTCGCGAGATACTGATATTGTTGGAGTAATTCAGGAAGTGAATGTTTTCGGTTATTAAACCCGAACATCACATGAATTCAAGTTCATTAACGACTGAATTGATTAAGAATGTCGGTTTATCGGTTATAATCAAGAATCCGCGATCACTCAAAAGTCCCTGGACGTTTGGAAGCCGATATCGGTTTCAGTTTGGCGTAAACAGGTTGATTCACGGTTGAACTTATGTTTTAATTGTTTCCTAGAATTCACAAAGACATCAAGTGGCGGAGTGGTTATGTGTTTGGTGTTAAGGCTCTCCGGCTGACCCGGGTTCGAAACCCGGCAGCCCTTTTTCATTTTTTATTGTTTTAATTTTATTTTTTAACCATTTTAATTTCCATAATCTAAAATGTTTATTAGTTATGTATTGTTTAAAATTAAAATAGGCATTAAATGAGCAACAAAAATATAAAACTGATTATTCGATTAATAAACGAAGCGGGTTTTGAAAACCCGTTTTTCGACAAATGTTATAGTATCCCCTACTTTTAGAAATTTCGTCCCGAAATTTAAGTAGTAGTGGTAACAGGAAAAAGATGCGGGTATTTTTCGCGCATTGAGTCTTCACGTTCCCAAGTAAACTCAGGTCCCCGTTTCGACTCCCAGCGTACCCTAACAATTGGAATACGACTCCGTCTTAAAAATTTTTCTCCGAAGTCCATGATCTCTACTGGTCTTTCAATGAAATGCATAGATTCATCGATCTGAATATCTTCCAGGGTTAATGGAGGTTTTCATCGGCGAGGCACTTCTTCAAGTTTGATACGTGGAATGTGGGGTGAATTCTGTTGAGTTCTTCTGGTAGATCAAGCTTGTATGTTACAGGTCCTACTCTTTCGAGTATCTTGAAAGGTCCTACGTAGCGTGGTGCTAGCTTGCCCTTCTGGCCAAAACGAACTACTCCCTTCCACGGTGATACTTTTAAAAGTACATGAGCACCAATGTTAAACTCCAAAGGCTTTCGTCGTTTATCTGCATAACTCTTTTGACGACTTTGTGCCGCTAGAAGATTGTTTCGAATTTGATGGATCTTGTCTGTTGTTTCTTGAATCAATTCTGGACCGGTGATTTGAGCTTCTCCAATTTCGTGCCAACATACTGGAGATCGGCACTTACGACCATATAAAGCTTCGAAAGGTGCCATGCCGATACTTGAATGATAACTGTTGTTGTACGAAAATTCAACTAATGGTAGATGAGCATCCCAATTTCCCTTGAAGTCTATGACACATGCTCGAAGCATATCTTCAAGAGTTTGGATGGTGCGTTCAGATTGTCCATCAGTTTGAGGATGATAAGCGGTACTGAGGTCTAATCGTGTACCCAAAGCGGCTTGTACGGCTTGCCATGTTCGTGAAGTGAAACGACCATCACGATCTGAAATAATGCTTAACGGTACACCATGACGGCTTACGATTTCGCTGATGTAGATACGAGCTAACTTCTCATTCTTGAAGTCTTCGCGAACCGGAATGAAGTGAGCTGATTTTTGTAAGACGATCAATGATTACCCATATAGTGTCATACCCACCAGAAGTGCGAGGTAACCCGGTAATGAAGTCCATGGTTATGTTTTCCCACTTCCATACAGGTATTTCAGGTTGGACCAGAAGTCCTGAGGGTCTTTGATGTTCAGCTTTTACTTTGGAACATGCAAGGCACTTGGAAAACAAAAACAGCAATATCCTTTTTCATTCCAGGCCACCAGTAGGTGTATCGAAGGTCTTGATGCATCTTGTCGGCTCCTGGGTGTATAGAGTATCGTGTTTTGTGCTCCTCATTCATAAGGAAATCACGAAGGTTATTGTGATCGGGAATCTATATGCGATCTAGATAGTACAGAATACCGTCGGATTTAGTTTCAATTTTAAGTTCAGCTCCACAAGACAGCTCCTTTCGTACGTCATTTTCCGTTACTGAAACATGTTGGGCTTCTCGAATTTGATCTTTGATGTCGGTTATGATTTTATGCATAATAGTTTTAAGGGAATTGATACGTTTGACATGATAAGGTATGTATCATAAAAACAAACTTCAACCATGACGATATTTAAACCTACATGGAACTTCTCATAACCTCCTGGTAATGCTTTTGATCCTTTGCCAAGAATACTTATACATAGGAAGTACCAGCGGCGTATCCACCATATTCTTGTCAAATTTTCGTTGGCTTTATCAGTGAATCATGATCAGTTCTATGTGACTCTAAAACATAAACAAACACAACAACCAAAGCTTGAGTCTCAATTCTGAAAGGATACATGACTGAATGATGACAGTACCTCTCTCATTTGTCATGATGAAGGGGTCGGTTTATGTAAAAGTGTGACACAACCCAACTTCTTTAAATGATGAGATTGAGATACGTCGAGATGTATGATGATATGAATGTTAAATCAATGAGTATAAAACAAAACTGTAATATCAATTTGCATTAAAATTCTTGGATACATAAATTCCCAATTTTACAACTGAAATACGGAAAGATTGAGATAACATAAAGAAAACATTAAAACTAGACGATCGGAGTTGAGTCTTGATTCTTGGTGAGGAAAACTAGTTGGGTGATTCGTTTGGGCTGTTATTATTTTCAACAGGATTGGCGTTGATGTTGTAAGCTCTTCCTCTTGCAGGTGGTGGAGCTTGGTTAGCTTGATTCACCGGATTTGCTTGAGCTTGGGCATGAATGATGTTCACCAAGCGTGGACAAGTGTTTCTAAAGTGGTTTGGGTCTCCACAGTTGTAACAAGCCCGGGAGGTTGTATCATGGGATAGTTGGGTTGGTAGTAGGATTGGGCTACATGTTGGGTAGGTGGTAGTAGTAAAGGTTGTTGGGCTTGACCCACTATCTGATGGTGGGTTTGGGTTGAGGGCTGATGGCGGTTCGTTCGCTGAGGTATGCGACAGGTTTGTATGGTGTGACCTGCGCGACCACAGCCGGTGCAATGCTGGCAGGGATGATCAGGAAAGTGATGGTATTGGCAACGGTTGCATTTTGGGTATGGCCGGAGTATGGCCTTTTATGTGGTGTAGGTGAGGGGGCAACTTGAGTGATGGGTGCAGCAGGGATAGGGAAATTTGTTTGTGTGACAGCAAAGTTTCTGGTGTTTCGGTTCCTTTTACCAGTAAACTTCGAAGAGGAGCCAGAATGGTTTGAAGTTTGAGACTCAATGGGGGCTTTCTTTTTCTCCTCTTTGAATTTACCGTTTCGAATGCGATTTTCGGTAAGTTCGGTAGCTAGTTCCATTGCGGCTTCAAGTGTCGCAGGCGAAGTGCTTAGAACTGAGTCTTGAATTTTTGAGGGGAGGACTCGAATGTAGTGTTCAACCAAGAGGTACACTGGGGTGAACAAGTTGTGGATCATTTGGTTCAACTCTAGAAACCTTTTGTTGTAGGAAGTATGATCTCCTTCCTTTTGTTTTAACGAGTGGAATTCATCTTCCAACTTCTTGATTTCGCTTCTTGGACAGAAGCGTCTTGTCATTATTTCCCTTAACTCTTCCCATGTTAAGGCCATAGCATCTTCGACTCCTCTCTTACCCTTCTCTGTGTTCCACCAGGTCAGGGCTACTCCAAATAGTCTCCCGGTTGCGTAACGTACCTTGCGATCCTCGGGACAATCGCAATTGAGGAAGGTGTTTTCCATTTCCTCAAACCAGTGGAGGAGAGCAGTGACACCTTCGGTCCTTCAAATTTCGGGGGATCGCAAGACTTGAAATGTTTGTATGAGCACTTTTTGGAGGGAAGGTTGTCGATGTTCTGGTCTTCTTACTGGGGAGGATTGTTGGGATTTGCGGCGAGAGCTTGTTGGACTTGAATTACGATGTCAGGAAGCACCGCGGCCATTTGTTTTGCGATTTGAGTGGCCAAGCGTTCGTTTAACCTTCCTGACCTTCTACCTCCACGTAGTTGCCTAGTCGACATCTATAGGAACGTACATAGGAAGATTGTGAGTTTAAGAAGTTTTTAGGTGTCATGTGTCGTTAAAAATAATAAAAATAACATAAACATCAATAATGCAACTACATCCATAGGATGTCTTGGGTTTGCTCATGTTTGGGCCTCAAACGTCCCCCATACCTTCACCTGTATAGTCATGTGGGGCCCCATGACTATTGGCTTGGTAGGATTCACATTGGTATTGGCGGTTTTAACACTCGCATCACCCGAATGAAAACCATGAAATATGTTTGCGAGATGTATGGTCGGAGGGTGTCCTGGTGTAGACACAATGATAACTCAAAGTGGGGTTAGCTCACACGACGTTTGGTATAGCATGCTTTGGCCTAATAGGTCCTTCGTACTCTCATCGTTAGTCCCCAGGTAGGCAAACTGGTCCTTTATTTTGGATTTACACGAATGCCAAGCCTAGACAGGACGTTCCGACTACCGGTACTTGTAGCCTTCCAGTTACTACATGCCCGTAATGAAAACTCACTTTGATGTGATTTGAAAATACAAAAATCGTTGTAAAAGTCATGGAAATTGTGTGGTGTGTGCTCTCATGGATATGATATGTTATGAGAATATGATTCATGATAGGCATTGTATAATAATATGTACTTATGAACATGCTTGCATAACATTGAATGTAACATAAAACATATAAACATCATGAATTTTGCATGTAACACACAAAAAATTTTATAAATTCTAATCAACTATAGTATAGGCTCTAAGGGTCTAATAACCTATCCTATATCCCTATAGTCATGGCTCTGGTACCAATCTGTCACACCCCGACCCGCGGCGGAATAAGAATCGGGGCATAATTGGGTTATCACCAAAGCTCATGATGTTTACTAATATGTTTCATATTTATTATATTCAAAATTACATCCTCAATATTCCAAACATGTTCATACAATTACAAAGAAAAATAACTAACTAAACAATCCAAAGTCTAAACCGGTTTATTCTTCTAAGCCTTCCTATATGTTTCTTGCTGCATCTGGATCACCTGTATCATGTGTAAAAATGGGGACTTTTGGGTCAACAAAAGTTGGCGAGTGAACCTTGTTAGAAAACATTTATTATTGATTTCTTGTTATATTTATTATGGAAAATTGTGCAATAATCATATGTGAGCAAACGTAAATAAACATATAATAACAATAACAATAACAATAACAAACAATAACAAACCACCTTGCATGAATAAATAACATGAATGATAATGCAAATGTTGGCAACGTCTCGTTCACGCTCATAGGTAATGGGGAACGGCTCACGCTCATAGGTAATGGGGAGCAGACGGCCTATGATGAAATGTATGTGCGATCAAGGCTCAATCAAACGGAGCCGATCGTATGTTGGCAACGCCTCGTTCACGCTCATAGGTAATGGGGAACGGCTCACGCTCATAGGTAATGGGGAGCGGCGGCCTATGATAATGTATGTACTGAAAATGATAAATTTAACCTAAACAATAACCACACAAACAGTTGATACATATTGAATACACATTTGATCATGGATATGATGGAGGCACAAGTGTTTAAATGTAATAAATAATAAGACACATGATACACCCTAAAAACGTGATTAAAACGGGGAATTTGTAGAGATTCACTCACATTGGGCGCGTTTGGTTGAAGATGTGGAATGCGCACGAGTTTAGAGGGTTGATCGACGAGGATTAACTAACCTAAATAATAACGAAATGTATGGTAAATAAGTGAATTTTATTAATAATTTTAATAAGATTTTTAGATATATTTTTGTGAGTTTAAGGCTATTTTCTAACTTTAAAAACATTATTTTTAAGTATTTTTAATTGATTTTTAAATTAAATAATTAAATAAAAATATTAAAAAAATGTTGACTTTTTTTACTTTGACCGTTGACCGTTGACCATGACTGTTGACTTGTTGACCGGTTCGGTCGTGTATATTTTTGCACTGAGTGAGGTTCGAACTTGTGACCTCCCGTACGCGTGCACGCAGCTCTACCAACTGAGCTACGTGTCTAACCCGAAATATTTCTGTTTTTAATTATATTTATATACTATTTAATTTATTCCAAAATTCATTTCTTAAAAAGGATTTAAATTCTATCGAACCGGCGTGCGTATCAGGTCTCGAACCCGGGACCTGTTGATTAACGTTGCACACAGTCCACCGCTGGACTGTGTGTCTAACCTGGTTAAAACACTTGTTTTTATTTCTCTTATATACTAACTGGAAGTTTTCATATTTGGGTTTTATAAAAAGTCTGAATATTGTGACGAAACGGAACAAGGACGGACTCGAACACGGTATCGCTACGTTTCAATTGCACACAGTCCACCGCTGGACTGTGTGTCTAACCCGATATATAATCCAATTTATATTAAATTTATATACAGAGCAACTTCATCTTCTTCGTTACAATAACCCTGACAACTGGTTTTCGACTGAACTTGTTCAATTTAATTAACAGGCGTATGAGTGATTAAAATGTAATGGATAGGAAGGGTTTTGGGAATGAACATACCGGAAGATGATCTTTCTCAGAACTCCGGCGAAGTCGTCGGCTCTGTTTTTATGAACTCCGTCTGAGCGAACCAACTAACAGTTTTTGATTAACTAATTGTAAAATTGAAGGACTAAGCAAGAGTTATCAGAAGGTTTGAATGATTATACCGATTCACAGTGCAATGTAGGAATTTTCAGAAAACTTCCGGTGAGTGTTGATTATCCGATATCGTCGTCTGGGATTGATTCTGATTGAAATGTTTGAGTTAGCAAAAGCCTAACAACTGATATAAGATGAAAGAATTGAGAAATTTACCGTTTTGATGAAAGACACGGTTTTCCGACGAAAGTCCGGCGAGTTCAAAAAGCGTTTCGAACGAACTGACAATAGAGCAAAAGTGAAATTGAGAGTTCTGTGGATGATTTTGAGTCGCGAGATACTGATATTGTTGGAGTAATTCAGGAAGTGAATGTTTTCGGTTATTAAACCCGAACATCACATGAATTCAAGTTCATTAACGACTGAATTGATTAAGAATGTCGGTTTATCGGTTATAATCAAGAATCCGCGATCACTCAAAAGTCCCTGGACGTTTGGAAGCTGATATCAGTTTCAGTTTGGCGTAAACAGGTTGATTCACGGTTGAACTTATGTTTTAATTGTTTCCTAGAATTCACAAAGACATCAAGTGGCGGAGTGGTTATGTGTTTGGTGTTAAGGCTCTCCGGCTGACCCGGGTTCGAAACCCGGCAGCCCTTTTTCATTTTTTATTGTTTAATTTTATTTTTTAACCATTTTAATTTCCATAATCTAAAATGTTTATTAGTTATGTATTGTTTAAAATTAAAATAGGCATTAAATGAGCAACAAAAATATAAAACTGATTATTCGATTAATAAACGAAGCGGGTTTTGAAAACCCGTTTTTCGACAAATGTTATAGTAGTCTTGAAGGATAATGAGTGCGCACGAGCTCGGAGGCATGACATCAATTTAAGCCCTTTAGACGGGGTTTCACCAAAAATGCGCAAAGTTTGACCGTCAGCGAGAGGAATTCGAATAAATTTTTCATAGCACACAACTTCTGCATGATGCTGACTAAGTCAGTCCATACCGATGATAATATCGAAACTACCCAACTTCATAGGGATCAGATCAATTGGAAAGTCGTGGTCATTAAGAGTAAGTGTACAACCACGAATGATCGAGTCTAACGTAATCGGTTCTCCATCAGCAACTTCCACCGTGAATGGTTCAGCGAGACTCCCGCTGGATAAATCAAGAATGGATTCGAATTCTAAGGACGCAAAACTCTTATCCGCACCAGTATCAAATAGTATGGATGCATAAATACCGTTAATAAGGAACATACCATTGACCATATTGTTATCAGCCCTAGCTTGGTTGGCGTTGATGTTGAAAGCCCTTCCTCTAGCAGGTGGATTATCTTGGTTGGCTTGGTTCATCGGATTGGCTTGAGCTTGGGCATTTATGATGTTCACCAAGTGTGGGCAGGTATTTCGAAAATGGTTTGGATCGCCACAATTGAAACATGCTCTAATGGGTTGCATCATTGGGTAATTGGGTTGGTAGTAGGGTTGAGCCTTGGGTTGAGCAGGTGGTAAAAGTAAGGGTTGTTGGTTTTGGCTTGGCCCACCACTTGATTATTGGCTTGGGCTTGAGGTTGATTGCGGTTTGGTTTTTGGAGGATGCGGCAAGTTTGAATTGTGTGACCTGCACGACCACAACTTGTGCAGTATTGGCAAGGGTTCTCAGGGGATGATGGTATTGGCATCGGTTACATTTTGGGTGTGGACCAGTATATGGCTTCTTGAATGGAGTGGCTTGAGGGGCGACTTGTGTCATTGGGGCAGCAGCGATGGGAGGATTGGTTTGGGTAACGGCGAAAATTTTCCCATTACGCTTCCTTTTTCCAACAAATTTGGAAGATGAACCTGCTGGAGTTGGGTTTGGAGTTTCAACAGATGCCTTTTCTTTCTTTTTCTCATCTTTAAAATCTTCGTTTCGAATGCGATTTTCAATCAGTTCGGTAGCCAGTTCCATGGCAGCTTCGAGTGTTGCAGGAGAAGTACTTAGCACTGAATCTTGAATCTTCGAGGGAATGCCTCGAATGTAATGCTCGATTAGACGATAAAGGGGAGTGAACAGGTTAGGGACCATCTGATTCAACTCGAGGAATCTTTTGTTGTATGTGGTGTGGTCTCCTTCCTTTTGCTTTAATGAATGAAACTCGTCTTCCAGCTTTTTGATTTCGCTTCTTTGGCAGAAGCGTCTTGTCATGATTTCCCTCAACTCATCCCAAGTGAAGGCCATAGCAGGTTCAGCACCTCGCTTACCCTTTTCGGTGTTCCACCAGGTAAGTGCTACTCCAAACAGCCGACCAGTAGCATAGCGCACCTTGCGATCATCGGGACAATCACAATTTAGAAAAGTGCTTTCCATCTCCTCAAACCAACGGAGGAGAGCAGTGACACCTTCAGTCCCTTCATATTTTGGGGGATCGCAGGACCTGATGCTTGTAGGTACATTTGGTGGTTTTGGGAGGAGGGTTGGCGATATTTTGCCCGTCTTGGTTGGTGGGATTAGTGGGATTGGCGGCGAGTGCTTGTTGAACTTGCACGACGATATCAGGAAGTACGACAGCTCTGTTGAGTGATGTGAGTGGCCATACGTTCGCTGGATCTTCCCGACCTTCTACCGCCTCGAGAGTGTCTAGCAGACATCTACAGGAAATACGAAGTGAGATTACGAATTGAACGTTCTTAGGCGTCATGTGTCGTAAAAAGTGAAAACAACATAAAATAATGATTAAAAATGTAGCTACATCCATAGGATGTCTTGGGCTTGCTTTAGATTGGGCCTCCAAACGTCTCCCATACATCAGCCTTGGTAGTCACGTGGGCCCCCATGACTACTAGGCTTGGTAGGGTTCACATTAGTGTTGGCCTGCTAATACTAGCATCATTCGAATGAAAAACAATAAACATAACGGTAAAATATAAGGTCAGAATGTGTCCAGGTATAGACACGATGACAACTCAAAGTGGTGTTAGTTCATACGACGTTTGGTATGGCATGCTTTAGCCTAATAGGTCCTTTGTACTCTCATCGTTAGTCCCCAGGTAGGCAAACTTGTCCATTATTTGGATTTATACGAATGCCAAGCCTAAATAGGACGTTCCGACTACCGGTACTTGTACCCTTCCAGTTACTACATGTCCGTCGTAGAACTCACTTTGATGTGATTGAAAATCATGAAAACATTGCAAAATATTTGAGAAGAATCACAAAAATTTGAAACCGTGTTGTGTGTGCTTGCGTAGACATGATATGCTATCAACATATATACTATAATGAACATCACATATTAACATACAAAGTGAAAGTGCTTGCATGCATTTGTGTGGGAAGAATAAACATGAAACATATAAATATCATGATTTTGCATGTAACACATAAACAATTAAAATCCAATCAACTATAGTATAGGCTCTAAGGGTCTAATAACCTATCATATATTCCTTATAGTCACAAGCTCTGATACCACTCTGTCACACCCTAACCCGCAGCGGAAATAAAAGTCAGGGCATAATTGGGTTATCACCAAAGCTCATGACATTTACTAATAAGTTTCATATTTATTAAATTGAAATTAAAACTTCAAATATTCAAACACCATGAATCATACAAGCACAAATAAAATCAAAACATTGTTCAGACATAATAGTTTTGTTTAATCTTCTAAGGCCATTCCTATGTGTTTTCTTTCTTCATCTGGTTCACCTGTATCATGCGTAAAACAAAAGATTTGGGTCAACAAAAGTTGGAAAAACAGTTGTATTATATTTGTTGTTTGAATAAAATTTGTGCATGAATCATAAGTGAGCATATGTATATATATATATATATATATATATATATAACCAATCACAAATCGCATAATATCCACAATGAACACATGACATGATGAATGATGAACTTGAGATCAAGGCTCAATCAAACGGAGCCGATCTAATGAGGCACCTGATGCTCAACTCGTATCCCACGAGGAACTGACGGGCCTAATGAATGATTGCACTGAAAAGATAAAATGTAACCACACAAAACCACACAAATAAATATACACATTGATCACATAATGATATTAGCACAAGTGTTTGATTAAGTAAACAAGTACGACACATGATACACCCCAAAACATGAATAAAAAGGGAAATTTGTAAGGATTCACTCACAGTGGATGCGTATTCTTGAAGGATAATGAGTGCGCACGAGTTGAGTATTGATCGACGAACGAATACTAACCTAAAATAATATGATGATTCGATAATTATAACCAACATAATATTTTGATTTAAATATTCTTGTTAGATTTTTGGGGTTTCTTCTTTTAGAAACCTTGAATTTGTGTATATTTTTTTATCATTTTTTTTTTGTGTTGCAAATTGAATTTTGGACTATTTATAAATATAGGTAACAGAAATAAAAGAAATAAAATAAAATAATGTATAAAAAATTTTGTTAGGTCTGACAGAAGAACCTGACCGGTTCTTTGTGAAATTCGCATGCTTGGGGTGGGATTCGATCTTGTGACCTCCTGTACGTGTGCACGCAGCTCTTCTAACTGAGCTACGTGTCTAACCCGTTAGATACCTGATTTTTAATTTTCTTATATACTCCTTAGCTTATTTCAGAAAATAATTAATTTTTAAAAGTTTGAATGCTAATCGAACCAGTTCCCAGAACAGCCTCGAACCCGTACCCTTAGCGATAACTTGCACCCAGCCCAACCGTTGGGCTGGGTGTCTAACCCGTATATGACCCAATATTAATTATATATAAGAACATCCTGAAGCTTCATCTTCTTCAAGAACTGAAATCCAGATCTTAATTCGAAACCTTCTGATCAGTTTAAATGAATAAGTATAAATAATTAGTAACAGATGCAAAATTAGAATTCAATGAATTTAAGTAGTGATACCCCAAAGTCGATAACTACTGCGTGCTCCGGTGAGATGTCGGCGGCCGAGAGCTATTCCGGCGACGGAGGAGAATGGGCGCAGATAATTTAAAGAGGAGGATTTTGGGAGTTCGAAGCTTTCAAATGATCACAGAACAAGGTATAACATCGATATATATATATAGTGTGAATCGAATTCAATTATGTTTCGGTTTCAAATCCTTCAATCATAAGTGTTGATCAGTTTTCGATTTGAATTGGGTTAATAAGTTGATTATAACTGATGTCTGAATGACTGTTACATCCAAATTGATCGAGGTTAACGGACAATTTCAATGATTGCTTGCGGATTGACTGGCGGTTTCAGTCTTCACCTCACACAGATGCACACTATTGCTTCTATAAGTTTTATGCATTTCAGAAAATTCAACAACAAGCGTGTGTGACTCAGTGGTGTTTGGTGCTTGTGATTGCACAATTGACCCGGGTTCGACCCCTGTTTCCCCCCAATCTTAAATTTTTTTTATTAAAAGATTAATTTTGTTTATTTATTATTTTATTTATTCATTTTGCTTTAAACTCTATTAACATTTATTGTGACAAAATAAAATAATCTCCACTAATAATTTTCGCAACGATCATCGAACCAATACTTGATTAATAAACAGTGCGGGTTTTTGAAACCCGTTTTACGCAAATGTTACACCGGATACGAGAGACCAGCCACAGTATAGGACTCATGCGCCGAAAGAGAAGTGACAACAGGTTTAGAGTCTAAAATATTTGGCCGTATGAGAATGTCTTTAGCGTACTTTGCTTGAGTAAGGAAAAGACCAGAATCAGTATAAAGCACCTCAAGTCCCCAAAAAATAGTTCAGAGCTCCAAGATCTTGGATGGAAATTCGCGATGAAGATGAGAAATGAAAGATTTAATTTCATGCTCATCATTGCCAGTGAGAATTAATCGACAGACATCAGAAGATACATAATGCATAAATCTCTTTTGAGAACAAATAGAGATGTATCGGCACGACTGCATGTAAAACCATAAGAGAGGAGGAATGTGCTTAAGCGCTGGAACCAAGCATGAGGAGCTTGTTTTAACCCATAAAGTGACTTGGACAATTTGCAAACATGATTGGGATAGTTAGAATCAATAAATCTCGGGGGTTGTTCCATGAACACTGTTTCATTCAAGTGACCATTTAAAAATGGGTTCTTAACATCGAGTTTGTCACACCCTGACCCGCAGCGGAAATGGTAGTCGGGGCATGATTGGGTTTTCACCAAAGCTCATGACATTTACTATAATAAAGTTTCATATTTATTATTTTTCAATTTAAAGGAAAAATTACAACAATCATACAAGCACAACAATATTCATGAATTCTTTATATTTTTTCTAAGGCAATTTCCTATGTGTTCCTTGCTTCAATCTGTCCACCTGTATCATGTGTAAAAATAGGGTTTTGGGTCAACAAAAGTTGACGAGTGAATCTCATTCAAACATTTGAAATAATTAGTTATATTGGTTATTTAAATAAAAATGTGCATAAACCAAGTATGAGTATACGCATATGTAAATCTAACCATAAACCACATAATATCAATCAATGCACACACAAGCATGACAAATGATGAACAATGAGATCAAGGCTCAATCAAACGGAGCCGATCTAATGAGGCACCTGATGCTCAACTCGTATCCCACGAGGAACTGATGGGCCTTAAATGAATGATTGCACGCAACTTGACAAAAATGTAAACACACAATACAATATAAAACAATACATAACACGTATGATCATATAATAGTGATAGCATAACTGTTTAAATAAACGAAAAATATAAACGACACATGATACACCCCAAAACATGAATAAAAAGGGGAATTTGTAAGGATTCACTCACAGTGGGTGCGTTTTCTTGATTTGCCGACGAACGCGCACGAGTTTGGATTTAACCACGAGAGAAAACTAGCCTAAATAATAACGTAATAATTAAATACGTAAATAAATTTTTATTAAAAATTAATGTTTATAATTAATGCTTTTTATTAAGTTGATAGGTTTATTCTTGTGAAATTAATGCAAATTTCTAGGCTTTTAAGACCTTATTTTTGAGTATTTTTAATTAATTTTTAGTGAAAATAAAAAGGATTTTAATTAAAAAAATTTATCCTTTTTCAAGGTTTGACTGGTCAACGGCCGGTCGGATTCGCGTGAGTATTGGCATCGTGTGAGGATCGAACTCGTGACCTCCCGTATACGTGCACACAACTCTACCAACTGAGCTACGTGTCTAACCGAAATAATCTCTGTTTTTTATTATACATATATATAATGTTTAGCATAATCATTTTCTGTTTTAATTAAAAAGATTTTAAATGTTGAAAACCGGATATGCTAACAGGTCTCGAACCCGCGACCAACACCTTGTGATGCCCCCAGCCCTACCAACTGGGCTAGATGTCCAACCCGTTTATAATAGAAATTATAATATACTTAATAACTTACTGTAAGCGATTTAGTTTGGTTTTAAAAAAATGGATTTTATTTCATAGAGTCGGTGATGTTCAAGGATCGAACTTATGCGGTGTAATTGCACATAGTCCACCACTGGACTGTGTGTCTAACCTGTTTAAAACAAAGATTTTTATTATATAAAACACTTAACCAAATCTTCATCTTCTTCATTTCTTAACCCAAAAACTGAAACCCGACTGTTATCAATTTTAACAAGGTCTGGGTTATCTGATTGATATCTAATACGTACTAAATACAAAATACAAAATACAAAGAGATTTAGAGGTTTGTACCAACTGAGGCGAGGTTCTGGTTTTCCGGCGAACATAAAAAATGAACTACGACAACTTGAGGTGAAGTACAGAGCTTATCCGAGAATTTGTTTGAGAGGAGAATCAAAAGAGTGGTGAGTCTAAATGAGGTGTGCTGTCTCGGTATTTATAGATGAAGAAAAGCTCGGTTATTTAATTTGAACGTAACTCTCCAATCATGATTCCGAATTCGGTTACATGCATTGATTTTGAAATTAAGATTGAAACGGAAAAATGGTTAAGAATGGTTGTTTTAACTGCCATTCATGATTGATTTCAATTTAAATCTGTTGCCGGTTTCAGATTTAGATTTCCGAGTTTGCAGGCTGGTGTGTGTCAGTGTATAAGTTTTATTTATTCTGCTTCTCGACACAAGTGGTGTGTGTATCTCGGTGGTGTTTCGGGTGTGTGTGTTTGATGGGGACCCTGGTTCGAAACCCGGCTGCCCCTTTATTATTATTTTTTTCATTATTATTTTTAGGGGTTAATTATTTTACATATTTTTATTGGTTACTATTTTTATTATGCAATTTATTTATAAAAAATATATTAAACAACCCTAATGAATGCGTAACGAACTTTAATAAATACTTGATTTTCAACGGAGCGGGTTTGGAACCCGTTTTACATGAATGTTACAGAGTTGGTGCAATTTCCAGTTGTAAAGAACAGCAACTGGACTAAAGGAAAGAGAATAATCCAGACCCGGCATTTGAGTAAAGCCTTGAGCCACTAGACGTGCTTTCTAGCGTTCAATTGTTCCATCCGTGTGATATTTGATGCGGTAAACCCATTTAGATCCAACTACATTGCCCGAAGATGGACGTGGTACTAGAGTCCACGTGTGATTATTTTTTAAAGCCTCGACTTCATCAATCATAGCTGCCATCCATTTTGGATTGTTGGCAGCGGACTTAAAACCACGAGGTTCGGTGACAATGGATAGAGCAACGTGTAAGGCATAAGAGTTTAGGGAAGCAAAACCAGGTTGGTATTTTGGTTAATGAATGCCTGCCTTTCACGGGTTGTCATCGGGTGAGAGTTGGATATGTGAGTAGGTACGGGTGGTTCATCAAAGGAGGGTTCAGGGTCGGAAG
This sequence comes from Scalesia atractyloides, assembly GCA_947069175.1. Taxonomy (NCBI): domain Eukaryota; kingdom Viridiplantae; phylum Streptophyta; class Magnoliopsida; order Asterales; family Asteraceae; genus Scalesia; species Scalesia atractyloides. The sequence continues at coordinate 70,365,877 of CAMTDV010000116.1, forward strand.
AAGTGGTCATGTTGGATTGGTTCCCGGCTGGTGGATTTTCGGAAATGGTGGACTCGGGATTGGAGGGAGAATCGGTTTGTGGAAGAGAAAATGTGGAAGTAGATGGATCGATTGGGTCATATGAGGTAGTTGGGCTAGGGAATGTTTCGGTAGGTGGGTGGACTGGCTGAAGTGATTTAGAGGGTGGGATAAGTAGGGTCGAGGTTGGGTTTGGAGATGGGCCAGTGGTTGGTTGACAGATGGGGCATGAGTTGAAAAGGGTATTTTGTGTGGATGGTTTTATAGGTGGTGTGACAGTGGGTGGTTGTGGTATGGAAGCATCATCAAGAAAGGTGGTTAGCTCCAATTTTTGTGAATCCATGGTTCGAGATGAGTCTTTAAATGGTAAATAAGATTCATTGAAACGGGCATGACGAGTAATAAATACACGTGTAGTAGTCGGATCCATGCACCGATAACCTTTGTGTGGTGGACTATAACCAATAAAAACACAGGGAAGACTTCGTGGTTCGAGCTTGTGTTTAGCATAATCACGCAAGTATGGGAACACTTGGCATCCATAGACCTTGAAATTGGAGTATTGAGGCATTTGATTGAAAAGAAGCTGAAAAGGAGACTTGTTGTTGAGAAGAGGAGTGGGAAGACGATTAATGATAAATGTAGCTGAGGTGAACGTGCCTACCTAATAATTAGCTGGAATGTGAGAATTAAATAGCATAGCAAGACCTGTTTCAACAATGTGGCGGTGCTTATGCTCCGCACGCCCATTTTGTTGAGGCATGTACGGACACGAATATCGATGAAATGTGCCATTCTCTTCAAAAAATTTGCGAACCGTGTGGTTAAAAATTCACTGCCACCATCACTTTGAAAAATTTTAATCTTTCGCGAGTACTGTGTCTGCACCAATTTAATAAAAGCGCGTAATACTGCATAGAAACCTGTTTTTGTTTTAAGCGGATAAAACCGTGTAAATCTCAAATAATCATCTATAAAGGCAACATAATAACGATACCCATCTGTGGAACTAATGGGAGCAGGTCCCCACAAATTACAGTGAATCAAATCCAATGGATAACAAGCACGCTTAAAATTAGAATCAAAAGGTAATCATTGACCTTTTGCAAATTGACAAGGAACACAAACAGTAGGTTTAGGTAATAAAGATGTCACAGATAAAATACCAAACTTGTTCAATTAGATATAACATCATAAGAAACGTGGCCTAAACGAGTGTGCCATAACTCATAAGAGGCCTTATTAGAAACTTCAGCAGCAAAAACTTGGGTTCATCCTTGAGCACATAGAGTCCATTTTCACAAGTCCCTCTAGCGAGAACTTGTTTTGTTTTCCGATCCTGAATGTAAAAAAAATGTTGAAAAAATAGAACATCAACTGGGTGATCAGCAGTTAAATTGCAAATAGATAGTAACTTTTGGGTAAGATGTGGAATGACTAGCACATTGCGTAAAGGAATGTTATTGGAAATAATATATGAACCCGTGTGAGTGATTGGAAGTTTTTTACCATTTCCAAACACAACTTGATGATTACCTGTACAAGGAGTAGAGTTATGAAGAGCATCCTGATTTGGGGCCATATGATCAGTTGCGCCTGAATCTCCAATCCAATCAGGTGCATTAGTATTATGAACATGATATTGAGCATGGAATGCCTCTGCTAGGTTTTCATCCAAATAAGAGGCCTTAATAGCATAAGTATGAAGATTTGGGCATGCTGAAGCATAATGGCCGGTTGTACGGCAAAGTTGATAATGAGGTGGGCAGCGCGGCTGACCACGACCTCGGCCATGCGAAGCATTGTCACGAGGAAAAGAGCTACAGCCTCGGCTTTGCATTGAAGATTGCCTGTTTGGGCGTGAAACGCAGCCGGTGGTGTAGCTGTCCTGTGAAGTGACTGAAGAAATAATTCATGGCTTTCTGACTGAGCCACTAAATCATGAAACATAGGAGCCAGTTTGGCTGCACGAATGGCGGTAGAAAATACCTCATAAGATGGACCGAGCCCATATAGAAACAGTGCAACTTGTCAATATCTGCAACCGGTGACCAATTGCCCCAAGTTGTTCACATATAATACGAAATCGACGAGAGAAATTGGTGACAGTAGCATTACCTTTTGTGAGTTGGCAAAGAGAATCCCTTAATGACTGAACACGTTCAACTGATGCATTGATGTACGCATTCTCAAGAGCAAGCCAGATTTGACGAGCCGTAGTGAGACCGAGAACCTCGGTTGCTGCCTCTTAGGGTGAGAGAAAAGAGAAGGAGAAGGGCAACTTTCTGATCTGAAACAGTCCATGAGGCGAATCTGGGTTCGGTATGGATTTATCATTGTCAACAATGGTGGCCGACGATGGGACTGAAGAACCATCGATATGGTGTCACACCCCGGATTTCCAACCCAAATCCATTCACCGGTGGGCCCAGGTGGGGAGTATTGTGACGTCAGTTGATAACATCATAGTCAATTAAACACGACACAACGGAAGTCTTAGAGTAAAATTACTATTACAAACCAAATGTTCGGAAATACAAAATAATATACAGGCTCGTAATAGAAGATCCACAGGCGGATCATAAAATGTACAAGAAAGAATACAAAACAGACTTTAGGGTAGATCTAAGGATTTGCAAGATCCTCTTATTCACTACCGAGCAGCTTCTGGCCTATTTCGTATTGTACCTGCAGTTAGCCTTTGGACGATACGTCAGCTTTCGCTGGTAAATACACCCAATTTACTCATTTTGAAAACTGTAAAATAATTTTTAAGTGCAAAACGGCACAAAATCTTTTATTAACTTGGGAAAGTTGACTTTGCAACCTTGTATCAGATTCACATGTTTATCAATACATACAGGGCCCAGTACAGAAACCGAGACATGATTAAATACACACCACTTACGAACTCACAAAGGAGTTATCCCCAACGTCTTGGGTAATTTGCATATGAGCGTCTGTCAGGTGTATGCCTACACCCCGCGCTAAGGTCGTGGCCAATATCTAATGTATTGAGCCGAGGATATCCAGGACACGGTAATTTAACCCCCGATGTTTATGTTATCAAACAAAACTGATTAAAAGGGAATATGCAGGTTTACTAGCCACAAACGGGCATTCGATTGACCCCATTTCGGACCAAGCGGTAATAATTACCGTATCCCAAGCCCATATAGGGAAAATAAGTCGAGAGTATTTACCTGAGCTAATCTTCTTCTTTTATTTTTAAATAACTCAGCCGTATACAAAAGTACCAAGTGCAGATAGCATTTACCAGGAAGGCTCTAGTCTGGATTATGGCATAAGCTAGCCAATAAAATACTAACGGTCTTAAACCGAATAGTGTATATGATCATTACGTATAACGCTTGATTAAACGATGATCGGATAGAATGTAGTTTAATCCCGACAAGTACTTGACTTGTATAATATGGGTAAACTATAAACATTCTGGATTTTGAAACTTAATGACAAGGTAAACCCGTTTCGGTTAATCTTCGTAAACTAGTTATGTATAATCAACCGTACGCTTATAAGTGATAATGGGTAACCGGATAATTTATGGAAAATTTCTATATGCCATTATATTTTAAATAAGTTAAAATATCAGTAGGATATCAACTTCAATGTCCGTTAAGGTTTTAAAACGAAATTGTGACTTATAAGGGCACTTCGGTAATTATATACCGTATAAGAGGAACTTGAATATATTTTAATTTTATGATCATGAGTATTCTGGAAAAATAATTTATTTATGATATAATATCAGTTGGATGTCAATTATATGTGTAAATTATCTTTATGACCAAACTATGCACCGAAGGGGCATTTTGGTCATTTTACACATAGTTTATAAATTATTCAGGATTCTGAGTTTATAACATGTACCTACTGCAATTATGTTTAAAATAAGTTTTAAAATCAGTAGGTAACAAGTCTTGGTTAATTAATATGGTTTAAAACCATATTATTCACCGAAACGGCGCTTATGTCGTAAAATGACGTCTTTAAATGATGTTTACGAAAACTGATGTTAAGGTCAGATTAAAATGTTTTAAATATGTTATTTAATATAACATATCAGTGGGTACAAGATTTACCTTGAAAAGATTTGATTAAAACCATTTTATAAGCCACAAGGGCTAAAACCGTCATTTATCGACATAGTTTAAGGACTTGATTGAAAAGTTAGTTTATAACTTGGTTTAACATCCCAAATAATCCTACTTATGATATTACATCAATAGGAAACTCATTTTCAAGTTCATTACTATTTAAAACCTTGTTTTATGCAAAAAGGACATTTTGGTCAAAGATGGCATAATTATAGAACTTGCGCATAAACTTATATTCTGATTATGATCATGTAATATAACCTCAGATGGTTATGCTGATGGTTATGCTACATTATACTATGATCATAATGCAACTCTAGATCAGTAGGTAACTAATCTAAATCGGGTCAGAATCGAAAGTCAAAGCAGAAGTCAAACTTTGCGACTTTCGGTTGCGAACCGACCCTAGAACTGGAATTGACGAGCCGAACATGTTCTTACGTGTTCTAATAATTATTACCAAGTGGTTTAAGTGTCAAAACAGGTTTCATAACATGTATAAGATCAATTTATTATTTTTTCGAAAAATGGCATGTTTGACTTTTTAATATCATAACTTTGACCCGTCAATTGGTCTAGCAAACGTGATCTTCAGGAGGTGCCTTTTATAGGGATTAACACCTACCTTATTACGATCACTTAGCCATGTTTACTTCGAACAATGGCTGGACCATAATGGTCTTAACCGAAAGTCAAACGTTTTCCGTAAAACGCTTGACTTTTGGCTATAAAAGCCTATAAACGAAAATGCACAAGGAAGGAACACTTACCAATGATTCCTGGGGTGCAAAAGAACTATGTTGGATACTCCTTTTAGCTAGGAACTTCCAGAGGAGGGAGAAGAGTGAATAAATGAGAAAGGTGCAAGTTAGAATATGAACTTAAGCACCTATTTATAGTTGGAGAACTCAAAGGAGGTGAAGCCAGGTGTTTAGGGTGTAAGCAGAAGCTTACAAGTGTCCCAAAACGTGGCATAGCAGTTTGGGAAGCCATGGTTTCGATTTTAATGGTTTTGGAGCTTTGTGTGGCAGCCAAGAAAAACTTTCTGCTACAGAACCCTTCTCGCGCCCCGCGAGAGACCCAGGCCAGGTCTCTCGCGGCCCGCGACCGCCCCATGACCAGTTCTAAAGTTTGACACTTTAGCCCCCTTAACTTATAAAAGCTTATAAAAGCCTTCTAAAACACCTTTTTGGCATAATTAGCCCTCCGTAGCCAATACTTGGCATACCCGGGATTATGCCCAGACATTATCGAGCTCTCGGTTCATTAAAAGGTCACTCAGAGGTATAAATTAACATGTTGACACTTTTAATCCCTCCATTATCCAACTTTCATATAATAATGGATTTAATCACTCTCATCCAATAAACGGGACATATGAGAGTTAGGACTACGTAAAGGATCACTCAGAGGCTCAGTATAAGCATGTTGACTCCGATGTCACTCAGAGGCTAGGCATGTTGACACAACAGTCACTCAGAGGCCAAGTTTATGCATGACGAAGCTAATGGTCGTCCAGAGGCTATGTTTTATGCATAACGACACTAATGGTCGTTCAGAGGCTGCGTTTTATGCATGACGACACTAATGGTCGTTCAGAGGCTAGGTTTATGTATGTTGACATCAGAAAGTCATTCAGAGGCTCAGTTTGAGCATGTTATCACTTTTAGTCCTTATTAGTCTTTAATAGACTATATATAAAAATACAACACGTGTCACTATATTATTGAACACGATTTTACAGGGTGTTACATATGGGCCGATAGTTGATGGAGGGCAACAAGAATACGCATATGATTTTGCCAAACTAAATAATTGGATGAAGAGAGTTTGATGGGGGATCGGTGAGAAACAGCAATGTATGGTGAGTGTGGTTTCAGTGGTGGAAGCCATGAGATAAAGGGAGGTGCACAGGGGACTTTTAATAATAATTAGGCTGATACCATGTCAACTAATGAGAATTAACCTCAACTGATATTGAGGAATTGTATTAATTTAAATAGTGTATAGAATACAAAATTATCTCCTTTAATATAGGATATTGGAACATAACTGACGGAAAGGAATAATTACAATTATTGACATAATATACATAAATATTTTCATCTAATAGGAGGAACCTATTAAGTGTGTGAAAAATCACACTCAATTAAAAAAGTTTATGTATGGTGGTATAAACTTAATTTGGGGTAGGGTTGTTCAAATTGTTTGTCGCTCGCTCGAAAAATGCTCGAAATTTACTCGTTCGATTCAACTCGATTGAAAAAACGCTTGGTTCAGATCGGATATGTTTGTAAACGAACCGAGCACGAGCAAAGGTCTGCTCAGTTCGGTTGGCTTGATATATATATATATATATAGGTTGCGGTTCTAGAGTGAACACTAGTGTATTTGTGAACTAAATGAACAAATCATGATCATTGATTTAAATCATAAAATACACAAGTGTATTTTCATCATCAAATCCTGGCCATTGATTTACATGTGTGTATACACTTGTATATTGATAATCAAAGACTAAGATTAGTTCACTAGTGTTCACAATCAAGGGGATTGTTCACTAATGAACCTAACCATATATATATATATATATGTGTGTGTGTGTGTGTGTGTGTATAACGTTTTTAATGAAATAACTAGAGTCAAAAATGTTTGGTCTAAGATCCAAACATAGATCATTTAAGTAATTAGATTAAAGTCTAATACCAATAGTTTATTGTCCGATACTTAAATGTCCATTTGAGTAATTGAGTCAAAATTTCAAATACTAAAATATGAAGCGTTGATCAATACTCAAGTCTCAACTCGCCATTCGATTAAGAAGTAAAAGATCCTACTCGAAACCCCCATTGACCATCATTATTCGATTTCTCCATCGCCACTCGCCAAGATGCCAACTAGCTAAGGTTTTGCTTTAATCAGTTCATTCAATTTCAAACTTCCGATAGAACAAGGGTATTTTTTCAATCGGTCAACGATTTATCTTCCGCTCAGTTAATCTTGATATAACTAGTTGAGTGTTTTTGTATTCCTTGTTATTTGTTAATTTTTTTATAGAACTAGTTAAGTGTTTTCGTATTCCTTGTTAATTGTTAGTGTTCTGATTGAATGAAACCTCATGGACAGAAACTCCACTTTATTCTGATAACTAGCACCCCATCGTTACTTTTCTTTTTTGTTTTACGACGCTCGATACTCGCTCGACGTCCGTTCGAAAAATGCTCAGATCGAAAGACGCTCGCTCGACTTTGGCTTGGTTGAAAAAACGCTCAGGTTGGTTCAGTCTGTAAATAAAGCGAACATAAACAAAGATCTGATCGGTTCAATTCAGGAACAACCCTAATTAAAGGATGTAAGATATTTGAATAGAGATAGTTGAAAAGTTTGAATTAAATTAAGTTTAAACAAGTTTGAAGTTAAGGCTAGTTTGAATTTCATTTACCACAGGATCCTACTTTTATACAAGATCATTCACAATGATTCTTCTATATATTTGTATGTCTTACTCATATTATACTAAGGAATGACTGTGAGTATATGAGAGAAAAAAATATTAGTGTTCGTATGTAAACATACGAGAAACACTGTTTATCCTTGTAAACTTCTTAATATTTTAAAAATAATCGTGAGTTAAAAAAGAGTAAAGACAATGATAAAGATAAAAAAAATGTTTAATTAAAAATGAGAGTTTGCGTAACTAATCAGTATATAACATATACTCTAAACATAAAGGTCGGTGGACCTTCTTATTGGGCCATGTGGCATGTTCTTATTGAGCCACCATTTAATTATTTTTTTTTTATTTTTACAAACAAAAGTGTGTTTATATATTTTTTATCTGATATGATAACAAAAAGATTTTGTGGGTAAGTGGCTAAGTTCTTTGCTAATGTGTCCACTTGGTAGATATAATTACCTTTTAAAGGGAAGGTCCCAGTTTTAAATATGGGCAAATAGAGCATTTAAGAATTATTGTTGTAAATTAGAATTAGATTAGCATTTGCCGTTCAAAAAAAGTGGCTAAGTTCTTTAACTTGCAGCCAAGTGACCTGGGTTCAACCCTCGTATATTATTATCATAAAAACATCTATATAATATATATTATGTTATATGAATAAATTTCTAACAAAATAATGTTTATATGTAAAATAAAAATAACTAATAAATTGTAAACTAGTGTAACTCAAGTTTTAGTCATAGAGTTTGAAATGAGTCAGTTTAAGCTCTCTTTAAGTCAAAATGAGAAGTTTGCTTAAGTAATCACAGGTTTGACCTCGCTCACATCGTTTACACCGTAGACTAAATAAGCAAAAATAATGGTAAATTTGGACAAGTAGATAAAGAAATATACAAAAGGAAAATTAGTGATAATTTAAATCATAGTACTTAATATTGTTGATTAAGATTAAAACATTTTTTATTAGGAGTAGCTTATACTATATCTATCTATTAGCCCTATCTCATCCAAGTCATCTCATATGTTCGATTATTAGATTTCTTCATTGAAAATGGAACTTTAATTAATTTAGTATATGCAAGAAAATTAATATTTGTTCGGAACATGGTAAAATAATAAATGGTAGCTTCGCTGGAAGGCTACCTGCTTTCTCCATGTGGAAGTAAAAATAAATTGTGTATGAAAATATTCCATATCCTTTTTGGTTAAGAAAAGTTGATCTATAATTACCATAAATCATAATAATTATTATTATTATTATTATTATTATTATTATTATTATTATTATTATTATTATTATTATTATTATTATTATTATTAGTTTAATTTTGTACATCCAAATGATCAATATAATAGTGATTGTTTGAAGTTAAACATCGAATGGACTATCATCAGTATCTATGTATTAACTATGATCAGGATTATAATTTGAACTTAAATCGAATGGACGATCACCGATGGGTGTGGGGTCATAATTGAGACATGATTCACCACGTAGGAACATGAATAGTATGTTACACCACCTTTGGTTCGCATGGATTAAACCATGGCAACCATGGTTCTCTTTTTCATTTTCCAAGTTTCCTTTCCTTTTTCTTTAGACAAAAATAAATTAAAATAAATAAGGGGATAGTGTTTTGAGTCATGAGTCACGACCACACCCTTAGAGTAGTGATTTTGAATGATGGATTAGAGGTGGGTCACATGACGCTGACGTGAAGAGTCATAACCAAACCCTATAGACTAAAAATGAAAAGAATCACGAGTAAGTTAACCCCCCCCCCCCCCCCCCCCAAACCCGGATAATATGGACAAATATCTTGATTTGTATGGTAATTTGATTAAAGAAAAAGATTCTAAATTCAGCTAGCCAAAAATTGTAAAAGTTAATTTAGCTAGTTAACGTAGGGCTAACACATTTTATAGAGGCTTATTTATGCATATTAAAACACTATAAACAAGCAACATGTTTATTTATATATGTGTTGTAATCTTGACTGAGGGTTTTTAAAAAAAATGGTTATGTATATGGTTGTTGTAACCTTGGCTTTGAGGGTTTTTCAAAAAAATTGATTTTTTACTTTTCATCCAAAAGTATTTCATAAATTACTTTTAACTCAAAACTATTTGTTTTTTTTTTACTTTTAACCCAAAACTTTTTATCTTTTGCAATCTATCTTCAAGACTTTTTTTACTTTCAACTTTGATCCTTTATAGTTTTCATTTTCCGCCATTTTTTTGCTTTTTGCTTTGTTCTAAATTTTGTGATTTAACACATAGCAACGTACGTCTTTTGTTTAACGTTTTTATGTTTCGTTCCAAATTTTGCGAGTTAACACAACGCAACGTACGTGTGTGGGTGAACGTTTTTATATCGTCTATTCTTTTTCCCGTTTGACAGGTTCAACATAACGTGTGGGTCCTAAATCGACTTAGTTATAACTAAAGAATCCTCGCCACATTGTTGTGGGTCGTAAATCTAGTCAAAATAAACACAAGAAAAGAATAAAATAAATACAGAACAAACATAGGGGCCCACTATCCCATCAAATTCACAATTCTTCTCCAAGAACATTCCAATCAAATAGAAACCCCTTCAATACATTCCCACTCAAATGCTATATCCATATAAACTAAAAGCTTTGCATTATTAAAGGAGATGTTCCATGTTCAATTCTAGATAAGGGTAATTAATTTATGATTATTGGTAAAATAGAGTAGTAATAGTAATTAAAGGAAAGAGTAAACTGTAATTTTACCCCCTGTATTTAGGGGAGATTGACACCCTCACCCCCTATTTTCACAGAATTGTTGTCTTACCCCCTGACATTTTCAGATTGCATCAATATACTTCCGATGAATAAAACTGTAACTTTACCAAAAGGGCATTTTCATAACGTTACCCATATGCTCTCTACATCTGATTAGAATTCACTTTTCCATTGACGGCACAAGAAATCAATCCAATACTATATTTCAATAGGGATGGCTAAACTAAAAGTACCCCTATTACTCAATGTGCCCTATATTAATTTGATTTATGCAAATTTTTTAAATGCCTCTATGGTAAGACTTAGCATAGGCACGTCACCCTTTTATACGACCTGTTTAAAATTTTATAGAATCACAAAACGACCAGTGATGAAAAGAGAACAAATTTCGACTATTAGGCATGTCATCCGTCCTTATGATCAATATTAAAAAAACAATCACAAAACTACAATAAACCTTATGCAGAAACAGGTATGAACTTCATAAAAATCATGAGAAAACTAACCTCCAAAAATCATGTATCCCGTTTTCCCTTTTCTTTTCTGTCACAAACCAACACTAAATTTACACCAGTATACAAAACCTACTTGAAAAACCAACCCTCATCTCCTCCCTCCATTGCCATGCCTCTGATTTCTAAAGAAACTAAGAAGCGATTGAGCCTGCAAGATACAAAAACAGTTTAAAAATGAAATAAAACCAACTTATATACAGGAAAAGTAACAGAAAGCACACCTTTTCTTTCGCTCTCGGGGTACCCGTATGTGACAAAGCCGCCAACGGTGGGATGGCGCCTTTGTGAAGTACCATGTTGCAAAACCTGTTACTTTTAGTACACAACTGTAGAAGTGCGGCAGCAGCATTCTCTTTCGCACGAGCTGAGCCCAATTCCACCACTTCAACAAGCATAGGTATCCCACCCTCCTGACCAATCCTAGCTCGACCCTCCGGAATCGTAGCTAGATTTGATAAAACTGCAACCGCCTTATCAACCAGCCCGGCTGCAGGGTCCATTAAGTCTACAAGGAACCTCACAGCACCTGCTTGCACAATACGCCCCTTGTTTTCATGAAACGTTGACAGGTTAAACAGAGCCGTCGCTGCATCTTTCTTTCCCCTTGGGGTCCCGTCTCCTAGTAAATCGACCAGCGGCCCAATGGCTCCAGACCTCCCGATTTTTATTTTGTTCTCTTCAATTACTGAGAGACTAAATAGCGTTGCAGCGGAATTCTCTTTAGCTTCGGAGCTCCCCGTTTCAAGGACATGGATTAACGGTTCGATCGCGTTCGAACTACCGATTGTGGTTTTGTTGATGTCGTTTATTGATAAGTTTAAAAGTGCGGTAACGGCGTTTTCTTGGATGTTTTGGTCAGGTGAATAGAGCAGGCCGATTAACAAGTTGATGGCCCCACAGTTTGCTATGACGTTTCGAATATCTTTATCGTGCCTCGCAAGTAATCTGAGTTCCAACGTAGCGTTTTTAACTGTATCGAGTGAAGTGCTACTCAAGTCATCAATCAGTTTTCTTACCTGGGTTTCGATTTCACCGAGATCGGACCGGGTTTCGGGAACAGAAGAAATGATTCTCGGTCCAAATCGTTCGGACGGTCTGCGCCATATCGGATTCCGTGGTCGGGTTCGGAGTCGTGGTGAGTATTCATGCAGGTCCGTTTGTGGGGAGGCACTCATGGCAGCCATGGTGGGCTGTGATTCCGCCGTCACCTCCCCTGAAGCATCACTACTGTTTCCCGTCGCCACTTGTGGCAAAGACTCGCCATTTGAACCACGAGAGTGCTCCACCGACCCGTCATCCGCTCCATCGCCACCTGGTGATTCGTTTTGTGGCGGCAATATGGCGGAAGGTCCACTAGAATCCACAATTCTTTCCCCGGATTCATTTAGTTCAACACTCTCGTTTTCCAGCTCAGGCATCGAATCTTCTGAAGATGAATGGACATGATGCACTAAAGAAGCTTCTTCCTGATGGATCACGGACTTCACAGGGTCCGGCAGGTTAACGTTGTTGGACTCGCACCAACTTGCAATTAATGCCTTAACGGTGTAATTAGGAATTAGATTAGTGTGGACAAGTATTTGCATCGTCTTAGGGCAAACGGTAAGACCAAGATCAATCCATTTACGAATATACCCCCGTTCATACGTTTGTCCGGAAGATACAATTACAGGGTCAGTCATGAGTTCAAGTGATAACGGGCAACAAAAGTCGGCTGGTATTGGTACAGTGTTGGAGCTCTGTGATTGTTTCATTTCAATAAAGCAATCGTGCATGTGAGTAACGAGATTAATCATTTCCTCGATATACTCTACATCCCTAACCTTCTCTAACTGTTCGGCATTCTCCTTTAAGTTTTCGAGGGCGACCAACTCGATTAAAAGTTCTTGATTCGACTTTAAGCTAAGCAAATCAGCAATTTCTGACCTGATATCGGAGCTAGGTTCGTTTCCTTCCACTTGTTCTTTTATCGCTTTCGAGATAATTGCTGATAGCTTTTCATATCCCATATGTTTAATTTTCTGCACGCAGTGCTGCAAACAATTGTGTCATACGTAAGAAAAAGAAGTATACAGCTGATAATAAAAAGTTTTAACCAGAAATTATGACGGTACCTCAAGTGACGCTGAACTCAGTTCAACAGGTAGCCCTTCACATGATTGCAGCAGCTCAAGGATATCCAGACAATGGGTTTGAACTTTTGTAACCAACGATTCAGCCTTCAAAACCTTAAAAACAACAAAAACAAGTCAAAAACCTCTGCAAGAAAAGTATTGTTCTGAAGCTAACAAGTGCAACCATGCAGGTTCTTAGAACATACAAAGTAAACTTTACTCATTAACGGATGCGATACTTCAAAAAGCTCCCGAACTTCATCGACAGACTGACTCATCCCAGCAAATTCCTTTTGTAACGCTTGATCTGATGCCACATCAGCATCAACAATAGACTCAAGCACCGGTTTAATCAACTTGAGCACTTGTTCACTCTTGATGTAATACTTTTCAACAATTTCACTACATTTGTTATCCGGCAAATGAAGAAAAGCAGAAATGTTTTTAAGAAGTGCCTTTAACAGTGACATCTCCATTTCACCTATGCAAACAAGCAACCACAATGATATTCATATAACCAAAATGCCACTAATGACTAAACTATCAACCAGATTGAAAATACACACAAACATCACTAACCTATCTCTGCAAACTGGTGATATGAACTTCTAATAACCTCCACTGATGAATATCTCTTTTAGGCAAATGCACAAACACCTTGCGTGCAAGTATAAAACAAAACAATAAGCAATGATAGGTAAACAGGTGAATCGATCAATTTGGACTTGAATTGCAGGTTTTAATTGACCGAAACATTAACTAAAAACGCGTTAATTGCAGCAATTGAATTGGTCTAACAGCGATTAAGAACAGTATGAAAACGAAACCCTAGATGGGCGGAAAACTATAAGTTACCTGAAGGATTACGTACGGATATCGGTGGAGAGTTGGTGGATTGTTGTGTGGAGGTCTGAATTTGAATATTATTCGTTCAATTTGTGAGCAGTTGGATATAGGTGTTGTGATTGGATCTTTGTTTCATTTTCCAGATGATATTGTTGTCCCTCGTCATCATTCGACTACTGTTCTTCAACCATTTTGGACTATTTAATTATTTTTTAATAATATCATCAACTTAATTAACTTGAGGCCATCTTTTGCCAGATATACATATATAATTATTATTATTATTAAGTTTATAAATTATTTTTTTATATCCTTCCTTTTAGCCCTTTTTAAAAATTACATAAAAAAGTAATGGCACACGGAGTGGATCGTGATTTTTGGTGAAGAGGCTTCAATCACTCGCACACCGCCCTGGCTACGGCGTGGAGGGGAGGGCGCCTGGATTTTCACCGGCGTGAAGGAAATAAGGGGTGACGTGGTAGCTCTTGATTGATGAGTGTTATTTTTGTTGGTTTTGATTGGTTGATGTTTATATTTAAGAAAAAATGCAAGTACGCCACTTTCAAGCCTCTTCTGACGTGCTGTCGCATGACCCTTAATGCCCCTTCACTTCATATAGTCTAAAAAAAGATACTTTTTTAGAACGACGACTTTATTGTATTAGGCTACGACACTCTCCAAATAGCAATTGAGAAAATATAACATTATAATATTTCATTGGTATATATGAAGTCTGAGATTGTCCTTTGACATGTTAAATGAGTTTTAGTTACGTGCAAAATTTATTTATTAAACCGTTATAGTCATGAAATGGGGAAACACTCTTTGTGATGTTTATACAAGGGTTTATAATAAAGCAATTTGGTCTCATACATGTGTGTGTAATGACTCATTCAAAGCTTGGTTGTTGTATTTGATTGACATATATCATTATTGCCTTATAAATTAACTTGTAAAGGTGATTAACTGGATTATGACTACATGCATATTAATTTCTGTAGTTAAATAAAACCTTATGCATTAAAGAAATCTGGCTGGCTAATTTGAATGAAACTGTACTAGTCCCTCATTATTGAACCGAAGAAAATTTTCATGTTATTTGTTGATAGTGCCACTGCCTACCCCAATGGAAGACAATTAGTGTTGTAACCGTACTATCGTTTTATTCATTTTGTATTCTTTATATATGTACACTGTGAATCTGATGACCGAGTTTGGATATCTCAACCCCCCCCCCCCCCCCCCTCTCGGTAGGCAAGCATGCAATCCCTCATCAACCTATAAAAAAGTACTTACTCTCACATCAGAGTTTGATCGCATGTTTAACACCCTTACAGCAAGGCTAACAGGTTGCTGCATTATGTAGGTTATCAAGAAGCAATTTGATTGGGAGCTCCCATGTATTTATCAAATGCGTGTAAGTTTTATATATACTTTAAAAAAAAATAAAGTACATGGATGGTCTCTGTGATTTATTGAAATTTTGGATTTGGTCATTAACTTTCTAATAGTACATGATGATTCATGTGGTTTGCACTTTGTAACGAACTTAGTCCCCAACCAGCAAATCAATAGGACTATCCGCATGACTTTTGGTAAGCTGGGGAATAAACATATTATAACGTGCAAACTAAACGGATCATTCGTATAGTTTTAAAAAACAATGAACGGAATTCAAAATTTGAATAAAACAAAGGGACCATTTATTTACTTTTATTTTTTAAAGATGAGTTTTTATGGACACTTATTTAACCAAATAGGTGCATATTTTTAAAATATGTACTAAATGTGTGTTGTTTTAATTATGAATTTATTAATTTTCTAACAAGCACGTTATACTTTTTTTTATTTATTTTTTATTCAATCAGCTTATTATATTTCTTTGTTTTATTCACATGTTTAACCAGCTCATTACACTTCTATTATAAGTTCCTTTTTGTTTCTAATCAACATTGTACTTCTATTAAATATGCACTTTATAATAATACAAACAAAAAGAATCACACTAAACAAGCCTAAAAATAAAGCAAGAGACCAAAAAACATGTATAAAACACTAAGACTTGATGTATCATCGGTCTTAAGTTTAAACACAAACTAAAATAACAATATCAAATAAACTCAACTTTCTATTGGTTTTAACATCAAATGCAATATAAATGAAAAAAATGTTAAAAGACTCGATCCACTTTATGATTATTATCGTTCTTCTAGGCTTAAAGATAGATTTGTAAGCTAATTGAATGTTCGTATAACCATTCATGAATCTCCGATGAAAAGTTCAATTATATTTGTTTATTTACTAAATGAACAAATACACAAACTGTTCATTTGTTTACATTCATTTATGTTTGTTTAGTTTATTTCTATAATATACTTTGTTTATGTTCGTCTAAATATTCATTCAAATTTATTTTGATATTCTTATTCACTTTTTTAAATATTGAATATTCTTGAATCATGTGTCTGTCATTTACTTTTAATTAGATGTCCATTTATGTTTATCCATGTTTGATGTGTTCGATGATATTAACAAATAAAACTGAAGTCGGACTCATTAAGTTTTAATTTTTTAAATAAAAAAAACAAACAAGAAATTTCTTTCGTTTAACTTTTATTTTCTTCCACCTTCTAGGTTAAAATTAAACATACAAATCAAACAAAGCACACTCGTATACGTTTGATTTTTCGTTGGTCTACTTAGAGGGATTTCTTAAATAATTTACAAAAACGTTTATAAAACAAGAAATAGAATGGATTGGCCAAACAAAGTAAAAATAAGCAAAACAAGTATAACGGGTTGGTCAAAAAAGTTAAAAAGGATATTGCGCTTGTTAAAAAAATTACAATCGGTTGATTAAAAAATTATGTATCTTTTAACGGTCAACAAAACCTTATTGATAAGTAGGTCAACATAACAGTTAACCCGATCCATTACTAATAACCATAGTCTACACACCCAACTAGATAAATTAAATATACAACAATGGTCCCACATAAGAGCTAAAAATTAGAACAATTCCTCAGCCACATAAAACCTAAATCTTTCATCTCCTCTGCAACCGTTTGCCTCCT
Organism: Scalesia atractyloides; assembly: GCA_947069175.1. Taxonomy (NCBI): domain Eukaryota; kingdom Viridiplantae; phylum Streptophyta; class Magnoliopsida; order Asterales; family Asteraceae; genus Scalesia; species Scalesia atractyloides. Next base: position 70,382,790 of record CAMTDV010000116.1, read on the forward strand.
GTTAAAATCATGTTGTTACAGCTCATCAAAAGAAACCAAACTGCAGTTTGAATCACTGTATATATTGTCTTTTTTTTCATTTTTACCTTAAGTAATAGTGTAAAAACTAAAAATATCACTAGCACTGATGAGATTTAAGATCCACCTTCGAGGTATAATGACACAATTTGAATATTTGATCCGTCGATTCCGCATAATCTCCACACATAACACAATCAAGCGATCTAATCGGGACATTTCTCCTCGTAAGGTAAGTCAATATAGCAAGCCAATCCAAGACACAAACGCCAAGCCAAGAAACTTACCTTGACGGACACCCAATTATTCCACACAAACTTCAACCAATTATCAAATCCTAGGCGCACTGATATGCACATGAGAATGGCCAACAACTTATTCAGCTCCCTAATTTCCTCTTGTGTTCTTTGATGCCTGATCCAATGGAAGTTTACTGAACCAACCCCACTCATTATAGAACATCACTCCACTATATTAACTTGTGTGCTCATCTCGAATGCCAATAAATGATAGGAACTTTTTTCCAATGGAACTTCAAAAATAAGCAATTCAACCAGAACATAATGCTTTGGCCACAATCCAAAATACCATGAAACAAACATTTTAATCCAACACCCAAAATTTCAAGATCATGCTGAATTTGTAAAACATGTTTCCATGGGCCCATAAGCAAATATTTTGTCAGGGATGATATTCCACTGTTAAAATATAATGCAGTTATATAAATATCATTAAATTGTTAGTATTGTGGTTCTCTTTGTTTTATGGTGTATTGTTCAGGGTGTAAAGTGCAACATCAGGGAGTCAAGTGTAACATATGAGGACTGCGATCGTTGTGCGTCATAGTTGGAGCGCTTTGGTGTAATATTGACAAGTTGGGCTATATAAGAGTTGAGTTGGTTGTTGAGAGTCCAGAAGTCTCTCAGTGTTCATATCTTGCTTACACGCAGTCTGTTAGGTTTGTTGTATTCTTCTTGTTATAATCTCTCGTCTGTTAGAGAGGTTGGTTGTGGTTGTTGTTGATGATCAATAGTGTTTGATCATCTTGTTCTTGGTTCTGTATATTGTAAGTTTTGGAGATCTTACCATTTTTAAGATCTCAGGTTCTGGGGTAAATTTCTTTGGGTTGGATAAATAAGATTTTGTCACGTTTTCTGTCGTTATTTTTGTGTGTTCTTGGTGTTCAGTTCGTACTGTCTTTTTCTATGGTATGAGAGCCTCGGTTGGCTCTTGTGGTTGATTCTGGAGTATCCGTTGTCTTTTATAGGGTTGATCTAGTTATTTGTTGTTTTTTTAAATATTGTGTCATAGAATTTTTTGATCGTTTCTTGGAGTGTGCGCAGGTATAGATCTGGCTAGATCTGAACAGATCTAAGGTTTAATCGGTGTTGGTGAAGACTGACCGGAGTTCTGTTGTTCTTTCATCAGAAGAACACATCATATTGGGTTCTTGGAAAGTGTGTTGTCCACGATCTTGATGGTTAAGAAACCCTAGTTAGGGTTTGGTGGTTGCCGTCGAAGAAGTTTTTTCTCAGGCAGTTGTTTGGTACACTGAGTTGGTCTTTGAAACATTAAGGATTCAGGCAAACCAACCAGTTTTTTTCTTTTGTCAGTCTTGGTCTTCCGATCCGAGATTGGTAACCCTAGAAGGTTACAAATCATATCTGCTTGGAGGGAGTTTAACGTAGTGATAAGCAAAGTTGTGAGATCTTTCTATTCTCTATTTTTTATTTTTCTGTATTCACTACATTGTTGTGTCTAGGCATTGCTGTTACCGAGGTAGTCAGACCGGCACTTGATCGAGTCATTGTGGTAGAAATAGCATTTGTCTAGTGTTTTGTGCAACTGAGTTATACTTGTCCAGGCACCTATAGAGTGATGAACCTGGAATCTGGCCTCTGACTCAGTTTGCGTTGCTTGAGTTTAGTATTTGTTGTTTTGTGGTGATTTGGTTTATAGTATATTTGTTTACTATTTGTTGTTTTCTTGTTTCTTGCTGATTGTCTGATAATATGGCTGATACTGTTAGTTCCTTTGTGACACTTATTAGTAAGTTGGATATAGGAGACCCTTTATATTTACATCCTAGTGATTCTAGTGGTTTAACAATTGTTAATGTCAAATTAAAAGGAACTGAAAATTATGCAGTATGGTCAAATACTATGAAACTTGTATTAGAAGCTAAGAATAAGTATGGGTTTATTGATGGTAAATGTGTAAAACAAGAAGATAATGATGTGTTAGCTGGTCAGTGGGATAATTATGTGGTTCTTACTTGGTTGTTAAATTCTGTTTCAGAAGAGTTATTTTTAGGACAAGTTTTTTCTAAATTTGCTTTTGAGGTCTGGAATGATTTGAAAGAGACTTATGACAAAGTTGACGGTTCAGTTGTATTTGATTTGTATAAAAAAATAAATAGTATTACTCAAAATGGTAGTATTGTTGCTGAGAACTATAATAGGTTAACTACAATGTGGAAACAGTTTGATGCCATCCTGCACTTACTTATATGTTCATGTGATGCAGCAAAAGATTACAATGAGTTTTCCACTTTGATAAAACTAATGCAATTTTTAATGGGATTAGATGATATATACCAACTTGTTAGAACAATATTGTTAACTAGGGAACCATTTCCTTCTGTTAAAGTTGCTTTTTCAATCATTTCCAGGGAAGAATCACATAGATTGGCCAGCAGTGGGTCAAAAGGTCAACATGTTTCTTTTGTGTCAAAGTCAAACCAGTCTTTTGATCCTAAAGGAAGAGTTTTTAAAAGTTCTAATTCAAATTTGAAGTGTACTAATTGTCACATGTTAGGACACACAGTGGATAGATGTTTGAAATAATAGGTTATCCTTCAGGTTTTAAAAGAAGAATTGGTAATAGATAATTCTGGTAGTAATAGTTTTAATAATGGAAGGTCACATGTGTCATCTACTTCTACTATAACTTTTACTTCTGAACAGATTTCCAAACTTCTTAGTTTGGTGAATGAGAAAGAGAAGAGTGGTTCAGAGTCTGTTGTTTCAAATTCAAATATGGGGGGGGGGGGGGTTAAGTCTGTCAAAGTTGAGAACAATTATGTGTTTAATAATGAGTGTAGTAGTTATGTAAATTGTTCTAGTGTTGTTAGTTATGAATTTAGTTACAATTAGGTAATTGATTCGGGTGCTAACCAGCATATGGTTATGACTGATAAGGATATGTATGACTGCGTAGATGTGTCTGAGTATGATTTAAAAGTGGCACATCCAAATGGAACAAGTGCTAAAGTAACAAAAATAGGAAATATAAAACTGGCTACTGGTGTTATATTGTTTGATGTTTTCTATGTTCCTAGTTGTTCTGTTAATCTTGTTTCAGTACACAAGCTTGCAAGAGACAATAAGTTGACTGTTTTGTTTGATGAAAATAATTGTTGTATTTAGGATTTGAGTTCAAGGAAAGTCCTGGTGATTGGTAGACAACATAATGGATTGTTTTCTATTAATAGAAATGGTAATTGTGCGAATATGTGTTTTAACAGCTTTAGTAGAGTTAATTTGTGGCATAGTAGATTGGGTCATCCCTCTAAACAGGTCCTAGCCATTTTAAAAGATAGTCTATACATTGGTTTAGTTGAAGATGTAACGTGTGAAGTGTGTCATCGGGCTAAGCAAGTTAGAGTTCCTTTTCCTTTGAGTGAGCGTAAAACAAAAGGTGTAGGTGAGCTAATTCATTTAGATGTTTGGGGTCCATATAGAGTAGTAAGTCGGGATGGTTTTAAATATTTCTTAACGGTTGTTGATGACTATTCTAGGACAGTGTGGTGTTAGATGTCAAAAGGCAAAAGTGAAGTGTTTGAAATATTACTGGTTTTTATGAACTTTTACAAACACAGTTTAAAAAGAAAGTAAAGTGTTTTAGAAGTGATAATGGAACGAAATTTATTAATTCTCAAATGACTAGTTTTCAAGGGGATTCTTCATCAAACCACTTGTACTTATACACCACAGCAGAATAATGTGGTTAAGAGAAAACATCGACATCTGTTAAACATGGCTAGGTCTTTGTTGTTTCAAGGGGGGTTACCACTATGTTTTTGGTCAGATTGTATATTAACAGGTGTTTACTTAATTAACGGGATTCCTTCTTCAATGCTGTTAGGTAAAAGTCCGTATGAATTAGTACATGGTTTTGGACCCTCTCTGAGCCACTTGAGGAATTTTGGATGTTTGTGTTTTGGAACAGTCTTAAATGATTCAGATAAATTTTCTTCTACGGCAAACAAATGTGTTTCAATTGGTTATTCAAACTTGAAGAAATGGTATAAGTTGTGGAACTTGGATGATAAAGTTGAATTCTATTCACGAGATGTCAAATTTTATGAAACTATATACCCTTTCAAGTCTAAGGCAGTTATTGAAAAAGAAGTTTTCAGCAGTGCTGACTTGAATCATTTAAATTTTTTTGACTGTTATGAAACATTAACTTCTGTTAATTCTAAAAGTGATAATGTAACTTCCGATGATGAAGAGAGGGTTTTAGAATCTCATAAAGTGCTTAGTGATGATCAGCAGCATGATCATTCTTCAACAGTTGCCACGTCTAGAGATAGTCTGGGAGGAGACCCTAGAATAGTGAGTAGTAGTGATGAAGGTCATGGCAGGGTTGAGGACACTAACGCTTTAGATGTTGAGACCAACCCGTCTGAGGGAAACATATCCAATGTTAGGAGGTCCTCTAGGACTACCTCAGTTCCAAAACAACTTCAAGATTTTGTCTTAAATGCAAAATATGGGATAGATAAAGTAGTTAATTATACATGTTTATCTTCTGAAAATATGTGCTTTATTAGTAGCTTAAATAAATCTATTGAACCAAAGTCTTACTATGAGGCCTCTCAAGATCCCAAGTGGATCGAGGCTATGAACTTAGAAATGGAAGCTTTACATAGGAACAATACGTGGCAACTGGTTGATTTACCTGCTGATAGAAAACCGATAGGTAGTAAATGGGTTTATAAGGTCAAGTATAGGGCTAATGGAGAAATTGAGAGGTATAGCCTAGGCTGGTTGTAAAAGGGTACAACCAGAGAGAAGGGTTGGACTTTAGTGAAACGTTTTCACCAGTGGTAAAAATGGTTACTGTAAGGTGCGTGTTATGTCTTGCTGTTTACAATAATTGGTTTTTATTTCAATTGGATGTCAACAATGCATTTTTATATGGGACATCTCTGAGGATGTGTACATGACACTTCCTGAGGGTTTTTATTCAAAAAATGAGACCAAAGTTTGCAAATTAGTTAAGTCTTTATATGGGTTAAAACAAGCACCTAGAAAGTGGAATAAAAAATTAACTAAGGTGTTGCTTGATGTTGGATTTGTTGAAAGTGCGTGTGATCATTCGTTATTTGTTTTGTCTAAACAATCTGTTTTTATTATTCTGTTGGTGTATGTTGATGACATTGTCATTACTGGGAATGCCAATGGTGAAATAGGAAAAGTTAAAAGTCTACTTAGTAACACGTTTCAAATTAAAGATTTGGGTATACTCAAATACTTCTTGGGTTTAGAAGTGTTATATGATAAATCTGGAATTTGTCTTAACCAAAGGAAGTATTGTTTAGAAGTGTTAAATGAGTTTGGGTATCTTGCATGTAAACCGGTTAATACACCCATAGAGGTAAGTTATGTGGTCAATGTAAAAACAAGTGTGAATGATGAAAAGGTAGTTGATGTCACTGGTTTTCAAAAACTAATAGGTAAATTGATTTACCTATCGTTAACTCGCCCAGACATTAGTTATGTTGTGCGGTACTTGAGCCAATTTATGCACAGTCCGTTAAGTTCGCATCTTAAAGTTGCATTAAGACTGCTACGACATTTAAAATTAAGTCCTGGTACAGGATTGTTGTTTAAAAGGGAGTTAATTGTGAGTTGACTTGTTACTCGGACTCTGACTGGGCTAAGTGTCAAGTAACAAGAAAGTATGTTACAGGTTATTGTGTTGTTTTGGGAGGAAACTTAGTTTCTTGGAAAAGCAAGAAACAAAGTACAGTTGCGAGGTCAACTGGAGAAGCTGAATACAGAGCAATGTGTTCAGCTTCATGTGAGTTGGTGTGGATTGTAAATTTACTAAGTGAATTAAAGGTAAATTGTTCTTTGCCTATAAAACTGTTTTGTGACAGTAGTGCTGCTATTGCTATAGCAGCCAATCTAGTGTTTCACGAAAGGACGAAGCATTTGAAATTGATTTATATTTTTTGCGAGAAAAAGTTTCAACCGGGTTTATTTGTACTGAAAAAATTGATTCAGAAAATCAACTTGCAGATATGTTTACCAAAGGTTTAAGTGTTGGTAAACATGAAAAGATTTATAAAAAACTGGGATTGGTTGATGTGTTTTGACAATTGAATGAAGGGGGATGTTAAAATATAATGCAGTTATATAAATATCATTCAATTGTTAGTATTGTGGTTCTCTTTGTTTTATGGTGTATTGTTCAGGGTGTAAAGTGCAACATCAGGGAGTCAAGTGTAACATATGAGGACTGCGATCGTTGTGTGTCATAGTTGGAGCGCTTTGGTGTAATATTGACAAGTTGGGCTATATAAGAGTTGAGTTGGTTGTTGAGAGTCCAGAAGTCTCTCAGTGTTCACATCTTGCTTACACGCAATCTGTTAGGGTTTGTTGTATTCTTCTTGTTATAATCTCTCGTCTGTTAGAGAGGTTGGTTGTGGTTGTTGTTGATGATCAATAATGTTTGACCATCTTGTTCGTAGTTCTGTATATTGTAAGTTTTGGAGATCTTACCATTTGTAAGATCTTAGGTTCTGGGGGCTAATTTCTTTGGGTTGGATAAATAAGATTTTGTCACGTTTTCTGTCGCTATTTTTGTGTGTTATTGGTGTTCAGTTCGTACTGTCTTTTTCTACATCCACGACCTGGAGTTATGATGAATACTCTAATTATGTTCCTCCAAATAACGATTTTGCCAAGTTTAAATCGCAACCACCACTTCGTAAGCATCGCCAGGTTTGTTTCCTGAGGTAACCCAATACTTAACCCACCAAATCCTTTTGGAACCATAATATTGTTCCAAGCAACCCAACTGATCTTAGGTTGGTCTAAGGCAACCCCCCCCACACACACACACACATGAAATCTCTACAAATGCGTTCAAGTGGACAGTCCAAAATACTCCTACTAGATAACTCTATGTCAACTTAAGATAACATGCCAGTCTTCTTGGACCGTTTCAGTCACGAATAACCTTGTTAAGAATAAGTGAATCGTCCAAAACACTCCTATTAGATAGAAATGCAGATTGTTCCTCTGAGATAAGATTATAGATCACTACCTCCGGTCGATTAACAAGAACCTTTGAGATGACTTTATTTAATAAGGCTAATGTAACACCCATAAAATACTAAATTTCAATTTTCATGATTATTATGATATTTAACTTAAAGTATGCAACTAGAAATATTTAACCTAGTTAACATTATTATCTATTAGTGGAAGTAAGTGGGTCATGACCAAATAAGTGACTAACTAAATATAAGGGGTTGAAGTTGGATAAGTGAGAAAGTTATTAAGTAAAAAAGAAGGAAAAAAACAGGTTGATTGTGTTTGGTAGAATTTCATTTGATGGATTTCCTATGATAGAGGGTGATGAAAGACTATAAAAAAAATTCTAGATACATCATCAGACTTAGTAAATCCCACCAATAGCAAAGCTAAGGTAGGGTATGAGGAGGGTAACATGTAGACAGCCTTACCTCTACCCGTAGAAATAGAGAGGCTGCTTTTAGCGAGACCCCCGACTCGATAGTGGTTTTGCATCAAGCATTGGATATAAGACACCTAACACTCAACAACTGGGACAAACACCGATTAGTGCATGCACCCCCTTATTTTTCGCCAATCAACACCATCACATGATACATGATTAACTGTGCCTCTCTTTTTAACATTATTTTCACGAAATTAGTAAAATAACGTTAAAATTAGTGCATTTTCACTTTTTCCCCCCGACCCACGCATATATACATTATACGTGAATACCACAAGCGAGCCGTATATAATGAAATTCTAGATTATGAATGTAAAATGAAGTAGTAATTGTGCTTAGAATCACTATACCAACTAGTATGTGAGGAATATTTGAGTAAATTAGAAGATTTCGGTAAATGTTCATATTTACCATGAAGTGGGCTTTGACATAGGAAAGAAACCCCATATTTTTGTATGATGATTTTGATATATTAGCTGAATAGCTAGAATTTTTGTGTTACTTGATGATTAACGGGTAAATCAAGCAAGTATGATAACATTGTAAATAATGTCCACCAAGTGTTTGATAAAATGTCTACTTGAGCACGCTTAACTGTAGAGTTTTCATGTGCTTCACAACTAACAAAGCCCAAAACGCATTGGTGATTTAAGAGACGGGCCATGTCTTATGAACCAAGAATCTCTCATTGTAACAATTGTGTAAAACGGGTTTCGAAAACCCACGCCAAATTATTAATCAAGTGTATATTTATGTCGTTTGGTTTTAACATTTTGTTTATTGTTTAATTTATTAGAATCTAATATATATAATTAATAATAACAAATGATTTAAAGTAATCTTAATGATATGATAAAATAATTAATCAAATTATAATTAATAATAGCACATAACTTAAAATAGATTAAATAAAATAATAAAGTAAATAAAATCCCAAAAAGGGTAAACCGGGAGTCGAACCCGGGTCCCTCGGGTAAACACACACAACAAACACCACCGAGACACATGCACCACTTGGTAAGAAGTTGAAATCAACTTATATATATACGAACCCGAATGAATGCCTGCAAGTTCAAATCAGCGAACCCGCCAATCTCGTCCCTGTCTCTGGAATCCGGCTGTCAATCCGCGTTAATCTTTTCCAAAATCAGTATCAATCCATTCTAATTGCAAGAAATCAATCAATTCGGTTTCTAAAACCGAAATCAAACCCCCCCCCTCAATCTATAAATACTGATTTTTATCCTCACTGTCAAATTCGCTCATCCTCGTGCTCTCTCTCTCTTTCTCTCTGTCGTCGCTAAGGTAATTCTGTCAGAAACCTGTGTGAAGCCTCGTCGCCGGAATCCGATCAGGGTTCGACCGGAGGGTTAACACCTCGTCAAGTCGGTACAAAATTCAATCCCTTCGTTTCTTTTATGGTTAATTGTTTCTAAATTAAGAATTTAAGGTTTTGTGGGTTAACAGGCGGGTTAGGTTTCTAGGGGAAATTTCTCATGAAGAAGATGATGTTATACAGTGTTTTACTATAATTAATTGTGGGTTTTTAATCAGGTTAGACACACAGTCCAGTGCAATTTCAATACGCAAGTCACGAGTTCGATTCGGGCATATAACCGGTTACCTGTAATAATTTTTTTTTATTTAAGAAAAAAAACTGCAGAACACCTCCAGTTAGTTGATAAGAATAATAAAAACATAAGATCAAATGGGTTAGACACCCAGCCCAACTGGTTGGGCTGGGTGCAAAGTCTGTCGTTGGTCGCGGGTTCGAAGTGTGCTTACTAACTGGTTCGCTAGATTTTAAAATCTTTTTAAATTATTTAATTTCAGAAAAATCCTAACAGGTATATAACAATAATTAAAATCAGTTTCCTAACGGGTTAGACACGTAGCTCAGTTGGAAGAGCTGCGTACACGCAACCGCGAGGTCTCGAGTTCGAATCCGGTCACACGCAATCCAATCCCACAAAAACCCGTCAGATCAGGATGTCAGATCTGACAACCTTTTTTTATTTTATTTATTTTATTATAATTTATTTTATTTATTCTCTTTATTTTATTCTTTCATTTAAATACTTTTATTTCTATTAATTTATATACCTTTATATTTTAAGAGCTTAATATACAAAAATACAACTTCAACCAAAATAACCTAATAACCTAATAAAAAATATTAAGTCCAAATATTAATTTGTTTATATGGTATCGTATTTATTATCATAGGTTAGTATTCGTTGTTCGGTCCAATCTTTCCCTCGTGCGCACTCATCATCAACCAAGAATACGCACCCACTGTGAGTGAACCTCTACGAATTCCCCTTTTTAATCACGTTTTGGGGTGTATCATGTGTCGTACATTTTTTATTTATTCAAACATTTGTGCTAATATCATCTCGTGATCAAATGTGTATGTTCGTTGTGTGGTATATATGTGGTTACATTTTATCATTTCAGTGCAATCATTTCATTAGGCCCATCAGTTCCTCGTGGGATACGGGTTGAGCATCAGGTGCCTCATTAGATCGGCTCCGTTTGATTGAGCCTAGATCTCAAGTACATCATTCATCATGTCATATGTTCATTGTGGATATAATGTGGTTTGTGATTAATTATTTATATACATATGCACACATGTGATTCATGCACAATTTTTATTTAACAACAATATAATTCAACTATTTAAATGTTTTACTAAGGTTCACTCGCCAACTATTGTTGACCCAAATTTTTTGTTTTACGCATGATATAGGTGAACAAGCCGAAGAAAGAAACACATAGGAATGGCCTTAGAAGATTAAACAAAGTTATTGCATATTGAACAATATTTTGGTTTTGTTTGTGCTTGTATGAATTTTGTGTTTGAATATTTGAAGTTTTAATTCCAATTTAATAAATATGAAACTTATTAGTAAATATCATGAGCTTTGGTGATAACTCAATCATGCCCCGACTTTTATTTCCGCTACGGGTCGGGGTGTGACAGATTGGTATCAGAGCTTGTGACTATAGGGATATAGGATAGGTTATTAGACCCTTAGACCCTATACTATAGTTGATTAGACTTTAATTGCTTATGTGTTACATGCAAGATTCATGTTGTTTATATGTTTCATGTTTATTTTCCCACATATATGCAAGCACATCCATTAATACATGTTAATGATATTCATTATAGTTCATATCTCGATAACATATCATGCCTTCGCAAGCACACCTCACTATTTCACAATTTTTATGATTTCTTTTCAAAAGATTTTTGCAATGTTTTCATATTTTTCAAATCACATCAAAGCGAGTTTTCACGGCGGGCATGTAGTAACTGGAAGGGTACGAGTACCGGTAGTCGGAACGTCCTGTCTAGGCTTGGCATTCGTATAAATCCAAAATAAAGGAAAAGTTTACCTACCTGGGGACTAACGATGAGAGTACGAAGGACCTATTAGGCCATAGCATGCTACACCAAATGTCGTGTGAACTAACCCTACTTTGAGTTGTCATTGTGTCTACACCTGGACACCCTCCGACCTTACATCTCGCAATCATGTTTTACGATTTTCATTCTGGTGATGCGAGTGTTATCAAGCCGACACCGATGTGAACCCTACCAAGCCCAATAGTCATGGGGGCCCACATGACCATACATGCTATGGTATGGGAGACATTTGGAGGCCCAAACATGAGCAAGCCTAAGACATCCTATGGATGTAGTTAAGTTATTTTCTTTAGTTATTCATAAATGTTGTTTTTCATTCTTTTTACGACACATGACACCTAGAAAACTATCAAACTCACAATCTCCCTGCATATATTCCTGTAGATGTCTGCTAGACACTTACGAGGTGGTAGAAGGTCAGGAAGGTCTAGCGAACGCATGGCCACTTAAATTGCTCAACAAATGGCTGCGGTACTTCCTACATTGTTTTGCAAGTTCAACAAGCTCTCGCCGCCAATCCCATCAATCTTACGAATCCAGAAGGCCAAAACGTCGCCAACCCTCCTCCCAAACCCACTAAATGCACCTACAAGCATTTCAAGTCCTGCGATCCCCCAAAATATGAAGGGACTGAAGGTGTCACCGCGCTCCTCCATTGGTTTGAGGAGATGGAAAACACTTTTCTCAATTGCGACTATCCTGAGGATCGCAAGGTGCGTTACGCTACTGGACGTTTGTTTGGGGTAGCCCTTACCTGGTGGAACACGGAAAAGGGTAAGCGAGGTGTTGAAGATGCCATGGCCTTATCATGGGAAGAATTAAGGGAAATCATGACGAGACGCTTCTGTACTAGAAGCGAAATCAAAACGCTAGAAGACGAATTTTACGCTTTAAAGCAAAAGGAAGGAGACCACACTACATACAACAAGAGATTTCTCGAGTTGAACCAGATGGTCCCCAACCTGTTCACCCCGCTATACCGATTAATCGAGCATTACATTCGAGGCCTCCCCTCGAAAATTCAAGATTCGGCTTTAAGTACTTCTCTCGCAACACTCGAAGCTGCCATGGAACTGGCTATGGAACTCACTGCAAATCGTCTGAAATGGTGATTTTAAAGATGAGAAGAAGAAGACACCTGTTGAAGCTCCAACCCCAACCCAATCAAGTTCGTCCTCTAAATTCGCTGGTAAGAGGAAGCGAAATGGCAAAAATTTCGCCGTCACCCAAACCAATCCTCCCATCACCGCTGCCCCAATCACACAAGTCGCCCTCAAGCCGCACCATTCAAAAAGCCATACACTGGTCCACACCCGAAATACAACTGTTGCCAATATCATCATCCCCCTGAGAACCCTTGCCAATACTGCACAAGTTGTGGCCGTGCAGGTCACACTATCCAAACTTGCCGTACACTCCAAAGATCAAACCGCAATCAGCCTCAAGCCCAAACCAATAATCAAATGGTGGGCCAAGCCCAACAACCCTTACTTTTACCACATGCCCAACCCATGGTTCAACCTTACCACCAACCCAACTACCCAATGATGCAACCCATAAGAGCCTGTTTCAACTGTGGTGATCCAAATCATTTTCGAAATACTTGCCCACGCCTGGTGAACATCATTAGTGCCCAAGCCCAAGCTAACCCGGTGAACCAAGCTAATCAAGCTAATCCACCTGCTAGAGGAAGGGCTTTCAACATCAACGCCAACCAAGCAAGGGCTGATAACAATGTGGTCAACGGTACGTTTCTCGTAAATGGTAGTTATGCATCCATACTATTTGATACTGGTGCGGATAAGAGTTTTGTGTCTTTAGAATTCGAGTCCATTCTTGATCTACCTCGTGTTAGTCTCGCGGAATCATTCACGGTGGAAGTTGCTGACGGAGAACCCATTACGTTAAATTCGATTGTTCGTGATTGTACTCTTACCCTTGATGATCACGACTTCTCGATTGATCTTATTCCTATGAAATTGGGTAGTTTCGATGTTATAATCGGTATGGACTGGCTCAGCCAGCATCACGCCGAAGTAGTTTTCCATGAAAAGTTTATTCGAATTCCCCTCGCCGACGGTCAGACACTATGTATTTTTGGAGAAACTCCTTCGAAAGGGCTCAAATTGATGTCATGTCTTCAAGCTCGAAGATATCTTCGCCAAGATTATGTCACGTTTCTAGCTCACATCGTCAAGAAGGAAGGCAAGGAAAGGAAGCTCGGAGATATTCCAATCG